>CM057338.1:809183410-810493644 GCA_030015575.1 Agapanthus africanus
CAAACAACCAATTTCAAGAATCGCAACAAATTTTTTTTTTTTAGCGGTGCTGAATTTTGCAAAGAATCCTGCAAGAAATTGATTATTGGACTAGATCATAGAGGAGAGGAGAGAACAGAGAGTATACCTGAAAAATTTGGTACAGTGATCACCCTAAACAGCGGCGGAACCGCCGCAAAAACACTCCTATAGCCGCGGATCCACGGTGGGAAGGAGGAACTAGGACTTCAAAATTTCTGAGTTGCTTTCTGTACTCCTCTGGACTTTGTAAAACTTCTCTGAATCTTGATTTCCTCAGTACAATGATTCCAGATTCTCTCGCAAAATTCAAACGCTAAAGTTAAGCACACGATGCGAATCTTGAATTAAAATTGGATGGAATAATAATTTTTCAACTCAAATACAAAAACGAACAAAATAGCACACATCCCCGGCAACGCGCCATTTGATTGATCGTTTCCATGTCGTGTTTAGAAAATATTTCACAACCAAAGAAATTTATACCGCGATCAATTAACGATGTCGATGTAGCGCGTTAATGAATACGGATCGTCCACTGAGATGTGTATTTTGCTCGCTATCGTTTTAGATGAGTCGAAATGAAAAGATAAAAGAAAAATTGCAAGAAAATTGATTCAAGAATTTTGAAATTTAGTTTCAAGAATAGTAAAGAACTACATCTAAAGATCAAGAATCAATAAAGTTCTAAAAGATGTCCAAATCTAATGAACTATCAAGATTTGTAATGAAGCTCGTAGGAATCGATCAAATCGATAGTGAGGATGAAGACTTGTGATTACGTATTCCTATCCATTGATGATTTGTTGTTAGATCGATGATGATCCACGAGGATTAAGGATCTCTTGAAGAAACTAGGGTTTCTCCATCATCATCCTTTGTCCTTTCATTGATTATCATTCACAAGCTAGCCTCTAGGAAATTCAATCACCGATCGGTGATCTTTAATTAAGAGCGAAAACATTCAATAAAGCATCTCGCTCAAAACTAGGTTGTCGATGATTCAATTTTTAGAGTTTACAAAACTCATAGGACTTAAGAATCGTTTCAAGATTGTAATCATCATCATCTATCTATTCTCTCGATTCCTCCACGAGCGGAGTTTTTATTCAACCATTATAACAAAGAAATCAATCAGAATCGAAAACTCATCATAATGCTCAAATGTAAAGATAAGCAAGATAAAGAAATTTCACCTTTTATTATTCAACAATTCGTTACAATTCGCTCAAGACTACAAGAATTGAGGAAAGAACTCGATCGTCGAATTAGCTTCGCATCATCTCCGTGAGTCGCGGATCGTCTTGATCACTTGCTCGGTTGAAGATCGGCGTCGCTTCTAAAAGGTTGATGGCTTCTTGCTTGATATGGTACTCGGTGATCTTGAATTTGTTTTATCAAATTGTGTCACTCAATTTGATTTTGAATTTGATTTGGATCTACAATTTTTCCCTCCAAAATGAACAACTCACTAACTAACTAACTCCCAAACCCTAGATCTAGATCTCATTTTATAGCCTCCTCATTTGAATCTTCCCTCCAAAGCTAGGTTGTTAGAGAGAGGTTTCTAGAAGAAGTTTGTTGGAGGGAAGATTCTAGAATAAGGAATATTCTAGGGTAAGGTTGTTAGGCCGAGCCTTTTGGATAAAGCCACATGGTATTTGGGAGTCTTCTGGAAGCTGAGGCCGTTATGGAAAGCCACATGGAGGAATTTGCACAGCTGACATGTCAAGTACGCCGCGGATCTGCCGCCAATAGGGCCTTGCGGCCGCTAATCCGCGGCCCTTTGGGTGCCTTGGTGCCTGAAACTTCATGGTGTGTTGGTGCTGATCCATGGGCCTTTATTTTATGTCTGGAATATTTTTACACTTTCTTGGTCACTGCCAGATTACAAGTCTTGGACTTGGCGTATTTTTATCAGCACTTTTAGCAGTTTCGGCTCTTTTCCTGGAATTTCCTGCATACAATCTCGAGACAAGTGTTGCGATATACAAAAGATCATGCGTGCAATAATAAACACTCAATTTCCCTCAAACTGCTGGTTATAATGTATAACACATGTTATTTGGTATTTTACAGACAATTTACTAATATGTGCTATATTCATACCGAACACCTTTAAATGATTGCAATTAGTAGGAAATTGATGTGTTAAAAATGTAATATTTTCCGACTGATCACATGTCAATTACCGATGAGGTGTAAGTGTAGCATACGGGTATGTGCAAGGGTAATATGAAATCATCGATAATGATGCGAGTGTCCTAACAAACAAAACTAAGTAGAAGTAAAGGTATAAACGTAGCATATCTCATAAGTAATCGAAGTGCGAGCGTATGCAGAATAAAGAAAACGTAACGTGAACAAGTGTTAAAATATCTAACTACATATGAGCCAAATGGTTATAGTTTAAAATAGCATGAAACTTTGTTTGGAAATAAGGGGCTACGATGTTTTTGAAATATATATCATTTGAAAATTCGTAGCACACCAGTGACGCTATCATTTAAAAGTACGTAACGAATCGTCAGTTTTCAAAATAAGTATGGCTCTAAACATCCATAAATTCCCAATTTTGGATTTAGCAAGACTCTCGTGTCGAATGAATATTGGCCGTATTCGGCAGTCTATTCTCATCACAATCATGTATGGAACCTCCATCGTACGATGCCATCCAATCAAAACCGTACGGATCTATAATCGCAACACACACACACACACACACACACACAGCCTAATGGCTAAGAATTAGAAACTAAGTATATAACTATCTATTAAGTATGGATATACACCTATGAGTGTTCTAGCATGACCCTATATGCTAGGAATATGGTTCCAACATATAGTATTCTAATTACTATAGTTGCGGGGATGCTATACGCCATCCACCTGACTTCCCCGTAAATATACATCTACTCCCCGATATACGTCTCGCTCTAGTCGAAACCGACGAACTCTTTCTTTTCTTTTTCATCTCGGAAGTCCCCACGATCAAATCTACAATCGAAACCAAATCAAATCGCATAAAAATCCACATTGAAATCGAAACAACGAGCGAAATGCACAATAGTTAGGACCTATGGCTAACGCATGCTAAATACGACAAAATACCCCCGGTGTCGACGTACAAATGTCGAACGACCAAGTCATAACATAGAAATTCAAAAACCAAGTTTAAAAACCGTAAAACATCATCAAAAGATACATAAAACAACTCCAGAGTTTACTTAGGGAATCTGAGACAATTTAGCATATAAAAAGGGCTTATATATCATGTATAATATCTACTAGACAAACTCCAACACTTAATTCAACAGGGGGCCGCCAAAAAAAATCGTCTGGACCGCAAATTGCAATCCAACTTAGGAGTTGGGGTCTCGTGCACTTGGTAGGGTCTCCTGGTGGTCTAAATAGGTCGAATATATATGCAAATATTTTTGCAGAGATCCAAAAATTCTCCAGATTTCATTTGACACAAAAACTTCATCGAAAAACCAAAATTTGAAAAGCTTAACTCATGTTCTGAAGTTGTAAGACTTTGCAAATCAAGAATTCTTGAACCAAATACTCTCTTCTAATCAAAATAGATTGTATCATCAAGAAAACTTGCTAAAACCTTTCTACTACAAGTAACCATACACAAAAACTTTTTTTTTTAACATCTAACTCATAAAACATGGTTTTTATGCAAACTATATACTTTTCATGGCCATAATTTAAAACTTGTGGTCAAGGGAATTACCTCTTGATGAAAATGGTTCAAGAGGAGGTCTAAACTTGTAGGATGCCATTTGAAGAGCCTATGGACTTGAAAACTTGATGGCTTCAAGTTGAAGAGGTGATTTGTCGTGTTTGGAATTGGAAAATTATGATAGAGTGTGAGACTTAACCATGGGATTGTGAGAGTGGGATAGAAGAATTATGAAAGAATGAGAATGAATAGAGGAAAGAATGAAGAAGAAAAATGGGGAGCCATGGACATGAGCATGGTGTGTCTATACTCTCATATCCTCTCTCTCTTTCTCTCTCTCTCTCTCTCTCTTCTTTTTTTAAAACAAAACATGTATCCATACCCAACATAAAACTTATAAAAACCCAAAATACAATATTAAACCCTTGCTCGTTTTGTCATGGCACCTTAAGTGCAAATTAAGAAAAAGCAATAATAGTTTAGAAAAAGGTTAGTATATACCATTATTTTCAACCAATTAAGGAAAACCCCATTAAAAAATGTATTCATAATTATAAATTCATTTTATTTTCATTTAAATTCTATAAATGAAGGTATATGCTCATACCATCCATGAAAACACAAATCCATGCTCGATATTATATCCGTAAAACTCATTATAACCCTATTTAAATTATAAATAATATTTAAAATTTTCAAAATGTTACAACCATAGCCGGTCCTATTATAAAATAAAATCTTCTGTTGAATAACCAAAATAAAAAATCAAATTAAAAAATTCGAGGATCAAAGATCCAACGGTACGCATGTATTACAAATCAATCCAATGGTGTGCAGGCACTATAATTTGATGTGAATCAATTAAAATCGAAAATAAACTAATTTGTTGGAAACAAATCCTAACAAACCCTAGTTTTTCATCTCCTATAAATAGGAGCCCTCTACACAGAAAAAGACCACTACCGACCCCCCCCCCTCAGTTTGAAGAAAGAATTCTCTAAAACTCATCATCTCCTTCATCCTCGGCAAGAAACAAAAGTAAAAAAATTACATAAAAGAAATACTTCTCTTCATAGTAGAAGGTTTTGCTTCTTTTTAAAAGATTTTGCTTTTTCCCGAATATACTGATTCGTTATAAAAAGAGATCAAAGATTTTATGTTCGGTCTCTCTTGTATAAAAGTTCATACTTTTACGAAAGATCTGTAGGGTTCCTAGCACACTCATGAGGTTCTACAACTGATCAATCATCCCAAAATCAAATTTTTCATTGCCTAAGAATCCTATGCAAGATCGTTAACTAGAGGATAGGCGAAAACTAAACAAGCAACTACTTTTCTACTAAGTGGAAAGAGACTGCAACCTTTGTAGATCCGATCCTCCACTTCTCTAGCTCCGTGTTGATGTCCCTCTGCTACGATCATTGGAATCCCGGACTTTAGCGTCGGTTTCATCGGAGAAATGGGCGGGCTAGGTCGTTGACTTCGATGCCGAAGATGATCTACGTCGAGGCAACTCAAACTCAAGCTCCATCTTCGCTAAGTCATGAAACTTGTGAAGAAAACACACTCTACTACATGGCAAGTGGTAGAGGATGAAGAAATAGAAAGTGGGTTCACTTTAGAATTGGATTTCTCACTTGATTTCTTCACTTGGAATTTTCAAGAAAGCTTTTCTTTTCTTCATGAAGAAGAAGATGAAGAAGAAGAAAGAAAATGAATTATTTCAAAAAGAAAATCCAAGTGATTCTTATCATAATGCAACCATGGGTGAAGTAACTAGTGTAGAGAATAAACTAAGTTTAGGTGTAATGGTTAGGTTAAAGGAAAAAACAAAATAGCTAGACTTTTTCAAAGATGCTAGCATGTTTCATGAAGCTTCTAGCAAAGAAACAAAAAGCCACCATTTAGTTTTTCCAAAATTAATAAAATACATAAAACCCTAACCATTAACCTAAACAATGGTGTATAGCATACACACACCCAAGATTGCATGTATCATCAAACATGATACAATCAAGTGCACAAAAATATATCACGTATACTACTTGTGCACATCAAGTGAGAAAATCAATCTTAAGTGAATAAATACTAGTTAATGTAAATTAATATATCAAATATATAATTATACATTAAATCATTAAATCGACACTTGATTTAATGGTCCGGTCATACTGCATATAACCGACTAATATCAAGTGCATCATCATATCGAATCAACATTTGATTCAGTAACCCGGCTATATCTTATATAACCGTCCGATGATACAAATCGCGAGAATAGAATTTAGTATCACATACTGGTATTATTCTCGGTCCTGCACATATCTCATATACGCTCCTATTTCGTTTCGCTTGAGCCAGGAAACCTCTGTGTAGGACTCTAAAGACTCATCAATACGCCGGCAGTAGGTGATGATCATATCAAACACCCACAAGCAGCAAACGGTCTGCTAAACGTAACGGCCACCCAGGTATTGAGCGATCAGAAGATCAACGAGCAAGCCCGCTCACACTCCTGTGAATCCAACCAGTAACACTTACCGCACAGTCCGGTTTGTTCGTCTGATATGTCGCATATCTCGCCTAGGGGTGGTAAACGTCAGACCCCTGTAGCTTGATAAGTCATGCCGATGTAAGGTCCATAACAAGCGTGAAACTACTGATAACTCTTACCAGTATATCACTGCAACCCTGGCCAGCGATTTCCAGTTATGGCCAGTCGAGCATAGCGCAACATCAACCCCCAATACCGGGAGAGACGAATCCCTTCCTATCGCTCATTGCCTCCATGTGAATCGGGACTGTACCCAAAAACCATCTATTTGCACGACTCAGTAGAGCCGTGGTAGGGTGGAAATCAAAGCACAGTGGGAGACACACAAGACTCTATGACGATCTCGGGTCAACAGACTAAGCTGTACCAGTGTCACCAGAGAACTGCCATCTGATGTGAGGTATAATACCATCTGGGAGTTCTCGGCGAGTCCGTTCAGTGTACCCAGTCTCCATTGAGCACTCGCATACCATCTCTGATGTCAAACACCAATGGATATGGGATCATCCATCGCCCATCACATAGGTCGAGAAGATATACGCTAGTCTACTCTGGAATATCGATGCCCCGTCTCGATATTCCCACGACTAGGAACATTGAAGGATGTACTCATGGACTACCCAGGCCCCACTAGTATGATCTACATCACAGTCCTGGAAGTCGAGTACAGATCCTAAGGGCTTTATCAACATGTAACAGAGAGACAGAAAGTATACATGTTAAGATAAAGAGCAACCAGATAGCATACTATCATGTCGAGCAAGAAAGTCCTTCCTATATATGTCCCAGTATCCACTACAATATACATCCTATGTACAGTAATGGCCTCTAGGGCATACATATAACTAACAATCTTCCACTTGCACTAGGGCCATCTGTAGCAGTGGTTAGAGTATCTAATACTCAACCATCCCATATAAGTCTCTCTCTGGGAAAAAGCCTTTGTGAGTGGATCCGCTGCGTTGTCCTCTGAGTCTACTCTCCTAACCTCGATCACCCCGGAGATCAACTATCTCCATGATCTGGTGATGCTGCCTCAGAATATGTCTGGGTCACTGATGGGACCAGGGTTCCTTGGCCAAAGCCACACTTCCATTGTCATACAATGGTAGGAACCTAGTTCATCTCATGAACCAATATACACCCAAACTTCCTCTTTGGTAGTATCTTTAATAGTGATATTACCAGCCTTTATCGCCTAGTTTGCCACGGTATCTAGTTTGGAACTCTTCCAACATACCGTCCCTTCACTGAGGGTAAAGACAATGCCTGTGACTGACATTCAGTCATACTTATCAGCCTGGAACTTTTCCAGTGCTTCTCCCCAGGATCGATTGATACTATCTCACTAAACCTAGTGAGAACCCTAACATCCATTTAGATCTATCTCATAGATCCAAATCCCAGGATTTAGGAGGTATCACCTTTATCCTATTGGAGAATCCATGTGATAAGAGAAGATTGACCGTGCGTAGCATAAGAAACTCTTTTCCTATCAAGAGTATGTTGTCTACGTACAATACGAGGATGACCACCTTACTCTCTACTACCGTTTTGTATATACAAGGTTCATCTACCATTTTGATGAAGTCAAACACTTTGACTATCATATCAAAACAGATGTTCCAACTCCGCGATGCCTGCTTTATTCTGTAAAGCAACTTGCACATGTTTCCGCTGCTCCCATTGTTTACGAAGCCCTCTGGTTGTGTTCTTATAGACGTTCTCTTCTAAATCATTATTTAGAAAAGTATTCATGGCACCCAACCACCGGATATCGTAGTCATGGTATGTAGCAATGGCAAGTAGGATCCGGATGGACTTAAGCATAACCACTGGAAAAAAGTTTCACCATTATCCATGCCTGGTCGATGACGAAAACCTTTAACAAGTCTAGCTTTGAAAGTCTCAATTTTTCCATCTACACCAAGTAATCTTCTCAAGATATACTAGCTCCTGATGGGGATTTAACCCTTCAGATATAGCAACCAAAGTCCATACTTTGTTGGTGTACATGGATTCCATCTCAGATCGCTAAGCATCCAGCCATTCTTACAGAGTCCCTACTCTCGATGGCCTGCTCGAAACTTAGTTGGGTCATCATCTCATGATGCAATCCTTGCTCCCACTGTCATCGAGAAACCAAAGTGTCTCTCAGGCGGATGAGGAACCCTACTAGATCGGCGGAGAGGCTGAGGTTCGTCGGGGACTATTGAATCTTTTGGTTCTGTCAAATCATCAGCTGCAGTTTTGTATAGCTGGAACCTTTCCAGTTCTACAGAACTGACCTTGCCTCGATCTTGTCCGGATTTTGCTTTTGACATAGGCCGGACAATCCCAAATCTTAACTTACTTAAGAGATAGGCTCTTCCCATACCATATCTTATATGGAGTGGTAGGCACTAATTTGATTCGAACCCAATTCAATAGGTATGCAACTTCTTAAGTGCATAACCCCAAAAGGAAATAGGTAACTCAGTAGTACTCATCATATAGCACACCATATCTAATATGGTGCGATTGCTCCGCCCCGATACACCGTTGTGATGTGGTATATTTAGAGGAGTAACACCGAGAGTGAATCTCATTCACCTTTAAAATAGTCCAGGAATTCTATGCACAAGTATTCTCCTCCCTGATCTTATCATACGACATAATACTTTTACCCGATTTTTGGTTCTCTACTTCTAACTTATATTCGGTGAATATCTCAAAAGCTTCGGACTTATGTTTCAACAGGAACATATGACTGAATCTTGAGAGATCATCAGAGAATGTAATGAAGTACAAAGAGCCGGTCCTGGCATGTGTAAACGGGGGACCTTACATACATCATCATGTATCAGTCCCAAGAGTTTACTAACTCTTTCTCTGTTTCCAATAAACAGAGCTATGGTCATCTAATCTTTGTGACATGACTGGAAAGTTTCACAAGATGTAAATTCAAACTGATTTAAATATGCATCTAAAATATAACTTAAGCTAGTCGGGTCACATTGATATGACCTAGTCTAGAATACCTCAAGAAGGAATCGTTCATTTCTGAACTCTTCTTCTTGTGTGTGTTCTGTTTACTAGGAACTGTAGTTTGATTTAGAACGTCAATGCTTTTAGATAACGTGCCTGAACCGATCAACTATTGATATAGGAAATGTGCAAAACCTTATCCAACAATACAAAATTATATCCTTCTTTAGTAATAAAGAGACTGATATGATTTTGTATATTAGGTTCGGTATCTAATAACATTTATTCAGAATCAATGTATTTGGAAATACAGGGTGATAGTGACCAACAGACTTGGCTGCAACACTTGCACCGTTTTCTGTCTCATGAAACTTATCACCCGTTCTCAGTTCTCTACCTTTCTGTAGCCCATATAACAGATTACATATCTGGGATCCTGATCCGTTATCAAATACCCAAGACGTAGAGGATACAGACAAACAGTTCTTTGTAATGAACACACCCGAAGAAGATGCATCATTATGCACTTTCTTCGTTTGGGCGGCATGGGAATCCTGGTATTCCCCTAATTCCTGCTCTGTCTTATAACAATTATAAGTTGGAGCGGGACCAACGTTCCCCAGCTCAGTATAACAAGCGGGGTCGGTCAATACATCCATATTATTATCTTGATTAAGGCGTGACATGGTCGCTACCTGGAGAGAGAGAGAAGAAAACACTCTGCGTGCGCTCTTGCAAGATTAGATTGGTTATATATTTTATCTAATCAGGATGGCTCCCACTATTTTTATCAAATCTTCCTTCAAATCTTAAAAGGAAAGACTAGCCGGGATTAATTACACTCTACAAGTTCGCCAATCTTTCAGCCAGGCCAGTGTCGGTACTTTGAGGGAGGTTCCCCGTGCTTTCGCACGGACCTAATTAAAGTAAACCTCGTTTTCTCAGGGGCGTAACCCCGTTGACACCTTTCTAAACACCTACTTGATCGGCTAATTGTAAAGTGCAAAACTCTCCCAGGAGTAACAATTACTCGCAGTGGGTATCGAGATCCAACTATCTCATAGAAGATATGCAATCTCATTGCAAATTTCAACACTTGAAACTCCCGATAATGGTTTTTACCCCTAGACTTATGACCTTGGCTATGGTCAACAAATCGTAAGCACTAGTCAAGTTCTACCCGTCATTTCGTGATTAATTAGACCCACCCACATGACCATTGTCTAAGGTCAACAAAGCCACATGACTGTCCTAACTAATCGCATCATATGCTGTGTAGGAAGACATCACTTAGCTACCGTACACTACGCCTCGGCTATGGTCGACAAACGTAGCACGAATACTAAGTACTCTACTTCCTAAAATGACGGAGGGTTGCAGATGGTTTTTAAGAAAACCTTTAACGCTTTGAACTTGATCTCGTTGCGAAATCAAATGGTTTTTAAATGGAATGTTTTTAAGGCTTTTCTAGTTTTGCTAAAGGGGTCACTCCCGGTGAAGAGATCGTCGGCCCTTTCCTCATCGAATAAGGTGCAGGATATATCATATATACCGCTGTGCAAAGCAAGAACTATAGAAGTAATCAAAAGACAAACCGAGGGTTGTAGCATCGGCCAGTTATTGCTAAAGGGGTCACTTCCGGTGAAGAGATCTCGGCCCTTTCCTTATCGAATAAGGTGCAGAATGTTCTACAAGGAACACCGCTATGCAAAGCAAGAACTGTAGCTACCTGATTTTTTTTTTTGAACACAACATCTTTTAGGTTTATTTTCTTTCATTAATCTCATTAATGAATGTCCCATCATTTAAGTCCACCTAAACATCACAGATAAATACAACGTACGCTTATACCATCCGCATTCGCCTCGATGTCCCGTCTGCACCGTTAGGTTAGGTAACTAACGCCAGAGCGAGGCAGGGCTAGCGCGGGTGTAAAACATAAGCAACGTCTATATAATATATCATATATACTATATACAATATCTATCTGAACATATCACATGATCACATCACAGATAACGCAGCAGAAAATATCATATAAAATATTGGATATACTAGGACGTCCGTGTTTTATTTTGAGCCTATATAAAACACGGATTCCACGGTCGTGATGAATAGCCAATCCTACACCCTAGACCCCTACGAGAGTGGCAAGCAACCCTACCAATTCTAGGGTTAGGAGACCCGGACTCGACTCCTCGAGATGGTCTCCTGATTGAAAAGAAATTCTTGTTTGTGTAAATCGAATAAAGCGAATAAGTTTCTTTGTGTCGGTATTTAGAAGATTGTAAAGAAATCACAACCAAAAATTATATTTGACCGCAATCAACTACGGTGTCAGTTGTAGATCGTAAGCGAGTGCGGATCGTCCACGGGGATTGTGCGAGTCGTTTCTGTATTTAATTTGTTTGAATTAAAAAGTTAATCGAAAGGAAAAGAAAACATGATTCAAGAATTTATCGATTGATTCAGGTGTCACGATGTTTAATCAAGAATCAAGAAACTGATAAACAAATCAAGAATCGGTGTTTTGATGATATTTCCAACCAAAATGTCAAGAATCTAACTGAGGCTCATAGGAATCGATCGGATCTATAGACGTAATGTAATCTCAAGATTTCGTGTTCTTGTCCTTCGAAGGATTGATACTAGATTGATGATGATCGACGAGAGTTAGGGCTTTCTTGATGAAACTAGGGTTTCATCGTTTAACCCTTGTTCTTTAGTCGATATCATTCGCATTCTAGCCTCTAACAATTTCAAGAAACGATCGTAACTCCCCAATCTCGAACGATATCAATCAAGAAAGCATCGCATCGAATTGGGTCGTCGATTCTTGAACTTGCTAGGGTTTACAAAACTCGTAGGATTCAAGAATCGATTTAAGATATATTACATCATCATTCTATTGATCGTCTCGACTCCTCGACGAGCGGAGTATTACTCAAACATCATCACACAGAAAGTATTCAAGAATTGAAAAGATATCATGATGCGAGAATTTAAAGAAAACAAGATAAAAGAATATCACCTTTTATTTATATCAACAATTTGATTACAGTCGCTCAAGAACTACAAGAGGAAGAACTAAATTGTTGAATTGGCGTCGCTCGGCTCCGTGAGTTGCGGATCGGCTTGGACCACTTGCTCTGTTGAAGATCGGCTCGGCTCATAAAAGGTTGCAAGGCTTCTTGCTTGATGGGTACTCGGGATCTTGGCTTTTGATTGGAATTAGGGTTAGGGTTTCATACAAGCCCTCTCACTAGACTTGTGGAATAAGATGAAGAAAGAGAGTGGATCTAGATTGATACTAAAATTTTGGGATCCTTTTACAAGTGAGCCTAGGGTCTTATTTATAGATCTCCCAAACCCTAGGTCTAGGTTTGAAATTACAATTCCCTCCAAAAGTTTGTTGAGGAGTTTCTAGAAAGAGTTTGTTAGGAGCTAGCTTAGGTTTTAAGCTAGAATTAATTAAGCTTAGAAAACCCTAGTTTGCTGATCTGGAGGAAGCTTCTGGAACATTCTGGAATTTGTCATGTCTTGATGTAGTGTTGACCCTGAGAGAGAGATAATGCACTGAATTTGAGGAGGTAACTCCTTGGACCCACCGCGGATCCGCGGCGTAAGCAGGCTCCTGCCGCGGATCCACGGCACTTTGTGGGGCTTGGGCCTTGGGCTTTTTACAGTGGTCTTGTGCTAACATATTGGGCTTCATCTGACATGTTGAATTTTATTTGTCCCTTTGTATTGATACCAGAATTGAAATCATTGAGTTAGCGTAATGTTTGACCGGTACCCTGTATATTTTGGCCTTTCTTCTGGATTTTCCTGCACATATCTCAAAACAAGTGTTGCGCAAATGTAGGGATGATGCGATGCCATGAAATGTGGTCAATTTCCTTTATAGTGTCGATTTTAGAGTCTAATACATGCAATCTGATATTTTGCGACAGTTTTGCTAATATGTAAAATATGAATACCGTACACTTCTAAATGGATGCAAATGATGAGGAAATTGCCGGCTAAAATATGCAATAATTTCGACTAATCAAATTCCCCCAAACTTAATTTCGATCGTCTCGAGCGAACTGTTTTATTAAA
The DNA here is from genome assembly GCA_030015575.1 of Agapanthus africanus. Lineage (NCBI taxonomy): Eukaryota > Viridiplantae > Streptophyta > Magnoliopsida > Asparagales > Amaryllidaceae > Agapanthus > Agapanthus africanus. The sequence continues at coordinate 809,196,742 of CM057338.1, forward strand.
AAGAGAAGGAGAAAATAAAGAAAGAGAAAAACTAACTAGCACACTTTCATAGGCAACACGATTGCACTGAGCACGTGCAACAAGCCTTTAAACCTCTAGGTGTCCCTAGTAGGAGGAGTGTTGTCTCCTGAGGGTTTTCAGCGGATTGCACCCACAAAATCCAATAATAAAAGAAAGATCATGAATATTACATTTAAAGAAAAGAATTGTAAAAGAAAAGCCTTGAAAATTAGGGTTTCCAACTAAGCTAGCTTTTCGGTTGTCATGAGCCCTATCTTAATGGTCATGAAAAGATGTCAGAAATCACGTCCTCCCTCAATAAAACATCGTCTTATTCTTCATTCCTATCTTTCTTCCAAACATCGATCATATAACCCTGCGTGTGTGTAAAGACATCCCTACACCCGGAGAATTCAATTCAAGCTATCATACTCTTGCCCATCAGCCTCAGTACTTTTTAATTAATGAATATTTAGATGAGATTGCTCACACACTTTCATGCGACCGTTAATACTTCTTGAGGTACTAACCGACCGATTACTCGTGTGCTTGCTTACTTGGTGTAATTTCCTCGTCTTGCACCACCTCAGGTATAGCAGTGACTCCCAGACCAGTTGGCCTTAGGGCACTAGGTGAAGAAGCACCCTCGCTATACATTTTTTATTGCCCTTGGTGATAACAAAACCAGTGTCCATTTTTCTCACCACTTTATATTTTCTTTATTCACTTCTTTTTTATTTCCTTCATACATCGGCTTTAAGACAAGAGCATTTCAAGGTATCCTCTACTATCCCAGGCTTCAAGACGTGTGTAAGTGCGAATAGCAGGGTATCAACGTTCAAAATGTTTGGCTTCCAGAATAGAAACTATTTTTCAGACTTATTTTTATCCTCAGATTAGTGACTTCCTTTATCTTACTAACCCTTGGGACAACGGCTCATAACTACTTATTACTAGTTCGTATAGGAAAACTTCTAATTTTCTTAGTTTTCTCAAATTTTTCTAATCTCATGGATGTAATTGTTCACTATCTAAACTTTCATTATCTTATTTATGTACAAAAAGTGTAAATATTAAAATTATTTTTATACTTGGAAAAATTTTTAAATTTTTATGTGTTTTGAAATTTTTTCAATTTTTATAGATTTTTAAAGAAATTTTTTTTGCTTATGCAAATGATATGCAAATGATGCAAAAATAAGCACAAACCTCCCCCAAACTTGTTTTCAACAGTGTCCTCACTGTTGCCAACCGCTATACCTACAAAAACTGTAAGCCTGGGAGGAATTATTAGTGGGGGCAAAATATATAAGTGAAGAACTTCCCCCAAACGTACTCTTTTCACTCACCTCCATTCAAAAAGATGATGCAGTGATATACTGGATATGAAGGTGAGACGGAGGAATTTTAATCAAAATAAACTGGCTCTTGTAAGAACAAGAGCTCCTCCGTGGGGTCAGTGGAAAAATACGGCTTAAGTCTATGTCCATTCACTTTGAAAAAGGTGCCGTTTTTAACATTTTCTACTTCTACTGCCCCGTGCGGGTATACAGACCGCACAACAAAAGGCCCCTTCCATTGAGATCGGAGCTTACCCGCGTGAAGGTGTAATCGTGAATCATAAAGAAGGACTTGTTGACCAGGTGAAAATGTTTTCCTCAAACTATTTTTATCGTGAAAAAGTTTAGTCCTATTCTTTATGATTACAGCGTTATCATAAGCTTCATCGCGGAGTTCGCTTAGCTCATTTATTTGCAGCTTCCGAAAGTTGCAAGCAAGGTTTAGATCAAAATTTATTTCTTTTATAACCCACAATGCTTTATGCTCTATCTCGACAGGGAAATGACATGCTTTCCCAAACACTATCCTATATGGAGACATCCCTAGGTCGGTTTTAAATGCAGTTCGAAATGCCCAAAGAGCATCCGTCAGTTTGGTCGACCAGTCTTTTCTATTTTTAGCAACAGTTTTCTCCAGGATAAGTTTGATTTGTCTGTTTGAGATTTCAGCCTGCCCGCTTGTTTGGGGATGATAGGGTGTAGAAAGTCGGTGGTTGATTGAGTATTTTCGCATCAGAGTCTCGAAAGATCTGTTGCAGAAATGTGTCCCATTATCGCTAATAATAACGCGTGGGTGTCCAAATCGCGAAAAGATATTCTCTTTCAAGAACTTAATGACAACTTTCTTGTCATTAGTGCGACATGGAATGGCTTCTACCCACTTTGAGACATAATCAACCGCCAGCAGTATGTACAAATTCCCAAAGGAGTTGGGAAAGGGACCCATAAAATCAATGCCCCAAACATCAAATATTTCAACAACCAGAATGGTTTGCTGAGGCATTTCATTCCTCTGGGATATTCTACCCGTATACTGATATTGTGTACAGATTTTGCAATAGTCAAATGCGTCCTTGAATAAGGTCAGCCAATAAAATCCACATTGCAAAACCTTTTCCACTGTCTTTCTAGGACCAAAATGACCCCCACAGGCCTGATCATGACAAAATGAAAGAACACTCTTGAACTCTTCATTCGGGACACACCGGCGAATGATCTGATCAGGACAATATTTAAACAAATAGGGCTCGTCCCAGTAAAAGTGTTTTACTTGGGAAAGAAAACGGTATTTGTCCTGTTTTGACCAATCGCTCGGTATCAGTCCCGTGGCATGATAGTTCACAATATCCCTGAACCAAGGTTCAGTGGATACGCTCAAGAGTTGTTCGTCAGGGAACGAATCATTGATCGGCAGGGTCACAGGGGAAGAAATGATGCGTGAAAGATGGTCAGCTACTACGTTTTCACATCCTTTCTTATCTTTGATAACAAGATCAAATTCTTGTAACAGTAGGATCCAACGTATTAGTCGACCTTTTGCATCTTTCTTCGCCAGAAGATGTTTTAAAGCGGAATGGTCAGTATACACAACTATAGGAGAGCCAATTAAGTAAGGCCTGAATTTTTCTAATGCAAATACAACCGCTAAGAGTTCTTTTTCTGTGGTTGTATAATTGATTTGCGCATCATTCAGGGTCTTACTTGCATAGTATATCACGTGTGGCATCTTTTCGATGTGCTGTCCTAAGACTGCACCTACTGCAAAATCAGATGCGTCACACATCAGCTCAAAGGGGTAGTCCCAGTTTGGTGATGATAAAACGGGGGCTGAAGTGAGTGAGTGTTTAAGTGAGTCGAAAGCTGTCTCGCAGTCCGAGTCAAAATGGAAGGTCGTATCCTTGGACAGGAGAAGAGTTAAAGATCTAGCAATTTTGCTAAAGTCCTTAATGAATCTCCTATAAAAGCCCACATGGCCAAGGAAAGATCGAATATCTTTGACGCTTTTGGGATGAGGGAGGTTTTGAATGACATCTATCTTAGCTCTGTCAACCTCAATGCCTTTCTGTGAAATGACATGTCCAAGGACTATTCCTTCTTGGACCATAAAATGGCATTTTTCCCAGTTCAAAGTCAAGTTCTTCTCTTTGCAACGAGTAAGAACAGCGTCAAGATTCGCTAGGCAATCAGAAAAAGAGTCTCCAAAAATCGAGAAATCGTCCATAAAGATCTCCAGAAAATTCTCTACCATATCAGAGAATATCCCCATCATACACCGCTGAAAGGTAGCGGGAGCATTGCATAGCCCGAAGGGCATGCGACTGTAAGCAAAGGTACCAAAAGGACAAGTAAAAGTGGTTTTATCTTGATCCTTTTTGGCGATGGGGACCTGATTATAGCCTGAGTATCCGTCCATAAAACAATAATACTCTCGTCCCGCTAAGCGTTCCAGCATCTGATCAATGAATGGTAGAGGAAAGTGGTCTTTCCTCGTGGCAGCATTGAGTTTTCTATAACCAATACATACACGCCACCCAGTTTGGACGCGTGTCTGAATCAACTCATTTGCCTCATTGGTTATAACAGTGATGCCGGATTTCTTAGGAACGACATGTATAGGACTTACCCACCGGCTATCGGAGATGGGGTATATAATACCATTATCTAAGCATTTGACGATCTCGTTCATGACCGCTTCCTTCATGACGGGATTCAACCGTCTCTGTGGTTCTCGGGTCGGTCTGGCATCATCCATCACATGTATATGATGTTCAACTATCAAGGGACTAATCCCTTTGATGTCCGCCATACTCCAACCAAACGCCTCTTTGTTAGATCTCAATACCGATAAAAGTGCATTCTCTTGCTCTAATACTAGAGAAGCGGATATTATAACCGGTAAAGACTCATTCTCACCTAGATATGCATATTTAAGGTGAGAAGGTAAAATTTTGAGATCTAACTCGGGCGGAGAAATGATAGAAGGAGGGATCATTGAGTGATTTTTGGATTTACAAAGAAGCTCAGAGCCTGTGAAAGATACAGACTCGGGTGGAGAAAAGTCAGGAGTGCAGGACTCAAGTGTAGGTAAAGTGTCCTCACTAAGATCATGTGTAAGATCAAACAGAGATGTGGTAATGTCATCGAAATCATTAAAGCAAAGTTCCTCGGCTCCACAACTATCGGGAGCGATCTCATGGACAGAGCACACATCTAAAATATGAGCAGAGGGTTCTGATGGCTGACTTCCAACTTTGTAGATGTTTAGTTCAATGGTCATATTTCCAAATGATAAGTTCATTGAACCATTTCTACAGTTTATAACAGCATTGGAAGTGGCAAGGAAAGGACGACCCAGAATCACCGGAATTTGACCCCGGGGGTTTGCTACAGGATGTGTGTCGAGCACAATGAAGTCTACAGGGAAAACAAATTCCCCGACCTTTATCAACACATCCTCTAATTCACCCCTTGGTTTGGTGATTGAACGATCTGCCATTTGGAGAGTGCAGTGAGCAGGTTTCAGCTCTCCAATCCCTAATTGCTCATAGACAGAATAAGGGAGCAGGTTAACACTTGCGCCAAGGTCTAAAAGAGCACGATTTATGTTTTTACCCCCAATCGAAATCGATATTGTAGGACATCCTGGGTCCTTTCGTTTCTTTGGTAGCTGGGGTATAAAAGCAGTGCTAATATTATTAGACATGAAGACCTTCTTCGGCACTTGAGTCTTCCTCTTCCTAGTGCACAAGTCCTTAAGAATTTTCGCATAAGCGGGGACTTGTTGAATCGCATCTAGGAGAGGGATATTGATGTTAACCTGTTTGAACATTTCCAAAATTTTCTCCATATGAGGACTCGTTCTATTAGCCCTTAACCGGTTCGGATAAGGAGCTTTCGCAATAAGCGCAGGGTCCATCACAGGAGAAGGAAGAGGGGATAGACGAGGTCCCAAAAGAGGTGTGGGGACCGTCTGTGGAGAACTAGAAGGGCTATACTGAGGTGTCGAGCCTAGTGGGAAATGGAGAATAGGCTCGCGAGAAAGTGGTGTGGTAGAAGAAGAAGGATCAGAAGGAGAAGTGTGTGTGTGTGGAAAGGTCTCAGCCGGGGTGTTGATATGATTTTCAGTATCATCAATACCTTCCCCGACATGATTGTTCAGCATTCTTCCCGATCTCAACGTTGTGATGGCATTTACATTGTAATGCCCAGGATTCTGTAGGGGTTGAGAGGGAAGTTTCCCTTTTTCTCTCGCACTCATTTCGGTTTTAAGTCGTGCGATTTCAGCTTCCATCGTTCTGATACTCTTAGCTTGGGACGCTGAGTTTTTCTTTATCTCACCGACGGAAGATCTAACCTCAGCCGAAACCTCTATGAAATTTGACAAAAGTGATTTCATGGTTTGAGTGATTTGAGAGAATTCGTCAGAACAGGTCATCGGATTAGACTGTGCAGGAGTGTTGACCTAATTTTGGAAATTTTGTGACTGATAGGGGTGCTGAGTGAGTTGAAGGGGTTGCTGTTGTGGTGGAGGAAGAGCCCTTTGAAATTGATTCGTGTTTGGAACCGTGTTTTGAGATTGGTTTTGGTTCCAAGCGAAATTCGGGTGATTCCTCCAACCCTGATTGTACGTGGAAGAATATGGATCGTTTCGAGGTCTTTGAAATGCGGCATTAGAATGCTCGTGACCTTGAAACGCAGAGTTTAATGGACATTCTTCCGTTAAATGAGACGGATCAGAACAGCACTCACAAACAGTTTTGGGGAGTGACACTGGGTTTAGGGAGGCTGCTGCAAATTTGTGTTCCATAGCGTCGGGCTTCTTTTGCATTGCTGCCATTTCAGCTCGAACACCTATGGACACATCTATTTGGTGTACGCCACCCCTATTCAATGGTTGGGTTCCACTCTCCCACTGTAGTGATTTGTCAGCGAACTCTTCTAAATACTTCCAAGCTTCCCCATCATCTTTGGTCATAAAAGTACCTTGACACATGTTTTCAAGGCTCTGTTTAGTGCTTGGGTTAATGCCCTCATAAATGATTCGGCAAAGCTCCCATCTCGGGATGCCGTGATGAGGACACCGAACCAAAATATCCTTGAAACGTTCAAAGCATTTAGAGAATGGTTCAGCAGGGAGCTGGGCAAATTGATTCAGTTCGCTACGGATTCGAGCTGTCTTTTGTATTGGGTAAAATTTCTTAAGGAATGCAGCGACGAATTCTTCCCAATTCGTAATAGAGTGTGCGGTAGTATTATATAGCCACTTCTCGGCTATATCGCACAATGTAAATGGAAGAAGTCGTAGACGCATAGCATCCACTGAAAGTTGTGACGTACCCATCATTGCGCATACGTTTTCAAATTTGGTAATGAAAACGTAAGCGTCCTCAGTCTCGAGTCCGTGGAATTTGGGTAAAATATTGATGTACTGGGGCTTAATCTCAAAGTTATCCCCATTGGCTGGTGGTGTGGATAAGCAGGTCGAAAGAGGACCTCGAATAGGGTAGCACCTCTCCTGGAGAGAGATGCAGGGTGGATTCTGCGCACCAACGGACGGCGGCAGATTAGGGTTAAAGAAGTTTGATGGATTCGGATCCATCGGTGTGGGTGTGATAGTGGGTAAAGGAAAGGTAAATGGAGAAATATCGACTTCGGAGTCGATAAAGGGTACGCGGACTAAACGGGCACTAGAATCCCGTGTCCAGCCTATCTTGCACTAAAAAGGGTTAGTACATGTGGCAGCGTTGACTTATAATTAGGGGTATGAATGAATGCGGTGCTTGCTTTGAAAAAGGGACGGATTTTTGAAAAAAATGATGCGACAAAACAAATGCAGCACACAAACCCTAGAATCTAGTGGTCACCTAGGTCCGGCTCTAGACCGCTCCTAACTGCCAAAAGACAAGTCGCAGGATAGAATCCTCCACTGCCTCTTTGTCCCCCTGTGGCCGGATAAGTGCCAGGTAAGTGGGAAGGTGCTCCACTACGTAAGTAGTGGGCCTAATTAAAAACTACTAGCCTTAGACACACTCGCCTTAGGCACCACAAGAAAACGCGGATAAGCAATGAATTACCCACGGCCTTCTCTTGTCCTAATTGAGCGCGACAGTCCTTAGAATCATCTCTAGATTTCTTTTAGTTAATGTGGGTCAATGCGGATGCAAGTTTTGTGGTTTTCGGGGCCTAGGAAGGGTAATGAAATCCCCACCTAATTTGGATTTGGCCGTGCCCCTTAATTTCCGTATTTAGAATGCAAACAACCAAGAAATCAAAATCACGCACAAATTTAATTTTGCTTTTGCGGCGCTGCGATTATTTGCAAAGAAACCTGCAGAAAATTGTTAGTTGGAGATAAAAGAGGAGCGAGGAGAAGGTAAGAAATCACCTGAGAGAAAAATTTCACAGAGAACCCTCCAAAGGGCCGCGGTTCCGCCGCAATTGGAGCTTATTGCCGCCCTTCCGCGGTCTTATGATGGAATCACTGCACCAAAATTTCTCAGAGAGGCTCTGTAGACTCCCTCTGCTCTCTGGTATTTTCAAAAAAAATTCTTCAATTGCCAAACAGCTCCAGATTTCCTTGCAATGAACCACAACAAATCGTTTAGGGTTTGCACGAATTTTGATCTCAAAAATCACAATGGAATAAATCTTCCAATTCAAACTATAATATGAAACGAATTAGCGCGTAATCCCCGGCAACGGCGCCATTTTGATTGAAAAGAAATTCTTGTTTGTGTAAATCGAATAAAGCGAATAAGTTTCTTTGTGTCGGTATTTAGAAGATTGTAAAGAAATCACAACCAAAAATTATATTTGACCGCAATCAACTACGGTGTCAGTTGTAGATCATAAGCGAGTGCGGATCGTCCACAGGGATTGTGCGAGTCGTTTCTGTATTTAATTTGTTTGAATTAAAAAGTTAATCGAAAGGAAAAGAAAACATGATTCAAGAATTTATCGATTGATTCAGGTGTCACGATGTTTAATCAAGAATCAAGAAACTGATAAACAAATCAAGAATCGGTGTTTTGATGATATTTCCAACCAAAATGTCAAGAATCTAACTGAGGCTCGTAGAAATCGATCGGATCTATAGACGTAATGTAATCTCAAGATTTCGTGTTCTTGTCCTTCGAAGGATTGATACTAGATTGATGATGATCGACGAGAGTTAGGGCTTTCTTGATGAAACTAGGGTTTCATCGTTTAACCCTTGTTCTTTAGTCGATATCATTCGCATTCTAGCCTCTAACAATTTCAAGAAACGATCGTAACTCCCCAATCTCGAGCGATATCAATCAAGAAAGCATCGCAACGAATTGGGTCGTCGATTCTTGAACTTGCTAGGGTTTACAAAACTCGTAGGATTCAAGAATCGATTTAAGATATATTACATCATCATTCTATTGATCGTCTCGACTCCTCGACGAGCGGAGTATTACTCAAACATCATCACACAGAAAGTATTCAAGAATTGAAAAGATATCATGATGCGAGAATTTAAAGAAAACAAGATAAAAGAATATCACCTTTTATTTATATCAACAATTTGATTACAGTCGCTCAAGAACTACAAGAGGAAGAACTAAATTGTTGAATTGGCGTCGCTCGGCTCCGTGAGTCGCGGATCGGCTTGGACCACTTGCTCTGTTGAAGATCGGCTCGGCTCATAAAAGGTTGCAAGGCTTCTTGCTTGATGGGTACTCGGGATCTTGGCTTTTGATTGGAATTAGGGTTAGGGTTTCACACAAGCTCTCTCACTAGACTTGTGGAATAAGATGAAGAAAGAGAGTGGATCTAGATTGATACTAAAATTTTGGGATCCTTTTACAAGTGAGCCTAGGGTCTTATTTATAGATCTCCCAAACCCTAGGTCTAGGTTTGAAATTACAATTCCCTCCAAAAGTTTGTTGAGGAGTTTCTAGAAAGAGTTTGTTAGGAGCTAGCTTAGGTTTTAAGCTAGGATTAATTAAGCTTAGAAAACCCTAGTTTGCTGATCTGGCGGAAGCTTCTGGAACATTCTGGAATTTGTCATGTCTTGATGTAGTGTTGACCCTGAGAGAGAGATAATGCACTGAATTTGAGGAGGTAACTCCTTGGACCCACCGCGGATCCGCGGCGCAAGCAGGCTCCTGCCGCGGATCCACGGCACTTTGTGGGGCTTGGGCCTTGGGCTTTTTACAGTGGTCTTGTGCTAACATATTGGGCTTCATCTGACATGTTGAATTTTATTTGTCCCTTTGTATTGATACCAGAATTGAAATCATTGAGTTAGCGTAATGTTTGATCGGTACCCTGTATATTTTGGCCTTTCTTCTGGATTTTCCTGCACAGATCTCAAAACAAGTGGTGCGCAAATGTAGGGATGATGCGATGCCATGAAATGTGGTCAATTTCCTTTATAGTGTCGGTTTTAGAGTCTAATACATGCAATCTGATATTTTGCGACAGTTTTGCTAATATGTAAAATATGAATACCGTACACTTCTAAATGGATGCAAATGATGAGGAAATTGCCGGCTAAAATATGCAATAATTTCGACTAATCATCTCCCACTGGGCCCTAGAACCCGGTTACTTATGCTCCCCTCCTTGGGTCTATCCTAATGCGGAAAAGTAAATAATATACATCAACGGTGACATCTTCCGCAACCTGGAAGTGCCCCAATAAAAGAATATTACTTACAAGTTTTTACATGAATGAAAATGAAAAACACTCATCTCACATAAAAAAAACCCGGTTATTCAAACACGACGATCCAATATAACATATCCAGCAACACATAACATCACATGTCATCAACGTAAGTAAACATGCGTATCCCAATTGTCGTTGACATATAGCAACGAAACCGGCGATATCACATATTACACTTACGGTCGCAGAAAAGAAAGTGTAAAACTACAACAGTTGGAATCCGCAACCTCTTTAGACATCGCATGCCTAACCAAATGAATTCTTTAGACATCGCATGCCTAACTATTATAAACCCCTCATTTTAGTCTCTTTATCGAAAACTCTTTTCAATATCAAGTCGGGCAATTCAACAGGATTCCCGACATCCTGATCGAATGCTCGTCGCAAACTTTAGTAGGCGGCCGCACCCCCGATACCGTCGACGAAGTGCACCAAGGCGGAACACCGCTACCGCGAACACCCGAACGGATGCTTTCGGCGACGGGGTTCTCCTACAGTCACTTAGTCGGGGCTAAGGGGTGTAGCTGTCTATTAAGTTTATCCGGCGAGTATCCGCGTACGCTATGTGATTGCGACGGACTTTTGATCGCATCAAAATTCCGTGGCAACCAATCATTTGAGACTAAAGTGCTACGTTTATAACATTCATATTAGTTATCTCATAACTACTTGTGAATTCCAAATATTGTATCACATTCCAGATAAATAGAAAATGTTAAACTTTCCGATCGAACAATCAAACACCCAAGTTTTCCCGAAACAGCTCAACACATGAAATAAGTTTAAAAACATTCACTTCATGCCACAGTACCAACGGTCCAGCCGTAGAAAGGTCAAGCCAACGCTTCACATGTAGCACGCCGTACTGTCCCAAACCCTAAGGTTCAAAGGGCAGTTCAAGACGGTCACATAATCGAGTTAAGGTTTGTTGTCTTCTAGAGGGTCCATCGCGTTACTTGCACTACTTAGAACGTTCTTAAACCACGGAAAAAATCCAACACGTGGAAATTTCCCGGCAGAGGAAAAAGTGGGTATTTATATCCGGTCGAACTTTTTAACATATTCTAAAATTACCCGGAAAAACACATAGACGAAGTTAGACTTCCCGATCGAAACACCGAGTCCCCAATACAACCCAGAAACTCAACTGTTGAGTACAGATTAAAAATTCCCAGAGAACACAGGATACTGCTACGGGCATTACTGTAGGAAAATGGACCCCTAATCAGTACATACGGCCGCGGAACCGCCGCCAAAAGCAGGGTAAGGCCGCGGTTCCGCGGCGCTACAGTAGAGTTAGGGCTTCGTTTTCTACAGTTAACCTTATATTTCCCTGCACTATTTTCTGAGCATTTTTAATTAGGAAAAATCCACTGTTTTGAAAAATATATAGAGAAGGGTTTTGTTTAGGGTTTCGGAGTTCGATCGGGTTTCTAATTTCGTCTACACTTCGCCTAAAGCTCTAGCTAAGCTCTGATACCACTGTAGGGTTCCTAGGCACACTCATGAGGTTCTACAACTGATCAATCATGCCAAAATCAAATTTTTCACGTGCCTAAGAATCCTATGCAAGATCGTTAACTAGAGGATAGGCGAAAACTAAACAAGCAAACTACTTTGCTACTAAGTGAAAGAGACTACAACCTTTGTAAATCCGATCCTCCACTTCTCTAGCTCCGTGTTGACGTCCCTCCGCTACAATCATCGGAATCCCGGACTCTAGCGTCGGTTTCATCGGAGAAATGGGCAGGCCAGGTCATTGACTTCGATGCCGAAGATGATCTACGTCGAGGCAACTCAAACTCAAGCTCCATCTTCGCTAAGTCATGAAACTTGTGAAGAAAACACACTCTACTACATGGAAAGTGGTAGAGGATGAAGAAATAGGAAGTGGGTTCACTTTAGAATTAGATTTCTTACTTGATTTCTTCACTTGGAATTTTCAAGAAAGCTTTTCTTTTCTTCATGAAGAAGAAGAAGAAAGAAAATGAATTATTTCAAAAAGAAAATCCAAGTGATTCTTATCATAATGCAACCATGGGTGAAGTAACTAGTGTAGAGAATAAACTAGGGTTTAGGTGTAATGGTTAGGTTAAAGGAAAAAACAAAATGGCTAGACTTTTTCAAAGATGCTAGCATGCTTCATGAAGCTTCTAGCAAAGAAACAAAAAGCCACCATTTAGTTTTTCCAAAATTAATAAAATACATAAAACCCTAACCATTAACCTAAACAATGGTGTATAGCATACACACACCCAAGTTTGCATATATCATCAAACATGATACAATCAAGTGCACAAAAATATATCACATATACTACTTGTGCACATCAAGTGAGAAAATCAATCTTAAGTGAACAAATACTAGTTAATGTAAAGTAATATATCAAATATATAATTATACATTAAATCATTAAATCAACACTTGATTTAATGATCCGGTCATACTGCATATAACCGACTAATATCAAGTGCATCATCATATCGAATCAACATTTGATTCGGTAACCCGGCTATATCTTATATAACCGTCCGATGATACAAATCGCGAGAATAGAATTCAGTATCACATACTGGTATTATTCTCGGTCCCGCACATATCTCATATGCGCTCCTATTTCGTTTCGCTTGAGCCAGGAAACCTCTGTGTAGGATTCTAAAGACTCGTCAATACGCCGGCAGTAGGTGATGATCATATCAAACACTCATAAGCCGCAAGCGGTCTGCTAAACGTAACGGCCACCCAGGTATTGAGCGATCAGAAGATTAACGAGCAACCCCGCTCACACTCCTGTGAATCCAACCAGTAACACTTACCGCACAATCCGGTCTGTTCGTCTGATATGTCGCATATCTCGCCTAGGGGTGGTAAACGTCAGACCCCAGTAGCTTGATAAGTCATGCCGATGTAAGGTCCATAACAAGCGTAAAACTACTGATAACTCTTACCAGTATATCACTGCAACCCTGGCCAGGGATTTCCAGTTATGGCCAGTCGAGCATAGCGCAACATCAACCCCTAATACCGGGAGAGACGAATCCCCTCCTATCGCTCATTGCCTCCATGTGAATCGGGACTGTACCCAAAAACCACCTGTTTGCACGACTCGGTAGAGCCGTGGTAGGGTAGAAATCAAAGCACGGTGGGAGACACAAGACTCTATGACGATCTCGGGTCAACAGCCTAAGCTATACCAGTGTCACCAGAGAACTACCATCTGACGTGAGGTATAATACCATCTGGGAGTTCTCGGCGAGTCCGTTCAGTGTACCCAGTCTCTACTGAGCACCCGCATACCATCTCTGATGTCAAACACCAATGGATATGGGATCATCCATCGCCCATCACATGGGTCGAAAAGATATACGCTAGTCTACTCTGAAATATCGATGCCCCGTCTCGATATTCCCACGACTAGGAACATTGAAGGATGTACTCATGGACTACCCAGACCCCACTAGTATGATCTACATCACAGTCCTGGAAGTCGAGTATAGATCCTAAGGGCTTTATCAATATGTAACAGAGAGACAGAAAGTATACATGTTAAGATAAAGAGCAACCAGATAGCATACTATCATGTCAAGCAAGAAAGTCCTACCTATATATGTCCCAGCATCCACTACAATATACATCCTAAGTACAGTAATGGCCTCTAGGGCATACATATAACTAACAAGATCAATCTTAAGATCCAATATCCCAATCAAAATATGACCTGGCCATGTACATAAAAATGGTCTTTTGATTATATCATCACCAAAAGTCGAAGAATAGAAGCCTTGGCTTCTTTATGAAAGCAATTGCTTTCTTTGAGAACATGCGCACTTGACATGGGCGCACATAAATAAAGTTTGCCTCTTGAGAAATGCATATCACGAGCAAAGCACATGAGCGCATGTTATGAACACGAGCTCCAGAGACATGCGCATCACGTGATATGCACGTGTGTGCAGATGACGAAATCACATCTATACAGATGCGCGCATCACGTGAAACTCACGTGTGAGCAAGTGGGAAAGATTGTCCCTAAAATACATATGCATATATACATGCGCAGATGAAAATTTGTAATGACAAGGAGGTGCGCATCTCGTGAGATGCGCGTGCGCAACCCCCTGACAGCAAGACAGATGCGCACCCTATACAAATGTGCACATGTGCATATGCGCACATAGACAACAAGATATTGCTTAGCTACTTGGTTAAAATAAACTAAGTTTAGAAGCTTATGCTTCTTATATATGATCCATTGATCAAAATATCAATAAATCTAAGTTGATCTTAGGCTCAAATACTACTAATGATCCTTAGTCCATACTTGTTAAGTTGATTTTAATTTAAAACAAGATTAACAATTCTTAACTATATTCCTAAGTTGATCTTAGTGAGATGCAACTAACAATCCTTAGATGATATATTTTGAACTGATAGACCTTATTCATATGAGAAATGCTACCTAGGTTCAATCCAAATCTAAAATATGTATTTGGACTAATTCGTACCCTACGAGCGATAATATTAGTCTCCGTATACAATCAAAGGGCAACCCCAAAATAAACAAACTATAACACGACCCGAAATGATATATCTGGAGTAGAGAAAATTGTTATCGCTTGGCGATAACGTAATTGAATGGAAAGACTTACGTCTGCAGGAAAAAGCGTCCCCACAATAAAAAAAATTTCTCATCATTGAGGGGGAATCTGAAAAGTTCAGCTATAACGGTCACATCCATACAAACCTTCGATATTGTCATGACCCAAATATGGCACGTGACGGGCACTTAAATCACGTGACATCTAAAGATGTCGACGCGGTTCAAGTAAGCTGAAACCCGGAATCTAAACCCTTTTAAAAATATTGGAGGTGAGATTTAAAATAGTCATCATATGGAATCAGTTTAAATAACATTTAAATTTAACTAAGTATGTTTGAAAAGCGTCTATGACGTTTTAAAATTTGACAGCACCTCCTTTGAAAATCTTACATAAAAACCCGATACAACTACCATTATAAAATAGCATCCCAACAGGAGCTAGCTTTCACGTCCAAACGACGGAACAGCCAAACAATCTATATCAGAAGTCAGCTCTAAAGAGTGCGACCTCACAATTTCTAAATCTCGCTTCTAAGTCCACAATATACCATTTCTAAGTTGATGGAGTTTTTCACTAGATACAAGAATATAAGAATAATCAAGTGTGAGTACGATACAATAGTAACCGACATACCCATCAATCACCGAGAAGAAAGTGTGCCCAAAGCCGCTGATAATCCAAGCGGTAAAACCTGCAAGAAACTGTAGCACAACGGGGATGAGTTGCCAACTCAGTGAATAAAAGTACATCTAAAGGTAGAAATCGAAATGCACGACGATACTTAGGTCATAAGTATAGTACTATCATAATCAGTACTAATATACTATATGATATGCATATATATATCATAATGCAACACTAACTATCATGCAACCCTAAATAAAATACATATATAGGTACTGTCCCCCGGATCAGTCCTAATCGAATCCAATAAATGATATCTAACTGTGTACCTCATGATAACAATCATATCAATATACATATGGATGTCCAGCATTGACATCGAAATCAGAAATCTCTCGTGTCCAGCATCGACACGTAAATGCAGATACTGATCACATGCTTTTGGCGTGTCGGATATTTAAAGTTCTAAAGTTTAACCGCAATCAGGACGGTGTCGCTTTGCAGCTAGCCGCGATGTGCACAGGTCAATCCACAGGGAGACGGAACGTTTTAGGTTCTTGTAGTAACGAGTTAATGCGCGTGGGCGGAAAGTTCTTTATCTAACCTATGTGTTATATGCAAAGTAAACGCTTGTTAGGATAAGATAGGATAGTATAAGTTAATGGATTCCGTATTCAAGTCCTTTGAGCCGAACTCAACAAATGAAGCTAGAACAATCGGCAACAACGTGGATTAGGGTGCCTAAGCACGGTATTTGTAGAATCCACCTTATTGACCCTTGTCCGTCCGTTCTTGTCTCTTGCTTTCGCCTCCGGCCAATCCGAACGCAACCGGTCGCGGTTAGGAATCACCGTTACCTTGGTAGGGTAAGGTGCCTAACGGAGCGCTTGCGTAAGGTTTGGAAGGAGTTTCAAATGGAAAATATGGGAAAAGGATATGAGAAACGAAACCTGAATTTACAATATCATTCTCTTTTCCTAACAACAATATTCACAACATCTCACAATAACAAACCAAAAAAGAGAGAACAAAAGAGAAGATAAACAAAGAAAAGAAAAGCATTACAAGAATGTAAATGACATGGTAATAAATTGCAAGTAATAAAAGACAAGAATGAAAATGCAAGTAAGTAAAAAGAGCAAGTAAGAAATACTAAGAACCATTAGAACACAAGACAAGACATGGGTTCAATAACCTAATCTTAAACTTGTAAGCTCAATTAAGAGGTTGCAAGATCAAGAAAAGGCAAAGAACTCATGGTGAATGAAGACATAAAAGAGAACTTTATTAAACTTGAAGAATGATACAACCCTTGAGATCAATAACCAACCCTTAAACTTGCAAACTCAATCAAGAGGTTGCAAGATCAAGAGAAGGTTAAGAACTCAAGGGGAAGCTATGTACAAGAACTAAAGAACCAAAAAGAGTTACAAAATGTATGGCAAAACTTGGACAAAAGTGAGACAAAGTGAGACCATGAACCCTTGCCCACTGCCTGCTATATATAGGCACAAAAGAAAAGAAAATAAACAATAAAAATAGGGCTACGTGGCAGTAAGGAGGGGCCCACAGAAAGATGGAGGCCAGAAGAAGCAGTACGGACGGCGACCTCGGTTTTTCCTAGGTAGAGCTCGGCCAAAATCCGAGCCCCTAGGCTCGTATTTGTAGTGTGGTCTTGTGTTGTCCCTTTGAGTCCACTGGTGTTATTTGCTTGGTCAGTAAAAGCTCTGGATGCACTCAGGGCTTGGAGGTAAACATGGTTGCTATGAATCATATCACACTTTATGCAATAAATGCACCATAAATGCACATCACTTCTCATGCCCACTTGCCATGAGCCATCATACCATGGCTGCCCCCTAGGTCCATGGTCCATGTTCCAAGAGCTGTGTGCACACACATGTAATGTGTTAGACCAAAATGTGTACACTTTATTTGTTTGCAAAATAACTCTTGGATATCGGTCGGTTTGCGGTTCTGCTTGCAATGTCGACTCACAAATGATATATCCGTGATATTAAGTGTATTTGCAGTATTTTGTCACGGATACCTGTAATCTGTAATACTGAGCAGACACTAGTTAATAATACCGATATATACAAAAAATAGATAATGAATGAGCGGTATTAAAATGCAATATTCTGGTATGAACAAATACCCCCATACTTATCTTTTGCTCGTCCCGAGCAAAACAAAATCCTAGCCTCACTTTCGCAAGGAACGCAATTGCACTGAGCACGTGCAATAAGCCGTTAAACCTCTAGGTGTCCCTAGTAGGAGGAGTGTTGTCTCCTGAGGGTTTTCAGCGGATACTACCCACAAAATCCCGTCAAGCTAGTTTCATAAGTTAACATCAATTCTACTCCTACAGTTTAGTATCTATATTAGAAATTCTATCATCTTAAGTTAGAAATATCATTCCCTTATTTTTCACACCTCTTATCTATTTATCCTCAGATCCTATACGTTCCAAAAAAGTTTAGAAAGATGTTGATATCTCCTGAGTTTTCCTTCTAAAGCGCGGTCTCAAATCAGGGATTTTTATCAACTTTACAGAAAACATAAGTCTTATTCTTCATTTCTATCTTTCCTCCAAACATCGATTGTATACCCCTACGTGTGTGTATATTTGCACCCCTACACTCAAGAATTCAATTCAATCTATAATACCCTTGCCCTAATACCTAATACTACTTCTTTTCATTTAATGATGGACGGATTTGCTCACACACCTTTCATGCGACTGTTAATGCTTCTTGAGGCACTGATGGCCGATTACTGAATGTGTAAGCTTAAAGCGTAAATAGAAATTTCCAGGTCTTGACTTTATTTATTTTTATTTTTCTTTATTTTTCTTTTTTCAAGACCGGATATATTTTTTTCAATGATGCTCTTTAGATGATTAGCTTTAAATACCGTTTTTTCTTTCATACTAGGTTATCAGGCAAGAGTATTTCTAGGTATCCTCTACTATCCCAAATTTCAAGGTGCGTGTATGTGTAGTTTGTAGGGTATAAACTTTCTAAATTTGAATTCAAGAATAGAAACTATTTTTCAGACTTATCTTTCAGTAAAGCTTCAATACTTTCCCTTCATCTTGACTTAACTCAAGAACTGAACTCAGGATTACCTATTTCTCAAAAAAACTGTAAGGACGTATATTTACCAAGATTAAACAGAAAGAGGGTTATTTTTAGGGTTTTCAATTCCTAAGCCTAGGATTTAGTTATTTCCAACATATCAACTAAACTTTCAGAATAAAAATCTAAGTTACCCTATTAGCTAACTTGACGACAAAGTTTTTTATATTTTTGGAAAAAAATTCGATTTTTTGGGGTATTTTAATAAGGTATGCAAATGCAAAATATACATATGAATGCGAAGGTAGAAAGCTTACCGAGCACACACACCCAAACTTAAACTTGACAGCGCCCTCACTGTCAGGCCACACTAAGAGGGTCAAAATTGTCGGCGCTTCCCAAAAGAAATATATACAAAACAAAAAAGAAAAAATATATACACAAAAAGGTTCCCCCCAAACTTAAGTGAAACAGTGTTTCTACTGTTTAAGCGGTGAAGTTCAGAGTTTAGGGGGGAAAGAGAACAGTTTCAAACTATACAAGGTCTTACACAGGCCAAAAGTGAGCACCAACCATTCAAAAATTCTATCTCTATAATGTGCAGGTTGGTGAAAGAATGCGGAGAGGAAAGAAATGGAGAATACGCGAGACTGTATGGTGATAGAAGCGGTATACGGTCTCGGTATATAAGAAGAAGAATGGCGGAAGGGAGAAAGAAGCGGAGTACGAACTTGAGGGTAAAAATGGAGTGAATAGATTAGCACAATTTGTGATGACCGATGTGTAAGAAACGTTTGTGCTAATCTATTAACCTGTCGAGAAATGGGGTCAAATCCCTCAAGATTCGTGAGAAAACATGGGTACGCCGAACTTGGTAAACCAGACATAAGAAATGAAATTGATACGGTGTCTTGCAAGGTCGGAACGATAGAAAGGATGGAGGGAAGTGGTTGAGGAAGGTTATTGGTTAAAGGTTCCGAAGGGTGTACACAGTCAATGAAGGGGATAGGATGAATTGGAAAATCCGACTCATCAAGCAAAACTGGTTCATCCTCAAAAATATCCTCAAAATTTTCCTCAAAATTTAGCACATCCATGCATTTATCCTCAAAATTCAGACGCATATGGGGTTCGGGAAAAACATTTAATGACTCGGGATGATGAATTGGAGGGAAAAACTCATCCAAAGCAGCGGGTTCATCATCCAAAATATTCCCAGCGTCAATATCCTCAATCAAGTGAAAATCAAATTTCTCAGACACCTCATCAAAAGCATGGATTTCAATCAATTCAGGTTCTAAGATGGAGGTGCAGAGGTCAATAGGATTGGGTGTAGTTTCACTCAAAAGGGACCCTTCATAATCAGGCAAATCAAACACTACAAAGTCGCACAACTCATTAACCCTTCTATCTTCAATTGATAAATCATTTGGGACACTCGATAGACTTTCAAAACAGAAGTTGTGGGATTCAATTTGAAACGGGTAGGTTTGATTTGGAAGGGTATACGGCTCACTCTCTCCACTCAAATTCTCAACCTGTCCTACCGCTTGTTCATACATTTGAAAATTTGGAGCTAGTTGAAAACTAGCTACCGGGTCACTAGGTTGTATAAGGGCGGCCATGGACGCATTCAAATCCATCATCTGTTGGTATGACACTACCCTAAAGTCTTCCAATCACTGTTCTAGACTAGACATGGGTTGTGAAAGGGTTTCGGTAAACGATTCAAAGTTGTTTTGATACTGTAAACTCTCAAATGGCTGTGTAGAAGCAATGTCTAGGGAGATGCAAAAGTCGGATAGGATGGATAGGAATTGAATGGTTGGACAGGAGAAGGATCAACATTTGGATATGAAGGTAATTGGAATTGTTGATCAAAAGAATTGGCAGTGGTGAAAGGAGTGAAAAATCGGTTACGAGATTGTTCAATATGTTCAGCAATAGACATGTGTCTCGGAGTTACAACCGGACTATCAAAAGGGGTATCAACGTAAGAAAGGGTGAATGTTTGAAACGGTTGATACGAAATGGATTGCGGAGTCCAATTGTTTATCCTAAACGCGTCTATCCGATCTCTCAATGAAATTTTTGGCATGGTAGGATCGTTTGAAGTTCAGCCAAAGCAAGAACCGTAGGAAGTAATATCTGGTTGTGGGTACCAAAGTTCGGCAAGAGTTTTGTGAGGTGGGGTACCCATGATATGAAGAGAGAAAGAAAGAAAGAAAGAGAAAAGGAGGGGAAAAAGAATGTGGTTTTTTTTATTTTTAGTTTTTTTAGTTAGTTATGAACAAAAGAATGAAATATACATACAAAAAGAATCTGGACAAAAACAATCACGACACAAAAATACCACGCACCTAATCGGTCTAGGGTTCACCTAGGTCGACTAGACCTGCTCAAGAACTTGATTGTCGAAGTAAAACTGTGTCGAGAAATGGGCTCAAGATATACTGAACACGTGGCCAAGTAAGTGCAGAGATAAGGGGAGGTTTTCCGACGGTTTCACGAAGGTCCTTAATTAAATAACCCTTTCTCTTTTGGCGGTTTCGCCGTTAACACTTTCATAGACACCCCGTAAACGATATACCGTTAAGCGGTGTTCTAAACACAGTTAACATCTCCTAGTGAGCGCGAAGTCCTTAATGCTTAAAGTCTAGTTTCTTTTAAAATTTGTGCGGGTAATCGTTATGCTCAAGTTCGTGATTTGTGGGCCACGGAAAAAGGGATCAAATCCTTTACCATAAATTATGGGGTTCGCTTGCCCTTTAGTCTATATTAATGTATGTAATGCGCAAATAAAAAAAAATTTGTTCAAAGAATCAAACAATCGTTTTTTATATTAAGCGCGGCACTGCAACAAATATGGGTTAGTCAATTTTTAGCGTTTGCTAGCGAACTTGCAAAGAATCCTGCAGAGAATAGTATATTGGATGCGTCGGATTTGAGAAGAAGGTGTTTAAGAAATACTTACCACTAAATTTTCGGGTTTAGAAACCCCCGTTGAAGTTAAATCCGAATAACTTGAAATGTTCGCTTACGCGGGTCAAACTATCCGGATTTTTGGCACTATACGTCGTAACCACCTTAACGTTGAATGTACACTTTGCTCCCCATGTTCGCCGTTCGCAATTCCGCAAAATCTACAAATGTCGGAAAAAAAATGGATATTAGTGTGGAAAAGCGATACGAATACCCAAATACTTGCACACTAAAAATTATAAAAAACAAACAATAAAAATAGGACAGAAACAGAACACTGGAGCACAGAAGAAAAATTGGAAGCAGAAGGAGGAGGTACGGCCGGCGACGCCGGATCTTAGGCTAATGTCGCCGGTTTTCTTGTGGCAAAGGGGCTTCAATTTTCTTCTGTGTTCATAGTGCTCCACTAGTGTCTTACTGATATTGTTTGATTTTTTTAGTTTAGATCCAGAATGCAAGCAGGTAAGAATTCCAGAGAGTAAAAAGTGTTAGCAAATGTTAGTTTTTGTTTGGTTTTTTTTTTGAAATTTTTAGTTGATTTTGAAAATAAGGTTAGATGTATAAGTGAGATGTACAATGATTAACCAGAAATAACAAGAAGTAAAGCGTTACCGTCTCCCCGGCAATGGCACCATTTGATCGCATGCTTTTGACGTGTCGGATATTTAAAGTTCTAAAGTTTAACCGCGATCAGGACGATGTCACTTCGCAGCTAGCCGCGATGAGCACGGGTCGATCCACAGGGAGACTGAGCATTTTAGGTTCTTGTCGTAACGAGTTAATGCGCGTGGGCGGAAAGTTCTTTATCTAACCTATGTGTTATATGCAAAGTAAACGCTTGTTAGGATAAGATAGGATAGTGTAAATTAATGGATTCCGTATTGAAGTCCTTTGAGCCGAACTCAACAAATGAAGTTAGAGCAATCGGCAACAACGTGGATTAGGGTGCTTAAGCATGGTATTCGTAGAATCCGGCTTATTGACCCTTGTCCGTCCGTTCTTGTCTTTTGCTTTCGCTTCCGGCCAATCCGAACGCAACCGGTCGTGATTAGGAATCAACGTTACCTTGGTAGGGTAGGGTGCCTAACGGAGCGCTTGCGTAAGGTTTGGAAAGAGTTTCAAATGGAAAATACGGGAAAAAAATATGAGAAACGAAACCTTAACTTACAATATCATTCTCTTTTCCTAACAACAATTTCTCGTAAACTAACAAAAATGAGGAAGTCACAATAACAAACCAAAAAACAGAGAACAAAAAAGAAGATAAACAAAGAAAAGAAAAGCATTACAAGAATGTAAATGACATGGTAATAAATTGCAAGTAATAAAAGACTAGAATGAAAATGCAAGTAAGTAAAAAGAGCAAGTAAGAAATTCTAAGAACCATTAGAACACAAGACAAGACATGGGTTCAATAACCTAATCTTAAACTTGCAACCTCAATTAAGAGGTTGCAAGATCAAGAAGAGGCAAAGAACTCAAGGTGAATGAAGACAAAAAAGAGAACTTTATTAAACTTGAAGAATGATACAACCCTTAAGATCAATAACCAACCCTTAAACTTGTAAGCTCAATCAAGAGGTTGCAAGATCAAGAGAAGGTTAAGAACTTAAGGGGAAGCTATGTACAAGAACTAAAGAACCAAAAAGAGTTACCAAATGTATGGCAAAACTGGGACAAAAGTGAGACAAAGTGAGACCATGAACCCTTGCCCACTGCCTGCTATATAGGGACAAAAGAAAAGAAAATAAACAATAAAAATAGGCCTACGTGGCAGCAAGGAGGGGCCCACAAAAAATAGAGGCCACAAGAAGCAGTACGGCCAGCGACCTCGGTTTTTCCTAGGTAGGGCTCGGCCAAAATCCGAGCCCCTACGCTCGTATTTGTAGTGCGTTCTTGTGTTGTCCCCTTGAGTCCACTGGTGTAGTTTGCTTGGTCAGTAAAAGCTCTGGATGCACTCAGGGCTTGAAGGGAAACATGGTTGCTATGAATCACATCACACTTTATGCAATAAATGCACCATAAATGCACATCACTTCTCATGCCCACTTGCCATGAGTCGTCATGCCATGGCTACCCCTAGGTCCATGGTCCATATTCCAAGAGTTGTGTGAACACACATGTAATGTGTTGGACCAAAATGTGTAAACTTTATTTGTTTGCAAAATAACTCTTGGATATTGGTCGGTTTGCGGTTCTGCTTGCAGTGTCGGCTCACAAATGATATATCCGTGATATTAAGTGTATTTGCAGTATTTTGTCACGGATACCTGTAATCTGTAATACTGAGCAGACACTGGTTAATAATATCGATATATACAAAAAATAGATGATGAATGAGCGGTATTAAAATGCAATATTCTGGTATGGACAGATACCGTCGACACCATCTCAACAGATGATCGCCACCCGATATCCCTGGCCCCGGTCGGTATCCCCTGGATATCCGCCGTACCCAATCGAACCCCGGTCAGTATCCCCTAGATATCTGCCGTGCGCATCTCTATCTCCTGATCGAGTATTCTCGTTAGGCTCCCCGCCTATAATGCGGCTATCCTGCCCCTCGGCCCCGAACCGGGTCCACCATGTATCCAACTGTATGCCCCCCGACTCAGTCTGGATAACTTGTAAATCTGTAACCGTATGACCCCCAACTCAGTTCGGAATCAAAATCAGAAAACACAAAACTCATGGTGGACATTTAACTCATTATATAAAAAATATCAAGTAAAGAATAAGAATACTTGCATAGATTATATTGATGATATATTATATATATACATATATAACAGTGTCTCATACCACCGATATATATCATCAGGAGTAAAATATCCAGAAAATCCATAGGAATCAAATACAACATCTATACTACTAATATTCATAAATTACAACAGGAATAAAGAAAGACTACGTAATTATATCACATAGGCATAATGATCTCAATTCTACTGTGTCATGGCACTACTAATGATATGTAGTGTAGCATACGCGTCTGTGCTCGTGCAACATGGCAATCATTAGTATTTGTGCAAGTGTTCTATGGTGTAACAACCTATTTATATTTAACACGTCTATAACAGAACGGCTCTACAGTGACATGGCAGTACCAATGAGGTGTAGTGTAATATATATTTACGTGCTTGTGCAGCATAGTACTCATTGGTAATTTTGCAGTGTTCTATCAGAGTGTTCATATCGCAGAAACGGATAACATCGATAATATAATGCAAACATGTAAAGTAATCTAAATGTAACTATTGTAGTTATTTGCTATGAGCTATACAATTATCTTTAGAAATGAGACGAAACGTTAAGTTTGAAATAAGGAAGCTGACCTAGATTAAAATAGATATTTGTTCTGGAAATTGGCACCGCATCCTAGTATTTTATTAAAAGACAAACGAATCGTAGTTTTTAAAAGAATATAACTCACACAAGTATTACCTCCTAAAACGAAATATAATCTAACTCTATGAGTCAAAGAATAATTTGGTCGTTATTCGGCATACGAATTTCATCATTTCCAATACATATAATTTCCTGTATAATATCTCATCATATCGCTGTATCTACATCATCTCAAGTACGGCATGATCATTCGTACAAATCCATTACCATATTCATCTCGTACGGATCTCACATCACGTACGGATCTCATTTAAAACTGGGTATGGAACTTTATGCAAATGAAGAACATACTAAATGCAATACTATATCAATATCTTGTATAAATACTACACTAACTAGATATCATACTAATGTTTATAAGGTTACGGGGGTGCTATTCGCTATCCACCCGACTTCCCCCGTAGATGTAAATCTACTCACCAACTTAATAAGCTTGCTGAAATCTACGCTGCTATATCCGCCAACTTCGTCTCGGAAATCCTCGAAATCGTACCTATAACCGTATTTATGAATTATCGGCGTAATATCATATTGAAAACCAAAACAACAAGCTAAGCACCCGTAGGTTAGAACCTACAGCTCACTTAACCCAAAACGACAATATGCCACTGAAATTAACGTACGAACGTCGATGTTTCAGTCGCAGTACGAAATACGCAAAACTCGTATCGTAATATCGGAAATTTGATAACATCTTTACTAAAACGTTCCCAGATTTTACTGTGTAAATAATTAGACAAAACAAATAGTACAAAGACTTATAAAATACCAAAACAAAGCTACAAGAGAGAAATGAACACCAAACTCCCAAGGAGGGCCGGCGTCGCCGAAATTTGGCTATATGTCGCCGGATCATGTGTGGGTTTTGGGGTTCGTGTTTTAAGTGGTGTCTCCTAATAGTCTCATTATACTTTTGGTCTTACTGGATTTTCTAGTGATTATACCTAGTGGTTCCAGATTCATTTACAGTAGGCTTAACACCACAATTTACTCTGTTTTCCTATTCTGCACACTAAAAACAGATATGGAATTGTACTGAACTTGCAAAGATGAAAATAAATTATACCTATAGAGATGATTTGCAAGAGAACACCAGCTAAAGGATTGGTTATGGAAGCATCTAGGATTTGTAATGGATCAAGCTTGATGATGTGCACAAGTTGATGAAGGGATTTATTTTTTTCTCAATTTGAGTGATGAACACTTAGAAAATTTAGTTTGGAGCTGAAGAAGGTGTTGTGTTCAGTTGAAATCACTAAGAGATTCCCTAAGTGTTTGTTGGTGTAGAGAAAGCATGATGTGGAGGGGTGAGGTGGAGGTGGCATCAAGAGGAAGTGTGATACATTCATGCAAGGAGGAGGTGTTTAAACTTTAAGAAGGAGGTGGAGGATTATGAGCATAAGTGAGGTGAGTTGTATGTGAGTGTGTAACCTAAGCTAAGACATAATCAACCATGCAACAATAATTAAAACAACAAAAAGAAAGAAAACTCTTTTTATGTAAAATTTACATCCATGTTTACTTGTAATTCTTGTCTTGACACTTAAATATCCTTATCATAATATGAAATATTATATCATGTTGCAATTTAAATCCATATGAATTAAAAGATACGAAATGATTAATCTATCACTTAAATGTCATTAGCTTAATGAAAAATTCAATATCATGTTAAAATATCATTTTTCTTAATATCACCCACTTTATTCATAATTATCAAAATAATTACATTTTCGGATATGATTCCGATACTCAATTTCATAAGCGATATCATTTTCGTAAACTTATCAATTTTATTATTTTTATAATAAAAATATTATTTAATATTATTAAATTTTTTTCCAAAATGTTACAGTCTCTCTCCCTTAAAGAAATTCGGTCCCCGAATTTAAATTAAAGCTCTTTCGTAAACATTTTCTTAATCCAATCAATTTATTTCAAAACAATTTCCCGGGGTCCAATTTTAAAACATAAAATTTGCTCGATATCACAACACTCCAAAATCCCATATGAGCTAAAATGCATCACAACGCAACCGTGTGCGTGAAAACTCAAAAGATATAATCTTTCATAACTGCAACTCTAGCGGTTGCTATGAGAATTACTCC
The DNA here is from genome assembly GCA_030015575.1 of Agapanthus africanus. Classification (NCBI taxonomy): domain Eukaryota; kingdom Viridiplantae; phylum Streptophyta; class Magnoliopsida; order Asparagales; family Amaryllidaceae; genus Agapanthus; species Agapanthus africanus. Next base: position 809,223,583 of record CM057338.1, read on the forward strand.
AGTTTTGACAAAAATTTTGTCAAATACGAAAACCATTGTGTATCCTAAGTACACAAAATCAATGCCATAATCGCAGTGCAATATCAGTGCATACGACCAGGCGAAAATATAAAAATCAAATCTATCACATATCCTATCAAGTGCAAAGCACGGGAAAAAATCAACCCTAATGGATTTGCACGTAAGTCTCAAACCACACTTCACGGTGTGCATGAAAACAAAACAGTGCTAATTGCAACTGGCGTGTACGAAATGATATCCACTGTATCTACTGTGTATGGAACAAAAAATATACCTAGTGCATCGGGGTGCAAAAAAATAAATCTCTAGTGCATCAGAGTGCACAAAATCAAAATCAAGTGTATCAGAGTGCGCAAAATAAACCTCAAGTGTATCGGGGTGCACAAAATCAAAACCAAATATACCTAGGGTATATATATAAAATCTTTTAACTATGTGCATCTGATGTGCACGGAAATTCAGTGTAGTGCATTCGGTGTACACAACATTCCCATCAGGTGTAGTCACCTCGCACTAAAATCTCAACAAGTGCACCTGGGGTGCACAAAGCATAAGTCAAAGTGAAATTACTGTACATAGAAATCTCATCAAGTGCACCTGGTATGCACAAAACATAAATTGATCCTCAAATCCTTAAAATACATATATCAAAATCACGGACATCGAGTTGTCCTTTCTCCAACGTTTGAAAATGAATGTTTTAGAGTATAAAAACGTAAATCGAACTTAAAGGACATCGAAGCACATTCTCTTCAATGTCGGAAGGTGTTTATACCACCGGAATTGGCATAGCAAGGATTACTACTTGTCGTCTGCCACGTTCTAACGTCCTCTATCTCTGAATTCTGGTTCTTCTTGCAGATCTCTAATACCATGGCTTCTTTATGCGATCGTCCAGTGAGGAGCAACGACACCATTCGTCTTATTGCTGATACATCCCATCACACCTTCTTGATCAGTAGTTCATTCTCTTGTAACACAACAGGTTGATAACGGAAATCTCTGTCCTCAGCTTATATGATAACAACTAATTCCAGTCCAATCTTATTTATTATAAATTCCTGGAAGAGAATCCATCAAGTCTTCTGCTAACATCATTTATCCAGCCTGTCCGGAACTAACACTCATTTCTTAACCCACTTTCTCTTTAGTAACCACTGTCATTCCTGTTTGATTCCCTCCTAAAAGTGTAGTTGCACGCGTTATCAAATCTTTAATATCAACTATGAAGAACAACTGTCTACTAAAATTTCGCACCACTCTCCTGTTCCTTAAATCTCTTTAGTAACCAACTTTGTCACACGAATTGCAAGTCATACTTGGTTATGACCAACTTGGAGTCTGACAAACTCGGAAACACGAATCCGTTACTTCTGATACTATGTAGAGGAATCTGGCTAATCTCACCTTCGAAGACTCGTCCCAATTTGTCGGAGGAAAACTTACTGCACGATCTCCGTCTTGAACTACTTGCATCTGGTCTGAACAAGCTCCATCAGAAGAAGTATATCAATTTCACCGATCTCGTATCGAAGCACCACAATGGATTAAAAATCTTAACCACCCCACATCTGAATGGCTATGAATCCTCCTAATCCATCTATACTGGTAAAATCGTCAACTTTTAACTTCATGATTTCTGGGAGTAACATCTCGATAATCTCAGCAATGATTGGTACCGCTGTCTGAACAGTACACAACACCATAATCTTCGGAGAAGGAAAAACATCACGTCTCAAGTGTGTCTAATCTCTAACAATGACTCTACCATCCGGTGCGGATCCCGAAGAAACTCGCTCCACTATTAGAACTCGATCAAATATGAATAAACGACGTGTCTCTATATCATCGGAAAGTCACCCTGGTCAGTCCTTATCCCAGACAAGTCTGCTCTGACCGTATCTCTAACTGCAGCCCTCTCGACCCTCATAAACATGATGACCGAAGTAATCAACATACACTGACGAAGATAGATCAACGGAAGGGATAGAAGGGAGATCTCAAGATATAATTCCTAAGATATCTTAGGTGGAGTATCATATCGTAAATATACCGTGGAACATATGTACGGTACGTCACTCTACTTAGTACCTACTCCATCAATAAAGGTCATCTTATATAACGAAAGTTCGGGTATAAGACCCCCAAAGTCAAGTCTAAGTCCTATAAGGTCAAGCCTAGGTAACAAAATGTATGCCCAGACTCCATATAGTCAACCTACTCGAATAAAGGTTAAACCAAATGCTCCGATACCAACTTTGTCACAACCCAAATGTGGCACGTGACCGGCACTTAAATCACGTGACATCTAAAGATGTCGACGCGGTTCAAGTAAGCCGAAACCCGGAATCTAAACCCTTTTGAAAATATTGGAGGTGAGATTTAAAATAGTCATCAGATGGAATCAGTTTAAATAATATCTAAATTTAACTAAGTATATTTGAAAAGCATCTATGACGTTTTAAAATTTGGCAGCGCCTCCTTTGAAAATCTTACATAAAAACCCGATATAACTACCACTATAAAATAGCATCCCAACGAGAGCTAGCTTTCACGTCAAAATGACGGAATAGCCAAACAATCTATATCAAAAGTCAGCTCTAAAGAGTGCGACCTCACAATTTCTAAATCTCGCTTCTATATCCACAATATACCATTTCTAAGTTGATGGAGTTTTTCACTAGATACAAGAATATAAGAATAATCAAGTGTGAGTACGATACAATAGTAACCCACATACCCATCAATCACCGAGAAGAAAGTGTGCCCAAAGCCGCTGATAATCCAAGCGGTAAAACCTGCAAGAAACTGTGGCACAATGGGGATGAGTTGCCAACTCAGTGAATAAAAGTACATCTAAAGGTAGAAATCGAAATGCACGACGATACCTAGGTCATAAGTATAGTACTATCATAATCAGTACTAATATACTATATGATATGCATATATATATATCATAATGTAATACTAACTATCATGCAACTCCAAGTAGAATACATATAAAGGTATTGTCCCCCGGATCAGTCCTAGTCGAATCCAATAAATGATATCTAACTGTGTACCTCATGATAACAATCATATCAATATATATGGATGTCCAGCATCGACATCGAAATCAGAAATCGACACGTAAATGCAGATACCGTCGACACCATCTCAACAGATGATCGCCACCCGATATCCCTGGCCCCGGTCAGTATCCCTGGATATCCGCCGTGCCCAATCGAACCCCGGTCAGTATCCCCTGGATATGTGTCGTGCTCATCTCCATCTCCGGATCGAGTATCCTCGTTAGGCTCCTCGCCTATAATGCGACTATCCTGTCCCTCGGCCCCGAACCGGGTCCACCATGTATCCAATTGTATGCCCCCCGACTCAGTCTGGATAACTTGTAAATCCGTAACCGTATGACCCCCAACTCGGTTCGAAATCAAAATCAGAAAACACAAAACTCATGGTGGACATTTAACTCATCATATCAAAAATATCAAGTGAAGAATAAGAATACTTGCATAGATTATATTGATGATATACTATATATATACATATATAACAGTGTCCCATACCACCGATATATATCATCAGGAGTAAAATATCCAGAAAATCTATAAGAATCAAATATAACATCTATAGTACTAATATTCGTAAATTACAACAGGAATAAAGAAAGACTATGTAATTATATCACATAGGTATAATGATCTCAATTCTACTGTATCATGGCACTACTAATGATGTGTAGTGTAGCATACGCGTCTGTCCTCGTGCAACATAGCAATCATTAGTATTTGTGCAAGTGTTCTACGGTGTAACAATCTATTTATATTTAATACATCTAAAACAGAACGGCTCTACAGTGACATGGCAGTACCAATGAGATGTAGTGTAACATATATTTACGTGCTTGTGCAGCATAATACTCATTGGTAATTTTGCAGTGTTCTATTAGAGTGTTTGTATCGCTTAAACGGATAACATCGATAATATAATGCAAACATGTAAAGTAATCTAAACGTAACTATTGTAGTTACTTGCTATGAGCTATACCATTATCTTTAGAAATGAGACGAAACGTTAAGTTTGAAATAAGGAAGCTGCCCTAGATTAAAATAGATATTCGTTTTGGAAATTGGCACCGCATTCTAGTATTTTATTAAAAGACAAACGAATCGTAGTTTTTAAAAGAATATAACTTACACAAGTATTACATCCTAAAACGGAATATAATCTAACTCTACGAGTCAAAGGATAATTTGGCCGTTATTCAGCATACGAATTTCATCATTTCCAATACATATAATTTCCTGTATAATATCTCATCATATCGTTGTATCTGCATCATCTCAAGTACGGCATGATCACTCGTACAAATCCATCACCATATCCGTGTCGTATGGATCTAACATCACATACGGATCTCATTTAAAACTAGGTATGGAATTTTATGCAAATGAAGAACATACTAAATGGAATACTATATCAATATCTTGCATAAATACTACACTAACTAGATATCATACTAATATTTATAAGGTTGCGGGGATGCTATACGCCATCCACCCGACTTCCCCCGTAGATGTAAATTTACCCCCCCCCCCAACTTAATAAGCTTGCTGAAATCCACGCTGTTATATCCGCCAACTTCGTCCCGAAAATCCTCGAAATCGTACCTATAACCGTATTTATGAATTATCGGCGTAAATATCATATTGAAAACCAAAACAACAAGCTAAGCACCCGTAGGTTAGAACCTACAGCTCACTTAACCCAAAACGACAATATGCCACTGAAATTAACGTATGAATGTCGATATTTCAGTCGCAGTACGAAATACGCAAAACTCGTATCGTAATATCGGAAATTTGATAACATCTTTACTAAAACATTCTCAGATTTTACTGTGTAAATAATTAGACAAAACAAACAATACAGAGACTTATAAAATACCAAAAACAAAGCTACAGGAGAGAAATGAACACCAAACTCCCAAGGAGGGCCGGCGTCGCCGAAATTTGGCTATATGTCGCCGGATCATGTGTGGGTTTTGGGGTTCGTGTTTTAATTGGCGTCTCCTAATAGTCTCATTATACTTTTGGTCTTGCTGGATTTTCTACTGATTATACCTAGTGGTTCCAGATCCATTTACAGTAGGCTTAACACCACAATTTACACTGTTTTCCTATTTTGCACACTAAAAACAGATATGGAATTGTACTGAACATGCAAAGATGAAAATAAATTATACCTATAGAGATGATTTGCAAGAGAACACCAGGTAAAGGATTGGTTATGGAAGCATCTAGGATTTGTAATGGATCAAGCTTGATGATGTGCACAAGTTGATGAAGGGATTTATTTTTTTCTTAATTTGAGTGATGAACACTTAGGAAATTTAGTTTGGAGCTGAAGAAGGTGTTGTGTTCAGTTGAAATCACTAAACGATTCCCTAAGTGTTTGTTGGTTTAGAGAAAGCATGATGTGGAGGGGTGAGGTGGAGGTGGCATCAAGAGGAAGTGTGATACATTCATGCAAGCAGGAGGTGTTTAAACTTAAAGAAGGAGGTGGAGGATTATGAGCATGAGTGAGGTGAGTTGTATGTGAGAGTGTAACCTAAGCTAAGACATAATCAACCATGCAACAATAATTAAAACAACAAAAACAAAGAAAACTCTTTTTATGTAAAATTTACATGCATGTTTACTTGTAATTCTTGTCTTGACACTTAAATATCCTTATCATAATATGAAATATTATATCATATTACAATTTAAATCCATATGAATTAAAAGATATGAAATGATTAATCTATCACTTAAATGTTATTAGCTTAATGACAAATTCAATATCATGTTAAAATATCATTTTTCTTAGTATCACCCACTTTATTCATAATTATCAAAATAAATACATTTTTCGGATATGATTCCAATACTCAATTTCATAAGCGATATCATTTTCGTAAACTTATCAATTTTATTATTTTTATAATAAAAATATAATTTAATATTATTAATTTTTTTCCAAAATGTTACAGATATACGGTGCCATAAATCAATATGGTATTTTCGGAGAGGTGGATAGATATATTCCATATAGCATATGTCTCTAGATTCAGACTAGACGCGCTCCCCGCACCTTTGTCCGGTTTCTGACGTTAAACACGGGGCAGTGTCAGGAAAGAGAGTGCATAGTAGACCTAACTAATCAGAACTAACACAGGGCAGTGTCAGGAAAGATCGATTGGAATGTCTCCTGATTGCATCGCAATCGCAACTCTTACTAACGTCGTTATGGCGAGGCTTAAAAGTGCGATGAATCAAAAAGTATACCTAGGTGTTCAAGTACGCTTCTGAGAAGGATCGAAGGTATTTGGGCAGACATGTCAGATCGGATCTGGGGTTTTGATATTTCGTCAGCCTAACATATATTTGGCTTATTATTTTTTCTTTTAGGGAGATCCTTGCGTTGGTCCTGATAGATCTGGATGTAAGGCTACCGGCTTATAGTTTCTCAACAATCCATGCCACACTAATATAACATGTATGAGTAAGAGCAAGGAAAAGAAAGAGGAGAGCCTCAGGGAGACAATTGATTCAGGGAATCAATTGTTCAGGGAACCAGCTCAGGAAGTTATGGACGGCACCCACTCGAATGTGCGAGTGAGAGTATGCTAGCCATTAGGCCTGATCCGGCCCAATATCCGCCTATATGAGTAGGTGCCGTATATATTCATATATGGGAGGCTATGGTTTAATATGTGAGATATACAATAATATATAAAGAGTTTTCTAAAGAGAAAAATAAGAAAGATGTCGTCTTCTTCTTCATACTATTCTACTATTATTGGCTTGCGGGGTGATCATATGGGGCGATTCTCGCTTCTTCAACGTGTGGATTCTTTCCGGCCATTGCGTGGAGGCATAGAGAACGGATCTACAACGTGACGTGGGCGAGAATAACGATCACACCAATTGGACCAGGTATATCGGTAAATGGTTAGAGTAGATACATGTTATTTTCGTTGTGTCACGACCCGAAAATGTCACGTGACCAGCACTTAGATCACGTGAAGTCTATAGGACCCCACTATAACCCAAGTAAGCCGAAAACCCAGAAATCTAAAACTTTTTAAGAAAATAGTGAAGGTGAAGTTTTGAAAGAAAGGTATAAATGAAATCAAGTTCCCTTTTAAAAATATAAGTAAAGCTTATAACGATACGAATGGATTATATACTAAGGTTTGGAAAAAAAATTCGTCATTTGAAATTTGGGCAGCACCTCCTTTGTAAATTTTGATAAAAACTAATACATAACGATAATATCATACACATCCCCAAGCGGGAGCTAGCTCTGTACCAATCGGCGGAAACACAACCATGCAACATGAATATACGACGCCTAAGATGAAGATCAATCATAGAAAATAAAGTAAAGAAAACCAAAATATCATCAAACTCCAGATATAAAGAATATATATACAAGTCTCGACTCTAAATCCAAATAATATACAACCGGTCTCTAAGTCTATTAAATATATATAGTCTGATTGATGGAGCTTTTAATTAGATACAATGAATATAAAAGTAAACAATGGTGTTTACGCTCAGAACTGTAACCTACCTACCAATGCAAATCATCCAGAAATGAGCAGTGTACAAGTAAGCCGCTACTGATCCGGGCAGTCGGTCCTGTAAGAAAACTATGGCACAACGGGGGTAGGTTGCCAACTCGTGAGTAGAAGATATTAGCAGGTAGAAATCGAAAGTATGACGATCTCCTAGATCATACGGTAATATAATAATATCATACCGTGTGGTATCAAGGTGATTGTGTGTACATATATATATATAAATATATAAAGTCGTGCATGTGTCATTATATGGTATCAAGTCATCCATATCATATGTATATGTATGTATGTGTGTGTGTGTGTATCATATATGTCTATCATCCAACGTGTGTCCATCAACGACACATCAAATCATCATAAAATCCTAAGTGCCCAGTATCGACACTCGAAATCATCATAAATACCGTGTCAAGTATCGACATGTAAATCCTCATATCTCAGGCGTCGTCTCATCGGATCAGCTTGATATCTCAGGCACTGTCTCATCAGATCGGTCCTCATATCCATCTGTCTCATATCACTCCGGTCGATATCTTCCGGATATCCGCCGAGTCCAGTACTGTCACCGGTAGGTAGTGTTCCCCTACCAGGCTCAATGCCTTTCTATACGATATTCTTGTCTCGGGGTACCATACCGGGTCCACCATGTACCCACACATGGTGACTCTTCACTCTTCGAATCGGGTAATCATCATAGCTCAGCACCGAGAAATCTCACGGTGGACGTCGAAATATCATATCAAGAGAAACCACGTTTTTAAAAGAATCATAAGCTTTTAAATAATATATGTGGTTTTTCAAATCCAGAAATCTCATGAAAGTATGGCAGTAATGAAATAATACGTACAGGCACAGAACAATACTGTAATGCATAGTAAGTGTGTTCATGTGAGCGTGTCGTGTAGCAAGATAAAGAAAGTGCAATAACTGAACTAGTATGTGGTACTGAGTACTAAACAGTAACTAAAATCCTAACAGGTTATAAGGTGATACGGTAACATAACGATTTCTATCTGTGTTCATGGTATGACAATTACCGTTGATGTGTGTGTGAGCCGGCAAGTATGTGTACGTGCAACATGTGCATCATCGATAATGGTGTGTGTGTTCTAACAGACGAAGTCATATATAAAGATAAGGGTATGAACACAGTATATATACATATATATATATATATATGGTAAAGGAAAATAATGCGAGCGTATGCAGAAATAAGAAATCGCAGCGTGAGCCTAAACAGAATAAAGAAATCGTAAACGCGAATGGTATAAAAAAATAATACGCAACTACGTATGAGCCATACAGTTATAGTTTAAAATAGTACGAATCGTTATTTTAGAAAATAGGAGATACGATATTTTTGAAAAAGATACCATTTGAAAAGTCGTAGCGTCTCTTGAACTTATCATTTAAAAGTGCGTAACGATTCGTTAGTTTTGAAAATAGGTATAGCTCTAGATATATCATAATATCAACTGTGTGAATTTAAACAACCTTTTCTCGAGTCGATATATAAGTCAGCGATCCATCCTCATCATATCACGTACGGAATATCCATCGTACGATATTATCAAATCAATAATACGGATCTATAGTCACGTACATCATCTCATCTCATATCATCATTTATCATCTCATGTCATCATATATCATATCATATCACGTCGCCTCATATTATCATATCCAATCATATCGACTCGTATCATCAAATCAGATCATATTCTCATCTTAACGTGTCATATTGTAAAATATATGTATTTATATACTTCAATAGCAGATATAGTTCATAGGTTAAGGAAAAGAACTAGGGGATATCTTTCTACTAAATCTACTACAATCGCATATAGTATCCTAATAACCCTATAAGCTAGCTAAACATATCTAATATATTTATATATAACTATATATCTAGTATCCTAGTACTACGGTTGCGGGGGTGCTATACGCCATCCACCCGACTTCCCCCATAGATATACATTTATTCACTTACAACGCCTCGCTCTAATCGATCCCGAAAGATGCCTTGTCCTCCTTCGTCGTCCCGGAAGTCCACACGCTTGTATCTACAAATCAAAACATATCATAATGTATCAAAATCGAATTCAAAAATCGTCATGACACGCGAAGCGCATATAGGTTAAAACTTATGGTCAACACGCGCTAAAACAACAAACAACTCCTGACGTCGACGTACGAATGTCAAACGACTAAGTCAAAACACAATTATCCAAAAATCAAGTTTCAAAAGTTGCAAAATATCTCCAGAACTCAAGTAAAACAACTATAGATTTTTCTTAAAGTGATATTGGACTTTTTGCATATATGGCAGTCTTAGTTACCTAATGAGTGAGCTACGGATAAAATTTCAGAGCCTAATTCCAAACTTGACCCGATATTTGCGATAAAAATGAATAAAACGGCAGCCGGGTTTTGGAGTTAGGGGCTCTGGTTTCTATAGTGGTTTTCTACTGGTCTATATATTTCACAGTATCCGTTATTTAATTTTCAGAGTCCCCAAATCATCTCGGATTTCATTTGAACATCAACAGTCATCCAAAACCGACATCGAAAAATTCTAAACTCTTCAAATCCGAGAACTTCTCCACTAAATCACACTCACTTATCACTAATGGTCTTATATACACTCACTAATGCTCCACTGAAACTCTACTACAAGTTTTATTCACTAATTCTTATTTTGGAAATTTTCAAGTTCACAAAACATAAGCTTCCTAACTCTAAATTAGTTTGTGAGGCCAGGAAACATAAAACCGGCCTAAAGGTGAGAGTATTATTTTAAAAGAGCAACTCAAGAAAATTCTAAGATGGCCAAATGAGCTCAAAGCTGAAACTTGATCACTCCAAGAAACTTAGGATGAGTCGAAGAACATTTTTAGTGAAGGTTGTGTGATATTTTGATGAAGTTTTAGGGGTGTTTTGTGGGGTAGTAGAGAAGGTGGAGAAGGTGATGGAGACGAAAAGGAAGGAGACGAAGAAGAATGAGATGAAAAAAATGAGAAGAAGAAAATAAAAAAAAAAGTTGAGATGAAAGAGATGAGAAGAAGCAAATAAAATAAAGTTGCGGTAACCATGGTTTCTCCCTCTCTGTCTCTCCTTCTCTCTCATGCCCATGCCTAAATGTTTTCTTGTCCCCCCACCCTCCCATTCAATTTTCATTTTCTTATCTTATCTTATCTTATCTTTTTCTTTTAATAAAACATAAAAACCATAACAAAAAAAATAAAGAAAACATGTAAATATTATGTCATACACACAAACATGGTTAACAAAATAAAATTTGGTTTAGTGTAGTAATTAGTAAAATACTAAGCAAGTTTAATATAAACTTGTATGTAAATAATTGTATATAAATTTATAAAAGCCCAGATCAATTTAAATGCTTTCATAAACAATAATTTATTTTAATTCCCAATTATTTTCTAAAAATATAGGTATATAATCATACCAATCTACGAAAACTCAAATCTATATTCGTATAATATCCATAAAATTTATTATTTTATTATTTAAATTCAAAAATATTATTTTCTATTTTCTGAAATGTCACACGCTGCTTTGATCGTTTGTATTGTATCTATATATCTAAAGTGAAAATAGATGAAGTTGTATCAATTCATGTATATACTAACAATCAGGAATACTATTTGATGGGATACAACATCCTTGTTTTCTGGTAATGGGTCTGGGCAAATCGGAAATAAAATAAGGTTCTAAATAAAAGAACAAAGATACAATAATATAAATACTAACATCACCACCACCACCACCCTTCCTCCTTTTGAGGGTTTGAGGATTCGGAGTCCCTGCTCTGAGAAAGAAAATAGCACCCAAGCTATTGCATCAAACGGTCTAGATCCATCCAAAATCTAATTCAACGGTCGAAATTAGTGTATAACAGAAAGACTTGTGTATTGACACGTAGGATCTATGGACAGAATTACCCAGGAGCGTCCCTGCTATTGATTTCTAACTGCAGGGACCCTTTTTCCCTTGTTTGATGGCAAAGCAAATGCTTGAGTGCTATCTTCAACAATATATATCCCATTTTTTTAATATTTAAAAATATTCTCAATAATAATAGGAGTACAATTTCGCTAACTTTCCAATTACATCTTAATTTTTCGTAACCTGTACGGAACGAATAATATTTCCAAATACGTCCACTCCGCACGAGTCCATAATCGTACGGTTCAGATTCGATTTCATCAGATCCAACGGTCACGGACGCATGCCACAGGGCTACGGACACGTGTCAACGACGGTCGCAATGCCTCCAACAAATTTTGGTGAGATAGACTACGCGTGTGCCCACTTTGAGCGCGTTGTTGGGCCTACATTTCAGCGGATAATTACAGATTAGCCATGATGTACTTGTTGCGTTTAGTGGGACCAATTTCGCGGCCACATACGAAGTTGGACTAAGATTGTCAAATCTTAGATTTGGAACGGGTATTTATGGAAGGAAAATATCACTAAAATAACTTGAACTTTTTCCGCAGACAGTTAATATATACCAGAATGTAAAACAAGAACAAAATTACCGATCGTATAAAACTGCTGGGAGGATGCTGAAATTTTTTATCGTTTTCTATTTCCCACTCTCTTGTCAGGATGAATGTACATGCATGCTCATTATCCTTATTTCCAAGCTCTTTAATTTTGTTCAGAACGCGGCTTGACAGGCTATTTATTTTAGCACTTTTGTATTTGGTATGTTGAAACACGGTTCATCCATTTAAATATAAGAACCATTTTTATCTTTTACGGAATATAATGTCAGAATATGTTCAACATCCGATCGATTTCACCGAAAGCGACGCAGCGCTATTTTGAGCCGTCTTGGTTTTCTTCATTTCTAACATACCCAATAAGCTTTCCTTTTCATTTTATGAAATTTTGTTATGTCTATTTGAATCCTATTACACTTTTCCAATATATCTATATTTGAAAATTGGAAGTTAATGTGTGTTCCCGTTAGTTTATATGATTTTGATTCATTTGAACATACCAAATCATTTAAACTGACATGTGTATGCAAATTTAAAGATGTAAGATTTATTGTGGAATTTTAATGGATAAAGTTGTTCATGTACTTCAAATGTTGCATATTCAAATTGATGGCGTTCTTAAATTAAAAGAATGAGTAAACTTCAAATATCTATCAAGAAAAAAAAAATTGAAGGATTTATGTAAAAGTTCTTTCCTTTTACCTTTTTTTTTGTTGCAAATTCTCTTCTATCTAAACTTTGAGTCAACTTTCCTTTTTTTTTACGGAAATATATCTTGAAAAAGGCAGCTTGAAAAATGTGTCTCATTTTGAGTTTTAATTATATTAGTAATGATTAGTAATAAAGCTTGAATCATGCATTTTTACCAAAACCACATATAAAAGGAAAGACGCGGTAAAAGAAAGAGAATGTGTACCGTGAGAGGAGGGAGGAGAAAACATGTTGTCTAATGAGGTGGGGATTTTAAATTCTTTTTTTTACTCTTTTAAGAAAAATAAAAAAATCTCCATAATGAATAAATTTTAAAATTTGAAGACCTTTATTCTTGGGATGAAAATAGCAGAGGCATGCTATAAAATAGCAGAACATTATTCCTATGACTGAATATAAATCCTTTTCCACTAATTTCAAATTATCTTAAACGAGACGATTTTGTCCGGAAAGCCCATCAGTTCACACCAAGGATAAACGAGCCGGCAACGCGGGGGGCCATCAAAGAGCCACGTGGAAGACGAGGCGGACACGTGTCTCCATCAGGCGCACACAAAACCGCTCCAGATGACCCGCCACGTAGCGACGAGATAGACCTGTCACGTAGTACGATCCACGACACCAGACGAAGCTCACACAAAACTCCCCATTTTCCCCGCTCGCTCGCTGTCTCTCTCTCTCTCTCTCTCGTTTCTTCAAGAACTCCCTCTCTGTCCAAGCTAGACGCAAAACCCTCTTACGCTCACCGGGCGGTGACCGCACCCCTCGATATAAATACCCGAGCACCGTCTACAGCTACATCTTTCAAAATCGAAAAAATTGATCGCAATCTTCCCCCAAAATCAAATGTCGCCAGCGCTAGTGTTTTGTGCCGGGATCTAGCTTTAATCAAAGACTCTCAAAGCAAAGCGATGCCATTTCAGATGAAGGTCCAGCCGATCGATGCACGATCGCCGATCGTCCTCCTCAAGAGCGATCCAGCGAAGCCTCCGGCGAAATCGAGGCTGAAGCGGCTCTTCGAGCGGCAGTTCCCGAAGCTCTCCGGCGCCGGAGATGCGAAGGAGAAGGAGAAGGACGACGGCAGCGAGCTTGAGCCCAGCTCGGTCTGCCTCGACAAGCTCGTGGTTAATTTCATGGAGGAGAGCAATGAGAAGTCGGTGAAGTGCGGGCGGAGATGCAACTGCTTTAATGGAAACTGCGATGATAGCTCCGATGATGAGTTCTCCGGTGACTCCCCGCCGATCGCCGCGGCGAGCTCCGGTGATACTCTGGAGATGCTTAAGGTAGTTGTGATCTCATCGTTTAATGGATATTTTTGGATGCTTTCCCTTTTTGGCTGTGTGTTTGCTGAAATTAGATGAGGTTTTTGTTTCAATTTGTAGGGTTTGGTGCCCTGCGAGAGCGTCACAGAGCGCAATCTATTGGCGGATGCATCAAAAGTCGTGGAGACTAACAAAATCAAGATCGGAAAGGGGAAAGACAACTTCCTCAGGATCGTGACTGAGAATCTTCAATCGTTAGGCTACGATGCTTCGATCTGCAAGTCGAAATGGGAGAAAACCCCTTCGATGCCATCAGGTACTTTGAATATCCATTCACAAAATCAAAATCCCTCCTTTTTGCTTCCGATCGTCGCTGATTGCCTAAATTTCGACGAATTAGGCGAGTACGAGTATATCGATGTGATGATCGAGGGCGATCGCTTCGTCGTTGATGTCGATTTCAGATCGGAGTTCGAAATCGCTCGATCCACCAAAAACTACCGCGCGGTCCTTCAATCTCTGCCTTCGATCTTCGTCGGAAAATCCGATCGCGTCCAGCAGATCGTAACCCTAGTTTCTGAGGCGGCGAGGTTGAGCCTCAAGAAGAAGGGGCTCCATTTCCCCCCATGGCGAAAGCTCGACTACATGAAATCCAAGTGGCTCTCTCCGTACGATCGCATAACGTCCGTCAAATCTGACGTTAACGGCGCCCCTTCCGCGACCTCCGCCGTCAGCTCCAACGGCGAGGGGTTCGAGATGCGAGGCGCGGCTGCGGAGTCGGAGCCGTGGACGCCACCGGCGGTGAGGCCGAAGTCGGTGACGGTGGGGACGAAGGTTGTGACCGGGCTGACGTCTGTTTTAACGGAGAAGCCGCCGACGGAGACGGCAAAGTTTTGAGTTTTTTTTAAAATATATTTTTGCGTTTACGTCCCTCTTTTTTATGTGGGCTTTATTTGTTGGTTTGGTTGCTTGCCGTTTATGGTGAGTAGAGAGAGTTTGTGATATCTCCAGATCACCATATCTTTCGTTTTCTTTTTTGACCTTTTTTGTTTTTGTTTCCTCATTTGCTAAGGGCATCAAGAGAGAAATCAACTCACTACTACTAATATAACTCTACTGCTTTACTATAATAAAATGACCCATCCTAAAATTAATTTTGGGGAAATTGCATGTCCTAGATCAAAGGAATTACCTGTGAAATTTTAGCCTTGTTTTCTATCTTTCTTGTACTCAAGAGAGGCAGGCGTTGGATAGAAAATTAATTTTTGATTTTTGATTTGGTGTGTAGAAATAAAGTTTCGATGGGTCAAATTTTTGGTCAGATTTTTGCGGTATTTGTTCTGATCAATCTCATTGCAATAAGTATGGCAATTACAGAGATCAGAGTAAATTTCAATGCTTTCATGAACTATATTCACTTTCTTCAGATGATATCATGATCTTTTGAAATGATGGATTGATCCATTCATGAATTATAATCATTTTCCTCAGATGATATCATGAACTTTTGAAATGTTGGATTGTTCCATCATATTAACGAGGTTAACGGAAAGTTACAAAATGACCAAAATAACCTCTTAGGTTTTGCAGATATGGTACTTTCAATTATGTGAGAGGGGTATTATGGTCATTTTGTATTTTCCCGTTAACAGCGTAAGAGGGGATGTTTAGATATTTTGAAAGTTCATTTTAAACATCATGATATCATTTGGAAAAAATGCCAATAGTTCATGACAGCAAGTTGAAATCTAACTTAGACAGAAAAATGTATGGTCGTGGGTTATAAATAATGTATGATTGTAGGTTATAAT
Organism: Agapanthus africanus; assembly: GCA_030015575.1. Lineage (NCBI taxonomy): Eukaryota > Viridiplantae > Streptophyta > Magnoliopsida > Asparagales > Amaryllidaceae > Agapanthus > Agapanthus africanus. Next base: position 809,239,547 of record CM057338.1, read on the forward strand.
CATGTGAGTGGGTTATAAATAATGTATGATTGTAGGTTATAATCATGTGAATGGTGATGATGTCATTATTCATTAAGTCTCAAGGTTATAAGCAAATTTTATTTTATTTTCTTTTCTTAAGCATGGCTAATCACAAGATATCATTTTCATTAGCGAAAACGAAAAAAAATTTAAAACTGAAAAATTAAAACTAAAGGGGTGTTGGTGCCAAATAATTTTTTAAATTAAGAATTTGTCGATGAAATAAACGTCATTTTGATAAAATTCTTCTTCTATATTTAAAATGCTAGTCATTTGATTTCAAAATCCATATGTAATTTAGGACAATTTATTTAATAGTGGATGTTAGTCTGTACTCAGTTGACAGAGATTCAACAGGTACCAATCAATGGCGAAGGATGAGTGGTGACGATGAAGGCGACCTTCGGTCGGCCATGAGGATTGTCCGCCTGCGGTCGAAAGCGACGGGAGGCGGATGGCGGCGGCGGCGATTGTGGCGAAAAACAGGGACAACGACATTGTCGGTCGGCGGCGATGGTGGCGACGAACAAGGACGGCAACGTTTGGCGAGCAGCTGGTGCCGGTGGCGACATGGGACGGTCGACGCCGGTGCCGGTCGGCCGACAACGGTGGTGGGGACGGCCGACCGGTGGCGGCAAAGGTCGATGTCCGGTTAATGGTGGCAGCAACCAGTGGTGGCGATTTCGATGAAACGGTTTATTTCAATTTTGATCTATCATGTATAATATGGCATTTTAAAAAACCTAAGAGTACATGTTAATTTGAAAATTGATTGGTTTTTTCATTTTTATATTTTAAATTGAACGATGAATTCTAAAATCTAAATTCCTACATCCTAAAATGCTAGTTTCGATTAACTCTATAAAGCAAATTCCAATTTTAAATAACCTGGGACTTGCATGAATTTCTAAATTCTGGAGTTGTATTTTTAAATGAATTGAGACTAACATCCTCTAAATGATGGATTTAAGAGCTTTTAGTCGAATGAGCTAGCCCCTATGCTGATTGATCTTCATATTTCATTATTTCTTCATATCCAAATAGAAACATCATATTAACGGAGTCTGATTTAATCTGTGTATCTAACAAAGTATTTATATTGCAACAAGCAAATCCAATCCTGTCTTACGAAGGCAAAATTGAATATTTTTGCTCCATCTCCTTCAAAAAGAAAATGATGACATTGTAACTTAATTTTCATGGCATCAAGGGTACCTGCTCTTGAAGCCAAGGACGAGGACGGGGGCGCAAGGACGGTTGCCCCCTCACCTTCCGACCGAGATTTTCTGCGTCCCAAAAATTTTCTCCTATAAATCATACGCAAATGTTTTAAAGAAATAACCGACCTTCTATAATTTCTAACTCAACTATGAAAAAAATCCTAACAAACAATCACTTCTCCCATCTCTTCCAAGATAATATATTTAATTTAGTGATTTAATTATAAAGATCTAGTACCTATCTTATTGGATACTAAATCTCTTTATAATATTAAAACTTTTATATCCTCTAAGAGAGGCAAAGAGAGGATAAATACTTTGAAATCCTTACGAAACATAACCAATTTGCAAACATATCTAATTATATACATATGTATATATGTATATAGAATACAAAAGAAAAAAGAAAATCCAAGTATAACTTGTTTGATTGCATGTTATTCGACTTCTCTTACCTTTAAAAGTTCATAAGTTTAATTGGATGGTCTAATCGTCATATTTTCATCATATATTGTATACGATCCATTTTCTATTATCATCTTTTGAATGACCTCTTTTCTAATTTTTTTACTATGTATGATTGTTCTAATTTAAAACTTCGAATAATACCTTATTGCTCTCTTAGCAATTTTTTAATGTAGAAAATTATGAAATCAAACCTATTCTTTCAAATAAAAAACATTAATTTGATCAAAATATGATATTTACATAACTTAACGTATTATTGTATTGTAACTGTGGTAGCTTATATAACTTGAATAATTATATGACCGTTTTCTTTAGTTTAGCACGTTCTCGCGTACCTAAAATCTTGGCTCCGTCCGGCTTGAAACCATTGAATACGGCGGTCTCTTCAAGGGAAACAATGCTAAAAGCTAGAATAAATATACCCTCACTTTTCTCAAGAAAAATATAAAATTTCAAATTAAACCCCAAAAAGTATTAAATTACTCACAAAGAAAAAGAAAAGAAACGGAAGTGACGGTTGTGGCCTCGTGCCATCTCGAGAATCGTGCTGAAAAAAAGGCTAAATCCATGAGAATTGCGTGATCGCTTCACCCCGTCCACTTTTCTCTTTTTGCACTTTATTTGATTCCTTGCTTAATGACGTATTTGTCCTTGGGATATGAAAATTACATGGAACGCCGCGCTTTTTCTTTATATTCAGGGTAAATTATCAAAAATACGGATTTACGGCTCCAGAATTGTGAAAAAACTCTTGGTATTTTCGAAACAGTGAGAAAAAACCTACGGAAACCTTTGTACCTCGTATCAATCGGACCTGCTATTATAAATAAGGAGTGGCAAAAATACACTCTCTTCACTGCAACCGCCTCTTCAAAATTCTCTCTCCTTTGTGAACCCTTCTCACACTTCCTTCGTAGCTGCCATCATCGTCGACGACCCTCACCGTGGCCCCATCGCCGACTTCTCCTTCTCGGTCTCATTTGCCGTCTCCCCATCACCGTCCCATCGATCGTGTCCCAGAGCTTCAGATCTCCCCTCTCCAACCCCTCGCCTCCGTCACCGACGCCTCCATGTTCGTATGACGCCTAATTTCTAGGCTTTCTTCAATACACGACCCCAAACCCTAATCAAAACCCCACCAAATCCCTCGTGATGAGCTCGATATAGTTGAGAATGACGAAGACGAAGATGTGATTTATCAAGAGCGGAGGAAGATTTTAGAGATCAAGGAGGCGCTTGACGATCAGTATCAAGTTTGTTTTTTTTATTGATTTTAATTGAGTTTTGATCTGTTTTGGTTGTTTGATTGCTTTAATTTGATGTTTTTGTTTGGTAGTCTAACGATTCTATTGCTGGTTCTTCAAGGTTCCGCAGACATGGATATTCAATCAAACTTTGAGGGTAAATTACATGGGGAAAAAATCCAATATTTTTCTTTATATATATATATATATATATATGAGCATAATGGAGGTTTTTTGCGTTAGGAGGTGGCACAAATCATGTCCTCTATCATTTTATTCAACGATTGGCACCGGCCATTTTGATCTTCATCGTCAAATATGTCAATACACCAAATTTCATGTGATTCCAACACCATTGCACCGTTGATTTAGTAGGTTCAAAATTAACGGTTTATCAACAATAGAACTTTTTATATTTCTAAATCAATGTTGAAATAGTGTTGTAATCATATGAAATTTGGTGTATCAACAAATTCGAGAATGGAGATCAAATTGCAAGGTGCCGATCGTCGAATAAAACGGTGGAGGACGTAAATTTTGCCGCTGCCTGACGCAAAAAGCCTCATAGCGCCTCTTTCTTTCATTACTCTCTTTGTATAATAATGGCCTCCATTAAACACACACTCTCTTTATAGATATATATATATAGAGAGAGAGGGGCAGGCCATAGGAGGGAATTTCCTCCTATGGTGTCGAAAAAATACAACCTCCATCGTGTTTTCCGACGATCGGATTCCATCATCTTCATCGTTATCATCTAAGATATGGGTACACCAAGTTTCATGTGATTTTACAACCTTTTCACCGTTGATATATGTAACATTTCAGAAGATATAAAATATTATTTTTAGAATTTAATATTAAAATAATATATTTCACGAAAACTACCCGATTTCCGAAATTGGGGTTTCCGTAAAATGTTATAAATATATACCAATATTGGTTAAATAATTGAAAATTAAAATGATATATTCATTTAAAAATATATTTATCGGATTTGGCATTTTTATAATTAATTATATGCAGTTTAAATAAAAACCCGATTAGTGCACTGCTAATCGCGATTAAACCAAATCCGTATTTCTACAGTTTTCCATGGCTAGTGCACCATATCATGTTACATTTTAGTTACATATTGTTTTCTTGTGTTGTTTTTGGGGTATTATGTGATTTGGTTTTAAAAAGAAAAGAAAAAGAGAAAAGGGTAAAAGAGAGAATGATTGGAGAGAGAGAGAGTGAGAAATGAGTTGAAAGATAGTGAGAATAAGAAAGAGAGAGAGAGAGGGGGCAGCCACTCATTCCCCTCCTCATGATTTACCTTCATCTTCTTCTTTCTCATATCCCTCCACCTTCAACCCCAAAATCCATCTTCAAATTTTCATCAAAACCCTACACCCTCTTCATTAAAAATGATCCCCACCTCACCCTCAACACAATGGACCAATCAAATTTGGATTTTGGAGACTTTGAACAGTTAGGATTTTTCTAGAGTTGCCTAAAGGAGATATAATTCCTTTCATTTAGTTTACGTTAAGTTTCTAGCATCCTAGTTTAGTTTAGAAGTTGATTAAGTGTGGATTTGTGAAGTTAGAAATTCCTAGAGAAGGGTTGAGTGATTGTGTGGACATGTTGTGATATTTAGTGAATGGTTACAAGACTTTAGAGATGATTCTTGATCAGGACCAGAGAATTGAAACCAAAAACGCGAAGTTAGATTTTCCCGATATCGGTTATTTGACAGTTTGTGAGTGTAATTAGGAATCTGGGATGACCCGAGAGACCCATAAATTAAGTTCCCTTGACAGTGAGACGTGCAGGCAATCATGAAGCAACCCTAGAAATCTGAGCCCCTAATGAGCATTCCTGGCTGCAGATTTAAGGGATTTGGCCGCAAATTGCGGCCAAGTCGGGGTGGTTTTGTGTGATTTTTGGACCATAGCTTCCTTATCAGATATGTAGAGCAACCCAATATGCAAAATGTTTAAGTTTGGCCTAGGGTGAAATCTGTGAGTGGTTTTCCTATGTTGCTGTTTTCGTGTTTTTCGATTCTGAAACTTGGGTTTTAGTATTTGATATTGTGTTTGGTCGTTTGATATTTGTACATCAACGACGAGAATTGTTTGGTTGTTTTTGTACCTGTAGGCTATAGGTTCTAACCTATAAGCAATACGCGTGCCGTATTGGGTTCCGGACTTGATTTTAATTTCATTGCAACTATGTATTTATTATACGTACATTCGCGTGGATTCCGAGACAACGGAGCATGGCGTCATCGATTTCGGCAAGCAAGGATCAAGATGAGTAGATCTATATCTATGGGGGAAGTCGGGTGGATGGCGTATAGCACCCCCGCAAATTTTAAATGTAAACTGATCTATAAGATACAGTCGTAGAAACCTAGATTAGAAAACTAGGGATATGGTTAAATAGATAGTTAGAGATGATATGAGTGATTGAATATATATATATATGAGATGAAAACTTTAGGGATACGAAAAGTGAATGTGAATCACGACTTATAGATATGTAGTTGCACTAGAATAGGTACGAGTTTTAGAGTGGCATGTCATTTGAGATATAAGGGAGAATGTATATATAAATTGACTTGATATAAGATGACTTAATGTGATGAAAAGAATATACGATGTGATATGATGACTTGATTGATATGTCGGTATACGGATGCGAGTCGATATGAGAGGATTGATACCTTTGCCGGTCCCCTGATATGAGATTGTTATGGATGCGACCTGCGACATAGGTGTGTGTGTGTGTGTGTGTATAATGTTGTGAATCATGAGTGATAAACCGTACGAGACGTTAGGTCTGTACCCTCATTGTCATATAGCTTGTTAGGATCCCAAATTGTTTAATACCGTCGTACGATGATTTACCGTACGTGATGAGTTTATTTGATGATTGATCCGTACCCTTGACTATAGGATGTCGTACGATAGATTATACCGTACGTGATATTGTGAGGCTGGATGCCGATTGATAGATTCACCGATTCGGTCATGTTAGATACGTATACCTTATAGCATTTAGCTGACGATATACCTTATGCTACGTTATGTCATTCTCATTACATTACATATACCTGTGCTAGTACACCTACACCATTATCAAAGATGCATATGTTACACTTACAGAGATCGGCCGGCTCACACACTTCATTATCGATAATTGCTATGTCACATACACAGTAGAATTGCTGCATCATGATATGACTCCTTGCATGACTTACTTGCTATTTTCACATCACGGTTCCATGTTGCATGATATACGGATATGCTTACATTCTGTCATATATCGCATACATCATGCTTTACGATTATACGCATTGAGATATGTTGTTTTCATGAGATTTCTGGATTTGAGAATCGTGGTTATTTCAAAAGAAAGTATGTATTGTTTTAAAAACCCGGTTTCTCTTGATATGATATTTCAGTGCGTCTACCATGCGTTTTCTCGGTTCTGAGACGTGTGATATATGAAACCCGATTTGAGGAGTTGGATGATCCGTTTGCGGGTTCATGGTGGATCCGGTATGGTATTCCGGGGCAAGAAAGAGATATCGCGCAGTAGACGATGAGCCTGGCAGAGGGACTACTACCTATCGGTGATAATATTTGAACTCGGCAGTTATCCGGAGGATACCGACCGGAGTTATGAGATGGATATGGGCCGACCCGTTCTGCCGGAGCCCGCGGGCCGATCGCGAAGACGGAGTCGAGATATGAGGATTTACGTGTCGATATTGGACACGGGTTTCATGATGTTCGAGTGTCGATGTTGGAAACTCAGGTTCCATGATTTTGATGTGTCATTGCTGGAGACACGTTGATTGATATCCTCATATTTACATGCATATGCTTTTATGATATTTACGTGCATGTTATTGTTGGATGAGATCCACAGGCATACATGCATTGATTATGTGGTGGGATGATATCCACATGCATATAGGCATTGAGTATACTGTTGGCACATATTTACAGTTACGGTCACCCATGTTATCCTAGTATTACCTTTATGATATAGTTGACCTACGAATCGTTGTTTATTCGATTTCTACCTGATGATGTTTTCTACTCACGAGTTGGCAACTCACCCCCGTTGTGCCATAGTTCTTCCAGGTTGACCGCATGGATCAGTAACGGCATCGCTGGCACATAGCTGCATTCGGGTGTTTTGCTTTGGTAGGTGGTACATGTTGGATCGTACCCCTCTTGTATTTATTATTCCTGTTGTATCTAGTTAACTCCATCAAATCAGAAACTAGTATTTGAACATGTAGTGAGGCTTAGAAAGACTTGTAGTTGCGAGACTTGAGCGATGAGTTACATGTTCGTTTGGTGGGTTTGATGTCTTGCTTTACATTATCTCTTTGGTGTTGATCTTCGCCGTTGGGCATCGTATACTTATTTTATGACTTGCGTGGTTGTGAATCCGCCAGTTGGCGAAGAGCTAGCTCCCGCTTGGGGATGCCTTTTATATTATCATGTATTGTGGTTTTGGATCAAAATATACAATGGAGGTGCTGCCCAAATTTTCAAAAGACGAAATATGTTTTCCAACTAATAAAATCCACTTACATTTTTCATGTTCTATTATCCATGCATTTAATAAAACGTTTGTTTTCATTATACCTTTATTTCAAAACTTCACTTTTTTTATTTCTTAAAAAGGTTTAGATTTCTGGGCTTTGGCTTACTTGAATTATGTTACGCCTTTAGACGTTGCGTGATTCAAGTGCCGGTCACGAGCTAATATTTTGGGTCGTGACAAAGTTGGTATCAAAGCGCTAGGTTTAACCTTGGTTCGAGTTTAGGTTTGACTATGTGGAGTCTGGGGCGTAATTTATTTCGGAATCTAGGCTTGACCTTACGGAACTTAGACTTGAACATGGGGGTATTAGACCCGAACTTTCGTTTCATAGGCTGAACCTGATTGATGGAGTAGGTAGCTTGAGTAGAGTGACATACGGTACGTATGTTCCGCGGTATATTTACGATACGATACTCCACTTAAGAAACCTTAGGATGTGCATATTTTGAGATCTGTGATTCTCTTCGTCTCCATGATTATACATCTATTTGAGATCCTTGATTCTAATCGTTTCCATGATCATACTCTCATTTATTCCATTCCTTTTTATGACCATGTATCCATTCTGGATCTGTTGATTCTTTTTCATCCCTTTGATCTATTCTTGTCGATACTTGATTGAGGTTCCTGTCACCATAGTTTGAGCACAGATTGAGCTGCTGCTAGTGATACGGTCAGGGCGAGCTCGTCATGGACGAGAACTGACCATCGTGTTTTCTGGTGACATGGGAACGTCTTGAGTTAGTGTATGTGTTGTGACCTCTCGTTTGAGGCAAGCATTCGATTTTGCACTGGATGATCGGGCCATTGTTAGAGCCTGCCTACTGTGAGAGGACTGTTGACGTACAACCTACCCCAGAGTTATGATGTCGTCTACCGTGCAGATAGACGACCCAGCTGTTGCCGAGAGTGATGTGATGTCGCTTCCAGAGCTTATGAGCTGAGATCGCTGGAGCTTCCAGGTAGAGATGCGACATGTGATAGCTAGTCTATCTTGAGTTAAGAGATGAAGGTGATTCATCAGATTTGATGCGCCGACGCAGGCCCGGTCGAGTTGAAGATTTCCAGTGTGGAGAATTTTATTCAGATCTAGAATAGATTGATCCAGAGATGACGTTGTTCGTTGGATGATCCGATAGGAGATCAGTGAGTGGACCAGTTTCGGATAGAGGACCTCACCCAGATGCATTGTGAGTTGATCGAGAACGGATGAATGAAGTATATTCCTCCGATGATATGGACGAGTTCCCGAGGACGTGTTTGGCTAGATATCTTCTACAGAGTGATGTAGATACAGAGTTCGTAATTTCATGTCCGTGTGAGAGATTCCGGATTGACTATAGCCGAGAACCATTGCAGTACGCAGATAGCATGACGTGACATCGAAATGGACGATAATATAGACGAGTGGAACAGGAGGTTCGTGCGAGATATTAACGAGCTGTGGTTACTCCCCGTTGAGATTAGAGATCAGAAGTGTATACTGAGGCATTGAGATACGGCCAGTTTCCGAGGGAATGCTGTGCTGAGAACGCAGATGTCCAGAAAACAAGAAAAGATTATGCAAGAGTACCAGCCTCCGTATAGTTCGGCATAGGCGAGATTGAAAGAGACCCTGAGCAGGTTCCTTCCAGAACACTGCTGCAATAATATTTGCACCAAGGATCAGATGTGTGACGTGTATTCAGAGGACTAGAGGCCGACGCCAGTAACGTGCTGCTTTATGAGTGATCATACTAATTGGCCGAGAGTTGACCAGAGAAGTGCCAGAGCGGAATCGTTCCTGTTAGTACACCGAACCGGACCGACAAGCCGATGGATTGCGAGATTGGTAATCCGCATAGAAAATGAGGACCCAGAGATAGAGGGCGCCAGACCGTGAGCAGGAGGCAAGCGGATGTTCTTGCTCTGCCAGTTTTGGGCGCACTGTTCAGTCAAAAATATTGCAATCTTTAACATAACAATTTCCTCACTTTTCTAATTATCTAATGATATTTGTTATAAATATAACACGTATTACAAGTTCGTCTGGAAAATATCAAATACCATGTGTTATACATTATAATCGACACTTTGGAAGGAAATTGTGTGTTTATTATTTCAAGCATGATATTGTATATCTCAACAATCTTCACTGAGATTTTGTGCAGAAAATTATTTCAGGACAGATATCGGAATTGTAAATTCGTCGACAAAATACAGCAAACTAAAGAGTTAAAATCTGGCAAAGATTCAGAAAAGATAAGAAGATTCCAGATATCACATATAACCCTAAAGACCAACAACATAATACACAGAGAAAATGAGGCAACAATCTCACCAAACGGCCGCGGATCCGCGGCCGAGTCAGGCCGATCCGCCGCGGATTCGTTGCTGAGTTGGGGGCTCCAGTGACGACATTTCTCCAGAAGCTTCATTCCAACAACCTAGCGTACTTGAGATGCTCCATTGTAACAGCCTCGTTCTGGAAACTTCATTACAATAGCCTAGCTTCTTGAGGAAGCTTGATAACTACCTTATTTTAGAAGTTTCCCTACAACTACCTAGCTTCTAGTGGAAGATTGACCTAGCTTCTAGGGGAAGCTTGAAGAAAAGCTATAAAAAGGGACCTAGGCCTACATTGTTGAGTTTGTTGATGGTAGTTGATTTTTAGTACACAATCCAAAACTAAATCCAATTCAATTCCAAATCAAGAATCGTTGAGAACAATATCGAACGACGACATTCAAGATTCTTTACGTAAAACCGATCATCATCAAAAGCACGAGATCCTCGACAGGTCCAAGTCTCACGGAGATCGAGGAAAGCGAAATTCGACGGAATAATTACCTCTTCAAGGGAGCGATCGAGAGCAATTCTTGTAATCTCGGATTGAAGGAAAGTGTAATTAGAAGTTGAATAATAAATGTGATCTATTGTTAATTCTCGCTTTCTTTAAATTTTCGCATTATGAAATTTCTAATTCTTGATTCTTATATTTTCATGATACGTGAGTAAATCTCCGCTTGCTAAGGATTCGAAGAAATTCGGTAGATCAAATAGTGATGAAATCCTATAGGCATCTTAAGTCTTATGAGAATTATGAACTTTAGGAAAAAGAATCGTCAACGACCAAATTTAGAATGAGATCACCGTTCTTGATAATTTCGTTGCAATTTGGGATTAAATTATTGATGATTCTCTTTGCTAAGGCTAGATTTGAATGGTGATCAATAAAAAGATAAGTGATAGAGAAGGAGAAACCCTAGTTTCTTCAATAGATCCCTAATCTTCATTCATCGCCATCGTTCTAGCTATAATTCATCAATAGATAAGATAAGTCATTTTTAGTGTTCATCATTGCTGCTAAATTCCTATCGAATCCTACAAGCTATTCTTCAATTTTCTTGATAACTAAAATTGATATTGGACACTTTCTTGATTACTAAATCTTAAACTCTTCCTTGATTCTCTTGAAATGATAAACTCAATTAAATATCGAAATCTCATTTTCTTGAATTTTCTTTACTATTTTCTTTCGGCTCAACTAAAGCAAGAACGAATAAATACACGAATCTCAATGGACGACCCGTTCTCATTAACGAACTACAACAACACCGTTATTGATTGCGGCTATAAATTCTTTGATTGTAATAACACTTTTCAAACCAATAAAAAATCGGAGATCAATCAAATGGCGCCATTGCCGGGGATGCGTGTGTAATTTGTTCGTTCTTTTTATTTGAGTTGAAATATTATTATTCCATCAAAAATTTGAATCAAAATCGCATCGTGTGCTTAACGATTAGTGTGTAAATTTTGTAAGGAAATCTGGAATAACTGCAGCAGGGAGAAAATTATTCAGATCATTTTATCTAGGACATAGGAGCAAAAGGGGCAGCAGTACAAAATTTTGTTCAAAGAACTCTACAGGTGACTGCGGAACCGCGGTGGATATTGGGCTTTGGCGGCGGATCTGCGGCATTCTTGACGAGTTAGGGTTTCAGATCTCTATAGTATATTCTATACTTTCTTATCTCTTCTCTGATCTGTCCAATAACAACTTTTCTGCAGGATTCTTTGCAAAAATTCGCCGCTGAAAAATAAAAATTTCTTGTGTGTTTTGATATTGGTTGTTTTGCATATTTTAATATGGAAATTAAGGGGCAAAGACCAAATTCAGATTAGGTGGGGATTTCATTACCCTTCTTAAGCCCCAAAAATCACAAAACTAGCATCCGCATCACCCTCATTAACTAAAAAATATTTAAACAAGACTCTAAGGACCGTCGTGCTCAATTAGGACAGAAGAAGGTCGTGGGTAATCTATTGCTTATCCGCATTTCTTTTGTGGTGTCTAAGGCAAGTGTGTTTAAGGTAAGTGGTTACTTAATTAGGCCCGCTACTTACGTAGCAGATACCTCCCACTTACCTGACACTTACCTGGCTACATGAGGGATAAAGAGGTAGTAGAGAATTTATCCTGCGATTTGTCTTCTGGAAGTCTAGGAGCGGTCTAGTGACTTGACCTAGGTGACCGTAGATCTAGGGTTGATTGTGCATTTTTTGTTGTGATTTTTTTTCAAAATCCGTCTGTTTTAAAAACAAACCAAAAGCAAAATTTTCTCTAATTATCACAAACGCTGCCACTTGTGCTAAACCGTTTAGTGCATGTTCAGCTGGACACGGGATTCTAGTGCCTGTCTTGTCCGCGTTCCTCCTATCGACTCCGAAGTCGGTAATTCTACATCTTCTTTTTCCTCACCACTCACCACATCCACTGAGATGGACGGATCTCCATCAAATTATAACACCACTTTGCCACCGCCCGCAGGTGTGCAGAATCTACCACGTATGTCTCTCCAAGAGAGATATTACCCTATTCGAGGCCCCTTTCTACTTGTCTTTCCATTCCACCAGCCAATGGGGATAATTTTGAAATTAAATCTCATTACATCAATCTTTTGCCTAAATTTCACGGTCTCGAGTCTGAAGACGTATACGTTTTTATCACCAAATTTGAAAATGTATGTGCTATGATGGGCACTTCACAACTTTCTGTGGATGCTATGCGTTTACGTCTTCTCCCGTTCACTTTGTGCAATTTAGCCGAAAAATGGCTTTATAACACTGCTGCACACTCTATTTCAAACTGGGATGAATTCGTCATAGCATTTCTTAAGAAATTTTATCCCAATCATAAGACCGCCCGTATCCGTAGCGAAATCAATCAATTTACCCACCTTCCCAATGAACAATTTTGGAAGTGTTTTGAACGATTCAAGGATCTACTAGTCCAATGTCCTCATCACGGAATCCATAGATGGGATCTGTGTCGAATCATATATGAGGGCATTAATCCAACAACAAAGCAGATACTTGAATCCATGTGTCAAGGCAATTTCATGTCTAAAGACGATGGTGAAGCTTGGAAATTTTTAGAAGATTTTGCTGAAAAAACTTTGCAATGGGAGAGTGTTAGTCAACCATCATCTAGGGGTGGTATCCATCAACTTGATCTTTCCATAGCAGTCAAAGCCTAAATGGCAGCAATGCAAAAAAAACTTGAAGCTATGGAACACAAATTTTTATTAGCCTCCCTAAACCCGGTCATACTCCCTAAAATCGTGTATGAATGCTGTTCCGATCCATCACATTTGACGGAAGAATGTCCTTTAAATTCTCTGTTTTAAGATCAAGAATACACTAATGTTGCTTTTTAGCAACGACCTGGAAACGATCCTTATTCTTCCACTTATAATCAGGGTTGGGGGAACCACCTTAATTTTGCTTGGAACCAACACTAAACTCAAAATTCGGTTCCAAATCAAAATAACTTTAAAAGGATCCCTCCACAACAACAACAACCACTACAACTGAGTCAGCACCCCTTTCAACCACAAAATTTTCAAAATCCGGCCAACACTTCTGCACCGTTTATAATTCTTTGCAATTGGCCGATACTGATAACTCTTCTTCACTCGAACGAACCTTAGATTTGTTTATGAAACATTCCATCCAAGTGTCGGCTGATATAAGGTCTTCTATTGATGATATAAAGAACTCCGCCTCCCACAGTGAGAGTATTAAATCGATAGAAGCACAAATTGCACGATTAAATGCCGAAATGAGTGCTAGAGAGAAAGGGAAACTTCCATCTCAACCCCTACCGAATCCTGGGCATTCACAACACTACAATGTGAGTGCCATTACAATGTTGAGATCCAGAAGAGTGCTGAATAATCAAGTCGGTGAACAGATTGATATTAATAATGATGAATCTATCAATATCACCCCGACTTCCACTTCCACTTCCACTTCCACTTCTGACCCTAGTTCATCTTCTTCCAAGCCTATTCTTCCTTTTCCTCAAGGCTCGGACCCTCAGCCCACTTCTTCTAGTCAACCAAAGACGATCTCCATTCCAATTCTGGGATCTGTTCCACCCACACGACCTTCTCCAATGTCGGACTCAGCTCTTATTGCTAAAGCTCCTTATCCGAATCGGTTAAGGGGAAACAAACCAAGTCCACATATGGAGAAGATTATAGAACTGTTTAAACAGGTTAACATCAATATTCCTCTCCTAGATGCTATACAACAAGTTCCTGCTTATGCGAAAATCCTTAAGGACTTGTGCACTAGGAAGAAGAAGACTCAAGTGCCCAAAAAGGTATTCATGACGAATGATGTTAGCATAGCTTTTACCCGACAATTACCAAAGAAACGTAAGGACCCCGGATGTCCTATAATCTCTATTTCTATTGGGGGTAAAAATATTAACCGTGCTTTACTCGACCTTGGCGCTAGTGTTAACCTGCTTCCATACTCTGTCTACGAGCAGTTAGGGATTGGAGAGTTGAAACCCGCTCATTGTACTCTCCAGATGGCAGACCGATCCATCACCAAACTTAGGGGTGAGCTTGAGGATGTGTTGATAAAAGTCGGGAAATTTATATTCCCTGTGGACTTTATTGTTTTGGATACACAGCCTGTAGCAAACCCACGGAACCTAATTCCGGTGATTCTCGGTCGACCCTTTTTAGCCACTTCCAATGCTGTCATTAATTGTCGAAACGGTTCCATGAACCTATCTTTTGGGAAAATGACAATTGAGCTTAACATTTACAAGATTGGAAGTCAGCCATCTGAACCCTCTGCTCATATTCTTGATGTCTGTTCTGTCCACGAGATAGCTTCCGAAAGCTGCAAGGCTGATGAACTTTGCTTTGATGATCTCGACGACATTAGCACATCATGGTTTGATCTTGCACATCATAGTGAGGACACTTTTGACGAGTCCACCCCCGAATTTGAACTTTCTGACTCATCACAAAAGCCAGACACACTTTCCGAGTCTGTATCCTTTACAGGCTATGAACTTATTCGAGAATCCGAATGTCATTCACTTACCCCACCTTCTATTGTCTCTCCGCCGACATTAGATCTCAAATTTTTACCTTCTCACCTTAAATATACATATTTAGATGAGAATGAGTCTTTGCCCGTTATCATATCCGCTTCTCTAGCCTTAGAGCAAGAGAACAATCTTTTGATGGTCTTGAGATCTAATATGCAAGCCTTCGGTTGGACAATGGCTGACATTAAAGGGATTAGTCGCTTGATTGTTGAACATCATATACATTTGATGGATGAAGCCAAGCCAACCCGAGAACTACAAAGACGGTTGAATCCCGTCATGAAGGAGGCGGTAAAGAAAGAAATTGTCAAATGTCTTGACAGTGGTATCATTTACCCAATCTCTGATAGCCAATGGGTAAGTCCTATTCATGTAGTCTCTAAGAAGTCCGGCATCACGGTCATAACTAATGAGGCTAATGAGTTGATCCAGACACGCACTCAAACTGGGTGGCGTGTATGTATTGATTACAGAAAACTCAATACCGCAACGAGGAAAGACCACTTCACTCTACCTTTTATTGACCAGATGTTGGAATGATTAGCTGGACATGAATATTATTGTTTCATGGACGGATACTCTGGCTATAACCAGGTCCCTATTGCCGAAAAGGATCAAGATAAAACAACATTTACTTTTCATTTCGGTACTTTTGCTTATAGACGTATGCCCTTTGGGTTATGCAATGCTCCCGCTACATTTCAGCGGTGTATGATGGGGATATTCTCGGACATGGTCGAGAATTTTCTTGAGATTTTCATGGACGATTTCTCGATATTCGGGAACTCTTTTGATGATTGCCTATCTCATCTTGACGCAGTTCTTACTCGTTGTAAAGATAAGAACTTAACTTTGAATTGGGAAAAATGCCATTTCATGGTCCAGGAGGGTATTGTGCTTGGACATGTCATTTCACGGAAAGGCATTGAGGTTGACAAAGCTAAGATAGATGTCATTCATAACCTTCCTCATCCCAAATACATCAAAGATATACGATCTTTTTTTGGTCATGCAGGATTTTATAGGAGATTCATTAAGGATTTTAGCAAAATTGCTAGACCCTTAACTCTTCTCTTGGCCAAGAATACCACATTTCACTTTGATTCGAACTGTGAGACTGCATTTGACTCACTTAAAAATTCCCTCACTACAGCCCCTGTTCTATCATCTTCCGATTGGAACCACCCGTTTGAGCTTATGTGTGATGCATCCGATTTTGCTGTTGGTGCAGTCTTAGGACATCATATTGATAAGATGCAACATGTGATTTATTATGCAAGTAAGACCCTAAATGATGCCCAAATTAATTATACAACAACCGAGAAAGAACTTTTGGCAGTTGTATTTGCATTAGAAAAATTCAGGCCTTACTTGATTGGCTCACCGATTGTGGTTTACACTGATCACTCCGCATTAAAACATCTTTTATCGAAGAAGGATGCTAAAGGTAGGTTAATACATTGGATCTTATTATTACAAGAATTTGATCTTGTCATACGAGATAAGAAAGGATGTGAAAATGTAGTAGCCGACCATCTTTCAAGCATCTCTTTCTCACCAACTGTGACCTTGCCAATTAATGACTCTTTCCCGGACAAACAGCTCTTGACTGTATCCGGTGAACCTTGATTCGTGGATATTGTGAATTATCTTGTAACGGGACTTATTCCAAGCGATTGGTCTAAACAAGACAATTATCGATTTCTATCCCAAGTAAAACATTTTTACTGGGATGAACCTTATTTGTTTAAGTATTGTCCTGACCAAATCATTCGCAAATGTGTCCCCAATGATGAATTCAATAATGTTTTGTCTTTCTGTCATGATCAGGCTTGTGGAGGTCATTTTGGTCCACGTAAAACGGCGGAGAAGGTTTTGCAATGCGGTTTTTACTGGCCTACATTATTCAAAGATGCATTTGATCATTGCAAAACCTGTCCACAATATCAACACATGGGTCGGATTTCAAAAAGAAATGAGATGCCACTTCAACCGATCTTGGTTGTTGAAATTTTCGACGTTTGGGGTATTAATTTTATGGGTCCTTTTCCCAATTCTTTTGGGAATTTGTATATCTTGTTAGCGGTTGATTACGTCTCGAAATGGGTGGAAGCTATTCTATGTCGCACTAATAACAACAAGGTTGTCATTAAGTTCCTTAAAGAAAATATATTTTCGCGATTTGGAAACCCTCGTGCTATTATTAGCGACAACGGGACACATTTCTGTAATCGGTCTTTCAAGACTTTGATGCGGAAATATGCAATCAACCACAAACTTTCGACACCCTATCACCCCCAAACGAGCAGGCAAGTTGAGATTTCAAATAGGCAAATCAAACTAATTCTGGAGAACATAGTTTCTAAAAACCGGAAAGATTGGTCAACCAAATTGACGGATACTCTTTGGGCATTTCGTACCACTTATAAGACCGATCTTGGTATGTCTGCTTACCACCTAATATTTGGAAAGGCTTGTCACCTTCCTGTCGAGATTGAACATAAAGCAATGTGGGCCATTAAAGAACTTAACTTCGATTTGAATCAAGCCTGCAACTTTCGGAAGCTGCAATTAAATGAACTAAGCGAACTCCGCGATGAAGCTTACGATAATGCAATGATAGTAAAGAATCGGACTAAGCTATTTCACCATAAAAATATTTTGAGAAAAACTTTTATTCCAGGTCAACAAGTCCTTCTTTATGATTCCCGTCTCCATCTTCAGTCGGGTAAGCTCCGATCTCGTTGGAAAGGACCATTTGTTGTGCGGTATATCTACCCGCATGGGGCAGTTGAAGTTGAAAATAGAAAAAACGGTACAATTTTCAAAGTGAATGAGCATAGATTAAAACCGTATTTTTCCACTGACCTCACGGAGGAGCTCTTATTTTTACAGGAGCCGATTTATAATGAATAATTTTCCTCCACCTCAACTCATGTCTCGGTAATATTGTCCCATTTTTAGAATGGAAGTGAGTCATTACTAAAAAATAATAATAATAAAAACAAAATGCAAAATTGCACATAAATAAGAAATAAGTTTGGGGGAGGATTTTCAATTTCATTTATTCTTGTCCCCGTTAATAACTTTTCCTCCCAAGCCTACAGGTTATGAGATTTAAAAGAGACAACAGTGAGGACAGTGCTGTAAACAGGTTTGGGAGAGGTTTGGGCTTATTTACGCATCACTTTGCATTACATTGCATAAGCACAAAATTTTCAAATTTTTTTCTTTCATAATAAAAGATTAGAAAGTGAAAAATTACATTTAAAAGATTGGAAGAGATTAAGAAAACCAAAAAAGTTAGATGTTTTCTTAAACGAACCTAGTAATAAGTAGTTATGAGCCGTTGTCCCAAGAGTTAATAAGATGAAGGAAGTCACTAATCTGAGGATAAAAATAAGTCTGAAAAATAGTTCCTATTATGGAAGCCAAATATCTGAACGTTGATACCCTACTATACGCACTTACACACGTCTTGAAATTCGGGATAGTAGAGGATACCTTAAAATGCTCTTGTCTAAAAACCAAAGTACGAAGAAAATAAAAATGAAGCATAAAAGTATAAAATGGTGAAGAAAAATGAACACTGGTTTTGTAATCACCAAGGCAGCATATAAAAAAAATATAGCAAGGGTGCTTCATCACCTAGTGCCTTAGACCACTGTTTGAGAGTCACTGCTAAGCCTTAGGTATTGCAAGATGAGAAAATTGCTAATAACGTCTAATATGTGAGCATATTTAGTAATCGGTCAGTTAGTACCTCAAAAAATATTAACGGTCGCATGAACAATGTGTGAGCAATTCCATCTAAAATATTCACCGACTAAAAAGTACTGAGGTAGATGGACAAGAGTATGATAGCTTGAATTGAATTCTCCGAGTGTAGGGATGTCTTTTACGCACATGTAGAGGTATATGATCGGTGTTTGGAAGAACGGTACGGATGAAGAATAAAGGCGATGTTTTATTGAGGGATGATATGATTTCTAACATTTTTTCATGACTATTAAGATAGGGCTCATGACAACCGAAAAGCTAGTGTAGTTGAAAACTCTGATTTTCAAGTTCTTTCTTTTATAATTCTTATCTTTATATGTAACTTTCACAGTCCTCCTTTTATTATAGGATTTTGTGGGTGCAGTCCGCTGAAAACCCTCAGGAGACAACACTTCTCGTACTAGGGACACCTAGAAGTTTAAAGGCTTGTTGCACGTGCTCAGTGCAATCGTGTTTGCCTACGAAAGTGTGCTAGTTAGTTTTTTATTTTTCTTTCTATTTTCTCCTTCTCTTGAGTAAAAGAAGTTTGCTCGAGACTATCAAAATCAAGTTTGGGGGAATTTGTTCAGTCGAAAATATTGCAATCTTTAACATAACAATTTCCTCACTTTTCTAATCATCTAATGGTGTTTGTTATAAATATAACACGTATTACAAGTTCGTCTGGAAAATATCAAATATCATGTGTTATACATTATAATCAACACTTTGGAAGGAAATTGTGTGTTTATTATTTCAAGCATGATATTGTATATTTCAACAATCTTCAGTGAGATTTTATGCAGAAAATTATTTCAGGACAGATATCGGAATCGTAAATTCGTCGACAAAATACAGCAAATCAAAGAGTTAAAATCTGGCAGAGATTTAGAAGAGATAAGAAGATTCCAGGTATCACATATAACCCCAAAGACCAATAACAGAATACACAGAGAAAATGAGGCAATAATCTTACCAAATGGCCGTGGATCCGCGGCCGAGTCAGGCCGATCCGCCGCGGATCCATGGCCGAGTTGGGGGCTCCGGTGACGACACTTCTCCAGAAGCTTCATTCCAACAACCTAGTGTACTTGAGATGCTCCATTGTAATAACCTCATTCTGGAAACTTTATTACAACAGCCTAGCTTCTTGAGGAAGCTTGATAACTACCTTATTCTAGAAGTTTCCCTACAACTACCTAGCTTCTAGTGGAAGATTGACATAGCTTCTAGGGGAAGCTTGAGGAAAAGCTATAAAAAGGGACCTAAGCCTAAATTTTTGAGGTTGTTGATGGTAGTTGATTTCTAGTACACAATCCAAAACTAAATCCAATTCAATTCCAAATCAAGATCCAAATCAAGAATCGTTGAGAACAATAACGAGCGACGAGATTCAAGATCCTTTACGCAAACCCGATCATCATCAAGAGCATGGGATTCTCGACAGGTCCAAATCTCACGGAGATCGAGCAAAGCAAAATTCAACGGAATAGGTATCTCTTCAAGGGAGCGATCGAGAGCAATTCTTATAATCTCGGATTGAAGAAAAGTGTAATTAGAAATTGAATAATAAAGGTGATCAATTGTTAATTCTCACTTTCTTTAAATTTTTGCATTATGAAATTTCTAATTCTTGATTCTTATATTTTCATGATGCGTGAGTAAATTTCCGCTTGCTAAGAATTCGAAGGAATTCGTAGATCAAATGGTGATGAAATCCTATACGCATCTTAAGTCTTATGAGAATTATGAATTTTAGGAAAAAGAATCGTCAACAACCAAATTTGGAACGAGATCACCGTTCTTGATAATTTCGTTGCAATTTGGGATTAAATGATTGATGATTCTCTTTGCTAAAGGCTAGATTTGAATGGTGATCAATGAAAAGATAAGGGATAGAGAAGAAGAAACCTTAGTTTCTTTAATAGATCCCTAATTTTCATTCATCGCCATCGTTCTAGCTATAATTCATTAATAGATAAGATAAGTCATTTTTAGTGTTCATCATTGCTACTAATTCCTATCGAATCGTACAAGCTATTCTTCAATTTTCTTGATAACTAAAATTGATATTGGGCACTTTCTTGATTATAACTCTTCCTTGATTCTCATGAAATGATAAACTTAATTAAATTTTGAAATCTCATTTTCTTGAATTTTCTTTACTATTTTCTTTCGGCTCAACTAAAGTAAGAATGAATAAATACACAAATCTCAGTGGACGACGCGTTCTCATTAACAAACTACAACAACACCGTTATTGATTGCGGCTATAAATTCTTTGATTGTGATAACACTTTTCAAAACAATCAAAAACAGATCAATCACGCACCGATATTTTTCAACATTGTAGCAGGTGTACCTCAATGTCATTTGTTGCGATTTGCGTTTGTAATCCGAGTATCACGCTTATATCGCTTGGATTTGAGTTTTGATGATTGAGTTTCATGATATTGTTTTCGTGCACCATGGCTGCACCTATTGGGTATTTACATTTTGTGCATAGTTATTGCACTTGATATATGTTTTTATACACCGTTGTGTTGGTTTATGATTCGTGCATATTTATTGCACTTAATATTGATTTTGTGCCTTGGCTGCATATGTTTATAATTTCGTGGATTTCATACAGTTGCTTTGATTTTGTGCATGTGGTACGCACTCGATTTGATTTTTGCGCTTGGCATAACTTACATGTGCTTGCAGTGCATTGATATGGATTTTGTACAGATAGTTGCATACGTTTTTGATTTTAAACACCTTGGTACACTTGGTGTTGCTTTTTACGCATTTGAATTATTGATTGTATTTCGTGTATTTGTTGCACTAGATTTATACGCCATGCATTGGTTGCACCGTATTAGTATTTCGTGCATTTGATGCACCAGATCTGTATTTTGTGCATTTGATGCACCAGATTAGTATTTTTGTGCATTGTTGCACTAGATTTGCATTTTATGCGTTTGTTGCACCAGGTGGGTATTTTTTGCATTGGTCGCACTAGATTTATACTCCGTACATTGGTTGCACCGATTTATGTCATTGAGCATTCGTTTTACCAGATTTGTGTTTTCATGCGCATTTGTACTTGATGTTCGTTTTCGTGCATGCTACCGCACTAGATAATTTATACGAACCCGACGCATTTGGGTTGGATTTTTGCGCATATCAGGCGCTTGGTATTTGATTTTGTGCGCATTGGATGCACTTGACTTAGATTTTATTCGTGCATGTCGGATGCACTTGATTTAGATTTCATTTGTGCATGACGGATGCACTTGATTTGGATTTTCGTGCATGTTGGGCGCATGATATGAGATATGATTTTGTGCATACCGGATGCACTCGATAGGGATTTTATTCGTGCATGTTAGTTGCACTGGGTTGAGATTTTCGTTCACAATAGATGCACCAGATGTTGTTATCGTGCACACCCGTTGCACTTAGTTTTGCTTTGTGTATATTGTAGCACCTGTATTTGGATTTGATTTCCGTGCGTACCAGATGCACGTGATTGTTGGATACGCCTTTTGAGGCTGATTTTGCTCTTGAGCACTTTGTTTTCATAATGGGTACTATATTATGCAGTAGCCAAACATGACTGATCTGATGACAGTACCTGAGTACTTTGCATGCATTAAAATTTAATAAGAGGTTTTCAAAAAGGAGTTATAGTTTCGCTATTTTCTACGTGTTCGTGAGCGACACGAATGTTTACAAAGGAAAACCTTTTGGGATATTTTAAAAAGGCGGAACATATATTTGAGCAAAACATATATGAACGTATATTTATTACTTTACAAATGAGCGTCTGTCACTTGTGCCGTAAGTTACACATCATACGGCGATTCAGAAAAGATTTTTCATGTATTTTATTCAGTTTTTGGAGATTTTTCAAGGATGCGTACTATATACATATTATAGTATTTGATTAGTGTATATTGGATTTCAGTAGTAGATTTCGAGATCTATATCTCCATGGTAACTCCGATGATATGCGTGCAAATCCGATGGTTTGCGAGACGCTTGATGGAGTTCGGTTTTGAGTTTCATACACGGCTTCAGGCGCACACGATGCACTGTAGTATTATTATATCTCCCATGATTTCGGAGCCCCGTTGATTTGAGTTGAGTATTAAAATGTTTTAGTATTTGGAGGTTTAAATTTAAATTCGGGGACCGAATTTATTTAGGGGGGAAGATTGTAACATTTCAGAATATATAAAATATTATTTTTGGAATTTAATATTAAAATAATATATTTCGCGAAAACTACCCGATTTGCGAAATTGGGGTTTCCATAAAATGTATAAATATATACCAATATTGGTGAAATAATTGGAGATTAAAATGATTTATTCATTTAAAAATATATTTATCGGATTTGGCATTTTTATAATTAATTATATGCAGTTTAAATAAAAACCCGATTAGTGCACTGCTAATCGCGATTAAGCCAAATCTGTGTTTCTACAGTTTTCCATATCTAGTGCACCATGTCATGTTGCATTTTGGTTACATGTTGTTTTCTTATGTTGTTTTTGGGGTATTATGTGGTTTGGTTTTAAAAAGAAAAGAAAAAGAGAAAAGGGTAAAAAAGAGAATGATTGGAGAGAGGGAGAGAGTGAGAAATGAGTTGAAAGAAGATGAGAATAAGAAAGAGAGAGAGAGAGAGAGGGCAGACACTCATTCCCCTCCCCATTATTTACCTTCATCTTCTTCTTCCTCATCTCCCTCCACCTTCAACCCCAAGATCCATCTCCAAATCTTCATCAAAACCCTACACCCTCTTCATTAAAAATGATCCCCACCTCACCCTCAACATAATGGACCAATCAAAGTTGGATTTTGGAGACTTTGGACAGCTAGGGTTTTTCTTGAGTTGCCCAAAGAAGGTATAATTCCTTTCATTTAGTTTAGTTTAAGTTTCTAGCATCCTAATTTAGTTTAGAAGTTGATTAATTGTGGATTTATGAAGTTAGAAATTCCTTGAGAAGAGTTGAGTGATTGTGTCGACATGTGGTGATGTTTAGTGGCTGGTTACAAGACTTTAGAGATGATTCTTGACCTGGACCAGAGAATTGAAACCGAAAACGTGAAGTTAGATTTTCCCGATATCGGTTATTTGACAGTTTGTGAGTGTAATTAGGAATTTGGGATGACCCGAGAGTCCCATAAATTAAGTTCCCTTGACAGTGAGACATGCAGGAAATCATGAAGCAACCCTAGAAACCTGAGCCCCTAATGAGCATTCCTCGCCGCAGATTTAAGGGATTTGGCCGCAAATTGCAGCCAAGTCGGGGTGGTTTTGTGTGATTTTTGGACCATA
Organism: Agapanthus africanus; assembly: GCA_030015575.1. NCBI lineage: Eukaryota > Viridiplantae > Streptophyta > Magnoliopsida > Asparagales > Amaryllidaceae > Agapanthus > Agapanthus africanus. The sequence goes on from CM057338.1 coordinate 809,263,598, forward strand.
GCTTCCTTATCAGATATCTAGAGCAACACAATATGCAAAATGTTCTAGTTTAGCCTAGGGTGAAATCTGGGAGTGGTTTTCCTATGTTGCTGTTTTCGTGTTTTTCGATTCTTAAACTTGGGTTTTAGTATTTGATATTGTGTTTGGTCGTTTGATGTTTGTATGTCAACGACGAGGGTTGTTTGGTCGTTTTTGTACGCGTAGGCTATAGGTTCTAACCTATAAGCAATGCGCGTGCCGTATTGGGTTCCGGACTTGATTTTAATTTCATTGCGACTATATATTTATTGTAGGTACCTTCGCGTGGATTCTGAGATGACGGAACATGGCGTCATCGATTTCGGCAAGCAAGGATCAAGGTGAGTAGATCTATATCTATGGAGGAAGTCGGGTGGATGGCGTATAGCACCCTCGCAAATTTTAAATGGAAACCAATCTATATGATACAGTCGTAGAAACCTAGATTAGAAAACTAGGGATATGGTTAAAAAGATAGTTAGAAATGATATGAGTGATTGAATATATATATATTGAGATATGAGATGAAAGGTTTAGGGATACGAAAAGTGAATGTGAATCACGACTTATAGATATATAGTTGCACTAGAATATGTATGAGTTTTAAAGTAGCATGTTATTTGAGGTATAAGGTAGAATGTATATATAAAATTGACTTTATGTAAGATGACTTAATGTGATGAAAAGAATATACGATGTGATATGATGACTTGATTGATATGTCGGTATACGGATGCGAGTCAATATGAGAGGATTGATACCTTTGCCGGTCCTCTGATATGAAATTGTTATGGATGTGACCTGGGATATAGGTATATATATATAATGTTGTGAATCATGAGTGATAATCCATACGAGACGTTAGGTCCGTACCCTCATTGTCATATAGGTTGTTAGGATCCCAAATTGTTTAATGCCGCTATATTATGATTTACCGTACGTGATGAGTTTATTTGATAATTGATCCATACCTTTGACTAGAGGATGCCGTACGATGGATTATACCGTACGTGATGTTGTGTGGCTGGATGCTGATTGATAGATTAACCGACTCGGTCATGTTAGATACGTATACCATATAGCATTTAGTTGACGATGTACCTTATGCTACGTTATGTCATTCTCATTGCATTACATATACCTGTGCTAGTATACCTACACCATTATTGAAGATGCGTATGTTACACTTACATAGATCGGCTGGCTCACACACTTCATCATCGATAATTGCTATGTCACATACACAGTAGAATTGCTGCATCATGATATGACTCCTTGCATGACTTACTTGCTATGTTCACATCACGGTTCCATGTTGCATGATATACGGATATGCTTACATTCTGTCATATGTCGCATACATCATGCTTTACGATTTTACGCATTGAGATATGCTGTTTTCATGATATTTCTGAATTTGAGAACCGTGGTTATTTCAAAAGAAAGTATGTATTGTTTTAAAAACCCGGTTTATCTTGATGTGATATTTCAGTGCGTCCACCATGCGTTTTCTCGGTGTGATATATGAAACTCGATTCGAGGAGTTGGATGATCCATTTGCGGGTTCATGGTGGACCCGATATGGTACCCCGGGACAAGAAAGGGATGTCGCGCAGCAGACGATGAGCCTGGCAGAGGGACTACTACCTACCGGCGATAGTATTTGAACACGGCGGTTATCCGGAGGATACCGACTGGAGTTATGAGATGGATATGGGCCGACCCGTTCTGCCGGAGCCCGCAGGACGATCCCGAAGACGGAGCCGAGATATGAGGATTTACGTGTCGATGTTGGACACGGGTTTCATGTTGTTCGAGTGTCGATATTGGACACTCAGGTTCCATGATTTTGATGTGTCGTTGCTGGACACACGTTGATTGATATCCTCATATTTACATGCATATGCTTTAATGATATTTATGTGCATATTATTGTTGGATGAGATCCACAGGCATACAGGCATTGATTATGTGGTGGGATGATATCCACATGCATATAGGCATTAAGTATACTGTTGGCACATATTTACAGTTACGGTCACCTATGTTATCTTAGTATTACCTTTATGATATAGTTGACCTAGGAATCGTTGTTTATTCGATTTCTACCTAATGATAATTTCTACTCACGAGTTGGCAACTCACCCCCGTTGTGCCACAGTTCTTCCAGGTTGACTGCATGGATCAGTAGCGGTATCGCTGGCACATAGCTGCATTCGGGTGTTTTTCTTTGGTAGGTGGTACATGTTGGATCGTACCCCTCTTGTATTTATTATTTATGTTGTATCTAGTTAACTCTATCAAATCAAAAACTAGTATTTGTATATGTAGTGAGACTTAGAAAGTCTTGTAGTTGCGAGACTTGAGCGATGAGTTACATGTTCGCTTGGTGGGTTTGATGTCTTGCTTTACATTATCTCTTTGGTGTTGATCTTCGCCATTGGGCATCGTATACTTATTTTATGACTTGCATGGTTATGAATCTGCCGGTTGGCGAAGAGCTAGCTCCCGCTTGGGGATTTCTTTTGTTGGATATAGTGCCCTCAAAGTCAATTATTGGATCGCAAGCACGCGATTGTAATGATTGAGGGAGGACCTATACTAGTAGGACAGTCTTACTCGAGATGATAGTATGCTGTCTGGTTTTCCTTTATCATCACTATTACATGTTGATAGTTCCCATAGGATTCTTGCTTGACTGCCAGCAGTATGATAGCGATCATATACGTAGGAGCTGGGGTCTATAAGCGCATCCTTAAATGTCCCTAGTCATGGGAGTTTCGAGACTGGGCATCGATACTCCAGAGTAGACTAGTGTATACTGATCGAGACCCCGACGAGGGGCGGTGGCCAGGTCTCACAAGCCATTGGTGTCAGTTTGTTCACCTAAGATAGTATACATGTGCTCATTAGGTTATGAGTACACTGAACGGACTCGTCGGGAACCTGCTAGTTGGTATTATACCTATTGTCAGATAGAAGTTCCCAGGTGACATGTGTACAGGTTAGTCAGTCGACCTAAGATCGTCATTTTTCTCGTGTGAGTTCCCACTGTGCTTTTATTACTACCCTACTATGGCTCAAAGGAGTCATGCAAACAGGTTTTAGTTGGGTACTGTCCCGAGCCACATGGAGGCAGTGAGCGGATCGTCGGGGATTCGTCTCTCTCGGTATTGGGGGTTGATGTTGCACAGTGCATGGGTGGCCTGTTGGAGATAGTGCCCTCAGAGTCAATTATTGGATCACAGGCACGTGATTGCAATGATTGAGGGAGGACCTGTCCCAGTAGGACAGTCTTACCCAAGATGATAGTATGCTATCTGGTTTATCTTTATCATCGTGTACTGCTTTAGGTGACCTTACGAGTCGCTATTGCACGTTGATAGAGCCCCTAGGATTCTTGCTTGACTACCAGCAGTATGAGGGCGATCATATACGTAGGAGCTGGGGTCTATAAGCACATCCTTAAAAGGTCCCTAGTCGTGGGAGTTTCGAGACAGGGCATCGATACTCCAGAGTAGACTAGTGTATACAGTCGAGACCCCGACGAGGGGCGGTGGCCGGTCTCACAAGCCACTGGTGTCAGTTGGTTCATCTAAGATGTATACAGGTGCTCATTGGGTTATGAGTACACCGGACAGGACTCGTCGGGAACCTGCTAGTTGGTGTAATACCTGACGTCAGATAGTAGTTCCCTGGTGACATGTGTACAGGTTAGTTCATCGACCTGAGATCGTCATTTGTCTCGTGTGAGTTTCCACCGTGCTTTGATTACTACCCTACCACGCTCAAAGGAGACGTGCAAACAGGTTTTAGTTGGGTACAGTCCCGAGCCACATGGAGGCAGTGAGCGGATCTGCAGGGGTTCGTCTCTCCCGGTATTGGGGGTGAGGTCGCGCTGTGTCTAGGAGAGCCAGTACATGAAAAGTCCTTGGCCAAGGCAGGAGATTTATTGGTAGGTATTCCAGTAGTATCTCAGGGTGTTCTGGGCTACACTCCGACACGACTTGTACCGCTTTTGGGGGTCTGACTTTACCAACCCCCTAGGCCCGCCATGCGATGCTCATAGACGAACGGACCGGACTGTACGGATATTGTCACTGACAGGCTCAGTAGGGTGTCAGCATGAGTTCGCTCACAGACGTCCCTTTTGGTCAATACTTGGTAGCCCGTTACGTATAGGCTAATACCTCTGACGTGCTAGTGGTTAAATCCACAACCAAAGTATTGACGAGTCTTTAGAGTCCCCCACAGACCAGTTTCTCAAGTTTCGGGCGAAACGCTGTAGAGGCCGTATGGAGATATGGCAGGGTTCGATCAGATACTGCGGTATTGCATGGATCGTGATCGGACGGATTTTACTAGCGGGCTTTGGTTTAAGCCGGATTCTAGTATTGTACAGTGTAGATTTTGTCTCTTTGCATTTGTATTCAGTGGGAATACAAATGCGGGCATGTATATGCAGTCACGGGGTTTTCCTGTAATTTATTACGGGATCAGTTTTCTGAAGTTGCTAGTTTGCATTCCGTTCCGGCCAGTTTTCCTTTGTTCCTTCCCGGCCGGACTTTTCTGATGGAGGGGGTTATTTGCAGTTGTGCAAACTATCTTTGTGGAGGGTGTTATTTGCATTTGTGGCTTCATGATGAGATTCTTTTTCCATCCACTCACTTGCATTAAATGAGATTAGAAAGGATTAGATATTGATATGATATTGTTATCATCATATTTGGTTATGGTCACCCTTTGCTTTTACTACTCTCACCTCCCTTCATGTGTTATTCTTTTTCTCTCCACCATTTTTTTCATTGAGGGGCCGACCACTTTGGGAGAGAGGGAGGGGTTCATTTTTGATGAGGGAAATTTGATCATCTCATTTTTGCATGCTACACAAATTCATCAACCTCACTCCAAAGTCCATTGCTCATTCCTCCATCACCAAGGCAACTTCACAACCCCAATTGAGACATACGATTCTACACTTCATCTACAGCATTCCTTAGGCACGTCGGCTCGCCAACTTCGTGCCCGAGTTGCCTCGGTCCAGAGGTGGGAGCCCGTAAAAGAACCCGGCGATGTGGTGCCCGTTCCGACGAGGAGCCGAAGACCGGAGATTCCGCAAGGAGATCGGAGTGGAGGCGAAGACCGAAGGACATGGATCACTTGGTATAGCTTCTCTACTCTTATTCTTGTTTACTAGAGTTAGGTTAATGGCCCGATCCGGGATTTTTTTGTGCACGGTGGTGCCGGTTTCTAAGTTTTAGAAAAGTTTCGTTTCCGCATTCCGGCGTCGGATTGACGGCCGGGACGCTGCCGTGCACTTACAATGGTATCAGAGCCACGCCATTAACCTAGTCTAGCTTGATCTAGTATGTTTAAAACTCGATCGAACATAAATCCCAAAAACCGTATTTTCTAGTGCACAAGTTTCTGTCGAATTTTTTATGGCTCTAAAATTTTTTCAGTACATTGCAGAAATAAGTGTAGGGAATTCTAAGCATTCTGGGAAAATTCGATGCAATGATTCCTCAGTACGACAGCGGAAACGCGGCCAAACCCTTGGTTTGGCCGCGGTTCCACGGTGGGAAAGTGTTATCTTTGCACCAAACTTTCACAGTAGGCTTCTGACTTGAGAATAGGGTTTTTGGAATGTTCTTTTTGGGCCCAGATATTTTTGAGTGCTGCAGTTGTACTTGGGGGCCCATTTTGGTAAATTTAGTCGATCGAAGATTTTAAACATGTTAGTTCACAGTATTTACATTATATCTGCGACCGTGAATGTCATTTGATCGGTAAATCCTGTCTAACTGCTATAGCCCTTTTAGACAGATTTGCGAATGTGACATTCACGTTGATGTTCTGTGTTGTGCTGTGATGTTGCGGATCGGTCGTAGGGGATAGCCTGGATGCAATGGTAGTACAGTTTTGTTTTATATGTACATTTGATATTGCGGGGCGAGCGTCCGACATGTGAACTGCCGTCACTGCCTGTTTGTATATTATTCTTTTGGGGCACAACCGGGGTGAGGTCGATGTACTCGTTGTATGTATATTTTACTTTCTGTACTAGGATTACCCCGTGGATGGGTGCACGGATAGCCGGTTTCTAGAGGGCAACGGGCCCGCATCTCATGGCTTTAAGACGGAGGGGGCTTCACTCTAGAATTGGCGGGCTATTCGCCGCACTCGTAGGGGGTACAGGTTGACCCAAGGAGGGGTGCCTAAGTTACCGGATTCCATGAAGTACTGGGTGGTCCATTCACGTTGCTGAAGGGGGCTGCCTCGCTTCAGGTTTTGGCGGGTGACTTGCCGCGCCCATAGGGGTCTAGGATTTTCATTGCACAGGCTATCCACACGACCAGGGGAACGTCGGGTTTCAGTAGCGGCTCTGTGAAACCCGGGGATCCCAGATATCTGTATTGTTCTGTGATGCTGATTACATTTCTGTGATGTTGCATTTTATCACGCCTTAGGCGAATATTATATATTGATATATATACTAGTAGATGTTGTATATGTTTTGCATCCGCGCTAGTCCAGTCCCCGCTCTGTCGTTAGTTAAGTAACCTAACGGGTGATGATGGGACCCAACGGTGAATGCGGATGGTATATACGTACATCATTATTTTCGTTCTTTTGTGGTATGATCAATTGATGAGACTGCGTTGATTCGGATCAATGCAAGCTAAACAAACCTATTCTGATGTTGTTGGAACACTTTTTCAAAAAGCTGTTATTGCAAGGGCGTTCTCTTTTGTTTTGCATCGTGGTATTCAGTTGGAATATCCTGCTCCTCAGTCAACGAGGCAAGGGCCGAGATCCCTTCACCGGGAGTGACCCCTTGGAAAAAAGTTTGCGTCAGGGCAATAACTTCACTATAGCCGATTACTTTTGCTTTGCATCGTGGTATTCAGTTGGAATATCCTGCACCTCATTCCACGGGGAAAGAGCCGAGATCCCTTCACCGGGAGTGACCTCTTTAGCAAAGGTTTTCGTCACTATATTTTTACAAAGCTATCCAGTTCCTTCAACGATATTAAGTTCATTACGTTAAAGGTTTCTGCCAGAAACCATTCGTAGCCCTCCGTCATTTCACAGTGATTGGTAGCTATTGGGTCTTCATATGCAGCATAGATAGATGCGTTGGTTTGGGACAGTCGTACTACTATTTTGGCCAAAGTCAAGGGTATGTACGGGTGGGTTCAAATTAACCTGGAGAATGACGGGTAGAACTTGACATATGACTTATGATATGTTGGCCAAAGTCAAGGTCATAAGAGCATGGGGCAAAAATCATATCGGGAGTTTCTAAAGAAACTGAAACTTGCCAGATATGCGCATACCTTCTGGAGTGTGATAACGTGAGCGGATTCCGTCACGTTATCATGCGATGATAATTGGATCCCGATTCCCACTGATGAGTTGGTTTACTCCTCGGGTGATCCCGACTAATTCTTCTTTCAGGTTTGGGGAAGAATTTGATGTTACAGTGGGAGGTTTCCAGATTAGATAAAATGATAACCATTCTGATCTAGGTTAGAGTGCACGCTGAGTGTTTCTTTTCTCTCTCTCTTTGGCAGCGACCATGACCCGACCTTTGACTATGACTCAGTGACCAAAATTAACCGAACCTTCTTAAACACTGGCTTTTGGATTGTCAGAGTTGCAAACCTCATTGCCACTCCTACTTTTACCCTTTTCTCCAGGACACCCCGTATTACTACGAACGTCCACTTCCATTGGACAAAACCATCGTATGGTTATATACGAACTCGAAGGAATTTATTCGAGGATGGTTTCCGGTTCTGGAGAAAACGAATAGGACTATTCAGTTGTCTTTTCCTTTTACCTTCTCTCAGGTTGCGAGTGCTCCTTGGATTAGGACAGTACACCTATTACGCAAATTGGATAGTCTTCTTCCAAACCATAGGCATGTGCCGACCGGTAGGGAATGAAGAAAACCAATTAGCCTAACGATGGTGTATAGAAGGTATTATGTAAAGACAAATAAAGGGATTAGTAAGAGGGCAAAGTAAATTGCGACTGCTATTCACGACCAAACCAAGTATTTCATTACCACTCACACTTCACCTTTGTATTTCTCCAGGACACTCCGTATCACTACGAAGATCCACAGTTATTTGGATACTCCATCGTATGGTAATATACGATCTCGAAAGGAACTTGTTCCAGTTCGGGGATGGATTCTGGTTCAGGAGAAATATGAATAAGGTTTATTCGGTTGTCTTTTATCTTCACCTTCTCTCGCATTGCGAGTGCTCCTAGGATTAGGACAGTACACCCCCTTATGCTTATTGGATAGTCTTCTTCCAAACCATAGGCTGGTGCCGAACGGTAGGGAAGGAAGAAAACCATTTGGCCTAAAGGGGTGTACAGAAGGTAACGACTAAAGACATATAAAGGGATTTGGACAGATGGCAAAAAGATATACGGTTATAGTTGTGAATATGGATAATGGAAGAGGCATTACTAGGAATACCGGGATACCCCATCGAAACATTTCGATATTTCAGTTTCACTGTGTACTGTTAAAAGAAAACGGATTTCCCAATTAGACACTTGCTCCAGGGTATTTATTTATCAGGTTTGATTCTCACATCTGTATGGTTTTACAGATGATGAGTGGGAGTAAGTTATTGGGAATTAGGTGATAATCCTCATTATATCGGAATTCGTTGTAATTGGTGATATTTGAGGAAGTCAACTGGGTTGTTTGCCGGACGACAAATATTTGGTTTTGAATATCCGTTGTTATGCACCAATTTCAAATTGATATATCTGTACGTCTATTTTTATAGAGTGAGATATACCTTTTTGAAATTATGTCTATGACATTTACCTATATATCAGTGGATGGTTAGGTAAGGAGCATTAAACGGCGGTGTAATTCTTCTTAACCATAAGTACAGTTTTCAACCTACGACACACAGGGAGTGAGTTATTAGACTCAGGGGACTTATACAGAGGATTGTATATTGTCCAGTGTCCATTAGGACAGAGGGGTTGGTCCTCGTACTATATTCAGTTTACTTGTGACTTCTCTAGTTCTTAGACATGTGTTTCGTAGAAATACAAGGTCCAAGTTTTGAGAAGTTATAGGTATATGAATAAAGTAGAGAACCAGGTGTTGCAAGTATCAGGATTCTTCAAGGTGATCGAAGATGTAGGTACTTGTGTGTGGTATTCAGTTAATAGTAATGATTAAGAGAACTTGCTTCTCTTTCAGGTTACTCATAATTAGAAGCATTCCTAAATTGAGTAACGCTGATCGGCCTCCTTTCATTTAGTTGACATGCACTGGAGACAGCTGCATGATTTGAATCTGGTTCAATTAAATCAGTGCCTCTGTTTCTATATTGGATATAGAACAGTTCATATCTTGACATTGTTAAGATACGGGGAGTTGTCCAGCTTATGCTTAAAACCAGACTCCGGATAACTCAAGGCACGTTTCTGTAATGGCTGTTTGTGGGTTGACCCGGGCTATGACGAGGGTTGACTTTCTACCATCTGGAAGATCAATAGTGATATTGTTCTTGACTCGCCACAGTTTTAATAAAAATGGATTTTTTCAGAAAACAGTAGTGGGAGTATGGTAGAACTGGAAGTGATTCCAGAACCGCAAACGATTACTGAAGATTTGATAAGAACCTAAAGATTCAATCTGATTTGACATTCCATTGGCCACTCCGTAGATATGATGGGTAACCTCAGGCACCCGAGAGGTACTCCGGTAGCCTCAAGGACGGTGACAGGGAGGCTCTTGTTTACCCAGACTTTCCAATGCTGTTGCTCCAGACTGTGAGACCTGGCAGGAGGATGAGTATAGCGTCGTTCTAAACTGGCTTTAGAAGCGTACGTGTATATGACTCTGCCAGAGGGTTGTCGTAGTCAGTGGGAGCAGCGGAAGCATGTTGGACAAGTGGCTCATGTCTATTTATAGACTAAAGCAGATATAGCGGAGATAGATCATCTATTTTTGATGTGACAGTCATAGGTTTGACTTCATCAGAATAGGGGATGGATCTGTTAAGAAGGTAGTAGGGTATGATGTCCTGGTATTTGGATGACATACACACAGTAGGAAGTGAGATTCCTATACTACGATCAGTTATACTTTGGTTATCACACAGTGGTTTCTCCAGATATGATATTGATCCAGTCCTGGAGAAACATTCGGATGCAGTTTTAGAACATAAGTTGATGTTCTAGGGAAATGATAACGGCAGCCTCCTTTGGGAGACAGTTATCATTCCAGGCTTCCAAGGTGACCTGGATGACAGAGTGGTTGTCAGAGTTATAGTTTTTCCTCTGGCAAGGGGCAGTATTTTGGACAGGTGGTCCAGGTGGATACTGAGGGAAGGATGGCGCAGGATACCGATTAAGTTCAGTCGACTATACAGTCTAAGAAGTTTGTATTTGGAGTTCATTTATGAACTAGTTCCCATCAGACATCCAAACATATTCTAAGACAGGTATTGCTCATTTCGGGAGATGGGTTTCTCCGCGAACTTGAGATAAAGAGAGACGTAGAAAGAAACATCACAGCGGATCCACACACTGAGGCTATTCCTCGAACGCAATAGTTTCGCAAACGAGCTTTGTGAGACTGACTAGTAGAGGAGTTGGGTGTTCGGTATCACACGGGCTGTGAGTATGCGACATCGCAATAATTAGCCTTGAGTGCAAGTGGGAGATTGTTGGAGATAGTGCCCTCAGAGTCAATTATTGGATCACAGGCACGTGATTGCAATGATTGAGGGAGAACCTGTCCCGGGAGGACCTGTCCCAGTAGGACAGTCTTACTCAAGATGATAGTATGCTATCTGGTTTATCTTTATCATCGTGTACTGCTTTAGGTGACCTTATGAGTCGCTATTGCACGTTGATAGAGCCCCTAGGATTCTTTCTTGACTACCAGCAGTATGAGGGCGATCATATACGAGGGTGCTAGGGTCTATAAGCACATCCTTAAAAGGTCCCTAGTCGTGGGAGTTTCGAGACAGGGCATCGATACTCCAGAGTAGACTAGTGTATACAGTCGAGATCCCGACGAGGGGCGGCGGCCGGTCTCACAAGCCACTGGTGTCAGTTGGTTCACCTAAGATGTATACAGGTGCTCATTGGGTTATGAGTACACCGGACAGGACTCGCCGGGAACCTGCTAGTTGGTATAATACCTGACGTCAGATAGCAGTTCCCTGGTGACATGTGTACAGGTTAGTTCATCGACCTGAGATCGTCATTTGTCTCGTGTGAGTTCCCACTGTGCTTTGATTACTATCCTACCATGCTCAAAGAAGACGTGCAAACAGGTTTTAGTTGGGTACAGTCCCGAGCCACATGGAGGCAGTGAGCGGATCTGCAGGGGTTCGTCTCTCCCGGTATTGGAGGTGAGGTCGCGCTGTGTCTAGGAGAGCCAGTACATGAAAAGTCCTTGGCCAAGGCAGGAGATTTACTGGTAGGTATTCTAGTAGTATCTCAGGGTGTTCAGGGGCTACACTCCGACACGACTTGTACCGCTTTTGGGGGTCTGACTTTACTAACCCCCTAGGCCCGCCATGCGATGCTCATAGACGAACGGACCGGACTGTACGGATATTGTCACTGACAGGCTCAATAGGGTGTCAGCATGAGTTCGCTCACAGACGTCCATTTTGGTCAATACCTGGTAGCCCGTTACGTATAGGCTAATATCTCTGACGTGCTAGTGGCTAAATCCACAACCAAAGTATTGACGAGTCTTTAGAGTCCCCCACAGACCAGTTTCTCAAGTTTCGGGCGAAACGCTGTAGAGGCCGTATGGAGATATGGCAGGGTTCGATCAGATACGTGCGGTATTGCATGGATCGTGATCGGACGGATTTTACTAGCGAACTTTGGTTTAAGCCGGATCCTAGTATTGTACAGTGTAGATTTTGTCTCTTTGCATTTGTATTCAGTGGGAATACAAATGCGGGCATGTATATGCAGTCACGGGGTTTTCCTGTAATTTATTACGGGATCAGTTTTCTGAAGTTGCCAGTTTGCATTCCGTTCCGGCCAGTTTTCCTTTGTTCCTTCCCGGCCAGACTTTTCCGATGGAAGGGGTTATTTGCAGTTGTGCAAACTATCTTTGTGGAGGGTGTTATTTGCATTTGTGGCTTCATGATGAGATTCTTTTTCCATCCACTCACTTGCATTAAATGAGATTAGAAAGGATTAGATATTGATATGATATTGTTATCATCATATTTGGTTATGGTCACCCTTTGCTTTTACTACTCTCACCTCCCTTCATGTATTATTCTTTTTCTCTCCACCATTTTTTTCATTGAGGGGCCGGCCACTTTGGGAGAGAGGGAGGGGTTCATTTTTGATGAGGGAAATTTGATCATCTCAGTTTTGCATGTTACACAAATTCATCAACCTCACTCCAAAGTCCATTGCTCATTCCTCCATCACCAAGGCAACTTCACAACCCCAATTGAGACATACGAACACTTCATCTACAGCATTCCTTGGGCATGTCGGCTCGCCAACTTCATGCCCGAGTTGCCTCGGTCCAGAGATGGGAGCCCGTAAAAGAACCCGGCGATGTGGTGCCCGTTCCGACGAGGAGCGGAAGACCGGAGATTCCGTAAGGAGATCGGAGTGGAGGCGAAGACCGAAGGACACGGATCGCTTGGTATAGCTTCTCTACTCTTATTCTTGTTTGCTAGAGTTAGGTTAATGGCCCGATCCGGGATTTTTTTGTGCACGGTGGTGCCGGTTTCTAAGTTTTAGAAAAGTTTCATTTCCGCATCACAGCGTCGGATTGACGGCCGGGGCGCCGCCGTGCACTTACATGGCCATTGTAGGGTTACTAGGCACACTAACAAGGTCTACAAGACATCGACCATGCCGGATTATAAAATTTAGGTGCCGAACAACCCTAAGCAAGATCGTTAACTAGAGTTTAGGCGAAAAAGATAACAAGAAAACAACTTTACACTAAGTGAATACGAAGTACAACCTTTGTAGATCGGTCCTTCACTTCTTATGCTCCTTGATGTAGTCCCTGCGATCATCCAACTCCCGGACTCTCGGACGGCTCCATGAGAAAATTACAACGGGATCGCTTGAAGTCTTCGAGACCGAAGATGATCTACGTCGAGGGAATATGAACTCAAGTTTCTACTTCACTAACCAAAGAATTAGTGAAGCAAACACCCTAAACTAAAGTGGTAGTCCAGTAGAGGATGGTGAGATAGGAAATGGGTAAACTTTAGAATTTCATTTCTCACTTTGTATCTCTCTCTTTATCAAACCCTAGAAGCAAAGTGAAGGAGGAAGAAGATGAGCTCAAAATGAGAATGGATAATAATCAAAAGAGAGAATGAACTAACCATGGTGAGTGAGTATCATATACTTAACTCATATAGAGACATTACCATAGGTAATCATAGTGGTTAGGTTAACTAATATGTTAAGTAAAACAAAACTAGTGGACTAAGTCAAATGCAAAGATAAGCTTCATGAAGCTTCATGCATGTGTGCTTTATCCACTAATTTTGTAATTACTTTATATATTAAAAACCTAACAAATATAATTAGTATGGTATAAGTCTTCTACACCCATGTAATGTGTATCAACAACCATGATACAATTTGTAAACTCAAATAAATATATATATCACATATATATTTTAACTTGTGCACAAGTGAGAAAAATCAAATGCTTAAGTGAACCAATGTTAGTTAATGTAAATTAGGTAACACATATACCATTATACACTAAATTATTAAATCAACATTTGACTTAATAATCCGGTTATATGATATATAACCGACTAACATACAATGTATCGATTTATCGAATCAACACTTGATTCGATAACTAGGTTATATCGCATACAACCGATCGATACAAACATCGCGAGAATAAAATACGGTATCACATACTCGCATTATTCTCGGTCCCTCACATATCATATATGCGCTCCTATCTCGTTTTGCCTGAGCCAGTACAACCTCTATGTAGGACTCTAAAGACTCGTCAATACGCTGGCAGTAAGTGATGATCATATCAAGCACCCACAAGCCGTCAGCGGTACTAGCTGGACGTAACGGCTACCCGGGTATTGAGCAATCAGAAGATCAGCAAGCAAGCCCGTTCCAACTCCTGCAAAAGCCTGACAGTGACACTACCGTACAGTCTGGTCTCCTCGTCTGATATGTCTCATATCAAGTCTAGGGGTGGTAAACGTCATACCTCAATAACCGATAAGTCATGCCGATATGAGGCTCATAACGGGTCGAGAAACTACTGGTAACACTTACCAGTAAATCTCCAAACCAGCCCTGGCCAGGGACTTCCCTGTTATGGCCAATCGAGTATAGCGCAACATCAACCCCCAATACCGGGAGAGACGAAACCCCTCCTATCGCTCATTGCCTCCATGTGACTCGGGACTGTACCCAAAAACCACCATTTTGCACGCCCTCTTGGACGTGGTAAGTTGGAAATCAAAACACAGTGGGAATCACACAAGACTCTATGATGATCTCGGGTCTACAGACTAACCTGTACCAGTGTCACCAGAGTACTGCCATCTGACGTAAAGTATAATACCATCTGGAAGTTCTCGGCGAGTCCGTCCAGTGTACCCAGTCTCCACTGAGCACCCGTATATCATCTCTGATGTCAAACACCAATGGATATGGGATCATCCATCGCCCATCTATATGGGTCGAGAAGGCATACGCTAGTCTACTCTGGTATATCGATGCCCCGTCTCAATACACCCACGACTAGGGACCTTGAAGGATGTACTTATGGACTACCTTGTCCCCACTAGTATGATCCACATCATAGTCCAGGTAGTCAAGTACACATCCTAAGGGCTTTACCAACATGTAACAGAGAGACAATCAGTATACACGTTAAGGTAAATGGTAACCAGATAGCATACTATCATGTCGAGCAAGAAAGTCCTCCCTATATATGTCCAAGCATCTACTACAATATACATCACATGTATAGTAATGGCCTCTAGGGCATACATATAACTAACAATCTCCCACTTGCACTAGGGCCATCTGACAACAGTGGTTGTAGTATCTCATATTCAACCATCCCATAATAGTCTCTCTCTGGGAAAAGGCCTTGCTGAGTGGATCCGCCGTGTTGTCCTCTGAGTCTACTCTCCTAACCTCGATCCCCTTGAGATCAACCATCTCCATGATCAGGTGACACTGCCTCAGAATATGTCTGGATCACTGATGGGACGGGCGTTTCTAGGCATATGCCACAACTCCATTGTCTCACAATGGTAGGAACGAAGTTCATCTCATGAACTAATATACACCCAGACTTCCTCTTTGGTAGCGATGTATCCAGCCTTTATCGTCTAGTATGCCACGGTATCTAGCTTGGAACTCTTCCAACATACCGTCCCTCCACTGAGGGTAAAGACAATGCTTGTGACTGACATTCAGTCGTCCTTATCACCCTGGAACCTTTCCAGTGATTCTCCCCAGGATCAATTGATACCATCCCACTACAGCTTGTGAGAATCCTAACATCCAATTAGATCTATCTCATAGATCCAAAACCCTGGATTTAGTAGGTATCACTTTGATCCTATGTGGAGAATCGTTGTGATAGGCGGAGATTGATCGATTGTAGCATAGGAAAACTCTTTCCCCATCAAGAGTATGTCATCCACGTACTCTACAAGGATCACCACCATACTCCCTACTAGCTTTTTGTATATACAAGGTTCATCTATCTTTTTGATGAAGTCAAACTCTTTGACTATCACATCAAAACCGACGTTCCAACTCCGCGATGCTTGCTTTACCCTATAAAGCATCTTGTACACGTTTCCGCTGCTCCCACTGTCTATGAAGTCCTCTGGCTGTGTACTTATAGACCCTCTCTTCTAAAATATCATTTAGAAAAGCTGTCATGACACCCAACCACAAGAGATCGTAGTCATGGTAGGTAGCCGTGGTAAGTAGGATCTGGATGGACTTAAGCATAGGCCCCAGAAAAGGTTTCATCATTAGCCACAATTGGTCTATGATGCAAACCTATAACAAGTCTAGATTTGAAAGTCTCAACTTTTCCATGTACACAAAGTAATCTTCTCAAGATATACTTGCTTCTGATGGGGATTTAACCCTTCAGACAAAGCAACCAAAGTCCATACTTTGTTGGTGTATATGGATTCCATCTCAGATCACTAAGCATCCATCCATTCTTATAGAGTCCCCTCTCCTGATGGCCTGCTCAAAACTAGTTGGGTCATCATCTCATGATGCAATCCTCGCTCCCACTGTCATAGAGAAACCGAAGTAATTCTCAGGTGGGTGAGGAACCCTACTAGATCAGCGGAGAGGCTGAGGTTCGTTGGATTCTACTGAATCCTTTGGTTCTACCAAATTATCTGCTGTAGTTTGTATAGCTGGAACTTTTTCCAGTTCTACCTCACGACCACTAATTTCTTCTCAAGAAATTTCCTTTCACAAAGGTGGCATGTTGAGAAATAAAACATTTTTGTTCCTCGGTTAGGTAGAAGATATTCCCTTGGGTATGCTTGGGATATCCAACAAATTTCCACAGACCTGACTTTGCCTCGAGCTTGTCCGGATTATGCTTTTAGACATAGGCTGGACAACCCCAAATTTTAACTGACTTAAGAGATGGGCTCTTCCCTTACCATATCTCATATGGAGTGGTAGGCATATAATTTGATCGGAACCTTATTCAATAGGTATGCAACTTCTCAAGTGCATAACTCCCAAAAGGAAATAGGTAACTCAGTAGTACTCATCATAGAGCACACCATATCAAATAGGATGTGATTGCTCCGTCCCGATACACCATCGTGCTATGGTGTATACGGAGGAGTAATACTGAGAGAGAATCTCATTCTCCTTTAGAATAGTCCAGCAATTCCGTGCTCAAGTATTCTCCTCCCTGATCACATCAAAGGACATAATACTTATACCTTTATTTTGGTTCTCTACTTCTCACTTATATTCTGTGAATGTCTCAAAAGGTTCGGACTTGTGTTTCAACAGGAACATATGTCTGAATCTTGAGAGATCATCAGAGAATGTAATGAAGTAAAAAGAACCGGTCTTGGCATATGTAGACAGGGGACCTTCATACATCAACATGTATCATCCCAAAAGTTCACTAACTCTTTCTCTGTTTCTAATAAACAGAGATGTGGTCATCTTATCTCTGTGACATGACCGGCAAGTTTCACAAGATGTAAATTCAAACTAATTTAAATATGCATCTATATGTAACTTTAGCTAGTCGGGTCGCATTGATATGACCTAGTCTACAATACCTCAAGAAGGATCCGTTCATTTCTGAACTCTTCTTCTTGTGTGTGTTCTGTATACTAAGAACTGTAGTTTGATTTAGAACGTCAATGCTTTTAGATAACGTGCCTGAACCGATCAACTTTTGATATAGGAAATGTTCAATATATTATCCAAAAATACAAAATTATATCCTTTCTTTACTAATAAAGAGACTGATATGATTTTGTATATCAGGTTCGGTATCTAATAACATTCGTTCAGAATCAATGTATTCTGCTAATACAGGGTGATAGTGACGAACAGACTTGGCTGCAACACTTGCACCGTTTTCTATCTCATGAAACTTATCACCCGTTCTCAGTTCTCTACCTGTCTGTAGCCCATGTAACAGATTACATATGCGGGATCCTGATCCGGTATCACATACCCAGGACGTAAAGGATACTGAGAAACAGTTCTCTATAATGAACATACCCGAAGAAGATGTATCAGTATGCACTCTCTTCGTTTGGGCGGCACGGGAATTCTGGTAATCCCCTATTTTCTGCTCTGTCTTATAACAATTATAAGTTGGAGCGGGACCAACGTTCCCTAGCTCAGTATAACAAGCGGGTTCGGTCAATACATCCATATTATTATCTTGATTAAGACGTGATATGGTCGCTACCTGGAGAGAGAGAAAAGAAAACACTCAGCGTGCGCTCTTGCAAGATCAGATTGGTTATTATTTTATCTAATCAGGATGGCTCCCACTGTTTTTATCAAATCTTCCTTCAAACCCTAAAAGGAAAGACTAGCCGGAATTAATTACACCCTACAACTTCGCCAATCTTTCATCCAGGCCAGTGTCGGTACTTTGAGGGAGGTTCCCTATGCTTTCGCACGGACCTAATTAAAGTAAACCTCGTTTTCCTAAAGGCGTAACCCCGTTGACACCTTTCTAGACACCTACTTGATCGGCTAATTGTAATGTGTAAAACTCTCCCAGGAGTAACAATTACTCGCAGCGGGTATCGGGATCCAACTATCTCATAGAAGGTATGCAATCTCATTGCAAATCTCAACACTTGAAATTCCCGATAATATTTTTCCCCTAGCACCCTATGACCTTGACGGAGGTCAACAAACCATAGGCTACTAGTCAAGTTCAACCCGTCATTTCTTGATTGAATCAAACCCACCCGTACAACCCTTGACGGAGGTCAACAAGGTCGCACGACTATCCTAATCCAATCTGCATCATATGCATAAACAGATAAATACTAGTTAGCTACCGCACACTACGCCTTGACGGAGGTCAACAAACGTAGCACGAATACTAAGTAGGACTTATCTGAAATAACGGAGGGCTACGACAGGTTTTTCTGAAAACCTATTGTGTAATGAACTTGATATCGTTGTAGAATCAAATGATTTTAAAATGGAGTGTTTTTGAGGCTTTTCTAGTTTTGCTAAAGGGGTCACTCCCGGTGAAGGGATCGTCGGCCCTTTCCTCGTCGAATGAGGTGCAGGATATCTCATATATATCACTATGCAAAGCAAGAACTATAGAAGCAATCAAAAGACAAACCGAGGGTTGTAGCATCTGCCAGTTATTACTAAAGGGGTCACTCCCGGTGAAGGGATCTCGGCCCTTTCCTCATCGAATAAGGTGCAGGATGTTCTACAAGGAACACCGTGATGCAAAGCAAGAACTGTAGCTACCTGTTTTTGAAAATTCGATTCCACAACATCTTTTAGGTTTCTTTTTCTTTCATTAATCATATTAATGAAGTCCCATCATTTAAGTCACCTAAACATCACAGATAAATACGACGTACACTTATGCCATCTGCATTCGCCTCGATGTCCCCTCGTGCACCGTTAGGTTATGTAACTAACGGCAGAGCGGGGCAGGGCTAGCGCGGGTGTAAAACATAAGTAACGTCTATATAATATATCATATATACTATATACAGTATTTATCACAGAACATCAAATGATCACATCACAGATATCGCAGCAGAAGAAACATATGAAACATTGGATATACTAGGGCGTCCGTGTTTTATTTTGAGCCTCTATAAAACACTGATTCCACGGTCGCGACGAATAGCCAAACCCACACCCCTAGACCCCTACGAGAGCGGCAAGCAACCTTTCCAATTCTAGAGTTAGGAGACCCGGACTCGACTCCTCGAGTTGGTCTCCCACTGGACTCTAGAACCCGGTTACTTGTGTTCTCCTCCTTGGGTCTATCCTAGTGCGGAAAAGTAAATAATATACAAATGGTGACAACAACCTCAACCCGGAAGTGCCCCAATAAAAGAATATTACATACATTTAAATTTACATGAATGAAAATAAAAACTCTCATCTCACATAAAACCCCCGCTATTCAGAACGCGACGATCCAATATAACATATCCAGCAACACATAACATCACATGTCATCAACGTAAGTAAATATGCGCATCCCAATTGTCGTTGACATATAGCAACGAAACCGGCGATAACACATATTACACTTACGGTCGCAGAAAAGAAAGTGTAAAACTACAACAGTTGGAATCCGCAACCTTCTTAGACATCGCATGCCTAACAATTATAAACCCCACATTTTAGTCTCTATATCGAAAACACTTTTCAATATCCGGTCGGGTAATTCAACAAGATTCCCGAAAACCTGATCGAATGCTCGTCGCAAACTTTAGTAGACGGCCGCACCCCCGATGCCGTCGACGAAGTGTACTAAGGCGGAACACCGCTGCCGCGAGCACCCGAACGGATGCTTTTGGCGACGGGATTCTCCTACAGTCACTTGGTCGGGGCTATAGGGCATGGCTGTCTATTAAGTTTACCCGGCGAGTATCTGCGTACGCTACGTGATTGCGACTGACTTTTGATCGCATCAAAATTCCGTGGCAACCGATCATCTGAAACTAAACTGCTATGTTTATAACAATCAAATCAGTTATCTTATAACTACTTGTGGATTCCAAATATTATATCACATTCCAGATAAATAGATAATGTTAAACTTTTCGATCGAATAATCAAACACCCAAGTTTTCCCAAATAGTTCTCAACACTTGAGGGGAGTTTAAAAACATCCATCACATGCCACAGTACCAATGGTCCAGCCATAGAAGGGTCAAGCCAATGCCTCACATGTGGCACGCCGTACTGCCCCAAACCCTAAGGTTCAAAAGGCAGTTCAAGACGGTCACATAATCGAGTTAAGGTTTGTTGTCTTCTAGAGGGTCCATTGCGTAACTTGCACGATTTAGACGTTCTTAAACTTACGGAAAAATCCAACACTTGGAAATTTTCCGGGTTGGGAAAAAGCGAGTTATTGATATCCGCTTGAACTTTTTAACACGTTCTAAGTTATCCGGAAAAGATAACAAAATTAAATTCTCCGATCGAATCAACGATTACAAAATAAAACCCAGAATACTCACACTTGAGTCAGATTAAAAATACCCATAAAATAGTAACAACAGGTACAAGAATTACTGTGCAAAATTAATGACCAACACTCACTGTACGGCCGCGGATCCGCGGCCCAAGTTAGGGTATGGTCGCGGTTCCGCGGTCGTCCGTACACATTACGTCACCATTTTTAGACCGTAATTCTTATAAAACCCTACTGAATTTTTAGGCATTTTTAATTCTGGAAAATCCCAGTTTTGAAAAAATGTACAGAGAGGGGTTTAAGTTTGATATTTCCAGGTTCGATCGGGGTTTTAACTTCGTTAACCCATCGCCTAATTCTCTAGCTAGGCTCTGATACCACTGTAGGGTTACTAGGCACACTAACAAGGCTCTACAAGGCATCGACCATGCCGGATTATAAAATTTAAGTGCCAAACAACCCTAAGCAAGATCGTATACTAGAGTTTAGGCGAAAAAGTTAACAAGAAAACAACTTTACACTAAGTGAATACGAAATATAACATTTGTAGATCGGTCCTTCACTTCTTATGCTCCTTGATGTAGTCCCTTCGCTGCGATCATCCAACTCCCGGACTCTCGGACGGCTCCATGAGAAAATTGCAACGGGATCGCTTGAAGTCTTCGAGGCCGAAGATGATCTACGTCGAGAGAATACGAACTCAAGCTTCTATTTCACTAACCAAAGAATTAGTGAAGCAATCACCCTAAACTAAAGTGCTAGTCTAGTAGAGGATGGAGAGATAGGAAATGGGTACACTTTAGAATTTCATTTCTCACTTTGTATCTCTCTCTTTATCAAACCCTAGAAGCAAAGTGAAGGAGGAAGAAGATGAGCTCAAAATGAGAATGGATAATAATCAAGAGAGAGAATGAACTAACCATGGTGAGTGAGTATCAAATACTTAACTCATGTAGAGACATTACCATAGGTAATCATAGTGGTTAGGTTAACTAATATGTTAAGTAAAACAAAACTAGTGGACTAAGTCAAATGAAAAGATAAGCTTCATGAAGCTTCATGCATGTGTGCTTTATCCACTAATTTTGTAATTACTTTATATATTAAAAACCTAAGAAATATAATTAGTATGGTATAAGTCTTCTACACCCATGTAATTGTTAGTTGTATGTATGTCCTAGAGGCCAGTATTGTACAGATGATGTATATTATATTGGATGCTTGGACATATATAGAGATGACTTTCTTGCTCGATATGATAGTATGCTATCTGGTTACTCTTTATCTTAACATGTACACTAGTCTCTTTATACTGTCTTATAGTTACATGTTGGTAAAGCCCTTAGGATGTGTACTTGACTACCTGGACTATGATGCAGATCATACTAGTGGGGACATGGTAGTCCATAAGTACATCCTTCAAGGTCCCTAGTCGTGGGTGTATCGAGACGGGGCATCGATATACCAGTGTAGACTAGCGTATACGCTTCTCGACCCATGTGATGGGCAATGGATGATCCCATATCTATTGGTGTTTGACATCAGAGATGGTATACGGGTGCTCAGTGGAGACTGGGTACACTGGACGGACTCGCCGAGAACTCCCAGATGGTATTATACCTCACGTCAGATGGCAGTTCTCAGGTGACACTTGTACAGGTTAGTCTGTAGACCCGAGATCGTCATAGAGTCTTGTGTGATTCCCACTGTGCTTTGATCTCCACCTTACCACGTCCATGAGGGCGTGCAAAACGGTGGTCTTTGGGTATAGTCCCGAGTCACATGGAGGCAATGAGCGATAGGAGGGGTTTCGTCTCTCCCGGTATTGGGGGTTGATGTTGCGCTATGCTCGATTGGCCGTAACAGGGAAGTCCCTGGCCAGGGCTGATCAGAGATTTTCTGGTAAGTGTTACCAGTAGTTTCTCGACCCGTTATGAGCCTCACATCGGCACGACTTATCGGTTATTGGGGTCTGACGTTTACCACCCCTAGACTTAATATGCGACATATCAGACGAACAGACCGGACTGTACGGTAAGTGTTACTGGTTGGATTCACAGGAGTGTGAGCGGGCTAGCTCGTCGATCTTCTGATCGCTCAATACCCGGATGGCCGTTACGTTTAGCAGACCGCTTGCGGCTTGTGGGTGCTTGATATGATCATCATCTGCTACCGGCGTATTGACGAGTCTTTAGAGTCCTACACAGTGGTTTCCTGGCTCAAGCGAAACGAAATAGGAGCGCATATGAGATATGTGCAGGACCGAGAATGATGCGTGTATGTGATACCGCATTTCATTCTCGCGATATATGTTTTGATTGGTTATATTCGATATGACCTAGTTATCGAATCATTGATTCGATAAATCGATACATTGGATTCTAGTCGGTTATGTGCGACATGACCGGATCATTGAATCAAATGTTGATTTAATGATTTAATGTATAATTATATATTTGATATATTGCATTGCATTAACTAGTATTGGTTCACTTTATATGGATTTTCTCACTTGATGTGCAAATTGTATATGTGATATACTTTTGTGCACATGTTTGTATCATGTTTGATGATGCATGCTTATTTGGTTAAGTGTATAGAATTAAACTTAGGTTAAGAAAGTGATTAGGGTTTTTATTTATCCATTCTTTTATTTATTCATTTTTGGAAAAAGAATGGGATAAAAATACAAAATGGTTGCTTTCATTCTTGAACATTGTTGAAGCTTCATGAAGCTTTGACTTTGTGACCATTTTGTCTTCACACTAAACCCTAACCATTCTTCTAACCTTAGTTAATTCTCTACACTTAACTATGGTTCACATTATGATAAGTATTGATTTATTTTTTATTTTATCTCAACACTTATCATATTCTTTCTTCTTCTTCATCTTCATCTTCAAGAAAAAAGCTTGATGCCATCAATGGCAACTTGAGCTAAAGTGAGAGAAATCCAATTCTAAAGTGAACCCACCTCCTATTTCTTCACCCTCTACCTCTTGCCAAGTTGTTTTGGGTGTTTTCTTCACAAGTTTCATAACTTTGTGAAGTCGGAGCTTGAACTTGTGATGCCTCGACGTAGATCGTCTTTGACACGAAGCCGACGACCTATTCCGCTCGTTTTCCCGATGAAGCCGACGAATGAGTCTAGGATTCGAAAAGGACAGCGAGAGGATGACTACGTGGAGCTAAGGAAGTGGATATCCGGATCTACAAAGGTTGTAGCATCTAACTTTTAGTTAAGTAGTTAACTAGTTTACCGTTTCGCCTAGAAATCTAGCCGACGATCCGTATTAGGGTTTCTCGGCACCCATAAAATTTTAAATTGGCATGTTCGATACCTTGTGAGACCTCTATAGTGTGCCTAGGAACCCTACAGTGGTATCAGAGCCAAGCTAGAGCCTTAGGCGAAGTCTAGACGGAGTTTGAAGTCCGAACGAACCCGAAAACCCATTTTCAAATTGCTCTCTGTCCAATTTTTAAAAATCTGGTTTTTTCACTATTAAAAATATGCAGAAAAATCAGCAGGTGATTTTAAGAGTTTCTGTGAAATTCGTGTTCCTAAATCCATTGAACTGCCGCGGATCCGCGGCCGTACGGCCACCTTATTTAATATATTTTACACAGTAGCTCCTAATTGATAATGCTGGATTTTCTGGGAATTTTTAATTTTTATTCAAGAGTTGAATTTTCAGGGGTTGTTTTGGGAATTCGGTGTTTCGATCGGAGTATCAAATTTTGTCTATGTGGCTTTCCGGATAATTTTAGAATATGTTAAAAAGTTCGACCGGATATAAATACCCAATTTTTCACCTGTCGGGAAATTTCCAAGTGTTGGATTTTTCAGTAGTTTAACGACGTTCTAAGTAATGCAAATAACGCGATGGACCCTCTAGAAGACAACAAACCTTAACTCGATTATGTGACCGTCTTGAACTGCCCTTTGAACCTTCGGGTTTGGGGCAGTACGGCGTGCCACATGTGAGGCGTTGGCTTGACCCTTCTACGGCTGGACCGTTGGTACTGAGGCACGAATTGAATGTTGTTACACTTATTTCATGTGTTGAGCTGTATCGGGAAAACTTGGGTATTCGACTGTTCGATCGGAAAGTTTAACATTTTCTGTTTATCTGGAATATGATACAATAATTGGAATTCACAAACAGTTATGAGATAACTGAATGAATGTTATAAATCTAGCGGTTTAGTTTCAGTAGATATCGAAAAGAGTTTTCGATAATGGGACTAAAATGCGGGGTTTATAACTGTTAGGCATATGATGTCTAAAGAGGTTGCGGATTCCAATTGTTGTAGTTTTACACTTTCTTTTCTGTGACCGTAAGTGTAGTATATTCATATCGCCGGTTTCGTTGCTATACGTCAACGACAATTGGGGTATGCATACTTACTTACGTTGATGACATGTGATGTTATGTGTTGCTGGATGTGTTATATTGGATCGTCGTGTTTGAATAGCCGGGGGTTTTTATGTGAGATGAGTGTTTTTCATTTACATTCATGTAAAAACTTGTATGTAATATTCTTTTATTTGGGGCACTTCCAGGTAGCGGAAGTTGTCACCTTTTGTATATTATTTACTTTTCCGCATTAGGATAGACCCAAGGAGGGGAGCACAAGTAACCGGGTTCTGGGGTCCAGTGGGAGACCAACTCGAGGAGTCGAGTCCGGGTCTCCTAACCCTCGAATTGGCAGCGTTGCTTGCCGCTCTCGTAGGGGTCTAGGGGTGTGGGATTGGCTATTCATCACGACCGTGGAATCCGTGTTTTATACTGGCTCGTATTGGAAACACGGACGTCCTAGTATATCCAATGTTTCATATGTTTCTTCTGCTGCGATATCTGTGATGTGATCATGTGATGTTCTGTGATGGATATAGTATATAGTATATATAATATATTATATAGACGTTACTTATGTTTTACACCCGCGCTAGCCCTGCCCTGCTCTGTCGTTAGTTACCTAACCTAACGGTGCACGAGGGGACATCGAGGCGAATGCGGATGGCATAAGTGTACGTCATATCTATCTGTGATGTTTAGGTATTTAAATGATGGGACTTCATTAATGTGATTAATGAAAGATAAGAAACCTAAGATGTTGTGGAATCGAATTTCAAAATAAAAACAGGTAGCTACAGTTTTTGCTTTGCACAGCGATATATATGATATATCCCGCACCTCATTCGACGAGGAAAGGACCGAGATCCCTTCACCGGGAGTGACTCCTTTAGCAATAACTGGCAGATGCTACACACTCGGTTTGCTTTTGACTGCTTTTGGGTTTTTGCTTTGCACAGCGATATATATGATATATCCCGCACCTCATTCAACGAGGAAAGGACCGAGATCCCTTCACCGGGAGTGACACCTTTAGCAAAACTAGAAAAGCCTCAAAATCACTCCATTTCAAAACTTCATTTGATTCTACAACGATATCAAGTTTATTACGCTCATGGTTTTTTCTGAAAGAACCCGCGTAGCCCTCCGTCATTTCAGATAGATATTATTTAGTATTCGTGCTATGTTTGTTGACTTAGTCAAGGCATAGTGTATGGTAGCTAAATTATGTTTATCTGTAACAACATGAGATGTGATTGGATTAGAGCATTCGCACGGCCTTGTTGACTCAGTCAAGGGTCGTACGGGTGGGTTTAATTCAATCGGGAAATGTACGGGTTGAACTTGACTTGCGATTTATGGTTTGTTGACTTAGTCAAGGTCATAGATCGCTAGGGGCAAAAGCATTATCGGGAATTTCAAGTGTTGAAATTTGCAATGAGATTGCATACCTTCTATGAGATAGTTGGATTCCGATACCCACTGCGAGTAAGAGTTACTCTTGGGAGAGTTTTACACATTACAATTAGCCGATCAAGTAGGTGTCTAGAAAGGTGTTAACGAGGTTACGCCTCTGGGAAAACGAGGTTTACATTAATTAGGTTCGTGCGAAAGCACGGGGGACCTCCCTCAAAGTACCGACACTGGCCTGGCTGAAAGATTGGCGAACTTGTAGTGTGTAATTAATCCCGGCTAGTCTTTCCTTTTAGGGTTTGAAGGAAGATTTGATTAAAACAGTGGGAGCCATCCTGATTAGATAAGATAATAACCAATCTGATCTTGCACGAGCATACGCTAAAGTGTTTTCTTCTCTCTCTCTCCAGGTAGCGACCATTTCATGCCCTAATAAAGATAATAATATGGATGTATTGACCGAACCCGCATGTTATACTGTGCAGGGGAAAGTTGGACCCGTTCTATTTTATAAATGTTATAAGACTGAACAGGAAACAGGAGAATATCTAGATTCTCAAGCCGCCCAAACGGAGAACGTGCATGTTGATGCACCTTCTTCGGGTGTGTTTGTTATTGAGAACTGTTTCTCAGTTCACCCTACGTCCTGGGTATTAGATACCGGATCTGGATCCCATATATGTAAGCAGTTACATGGGCTACGGAAAGGTAGAGAACTGGGAAAAGGTGATCATTCCGTTCAAGTAGGGAATGGAGCAAATGTTGCAGCCAAAGCAATTGGCATATATCACCTGGTATTACCAAATGGTAATACACTAGTCCTGAATGAGTGCTATTATATACCGAACATGATGTGCAACATTATATCAGTTTCTTTATTAAGTAAAGAAGGATATAATTTTGTAGTAAAGGATAATGTTATGAACATATTCCTGGATCAAAGGTTGATTGCATCAGGCTCGCTACATAATGGCATATTCATTCTCAATCAAAATACAATCTTCAATATACAAAACACACACAAAAGGAAAAGCTCAGAAATGAACGAATCTTTCATGTGGCACTGTAGACTTGGCCATATCAATGAGACACGACTAGCTAAGTTGCATAAGAATGGATATTTGAATTCATTCGAATTATCATCTTATGACACTTGCCATTCATGTCTCAAAGGAAAAATGACCAAAACTCCGTTTACGGGACACGGAGAAAAAGTTACTGAACTCTTGGGACTGGTGCATAGTGATGTATGCGGTCCAATGTCTACACACGCCAGAAATGGTTCTTCCTACTTCATTACATTCACTGACGATCTCTCTAGATACGGGCATGTGTTTCTGTTGAAACACAAGTCTGAAGCTTTTGAGAAATTCAAAGAATATAAGCACGAGGTAGAGAACCAAACGGGCAAAAGTATTAAGGTTCTTCGATCTGATCGAGGAGGTGAATACTTAAGCAGTGAATTCCTGGATTATCTAAAAGAGAATGGGATTCTCTCTCAGCTTACTCCTCCTTATACACCACAGCACAACGGTGTATCGGAACGAAGGAATCGCACCCTATTAGATATGGTGCGTTCAATGATGAGTAATGCTGAGTTACCTATTTCCTTTTGGGGGTATGCGCTTGAGACAGCCATATACCTATTGAATCTGGTTCCGTCTAAATCTGTACCTACCACACCATATGAGATATGGAGTGGGAAGAGACCATATTTTAAACGTATTAAGATATGGGGTTGTCCGGCATATGTTAAAAAGCAAAATCCGGACAAACTCGAGGCACGGTCAGTCCTTTGCAAGTTTGTGGGATATCCTAAAAATTCTCAAGGATATTTTTTCTACCAAGCTGAGGAACAAAGAGTGTTTGTTGCTCAACATGCCACCTTTTTGGAAAGGGAATTTCTTGCAAAAGAAATTAATGGCAAAGAGGTAGAGCTGGAAGAGGTTCCAGCACCACAAACTGCAACTAACGATTTAGTAGAACCAGAGGATTCAGTGGTGTCCGACGTACCCCAGCCTCTCCGCCGATCTAGTAGGGTTTCTCGTCCACCTGAGAGATACTATGGTTTTCTCATTGATGGTGGCAGTGAGGATTGCATCATGGAGGATGATGACCCAACTAGTTTCGAGCAGGCCATCACGAGTGGGGACTCAGTGAAATGGCTGGATGCTATGCGGTCCGAGATGGAATCCATGTACACCAACAAAGTATGGACTTTGGAAGTTGCTCCTGAAGGGGTAAAACCCATTGGGAGTAAGTGGATCTTCAAGAAAAAACTTGGTGTAGATGGGAAAGTGGAGACTTTCAAAGCTAGACTTGTAGCAAAGGGTTTTCGTCAAAGACCAGGTGTGGACTATGACGAGACATTTTCTCCAGTGGCTATGCTTAAATCCATCCGGATCATGCTTGCCATCGCTGCATATCATGACTACGAAATCTGGCAAATGGATGTTAAGACCGCCTTTCTAAATAGTGATTTAGAAGAGTGCGTGTACATGACTCAGCCAGAGGGCTTCGTAGACAGTAGGAGCAGCGGGAAGGTGTGCAAGCTGCTTAAATCCATTTATGGATTAAATCAAGCATCGCGGAGTTGGAACATCTGCTTTGACGTCGTTATCAAAGAGTTTGATTTCGTCAAAAATCCAGATGAACCTTGTATCTACAAGAAGGTGGCAGAGAGTAAGGTTGTCTTCCTCGTATTGTACGTGGACGACATACTCTTGATAGGAAATGATATTCCTATGCTGCAATCGGTCAAGCTCTTCTTATCACAAAGATTCTCAATGAAAGATCTTGGTGATGCCTCCTGCATATTGGGAATTAGGATCTATAGAGATAGATCCAAACGGATATTGGGATTGTCCCAATCCAGGTACATTGACACCATACTAAAGAGGTTTAGTATGGAAGAATCCAAGCGTGGAAACTTGCCCACGATCTCTGGACTCACTCTCTCCAAAGAGATGTCTCCCAAGACTGATTTGGAGAGAGCTCGCATGCAAGGGATACCCTATGCTTCGGCAGTAGGCTCTATCATGTATGCGATGCTATGTACCAGACCCGATGTTGCATACTCACTAAGTGTAGTGAGTCGGTATTAAGCAGATCCTGGAGAGAGTCACTGGACAGCTGTGAAGAACATTCTCAAGTACTTGCGAAGGACTAGAGATATGTTCTTGGTGTATGGTAACGGAGAACTCCAAGTGGAGTCCTTTACCGATTCGAACTTCCAGAGTGATAAGGACGACTCTAAGTCGCAGTCGGGTTTTGTCTTTACCCTTTACGGAGGGGCGGTTAGCTGGAAGAGTTCCAAGCAGGAAACCGTGGCAGACTCGACGATGGAGGCTGAATACATCGCTGCCAACGATGCTGCTAAAGAAGCTGTCTGGATCAAGAAGTTCATTACTGAACTTGGAGTGGTTCCATCCATTGAGCATCCAATACCTTTGTATTGCGATAACAATGGAGCGGTGGCTTTGGCCAAGGAACCCAGGTCCCATCAGCGATCCAGGCATATTCTGAGGCGGTATCACCTGATCCGGGAGATAGTTGATCGCCGGGAGATCGAGGTCAGGAGGGTTGACACGAAGAACAACACGGCGGATCCACTCATGAAGGCCATTCCCCAGATACAGTTTGAGAGACTCTTCGGGATGCTCGGTATGCGATACTACAGCAGCTGGCCCTAGTGCAAGTGGGAGATTGTTAGTTGTATGTATGCCCTAGAGGCCAGTATTGTACAGATGATGTATATTATATTGGATGCTTGGACATATATAGAGATGACTTTCTTGCTCGATATGATAGTATGCTATCTGGTTACTCTTTATCTTAACATGTACACTAGTCTCTTTATACTGTCTTATAGTTACATGTTGGTAAAGCCCTTAGGATGTGTACTTGACTACCTGGACTATGATGCAGATCATACTAGTGGGGACATGGTAGTCCATAAGTACATCCTTCAAGGTCCCTAGTCGTGGGTGTATCGAGACGGGGCATCGATATACCAGTGTAGACTAGCGTATACGCTTCTCGACCCATGTGATGGGCAATGGATGATCCCATATCTATTGGTCTTTGACATCAGAGATGGTATACGGGTGCTCAGTGGAGACTGGGTACACTGGACGGACTCGCCGAGAACTCCCAGATGGTATTATACCTCACGTCAGATGGCAGTTCTCAGGTGACACTTGTACAGGTTAGTCTGTAGACCCGAGATCGTCATAGAGTCTTGTGTGATTCCCACTGTGCTTTGATCTCCACCTTACCACGTCCATGAGGGCGTGCAAAACGGTGGTCTTTGGGTACAGTCCCGAGTCACATGGAGGCAATGAGCGATAGGAGGGGTTTCGTCTCTTCCGGTATTGGGGGTTGATGTTGCGCTGTGCTCGATTGGCCGTAACAGGGAAGTCCCTGGCCAGGGCTGATCAGAGATTTGCTGGTAAGTGTTACCAGTAGTTTCTCGACCCGTTATGAGCCTCACATCGGCACGACTTATCGGTTATTGGGGTCTGACGTTTACCACCCCTAGACTTGATATGCGACATATCAGACGAACAGACCGGACTGTATGGTAAGTGTTACTGGTTGGATTCACAGGAGTGTGAGCGGGCTAGCTCGTCGACCTTCTGATCGCTCAATACCCGGATAGCCGTTACGTTTAGCAGACCGCTTGCGGCTTGTGGGTGCTTGATATGATCATCATCTGCTACCGGCGTATTGACGAGTCTTTAGAGTCCTACACAGAGGTTTTCTGGCTCAAGCGAAACGAAATAGGAGCGCATATGAGATATGTGCAGGACCGAGAATGATGCGTGTATGTGATACAGCATTTCATTCTCGTGATATATGTTTCGATTGGTTATATTCGATATGACCTAGTTATCGAATCATTGATTCGATAAATCGATACATTGGATTCTAGTCGGTTATGTGCGACATGACCGGATCATTGAATCAAATGTTGATTTAATGATTTAATGTATAATTATATATTTGATATATTGCATTGCATTAACTAGTATTGATTCACTTTATATGGATTTTCTCACTTGATGTGCAAATTGTATATGTGATATACTTTTGTGCACATGTTTGTATCATGCTTGATGATGCATGCTTATTTGGTTAAGTGTATAGAATTAAACTTAGGTTAAGAAAGTGATTAGGTTTTTTATTTATCCATTCTTTTATTTATTCATTTTTGGAAAAAGAATGGGATAAAAATACAAAATGGTTGCTTTCATTCTTGAACATTGTTGAAGCTTCATGAAGCTTTGACTTTGTGACCATTTTGTCTTCACACTAAACCCTAACCATTCTTCTAACCTTAGTTAATTCTCTACACTTAACTATGGTTCACATTATGATAAGTATTGATTTATTTTTTATTTTATCTCAACACTTATCATATTCTTTCTTCTTCTTCATCTTCATCTTCAAGAAAAAAGCTTGATGCCATCAATGGCAACTTGAGCTAAAGTGAGAGAAATCCAATTCTAAAGTGAACCCACCTCCTATTTCTTCACCCTCTACCTCTTGCCAAGTTGTTTTGGGTGTTTTCTTCACAAGTTTCATAACTTTGTGAAGTCGGAGCTTGAACTTGTGATGCCTCGACGTAGATCGTCTTTGACACGAAGCCGACGACCTATTCCGCTCGTTTTCCCGATGAAGCCGACGAATGAGTCTAGGATTCGAAAAGGACAGCGAGAGGATGACTACGTGGAGCTAAGGAAGTGGATATCCGGATCTACAAAGGTTGTAGCATCTAACTTTTAGTTAAGTAGTTAACTAGTTTACCGTTTCGCCTAGAAATCTAGCCGACGATCCGTATTAGGGTTTCTCGGCATCCATAAAATTTTAAATTGGCATGTTCGATGCCTTGTGAGACCTCTATAGTGTGCCTAGGAACCCTACAGTGGTATCAGAGCCAAGCTAGAGCCTTAGGCGAAGTCTAGACGGAGTTTGAAGTCCGAACGAACCCGAAAACCCATTTTCAAATTGCTCTATGTCCAATTTTTAAAAATCTGGTTTTTTCAATATTAAAAATATGCAGAAAAATCAGCAGGTGATTTTAAGAGTTTCTGTGAAATTCGTGTTCCTAAATCCATTGAACTGCCGCGGATCCGCGGCCGTACGGCCACCTTATTTAATATATTTTACACAGTAGCTCCTAATTGATAATGCTGGATTTTCTGGGAATTTTTAATTTTTATTCAAGAGTTGAATTTTCAGGGGTTGTTTTGGGAATTCGGTGTTTCGATCGGAGTATCAAATTTTGTCTATGTGGCTTTCCGGATAATTTTAGAATATGTTAAAAAGTTCGACCGGATATAAATACCCAATTTTTCCCCTGTCGGGAAATTTCCAAGTGTTGGATTTTTCAGTAGTTTAACGACGTTCTAAGTAATGCAAGTAACGCGATGGACCCTCTAGAAGACAACAAACCTTAACTCGATTATGTGACCGTCTTGAACTGCCCTTTGAACCTTCGGGTTTGGGGCAGTACGGCGTGTCACATGTGAGGCGTTGGCTTGACCCTTCTACGGCTGGACCGTTGGTACTGAGGCACGAATTGAATGTTGTTACACTTATTTCATGTGTTGAGCTGTATCGGGAAAACTTGGGTATTCGACTGTTCGATCGGAAAGTTTAACATTTTCTGTTTATCTGGAATGTGATACAATAATTGGAATTCACAAACAGTTATGAGATAACTGAATGAATGTTATAAATCTAGCGGTTTAGTTTCAGTAGATATCGAAAAGAGTTTTCGATAATGGGACTAAAATGCGGGGTTTATAACTGTTAGGCATATGATGTCTAAAGAGGTTGCGGATTCCAATTGTTGTAGTTTTACACTTTCTTTTCTGTGACCGTAAGTGTAGTATGTTCATATCGCCGGTTTCGTTGCTATACGTCAACGACAATTGGGGTATGCATACTTACTTACGTTGATGACATGTGATGTTATGTGTTGCTGGATGTGTTATATTGGATCGTCGTGTTTGAATAGCCGGGGTTTTTTATGTGAGATGAGTGTTTTTCATTTACATTCATGTAAAAACTTGTATGTAATATTCTTTTATTTGGGGCACTTCCAGGTAGCGGAAGTTGTCACCTTTTGTATATTAGTTACTTTTCCGCATTAGGATAGACCCAAGGAGGGGAGCACAAGTAACCGGGTTCTGGGGTCCAGTGGGAGACCAACTCGAGGAGTCGAGTCCGGGTCTCCTAACCCTAGAATTGGCAGGGTTGCTTGCCGCTCTCGTAGGGGTCTAGGGGTGTGGGATTGGCTATTCATCACGACCGTGGAATCCGTGTTTTATACTGGCTCGTATTGAAAACACGGACGTCCTAGTATATCCAATGTTTCATATGTTTCTTCTTCTGCGATATCTGTGATGTGATCATGTGATGTTCTGTGATGGATATAGTATATAGTATATATAATATATTATATAGACGTTACTTATGTTTTACACCCGCGCTAGCCCTGCCCTGCTCTGTCGTTAGTTACCTAACCTAACGGTGCACGAGGGGACATCGAGGCGAATGCGGATGGCATAAGTGTACGTCATATCTATCTGTGATGTTTAGGTATTTAAATGATGGGACTTCATTAATGTGATTAATGAAAGATAAGAAACCTAAGATGTTGTGGAATCGAATTTCAAAATAAAAACAGGTGGCTACAGTTTTTGCTTTGCACAGCGATATATATGATATATCCCGCACCTCATTCGACGAGGAAAGGACCGAGATCCCTTCACCGGGAGTGACTCCTTTAGCAATAACTGGCAGATGCTACACACTCGGTTTGCTTTTGACTGCTTTTGGGTTTTTGCTTTGCACAGCGATATATATGATATATCCCGCACCTCATTCAACGAGGAAAGGACCGAGATCCCTTCACCGGGAGTGACTCCTTTAGCAAAACTAGAAAAGCCTCAAAATCACTCCATTTCAAAACTTCATTTGATTCTACAACGATATCAAGTTTATTACGCTCATGGTTTTTTCTGAAAGAACCCGCGTAGCCCTCCGTCATTTCAGATAGATATTATTTAGTATTCGTGCTATGTTTGTTGACTTAGTCAAGGCATAGTGTATGGTAGCTAAATTATGTTTATCTGTAACAACATGAGATGTGATTGGATTAGAGCATTCGCACGGCCTTGTTGACTCAGTCAAGGGTCGTACGGGTGGGTTTAATTCAATCGGGAAATGTACGGGTTGAACTTGACTTGCGATTTATGGTTTGTTGACTTAGTCAAGGTCATAGATCGCTAGGGGCAAAAGCATTATCGGGAATTTCAAGTGTTGAAATTTGCAATGAGATTGCATACCTTCTATGAGATAGTTGGATCCCGATACCCACTGCGAGTAAGAGTTACTCCTGGGAGAGTTTTACACATTACAATTAGCCGATCAAGTAGGTGTCTAGAAAGGTGTTAACGAGGTTACGGCTCTGGGAAAACGAGGTTTACATTAATTAGGTTCGTGCGAAAGCACGGGAGACCTCCCTCAAAGTACCGACACTGGCCTGGCTGAAAGATTGGCGAACTTGTAGTGTGTAATTAATCCCGGCTAGTCTTTCCTTTTAGGGTTTGAAGGAAGATTTGATTAAAACAGTGGGAGCCATCCTGATTAGATAAGATAATAACCAATCTGATCTTGCACGAGCATACGCTAAAGTGTTTTCTTCTCTCTCTCTCCAGGTAGCGACCATTTCATGCCCTAATAAAGATAATAATATGGATGTATTGACCGAACCCGCATGTTATACTGTGCAGGGGAAAGTTGGACCCGTTCTATCTTATAAATGTTATAAGACTGAACAGGAAACAGGAGAATATCTAGATTCTCAAGCCGCCCAAACGGAGAACGTGCATGTTGATGCACCTTCTTCGGGTGTGTTTGTTATTGAGAACTGTTTCTCAGTTCACCCTACGTCCTGGGTATTAGATACCGGATCTGGATCCCACATATGTAAGCAGTTACATGGGCTACGGAAAGGTAGAGAACTGGGAAAAGGTGATCATTCCGTTCAAGTAGGGAATGGAGCAAATGTTGCAGCCAAAGCAGTTGGCATATATCACCTGGTATTACCAAATGGTAATACACTAGTCCTGAATGAGTGCTATTATATACCGAACATGATGTGCAACATTATATCAGTTTCTTTATTAAGTAAAGAAGTATATAATTTTGTAGTAAAGGATAATGTTATGAACATATTCCTGGATCAAAGGTTGATTGCATCAGGCTCGCTACATAATGGCATATTCATTCTCAATCAAAATACAATCTTCAATATACAAAACACACACAAAAGGAAAAGCTCAGAAATGAACGAATCCTTCTTGTGGCACTGTAGACTTGGCCATATCAATGAGACACGACTAGCTAAGTTGCATAAGAATGGATATTTGAATTCATTCGAATTATCATCTTATGACACTTGCCATTCATGTCTCAAAGGAAAAATGACCAAAACTCCGTTTACGGGACACGGAGAAAGGGTTACTGAACTCTTGGGACTGGTGCATAGTGATGTATGCGGTCCAATGTCTACACACGCCAGAAATGGTTCTTCCTACTTCATTACATTCACTGACGATCTCTCTAGATACGGGCATGTGTTCCTGTTGAAACACAAGTCTGAAGCTTTTGAGAAATTCAAAGAATATAAGCACGAGGTAGAGAACCAAATGGGCAAAAGTATTAAGGTTCTTCGATCTGATCGAGGAGGTGAATACTTAAGCAGTGAATTCCTGGATTATCTAAAAGAGAATGGGATTCTCTCTCAGCTTACTCCTCCTTATACACCACAGCACAACGGTGTATCGGAACGAAGGAATCGCACCCTATTAGATATGGTGCGTTCAATGATGAGTAATGCTGAGTTACCTATTTCCTTTTGGGGGTATGCGCTTGAGACAGCCATATACCTATTGAATCTGGTTCCGTTTAAATCTGTACCTACCACACCATATGAGATATGGAGTGGGAAGAGACCATATTTTAAACGTATTAAGATATGGGGTTGTCCGGCCTATGTTAAAAAGCAAAATCCGGACAAACTCGAGGCACGGTCAGTCCTTTGCAAGTTTGTGGGATATCCTAAAAATTCTCAAGGATATTTTTTCTACCAAGCTGAGGAACAAAGAGTGTTTGTTGCTCAACATGCCACCTTTTTGGAAAGGGAATTTCTTGCAAAAGAAATTAATGGCAAAGAGGTAGAGCTGGAAGAGGTTCCAGCACCACAAACTGCAACTAACGATTTAGTAGAACCAGAGGATTCAGTGGTGTCCGACGTACCCCAGCCTCTCCGCCGATCTAGTAGGGTTTCTCGTCCACCTGAGAGATACTATGGTTTTCTCATTGATGGTGGCAGTGAGGATTGCATCATGGAGGATGATGACCCAACTAGTTTCGAGCAGGCCATCACGAGTGGGGACTCAGTGAAATGGCTGGATGCTATGCGGTCCGAGATGGAATCCATGTACACCAACAAAGTATGGACTTTGGAAGTTGCTCCTGAAGGGGTAAAACCCATTGGGAGCAAGTGGATCTTCAAGAAAAAACTTGGTGTAGATGGGAAAGTGGAGACTTTCAAAGCTAGACTTGTAGCAAAGGGTTTTCGTCAAAGACCAGGTGTGGACTATGACGAGACCTTTTCTCCAGTGGCTATGCTTAAATCCATCCGGATCATGCTTGCCATCGCTGCATATCATGACTACGAAATCTGGCAAATGGATGTTAAGACCGCCTTTCTAAATGGTGATTTAGAAGAGTGCGTGTACATGACTCAGCCAGAGGGCTTCGTAGACAGTGGGAGCAGCGGGAAGGTGTGCAAGCTGCTTAAATCCATTTATGGATTAAAGAAAGCATCGCGGAGTTGGAACATCTGCTTTGACGTCGTTATCAAAGAGTTTGATTTCGTCAAAAATCCAGATGAACCTTGTATCTACAAGAAGGTGGCAGAGAGTAAGGTTGTCTTCCTCGTATTGTATGTGGACGACATACTCTTGATAGGAAATGATATTCCTATGCTGCAATCGGTCAAGCTCTTCTTATCACAATGATTCTCAATGAAAGATCTTGGTGATGCCTCCTGCATATTGGGAATTAGGATCTATAGAGATAGATCCAAACGGATATTGGGATTGTCCCAATCCAGGTACATTGACACCATACTAAAGAGGTTTAGTATGGAAGAATCCAAGCGTGGGAACTTGCCCACGATCTCTGGACTCACTCTCTCCAAAGAGATGTCTCCCAAGACTGATTTGGAGAGAACTCGCATGC
Organism: Agapanthus africanus; assembly: GCA_030015575.1. Lineage (NCBI taxonomy): Eukaryota > Viridiplantae > Streptophyta > Magnoliopsida > Asparagales > Amaryllidaceae > Agapanthus > Agapanthus africanus. The sequence continues at coordinate 809,301,428 of CM057338.1, forward strand.
AAGGGATACCCTATGCTTCGGCAGTAGGCTCTATCATGTATGCGATGCTATGTACCAGACCCGATGTTGCATACTCACTAAGTGTAGTGAGTCGGTATCAAGCAGATCCTGGAGAGAGTCACTGGACAGCTGTGAAGAACATTCTCAAGTACTTGCGAAGGACTAGAGATATGTTCTTGGTGTATGGTAACGGAGAACTCCAAGTGGAGTCCTTTACCGATTCGAGCTTCCAGAGTGATAAGGACGACTCTAAGTCGCAGTCGGGTTTTGTCTTTACCCTTTACGGAGGGGCGGTTAGCTGGAAGAGTTCCAAGCAGGAAACCGTGGCAGACTCGACGATGGAGGCTGAATACATCGCTGCCAACGATGCTGCTAAAGAAGCTGTCTGGATCAAGAAGTTCATTACTGAACTTGGAGTGGTTCCATCCATTGAGCATCCAATACCTTTGTATTGCGATAACAATGGAGCGGTGGCTTTGGCCAAGGAACCCAGGTCCCATCAGCGATCCAGGCATATTCTGAGGCGGTATCACCTGATCCGGGAGATAGTTGATCGCCGGGAGATCGAGGTCAGGAGGGTTGACACGAAGAACAACACGGCGGATCCACTCATGAAGGCCATTCCCCAGATACAGTTTGAGAGACTCTTCGGGATGCTCGGTATGCGATACTACAGCAGCTGGCCCTAGTGCAAGTGGGAGATTGTTAGTTGTATGTATACCCTAGAGGCCAGTATTGTACAGATGATGTATATTATATTGGATGCTTGGACATATATAGAGATGACTTTCTTGCTCGATATGATAGTATGCTATCTGGTTACTCTTTATCTTAACATGTACACTAGTCTCTTTATACTGTCTTATAGTTACATGTTGGTAAAGCCCTTAGGATGTGTACTTGACTACCTGGACTATGATGCAGATCATACTAGTGGGGACATGGTAGTCCATAAGTACATCCTTCAAGGTCCCTAGTCGTGGGTGTATCAAGACGGGGCATCGATATACCAGTGTAGACTAGCGTATACGCTTCTCGACCCATGTGATGGGCAATGGATGATCCCATATCTATTGGTCTTTGACATCAGAGATGGTATACGGGTGCTCAGTGGAGACTGGGTACACTGGACGGACTCGCCGAGAACTCCCAGATGGTATTATACCTCACGTCAGATGGCAGTTCTCAGGTGACACTTGTACAGGTTAGTCTGTAGACCCGAGATCGTCATAGAGTCTTGTGTGATTCCCACTGTGCTTTGATCTCCACCTTACCACGTCCATGAGGGCGTGCAAAACGGTGGTCTTTGGGTACAGTCCCGAGTCACATGGAGGCAATGAGCGATAGGAGGGGTTTCGTCTCTCCCGGTATTGGGGGTTGATGTTGCGCTGTGCTCGATTGGCCGTAACAGGGAAGTCCCTGGCTAGGGCTGATCAGAGATTTGCTGGTAAGTGTTACCAGTAGTTTCTCGACCCGTTATGAGCCTCACATCGGCACGACTTATCGGTTATTGGGGTCTGACGTTTACCACCCCTAGACTTGATATGCGACATATCAGACGAACAGACCGGACTGTACGGTAAGTGTTACTGGTTGGATTCACAGGAGTGTGAGCGGGCTAGCTCGTCGATCTTCTGATCGCTCAATACCCGGATGGCCGTTACGTTTAGCAGACCGCTTGCGGCTTGTGGATGCTTGATATGATCATCATCTGCTACCGGCGTATTGACGAGTCTTTAGAGTCCTACACAGAGGTTTCCTAGCTCAAGCGAAACGAAATAGGAGCGCATATGAGATATGTGCAGGACCGAGAATGATGCGTGTATGTGATACCGCATTTCATTCTCGCGATATATGTTTCGATTGGTTATATTCGATATGACCTAGTTATCGAATCATTGATTCGATAAATCGATACATTGGATTCTAGTCGGTTATGTGCGACATGACCGGATCATTGAATCAAATGTTGATTTAATGATTTAATGTATAATTATATATTTGATATATTCCATTGCATTAACTAGTATTGGTTCACTTTATATGGATTTTCTCACTTGATGTGCAAATTGTATATGTGATATACTTTTGTGCACATGTTTGTATCATGTTTGATGATGCATGCTTATTTGGTTAAGTGTATAGAATTAAACTTAGGTTAAGAAAGTGATTAGGGTTTTTATTTATCCATTCTTTTATTTATTCATTTTTGGAAAAAGAATGGGATAAAAATACAAAATGGTTGCTTTCATTCTTGAACATTGTTGAATCTTCATGAAGCTTTGACTTTGTGACCATTTTGTCTTCACACTAAACCCTAACCATTCTTCTAACCTTAGTTAATTCTCTACACTTAACTATGGTTCACATTATGATAAGTATTGATTTATTTTTTATTTTATCTCAACACTTATCATATTCTTTCTTCTTCTTCATCTTCATCTTCAAGAAAAAAGCTTGATGCCATCAATGGCAACTTGAGCTAAAGTGAGAGAAATCCAATTCTAAAGTGAACCCACCTCCTATTTCTTCACCCTCTACCTCTTGCCAAGTTGTTTTGGGTGTTTTTTTCACAAGTTTCACAACTTTGTGAAGTCAGAGCTTGAACTTGTGATGCCTCGACGTAGATCGTCTTTGACACGAAGCCGACGACCTATTCCGCTCGTTTTCCCGATGAAGCCGATGAATGAGTCTAGGATTCGAAAAGGACAGCGAGAGGATGACTACGTGGAGCTAAGGAAGTGGATATCCGGATCTACAAAGGTTGTAGCATCTAACTTTTAGTTAAGTAGTTAACTAGTTTACCGTTTCGCCTAGAAATCTAGCCGACGATCCGTATTAGGGTTTCTCGGCACCCATAAAATTTTAAATTGGCATGTTCGATGCCTTGTGAGACCTCTATAGTGTGCCTAGGAACCTTACAGTAATGTGTATCAACAACCATGACACAATTTGTAAACACAAATAAATATATATATCACATATATATTTTAACTTGTGCACAAGTGAGAAAAATCAAATGCTTAAGTGAACCAATGTTAGTTAATGTAAATTAGTATATCACATATACCATTATACACTAAATTATTAAATCAACATTTGACTTAATAATTCGGTTATATCATATATAACCGACTAACATACAATGTATCGATTTATCGAATCAACGCTTGATTCGATAACTAGGTTATATCGCATACAACCGATCGATACAAACATCGCGAGAATAAAATACGGTATCACATACTCGCATTATTCTCGGTCCCGCACATATCACATATGCACTCGTATCTCGTTTTGCCTGAGCCAGTACAACCTCTATGTAGGACTCTAAAGACTCGTCAATACGCCGGCGGTAGGTGATGATCATATCAAGCACCCACAAGACGTCAGCGGTACTAGCTGGACGTAACGGCTACCCGAGTTTTGAGCGATCAGAAGATCAGCAAGCAAGCCCGCTCCAACTCTTGCAAAAGCCTGACAGTGACACTACCGTACAGTCTGGTCTCCTCGTCTGATATGTCGCATATCAAGTCTAGGGGTGGTAAACGTCAGACCCCAATAACCGATAAGTCATGCCGATATGAGGCTCATAACGGGTCGAGAAACTACTGGTAACACTTACCAGTAAATCTCTAAACCATCCCTGGCCAGGGACTTCCCTGTTATGGCCAATCGAGCATAGCGCAACATCAACCCCCAATACCGGGAGAGACGAAACCCCTCCTATCGCTCATTGTCTCCATGTGACTCGGAACTGTACCCAAAAACCACCGTTTTGCACACCCTCTTGGACGTGGTAAGGTGGAAATCAAAGCACAGTGGGAATCACACAAGACTCTATGATGATCTCAGGTCTACAGACTAACCTGTACCAGTGTCACCAGAGAACTGCCATCTGACGTAAGGTATAATACCATCTGGGAGTTCTCGGCGAGTCCGTCCAGTGTACCCAGTCTCCACTGAGCACCCGTATATCATCTCTGATGTCAAACACCAATGGATATGGGATCATCCATCGCCCATCTATATGGGTCGAGAAGGCATACGCTAGTCTACTCTGGTATATCGATGCCCCGTCTCGATACACCCACGACTAGGGACCTTGAAGGATGTACTTATGGACTACCTTGTCCCCACTAGTATGATCCACATCATAGTCCAGGTAGTCAAGTACACATCCTAAGGGCTTTACCAACATGTAACAGAGAGAAAATCAGTATACACGTTAAGGTAAAGGGTAACCAGATAGCATACTATCATGTTGAGCAAGAAAGTCCTCCCTATATATGTCCAAATATCCACTACAATATACATCACATGTATAGTAATGGCCTCTAGGGCATACATATAACTAACTGCCATCACCAGAAAATCTTGGCCAAGGTAGTCGAGAATTACCGATCTAGGATCGGTAGTTTCTCTGGTGGTGATGGGCTTCATATCGACACGAATTATCGCGTTATTAGGGGTATGACTTTATCCCTCCCCTAGACCCGATATGCTATACTCATAGACGAACGGATCGGACTGTACGGATATTGTCACTGTTAGGCTCAGTAGGGTTCCTGGATGAGTTCGTTCATCAGCTTCCCTTTCGTTCAATACATGGACAGCCGTTATGTACAGCTAGTGCCACTGACATGCTTGTGGTTAAATCCACTGCCAACGTATTGATGAGTCATTAGAGTCCCCCACAGACAGTTTTCCAAGTTCGGGTGAAACGTTGTAGAGGCCGTATGGTTTTATGGCAGGGTTCGAACATACACGTGCACTTGTGTACGTGTCATGATTCGGATGGATAATACTAGTGGGCTTTGGTTTAAGCCGGATCCTAGTATTATATTGTGTAGGAACATTTTTGCCTCGTTGCATTCGTATTCAGTCGGAATACGGATGCGGGTATGTATATACGGATGAGGGGTAATCTTGTAATTCGTTACAAGATTACTTTTGTAATTGCCATTTTTTCCCACTTGTTTAAACATTTGTTTAATGGATATTTGTTAGCAAATGTCTTTTGGCCCTTTACTTTTTTTGTGCTGGCCATTTTTCCAACAGGAAATTCGTGTGGGGGGAGAGGGCATGGGTCTTTTGATGAGGTGGCTTAGTGTGGTGATGAGTCATTGGTTTACATTGAATGGGCATGGGTTTTCTTTGTAAGGTGGCTACCAATTTGATGGGTGATGGAAAATTTTCTAGTGTGAAAATTAATCATTCACTCACCACTTGTATCCTACACTCACCACATGTTTATGCTCACCACTTGAACCTCAGCTCTCCCAAATTTTTTTGAAATCCCCAGAGAGCACAATTTTTTTTTCTGTAGTGGTCGAGCCCAATTTTTTGGGTGAGGAAATTTTTTCAAGCTAAATCCTTTGCTCACAACATCCATGGCAACTTGATTTACCACCACCCAATTCATTGGGTGCCTTGAGACAAACTATTCTACACTCTTTCTACTTCACTCTTAGGCATGTCGGCTAGCAAACTTCATGTCCGAGTTGCTTCGGTTTGAAGCGGGAGTCCTTATAAAGATTCCTCGATGTGGTGCCACTTCGACAAGCGAGACCGGAGGGCGAACTTCGTCGGGACAGCCGCGACAAGCATGGGGCGGAGATTGAAGACCGAAGGACACGGATCGATCGGTATAATCTCTGAACTCATTTTACAGATTGCTAGTTAATGGTTAATGGAATGATCCGGGTAAAGGTTATGGTAGCGTCAAGTTTTGTTAAGTTTTTGTTCCGCATTTGGCCTCGGATTGACGGCCGGGGCGCTGCTGTATCCCAGTATGGTATCAGAGCCAAACTATTAACCGTTATCTAGCTTGTTTAGACAATATTAAAGTATCAAAACCGAAACAAAACCCAAACACCGCCACTGAATTAGCAGTTTCTGTTGCTTTTCCAACTGTCTAGAAAAATTATTTAAACATGTGCAGAAAACTATTCAAGAGACTACAAGACCATACCCCAAAGACGGACCCCACCCCTCGGATTCTTGCCGAGCCCAAGCAGACCAAAACCGAGGTCGCCGGCCAGTTTATCTCCTCTGGGGTTTATTTTTGGGGTGTTGTCTTGTCTCTGTGGTTTTGGTTCAGTGGTATTTTTTGTGTAGCCCAGTTTGATAAAGTTTTATCAGTTTGTTTAGGGTTATTCGGGGGTTATTTCGAAGTCGATATTTTTTAATATTGTTTAAAGTTAGCAGTACATTACATTTCTATCTGTGACCGTGAATATCATTTGATCGGTAAATCTTGTCTAATCGCTATAGTCCTTTTAGACGGATTTGCGAACGTGACATTCACGTTGATGTTTTGTGTTGTGCTGTGATGTTGCGGATTTGTCGTGGTGGATAGCTTGTGTGCAATGGTAGTGCAGTTTGGATTTATTTGTTATTACGGGGCGAGCGTCCGACATGTGGACTGCCGTCATTACCTGTTTGTATATTATTCTTTTGGGGCACGACCGGGTTGAGGTCGATGTACCCGTTGTATATATTTTCTTTTCTGTACAAGATTACCCCGCTGTGGGGTGCATGGATAGCCGGGTTCTACTGGGCAACGGGCCCGCATCTCATGGCGTTGAGACGGAGGGGGCTTCACTCTAGAATTGGCGGGCTATTCGCCGCACTCATAGGGGGTATAGGTTGGCCCAAGGAGGGGTGCTCAAGTTACCGGATTCCGTGAAGTGCTGGGTGGTCCATTCACTTTGCTGAAGGGAGCTGCCCCGCTTCTGGTTTTGGCGGGTAACTTGCCGCGCTCGTAGGGGTCTAGGTTTTCATTGCACAGGCTATCCAGACGACCAGGGGAACATTGAGTCTCACTTGCGGCTCAAAGGAAACCCGGGGATCCCAGATTATTTGTATTGTTCTGTGATGCTTATTACTTTTCTGTGATGTTGCATTTATCATGCCTGGAGCGATTATTATATATTGATATATATACTAGTAGATGTTGTATATGTTTTGCACCCGCGCTAGCCTAGTCCCCGATCTGTCGTTAGTTAAGGAACTTAACGGGTGATGACGGGACCCAGTGGCGAATGCGGATGGCATATACATACATCATATATTTTCATTCTTTTCTGGTGTGATTAATTGATGGGACTGCTGTAGGGTGTTTTTCGTCACCCCATTGAGATGGGAATACGCGCGCGCTTGTCAGGCGTACTACAGATTCCCCCTGCCTGGGGTAGGCCGGGGTTTAATGATTGTGGGGATCCGAATCTCCGGCAGCCACGGACTAAGCTGCCGTTAATTACCCCTCGCCTTTGGAGCGGGGGAACCTCCGATTAACGGGTTAAACTGGTCATGCGAACTCAATGTACAGTGTACGTATGTTGTGTTTTGAAAGGGGTTTTTTGGATATATCGGGAGCCACACAGAGTTTTTACGGGGGTCCCGCTACCCGGACAGCGGGCTGGGGGTCAAGGGGGCTAGCAGCCCCTTGCGGGGTGCGGGGCAGCGCCCCGTTAGAAATTTTTTTCTAACAGGGACAGTGTCGTGGAGTATGTGTGCGTGTAAATATGTATGCATATGTACATATATATATATATATATATATGTATGTATACATGTATACATATATATATACAAGAAAGAGGGGGAAAAGACATCCAAAGGATGCGTGGGGCAGCGCCTTGGGCGCTGTGCGCCTAGGTGCTGTGCGTTCAGGCGCTAGAGTGCCACGTGTCGGCACGTGGGCGCTCTGTGCTTGAGCGCTGGGCGCTTGAGCGCAAGCGCGCCACGTGTCGGCACGGGGGCGATTTGCGCTCGAGCGCTTGCGCTGGAGCGTAAGCGCGCCACGTGTCGGCATCGGGGCAACTTGCGCTCGAGCACTTGCGCTGGAGCGCAAGCGCGCCACGTGTCGGCACGTGGGTGCTTTGCACTCGAGCGCTGAGCGCTTGAGTGCAAGCGCGCCACGTGTCGGCACGCGGGCGCTCTGCGCTTGAGCGCCGGCAAGAAAAGGAGGCTTTTAGCCTAAGAAACAGAAGCTATACTTCAGAAAGGAAATATTTATTATGTATATATGTATGGAGTTAAACTCCTAGGATGTTTTGAAGCTGATGAAGGGGGGTTCTTCTTCTTCCTCCTGTTGTTTGGCCGGATCTTGAAGATCAAGAGATGTGAGATCTCAAAATCTCTCCTTTTTGAGATCTAATGGGAGATCTGAGTTCCCCTTTGAGGGTCTTGTGGTGGAAAACTACTTAGTTTTGGAAAAGAAAGAGTAAAACTCTTGATTTAATTCAAAAGAAATGAGAAGGTTTAGAACCTTGGAGAAGGAGCAGGAGGCACAAAGAACCCTAGTTTTTGGGGGAATGAAAAGTATTCTTTTATTCATCATTATGTTGCCTTTTATAAGCTTACATATTTACATATAGCCCTTTGGGCTTTACAAAAATGGCATTTTTGCCTATCCCATGGCTCATGTGCCATTTTATTTTTGCACATAAGCCATGGGCTTACAAAAATTTGGTTTTATTCCCATTTTGCATACATTCATGTATAAAAAAATTACATGAAAATTATTTATTACATGATCTATATTTTAGCATGGAGGAGGCTGGCCGCGGGCTCGACATGGGCATGAGCCTGCTTGACCTGGGCTTGGGGTTGACCTTGACTTTGACTCGGTCAACGGGGGTGTAAATTTTTACCCCAACAAAGTGCCCCCCATCAATAAATGCACACTGCACATTTAAGTTGTGTGCATGAAATTGATGGATCTTGAAGCTGAACCTCGAGGTGGAACATCATTCCGGAGGCGAAGCATCATCCCGGGGAGCATGATTCCCGAGGATCGGAGCATCATTCCGATTCGCGGAGCATAATTCCAACGTCAGAGCATCATTCCGAAGCGCGGAGCATAATTCCAGGGTTCGGAGCATCTTTTCGAAGAGCGGAGCATAATTCCAAGGATCGGAGCATCATTCCGATGAGCGGAGCATCATTCCAATTTGCGGAGCATAATTCCAAGGATCGGAGCATCATTCCGATGAGCGGAGCATGGTTCCAGGGATCGGAGCATCATTCCGAAGGGCGGAGCAAGATTCCAGGGATCGTAGCATCATTCCGATGAGCGGAGCATGATTCCAGGGATCGGAGCATGATTCCGATGAGCGGAGCATCATTCCAGGATTCGGAGCATCATTCCGAAGAGCGGAGCATGATTCCAGGGGTTCGGAGCATGATTCCGAAGGGCGGAGCATGATTCCAGGGGTTTGGAGCATCATTTCGAAGAGCGGATCATGATTCCAGGGGTTCGGAGGATCATTCCGAAGGGTGGAGCATGATTCCAAGGGTCGGAGCATCATTCCGAAGAGCAGGGCATGATTCCAGGGATCGGAGCATCATTCCGATGAGTGGAGCATAGTTCCAGGGATCGGAGCATCATTCCGAAGGGCGGAGCATGATTCCAGGGATCGGAGCATCATTCCGATGAGCGGAGCATGATTCCAGGGATCGGAGCATCATTCCGATGAGCGGAGCATCATTCCAGGATTCGGAGCATCATTCCGAAGAGCGGAGCATGATTCCAAGGGTTCGGAGCATCATTCCAAAGAGCGGAGCATGATTCCAGAGGTTCGGAGCATCATTCCGAATAGCGGAGCATGATTCCAGGGGTTCGGAGCATGATTCCGAAGGGCGGAGCATGATTCCAGGGGTTCGGAGCATCATTCCAAAGAGCGGAGCATGATTCCAGGGGTTCGGAGCATCATTCCGAAGAGCGGCAGACATTCTAACCGAAGTATAATTTCGACGCGGAGGTTGATTTCCAGGCAAAGCATAATTCCGACAGAGAAGGCAAATACTCCGAGGCGAAGCATGATTTCGACATGGGGTACATTCTGAGACGAAGCATGATTCCGGCGCAGAGCTTGTCGGTTGACTTGATTCCGAGGCGAAGCATAATTTCGACAGGGAAGGAAGCTACACCGAGGCGAAGCATCATTTCGACACGGGGTGCACATTCTGAGACGAAGCTTGATTCCGACGCAGAGCTGGTTGGTTGATTTGATTCCAAGGCGGAGCATAATTCCGGCAAGGAAGGTAGATATCCCGAGGCGAAGCATGATTCGACATGGGGTAAATTCTGGGACGGAGCATGATTCCGCCGTAGAGGCTGTTGGTTTGATTTGATTTGGGTTGACATCAGCATCGCTACACTGGAATATGGTACCAGGAGCGAATCATCATTTGTCATGAGAGGATTTGGGGATTGGTTTTTTTTTTGTTTGGCATCAGCATCGCTACACTGGAATATGGTACCAGGAGCGAATCATCATTTGCGTTTGCTTATTAGAAAACGATGGCTTAGGAGACAGGTTTTAGGTCCCTATCGCCTAAGACTTTTCAATTTTGTGAGCCGTACGGTCTCACAAAGCATTTTCTCCCTACGGGTCGTAAGGATCCCGTAAGTGTATTTTCTCCTTAGGAGTCATGGGGACTCCTAAGTGTGTTGCTCCTTTGTGAGTCGTAAGGATCTCACGCGGGAATTTTCTCCTCACAAAGTCGAGAGGACTTTGCGAGTGCAGTTCATCTCTTTCTCACGAGTTTACGCCCTTTCGGGTTTTCACAAACTCGCCGGCAGTCCTGCTGTTTTTACTCACGGAGCCCTTTCGGGTTTTCATCCGTGCCCATTTTGCTTGTGGACATACCTTTTTTTTATTTTATTATTATTTTTTTGGAGAGATTGGGATTGTTTTACGCCCGTGGATTGTATACGGTTTTGCAGGATGTATGATCCAGACCGTAGGGTTATAAAAAATTTTGGGACTTTGTTGGCGTCTGCATCGCTGCACTGGAATATGGTACCAGGAGCGACTCATCATTCGCCGTTGGGGTATGGGATTTGGAATTTGGTTGGCGTCTGCATCGCTGCACTGGAATATGGTACCAGGAGCGACTCATCATTCGCCATTGGGGTATGGGATTTGGAATTTGGTTGGCGTCTGCATCGCTGCACTGGAATATGGTACCAGGAGCGACTCATCATTCGCCACTTGGGGATTGGGGAGCGATGGCTTAGGAGACAGGTTTAGATCCCTATCACCTAAGACTTTTCAATTTTATGGGCCGTGAGGGTCCCATAAAAGCATTTTCTCCCTACGAGTCGTAAGGATCCCGCAGGTGTATTTTCTCCTTAAGAGTCGTGAGGACTCCTAAGTGTGTTTTTACTTTATGAGTCGTAAGGATTCCACAAAGGTTTGTTCTCCTCATGTATCGTGAGGACACATGAGTGGGTCTTCTCAATGGAGCATAATTCCAAAGGCGGAGACCAGCCGCGTAACTGGTGGTTACTATGGGGCATGGGTATGCTGAGAATTATTTGAGCCCGTGGATTGTATACGGTAGTCAATTTGGGGACTAACCGTAGGGCTGGAAGAATTTTGGAAATTGGATTTTAGTTGGCGTCTGCATCGCTACACTGGAATATGGTACCAGGAGCGACTCATCATTCGCCGTTGTTTTGTTTATTTTTTTTTTGGTTTTTGTTTTTGTTTTACCGCGATTGCTCTATCATTTCAGCTTTTATTATCGCGAAGGTCGTGATTGCCCTATCATTTCGGCTATTTATTCGCGGTTGCCCCATCATTTCGGCTTTATTTTTATTTTCATTTTTACTCGCTGATTTTTATTGCGAGTTGCCCCATTGTTTCGGCTTTTCTTTATTTTTCTTTTATTTACACATTTTTTTTGTTTATTCACATATTTCTTTTTACATTCCCAGTTTAATGACTTGGAGGTCGACTGTTCCCAGTTTAATGACGTGGTGGTCGATTGTTCCCAGTTTTATGACATGGTGGTCGATTGTTTTCAGAGAAAGGCAGATGTCTGAGAGAATCCGTTTCACGAAGAACTTTGGTCTCCGTTTGTATGAAATTGGCGGTCGCAGCTGGACTGTTTGTTAACACGCCTTTAGACAGTTCTATCTCTCCTGCCTTGTATTGCTTTTCGACCCAATCTTTGAAGACGAACCAGTACTCAATTGCATGACCTATCACTCTGTGATAGGGGCAGTATTTGGGGTCGTCGGTCATATTCGCTTCCTGCGGTCTTTTTGACTCTGGCAGTTGTAGACCGTTCTTCAGGGCGTCTTTGAATATTTTACGGATTTTGTCCCTTCTGAAGGAATATACCTTATCCAGCTTCTCTTTTAGTAGAGATTCTCCTTCCTCTCCGAACACTGGCTTTCGAGGCTGGTTGGCGCTAGGCCCGCTCATCCCTTGCTTATTTCGGTTAGCCGAAGTGTTAAAAGATTCAGTATCGTCAGAACCTCCGCCTTTGCGATTTTCGTCCTTTCAGTTTCTCCAGGACCTATTGTTATTTTGGGAGTCAGAGGAGGACTCCTGCTTTGAGCGTTCCAACATCTGGACTTTTCTGGTCAGCTCTTGGAATGTTTTGAGACCCGCGGTACATAGAAACGGGGCCATCCAGTTGTTGAGATTTCCGACAAGGAGACTGACAGATTGGTCCTGCTCTATCGGCGGTTCGCATTTGACGGAGAGATTGTGCCATCGGGTTATAAAATCCGTGCTGCTTTCGTTGTTCTTGGGCTTGGTCCTTACGAGCTCGGCAATGGTGATCTTATCGCTGACGCTCATGAACCTCTGCCTAAACAGAGACTCCATTTGGACAAAAGTTATGACGGAGCCATCCGGTATGCTCGCGTACCAGTCGAAAGCAACATCAGTCAAGCTATTAACGAACTGGCGGAGGAGAAGCGCATCGTTGCCCCCAGTGTTCCCGCATGAGGCTTTGAAGTGGGCGATGTGCTGATTCGCGTTTCCCGTCCCATCGAATCTTCCGAATTTGGGGATGACATAGCCGCTAGGGAATTCCACCAGATCATACTGAGCAGGATATGGTCTCCCACTACTGCTGATATCTTTTTGCGCTTCAGTTTCGGCTACCAATGTTTTGACTTTACTGACAACCAAATCCATGATTTGATCTTGAGTTAGCGGGCTACTGTCATCGGTAGCCAAGACATTTCCCGAGATAGGATGCGACTGATTTTCATGCGGTCCGCCCACTTTTGGATTTTAGGGAACGGGTGTCGGCTGTTTTGGGACACCGTTTCCCGGTTCATGAGAGCCCTGCGCCTGATTGGGCGGTTGAGAGGCAAGTTGGGCCGTGAGCTGTAGGACGACATTTGTCAAGTCGTCAATTTTTGAGTAGAGCTTGGTCATCTCCTTGTCTTTGTTTCTAAGCTGCTTTCGGAGCTCTTGAAGCAGCTCTTGCTCCGCAGTCCTGGGGCGGAAAGTCAGCTCTTCTTCGCTTTCCGAGCCTGACTCCTCATGGACCGAAGGGTCTTTCTGCCTATCATCCTCATCGAGAGGGTCTTCATTATCCAGCAGAGGCGGCTGTTCTTGGGAAGCGGCTACCACATTCAAGCCAGATTGGACTTGAGATGTAGTGGCCCCGTTCTTGCTCTTGCTGCGCGTGCCCACCATGTAGACAGTGTGGACCTCATATCCAGTCGTCTCTTTCTCATTGGCGGGGAGCTTAGAGAAAGCACCCGATCGAGCAGTTGTTGTGGGTACCATTGGAGCTTGCTCGAAACGCCTTGCAGCTTTGTTGGTGTCGATGGCCTTGCCCCCAGCTGGGGCCATGGAGAGTCGTTCAGAAACGGACTTGCGCCTGGGCTGAGGTGCCCTCGCGACCACCATATTTGGCCTTTTGCCTTTCGAGACCGGTTTGTCTGCCACCGGGGCTTGAGGAGCTGGGATGGCGCCAACTGGCTTGAACATGATAGAGCCGAATGGTAGCAGCGGCTCCTCCCATTGTCGCCCGAGACTGGCCGGAAGGACCGTCCTAGAGTCTATCCTCATCGTGTAGGAGATGGGAGCTGAGTTCATCATCGAAGACATCGTCGGAAGGTGATTGCCTAAAAATCTGCATGAAAAAGCATTATTTTAGTATAAATACAGGTATGTATATTGATTGAGTTCGTATGAACGCTTAACCCGAAATATGGGAGGAGAGATTGGTCCCACCGGGCGTGCTAGAATCTGTAGGGTGTTTTTCGTCACCCCATTGAGATGGGAATACGCGCGCGCTTGTCAGGCGTACTACGGATTCCCCCTGCCTGGGGTAGGCCGGGGTTTAATGATTGTGGGGATCCGAATCTCCGGCAGCCGCGGACTAAGCTGCCATTAATTACCCCTCGCCTTTGGAGCGGGGTAACCTCCGATTAACGGGTTAAACCGGTCATGCGAACTCAATGTGCAGTGTACGTGTGTTGTGTTTTGAAAGGGGGTTTTTGGATATATCGGGAGCCACGCAGAGTTTTTACGGGGGTCCCGCTACCCGGATAGCGGGCTGGGGGTCAAGGGGGCTAGCAGCCCCCTTGCGGGGTGCGGGGCAGCGCCCCGTTAGAAATTTTTTTCTAACACGGACAGTGTCGTGGAGTATGTGTGCGTGTAAATATGTATGCATATGTACATATAAATATATATGTATGTATACATGTATACATATATATATACAAGAAAGAGGGGGAAAAGACATCCAAAGGATGCGTGGGGCAGCGCCTTGGGCGCTGTGCGCCTAGGTGCTGTGCGCTCAGGCGCTAGAGTGCCACGTGTCGGCACGTGGGCGCTCTGCGCTTGAGCGCTGGGCGCTTGAGCGCAAGCGCGCCACGTGTCGGCACCGGGGCGACTTGCGCTTGAGCGCTTGCGCTGGAGCGCAAGCGCGCCACGTGTCGGCACGGGGGCAATTTGCGCTCGAGCACTTGCGCTTGAGCGTAAGCGCGCCACGTGTCGACACCGGGGCGACTTGCGCTCGAACGCTTGCGCTTGAGCGTAAGCGCGCCACGTGTCGGCATATGGATGCTTTGCACTCGAGCGCTGAGCGCTTGAGCGCAAGCGCGCCACGTGTCGGCACGCGGGCGCTCTGCGCTTGAGCGCCGGCGAGAAAAGAAGGCTTTTAGCCTAAGAAACAGAAGCTATGCTTCAGAAAGGAAATATTTATTATGTATATATGTATGGAGTTAAACTCCTAGGATGTTTTGAAGCTGATGAAGGGGGGTTCTTCTTCTTCCTCCTGTTGTTTGGCCGGATCTTGAAGATCAAGAGATGTGAGATCTCAAAATCTCTTCTTTTTGAGATCTAATGGGAGATCTGAGTTCCCTTTTAAGGGTCTTGTGGTGGAAAACTACTTAGTTTTGGAAAAGAAAGAGTAAAACTCTTGATTTAATTCAAAAGAAATGAGAAGGTTTAGAACCTTGGAGAAGGAGCAGGAGGCACAAAGAACCCTAGTTTTTGGGGGAATGAAAAGTGTTCTTTTATTCATCATTATGTTGCCTTTTATAGGCTTACATATTTACATATAGCCCCTTGGGCTTTACAAAAATGGCATTTTTGCCTATCCCATGGCTCATGTGCCATTTTATTTTTGCACATAAGCCATGGGCTTACAAAAATTTGGTTTTATGCCCATTTTGCATACATTCATGTATAAAAAAATTACATGAAAATTATTTATTACATGATCTATATTTTAGCATGGAGGAGGCTGGCCGCGGGCTCGACTTGGGCATGAGCCTGCTTGACCTGGGCTTGGGCCCACCTGGCTTGGGGTTGACCTTGACTTTGACTCGGTCAACGGGGGTGTAAATTTTTACCCCAACAACTGCGTTGATTCTTATCAATGCAAGGAAAATAAACCTATACATGATATTGTTGGAACCAAGATTTTTTAAAAACTGACATTACAGACGTTGGCTTTTGCTTTGCATAGTGGTATTCGGTTATGAATATCTAGCACCTCATTCGACGAGGCAAGGGCCGAGATCCCTTCATCGGGAGTGACCCCTTGGGCAGAAGTTTGCGTCAACGTAATAACTTTACTATAGTCGATTACTTTTTGCTTTGCATCGTGGTATTCAGTTTGGAATATCCTGCACCTCATTCTACGGGGAAAGAGCCGAGATCCCTTCACCGGGAGTGACCTTTTTATCAAAAGTTTTCGCCACTATATATTTATAAAACCACTTGGATTCCTTCAACGATATCAAGTTCATTATGTTAAAGGTTTTTCGCCAAAAACCAGCCGTATCCCTCCGTCATTTCTTATGAGTATTATTTAGTATTCGTGCTGCTTTTGTTGACCTAGTTAAGACGTAGTGTTCGGTAGCTAAGGGGTGCTTGTTTGTGGCATTTTAAATGCGATTGGTTAGGACAGTCGTGCGACCTTATTGACCTAGTCAAGGGCACGTGCGGGTGGTTTTAATGCAATCCAGGATAATGACGGGTTGAACTTGACTAGCGGTTTATGGTTTGTTGATCTAGTCAAAGTCATAAACCGCTTGGAGTAAAAATCATATCGTGAGTTTCAAACATACAGGAAACTTTCTAGGCTTGCGCATACCTTCTGGAGTGTGGTGACTTGAGTGGCTTCCATCAAGTTATCATGCGATGATAGTTGGATCCCGATTCCCACTGATGAGTAGGATTACTCCTCGGGTGATTCCGACTAATTCTCCTTTTAGGTTTGGAGGAGAATTCGATAAAACAGTGGGAGCCATCCAGATTAGATAAAATGATTAACCATTCTGATCTAGGTTAGAGTGCACGCTGAGTGTTTCTTTCTCTCTCTCTTTGACAGCGGCCCGACCCTAGACTATAACTCAGTGACCAAGTTAACCGAACTTTCTTAAAACACTGGCTTTTGGATTATCTGAGTCGCATATCTCATTGTCACTCCTACTTTTACCCTTTGCATTTCTCCAGAACACCCTGTATTACTACGAACATTCACTTCCATTGGATAAATCCATCGTATGGTTATATACGAACTCGAAGGAACTTGTTCCAGATTCGAGGATGGATTCTGGTTCTGGAGAGATAGAATAAGACTATTCAGTTGTCTTTTCCTTTTACCTTCTCTCTGGTTGTGAGGGCTCCTAGGATTAGGAGATGGTACACCTATTACGCTTATTAGATAGTCTTCTTCCAAAGCATAGGCAGGTGCCGAAAGGTAGGAAATGAAGAAAACCAATTAGCCTAAATGTGGTGTCCAGAAGGTAATGAGTAAAGACAAATAAAGGGATTAGAAAGAGAGCAAAGTAAATTGTGACTGCTATTCACGACCAAACCAAGTCTTTCAACGCCACTCCTACTTCACCTTTGTATTTCTCCAAAACATCCCGTATCACTACGCACATCTAATCCTATTGGATAAATCCATCGTATGGTTATATATGAACTCGAAGGAACTTTTTCGAGGATGGATTCTGGTTCAGGAGAAATAGAATAAGGATTATTCAGTTGTCTTTTATCCTTAGCTTCTCTCAAGTTGCGAGTACTCCTACGATTAGGAGAGTATACCTATTATGCTTATTGGATAGTCTTCTTCCAAACCATAGGCTGGTGCCGAACGGTAGGGAAGGAAGAAAACCATTTAAGCCTAACGAAGGTGTACAGAAGGTAACGACCAAAGAAAAATAAAGGGATTTGGAGAGATGGCAAAGAAATATACGGTTATAGTCGTGAATCTGATAATGGAAGAGGCATTACTACGAATAACTGGATACCCCATCGAAACATTTTCATGTTTCAGTTTCACTATGCGTTGTTAATTGAAAACTGATTTCCCAATTAGGTCCTTACTCCAAGGTATGTATTTACCAGGTATGATTCTCACATCTGTATGGTTTTACAGATGATGAGTGTGAGTAAATTATTGGGAATTAGGTGTTCGTCCTCATTATATCAGAATTCTTTGTAATTGGTGATATTTGAGGAAATCGCCTGGGTACAGTTTTCAACCTATGACGTACAGGGTTTGAGTTATTTAACTCAGGGGACTTATACAAAGTATTGTATGTTGTCCAGTGTCCATTAGGACAGAGGGATTGGTACTCGTACTATATTCTGTTTACTTATGACTTCTCCAGTTTTAGACATGTGTTTCGTAGAAATACAAAGTCTACGTTTTGAGAAGTTATAGGTATAAGAATAAAGTAGAGAACCAGGTGTCGCAAGTATCGGTATTCTTCAAGGTGATCGAAGATGTAGACACTTGTAAGCGGTATTCAGTCGATAGTAATGATTTTGAGAAACTTGTTTCTTTTTCAGGTTACTCATGTTTGGATGCACTCCTAAGTTGAGTAATGCTAATCGGCCTCTTTCTATTTAGTTGACATACACTGGAGACAGCTGCATGATTTGAATCTGGTTCAAATTAAATCAGTGTCTCTGTTTCTATATATTGTATATAGAATAGTTCATATCTTAACATTGTTAAGGTACGGGGAGTTGTCCGGCTTATGCTTAAAACCAGACTCTGGATAACTCAAGGCATGTTTCTGTAATGGCAGTTTGTGGGTGTTAGTTGTATGTATGACCAAGATGCCATTACTGTACATGCGTTGTATATTGTAGTGGATGCTGGGACATATATAGGGAGGAATTTCTTGCTCGATATGATAGTATGCTATCTGGTTGCTCTTTATCTTAACATATACTCTGATTGTCTCTATGTCACATATTGATAAAGCCCTTAGGATGAGTACTTGACTACCAGGACTATGATGCAGATCATACTAGTGGGGACAGTGTAGTCGCCAAGTACATCCTTCAAATGTTCCTAGTCGTGGGAGTACCGAGATAGGGCATCGATACTCCAGAGTAGACTAGCGTATGCGCTTCATGACCCATATGATGGGCGATGGATGATCCCATATCCATTGGTGTTTGACATCAGAGAAGGTATACGGGTGCTCAGTGGAGACTAGGTACACTGGATGGACTCGCCGAGAACTCCCAGATGGTATTATACCTCACGTCACCCGAGATCGTCATAGAGTCTTGTGAGATTCTCACTGTGCTTTGATTTCCATCATACCACGTCCAAGAGGGCATGCAAAACGGTGGCTTTTGGGTATCGTCCCGAATCACATGGAGGCAATGAGCGATAGGAGGGGTTTCGTCTCTCTCGGTATAGGGAGTTGATGTTGCGCCGTGTTCGATTGGCTTTAACTCGAAATCCCTGGTCAGGGTTGCTGAGATTTACTGGTAAGTGTTATCAGTAGTTTCTCGAACTGTTATAGACCTCATATCGACACGACTTATCAAGCTACTGAGGTCCGACGTTTACCACCCCTAAGCGAGATATGCGATATATCAGACGAAGAGACCGGACTGTACGGGAGTGTTACTGGTTGGAATCACGGGGGAATGTACAGGCTTGCTTGTTGATCTTCTGATTGCTCAATACCTGGGTGGTTGTTATGTTTAGCTGACCGCTTGCAGCTTGTGGGTGTTTGATATGATCATCACTTACTGCCGGCGTATTGACGATTCTTTAGAGTCCTACATAGAGGTTTCCTGGCTCAGGAAAAACGGAGTAGAAGCATATATGTTATATGTGCGGGACCGAGAATAATACGTGTATGCGTTACCGTATTAGATTCTCGCGATATGAGATATCGGCCGGGTTTATGTGATATAGCCGGGTCATCGGATCAAGTGTTGATTCGATGAACTGATACAGATTATATTAGTCGGTTATTTGTGAAATAGTCGGATTATCGGATCAAGTGTTGATTCGATAATTTAATGTATAATTATATATTTGATATATTAAATTACATTAACTTGTATAAGCTCACTTAAAAATTCTTTTTCTCACTCGGGTAATACATTGATATATATGTGATATATGTTAATTGTATTATTTTATTTTGTTATAATAAATATTGTATATGTGATATATATAATATTGTAACAAGTTTTGATTACTAATGCAACATGTTTTGTGGAGATTAAACATGATTAGGGTTTGATTTGGGTTAGCACTTTCATGAAGTTTCTAGAAGCTTTATGTTTTGTTTTAAGCAAAGATATTTTGTTAAGATATTTTGAAGATATTTACTTAACCCAACCCAACCCTTTACCATGGTTTATTCTCTACAATGGTTAAGTCTTTTGTTTCTTAACCAAGGGTTGATTTGTAACCATAACTAACAAAATTCATTATTCATCACAAAGTAATTTTTCTTCTTCTTCTTCCTTTGAAAAAAGCTTTCTAGGTTTTTCACGTGTGATGAAAATGAGTGAGAAATTGAAAACAAATGAGAGCTAAATTCCTACTTCATCATCCTCATCTATTCTTGCCACTTAGATTAGGGTGTTTGCTTTGCTAATACTTGATTAGCAAAGCAAGAGCTTGGGTTTGAGTTTCTTCAAGGTAGATCATCTTTGTTATTGGAGATCGGAAGCAAGATTGTATCTTTCTCTTCATGGAGCCTCTCTAGAGTCTGGGTACTCGATGATCGCAGTGAAGAGACCTTAACACGGAGCTTTAGAAGTGAAGAAACGGACTACAAAGGTTGTAATCCCTAACTCTTAGAAGTAAAGCTGTTTACTTGCTTTTTTCGCCTAATCTCTAGTCTAAGATATTGGTTAGGGTTGTTCGGCACATGAAAAATTTAAATCGGGTATGGTTGATGCCTTATAGACCCATGTGACTGTGCCTAGTAACCCTACAGTGGTATCAGAGACTGGCTAAAGCATTAGGCGACGTGTATACGAAGTTAAAAGTCCGATCGAACCCTGAAACGTCGGTTTTGAACCTCTCTCTGGAAATTTTTTTAAAATGTTGATTTTTTCTGTATTAAAAATACTCAGAAAATTAAGCAGGGAATTCTAAGAATTACTGTGAAAAACGACATCCTAATTCTCTTAAAGCGCCGCGGAACCGCGGCAATACCATGCCTTGCGCGGCGGTTCCACGGCCGTACAGGGGTATTAGGGTTAGCTTTTGTCACAGTAACATCCATAGGTACTTTTGCATGCTTCTGGGAATTTTTAATTCTTCTCAAGTGTTGAGTTTTCTGGAGATGTTTTGTATTCGTTGATTCGATCGGAAAGTTTAACTTCGTTTAAGTTTTTCTGGGTTATTTAGAATGTGTTAAAAATTTCGAACGGATATCAATAACTCACTTTTTCCCCTGCCAGAAAATTTCCAAGTGTTGGATTTTTTCCTTAATTAAAGAACATTCATAGTCGTGCAAGTAACGCGGTGGACCTTCTAGAAGAACACAAACCTTAACTCGATTATGTGACCGTCTGAACCGTCTCTAAACCTTAGGGTCTGGGGCAGTACGGCGTTGCCACACGTGAGGCATTGGCACACGTGAGGCGTTGGTTTGACCCTTCTACGGCTGGACCATTGGTACTGTGGCATGTGATGGATACTTTTTGAACTCCGCTCAAGTGTTGAGCTATTTGGGAAATCTTGGGTGTTTGTTTATTCGATCGGAAAGTTTAACATTGTCTATTTATCTGGAATGTGATATAATATTTAGAATCCACAAGTAGTTATGAGATAACTAATTTGAATGTTATAAATCTAGCAGTTTAGTCTCATTTGATCGGTTGCCATGGGATTTTGATGTGATCAAAAGTCCGACGCAATCACATAACGTACGCGGATACTCGCCGGGTAAACTTAATAGATAGCCAAGCCCCATAGCCCTGACCAAGTGACTATAGGAGAACCCCGTCGCCAAAAGCATCCGTACGTGTGCTCGCGGCAGCGGTGTTCCGCCTTAGTGCACTTCGTCGATGGCATTCGGGGGTGCAGCCGTCTACTAAAGTTTGCGACGAGCATTCGATCAGGATGTCGGGAATCTTGTTGAATTGCCCGACTTGATATTGAAAAGTGTTTTCGAGATCGAGACTAAAATGCGGGGTTTATAATTGTTAGGCATGCGATGTCTAAGGAATTCATTTGGTTAGGCATGAGATGTCTAAGGAGATTGCGGATTCCAACTGTTGTAGTTTTACACTTTCTTTTCTGTGACCGTAAGCGTAGTATGTGGTGTATCGCCATTTTCGTTGCTATACATCAACGACAATCGGGATACGTATACTTGCTTACGTTGATGATATGAGATATTATGTGTTGCTGTGATATGTTATATTGGATCGTCGTGTTTTGTATAGCCGGGGGTTTTATGTGAGATGAGGGTTTTTATTTTCATTCATGTAAAATTCATTGTATGTAATATTTTTTTATTGGGGCACTTCCGGGATGAGGACGATATCACCATTGTATATTATTTACTTTTTCGCATTCGGTAGACCCAAGGCGGGGAGCACAAGTAACCGGGGTCTAGGGTTCAGTGGGAGACCATCTCGAGGAGTCAAGACCGAGTCTCCTAATCCTAGAATTGGCAGTGTTGCTTGCCGCTCTCGTAGGGGTCTAGGGATGTGGGTTTGGCTATTCATTGCGACCGTAGAATCCGTGTTTTATGCAGGCTCGATATAAAACACGGACGTCCTAATATATCCAATATTTCATATGTTTTCTTCTGCTGCATTGTTCTGTGATGAGATTATATTACTGCCTGAGACGAATGTTTATATTATATATATGAGATATATGTTATATTGCTGATTTCGTTTCAAATGTGATGCTTGTGAAGCATAATAAAATGGGACTTCATTAATGAGATTAATGAAACTAAAAGAAACCAAAAGATGTTGTAGAAACTTGTTTCAAAAACTGGTAGCTCTAGTTCTTGCTTTGCATAGCGGTGTTCCTTGAAGAACATCCAGCACCTTATTCGATAAGGAAAGGGCCGAGATCTCTTCACCGGGAGTGACCTCTTTAGCGAAACTAGCAGATGCTATAAACTCGGTTTGTCTCTTGATTGTTTTTATAGTTTTTGCTTTGCATAGTGATATTTGTGAAATATCCTGCACCTTATTCGATGAGGAAAGAGCCGAGATCTCTTCACCGGGAGTGACCTCTTTGGCAAAACTAGAAAAGGCCTCAAAAACATTCCATTTAAAATCACTCAATTCTACAACGATATCAAGTTCATTACGCAAAGGGTTTTCTTAAAAACATGACGTAGCCCTCTATCATTTTAGGAAGTAGAGTACTTAGTATTTGTGTTGCGTATGTCGACTATAGTTGAGGCGTAGTGTACGGTAGCTAAGTGATATCTTCCTACACAGCATATAATGCGATTAATTAGGACAGTCATATGATTATGTCGACCATAGTTGAGGGTCATGTAGGTGGGTCTAATTAATCATGAAATGACGGGAAGAACTTGACTAGTGCTTATGATATGTTGACCATAGTTAAGGTCATAAGTACTAGGGGCAAAATATTATCCGGAATTTCAAGTGTTGAAATTTGCAATGAGATTGCATACCTTCTATGAGATAGTTGGATCCTGATACCCACTGCGAGTAAGAGTTACTCCTGAGAGAGTTTTACACATTACAATTAGTCGATCGAGTAGGTGTCTAGAAAGGTGTTAACGGGGTTATGCCTCTGGGAAAACGAGGTTTATTTTAATTAGGTCCGTGCGAAAGCATGGGGAACCTCCCTCAAAGTACCGGCACTGGCCTGGCTGAAAAATTGGCGAACTTGTAGGGTGTAATTAATCCCGGCTAGTCTTTCCTTTTAGGGTTTGAAGGAAGATTTGACTAAAACAGTAGGAGACATCCTGATTAGATATATTAATAACCAATCTAATCTTGCAAGAACATATGCTGAGTGTTTTCTTCTATCTCTCTCCAAGTAGCGACCATGTCACGGGTTAATCAAAATAATAATACGGATGTATTGACCGAACCCGCTTGTTATACTGCGCTAGGGAACATTGGTCCCGCTCCAACTTATAATTGTTATAAGACAGAGCAGGAAATAGGGGATTACCAGAATTCCCGTACCGCCCAAACGAAGAAAGTACATGCTGATGCATCTTCTTCGGGTGTGTTCATTACCGAGAACTGTTTCTCAGTATCCTTTACGTCCTGGGTATGAGATACCGGATCAGGATCCCGCAAATGTAATCAGTTACAAGGGCTACAGATAGGTAGAGAACTGAGAACGGGTGATAAGTTTCAAGAGTTGGAAATGATGCAAGTGTTGCAGCCAAGTCTGTTGGCAGTTATCACCCTGTATTATCAGAATACATTGATTCTGAACGATGTTATTAGATACCGAACCTGATATACAATATGATATCAGTTTCTTTATTGTAGTAAAGAAGGATATAATTTTGTATTGTTGGATAATGTTTTGAACATTTCCTATATCAAGAGTTGATCGGTTCAGGCACGTTATCTAAAAACATAGATGTTCTAAATCAAACCACAGTTCTTAACACACAGAACACACACAAGAGGAAGAGTTCAGAAATGAACGAATCTTTCTTGAGGCATTGTAGACTAGGTCATATCAATGTGACCCGACTAGCTAAAGTTACATATAGATGCATATTTAAATTAATTTAGATTTACATCTTGTAAAACTTGCCAGTCATGTCACAAAGATAAGATGACCACAGCTCCGTTTATTAGAAACAGAGAAAGAGTTAGTGAACTCTTAGGATTGATACATGATGATGTATGATAGTCCCATGTCTACAAATGCCAGGACAGGTTCTTTGTACTTCATTACATTCACTGATGATCTCTCAAGATTCAGACATATGTTCCTGTTGAAACACAAGTCCGAAACTTTTGAGATAATCACAGAATATAAGTTAGAAGTAGAGAACCAAAAACGGGTATAAGTATTATGTTCTTTGATGAGATCAAGGAGGAGAATACTTAAGCACGGAATTCCTGGACTATTCTAAAGGAGAATGAGATTCTCTCTCAACATTACTCCTCCGTATACACTACAACACGTCGGTGTATCGGGGCGGAGCAATCACACCTTATGTGATATGGTGTGCTCTATGATGAGTACTACTGAATTGCCTATTTTCTTTTGGGGTTATGCACTTGAGAAGTTGCATACCTATTGAATAGGGTTCCAACCAAATCAGATACCTACCACTCCATATGTGATATGGTATGGGAAGAGCCCATCTCTTAAGGAAGTTAAGATTTGGGGTTGTCCGGCCTATGTCAAAAGCAAAATTCAGACAAGCTCGAGGCAAGGTCAGTTCTGTGGAAGTTTGTTGGATATCCTAAGCATTCGCAAGGGAATATCTTCTACCACACCGAGGAACAAAAGACGTTTTATTTCTCGGCATACTACTTTTTGAGAAAAAGGGAATTTCTTGTGAAGAAATTAGTGGTTATGAGGTAGAACTGGAAAGAGTTCCAGCTATACAAACTGCAGCGGATGATTTGGTAGAACCTATAGATTCAATAGTTTCCAATGAACCTCAGCCTCTCCACCGATCTAGTAGGGTTCCTCATCCACCTGAGAGATACTTCGGTTTCTCTATGACAGTGGGAGAGAGGATTGCATCATGAGATGATGACCCAACTAGTTTCGAGCAGGCCATCAAGTGGGACTCTGTGAGAATGGCTGGATGCTTAGCGATCTGAGATGAAATCTTTATACACCAACAAAATATGGACTTTGGTTGCTTTATCTGAAGGGTTAAATCCCCATCAGGAGCAAGTATATCTTGAGAAGATTACTTGGTGTACATGGAAAAGTTGAGACTTTCAAAGCTATGGTTAAGTCCATCCAGATCCTACTTGCCACGGTTACATACCATGACTACGATATCTGGCGGTTGGGTGTCATGACTGCTTTTCTAAATGATGATTTAGAAGAAAGCATCTATAAGTACCCAGCCAGAGGGCTTCGTAGACAGTGGGAGCAGCGGAAACGTGAGCATGATGTTTTATGGGATAAATCAGGCATCGCGGAGTTGGAACGTCTGTTTTGATGAAGTAGTCAAAGAGTTTGACTTCATCAAAATAGTAGATGAACCTTGTATATGCAAAAAGGTAGTAGGGAGTATGGTGGTGATCCTCATATAGTACGTGGATGACATACTCTTGATAGGGAAGGAGTTTCTGTTAGTGTATATGCCCTAGGGGCCATTATTGTATCATACTAGATTGTATATTACTTAATGGAAGCTTGGGATATTCACAGTTGTATATACAGTCTTGCTAAACATGGTAGTATGCTACTTGGTTTGAGTCTACTTTAATATGTGCATATGTTTCTTGTTACGTATCACTTATACATATTAGTAGAGCCCATAGGATCTTTGCTTGATTACCAGCGTTGTGATGGCAGTCACACTAGTGGGGGCTGGGTAGTCTGTAAGCAACATCCTATACAGGTCCCTGGTCGTTGGATTATCGAGATAGGGCATCGATATTCCAGAGTAGACTAAGTGTGTACGCTTCTCATCCCAGTTGGGGAGATGGTCTGTACCACAGCCATCAGTACGTCGTACTGGATATAGTATACAGGTGCTCGTTAGGTTACGGGTACACAGGACAGGACTCGCAGGGGAACTGATTGGTTGGTATTATACCCGTCGTCAGTTAACAGTTCCTTGGTGACATGAGTACAGCATAGTCCGCAGACTTGACACTGCTACTTCACCTCGAGTGTGTCCCACTGTTCTTAGATTGCTACCCTACCACGGATCAAAGGAGTCGTGCAAACAAGTAGCAGTTGGGTGCAGTCCCGAGCACTTGGAGGCAGTAATAGTTAGACAGGATTCGTCTCTCCCGGTATTGGGAGATGATATCGCGCTGTGTCAGAGAGCCATTACGCAAAGTCCCTAGCCAGGGCAAGCGAGATATACTGGTAGGTTCCAATAGCTTCTCAGGGTGTAATGGGCTTCGCTCCGACACGACTTATACAGCTATTAGGGGACTGACGCTTGCCGCCCCCTAGGCTTGATATGCGATAGTCTTAGACGAACAGACCGGACTGTATGGAGATTGTCACATCAGGCTCAGTGGGAGTTCGGATGATTTTCCTCATCGGCCTTCTTATCGACATCTACCTAGGGACCGTTACGTACAGCTAGTGCTGCTTGCGGTCTGTGGTTAAACCCACTGCCAGCGTAGTGTCGAGTTTTTAGAGTCCCACACAGAGAGTTTCCCTGCTCCAGGCGAAACGATATAGAGGTCACATGGTTTTACAATAAGGGTTCGGACGCGTACGTGTGTTTACGTACGTACGACTTTTCGGACAGTTTTTACTAGCCGGCTTTGGTTTAAGCCAGATTCTAGTATCGGGTTATAGGATTTATACAGTCTAAAGTTTTTTCATGTTTTCACGGATTGGAGGGGCGTTCTCGTAATTTGTCGGGAAGCTTCTAGAAGTGTGGTGACTTGGGGGGTAAGGTGGCATTGCATTAAATGAGATTAGTGACTCATTTGTGTGATTCATCCATGTCATTAATGCATCATAAATGCTTAATGACTCATGGAGATGAATCACTCATAGATATTTATGAAGCATGGTTGTTAATTCTATTATTTCATTTTTGGATAAATAATAATGTTTCATATATATTATGATACATCATTATCTCATTTCATTCTCATCTTCACCTTCTCCCTCCTCAAGCTCACTCTCTCTTCAAACCCTAACCCTAGCCTCTCATGTGTTGAGATCAAGGGTTAGCTAGACTAATACATCCATAACCTCACTCTATATCCCCTAGATAGCTTAGATTAGCACTTTAAGTAACCTAGTTATCTCAAGTTTGAGATTAAGCTTGGCGTAGGAGCTTTCGGGTGGATCGTCTTTGATTTGAGGAGGCCGTTGAGGTGCCGATGTTCCAAGGAGCCTATGAGGAATGGAGGACAGCGATGAAGACCTGAAAGACATGTAACGTGAGGTATAACTTCGAATCCGAGTAGTTAAACCTCTAGTAGATAGTTAGCAATGGTTTAGATAACGATTCATTCGCTCAAGTCCGTGTTACGAAGCTTTGATAATCATTTTTCATATATTCCGCCTCCCCGCAAGTTCGTGGGGTGCGTGACATGGACTTACAATTCCTACGACTAGGGACCTGTATAAGGATGTGCTTGTAGATTACCCAGCCCCCACTAGTGTGACTGCCATCACAACGCTGGTAATCAAGAAAAGATTATAAGAGCTCCACTAATATGTATAAGCGATATGCTAAAAGAAACACATGCACATATTGAAGTAGAAATAAACCAAGTAGCATACTACCATTTTGAGTAAGATTGTCTATACAACTGTGAATATCCTAAATTTCCATTAAGTAATATACAAACTAGTATGATACAGTAATGGCCTCTAGGGCATATACATTAACAATTAGATCACTAAGTTACCTCACTTAAGGTTGGAGCTTGGACATAAGCCCTTGGGTGGATCTTCTATTACCTAAAGGAGACCGGCAACTGAGTTAGTTGGAAGCTTCGAAGGTGCCAAAGAAAGGAGTTCAAACTTGAAGCTCGATCCAAGGAGCAAAGAACCACTTGAAGACCTGAAGGACTTGACACGAGGGTATAACACTTTAACCGAGTAGTTAACACCCCCTTGTAGTTTAGTTTTTGCTACTTAAGGTTTAATCATGACCCTAAAGTGGATAAAGTCTATGTTGCAAAGCAAAACATGATCTTTTGATGTGAAAAAATCATTTTTCATGTATTCCGCCTCTCCGCGAACACGTATGGCGTGCTACATAGACTTACACTATTTTTGTGTACCTGGTATGGTGTGTAATATTATATCATTATCTTTATTATCAAATGGAGGATATAATTTTGCACTTGTATGCAATGTTATCAACATTCACCTGAATCATGAAATGGTTGGGTCGGGTACACTAAGCAATGGAATATACATTCTCAATCAACATCAAGTTTTCAACGTCCAAAACACACTAAAAAGAAAAGTTCCGGAATCAAACCAAGCTTTTCTATGGCATTGTAGACTCGGTCATATCAATAAACACGACCGACTAAGTTACATAAAGAAGGATACTTAGATCCATTTGGGTATCAATCATATGCAACTTATCAATCATGTATCATAAGAAAGATGACAAAAACTCCGTTCACTGGACACGGAGAAAGAGCCACTGAGCTCCTGGGACTCATATACAGCGACGTGTGTGGGCCAACGTCTACACATGCACGAAGTGGTTATTCCTACTTCATTACTTTCACAGATGATTTTTCTAGGTATGGACATGTATTCTTAATGAAATATATATCTGAGGCCTTTGAGAAATTTCAAGAGTATAAGAATGAAGCGGAAAAGCAAACCGGCAAAAGTATCAAGATGCTCCGTTCCGATAGGGGCGGAGAATACTTAAGTACCGAGTTCCTGGAATACCTAAAAGAGAATGGAATTCTCTCTCAGCTTACTCCTCCATACACACCACAACACAATGGTGTATCAGAAAGACGGAATCGCACCTTACTTGATATGGTGCGTTCCATGATGAGTAATGCTGAGTTATCGCCCTCCTTCTGGGGTTATGCACTGGAATCTGCTGCATACCTATTGAACAAGGTTCCAACTAAGTCTGTGCCTACCACTCCATATGAATGTGGAGTGGGAAGAAACCTTTTCTTAAGTATTTAAAGATATGGGGTTGTCCTGCCTTTCTCAAAAAGGTTCATCCAGACAAACTCCAGGCACGTTCAGTACTTTGTAAGTTTGTGGGATACCCCAAGAATTCTAGGGGATATTATTTCTATCATGCTGAGGAACAAAAGATCTTTGTTTCTTATCATGCCCGCTTCATGGAACTTCAATTCTCGAAAAAGAGATAAGTGGGAGCGCGATGGAGCTGGAAGAAATTCCAGAACCTCAGACTATTACTGAAAACTTGGTAGAACCTGAGACTTCAATGGAACAGGACATACCCATGCCGCTCCGCAGATCTAGTAGGCTATCTAATCCGCCCGAGAGATACTACGGCTTTCTCGTAGACGTGGATCGAGAAGATTGCATCATCGGCGATGATAAGCCCACTAGTTTTCAGCAAGCTATCACGAGTAAAGACTCGGTGAAGTGGTTGGATGCTATACGAACCGAGATAGAATCCCTATACACAAACAAAGTTTGGACTTTAGATTTTGCTCCTACTGGGGTAAAACCCGTAGGGTGCAAATGGATCTTCAAAAAGAATATTGATGTAGATGGTCAGGTAGAAACCTACAAATCTAGACTTGTTGCTAAAGGTTTTTGTCAAAGACCAGGATTGGATTATGATGAAACTTTTTCACCAGTGGCTATGCTTAAATCCATTCGGATCCTACTTGCCATTGCTGCCTTCCATGACTATGAGATCTGGCAGATGGATGTTAAAACCGCCTTCCTAAATGGAAATTTAGAAGAGTGTGTTTTCATGGATCAACCAGAGGGCTTCATAGACAGTGGGAGCAGTGGAAAAGTGTGCAAGTTGCTTCAATCCATTTATGGATTAAAGCAGGCATCATGGAGTTGGAACATCTGCTTTGATGAGACGGGCAGAGAATTTGACTTTATCAAAAATGAAGATGAACCTTGTATTTATAAGAAGATTGTAGGGAGAGCTGTAGTATTCCTCGTTTTAAACGTTGATGGCATTCTCCTGATAGGAAATGACATTCCTTTGCTACAATCGGCCAAGCTGTTCTTGTCACATAAGTTCTCTATGAAAGACCTGGGGGATGCCTCGTACATTCTAGGGATTAAGATCTATCTTGACGGATCTAAAAGAATGTTGGTACTTTCACATTTGAGGTACATAGACACCGTACTAAAGAGGTTTAGTATGGAAGATTCTAAGCGCGGAAATTTGCCCGCTTATCGCGGAATCACCCTCTCCAAAGAAATGTCTCCCAAGAATGATGAGGAGAGGGCTCGCATGAGCATAGTACCCTACGCTTCGGCCGTAGGGTCAATAATGTATGCGATGTTATGTACCAGACCAGATGTAGCTTACGCACTCAGCATGGTAAGCAGGTATCAGTCTGACCCAGGTAAGAAACATTGGATAGCAGTTAAGAACATTCTTAAATACCTGAGAAGGACTAAAGAGATGTTCCTGGTGTACGGTAATGGGGACCTCCAGATCGAGGGTTACCGACCCTGGCTTCCAAAGTGACAAGGATGACTCTAAATCTGTCTCGGGTTATGTGTTCATCCTCAACGGAGGGGCAGTTTGTTGGAAGAGCTCCAAACAGGATACCGTAGCAAACTCGACGATGGAGGCCGAGTATATCACTGCGAGCGATGCCACAAAAGAAGCAGTCTGGATCAGGAAGTTCGTTTCTGAACTTCAGGTGGTTCCATCCATTGCTAATCCAATACCATTGTATTGCGATAACAACGGAGCCATAGCTTTAGCAAAGGAACCACGGTCCCATCAGAAATCCAGACATATCTTGAGGCGGTATCACTTGATCAGGGAGATCGTGGATCGCCAGGAGATCGAGGTACGGAGAGTGGACACAAAATATAACACGGCAGATCCATTCACCAAGGCCATCCCTCAAATCCAGTTCGAGAGACTGTTCAAGATGTTGGGCATGCGGTACTCCAGATACTGGGTCTGGTGCAGACAGTAGGTACTCATTGCGCCAATTACAGGCCTTAGTGCAAGTGGGAGATTGTTGGATATGTATGCCCTAATCTTGCTTGATATGATAGTATGCTATTTTGTTTGTCTTTATCTTAACATGTGATGTGTTTTACTTTGTATTTCATATCTTATATACATGTTGATAAAGCCCGTAGGATCTTTGCCTGACTACTTACCTTGTGATGGCGATCATACTTGTGGGAGCAGGGTAGTCAAAAGGCACATCCTTAAAAGCATCCCTAGTCGTAGGAGTATCGAGACTGGGCATCATTACTCTAGAGTAGACTAGTGTATACATATCTAGATCCTGACGAGGGGTGATGGATTAGTCCCGCAACTATTGGTGAGATGCATCTAAGATTGTATACAGGTGCTCACTGGGTGTGAGTACACTGGACAGGACTCGCCGAGAACAGACTAGTTGGTATTATACCTAGCGTCAGATAGCAGTTCCTAGGTGAAATGTGTACAGATTAGTCTGTCGACCTGAGGTCATCATTTGTCTCGTGTGAGTTCCCATTGTGCTTTGATTACTACCCTACCATGGCTCAAAGGAGTCGTGCAAACAAGTTTTAGTTGGGTATAGTTCCGAGCCATATGGAGGCAGTGAGCGACTGTTGGGGATTCGTCTCTCCCGGTATAGGGAGTCGATATCGCACTGTGATCGGTTGGTCATTACCATAAGTCCCTGGCCAGCGCTGATTGAGAATTACTGGTGGTCGGACCAGTAGATTCTCGGATGGTCTTGAGCCACACTGACACGACTTGTCGGGTTATTAGGGGTCTGACGTTTTCCGCCCTCCAAGACCTTACATCCGATGCTCTCAGACGAATAGACCGGACTGCACGGAGATTTTCATGGATAGGCTCAGTAGGGGTTTCAGATGAGTTCGCTCGTCGGCCTCCGTTTCGACATGTACCGAGGTTGCCGTTACGTACATCTAGTGCCACTGACGGACTTTTGGTTAATCCCACTGCCAGCGTACTGTCGAGTCTTTAAAGTCCCACACAGAGGGTTTCCCTGGATTAAGAGAGACGATGTAACATTTCAAAAAAATAAAATATTATTTTTGGGAATTTTCATAATTTAATATTAATTTTTAATGAATATTTTAATAGTCGGTATAATTAAATACCGATAAATGGTGAAAATTCCGGAGAAAATTTTGGAAAATTCTAAAATAGGGTATTTTGTGGAAATATGTCATTTTTAAGCTTTTATGGTTACGTAAATGCTATTTTGGTATTAACCGCGATTAAAAATCGCTAATTGGATTTTTGGCTTTTTGTGCAAAAATGTGCACATAACATTTTCCACACTTGTTTCATGTTATGGACTCATAATGGCTTAGGGTTGAACCATGTTTAGATGACCATGGTGGGTCTAAACCATTTGGTTAAATTAAGTGGGTTGATTAAGGGCTTAGCTTGTTTAGGGATTGGATTAAGTGGGGGTTGACTTGTGGCTAGAGAGATAGAGAGAGCCATGATGGTGGTCATGCTAGCTTTCATCAAGAGAGAGAGGGAGGTGGCTCCTAGGTTATGTCACCTCATCTCATTTCAAAACTCATCACCCTCCATGTCACTTCAAAACTTTTGCCTCTCACATCTCTCCCTCTTACTCACTCACACTCACATCTCTCACTCACACCACACCATCATACACCACAACCTCAGCCCAAAACAAAAGAACAGCCCCAGCAGTAGCAGCTGCGGCACCCACACACAAAAAGGAAAACAAAAGAGAAAAACATCAGCAGCTACATTAACCACAGCAGCAGCAGCACACAACTTCAGCCCCAATATCAACACTTCAGCCCCAATTCTGCTTCAGCTGCAACAATATCATTCAAAACAACACCACCACACCACCACAACCATTCCCACAACACCAAAGCAACAACAACACCAGCCACAACCAAAACCACAGCATCAGTAACAAAACTGCTGTTAAAAACAGCATCAGCAGCAGCAAGTAGCACAGCAACACCAACAGCTCAACAGTCCAGCAACAGCCCCTTTCCTCCTCCTTCATCATCTCTTCTCCTACATCCTAGGACCCCCTTGAGGTATAATCTCACAACCCAACTCCTATGTTGCAAAATTATAGTTGTTTAGCCGAAATTTTAGTGTTATTAAGTAGATTAGTGCTAGTTTAGGCAAATTGGAGTGAGACTTGACCAAGTGTTGGTTTTGATTGTTAGGGTAACCTTATTAAATGTGTTTGAAACTAGCTAACCCCAGAATACCCCAGATTTCCAGTAAGTTACCTGAAAGTTTCGACTTGGCGTATTTTAGCAATTTTCTCGACTTATTGACCTTTCTGAGATCTGCTTTCACCCCGGGAACTCTAAAATAAAATTGACTTGGCAGTAAGCTGTGCAGGCATCCTGGAACCATCCCACAAAACCCTAGCCCCCACCTCAATTTCTTGGCCGCAGATATATTCCCTCTGGCCGCAATTTGCGGCCAGAGCAGTAGGGAACCCCCTCGTTTTGCGTGCACGGCTCTTTTACCTGTAAACTTGACCCTGGGTATGTCTAGTTTTGTCTGGTTCCAACCAGAGTAGAATCTGGGTTGATTTTCATGAGTTGGCGTATGATTTACGACTTGTTTTCGTATGGATTTTTGGTATTCGATGATTCGTTCTGTCGGGTGGCGTTTGGACGTCAACGACAGTGGATATTGGCTGTGTTTGCACGCGAGGCTATAGGTTTTTACCTATTGGCGTAACGTGCACCGTTTTGGTTTCCGACATGGTTTTCATGTGTTTTAGCGTGTGATATCCTTGTAGGTACCCCCACGTGGTGTCGGAGCGTTGGAGATGTAAATGGCGGCATCGGCACCGGTACGCATAAAGAAAGGTGAGTAGATTTATATCTACGGGGAGAAGTCGGGTGGATGGCGTATAGCGCCCCCGCAGTTCGTAGTGATGTATACGGATGCGTATACACACTAACAATTATTATATGTTGTTGGGATTAGTTATTGTTGTTTAGGATGGATAATTGGTGTGTTGGATTGGTGAAAGGTTACGAAACCCTAGGGTAGTGGGCGCACTATACATACACATACACACATACATACTTGCATACGTCCTTATTTCATATGTGCTTATGGGATTCTATATAGTTATGTGTTCACATGGGTATGGGACTATGTGTTCACATACGGATTTGAGGATGATACATGGGATTGAGATGAGTCGATGAGTCGATGAGTCTGATCTAAGATTATGATATCGGTTATATGGTAAAATTCGTATTTGAGATACGTCTTGATGCTTTAGCGGATTTTGGGATAATGATGCCATAGGAATATTGACATATATATGTAAATGATCGACATGTGATTATGATACGAAATAGGATATGATATGATATGATATGACAAGACATTTATGATAGGCCGCCTTGGGCATTGTTTACTCCTTGAGATGATATGTGCTGATGATATCGATTCATACGAGACTGTCGATCAGTAGTCAAATCATAATTTCAGTGATGATATTAGCTTTGTACTAGACGTAGGTCAGTACCCGGATTATGATATTTGATTAAAGAGAATACCAGATGAATGATATGACGAATGTGATATTGACCTGTACCCAGATTTGGGGATGCCGTACGACGGATTTACGTACGAGCTATAAATTGATATTTGATCTGCACTCTTGACTTGGGAATAATCGATTATAGAGATATGGTATCGGATGTGACATTATCGAGGCGGGATCACCGACTATATATATATATATATATATATATATATATATATATATATATATGTATCGACTCAGAGGTTAGGCGGTTTTCCTTACCTACTGTTAGCTTTAGCTCAGCCTTATAGTGGTGTAGCTATATGACTCTTATGACATTAGATGCAGTCCTGCCATCATTGTGTTAGTATTCAGCTCCCGCACTTTATTATTGTTGCTCTGCACCGCATACTGTTGTGATTCATATTCCATTATTGATATCCTGCTGTTAGGACACCAGCACCATTACCGATGATGCGTATGTACCACGTACACTTATTTGCCGGCTCACACACATCTTCATCGGTAATTGCCATGTCACGAACACTTAGAAAATATTATTGCTTGATTTAACTTGTTAGCTAGTAGTGACATGATATTAGTATACTTGCCTCATATGCCAGTTTGACATTGTAGTTATTACTTGTCACTTCATGCATACTGTTATTCATTATATGCTGCATTCATGGATCCTCATGCTTATATTCATGATTTCACATGCTATTGATGATTTGGATTCGGGTTTCCATGAGATTTTCTTGATTTGGAGGAAAACCGCAAAACATATATATAAACTACTTTCTCTCTTTTTAAATAAAAATGCGGTTTTCCCATGATGTATGAGTCGTCCACCATGAGTTTTGCGGATGGATTTCGAGACCCGATTCGAGGAGGCGGATGAACCGTTTCGGGTACATGGTGGGCCCGGTGCGGTACCCCGCGGCAAGAAGATCGCAGGAGATGGCGTTGAGCCTGGCAGGGGAGCACGACCGACCGGTGATATTACCCAACGCGTCGGATATCCGGAGGATACCGTCGTGGTCATGAGATGGATGGTAGGGGCCGATCTAGACTGACGGCACCCTGGATATTATGATTGAGACATTGTGATTTTGAGGTTTTGAGATATTGAGGTACAAAGATTGTGATACAGAGATATCGAGATATTGGGATTTATGTTTTGTGCCGATGCTAGGCACTGTTTATGCTGATTTCATTTATGATACCTCATTTTAAAAATACAGAAATCTCACAAATTTATGAAAGCAGTTTTCTTCAGTACATGCATTCTGTTTCATGCATTCATATATCATCCATATGACATATGGCTACCTGAGGCACTGACACAGGCATATGGGATTACATTTGGGTTAGATATTTACACTAGCCATGGTATAAGCTGCTGGTTATATATATTTGAGGATTATATATTATGATCGTATGACTTAGGATTGCGTCATACATGCGATTTCTGTTCGTAGATCTTTTTCTACTCACGAGTTGGCAACTCACCCCCGTTGTGCCCCAGTTTCTTGCAGGTGTTGCCGTACGGGTTTCATTACGGCTTTGCGGGCACAGCTCCTTTCAGGTGACTTGCTAGAAGGTGGGTTATTTGTATCGTACCCATCAGTATACATTGTATATTATATTCAGTTGTATCTAGAAGTTCCATCAACCAAACATGTACTTATTTGAGATAGAGACCAGTGATGTTTATTCTTTCGACTTTAGAGTCGCGTGTTACATTTCTATGGATTTCTTGCTGATTGGAGTTTCCTGTTCTGTTGTGATCCTCGCCTTTAGGCGTTGTATACTATTGTTGCAAACTGGTTGATTTACATATGGTTTTTCCTACACTCCACTACTT
This sequence comes from Agapanthus africanus, assembly GCA_030015575.1. Classification (NCBI taxonomy): domain Eukaryota; kingdom Viridiplantae; phylum Streptophyta; class Magnoliopsida; order Asparagales; family Amaryllidaceae; genus Agapanthus; species Agapanthus africanus. The sequence continues at coordinate 809,338,148 of CM057338.1, forward strand.
TTCTTGGTTTGGATTTCTAGGCTCGGCTTACTTAGAGTACGTACGCCTTGAGACGTTCGTAGTCTAGGTGCCGGTCATGTTCCGTACTTTCGGGACGTGACAGACGATGTAGAGGCCGTATGGTCTTACGGAATGGTTTCGATCACATACGTGTACCGGCTACACGAATGATGTTCGGACGGATAATACTAGTGATCTTTGGTTTAAACCGGATCCTAGTATTATACTATTGGATTGTACTTGTCTCTATGTATCCGTATTATTCGGAATACGGATACGGGTATGTATATACGGTGAGGGCATTCTTGTAATTTCACAAGAATGAGCTTCTAGAAGGAGACACCTCATTATTGATTTATCCTTTTTTGATAAAGGATTAATGAGGTGGAAATTAGGAGACACATGAGGAATGGGTTGAAAGCATGGCTTTGTTAAATTTTTGTTCATTTGGAGTTCCTATTCAAGCATGGTTGATTATTTTGAGTCTAAAATAATCCATGCTTGAATTATTGTCACAAGACTTAGCCATTCTCTCATCTCATTCTCTACATCATTATCGCATTCTCATTCTCTCTCCTAGGTTTTGCTCTCCTTCTCCCTCAAGCTCATCCCTTCACATGTGTTGTGATCCATTGAGCTTTGAGACCAAATAATCCATAGATCACACTCTACATCTACTTAGTAATCTCATCTAGCACATTAGATCACTAAGTTATCTCACTTGAGGTTGGAGCTTGGACATAGTCCCTCGGGTGGATCTTCTATTACCTAAAGAAGACCGGCAACCGAGTTCGTTGAAGCTTCGGAGGAGCCAAAGAAAGGAGTTCAAACTTGAAGCTCGATCCAAAGAGCAAAGAACCACTTGAAGACCTGAAGGACTTGACACGAGGGTATAACACTTTAACCGAGTAGTTAACGCCCTCTTGTAATTTAGTTTTTGCTCATTAAAGTTTAATCATGATCCTAAAGTGGATAAAGTCTATGTTGCAAAGCAAAACATGATCTTTTGATGTGAAAAAAATCGTTTTTGATGTATTCCGCCTCCCAGCGAACACGTGGGGTGTGCTACATAGACTAACAGCTGATCCCGCAGTTATTGGTGTTTGACACCGAGATTGTATGCTGGTGCACATTGGAGAATGAGTACACTGAGCGGACTTGCCAAGAACTCCGAGATGGTTTTATATCCATGTCAGATAGCAGCTCTTTGGTGACAATAGTACAGGGTAGTCTCTTGACCTGAGATCGCTATAGTGTCTTGTGTATATTGTAGGGTTCCTAGGCACTCCCAAGAGGTCTCACAAGGCATTAACCATGCCAATTTCAAAAATTACGGGTGCCGAGAAACCTTAATACGGATCGTTGACTAGATATTTAGGCGAAAAAGCAACTAGTAAACTACTTTAGTAAGAGAATACGGAAATACAACCTTTGTAGATCCGGTCTTCCACCTCCACGGCTCCGTGATGAAGTCCTCTCCGCTGTCCAAATCAAATCCCGGGCTCTAGCGTCGGCTTCATCGGAGAAATGGCGGGCTAGGTCATCGACGACGTGCCGAAGATGATCTACGTCGAGGCATCGCTAGATCAAGCTCCAACTTCACCAAGTCTAGAAAACTTGTGAAGGAAACACACTCTACTACTTGGCAAGAGGTAGAGGATGAAGAAATAGGAAGTGGGTTCACTTTAGAATTGGATTTCTCACACTTTTCATCAATCCACCATTGATGAAGTGAAGCTTTCTTCATTGAAGATGAAGAAGAAGAAGAAGATGAATATTATCATAAGTATTTTTCTAAAAGGAAATAAAATGAATACTTATCATAATGTAACCATGGTCAAGTGTAGAGAATAGACTAGGGTTAAGTGGAATGGTTAGGGTTAAGCATGAGACAAGAATGGTGGACTAGGTCAAAGATTCATGAAGTTTCAACTAAACTACAAAACTAGCAACCATTCTTTTCTCATTTATTCAAAATAAATAAATAAATAAGTAAGAAAAGAAAACCCTAATCATTAGTTTAACCATGGCTTAATTCTTTACACTTAACCAAGTAAACATGTATCATCAAACATGATACAATCAAGTGCACAAAAGTATATCACATATACAACTTGCACAAATCAAGTGAGAAAATCCATTTAAAGTGAACCAATACTAGTTAATGCAAACTAATATATCAAATATATAATTATGCATTAAATCATTAAATCAACACTTGATTTAATGATCCGATCATATCGCATATAACCGGCTAGTATCCAATGTATCGGCTTATCGAGTCAATCCTTGATTCGATAACTAGGTTATATCGCATATAACCATTCGATACATTCATCGCGAGAATAGAATACGGTATCACATACACGCATTATTCTCGGTCCCGCACATATCTCATATGCGCTCCTATTTCGTTTCACTTGAGCTAGGAAACCTCTGTGTAGGACTCTAAAGACTCGTCAATACGCCGGCAGCAGATGATGATCATATCAAACACCCACAAGCCGCAAGCGGTCTGCTAAACGTAACGGCCACCCGGGTATTGAGCGATCAGAAGATCGACGAGCAAGCCCGCTCACACTCCAGTGAATCCAACCAGTAACACTACCGTACAGTCCGGTCTGATCGTCTGATATGTCGCATATCTCGTCTAGGGGTGGTAAACGTCAGACCCCAATAGCTCGATAAGTCGTGTCGATATGAGGTCTATAACAATTCGAGAAACTACTGGTAACACTTACCAGTAAATCTCAGCAACCCTGGCCAGGGATTTCCTGTTATAGCCAATCGAACACAGCGCAACATCAACTCCCTATACCGGGAGAGACGAATCCCCTCCTATCGCTCATTGCCTCCATGTGACCCGGGACTGTACCCAAAAACCACCGTTTTGCACGCCCTCTTGGACGTGGTAAGATGGAAATCAAAGCACAGTGGGAACCACACAAGACTCTATGACGATCTCGGGTCAACAGACTACTCTGTACCAGTGTCACCAGAGAACTGCCATCTGACGTGAGGTATAATACCATCTAGGAGTTCTCGGCGAGTCCGTCCAGTGTACCCAGTCTCTACTGATCACCCGTATATCATCTCTGATGTCAAACACCAATGGATATGGGATCATCCATCGCCCATCTGTATGGGTCGAGAAGGTATACGCTAGTCTACTCTGGTATATCGATGCCCCGTCTCGATACACCCACGACTAGGGACCTTGAAGGATGTACTTGTGGACTACCATGTCCCCACTAGTATGATCCGCATCATAGTCCAGGTAGTCAAGCACACATCCTAAGGGCTTTACCAACATGTAACAGAGAGACAAACAGTATACACGTTAAGGTAAAGAGTAACCAGATAGCGTACTATCATGTCGAGCAAGAAAGTCCTCCCTATATATGTCCCAGCATCCACTACAATGTACATCCTATGTATAGTAATGGCCTCTAGGGCATACATATAACTAACAATCTCCCACTTGCACTAGGGCCATCTGTAGTAGTGGTTGTAGTATCTCATACTCAACCATCCCATAAAAGTCTCTCTCTGGGAATAGGCCTTCGTGAGTGGATCCGCCGTGTTGTTCTCTGAGTCTACTCTCCTAACCTCGATCCCCTGGAGATCAACCATCTCCATGATCAGGTAATACTGCCTTAGATTATGTCTGGATTACTGATGGGACGGACGTTCCTTGGCATAAGCCACAACTCCATTGTCACACAATGGGAGGAACAAAGTTCATCTCATGAACTAATATACACCCAGACTGCCTCTTTGGTAGCATCTTAAGTAGCGATTTATCCAGCCTTTATCGTCTAGTATGCCACGGTATCTAGCTTGGAACTCTTCCAACATACCGTCCCTTTACTGAGCGTAAAGACAATGACTGTGACTGACATTCAGTCGTCTTTATCACCCTGGAACCTTTCCAGTGATTCTCCCCAGGATCGATTGATACCATCTCACTACAACTAGTGAGTATGCTAATATCCATTTAGATCTATCTCATAGATCCAAAACCTTGGATTTAGTAGGTATCAGTTTAATCCTATATGGAGAATCATAGTGATATGCGGAGATTGATCGAGCGTAGCATAGGAAACTTCTTCCCTATCAAGAGTATGTCATCCACGTACTCTACGAGGATCGTCACCATACTCCCTACTACCTTTTTGTTTATACAAGGTTCATCTACCATTTTGATGATGTCAACTTCTTTGACTAATCCATCAAAACAGATGTTCCAACTCTGTGATGCCTGCTTTAATCCTATAAAGCATCTTGCACACGTTTCCGCTGCTCCCACTGTTTACGAAGCCCTCTGGCTGTGTACTTATAGACGCACTCTTCTAAAATATCATTTAGAAAAGCTGTCATGACACCCAACCGCCAGATATCGTAGTCATGGTATGTAGCCGTGGCAAGTAGGATCTGGATGGACTTAAGCATAGTTACTTAAAAAGGTTTCATCATTATCCACACCTGGTCGATGACGAAAGGCTTTAACAAGTCTAGATTTGAAAGTCTCAACTTTTCCATCTACACCAAGTAATCTTCTCAAGATATACTTGCTCCTGATGGGGATTTAACCCTTCAGATATAGCAACCAAAGTCCATACTTTGTTGGTGTATAAGGATACCATCTCAGATCGCTAAGCATCCAGCCATTCTTACAGAGTCCCACTCCTGATGGCCAGCTCGAAACTAGTTGGGTCATCATCTCATGATGCAATCCTCGCTCCCACTGTCATAGAGTAACCGAATTATCTCTCAGGCGGGTGAGGAACCTTACTAGATCGGCGGAGAGGCTGAGGTTCGTTGGTAATTATTGAATCCTTTGGTTCTGTCAAATCTTCAGCTGCAGTTTTGTATAGCTGGAACATTTCCAGTTCTACATAACTGACCTTGCCTCGAGCTTGTCCGGATTTTGCTTTTCAGACATAGGCCGGACAACCCCAAATCTTAACTAGCTTAAGACATGGGCTCTTCCCTTTCCATATCACATATGAAATGGTAGGCAACTGATTTGATTGGAACCCTGTTCAATAGGTATGCAGCTTCTCAAGCGCATAACTCCCAAAAGGAAACAGGTATCTCAGTAGTACTCATCATAGAGCACACCTTATCATATAGGGTGTGATTGCTCCTCCCCGATATACCATCGTGCTATGGTGTATACGGAGGAGTAATGCTGAGAGAGAATCTCATTCTCCTTTAGAATAGTCCAGGAATTCCGTGCTCAAGTATTCTCCTCCCTGATCACATCAAAGGACATAATACTTATACCCTTTTTGGTTCCCTACTTCTAACTTATATTCTGTGAATATCTCAAAAGGTTCGAACTTGTGTTTCAACAGGAACATATGTCTGAATCTAAAGAGATCATCAGAGAATGTAATGAAGTACAAAGAACCAGTCCTGGCATATGTAGACAGGGGACCTTACATACATCAACATGTATCATCCCAAGAGTTCACTAACTCTTTCTCTGTTTCCAATAAACAGGGCTAAGGTCATCTAATCTTTGTGACATGACTGGCAAGTTTCATAAGATGTAAATTCAAACTGATTTAAATATGCATTTATATGTAACTTCAGCTAGTCTGGTCGCATTGATATGACCTAGTCTACAATACCTCAAGAAGGATTCGTTCAGTTCTGAACTCTTCCTCTTGTGTGTGTTCTGTATACTAAGAACTGTAGTTTGATTTAGAACATCAATGCTTTTAGATAACGTGCCTGAACCGATCAACTTTTGATATAGGAAATGTTCAAAACAATATCCAACAATACAAAATTTTATCGTTTCTTTACTAACAAAGAGACAGATATGATTTTGTATATCAGGTTCGGTATCTAATAACATTCATTCAGAATCAATGTATGTGGAATACATGGTGACAGTGACCAACAGACTTGGCTGCAACACTTGCCCCGTTTTCTGCCTCATGAAACTTTTCACCCGTTCTCAGTTCTCTACCTATCTGTAGCTCTATGTAACAGATTACATATCTGGGATCCTGATCCGGTATCAGATACCCAGGACGTAGAGAATAGAGAAACAGTTCTATATAAAGAACACACCCGAAGACGATGCATCAGCATGCACTTTCTTCGTTTGGGCGGCACGGGAAATCTGGTATTCCCCAATTTCCTGCTCTGTCTTATAACAATTATAAGTTGGAGCAGGACCAACGTTCCCCAGCTCAGTATAACAAGTGGGTTCGGTCAATATTTCCGTATTATTATCTTGATTAAAGCGTGATATGGTTGCTACCTGGAGAGAGAGAGAAGAAAACACTCAGCGTATGCTCTTGCAAGATCAGATTGGTTATTATTTTATCTAATCAGGATGGCTCCCACTGCTTTTTATCAAATCTTCCTTCAAACCCTAAAAGGAAAGACTAGCCGGGATTAATTACACACTACAAGTTCGCCAATCTTTCAGCCAGGCCAGTGTCGGTACTTTGAGGGAGGTCCCCCGTGCTTTCGCACGAACCTAATTAATGTAAACCTCGTTTTCCCAGAGGCGTAACCCCGTTGACACCTTTCTAGACACCTACTTGATCGGCTAATTGTAATGTGTAAAACTCTCCCAGGAGTAACACTTACTCGCAGCGGGTATCGGGATCCAACTATCTCATAGAAGGTATGCAATCTCATTGCAAATTTCAACACTTGAAATTCCCGATAATATTTTACCCCTAGCGTGCTATGACCTTGACGCAGGCCAACAAACCATAGTACGCTAGTCAAGTTCAACCCGTCATTTCCTGATTGAATTAAACCCACCCGCACGACCCTTGACGCAGGCCAACAAAGTCGCACGACTACCCTAATCCAATCTGCATCATATGCATAAGCAGATAAATACTAGTTAGCTACCGCACACTACGCCTTGACGCAGGCCAACAAACGTAGCACGAATACTAACTACTATTTATTTAAAATGACGGAGGGCTACGACAGGTTTTTTTGAAAACCTATTGCGTAATGAACTTGATATCGTCGTAGAATCAAATGATTTTGAAATGGAGTGCTTTTGAGGCTTTTCTAGTTTTGCTAAAGGAGTCACTCCCGGTGAAGGGATCGTCGGTCCTTTCCTCGTCGAATGAGGTGCGGGATATATCATACATATCACTGTGCAAAGCAAAAACTCTTAAAAGCAATCAAAAGACAAACCGAGTGTGTAGCATCTGCCAGTTATTGCTAAAGGAGTCACTCCCGGTGAAGGGATCTCGGTCCTTTCCTTATCGAATAAGGTGCAGGATATATCATATATACCTCTGTGCAAAGCAAGAACTGTAGCTACCTGTTTTATTTTGAAATTCGATTCTACAACATCTTAGGTTTCTTTTATTTTCATTAATCAGATTAATGAAATCCCATCATTTATATACCTAAACATCACAGATAAATACGACGTACACTTATGCCATCCGCATTCGCCTCGATGTCCCCTCGTGCACCGTTAGGTTAGGTAACTAACGGCAGAGCGGGGCAGGGCTAGCGCGGGTGTAAAACATAAGTAACGTCTATATAATATATCATATATACTATATAAAGTATCCATCACAGAGCATATCATATGATCACATCACAGATATCGCAGCAGAAGAAACATATGAAATATTGGATATACTAGGACGTCCGTGTTTTCAATACGAGCCAGTATAAAACACGGATTCCACGGTCGTGATGAATAGCCAATCCCACACCCCTAGACCCCTACGAGAGCGGCAAGCAACCCTACCAATTCTGGAGTTAGGAGACCCGGACTCGACTCCTCGAGTTGGTCTCCCACTGGACTCCAGAACCCGGTTACTTGTGCTCCCCTCCTTGGGTCTATCCTAGTGCGGAAAAGTAAATAATATACAAAGGGTGACATCTTCCGCTACCTGGAAGTGTCCCAAATAAAAGAATATTACATACAAGTTTTTACATGAATGAAAATGAAAAACACTCATCTCACATAAAAAAAACCCGGCTATTCAAACACGACGATCCAATATAACATATCCAGCAACACATAACATCACATGTCATCAACGTAAGTAAATATGCGCATCCCAATTGTCGTTGACATATAGCAATGAAACTGGCGATATCACATATTACACTTACGGTCACAGAAAAGAAAGTGTAAAACTACAACAGTTGGAATCCGCAACCACCTCAGACATCGCATGCCTGACCAAATGAATTTCTTAGACATCGCATGCCTAACAATTATAAATTCCGCATTTTAGTCTCAAAATCGAAAACTCTTTTCAATATCAAGTCGGGAAATTCAACAAGATTCCCGACATCCTGATCGAATGCTCGTCGCAAACTTCAGTAGACGGCCGCACCCCCGACGCCGTCGACGAAGTACACCAAGGCGGAACACCGCTACCGGGAGCACCCTAACGGATGCTTTCGGCAATGGGGTTCTCCTACAGTCACTTGGTCGGGGCTATGGGGTGTAGCTGTCTATTAAGTTTACCCGGCGAGTATCCGCGTACGCTACGTGATTGCGACGGACTTTTGATCACATCAAAATTCCGTGGCAACCGATCAAGTGACACTAAAGTGCTTGATTTATAACATTCATTCAGTTATCTCATAACTACTTGTGAATTCCAATTATTGTATCACATTCCAGATAAATAGAAAATGTTAAACTTTCCGATCGAACATTCAAACACCCAAGTTTTCCCGATACTGATCAACGCATGAAACAAGTCTAAAAACATTCAGTTCGTGCCTCAGTACCAACGGTCCAGCCGTAGAAGGGTCAAGCCAACGCCTCACATGTGGCACGCCGTACTGCCCCAAACCCGAAGGTTCAAAGGGCAGTTCAAGACGGTCACATAATCGAGTTAAGGTTTGTTGTCTTCTAGAGGGACCATCGCGTTACTTGCACTACTTAGAACGTCTTTAAACCACGGAAAAATCCAACACTTGGAAATTTCCCGACAGGGGAAAAATTGGGTATTTATATCCGGTCGAACTTTTTAACATATCCTAAAATTTATCCGGAAAGCCTCATAGACAAAATCTGATACTCCGATCGAAACACCGAATCCCCAAAAACAACCCAGAAAATAAAACTCTGGAATAAATATTAAAATATTCCCAGGAAAACCAGCACTGACTATTATTGATTATGGTGCAAATTTCGATGAACAATACGACAAAACGGCCGCGGATCCGCGGCGTAAGGAAGGAATTAGGTCATCAAAATTCACCGTAACTCTTAGATATCCCTGCTGGTTTTTCTGCATATTTTTAATTTGGAAAAAACCACGATTTTAGAAAAAGTACAGAGAGCATTTTCCGGGTTGGGTTTTCGGTTCGATCGGGTTTCAAACATCGTCTAAACTTCGCCTAAGGCTCTAGCTAGGCTCTGATACCACTGTAGGGTTCCTAGGTACTCCCAAGAGATCTCACAAGGCATCAACCATGCCAATTTCAAAAATTACGGGTGCCGAGAAACCCTAATACGGATCATTGACTAGATATTTAGGCGAAAAAGCAACTAGTAAACTACTTTACTAAGAGAATACGGAAATACAACCTTTGTAGATCCGGTCCTCCACCTCCACGGCTCCGTGATGAAGTCCTCTCCGCTGTCCAAATCAAATCCCGGGCTCTAGCGTCGGCTTCATCGGAGAAATGGCGGGCTAGGTCATCGACGACGTGCCGAAGATGATCTACGTCGAGGCATCGCTAGATCAAGCTCCAACTTCACCAAGTCCAGAAAACTTGTGAAGGAAACACACTCTACTACTTGGCAAGAGGTAGAGGATGAAGAAATAGGAAGTGGGTTCACTTTAGAATTGGATTTCTCACACTTTTCATCAATCCACCATTGATGAAGTGAAGCTTTCTTCATTGAAGATGAAGAAGAAGAAGAAGATGAATATTATCATAAGTATTTTTCTAAAAGGAAATAAAATGAATACTTATCATAATGTAACCATGGTCAAGTGTAGAGAATAGACGGGCTCCCGCCTCTGAACCGAGGCAACTCGATCGTCAAGTTTGCCAAAAGAGACGACCAAGATGAAGTAGAGAATGAGTAGAATACTTTGTCTCGTTACGTCCAAGGTCACGGACAAACGGTTAAAAGAAGTTGCCGTTTGGAATCGGGTAAATGGAAATTGGGCTATGAAATTTCCATACACCTGTATCATAATCTTTTACCAATATGAAATGAATCAAAAATTACACCCCCACACAATGAGTGGCCGGCCAAATATATGAGAGGAGGGAGGTGATGGTAGGAGCTTCAAGTGGTGACATTAAGCATTCATCCTTATCAAAACCTAACCACAAAGCATGAATCACTAAAAGTAATAAATGCAAACCAATCACATTAAACCTAGTCACCTTGCATCATTAATGAACCATTAATGACACAAATGAGTCATATTCCTAATCACCACTTCTAGAACCTTCTAGAAGCATGACTCACCCTGAAGACGAAAAGACAAATCCGTATTTAACCGAATGTCAAAATACGGCTGATAGAAAACTGGAAACTGGCAACTTCCAAAAATCATCCCGAAACGAATTTCAGGATAACCCCGTATTGGTATAAACATACCCGCATTTGTATTACGACCGAATACAAATGCAACTGAGACAAAGATATTATATCTACACAGTATAATACTGGGTTCCGGCTTAAACCAAAGCCTACCAGTATTATCTGCCCGAAAAACGACACGTGCGAAAACGCACGTGCATTTTCCGAACCTTGCCATAAACCCATACGGCATCTACAACGTTTCGCCCGAACTTGGGAAAGTGTCGGTGGGGGACTCTAATGACTCATCAACACACTGGCACTGGGTATAACCTCTAGCACGTCAGAGGTACTAGCTGTACGTAACGTTTTGCCTATGTATTGATTGGAAGGGAAACTGACGAGCGAACTCATCTATAAACCCTACTGAGCCTGACAGTGACAATATTCGTACAGTCCGGAACATTCGTCTAAGAGTATCGCATATTAGGCCTAGGGGGTCGGTAAACGTCAGACCCCCAATAGCTGCATAAGTCGTGTTAGAGAGCAGCCCAGAACACATTGAGATACTACTAGTATACCTACCAGTATATCTTGATTACCCTGGCCAGGGATTTCGTGTAATGGCTCTCCTAAACACAGCGCGATCTCACCCCTAATACCGGGAGAGATGAATCCCTGAAGATTCGCTCACTTGCCTCCAATGTGGCTCGGGACTGTACCCAACTAAAACCTGTTTGCACAACTCCTTTGAGCGTGGTAGGGTAGTAATCTAAGCACAGTGGGAACTCACACGAGACAAATGACGACCTCAGGTCGATGAACTAACCTGTATACATGTCACCAGGGAACTGCTATCTGACGATATGTATAATACCAACTAGCATGTTCCCGGCGAGTCCTGTCCGGTGTACTCATAACCTAATGAGCACCTATATACATCTTAGGTGATCCAACTGACACCAGTGGCTTGTGAGACCGGCCACCGCCCCTCGTCGGGGTCTCGACTGTATACACTAGTCTACTCTGGAGTATCGATGCCCTGTCTCGAAACTCCCACGACTAAGGACACTTTAAGGATGTGCTTATAGACCCCAGCTCCCACATATATGATCGCCATCATACTGCCGGTAGTCAAGCAAGAATCCTATGGGCTCTATCATCATGCAATAGTAAACTAAAGCATATATACGATGATAAAGACAAACCAGATAGCATACTATCATCTCGAGTAAGACTGTTTTATCGGTATAGGTCCTCCCTCAATCATTGCAATCACGTACCTGCGATCCAACAATTGACTTAGAGGGCACTATATCCAACAATCTCCCACTTGCACTTAAGGCTAATTATTGCGATGTTGTGTACTCACAGCTCGTGTGATACCGAGCATCCAACTCCTCTACTAATCAGTTTCACAAATCTCGTTTGCAAAACTATTGTATTCGAGAAATAGCCTCAGTGAGTGGATCCGCTTCGGTGTTTCTTTCTGTATCTCTCCATATCTCAACTTCGCGGAGAATACCATCTCCCGAATTGAGTAATATCTGTCTTAGAATATGTCTGGATATTTGATGGGACCTAGTTCATAAATGAACTCTAAATCCAAACTTCTTAGACTGTATCGATCACTGAAACTAATCAGTGTCTAGCACTATGCCTCCCACAGTATCCTCTTGGACCACCTGTCCATAATACTGTCCATCGTCAGAGGGAAAACTATAACTCTGACAATCACTCTGTTATCCATGTCACTTATGAAGCCTGGAATGATAACCGTCTCCCGAAAGAGGCCGCCGTCATCTAATCCGTAGAATATGTACTTATGTTCTATAAACTGCTTCCTAATGTTTCTCCAGGATTGGATTAATATAAACTTGTCGCATCTAGTGCAATAACAACATCTGGTGTGGTACTTGACATCTCACGATTGACTCAATTGCCTAAGCAAGTGATCTGCCAATCATGCACATCCCTCTCCCCTTTAGTCTGTAAGACACCTTTAGAGAGGGTGACTCCATTACCTGTAGGTTCACCACCATGCCAGGAGTCATTTATTCTAAAATACTATTAGAATACCGTCAAAGTACCCACATTGGGAAACTACCCAAATCTAGATCTAAATCCATAGATCTAGTAACCAGAATGTCAGATATTATATCCATATCCTTTGTGGAGAAACAACTGTGTGACGACCTCAGTACAACCGTTCAGTATAGGAATTTTACTTCCTACTCTGTGTATGTCATCCAAATACCAGGACATCATACCTTACTACCTTCTTAACAGATCCATCCCTTATTCTGATGAAGTCAAACCCATGACCGTCACATCAAAAATAGATGATCTATCTCTGCTATTTCTGCTCAAGTCTATAAATAGACACTAGCTACTTGCCCACTATGCTTCCGCTGCTCCCACTGACTACAACAACCCTCTGGCAGAATAATATATACGTGTATTTCTAAAACTAGTTTAGAATGACGCTATACATTTCCTCCTGCCGGGTCTCATAGTCTGGAACAACAGTAGTGTCAAGTCTGGGTAAACAAAAACTTCCCTGTCACCGTCCTTGAGGCTACCGGAGTACCTCTCGGGTGTCTGAGGTTACCCACCATATCTGCGGAGTGGCTATTGGAATGTCAAACCTGATTGAATATATAGGTTCTATTAAACTTTCCGTAATCGTTTGCGGTTCTGAAATCACTTCCAGTTCTACCATACTCCCACTTATGTTTTTTGAAAAAATCCATTTTAATAAAACTGTGGCGAGTCAAGAACAATATCACTATTGATCTTCTAGATGGTAGAAAATCAACCCTTGTCGAAGCTAGGGTCAACCCGCAAACTGCCATTACAGAAACGTGCATTGATTTATCCAGTGTCTGGTTTAAGCATAAGCTGGACAACTCTCCTTACCTTAACATCGTTAAGATATGAATCGTTCTATATCCAATATAGAAACTTTGGCACTTATTTAATTGGAACCAGATTCAAATTATGCAGCTGTCTCCAGTGCATAATAACTTAATAGAGAGAGGCTGATCAGTATTACTCAACTTAGGAATCCATCCAATTATGAGTAACCTGATAGAGAAACAAGTTTCTCAAAAACCATTACTATCAACTGAATACCTATCATAAGTATCTACATCTTCGATTTCTTTGAAGAATCCCGATACTTGGTTCTCTACTTTATTCCTATACCCACAACTTCTCAAAACTTAGACATTGTATTTCTACGAAACACTTGTCTAAAAACTAGAGAAGTTACAAGTAAACAGAATACAGTACGAGGACCAACCCCCTTTGTCCTGACGGATACTGGACAACATACATTACTCTGTATAAGTCCACTGAGTTGAATAACTCATAACCTGTACGTCGTAGGTTGAAAACTGTTCCCAGACGATTTCCTCAAATATCACCAATTAAAACGAATTCCGATATAATGAGGATGATCACCTAATTCCCAATAACTCGCTCCCACTCAACATCTGTAAAACCATGCAGATGTGAGAATCGTTCCTGGTAAATACATACCCTGGAGTAAGTATCCAATCGGGAAATCAGTTTTCTATTAACAATGCACAGTGAATATGAAACATAAATATGTTTTGTAGGGGTTTCCTGGTATTCCTAGTAATGCCTCTTCCATAATCCAAATCATGACTTTAACCGTATATTTCCCTGCCATCTTTCCATTTCCCTTTATTTGTCTTTAGTCGTTACCTTCTGTACACCATCATTAGGCTAAGTTGTTTTCTTCCTTCCCCACCGTTCGGCACCAGCCTATGGTTTGGAAGAAGAATATCCAGTAAGCATAATAGGTGTACCCTCCTAATCCTAGGAGTACTCGCAACTTGAGAGAAGGTGATGATAAAAACAACTGAATAATACCTTATTCTTATTTCTCCTGAACCAGAATCCATCCTCGAAAAAATGTCCTTCGAGTTCGTATATAACCATACGATGGATTTATCCAATGGAATTGGATGTTCGTAGTGATACGGGTTGTTCTGGAGAAATCAAAGGTGAAGTAGGAGTGGCGATGAAATACGTGATTTGGTCATGAATGTAAATAGTCGCAGTTTACTTTGCCCTCTTTCTAATTCCTTTATCTTGTCTTTACATATTACCTTTTGCACACCCTACTTAGGCTAATTGGTTTTCTTCATTCCTTACCGTTCGGCACCTGCCTATGGTTTGGAATAAGACTATCCAATAAGCGTAATATGTGTACTCTCCTAAACCAAGGAGCCCTCACAACCTGAGAGAAGGTGATAATAAAAGGAAATTGAATAAACCAATTCTATTTCTCCTGAACCTGGATCCATCCTCGAAGAAGTCCCTTCGAGTTCGTATATAACCATACGATGGATCTATCCAATGGAATTGGATGTTCGTAGTAATACGGGGTGTTCTGAGAAATACAAAAGGTAAAAGAAGGAGCGGTAATGTCTTATGCAACTATAGACAATCCAAAAGCCAGTATTTTAAGAAGGTTCGGTCAACTTTGGTCACTGAGTTATAATCTGGGGTCGGTCAAAAGTCGCTGCCTTAAGAGAGAGAGAAAAGAAACACTCTGCATGCACTCTAGCCTAAATCAGAATGGTTATCATTTTATCTAATTAGGAAACCTCCCACTGTTTTCTCAAATTCTCCTCCAAACCTGAAAGAAGAATTAGTCAGGGTCACCCGAAGAGTAAACCAACTCATCAGTGAGAATCAGGATCCAACTATCATCGCATGATAACTTGATGGAAGCCACTCAAGTTAACACACTCCAGAAGGTATGCGCAAGTCTGGCAAGTTTCTTGTATGTTTGAAACTCCCGATGTAATTTTTTATCCCATGCTCTTATGACCTTGACGTAGGCCAACAAATCATAAGCAACATGTCAAGTTTTACCCGTCGTTGTCCTGATCAACTTAAGTCATCGTACAAGCCCTTGACGTAGGCCAACAAGGTGTACGTCTGACTTAAATTAATGCATCTATCTATACAACAAATGAATACCCAGCAGCTACCAAACACTATGTCTTGACGTAGGCCAACAAACATAGCTTGAATACTACTGACCATCCATAAGAAACGACGGAGGATTACGGCTGGTTTTTGGCGAAAAACCTTTAACGTAATGAACTTGATCTCGTTTGAAGGAACCTGATAGCTTTATAAAAATATATAGTAGCGAAAAACCTTTTGCTAAAGAAGTCACTCCCGGTGAAGGGATCTCGACTCTTTCCTCGTGGAATGAGGTGCAGGATATTCTAACTGAATACCGCTATGCAAAACAAAAGGAAACGTCTTTGTAATAATTTTAAAATTTGTTCCAACAACATCAAATATAGGTTTGTTTTATCTCTGCATTGATAAGAATCAACGCAGTCCCATCAATCAATCACACCAGAAAAGAACGAAAATAAAATGTACGTATATGCCATCCGCATTCGTCACTGGGTCCCGTCATCACCCGTTAGGTTACTTAACTAACGACAGAGCGGGGACTGGACTAGCGCGGGTGTAAAACATATACAACATCTAATAGTATATATACTAATATACAGTAATCGCTCTAGGCGTGATAAATGCAACATTACAGAAAAGTAATAAGCATCATAGAACAATACAGATAATCTGGGATCCCCGGGTTTCATAGAGCCACTACTGAAACTCGACGTTCCCCTGGTCGTGTGGATAGCCTGTGCAATGAAACCTAGACCCCTACGGGTGCGGCAAGTTACCCGCCAAAACCTGAAGCGAGGTAGTCCCCACAACATAGTGAATAGAATACCCGGCACTTCACGGAATCCGGTAAATTGAGCACCCCTCCTTGGGTCAACCTGTACCCCCTACGAGTGCGGCGAATAGTCTGCCAATTCTAGAGTGAGGTCCCTTTTCCTCTCAATGCCATGAGATACGAACCCGTTGCCCTCCAGAACCCGGCTATTCGTGCACCCCACCGCGGGGTAAACCTAGTACAGAAATAAAAATAATACAATAGGTACATCGACCGCAACCTGGTCGTGCCCCAAAAGAATATTATACAAACAGGCAGTGACGGCAGTCCACAAGTCGGACGCTCGCCCCACAATATCAAATGTACAAATAAATTTAAACAACACTATCATTGCATCCTGCTATCCACCACGACAAATCCGCAACATTACAGCACAACACAGAACATCAACGCGAATGTCACGTTCGCAAACCCGTCTAAAAGAACTATAGCAATCAGACGCGGTTTACCGATCAAATGACATTCCCGGTCGGAGATATAATGAAAGTACTGAAAAACTAACAAGTTTAAAATTTCGATCGACTAAATTTCCCGAAGTGGGCCCCACATACATCTGGTGTACAGTAACAAAATTTTGGCCCAAAAGACATATACCAAAAATCACCATTTCCCATGAGAAACCCACTGGAAAAATTTGGCGCACTGTTCCCACAAAAGCGCGGCGGATCAGCGGCCAAACCATGGTTTGGGCCGCGGATCCGCGGTCGTTTTGTGGGATCACGTGCCCAAATTTCACCAGTATTCGTAAAAAACCCTGCACAGTTTTCTGAGATGTGTGAAATATTTTTAGGACACCATTTAAAATCAACAGAAACTGTCAAGCTGAAAAATTGCGATTTTTGATTTCCGGTTCGATCGATCTTTTAAACGCGTTAGCACAAGTTAGTATAGCTTAATGGTGAGGCTCTGATACCACTGTAAGTACGCGGCGGTGCCCCGGCCATCTAACAGATGCCGATATGCGGAACAAAACTTTTACGACTGGCGCTATCGCGTACTTTATCCCGGATCGCCCATTAAAGCTAAACTAACAAATTGTAAAGAGGGTAGAATTGTTATACCGAATGATCCGAGTCCTTCGGTCTTCAACCATCATCCCACGCTATGTTGCAACTGATCCGAACTTGCTTGATCTCCGTTCTCATCGTCCAGGTGGCACCACGTCGACGGATCTTTAAACGGGCTCCCGCCTCTGAACCGAGGCAACTCGATCGTCAAGTTTGCCAAAAGAGACGACCAAGATGAAGTAGAGAATGAGTAGAATACTTTGTCTCGTTACGTCCAAGGTCACGGACAAACGGTTAAAAGAAGTTGCCATTTGGAATCGGGTAAATGGAAATTGGGCTATGAAATTTCCATACACTTGTATCATAATCTTTTACCAATATGAAATGAATCAAAAATTACACCCCCACACAATGAGTGGCCGGCCAAATATATGAGAGGAGGGAGGTGATGGTAGGAGCTTCAAGTGGTGACATTAAGCATTCATCCTTATCAAAACCTAACCACAAAGCATGAGTCACTAAAAGCAATAAATGCAAACCAATCACATTAAACCTAGTCACCTTGCATCATTAATGAACCATTAATGACACAAATGAGTCATATGCCTAATCACCACTTCTAGAACCTTCTAGAAGCATGACTCACCCTGAAGACGAAAAGACAAATCCGTATTTAACCGAATGTCAAAATACGGCTGATAGAAAACTGGAAACTGGCAACTTCCAAAAATCATCCCGAAACGAATTTCAGGATAACCCCGTATTGGTATAAAAATACCCGCATTTGTATTACGACCGAATACAAATGCAACTGAGACAAAGATATTATATCTACACAGTATAATACTGGGTTCCGGCTTAAACCAAAGCCTACCAGTATTATCTGCCCGAAAAACGACACGTGCGAAAACGCACGTGCATTTTCCGAACCTTGCCATAAACCCATACGGCATCTACAACGTTTCGCCCGAACTTGGAAAAGTGTCGGTGGGGGACTCTAATGACTCATCAACACACTGGCACTGGGTATAACCTCTAGCACGTCAGAGGTACTAGCTGTACGTAACGTTTTGCCTATGTATTGATTGGAAGGGAAACTGACGAGCGAACTCATCTATAAACCCTACTGAGCCTGACAGTGACAATATTCGTACAATCCGGAACATTCGTCTATGAGTGTCGCATATTAGGCCTAGGGGTCGGTAAACGTCAGACCCCCAATAGCTGCATAAGTCGTGTCAGAGAGCAGCCCAGAACACATTGAGATACTACTAGTATACCTACCAGTATATCTCGATTACCCTGGCCAGGGATTTCGTGTAATGGCTCTCCTAAACACAGCGCGATCTCACCCCCAATACCGGGAGAGATGAATCCCTGAAGATTCGCTCACTTGCCTCCAATGTGGCTCGGGACTGTACCCAACTAAAACCTGTTTGCACAACTCCTTTGAGCGTGGTAGGGTAGTAATCTAAGCACAGTGGGAACTCACACGAGACAAATGACGACCTCAGGTCGATGAACTAACCTGTATACATGTCACCAGGGAACTGCTATCTGACGATATGTATAATACCAACTAGCATGTTCCCGGCGAGTCCTGTCCGGTGTACTCATAACCTAATGAGCACCTATATACATCTTAGGTGATCCAACTGACACCAGTGGCTTGTGAGACCGGCCACCGCCCCTCGTCGGGGTCTCGACTGTATACACTAGTCTACTCTGGAGTATCGATGCCCTGTCTCGAAACTCCCACGACTAGGGACACTTTAAGGATGTGCTTATAGACCCCAGCTCCCACATATATGATCGCCATCATACTGCCGGTAGTCAAGCAAGAATCCTATGGGCTCTATCATCATGCAATAGTAAACTAAAGCATATATACGATGATAAAGACAAACCAGATAGCATACTATCATCTCGAGTAAGACTGTTTTATCGGTATAGGTCCTCCCTCAATCATTGCAATCACGTACCTGCGATCCAACAATTGACTTAGAGGGCACTATATCCAACAATCAAAGAAAAGTGGGAACCACACAAGACTCTATGACGATCTCGGGTCAACAGACTACTCTGTACCAGTGTCACCAGAGAACTGCCATCTGACGTGAGGTATAATACCATCTGGGAGTTCTCGGCGAGTCCGTCCAGTGTACCCAGTCTCTACTGAGCACCCGTATATCATCTCTGATGTCAAACACTAATGGATATGGGATCATCCATCGCCCATCTGTATGGGTCGAGAAGGTATACGCTAGTCTACTCTGGTATATCGATGCCCCGTCTCGATACACCCACGACTAGGGACCTTGAAGGATGTACTTGTGGACTACCATGTCCCCACTAGTATGATCCGCATCATAGTCCAGGTAGTCAAGCACACATCCTAAGGGCTTTACCAACATGTAACAGAGAGACAAACAGTATACACGTTAAGGTAAAGAGTAACCAGATAGCGTACTATCATGTCGAGCAAGAAAGTCCTCCCTATATATGTCCCAGCATCCACTACAATATACATCCTATGTATAGTAATGGCCTCTAGGGCATACATATAACTAACATATATTCCTACTATACTTTGATTACTACCCTACCACGACTCTACCGAGTTGTGCAAATATGTTTTAGTTCGGTATAGTCCTGAAACACATGAAGGTAGTGAACGGTCGAAGGGATTCGTCTCTCCTCGGTATAGGGAGTAGATATTGCACCGTGCATGATTAACCATAACTAAAAATTCCCGTCTGAGGTGATTGAGATAAGCTGATAAGTGTCATCTGTTGTATCTCAGGTTGTTATGAGTTTTATATCAGCATGACTTATCGTGTTATTAGTGGTTTGACAGTTTCCACCCTTTAGACCAGATATACGATAATCTGTGACAAAGAGACCGAACTGTATGACACTCGTTGCTTATAGGCTTTATTGAGTTCTGATGAGTTTGCTCGTCGACCTACCTCTCTGTTCAATACCTGGGTAGCTGTTACGTACAGCTAGTACCGTTGACGTGCTTGTAGGTTAACTTGTGAGGGGATTGAATCTGAAAATGTTTCAGATTTAATCGGATATGATCCTATTTAACCTATTGCCAGTGTATTGTCAGATCTTTAGAGTCCCACAATGAAAGTGTCTGCCCAGATGAAATGGTGATGTGTTGTGCGTATGTGGATACATACGGGGGTTTGATCGAATACATGTATGAGATATACGTAATTTAATCGTACGGTGGATAATACTAGCCAGCTTATTCCTAAGCCGGAATATTAAGTCAAGTGTTGGCTTAATAACCGTGTATGTGATACGGTTTTGGTATTGTGTATATAATACGCGCTCTCTCCATATTATTGGTATTTGATACCGATATATTGTTATGTATACGATACGTAACAAGTGTATGTATTTGATACATGCATTCTTCTCTTTATGATTATATATTATTATTATGTATATGGATACATAATACGCATATGTATATGGATACATATACACTCTTTCATTTATATGTATAGGACATGTATAATACATGCTTCGTATTTTAATACGAAGTGTATTCGTATTTTGATACAAATACATTTACTTTGTCAAATGGTGACATATTTACATGTGTGTCTCACACTGTATTTGGATAGAGTTATTGATGAAAGACTATATATATATATATATATATATATATATATATATATATATATATCAATTAAAGAGAGAAGAATAAGAAAAGAAGAGAAGAAAAGGAAGAAAAAGGGAGTGTATATGTGATATACACACACCCTCTTTCTTCACTTGCACCATATAATTCTTTACGTCTTTTCTTCTTATCATTTTTATGAAGAGAGCTCACACACTTATTTTTCCTTTTCCATCATCTCCATGAAGATGATGGAAAAATCACTTCATCATTACCTCATACATCCTAGCAAGATTGTGATCTAGTTACTTCACTAAAGTAATGAAGTTAATGTTTCGGACATCGGTTCTTTCAAGTGGATCTTCTTTAACGAGATGGTCAGCCTCCTAGCTCGTTCGTGATACCGATGGAGACTAGCATGAGTCCAAAGAGAGGTAGCTAACGCATTACAAAGATTGTAGTCTCCACTTTCCATCTCTAGTTCTCTTTTTAGTTTCAAGTTATGTTCTTTTGGGCAAGATTCAAGGGTTAGAGTTGCTTTTGCTTTATAGATGATGATGCTCAATAACGGTAATTACTTAGATCATGACACGTGGCGGATGACGTGTCATATGTGTAAACCAGTTAGGCCCCTGAGGGCCACGGAGGGAGAAGCAGTATGCTACAATGGGGGCTTCCTTCAAACCCTGTCTTCGAGCTTGCACCCCACTCCTTACCCCCGAGCACCTCAGCAGCCAAGCCAACTGTCCCTTTGCTCTACTCCAAGCTATCACAAGCCCGAGCCTCCTCGACCCTCTCAGCTCACCTCCGGGCTCGAGAAGAACCAAGATACCTCGGCTCTTCCGCTCGTCCGCGAGCTCTCCCGCCGAGGTCATCTTCCTCGATCTCATCGACCAACCGACGACACCGCTCACAGGTGCAACCGCCATCCCGCGAATCTCGCCATGCGCGAGATATATGCCGGCAACTGTAAGTCGATGTGCAACATTCCACGAGTTGTGGGGAGGCGGAAATTTGAAAAACAATCATGTTTATAAAGCGAACATCAACTAACCGAAGATCGTTGCTAAACAATAATTAACAATAAGCATAGAGTTCTAAGCTACTATGTTAAAAGATTATACCAAACGATTCCGGTCCTTCGTCTTTACGATCTCTATGGCCTCCTTGGATCTCATCGTCCTCCTCGGCTTCCTTTCCGTGATAGACGATCCACCCGAGAACCCTAATCCAAGCTATAACCTCTAAACTTGAGGTTACTTAGTTTCTCTAGTTGCTAATAAAGGAACTAAGATGATGTAGAGATTGGTTATGGAGTGTTTAGTCTTTCCTAATCCTTGTTCTCAACTCATGAGTGGTAGGATTAGGGTTTGGTGAAGGAGAGAGAAGGTGGAGATGATAATGAGAATAAAAAGCTTCTCACTTGAATATATGGTACATAATGAATTATCAAATAATATCAATTAAATAATTATTCACCATGCTTCATTTATTCAAGGAGAGTGATTCATCATGTGAGTCATTAGATCATTAATGATGCATTAATGATGCATTTAATGATATGATGAATCATATGAATGAGTCACTAAAACAATTAATGAAAATGCCACCTCAACCCCTCATGTCACATCCTTCTAGAAGCTTCTCGGAAATTACGAGAACGCCCCTCGCATCCGTGAAAACACGGAAAAAACTTTAGACTGTATAAATTCAATAACCCGATACTAGAATCTGGCTTAAACCAAAGCAGGCTAGTAAAAACTGTCCGAATGTCATACGTGCGTTTAAATACGTATGCGTCCGAACCTTTGTCGTAAAACCATACGACCTCTATATCTTTTCGCCTGGGTTTGGGAAATCTCTGTGTGGGACTCTAAAGACTCGATTACTACGCTGGCAGTGGGTTTAACCACAGACCGCAAGCGGCACTAGCTGTACGTAACGGTCCCCAGATAGTTGTCGATAAGAAAGCCGATGAGGTAACCCATCCGAAATCCTACTGAGCCTGTCCGTGACAATATCCGCGCAGTCCGGTCTGTTCATCTAAGAGTATCGCATGTATGGTCTAGGGAGGTGGTCGATGTCAGACCCCTAATAACCGTACAAGTCGTGTCGGCATGGCTCAAGACCATCTGAGAATCTACTGATCAGTCCATCAGTAATTCTCAATCAGCCCTGGCCAGGGACTTATGGTAATGACCAACCGATCACCGTGCGATATCAACTCCCTATACCGGGAGAGACGAATCCCTAACAGTCACTCATTGCCTCCACATGGCTCGGGACTGTGCCCAACTAAAACCTGTTTGCACGACTCCTTTGAGCCGTGGTAGGGTAATAATCAAAGCACAGTGGGAACTCACACGAGACAAATGATGACTTTAAGTCAATGGACTATCTGCACACATGTCACCTGAGAACTGCTATCTGACGTTAGGTATAATACCATCCAGTCAGTTCTCGGTGAGTCCTGTCCGGTGTACTCACATCCAGTGAGCATCTGTATACAATCTTAGGTGCACTCTACCAATGGCTGCGGGACCAGTCCATCGCCCCTCCTCAGGGTCTAGATATGTATATACTAGTCTACTCCGGAGTATCGATGCCCATCTCGATACTCCTGCGACCAGGGCCATCTAAGGATGTGCCTATTGACTATCCAGCTCCCACAAGTATGACAGCCATCACAACGCCGGTAGTCAGGCAAACCCCCTATGGGCTTTATCAACATACATATATAAATACCAAGTAAAATATATCATACGTTAAGACAAAGACAAACCAAATAGCGTACTATCATATCAAGCAAGACTGTCATGTACATACATATCCCAAGCATCCTATACAATGTAGGCCTCTAGGGCATATATATCCAACAATCTCCCATTTGCACTAAGGCCAATAATTGGTGCAATGAGTACCCACTGTCTCTACCAGATCCAGTTGCTGGCGTACCGCATGCCCAACATCTTAAACAGCCTCTCGAACTGCACTTGAGGGATGGCCTTGGTGAATGGATCTGCCGTGTTGTCTTTTGTGTCCACTCTCCGTATCTCGATCTCCCGACGATCCACGATCTCCCTGATCAGGTGAAACCGCCTTAAGATATGCCTAGATTTCTGATGGGACCTTGGTTCCTTCGCTAAAGCTACAGCGCCATTGTTATCACAATACAAAGGTATTGGATAGGCAATGGACAGAACCACCTGAAGTTCAGAAATGAACTTCCTTATCCAGACAGCCTCTTTTGCGGCTTCACTAGCAGCTATATACTCAGCCTCCATAGTTGAGTCTGCGACGGTATCCTGTTTGGAACTCTTCCAACATACCGCCCCTCCATTGAGGGTAAACACAAAACCCGAAATGGATTTAGAATCATCCTTGTCACTTTGGAAGCCGGAGTCGGTAAAAGCCTCTACCTGGAGGTCCTTATTACCGTAAACTAAGAACATCTCCTTAGTCCTTCTCAGGTACTTGAGAATGTTCTTCACCGCTATCCAATGTTTCTCACCTGGGTCAGACTGATACCTGCTTACCACACTAAGTGCGTAAGCTACATCCGGTCTGGTACATAACATCGCATATATTATTGATCCTACCACCGAAGCGTAGGGTATAATGCTCATGTGAGCCCTCTTTTCATCAGTCTTTGGAGACATCTCTTTGGAGAGGGTGATTCCGTGACAAGCGGGCATATTGCCGCACTTGGAATCTTCTATACTAAATCTCTTTAGTATAGTGTCTATATACCTGGACTGTGAAAGTCCCAACATTCTATTAGATCTATCACGATAGATCTTAACACCCAGAATGTATGATGCATCTCCCAAGTCTTTCATAGAGAATTTCTGTGACAAGAAGAGCCTTACTGATTGTAGCATAGGGATATCATTCCCTATCAGTAGTATGTCGTCGACGTACAGAACGAGGAAGACTACTGCTCTTTCTACAATCTTCCTATAAATACATGGTTCATCTACATTTTTGATAAAGTCAAATTCTTTGATTGTCTCATCAAAGCAGATGTTCCAACTCCGCGATGCTTGCTTTAATCCATAAATGGATTTAAGCAACTTGCAGACTCTTCCGCTGCTCCTACTGTCTAAGAAACCTTCTGGTTGATCCATGTAAACACTCTCTTCTAAATGTCCATTTAGAAAAGCTGTTTGTACGTCCATCTGCCAGATTTCATAGTCATGGAAGGCAGCAATCGCAAGCAGGATCCGAATGGATTTAAGCATAGCTACAGGTGAAAAGGTTTCATCATAGTCCAATCCTGGTCTTTGACGAAAACCTTTTGCTACGAGTCTAGCTTTGTAGGTTTCCACTTGTCCAAATACACCAATCTTCTTTTTAAAGATCCATTTGCATCCAAATGGTTTTACTCCAGGAGGAGCAACTTCTAAAGTCCATACTTTATTGGTGTACATGGATTCCATTTCGGATCTCATAGCATCCAGCCATTTCATCGAGTCACTACTCGTGATATCCTGCTGAAAACTAGTAGGCTCATCATCATCGATGATGCAATCCTCTCGATCTCCATCTAGAAGAAAACCATAGTATCTTTCAGGAGGATGAGAAAGCCTACTAGATCTGCGGAGTGGCGTTGATTCGTCATGTTCTATTGAAATCGAGGTTCTACTAAGTCCTCGGTAGCAGTTTGAGGTTCTGGAATTTCTTCCAGCTCTACCGCGCTCCCACTAATTCTTTTGCAAGAAATTCGCTTTCTAAGAAGACAATGTGACGAGCGACAAACACCTTTTGTTATTCAGTGTGGTAGACCATATACCCCCTTGAATGCTTGGGGTATCCTACAAACTTGCATAAAACCGATCGTGCCTCGAGCTTGTCCGGATTATGCTTTTTAACATATGCTGGACACCCCCATATCTTGATATACTTGAGATATGGTCTCTTCCCGCTCCACATTTCATATGGAGTGGTAGGTACAGACTTAGTTGGAACTCTATTCAATAAGTATGCGGCTGATTCTAGAGCAAACCCCCAGAAGGAAAGTGGCAACTCAGCACTACTCATCATTGAACGCACCATGTCTAACAGAGTGCGATTCCCCCTTTCTGATACACTATTATGCTGAGGTGTATAAGGCGGAGTAAGCTGAGAGAGAATTCCATTCTCTTTTAAGCATTCAAGGAAACTGGTACTTAAGTATTCTCCACCTCAATCAGATCGAAGTGTCTTGATGCTTTTACCAGTTTGTTTCTCTACTTCATTTTTATACTCCTTAAACTTCTCAAAAACCTCAGATTTATGCTTCATTAAGAACACATGTCCATACCTAGAGAAGTCATCAGTAAAAGTAATGAAGTAGGAGTGACCACTTCGTGCATGCATAGACATCGGACCACATACATCACTGTGTACAAGTCCCAAGAGTTCTTTGGCTCTTTCTCCGTATCCGGTGAACGGAGATTTGGTCATTTTTCTTTTGATACATGATCGACAAGTTGCATATGATGAATATTCAAACGGATCTAAATATCCATCTTTATGTAACTTAGTCAACCTTGTTTCATTTATATGACCAAGTCTACAATGCCATAGGAAGGCTTGATTCGAATCTGGAGCCTTTCTTTTACGCGTGTTTTGAATATTGAAAATTTGAGGTTGATTAAGTATGTATATGCCGTTTTCCAGTGTGCCATACCCAATCAGTTCTTGATTTAGGTGAATGTTCATAACATTTCTTTCAAGCGCAAAACTATATCCTTCATTCGATAACAAAGATACTAATATAATATTACACAACATACTGGGAATACAAAAACAGCTGTACAACACCAAAATGTGTCCACTAGTCAACCCTAGGTGATATTCCCCTATTGCAATTGCATCTACATGCATTCCATTGCCCATCCGGAGAGTCATATCACATGTCCCCAGTACTCTACTATTTCTCAGATCCTACAATGAATTACAGATATGAGAACCAGAACCGGTATCAAGTACCTATGATGTAGAGTTAACTGAAAAACAATTTTCGATTACAAGCACACCTGAAGTAGAAGCAACTACTAGCTTCATGTCCTTGGCTTTGAAGGCCTGACAATCCTTCTTCCAGTGCCCTTGCTTGTGACAATAGAAGCACTCGTTCTTTTCTCTCTTCACCCTTCCTGCCTTATTCGTTCCCTGCACCTTCTTGACCCCACCTTTCGGTTTGGTGGCTTTCATCTTCTTCTTCCCTTTAGCTTTCGCTTTAGATTTAGAAGAAGATGATTGGCCAACATACAGAACGGGGGTCTTCTCCTTTTTCAAGGAGGTCTCTGCTACCCTCAACATATTGAGGAGCTTTGGAAGATCCGCTTCCATTTCGTGCATGTTGAAGTTCAGCACGAACTGAGAGAAGGTGTGGGGAAGGGACTGCAAAATCAAGTCGATATACAAATCGTTCTCTAGCACGCATCCCAGGTTTGCGAGTTCCTCAATGAGGATGATCATTTTGAGGACGTGCTCTCCTACAGGCGATCCTGGAGCTAACCTCATCTGGAAGAGTTTCCTTAAGGTTTCGTACCTCGCGATACGGGAGTGCTCCCCATACAATTCTTTGACATGGAGAAAGATGGATACAATATCCATACTCTCGTGCTGTTTCTGGAGTTCATTGTTCATGGACGCCAGCACGATACACTTAGCTCGCTCACAATCTAGATCCCAGGTTTTGCGGACTTCCCTGTCCACAACTGAGGAATCTGGTCCTGGGATAAGGGGAGGAACAGCGGTGGTAACATATGCTACTTTGTCATAAGTCAGTGCAATATTGACGTTCCTTAGCCAATCTTTATAGTTCTGCCCGGTCAGTATATTTTTTTCAAGTAATAGTTTTAG
Organism: Agapanthus africanus; assembly: GCA_030015575.1. NCBI lineage: Eukaryota > Viridiplantae > Streptophyta > Magnoliopsida > Asparagales > Amaryllidaceae > Agapanthus > Agapanthus africanus. Next base: position 809,365,960 of record CM057338.1, read on the forward strand.
TCCAGTCATGGTAGCTGCCAGAGAGAGAGAAAAGAAAACACTCAGCATATGCTCTTGCAAGTTTAGATTGGTTTATTAATTTATCTAAACAGGATGGCTCTCACTGTTTCCTCAAATCCTTCTTCAAAACCTAAAAGAAGAACTAGTCAGGATTTAATCACACGTCACAATACTTGCTTAATCTTTCAGCCAGGCTAGTGTTGGTACTTCGAGGGAGGTTTTCCAACGCTTTCGTGAAGTTCCTTAATTAAATAACCTCTTTTCCCTGGAGGCGTAGCCCCTCTAACACCTTTCTAGTCACCTACTTGGTTTATAGCATTGATTGTTAAGTGAGAAAAATTCCCGAGAGTAATCCTACTCATCAGTGGGATCGGGATCCAACTATCATTGCATGATGCCCTAGATGGAAGCCACTCTAGTCACCACACTCCAGAAGGTATGCTAAATCTGCAAGTTTCCTTTATGTTTGAAATTCCCGATGTGATTTTTACCCCAAGCTCTTATAGACCTTAACATAGGCCAACAAGTCATAAGACGCAAGTCAAGTTCTACCCGTCATTGTCCTGATCAATTTAAGTACATCGTACAAGCCCTTGACGTAGGCCAACAAGGTGTACGTCTGTTTTAAACTAATGCATCTATCTATGTAACAAATAGGCACACACACTGCTACCATACACTATGCCTTGACGTAGGCCAACAAGCATAGCATGAATACGATGTGCTGTCTATCTGAAACGACGGAGGGTTACGGCTGGTTTTTGGCAAAAAACCGTTAACGTAATGAACTTGATATGATCGAAGGAACAGAGATAGCTTTTATTTAAAAGGAGTGGTTTAAGCTCCGCATTTAAAATTTGCTTTTTCAAGAAAACCGAGTGGTTTTAGAAATTGTTCCAACGATTCAGTTTAGGTTTTATTTTCTTTGCATTAATAATAATGCGTCCCATCATTAACCTATCATTACAGATAACAACGAAAATACAACGTCCTCTTATGCCATCCGCATTCGCCACTGGGTCCCGTCATCACCCGTTAGGTTACTTAACTAACGACAGAGCGGGGGCTGGGCTAGCGCGGGTGTAAAACATAAGTGACGTCTAAATAGATATCATATATAGATATTGTACATTCGTCAGACGCAATAATAGGCATTCCAGATCACAGATAAACAATATTGGATTTGCAAGCAATCCGCGTTTCAATTGAGCCTGCAATGAAAGACGGATTACACAGTTGTGATGAATAGCGATTACCCCACCCCAGACCCCTACGGGTACGGCAAACTACCCGCCAAGTACCAGAAGTGAAGCGGTCTACCTCAACACTTCAAAATACCCGGTAGTTTGTGCACCCCACCTTGGGTCTATCCTAGAAGCAAAAACAGTAAAAAGAAATAATACAATGGTGGCTACAACCGCAACCTGGATGTGCCCCGCGAAATAATATTACAACTTATTACATTTACATCGAATGAATTAATACAATAACCCATCACAAAACCCGGCTAATCATCACAACAGTCCAATACAGTTCATATCCACAAACAGTTAAAAAACATTACAGATATGTGCAACCCCCTGCCAACTGGCATACTAGCAGTTTGGGGAGGTTTACGAACACATAATACAGTTCACAGATATAATCAAACAAGCAAACATCGTATAATTTCGATCGATTAAACACATTAAATTTTGCTCCAATACTTCTCTGCAAATCTGAAACCTGAGCAAAAATTAAATCATACCAGAAAATACAAAATATCACAAAAGATGCACAGAAGAAAACTGGGCTGAATCGGCCCCAACTCGGCCTCGGATCCGCGGCGGATCGGTGGGATCGGCCGCGGTTCCGCGGCGCTTTGGCCGATTCAGGAGCCCATTTTTCTTGTGTGTTCTTATATTTTCATGCTGGTCATTCTGGAGGTCCCTGAAAATTTTTTTTGACCTCAATTTTAATTCGACAGAAACTATGCAATATCGGTGTATTTTCCGGTTTGTTTCGCGTTCGAAATTTATACGACTTTGCAAGTGAGTTAATTATTGTTTAGTGAGACTCTGATACCACTGTAAGTCGATGTGCAACACCCCACGAGTTGCGGGGAGGCGGAAATTTGAAAAACAATCATGTTTATAAAGCGAACATCACCTAACCGAAGATCGTTGCTAAACAATAATTAACAATAAGCATAGAGTTCTAAGCTACTATGTTAAAAGATTATACCAAATGATTCTAGTCCTTCGTCTTTACGATCTCTATGGCCTCCTTGGATCTCCTCGTCCTCCTCGGCTTCTTTTCCGTGATAGACGATCCACCCGAGAACCCTAATCTAAGCTATAACCTCTATACTTGAGGTTACTTAGTTTCTCTAGTTGCTAATAAAGGAACTAAGATGATGTAGAGATTGGTTATGGAGTGTTTAGTCTTTCCTAATCCTTGTTCTCAACTCATGAGTGGTAGGATTAGGGTTTGATGAAGGAGAGAGAGCATGAGGAGAGAGAAGGCGGAGATAATAATGAGAATAAAAAGCTTCTCACTTGAATATATGGTACATAATGAATTATCAAATAATATCAATTAAATGATTATTCACCATACTTCATTTATTCAAGGAAAGTGATTCATCATGTGAGTCATTAGATCATTAATGATGCATTAATGATGCATTTAATGATATGATGAATCATATGAATGAGTCACTAAAACAATTAATGAAAATGCCACCTCAACCCCTCATGTCACATCCTTCTAGAAGCTTCTCGGAAATTACGAGAACGCCCCTCGCATCCGTGAAAACACAGAAAAAACTTTAGACTGTATAAATCCAATAACCCGATACTAGAATCTGGCTTAAACCAAAGCCGGCTAGTAAAAACTGTCCGAATGTCGTACGTGCGTTTAAACACGTATGCGTCCGAACCTTTGTCGTAAAACCATACGACCTCTATATCTTTTCGCCTGGGTTTGGGAAATCTCTGTGTGGGACTCTAAAGACTCAATTACTACGCTGACAGTGGGTTTAACCACAGACCGCAAGCAGCACTAGCTGTACGTAACGGTCCCCAGATAGTTGTCGATAAGAAAGCCGATGAGGTAACCCATCCGAAATCCTACTGAGCCTGTCCGTGACAATATCCGCGCAGTCCGGTCTGTTCGTCTAAGAGTATCGCATGTATGGTCTAGGGAGGTGGTGGACGTCAGACCCCTAATAACCGTACAAGTCGTGTCGGCATGGCTCAAGACCATCCGAGAATCTACTGATCAGTCCATCAGTAATTCTCAATCAGCCCTGGCCAGGGACTTATGGTAATGACCAACCGATCACCGTGCGATATCAACTCCCTATACCGGGAGAGACGAATCCCTAACAGTCATTCACTGCCTCCACATGGCTCGGGACTGTGCCCAACTAAAACATGTTTGCACGACTCCTTTGAGCCGTGGTAGGGTAATAATCAAAGCACAGTGGAAACTCACACGAGACAAATGATGACTTTAAGTCAACGGACTATCTGCACACATGTCACCTGAGAACTGCTATCTGGCGTTAGGTATAATACCATCCAGTCAGTTCTCGGCGAGTCCTGTCCGGTGTACTCACATCCAGTGAGCATCTGTATACAATCTTAGGTGCACTCCACCAATGGCTGCGGGACCAGTCCATCGCCCCTCCTCAGGGTCTAGATATGTATACGCTAGTCTACTCCGGAGTATCGATGCCCATCTCGATACTCCTGTGACCAGGGACATCTAAGGATGTGTCTATTGACTATCCAGCTCCCACAAGTATGACAGCCATCACAACGCCGGTAGTCAGGCAAACACCCTATGGGCTTTATCAACATACATATATAAATACCAAGTAAAATATATCATACGTTAAGACAAAGACAAACCAAATAGCGTACTATCATATCAAGCAAGACTGTCATGTACATACATATCCCAAGCATCCTATACAATGTAGGCCTCTAGGGCATATATATCCAACAGCCACATCCCACGTTCTACGCCATCACGATCCCCCATTAACGAGCCTGTCTCGCCATTAATGGGAGATCCCGCTCATCACGCGGGCACGACATCGGGGACGTAACGGCCGGCGTGATTCTCGTGCCTTCCTGCGTGCAGCCACCGCTATATAAACCCCTCCCTCAGACAGTTCAAGTAAGCCATTTTTACTTCACTAAGCCGTTACTCTGCTCGGATTTCCTCTCTGACTTGACCGTCGGAAGGGTCCTCAGTGGTACAACCACCCTGGAACTTCCTTGCAGGTAGCTCGGCGCAAACAACCTCAAACCCATTGAAATCCACACGCTTCAGGAGCCAGCCTCCAGATCAAATCTCAGCCGTCCATTGCCGCCATCAGCAGACCAACGGAAGGTAACATCTTGACGCGCGGATCCGCCCCGCGTCAGCCGGCGCCGTCTGTGGGAAACCTTGATTCCACATAAACAAAAGTTCATCTTCCAATCTTAATCTAATGGCGAGCGATCATCCCGACGATCCAAGTGCTAGCCGTCGACCCTCCCCCCTCAATGGAGACTCGAACGAATCCTCTCCTCTGACGAGCATCTACAACGCCCTAATAGCCCGGATAGATCGACTCATGTCCGTCGTGGACGCGCTCGTCCGTGTCCAGACGGCGGGGCAAGCTCCCCCGGTCGCTGCCCCCCCACCTCGGGACCAGGACCCCTACAGAGGGAGAGAAGACTCTACTCGCATCGGTACAGCCGACCACCACCTCCTTACCTCCCACGGCCGCAGATCTCCCGGGCCAATACATTCTGCAACCCGCGTCAGCGCCAAGGTCTGTCACCCGAGTGCCTCGCCTCGAGCCCCTACGTGCTCCTATCCCTCCCGAGGAGATGTCGGTCAGTTCGCCTGCTCCTAGGCATGACCAACACCCCCTCCCTCGACGGGGTCGCACGGACGGGGCTCGTCACGGCAGCTCGAAGACTACCTCGCCAGAGGACCTAAGGAATCGGGGCCGTGTCCAGACACAGGTCTCCAACAGCAGAGGCCAAGGATCGAAGCCCTCACCAAGAGGCAGTCGAGCAGCTACCCTGCTCGGCTATCCTTGGCTGGTAGATCCCTACCCCAAAACGCCAGGGATCAAAGCCCTCGCCAAGAGGCAACTGACTAGCTTCACTGCTCGGTCCATCCTTAGCAGGCCTCTTACAGCCCCTCCGGCGCTAAGGATCGAAGCCCTCATCAAGAGGCAGACGAGCGGCTACCCTGCTCGGCTATCCATGGCTGGTAGTCCACTACCCATAACGCCAGGGATCAAAGCCCTCGCCAAGAGGCAACTGAGCAGCTTCACTGCTCGGTCCATCCTTAGCAGGCCTCTTACGACCCCTTCAGCGCTAATGATCGAAGCCCTCACCAAGCGGTAGCCGAGCAGCTACCTTGCTCGGCTATCCCTGGCTGGTAGCTCCCTACCCCACAACGCCAGGGATCAAAGCCCTCGCCAAGAAGCAACTGAGCAGCTTCATTGCTCGGTCCATCCTTAGCAGGCCTCCTACGGCCCCTTCAGCGCTAAGGATCGAAGCCCTCACCAAGAGGCAGCCGAGCGGCTACCTTGCTCGTTTATCCCTGGCTGGTAGTTCCCCACCCCACAACGCCAGGGATCAAAGCCCTCGCTAAAAGGCAGCCAAACGGCTACCCTGCTCAGCTATCCCTGGCTGGTAGCTCCCAACCCCACAACGCCAGGGATCAAAGCCCTCGCCAAGAGGCAACTGAGCGGCTTCACTACTCGGTCCATCCTTAGCGGGCCTCCCATGGCCCCTCCAGAGCTAAAGATCGAAGCCCTCACCAAGAGGAAGCCGAGCAGCTACCCTGCTCGGCTATCCCTGGCTGGTGGTTCCCTACCTCGCAACGCCAGGGATCAAAGCCCTCACCAAGAGGCGGCCAAGCAGCTACCCTTCTCAGCTATCCCTTGCTGGTAACTCCTTACCCCATAACACCAGGGATCAAAGCCTTTGCTAAGAGGAAACTGAGCAACGTCACTGCTCAGTCCATCCTTAGCAGGCCACCCACGGCCCCTCCAGCACTAAGGATCGAAGCCCTCACCAAGAGGCAGCCGAGCGGCTACCCTGCTCGGCTATCCCTGGCTGGTAGTTCCTACCCCACAACGCCAGAGATCAAAGCCCTCGCCAAGAGGAAACTGAGCAGCTTCACTGCTCGATCCATCCTTAGCAGGCCTCCCACGGCCCCTCCAGCGCTAAGGATCGAAGCCCTCACCAAGAGACAGCCGAGCAGCTACCCTGCTCGGCTATCCCTGGCCGGTAGCTCCCTACCACACAATGCCAGGGATCAAAGCCATCGCCAAGAGGCAACTGAGCAGTTTCACTGCCCGGTCCATCCTTAGAAGGCCTCCCACGGTCCCTCCAGCGCTAAAGATCGAAGTCCTCACCAAGAGGCAACCAAGCAGCTACCCTGTTTGGCTATCCCTGGCTGGTAGTTCCCTACCCCCACAACGTCAGGGATCAAAGCCCTCGCCAAGAGGCAGCCGAGCGGCTACCCTGCTTGGCTATCCCTAGCTGGTAACTCCCTACCCCACAACGCCAGGGGTCAAAGCCCTCGCCAAGAGGCACCGGGCAGCAACCCTGCTCGGCCATCCTTAAGGATCAAAGCCCTCACCAAGAGGCACCGGGAAGTAACCCTGCTCGGCCATCCTTAAGGATCAAAGCCCTCACCAAGAGGCACCGGGCAATAACCCTGCTCGGCCCGTCCTTAGTAGGCCTCTTATGGCCCCTCCCGCGCTAAGGATCAAAATCCCTCTCAAGAGGTAACCGGGCCCTCCCTTGCTCGGTTATCCCTGGCTGGTAGCTCCCTACCCCAACACACCAGGGATCAAAGCCCTCGTCAAGAGGCACCGGGCAGTAACCCTGTCCGGCCCGTCCTTAAAGATCAAAAGCCCTCGCAACAGGCAACCGGGCCCGCCCTGGCTCGGTTATCCCTGGCTGGTAGCTCCCTACCCCAACACACCAGGGATCAAAAGCCCTCGCCAAGAGGCACTGGGTAGCAACCCTGCTCGGCCCCGTCCTTAGTAGGCCCCTTACAACCCCTCCCGCTCTAAGGATCGAAGCCCTCATCAAGAGGCAGCCGAGCGGCTACCCTGCTCGGCTATCCCTAGCTGGTAGTTCCCTACCCCACGATGCCAAGGATCAAAAGCCCTCGCCAAGAGGCACCGGGTAGTAACCCTGCTCGGCCCATCCTTAGTAGGTCTCTTACGGCCCCTCCCGCGCTAAGGATCAAAGCCCTCGCCAAGAGGCCACCGAGCAGCTACCCTGCTTGGCGCATCCCCAGCGGATAGCCTCCTACCCATCAGACGCTGAGGATCTGAAGCCCTCATCGAGAGGCCACCGAGCAGCTACCCTGCTCGGCGCATCATTAGCGGGCAGCCTCCTGCCCATCAGACGCTGAGGATCTGAAGCCCTCATCGTGAGGCCGCCGAGTTTCTTCCTGCTCGACGCATCCCCAGTGGGTATCCTCCTGCCCATCAGACGCTGAGGATCTGAATCCCTTATCGTGAGGTCGTCGAGTCCCTTCCTGCTTGGCGTATCCCCGGCGGGCATCCTCCTGCCCATCAGACACTAAGGATCTGAAGCCCTCATCGCGAGGCCGCCGAGTCCCTTCTTGCTCGGCGCATCCTCAGCGGGCATCCTCTTGCCCATCAGACACTGAGGATCTGAAGCCCTCATCGTGAGGCAGCTGAGCTCCTTCCTGCTCGGCGCATCCCCAGCGGGCATCCTCCTGCTCATCAGACAATAAGGATCTGAAGCCCTCATCGTGAGGACGCCGAGTTTCTTCCTGCTCAGCGCATCCCCAGCGGGCACTTCCTGTCCATCAGACGATGAGGATCTGAAGCCCTCATCGTGAGGCCGCTGAGTTCCTTCCTGCTCGACGCATCCTCAGCGGGCATCCTCCTGCCCATCAACGCGGTGGGTCCAAAGCCCTCCTCGCGAGGCCGCTGAGTAGCTTCCTTCTTGGCGCATCCGCAGCGGGTAGCTTCCTACACTACGAAGATAAGGATCTAAGGCCCGCCGAATAAACTCATACTCAACGCGCGATCAGCGCCTCAACTCCGGCAAAGGGAGGATACCGACCTTCCTACACTCGTCCTTCATTCGACTTATACTCGATGCGCGACAATAAGAACTCTGTGTCGTCCCCGAACAATCCACCATGAGGAATTACTAGCGCCAAGCCGCACAGAAAGAACCAAGCAGTCCACTCTCGACCCGACCCACGAATAGATCGGAATGAGAGTGGGGGGCTAATAATGATGCTCAATAACGGTAATTCCTTAAATCATGACACTTGGCGGATGACGTGTCTTATGCGTAAGCCAGTTAGGCCCCTGAGGGCCACGGAGGGAGAACCAGTATGCTACAGTAGGGGCTTCCCTCAAACCCTGTCTCCGAGCTTGCACCCCACTCCTTACCCCCGAGCACCTCAGCAGCCAAGCCAACTGTCCCTTTGCTCTACTCCAAGCTATCACAGGCCCGAGCCTCTTCGGCCCTCTCAGCTCGCCTCCAGGCTTGAGCAGAACTAAGATACCTCGGCTCATCCGCTCGTCTGTGAGCTCTCCCGCCGAGGTCACCTCCCTCGGTCTCATCGACTGTAATACCCAGTTCTTTTGTACGCCAATATCCGTATTTATATAAAGTGTTGCTTACAAATTTGTTTATTTATATTTATAATTATTTTGTTTATTTTAAAACCCTAACCTTATTTCTATTCCCTTTTTATTATTCCTAAACCCAGCCCAGCCCACCATTCCATCCCCCTTCTTTTCAATTCTTTTTATCTCAGCCCAACTCCCGACCCAAGAACCCCAGCCCAAACCTTTCTCCACAAACCGACCCGACCCGTTTCCCTTCTTCCCCACTTCCTCTCTTTTTTCCCGCTCCTTTCCCTTTCTTTCCCTACGTCGCCGCGACCACGTCCCCGCGCCTCGCACCCACACCCTCGCGACCGCTTCTCGCGCGTGCCCATGACCTACGACACCTAACCCTGCGACCCCATCTCTCGTGCTACCCCCCATGACCCACTCCTCTCGCAACGGCACTCTCTCCCTTCACCCTCGCTCGCACCCTCACCCGAACCCACAACCACCTCTTCCTCAACCTCACCTCCTCCATCTCTACAACCCATCTTCCCCGGAACCAACCCAAGAAAACCCATCACCATTGCCTCCCCCGAGCTCCTACCCCATCGCCGACGAGCCACCCTGCCTCACCACCACCGCCCGAACTCCCCTCCACGGCTACCTCCGACCACCGTGCGAGCTCCCCCGATACCACCATCATCTCCATCGTTGCCGTCACCTCTCCCATCATCAAATTCTCCTCTCAGTTCCACGTCATCCCCAACCGTGACCCCTCCCTACTTTGCTGCTGAGCCACCGTTACCTGCCTGCGTCACCTGAGCCTCGCGTCGCCTTCTCTATCACGACAACTCCACCTCTCCGCTGCTCCGAGGCCAGACCCCGTGCTGCCACTAAGCCTAGCTGAGCCCAAGCCCCTCTGTCATCTCATCAAGCACCTAACTCTATTGTTGTCGCTGAGACTTGTTGATGCTGTGTTGTTGCCATGCTCGCGCCGCTGCCGTACTGCCGTCGAATCATCGCCAGGCAAGTGAACTCATCACTTGCTACATGTTATTACATATTAAGTCTAAGGTTTAATTAAGCTAATAACATATATCTATATACGTATGCAATTGTGGTGAGTTATTGTTCGAGTTATGCCGATACCTTTGTTGTTTGAACCTGATGTGAACTGTTCGGTATTAAGTTAGAACCCTATGATAATGGTATAGGGAAATGCATGTAGAAATCATCCTGAATTCGGGTATATAATATAAGATCCCAACATGTTGAGTTAATTGCTCGCTGCAAAACCCGAAACTAAAACCTACTTTAAACGGTGGAACTACTGATTGTTAAACCCTTTTACTATTCATAGAGGTACCACAGAAATTTGGTTAAAAATTAATATCGTTTCACCTATAAAATGTAACCCCCGATAACCATTGCGAAATCAGAATTTTCCTGAACACGCTAGACCGTTAAATTCAAATTAAATCTTTTATAAATCGGATTTGAGCGTTCCATGGCTTGTATTGAAGCTAACAGATTAAGATACAGTAATCTATAGCTGATATCTGAATTTTAATAAGTTATGATAGAGATAACTGAGGAGAATTAGGATTCTGGACTACAGTCCAGAGCAGTAATCCCAGATAACCCTTGTTTTTAAATCACTGTATATCCTTGCTAAAATGCGAGAATGTGCGGAACCCTATATCGTTACGTAGAAAATTGAGTTATCTTTATTATTACATTAGTTTCACTACATTCCTGTTCTGTATGATATTTTTAACACATTTTATAATGTCGACGTGTCCAGCTGAATTCGGCAGTGACAGTTTTTACACATCAACCTTAACATGACCATAACTCCCTGTTGATATAGGATATTACTGATCCTCCAATTTAGTTGGAAACCTAACTGATAAGCCTAAATATTGTTCAACTATAGTGTCGCATAATTATGAACCCAACTGGGAGTAATATGTGTTACGAAACGGACTTCCAATTCTGAAACTGGATTTCCAGCAGTGAACACTTAAAATGAAATGGCCACAACTAGCAAACCTGAAACCCGATTGACAAGAAACCAATTTTGACGGATAAATAATTAAACATACTGCTTTCCCCTTTTTCATTGTTTGGATTAATTCTGCATGTATGATTTTTAGTAAATTATGCAAGTGGTAGGACACTGGCTGATGATATTTTATTCATATCATAATTATTGCATTCTCATCATATCATGTAGATGTCATATGCATTGGTAACATAGTGATCGTGTACATTACCCAGTGATATGTATTAGTGTTTGGATTGTGGCAAGTACGTAGTGTTAAAGCGTGATTGAGTAAGTGAAAGTGACACGTACTTGTACACAATCAGCGGACCCGGTTGATTTATTGCATTGTCGACGTCTATGGGACATATGTAAGTGTAACTATAATTGGTATGGGACGATTATGGAAGTACTTATATTAGTGTCATAGGTAAGGCACCAAACACTGTCCATTTATGTTTGGTACTAGTCGAGGCATGCTTGATGGAGACCCTGTCTCTAGTTCTCGCGTAAACTTGTCATGGACCGACTAGTATTTGAGTTTATGGTTGGTGTTTGATGTAGACCACGGGGTGTAGGGTAATTTGAGTGTGAGTTCAACGGAATCTCGGGAGTTCCATTGCCGGCATATACAGCGATTCTGGGAGTCATATGGATGATATTACTGATTATTAGCGAGCTATTCGGGCCCGTGTTCCCTTGCCCCTGGGGCCCTACCCTTGGGTGGGGGATACTCCTGCGTGGTTGACGCTCACACTTGGACTGACGATAGGTTTAGCGACCTGGACAGTGAGACTTAGAGACTGATAGGTTTAGTGACATGCATTGATTACTGTCTCGATACACCAGCCTTACTGTTTACCCGCTTTACCGTTTACCTGTACTGGCTCCTTCATGCTCATATCATCACTTCATGCTTATTGTTTCATATTTATCATTATTGCACGTATTCACATTTGTATTTATATATATTACTATTGTGTCGCTCTGACGACCTGAGTATGTATGCTCAGAGTGAGAAGTGGACTTAGCTCGGATCAGCACCTGTCGTACCTTGAGAATATCGTGGTCATCTAGATCAGTGACTCAGCGCTATGCTTCCTGGATCTCTATTTGGTTAGTTTTTATATTTGTTTTGATTTAGTGACTGCATTTCTCATTACCTGTGCATTGATTACTGATTACCATGTAAAGTTAGAAGCCGAAGTGTGATTACGGCAGGATGTTTTCTCGACCGTAGGAGCATGACTGGCCTTGTCAACCCCTCGTATTCCGTATTTTGGGAAGTGGGGCGTGACATCGACCGACCAACGACACCGCTCATAGGCGCAATCGCCATCCCGCAAATCTCACCATACGCGAGATATCTGCCGGCTACATCCCATGTTCCACGCCATCACGATCCCCCATTAACGAGCCTGTCTCGCCATTAATCGAAGATCCAGCTCATCACGCGGGCGTGACGTCGGGGGCATAACGGCCGACGTGATTCTCGCGCCTGCCTGCCTGCTGCCACCGCTATATAAACCCCTCCTTCAGACAGTTCAAGTAAGCCATTTTTATTCCACTAAGCCGTTACTCTGCTCGGATTTCCTCTCTAACTTGACCGTCAGAGGGTCCTCGGTGGTACAACCACTCCGGGACTTTCTTTGCAGGTAGCTCGGCGCAAACGACCTCAAACTCATTGAGATCCACACGCTTTAGGAGCCAGCATCAAATCCCAGCCGTCCATCGCCGCTATCAGCAGACCAACGGAAGGTAACATCTTGACGCGCGGATCCACCCCGCGTCAATAGATTTTTTGAATTATCGTTTCCGCCGCGTTTTAAAACCCCGCTAGGCGAGCTAGGCAACCCAGCATATGTATCATGTTTTAGCCACTATTATTTGAGAATAAAAAATGTGTAATATATACAATTTATATATTTGCTTAAAACAATTTTTTTCTTAAAAATCTCACAGACATTTTCAATTTATAATATAAACGTGCACACGCAAAATGCTAGTATATAATAATATATCGTGCTATGGGTTATTGTGAGCTTCTTGGTTCCTAAAGATTCAATCATGCTTACATCATGTTACCGTCTATTATTAGAGGATTTAAAAAAAAAATATTTAGAGGCAAATTTTATGCAAATTTAAAATTATAATACATAAACTGATAAACATTCTGAGAACCTAAATATTGCAGTATAAATTTGATTTGCATATCCCATGGATAATGGCATCAACGTAAATATCTCATGATTCGCATGTCTCATAAAGCTGAAACGATTGGTTGCCCACGTGAGTTCAGGCCAACTAGAAAACGCCACGTCACATAATCATATAACAGTCGCCTAAATCAAGTTTCCGTTATTTTCCAAACTACCCCTAGAGTTTTAAAAACGCTTCCTTTTTCCTATTTCCAGAGCCAAAGCCCTAAATCCATCAAGATAATTTCTTTCTCGAAACCCTAATTTAAATTAATCGATCGAGGCTCAATCGAGAGATCGATGGAGAGAAAGAAGAGATCGTTTGGATTTTTCGAATTCTTCATGGTTCTAGGGCTTCTCTTTAGCTTCCCTCGCAATCTATCAGCTCTCTCGATCACAGTCAACGATGTCGAGTGCGTGTACGAGTTCGTTATGTACGAAGGCGATACTGTTAGCGGGAACTTCGTGGTCGTGGATCACGATATCTTTTGGAGCTCGGATCATCCCGGCATCGATCTAGTTGTAAGTAATTTTTTGGGGATTTTTTGATTTGGTTTCTTTGATCTGTTGGTAATTTTAGGTTTAATGATTGATTAGTGAGCAAGATTGTTGGGATAATTGGCGATCGTTGATGAATTGTGGGTTCTTGACTGGTTTTTATCGAAAATTAGATGAATTATTTAGTTAATTATCTTGTTTTGCGAGTTTAATAATTAGATTCATCTTGTTTAGCAAAAAGATTGTTTCTTTTGTTATAAATTATGAAAATTCGCCAATTCCATTTGTTATTTTTTTGTTGGGTCTAATTTTTAGCCATCATTTTACTGGGAAATCACTATTAGGTTATGTTAACAGTGCAGGGTAAACTTTAGATTTGTTTTAAAGATAATTTCTCCAATCACTATTAGGCTTGCTTAAATAGGAGGCTTAAAAACGAGATACTTTCTCATTCTTTCACATCTTATGACATGTGAGTGGAATTGGTGCGAACATCAGATTTTACATGTTCAACGGTCTCTAAGCTTTATCCATTTTCTCAGGCTCTCTTTTCTTTTAATGATTCCTTGACTTAAATGGCTTTTCGTGAGTTTTGATCGTCGGTATGTGCTGGCTGAGCAGGAGAAAGATTTTGTTTTCTAGTTTATGGTTTACCGAGCTTCGGAAAGCTTTTGTTTTCTGTTTTCCACATTACTTATAAACAATTGCTTCTTAATCTAGAATTTGCTAGCTTGTTTTTCTTTTTTATTTTTGTTTAATCTAGAGAGAAAACTAACCTCCTATGGCTCACTCGTTTTCCTATAAGTATAATGCTTAGTACATATCACAAACTCAGAAATTGGAATAACTATGAGCACAACATATGGATGGGCGCATAACATATGACAATGTTAAACATATACATAAGCCGAATTTCAAAGCCTTGTCTTCTCACACTTAAATAAACAAGACGAAGGTTGAAATACAAGAGTTTATCCATTTAGCAATTAGTTCGTGGTAGTCAATTTCCCCCCTAAAGTTACTGCTCCACTACATAAAAATAGTAAGGCCTTGTTTGAAATGGAGTTGGGTTTTAGATCCTCTGTAACGACACTACATGAGAAAGTTTTTGAGCACCGGTAAGAAATGCTGCTACTTTTAGATCCTCTATAACAACTCTTCAGAATATCACAAAATATCACCTGGATTTTATAGTTCACTTTAGCAGCACTAGTAAATAACTTTTAGCGACATCTCTAGATTTTTCGTAAAATATTGTTTGAAAGCTTTTGATTGCATTTATATATTTTAGATATTTGACATGTATATTTAACAATACCTTTTATACACTGACAATCGCAACAATCAAAATAGTGAGTAATAATATATAATCCAACCACATCAAATCTGAATTTCATTAAAATCCAAATAATACGTGCTCTCTAATTCATAATACATAGTTTAGCAAGCATAATCTGGATTACAAGACACCATATATCAAATGTTCATATCACACATATATCTAAGTCCACCAAATGATGGTAAATTTTTTTCAAAATTCTATGAATCCACCGAACTTGCACAAAATGAGCTTTGGAGATTCCAACACAAAAGTTACCCTTCGAAGTTGTGAATGAACGAGAAAACATAAAAATTGAATTTAACAAAAATAAAGGTTCAATATAACAAAATAAAAATCAATGTGATGAGAACCAATAAGGAAAACATGACAAAAAATATACAGATTTGGTGATGTATTTACTATTTTGTATGTTAGCATAAAAACTAACAAAAACATAGATTCTTATTCTATTAGATGGTGCATATGATTATTATAACTAAACTATCGAGAGTATAACAGAGTGGAGAGAGTTACCTAAGTTGGAAGTACGAATTTCGAGAAATGTCGTTAAGTATTACTTTAAGATGAATCTTGACCACTACAAAATGCAAAGATAAACAATAAAATAATTTATAAATCAAAGAGAATTTATTGAAAAATCCTAATTCCCGAACTTAGTTCAAATAGGATTTGATGTAAAGAGAGCAAGGTGGAGAAATGCTGACCCGGTTAGCAATTATTGAACTTTCAATAAAAAAAGCATCAATATACTTACAAAAAGATCCAATAGGTAAGATTTAAAAATCGACATGATTTAGTGTTTGTTGCCATTGACTTTTAGGATATTTCAAAAGAAGCTTCTAATCGAAGAAAAACAAAATATGGGTTCTATATGTGAGTTAAATTATCATGCTAATCAGGCTAACTAAATTATATTCTGAAAGAACTCTTAAACAATAAATAATACTAATTCTGTATCTCTTGATGGACCTTGACTTTCCATTCATCCATTTTGACAATTTCGAAAATTTAAGAAAGCTAAGTATGTTGTTTGATTAAGAGATGATTTATTTTCTATAAAAGAAATGTAAGAGCTCACGTATATAAAATGCTGAGTTGATAAGTATCAGATGTTTATAAAGACGCTATAAGGCAGGCTCACAATTGCTATTGCATCAAAAATAAAATCGAATGTAACTCAATATATTTCATGTACCATTTTATATAGTCTTAAAGGATAAAATGTATAACCATTTGGAATTATAAAAATCAATCACATTTTAGTATTATTACCGTTTAGAATAACTTGAATTGACCTTTAGGAAACATCATTAGGACTTTATTTAGCTAATTTGAGCAGCCCTTCATGTTATACAAACAATATCAAATGGTAAAATAAACCAAAAGGTTCTACTTCACCTAACTTGCATCGACTTAAAACTCATGTTTAAATCCAAAATGCTCACATTAGCATTTAG
This sequence comes from Agapanthus africanus, assembly GCA_030015575.1. Classification (NCBI taxonomy): domain Eukaryota; kingdom Viridiplantae; phylum Streptophyta; class Magnoliopsida; order Asparagales; family Amaryllidaceae; genus Agapanthus; species Agapanthus africanus. Next base: position 809,382,113 of record CM057338.1, read on the forward strand.
AAAAAGTAAAATATATGAAAATTTTGGTGGTCATTGTTTATTCTAAGAGGATAGCCACAATTTCAATCCTAAAATTTATCTTCAATATAAAACTACGTATTCCATTGATCTCTTTATTAAGATAAAATGAAGCAATTAAATTTTAGCAAAAAATTATTGATATTAGAGGATACTAACAAAAAGAAATAAAAATTAACCTAAGCAAGTATTTATATCATTATTATCGATATATCGTTGATTTTGAAACCATTAGATCAATATGCTAACGATTTTGAAACCGCATGAATTTCGGCGTATCCATGTATTTCACCGTTTAGATTAAGATGAACGGTTCGAATCGTCAAAAAAGTTCAAAAATTTTGATTTTGAAGTGGTGCATGAATTTCTTAGTTTAGATCCGGGCCTAGAGGATCCTAATTCACACACACACACACACACACATATATATATATATATATATATATATATATATATATATATAACAATAAAAACATATATTTGTATCTTCAATATGAAAGAAATTAGCAGCCATTGATATAGATCATTTTTTGTTTTTGTTGCTCGCCATTTCGGTTAACACAATGTCTTGTTACAAAGTTATCTCTTGCTTTGCCTTGTTCCAATCCCCACCTAAATTCATTAATAATCTCAAGTAGAACTAGATAATTCTTGACATGTAATAACACATTGAATTATATTTAAATCTGAATATTCTATAATTTTCATGATATATTTCTTCCAATACCATAAGGTATACAAACATTCACATTTTTGTTACCCTTTTTATGATAAAAACCGTTCTATAACAATGACTGCTAGTTTCTTTCATATTGAAGATTCAAATATCTGTTTTTATTGTTTTATATATATGCATACAAATAATGATATAAATAATTGCTTAGGTAATATATTATGAATTTTTATTTCTTTTTGTCAGCATTCTCTAATATCAATAAATTTTAGCTAAACTTTAATTGCTTTATTTTATCTTAATAAAGAGGTCAATAGAATGCATAGTTTTATATTGAAGATAAATTTGAGCGGCTTCGCCTCTGCATAAAGTGGTAGTACAAAGTATCTGTGCTAATTAAAGACTTGAAATGTTTGTTTTGGCTTGCCTTATGTGCTGGAAGCCCTCTTAAACCCGATTTTAGAGGGTGAAAATTTGATAAAGCCTTTATTTTATTGAAAATTGCAAATAATCATTTTTACTGTTAGAACAATTGAATTTCATCATTATTTCTAATTAATAAACTTATCTTTTTCAGACGTTAAATTATGATACACAGGATAGCGATAGGATGAGATGGTGAAATGAGACCTTTAAAGCGAGATGGGAAAATCCGACCGTTAGATCGACGATCGGATTTTTGTATCATGTTCTACACGTCAAAATATCTGTGTATGAAAAATTAGACGATTTGGAGGTTTGCAAGTCATGCATCAAGGGTATGCAACTTTTACGATGCTTTAACAACCATCCATACTTAAAAATGTCCAAATCATCTAAATATTTGTACATATATGTTGATTGACATGTAGAACAAGATGTATGGAACCGATCGTCATTTTGATTGATGGATGTGGTTCGATTTTTTCATCTCACTTTAAGAATCCCATCTCACTATATCGCTACCATATATATTGTTAGGGGTTTCGCTAGGTATGCAAAGAAGACGAGCAAAAATAAGAATACACAATATCAATATTTAACATGGTTCGACCAACGTCCTACATCTACGGGGCAAACATGAGAATCTCTTTATTAATGATCAAGAATACCGGTAAATTTTATATTCTCACTCATGTCTCTCATGTCTCAACGCTCATACAAATACAAAGACTACTCTTAGTAAATCCTTCCATCTTCATCTATGGATGACCGCCTTTCGTCTTTGCCTTCGTCTCTTCATACAAACACAGACTACTCTTCTGGTGCTCCAACTTCACATGTGGATGACCACCCTTCGCCTTTGCCTTCGTCTTCTTTTCTTTTTCTTCTTCATATTTGGCCACTTTTCTTTGATGAGACGCTTCTCTATTTATAACACAAAATAATATAATTCGTACTCCAATTAGGATCTCATCAAATCTCCAAAATAATCTCTAATAAATCTTCAAACAAATCTTTAAATAATTCTCTAAACAAACTTTTCTAATTAAGCTCATGAAAGATCTCTTATAATTCTTCCAACAACTCTTCAAATAAATCTCCAACAAATTCTCATAATTAATCTTCAAAACGAATCTTTCCAAAACCAAATCCTGGAAGGACTCAGACTCCTACTCTGGAACGTACCACTTCGCTCTTCATTGACTCTTGAGTACGAACCAACTCTAACAAATCTTCATCTTGGTTTGTATTCAATGAGATGTCTTCAATCTCTTCTATTCGACAAAGCTCCATCTTGACCCGAACTTCCTCTATGCCATCGTCTGTTTACTGCCGCAGCAAACATAACCTTCTTTCTCGGATCTTTGAACCAACATCTTTAAAATTACAATCTAAGAAGATGGAGAGCAGACACAAGTGTCGTCATCTACCGTAAACTTAGACCGTAGAATTGAAGACCTTTCGGTTCCCTACGCTCTGATACCAATTTGTTAGGGTTTTCGCTAGGCATGCAATGAAACGAGCAAAAATAAGAACACACAACATCAATATTTAACGTGGTTCAACCAACGACCTACATTCAGGGGGCAAACATGAGAATCTCTTCATTAATAATCAAGAATTCCGGTACATTTTATATTCTCTCTTATCTCTCTCATATCTCAACGCTCATACAAATATGAAGACCATTCTTGGTAAATTCCTCCATCTTTACCTGTGGATGACTACCCTTCATCTCTGCCTTCGTCTCTTCATACAAACAAAAATTACTCTACTGGTGCTCTACCTTCACCCGTGGATGACTATCCTTCGTCTTCGTCTTCTCGTCTACTTCTTTTTCTTCTTCATGTTTGGCCACTTTTCTCGAATGAGACACTTTTTTATTTATAGCACAAAATAATAGAATTCTTACTCTAATTAGGATCTCATCAAATCTCCAAAATAGTCTCTAACAAATCTTTATATAAATTTTCAAATAATTCTCCAAACAAACTTTCCTAATTAAGCATCTGAAAAATTTCATATAAATCGTCCAACTCCTCTTTAACGAACCGCTTTGTTCTTCTTCATCGACTCTTGAATACGAACCAACTCTAACACCCTCCCACACACACATATGTGTTTTGAAATGGTTGAATACATTTCCATTATTGCATATAATTTTTATAGAATTCTTAAAAGAAAAATATTCCTTTCATATTTTATTTTTGTTTCAAAATGTTTATATTTCTCCAATTTTTCATCATCACTATTTTTAACTATTAAAAAAAAATCTTCATGCTTTTTGCCGCTAAATCCGAAGTCCTACCTTTCTGCTTTGCTATGCTTTTCACTTTTGATAATATTAAGGAAGCCTATGACAACTATTCGTTGAGATTGAGAAAGACAATGAGTAGAGAAAGGCAACGAAGGGAAAGCCAAATATGTGGGAGAGAGATGGCGGTACACATGTGGGTTGGGAGTAGTTTTTGTATGTGATTTGAAGGAGGGAATTGCCGCAAACTATTTTTTTGGTTTATTCTGAGTTATCGTGTGCATAGTGTTTTTGGGATGATCTTTTTTGGCATTTATCCTTTTGCCACCAACAAAAGTGCCTTTAGTAAGTAATTGACTATTTTTTTTAAAGTTTATTTTGGCTCTGTGCTCTCAAGCATTGTCTTTACTGTAAGGTTGATAACTTATAATTTGTTTCTTAAGACACTAACATTAGTGTGAATAAGGACTGACAAATCAGTAATGATATGATCACTCAAATCATTCTAGCTTCTTGAATTTTCTCAAACTAGTTTTTGGCATGTGCGATTCTCTGGGCATAATAAGAGGGTGGTTGTCTAAACAGACTAAACTACCCTATTTGTGGCTAATTATGAAAGCTATGTTTGCCATTGAAATTCTCCCATGAAAAGTCTTGGTAATGTGTTCTGTCGAAGAATTGAGGATTTTTTCTTTTTCCTTTTCCTTTAAATTGAAGCGCCGAGTTACCTTCTTGTTGTCTAGTTATAATAGTAGAGATAAAATATTGCAGTTCATTTCTTCTTGTCTTACTGGTTCACTGCCTATGCTTATTGGTGAACCTCGCTCATCATGTCAACGAACTTGCTTTGGATTTTGTTGTCTATATCTTACATGTGTGTTTCTGTTAGGCACAATGGTAGAAGAAATTTGAGAAATCTACCATATTTAGAATTTTCGGAGAGTAGAAAAATCTAATTTATTTCTATTTACAATTAGCAAATTTTAGATGCAGAATTAATTGAGAACATCAAGAATTGATAATATATGTTTAGTTTCCACTTGTAAGATGAAACAAATTGTTTGGATGATGTAAAGGATATTCAGAAGGCTAATGCAATATCAACTTGAGGAAAAGTGCTGCTAGGTAGGTGGTAATTCTAGATTACCACGTTTATTTAGGTGTAAAAGATATTCCTGGAAATATAGAATTACCATAGTAATCAAATAACCTCATTACATGGTAATCCTATTCCCCCAAAAACATGTATCTATTCTAAATTACCACGAAATATCCCCGTCTAATATGAAATGAGCCATGACCATCCGCCACCGGCCTCCCCCGCCGGCCGCCCTCCCCGATCGACGGTTTGCCGTAGGTTGGCCGGCGGTCAATGCTGATCGTTCACCGGCTCGCCTGCCACCGACTGGACGTTCGCCGCCAGCCGGCCGTAGTTCGTCTCTGGCCGTTCTGACGTTCATCTCGGCCTCGCCGCCATCTCTCAGCCCTCCTCCGCTCTCACCACCGGTCGACGGTTGCACATACATATATTATCGGGAATGATTAAAATATACCAAGCACGTTAATATAAGATTTCTTGGATTTAGATGCCCGGTCATCTCATTCCCGGGAATGGGATGATTCCTAATAATCTTCCATTCCTTCTATTACATGTACCAAGCGCAACCTAAGCTGTTGGGAAGTCCTAGGCTCTAATATTGAGTGAGCTACTATTAGAATTGATCGAGGTCTGTGTTACTATACAGTAATAAAATTGACTGAAGCAGAGATGTAAATGCTAAGTTGGCACACTTTGGGCTTCACCTGAATTGTCTAACATAACTTAAGAGGGTACTAGGAAGGCTACCATCTTGAAAATACAAGTAGATAACTTTCTTCAGACATTTTTGTTTGTTCTGTTAGTTGAGAAGAAATAACAAAAATTCCCTTGATGATGCAGATACAATTGAAATGCTTGTGGTAACTGCTGCAATTTTTCCTTTGTCCACTCATTTTTACAAGTTTCCTTCTCTCTCTTTCTAAAAATCTTCTTTCAACTATCAAGTGAAAGAGGTTAAGATATACCTTTCTTGCCAAGGCCTTGTTTCTTAATGACTTATTGTTTTGCCTATATAGGCTTTCCAGTTACAATCTAGTATGTTGAAACTCGAAAGCCCCGGTATCTGGCTTTTGTGTCTATGCTCCATCTCCTCAACCTCCATATGAATGTCTATTTCATTGGGATTTGAATGCTTATCTTGCCAATCTTTATTACAAAAGGGGGAAAAAAAACATTAAGAGGATTATTCCATTACCCATTGCTTACGCTGGTAGCAAGAATTTTCTTGGTCTAACCAGCAGTTTGAGTGCTTTTCTTTCATGTTATTCGGTTGGTAAGGTTGTCTTTTATGAGCTTGTTTGCATCTGCTTAAGAGAGAGAGAGAGAGAGAGAGAGAGAGGATGGTACTTGATTTAACTGATTACTTGTTAGCAGATATAAAATGTTAAGTAAACGGCTATTGCAGTTTAGATGCTGTTAATTATATATTTTTGTAAATTTTGTAACTGGATATTGATGCCTTCTAAGAACTTGTTTGCATTTGGTTGATCCGTAGGACAGATCATACCAGAATATTAATTGAACTCTTCTTGATTATTGTTAAATCATTTTCTCTATTACGTAGGTGACTTCCCCAGGGGGCAACACTGTACATACAGTCAAAGGATCTTCCGGTGACAAGTTTGAGTTCAAGGCTCCGAGACCTGGGATGTACAAGTTCTGCTTTCATAATCCACAGAGAACACCGGAGACTGTATCGTTCTACATACATAGCGGCCATATTCCCAATGAACATAACCTTGCCAAAGATGGTAAGCCTACCGAGCCCTTTGCATAAGACCATGACGCAATCTTGTTACGTGGTGCATGTATTTCTTCTTGTGTACTTGTTGAGGCGGAAAACAATAGAGAAGTGATGTTTATGCAAAGTTGATTTTGTTTCCTCTGATTTTTAATAGGTTATATTATACTAAACTACCCTTAACTATCTTTATTTTTAGTTGACTACCCTTAATTTTTTCTTTATCACAATAAGGTAAATTAGTCAGACACTCTTAAAATCAAAGTTTAAGGGGAGTTTATGTATCCGTGTGTGCGTGTGTAGAGAGTGAGAGAGATGCTAAGAGGCTTTTTTGTTAGGTGGCGTCAAAAAACTACACCCTCCACCATTTTATTCGACGATCGGCGCCGTCCATCTTAATCTTCATCGTCTAATATGTCGATACACCAAATTTCATGTGATTCTAACACTGTTTTACCGTTGATTTAGTGGGTGCAAAATTAATGGTTTACCGACCATTGAACCTTTTTACATTGCTAAATCAATGGTTAAAAGGTGTTAGAATCACACGAAAATTTGGTGTATTTGCATATTAGAAAATGAAGATCAACGTAGATAGAGCCGATCGTCGAATAAAATGGTGGACGATGTAGTTTTTTGATGCCACATAAGGAAAAAGCCTCCGAGGGCCGCTTTCCTTTTGTGTGTGTGTAGAGAGTAATGGAGCAAAGAGGTCCTAAGAGGCTTTTATCGTCAGGTGGCATCAAAAATACACCCGCCACCATTTTGTTCGACAATCAGTACGGCCATCTTGATCTTCATCCTCTAATATGTTGATACACCAAATTTCCTGTGATTCTAAATCTTTTCACCATTTATTTAGCAATGTAAAAAGTTTATTATTTTGCACCCACTAAAATTAGCTGCTTATATATACATATATTAGAATAATGGAGGAAAGAGGCCTTAAGATGCTTTTTCGTTAGGTAGCATCAAAAAATACACCCTCCACCATTTTGTTTGACGATCGGCACAGGCCATCTTGATCTACATCCTCCAATATATCGATACACAAAATTTCATGTGATTCTAGCACCTTTTCACCGTTGATATAGCAATATAAAAAAGTTCTATCAACGACGAAAAGGTGTTAGAATCACATGAAATTTTTTGTATTGATGATATATTAGACGAAAAAGATCAAAATGGCCGTTGCTGGTCATCGAATAAAATGGTGAAGGGTGTATTTTTGTTGCCACCTGACGAAAAAAGACTCCTAGGGCCTCTTCTCTCTCTCTCTCTATATATATTTTTCTTAGCTAAGTTATGTGAGAGGAGAAATGGGGATGTGCCCCATCGTCCCATTGTTTTTAAGTTATATCTTATTTTAGTTGTATGGGCTTATCTTCCTTCTCTCATACCTTAAATAACTTAGCTAATGCATACCTTATCTACATTGACCCCTTTCTCTCTCTCTCTCTCTCTATCCGATCAATTGAGGCCGATGCTCATTTTCTTAAAATGTGGTCAACTTCTCAAACGCCCAATCCAACCGGTCATCTGATCTACATGGCATGGATAGCTTAGGTATCAAGATTCATGAGATTTGGTTGCCTAACACCACTGTTGTAAAAAGCTCCATAAAGCTCCGCTTTAGCCGAAAGTGGTCATGAAGTGCTTCGCTTTTGTAAATGTGGCGGTATAAAGTCTTTGTTCTTCTTTAGTGTCTAGAAATCCCGCTTTTATGCGCTTGAAACCCTGCTTAAACCCGCTTTTTAATCGGTTATAATACTATAAAGTCTGTATTCTTAATTTTGAAATTATCATATCTAATAAGAGAGCCAGTGAGTATTATTGGTGCCTCTAAACTATACCAATATATTTTATAGACATTATATTATGACATGTTGTCTTAAAATTATTCAATATTATTCTATTATTATTATTGAATATAAACTTTATAGAAAATTTCAAGAAATCGGTTTCGGCCTCACGTAATTTTATTAGTTTCGCTGCGCTTCAGCTAATCTCGGTTTGGATTTCGGTTTCGACGGTAATACGACATACATAAGTGTAGATATATTAAATAATTTAATTTATGGTTCTATATTATAAGGCAATGATCCCAGTATTTAAAAATTCAGCCATGATGCAAAATATATTGAAAAGTGTACTTGGATAAGTATTAATATAGGGTTTGGGTTCACTTTTTTGCGGTTTTCTAACAACGAAGGCCTACAATGATCACAATAACAGTAAAAATGGTATTAAAAAAATAAGTTTTTAAAGGTTTCAGTCGAAATGATATTGTATAGTTGGTTTCGTATCTGTTTCGGGTTTCGTATCGGTCTCCATCGAAATCGATACGTAACCACCACGTATCGGTGGTTTCGGCCGAAACCTCGAACCTTGCTATATAGAATACAAAAAAGAAAAACATCATTTATCTTTTTTGCCTTTTGTATATAAATTCTTCTATCTATGTAACTTTTCCGTCATAAAATCTTATTTAATATTAAAAAAACGTTTTGGTGCTTTTTACCGCTAAAGCCTAAGCCTTGTCCTTCCGCTTTACGCTTTCCAAAATACTGCCTAACACATCAATCAAGTGGAGTAAAAAATTAACGGCTTTTCGACACATGAAAGATCACAAAAAACTTTTGGTAAAAGTTATGTCTTGGTCCGAGTGGGGATAGCATTTTTCTTCTGCATGTCTATAGAGTTTTTAAAAATCCTACGACCATTTGATCGGTATGCTAGAGGTCTCCGAATCTCGTGAATCTTGGTATCTAAGCTATCCATAACATGTAGATCACGATGACCGGTCGTATAGGTGAAAAACACGGCGGTTTGGGAGTTTGAGGAGGTGACCTCATTTTTAAAAAATGAGCATCGGCCTCAATTGATTGGCTCGTTATATATATAAGAACAAAAATGAGCATCGGCCTCAATTGATTGGCTCGTTATATATATAAGAACAATAGTCAAGGGTGGTTTAGTGTATTGTAGCCTTCTTAGCATGCCATGGCCATTTTAGCAAACTCTCAACAAATTAAGGTTATTCATATGCCTCTCCCATTTTATTGGCAATAGCTTTACCTATTGCGCCCCCCCCCCCCATCCCTCCTCTCCCAAGCTATTGTTCCATGTGTTTTCATCAACTCTGTTCATATAGCTTGTTTCCCTGTTTCTTGCAGAGCATCTGGATCCTGTAAATGTGAAAATTGCTGAGCTTAGAGAGGCATTGGAGTCTGTTACAGCAGAACAAAAATACCTAAAAGCACGTGAAGCTCGCCACCGTCACAGTAAGCAAAACTTTGGAGTACTGCCCCTTTTGTTATGTTTGGGGATAATATTGCATTTCATGGCAGACACTAATTAATTGCGCAAGAATTTCGCTATTTCGATTCTGCTAGTCCTTGGGAACAGCGTAGCGACGGATAATTCAGAATCAACCCCCCCCCCCCCCCAAGTTCACCTTATAGCACTTATATGGAGACCAAAACCTAAAATAACACTCAAGTTCTACTCCTAACCAATTCAAATGATTGTCTAATTCAACTTTGGAACATGGATGTGTTAAGAGTAGAATTTGAGTGTTTCTAGAAGTTTGGTCAAAGGGCAAAGGGGGTGTTTGCACTTCTAAATGGTTTGAGGGGGTGAGGGGGGGGGGGGGGGGGTAACCCATAACAAAATAGACATTTGTCTTCCTCCACCAAAATAACGATTTCAATTGTATGTTTTGTCGGAAACTGGATGAAATCACAAAAACTTTAGCTGAAAAGATAGTTCATTGAAATTATGAACCAAGATATTACAAAATTGAAGGTAGAGAGCCCAAAAATCATCTTTAAACAAAGGAAAATCAACAAAATGTCAAGTAAACATACCCATCTGATTCACAATTAAATTTATGCCATCATTTTCTAGCAACAAAACCATGATATCATTCTGAAAAAAACGTTCTTCCTCCTAAAAGATCTGTTTTCCTTCTAAACGATCTTTAATTCATGTACCTTAATATTTTCATGCCCTCACCCTTTAATTTACGCTGCAGCAAACGAGAGCACGAGAAGGCGCTTGATCTTCTATTCAGTGATGGAGTACATTGTGTTTGCGTGTGCGAGCGCACTTCAGGTAGCATACATCCGCCGCCTGTTCAGCAAATCTGTGGCGTATAATAGGGTATAGCTGCTCTCTAGTTGGCATCGTCAGTGGATGTTTAATGGGTATTTATCATATGTAACATTATGTTTTATTTCTAGATTTTGGTTTCAAATTAAACAAATTGTCGGCTATAAAACCCTTTGCAGGGATTTTGTTCGATACTGATGTAATCACGAAGGGTCGTACTTATATTTGAGATGAAATTGGACTGTATGTTGACATTGAGAAGAGTGCAACATATGTTATTTTCATTTGGTGCAAACAAGGTAATTTAAGATTCTTTGGGACAGTGTGGGTTGCATGCATTTTTTTTAATATAAAAGTACTCCCTTAATTTGCCTACATTGATGAAAATGATAAATGAAACTACAGCCTTTAGAAAGATTCGGCAAATGTTCCTTTTCTATTATCCTGATGCGATCTCTTAGGAATTAAACCGGTGATCGCATTTTAAAGAGGGAATTCTTACCGAATGAGCTATTGAACTATACCAATCGGTGGCATTAGCAAAAGGATTGGTTGCATATTAGCTCAGAGGCTAAAATGGGCGGGTTGGAATTAAACCGGTGATCGCATTTTGAAGAGGAAATTCTTACCGTATGAGTTATTGAGCTATGCCAATCGGTGGTTTTAGCTAAAGGATTGGTTGCATATTAGCTTAGAGGCTAAAATGGGCAACCCCCCCCCCCCCCCACCCTTTCTGTTTTATTTGTGCTTCAACCGCTGCTATTTGAGTGTTTACTTTTTCTTTTTCTGGGTATTATTTATAAATTGTTAGAAAATTCATTTATTTGTGTTTCAACCGCTGCTATTTGAGTGTTTACTTTTTCTTTTTCTGGGTATTATTTATAAATTGTTAGAAAATTCGTTTCTCTGGTAAGTAATTTTGTATGAAAATTCGTGTTTAAGCTTGTTAAGCTATCAGTATTCTCTTGTAAGATGAGGAGTGGGACATGATATCTGTTACTTAGACAATTGAATCTCTATCCATCTTATACCTATGAGAGGTCTTCTAGCCCATGTAGATTCTACAACATGGACAGAGAAAGAATTATCGTTCCGTTCCTATTTGCATTTCTTGAAAGCAATGGATTCCAGTAGTATCAATACTTTTCCCTAGCGAACGATGTGATGACTCGTAAACATTTATTCTCTTCACAATGGAATAACAATGTGATGACTCATTGCACCATAATGTCTTGGCCTCCTACTAGAAAATGATGGAAATGTCTAAGGAATCATTTGTTATGTCAGACACAACATTTTATTTACTTTGCCGTCTGCAGCTGTCTACAACAAAACAGGCCTCAGCTAATTTACTGACGCGTAAGTATCTGATTGGCTGGTATCCTCTCTTTGGCCCCTCAGATTCGCCACGTCCATTTACAAAGTGATCTTTGGATTGGGTTTCACGGGCGCCAATCACTTTCTAATCTTGTTATGGAGAAATTATTTCATATACGAGTGTAATCCAAGCAGATCTGCACATGAGATGGAAAGGGATCATTTTTTTGGGCTCCAGCGGCTTAGGGCCTGTTTGGTTGCAAGATTATGAATTTTGGATTTCTAAATAGTACGGTTGAAAATTTCTGGATTTGGTAATTTGTTGTTTGGTTGGGTTTGGATTCCTAGTATTGGATTTGTAAATTCTTGTAATCTTCATTTGGTTGGTGAAAATAAAGTAGAATTTGGATTTTGGGATTTTAGAGAGAGATAAACAGAGAGATGATTATTAAATAAATAAAGTACACGGGTCCTATCTAAAAGTACAATGAATAGGGTCAAATCCTTGAAAATCCTTAAAAAAATTTAGGATTCAGGAATCCATGTTTTGTGGTGCCCCTTAAAAACAAAGGAATCCTAGAAATCCAAATCCCCAACCAAATACAAAATTATGGAATCCTAGAATTCCACAATCCAAATCCAAAGAAATCCTGCAACCAAACAGGCCCTTACGGGACCTACATCTTTATTTTTTTTCTTTCTCATGACCTGTCACTCAATTTTAACCGTAAATGCACGGTTATATCATTGTAATATTTCTGGATCGTGAGAATTCTAATTAACTTTAAAACGAGTTTAAATAAAAGATTTATTTTATTTAACTAAACTAATTAAAAGCATATAAAGAAAATTAAAGTTGCAAATTTTAAAATAAAAGATTCAAATAAATAAAAAGGCCCGGGGTTTTGAATTACCTTTACTAATCACGGTGTTTTATAAAATATCTATTCTTTTCTAATTCGCATGTTTAAATTTGTTACTATCAATTATATAAAAGTATAGAGTAATCTAGTTTCGCAACGAAAGTATAAATCATACGTTTAGAGATATACCCTATCAATCAACAAAAACATAAATCATACATTTAGAGATATGCCCTATCAATCAAATAACATTATCTAGCAAAGAATTTAAACACATTGTTCCAATTAAACTAACAATATTTCGATTTCGATTTACCCTTGTACAAATTAAACCCATAAGTCGTCAATTTATGAATTAACTTGATTTATCGGAATAATCAAAATTACCCTAGATTAATTAGGTTGATTCTATGTTGATAAAAATTCCTTCCTACCTTCCCAAATTAGTTTTCTCGATTGTCAATCTATCAAAAAACTAATTAGTTTAACGGTGATACCATCTTCCCTAAACAAGTTTTATGAGTGGCAATCAATCATTAACAAGTCTAGTTTATTAGCATGGTATCAAAATGAAGCAAACTTTCATCAAAGAAATTCATTATTAAAACCAATAGAAAAGAATAGAGAAGATAAATCAAATACACATAATTGCAAATATAATTCAAAAACCCTAAAAGTAAATTAGCTACCCATAATAGAAAGTGTAAGGTTATGCCAACGCCCCGGCCATCAATCCGTGGCCAAATGCGGAACAAAAACTTTTAAAACCCGGCGCTAACGGAACCCGATTTCCGGATCGAACCATTAACCCTATACTAGTTAACTGTAAAGTGTTTAGAGAGGTTATACCGATCGATCCGTGTCCTTCGATCTTCAACCTCTGTCCTAAGCTCATCGCGGCTGCCTCGAACAAGTTCGCTCTCCAGCCTCCTTCATCGAAGACGATCCATGTCGAGAATTCTTAATACGGGCTCCCGCTTCAAAACCGAAGCAACTCGGGTATCTAGTTTGCTAGCTTAGATGCACAAGATAAAATAGAGAGAGTGTGTGATCATTTTGTCTCAAAACATCCATGAATTCTCAACTCATGAGAGGGTATGGATGGAGGCGAAGAAGAAGCCATATGTGTGAAGTGTGAGCTCAAGACTGAGCATCAAAAGAAAAGGCAACCCAAGAAAAGAAGTGGCTGCTCTTTTTTTTCTTGATGTGTTGTGAGGTGTCAGTGATGGGCAAGCAAAGAAAATTCATGGTACAAAATATCTCCAATGCCTTCACAAATATCTCACAACAATCCAATAAAATATCAAGTATGGCCCATGCCACAATAAATGCACCATGCCAAAGACTTAACCTCACACTTTACATCACAATATAATATTAAACATTTATACAAAACCCTAAATATTTAATACTAGAAAAAGAAATGGTATCTTCAAAAGTAATCTTGTAACAGATTATAAGAATACCCCTCATCTGTATATGTTAGTTATATATATGCCCTAGAGACCATTATTGTACATATGATATATATTATAGCGGATGCTTGGATATATATAGAGAGGACTTTCTTGCTCGATATGATAGTATGCTATCTGGTTTCACTTTGTCTTAACATGTTGACCTGTATTGTATTACTGTCTTGCTCTCACATGTTGATAAAGCCCTTAGAATATGTACTCGACTATTAGGACTATGATGCAGATCATACTAGTGGGGCCAGGGTAGTCCACGAGTACATCCTATAACTGCTCCTAGTCGAGAGTGTATCAAGATAGGGCATCGATACTCCAGAGTAGACTAACGTATACGCATCTTGACCCATATGATGAGCGATGGATGATCCCATATCCATCGGTGTTTAACATCAAAGATGGTGTACGGGTGCTCAGTGGAGACTGGGTATATTGAACGGACTCGTCGAGTACTCCTAGTTGGTATTATACCTATCGTCAGGTAGCAGTTCTCTAGTGACACTGGTACAGGTTAGTCTGTAGACCCGAGATCGTCATAGAGTCTTGTGTGATTCCCATTGTATTTTGATTTCCACCTTAGCACGTTCATGAGAACGTGCAAAACGGTGGCTTTTGGGTACAGTCCCGAATCACATGGAGGCAATGAGCGATAGGAGGGGTTTCGTCTCTCCCGGTATTGGGAGTTGATGTTGCGCTGTGTTCGATTGGCTATAACTGGAAGTCCCTGGCCATGGCTGATATGAAGATCTACTGGTAAGTGTTATCAGTAGTTTCTCGACCCGTTATGAGCCTCACATCAACACTACTTATCGGTTACTGGGGTCTGACGTTTACCACCCCTAAACTGGATATGCGACATATCAGACGAAGAGACCGGACTGTACGGGAGTGTTACTGATTGGATTCACAGGAGTATGTGCAGACTTGCTTGTTGATCTTCTGATCGCTCAATACCCGGGTGGCTGTTACGTTTAGCTGACCGCTTGCAGCTTATGGGTGGTTGATATGATCATCACCTACTGCCGGCGTATTGACGAGTCTTTAGAGTCCTACACAGAGGTTTCCTGACTCAGGCGAAACGGAGTAGGAGCACATATGTGATATGTGCGGGACCGAAATTAATACGATATGAGATATCGTATTCTATTCTCGTGATATGTGATATCAGCCGGGTATATGTGATACAGCCGGGATATCGGATCAAGTGTTGATTCGATAAAATGTTACATGTTATATTAGTCGGTTATATGTAATATAGCCGGATTATTGGATCAAGTGTTGATTCGATAATTTAATGTATAATTATATATGTGATATATTACATTACATTAACTAATATAAGCTCACTTAAATGATTCTTTTTCTCACTTGATGATACATTGATATATATGTGATATATGTTAACTGTATTATTTTCTTTTGTTACATTATATATTATATATGTGATATATAATATTGTAACATGTTTGGGTTACAAATGCAACTAGGGTTTGTGAAATTAAACCATGATTAGGGTTTATGGTTAGAATTATATATTTATTTTTAGATAATTCAAATTGTATGGATTAAGTCATGGATGAGCTTTGAAGAAGCTTCATGACACTTTGACTTAGTCCACCCCTTTGGATATTTCTAGGATATTTATTAAGTCAACCCTAACCCTAACTCATGGTTAAGTCTCTACAAGGGTTAAGCATGTCATACTTAACCCTTGATTGCATTTCTAACCTCACTTATATTATTCATTCATCACACTTCATCTTCTTCCTCCTCTCAAAAAAAACTTTCTAGCCTTTTATTTTGTAATGATTGTTGGTGAGAAAAAGAAAACAAAAGAGAGCAAAATTTCTACTTCATCATCCTCATCTATTCTAGCCACTTAGATTAGGGTGTTTGCTTCACTAATACCTCATTAGTGAAGTGAAAGCTTGGGTTTGTGTTTCCTCAAGGTAGATCATCTTGGATTGTGAAGTCTTCAAGGAAGGATGCCTCATTCACCTCATGGAGCCTCTCTAGAGTCCGGGAACTTGATGATCACAGCGAAGGGACCTCAACTCGGAGCTTATGAAGTGAAGGAACGGACTACAAAGGTTGTAATCCCTCTCACTTAGTAGTAAAGTTGTTTACTTTATCGATTCCGCATGATTCTCTAGTATCGATTCTAGGTTAGGGGTATCTAGAATGGCAAAAATTTGAAATTGACATAGATGATGCCACCCGAAACCTTGCTGCCGTTGTTGGTATCCCAACAGTATATACATACCTACATCCGTATTCTGACTGAATACGAATATATCGAGACGAAAATAATCCAAAAATATAATACTAGGATCCGACTTAAACCAAAGCCCACCAGTATTATCCGTTCGATCATGATCAGTGCACAAGGGCACGTATATGATCGAACCCTGCCATAAAACCATACGGCCTCTACAACGTTTCGTCCGAACCAGGGAAACCCTCTGTATGGGACTCTAAAGACTCGTCAATACGCTGGCAGTGAGTTTAACCGCAAGCACATCAGTGGCACTACCTGTACGTAACGGCTACCCAGGTATTGAACGAAAGAGAGGCCGACGGGCAAACTCATCCTGAAACTCTACTGAGCCTGATAGTGACAATATCCGTACATCCCGGTCTGTTCGTCTATGAGTATCGCATATCGAGTCTAGGGGGTGGATAAAGTCAGACCCCTAATAACTTGACATTTAGTGTCGGTATAAAGCCTATCACTAACTGAGAAACTACTGATCTGAATCAATAATTCTCGACTACCCCGGCTGAGAATTTCTGGTGATGGCCACCCGTGCACACTGCGACATCAACCCCTAATATACCGGGAGAGACGAATCCCCTGACGATCCGCTCACTTCCTCCATGTGGCTTGGGACTGTACCCAACTAAAACCTGTTTGCACGACTCCTTTGAGCCGTGGTAGGGTAGTAATCAAATCACAGTGGGGAACTCACACAAGACAAAAGACAATCTCAGGTCGATAGACTAACCTGTACACATGTCACCAGGGAACTGCTATCTGACAATAGGTATAATACCAACTAGCATGTTTCCGGTGAGTCCGTCCGGTGTACTCATAACCCAATGAGCATCTGTATACATCTTAGGTGAACCAACTTACACCAATGGTTTGTGAGACCGGCCACCGCCCCTCGTCGGGGTTTCGATCCGTATACACTAGTCTACTCTTGGAGTATCGATGCCCAGTCTCGAAACTCCTACGACTAGGGACACTTTAAGGATGTTCTTATAGACTACCCAACTCTCACGTATATGATCGCCATCATACTGTTGGTAGTCAAGTATGAATCCTATGAGCTCTATCAACATATAATAGTGATCTGTAATATCACCTGAAGCATGTACACGATGATAAAGGCAAACCAGATAGCACACTATCATCTTGAGTAAAACTGTTCTACTGGTATAGGTCCTCCCTCAATCATTGCAATCACATGCCTGTGATCCAATAATTGACTTGAGGGTACTATAGCCAACAATCTCCCACTTATACTTAAGGCTAATTATTGCGGTGTCGCATACTCATAGCTCGTGTGATACCGATGTTAGTTATATGTATGCCCTAGAGGCCATTGCTATACATAGGATGTATATTGTAGTGGATGCTTGGACATATATAGGGAGGACTTTCTTGCTCGATATGATAGTATGCTATCTGGTTGCTCTTTACCTTAATGTGTACACTGATTGTCTCTCTGTTACATGTTGGTAAAGCCCTTAGGATGTGTACTTGACTACCTGGACTATGATGCGGATCATACTAGTGGGGACATGGTAGTCCATAAGTACATCCTTCAAGGTCCCTAGTCGTGGGTGTATCGAGACGGGGCATCGATATACCAGAGTAGACTAGCGTATACCTTCTCGACCCATACAGATGGGCGATGGATGATCCCATATCCATTGGTGTTTGACATCAGAGATGATATACGGGTGCTCAGTGGAGACTGGGAACACTGGACGGACTCGCCGAGAACTCCCAGATGGTATTATACCTTACGTCAGATGGCAGTTCTCTGGTGACACTGGTACAGAGTAGTCTGTTGACCCGAGATCGTCATAGAGTCTTGTGTGATTCCCACCGTACTTTGATTTCCACCTTACCACGTCCAAGAGGGCGTGCAAAACGGTGGTTTTTGGGTACAGTCCCGAATCACATGGAGGCAATGAGCGATAGGAGGGGATTCGTCTCTCCCGGTATAGGGAGTTAATATTGCGCTGTGTTCGATTGGCTATAACCGGAAATCCCTGGCCAGGGTTGCTGAGATTTACTGGTAAGTGTTACCAGTAGTTTCTCGAACTGTTATAGACCTCATATCGACATGACTTATCGAGCTACTGGGGTCTGACGTTTACCACCCGTAGGCGAGATATGCGACATATCAGACGAACAGACCGGACTGTGCGGTAAGTGTTACTGGTCGGATTCACAGGAGTGTGAGCGGGCTTGCTCGTCGATCTTCTGATCGCTCAATACCCAGGTGGCCGTTACGTTTAGCAGACCGCTTGCGGCTTGTGGGTGTTTGATATGATCATCATCTGCTACCGGCGTATTGACGAGTCTTTAGAGTCCTACACAGAGGTTTCCTGGCTCAAGCGAAACGAAATAGGAGCGCATATGAGATATGTGCGGGACCGAGAATATTGCGTGTATGTGATACCGTATTCTATTCTCACGATGAATGTATCGAATGGTTGTATGTGATATAACCTAGTTATCGAATCGAGGATTGATTCGATAAGTCGATACATTGGATATTAGTCGGTCATATGCGATATGACCGGATCGTTAAATCAAGTGTTGATTTAATGATTTAATGTATAATTATATATTTGATATATTACTTTACATTAACTAATATTGGTTCACTTAAGATGTTTTTCTCACTTGTTCGTGCACATTGTATATATGATATATTTTTGTGCACAAGTTTGTATCATGTTTGATGATACATGCAAACTTGGGTGTATGTTTGAATTAAACCATGGTTAGTTAATGGTTAGAGTTTCATATGCTTTATTTACTTATTCATTTATTTATTCATTTGAGAAAGAAATAAAATGGTGGCTAACTTTGGATTTTGTTGAAGCTTCATGAAGCTTTGAAAGCTTGACCATTTTGTTTCTTTCCTTAACCCTAACCATTCACCTAACCCTAGTTAATTCTCTACACTTTACCATGGTTGCAATATGATAAGGGTCACTTGATTTTCTATTTTTAATTAATTCATAATTCCATTTCTTTCTTCTTCTTCTTCTTGAAGAAGAAGGAAAACCTTTACTAGTTTTTTTTCAAGTGAGAAATCCAAGTCTAAAGTGAACCCACTTCCTATTTATTCATCCTCTACCACTTGCCATGTAGTATAGGGTGTTTTTTTCACAAGTTTCATGACTTGGTGAAGTTGGAGCTTGATCTTGAGTTGCCTCGACGTAGATCATCTTCGGCATCGATATCGATAACCTAGCCCGATCATTTCTTCGACGAAACCATCGCTAGAGTCCGGGATCCGATGATCGCAGCGGAGAGACATCATCACGGAGCTAAGAAAGTGGAGGACCGGATCTACAAAGGTTGTATTTTCGTTCTCTCTTAGTTAAGTTGTTAACTAGTTGCTTGTTTCGCCTAAATTTTAGTTAACGATCCGTATTAAGATTTGTAGGCACATGAAAAAATTATAATTTGGCATGGTTGATGCCTTGTAAGACCTCATTAGCGTGCCTAGAAACCCTACAGTGGTATCAGAGCCTAGCTAGAGCTTTAGGCGAAGTGTAGACGAAGTTAGAAGTCCGATCGAACCCGTAAACCTCGACAAAACCCTTCTCTGTACATTTTTTGAAATCGAGGATTTTTGTGAATTAAAAATTCTCAGAAAAATAAGCAGGAAAAACTAAGAATTACTGTGAAGTACGGTCCACTAAGTCAATAATTTGACCGCGGAACCGCGGCGAAACCATGGGTTTGGCGGCGGTTCCGCGGCCAAAATTTGGACTTAGTCCCTGAAATTTCATATATTTATTCTTAGGTCCTTTCTTAGCAATTTTTTATGGGAATTTTTTAATTCCACTCAAGTGTTGAGTTTTCTAGGGTTTTATTGGGGACTCGTTAATTTGATCGGATAATTTAACTTCGTTTAAATTTTTCCGGATATTTTAGAAACTGTTAAAAAGTTCGACCGGATATAAATACCCACTTTTTCCCCTGCCGGGAAATTTCCAAGTGTTGAATTTTCCGTAGTTTAAGAATGTTCTAAGTAGTGCAAGTAACGCGATGGATCCTCTAGAAGACAACAAACCTTAACTCGATTATGTGACCGTCTTGAACTACCCTTTGGACCTTAGGGTTTGGGGCAGTACGGCGTGCCACATGTGAGGCGTTGGCTTGACCCTTCTATGGCTGGACCGTTGGTACTGAGGCATGAAGTGGATGTTTTTGAACTTATTTCAAGTGTTGAGCTGTTTCGGGAAACATTGGGTGTTTGATTGTTCGATCGGAAAGTTTAACATTTTCTATTTATCTGGAATGTGATGCAATATTTAGAATCCACAAGTAGTTATGAGATAACTGAATGAATGTTATAAACATAGCACTTTAGTCTCACTTGATCGGTTGCCACGGAATTTTGATGTGATCAAAAGTCCGTCGCAATCACGTAGCGTACGCGGATACTTGCCGGGTAAACTTAATAGACAGCCTCACCCCATAGCCCCGACCAAGTGACTGTAGGAGAACCCCGTCGCCGAACGCATCCGTTCGGGTGCTCGCGGTAGCGGTGTTCTGCCTTGGTGCACTTCATCGACGGCGTCAGGGGTGCGGCCGTCTACTAAAGTTTGCGACGAGCATTCGGTCAGGATGCCGGGAATCTTGTTGAATTGCCCGACTAGATATTGAAAAGTGTTTTCGATAATGAGACTAAAATGCGGCGTTTATAATTGTTAGGCATGCGAGGTCTAAGGAAATCGTTTGATTAGGCATGCGATGTCTAAGGAGGTTGCGGATTCCAACTGTTGTAGTTTTACACTTTCTTTTCTGCGACCGTAAGTGTAATATGTGATATCGCCGGTTTCGTTGCTATATGTCAACGACAATTGGGATACACATGTTTACTTACGTTGATGACATGTGATGTTATGTGTTGCTGGATATGTTATATTGGATCGTCGTGTTTGAATAGCCGGGGTTTTTTATGTGTGATGAGTGTTTTTCGTTTTCATTCATGTAAAAAACTTGTATGTAATATTCTTTTATTGGGGCACTTGCAGGTTGCGGATGTTGTCACCATTTGTATATTATTTACTTTTCTGCACTAGGATAGACCCAAGGAGGGGAGCACAAGTAACCGGGTTCTGGAGTCCAGTGGGAGACCAACTCGAGGAGTCGAGTCCGGGTCTCCTAACTCCAGAATTGGTAGGGTTGCTTGCCGCTCTCGTAGGGGTCTAGGGGTGTGGGTTTGGCTATTCATCACGACCGTGGAATCCGTGTTTTATACTGGCTCGTATTGAAAACACGGACGTCCTAGTATATCCAATGTTTCATATGATTCTTCTGCTGCGATATCTGTGATGTGATCATGTGATATGTTCTGTGATGGATACTGTATATAGTATATATGATATATTATATAGACGTTACTTATGTTTTACACCCGCGCTAGCCCTGCCCCGCTCTGCCGTTAGTTACCTAACCTAACGGTGCACGAGGGGACATCGAGGCGAATGCGGATGGCATAAGTGTACGTCGTATTTATCTGTGATGTTTAGGTACTTAAATGATGGGACTTCATTAATGAGATTAATGAAATAAAAAAAACCTAAGATGTTGTGGAATCGAATTTCAAAAATTAAAACAGGTAGCTACAGTTCTTGCTTTGCACAGCGGTATATATGATATATCCTGCACCTTATTCGATGAGAAAAGGGCCGACGATCCCTTCACCGGGAGTGACCCCTTTAGCAATAACTGGCAGATGCTACACACTCGGTTTGTCTTTTGATAGCTTCTATAGTTTCTGCTTTGCACAGTGATATATATGATAAATCCCGTACCTCATTCGACGAGGAAAGGACCGACGATCCCTTCACCGGGAGTGACCCCTTTAGCAAAACTAGAAAAGCCTAAAAAAACACTCCATTTTAAAATCATTTGATTCTACAACGATATCAAGTTCATTACGCAATAGGTTTTCAGAAAAACCTGTCGTAGCCCTCCGTCATTTCAGATAAGTACTAGTTAGTATTCGTGCTGCGGTAGTTTGGCATGCGTCAAGGCGTAGTGTACGGTAGCTAACTAGTGCTTATCTGCTAGCATACGATGCGATTGGATTAGGGTATTCATACGGCGTTGTTTGGCACGCGTCAAGGGTCGTGCTGGTGGGTTTAATTCAATCAAGAAATGTACGGGTTGAACTTGACTAGAGGACTATGGGTTGTTTGGCATGCGTCAAGGTTATAGCACGCTAGGGGCAAAATATTATCGGGAATTTCAAGTGTTGAAATTTGCAATGAGATTGCATACCTTCTATGAGATAGTTGGATCCCGATACCCACTGCGAGTAAGAGTTACTCCTGGGAGAGTTTTACACATTACAATTAGCCGATCAAGTAGGTGTCTAGAAAGGTGTTAACGAGGTTACGCCTCTGGGAAAACGAGGTTTACATTAATTAGGTTCGTACGAAAGCACGGGGGACCACCCTCAAAGTACCGACACTGGCCTGGCTGAAAGATTGGCGAACTTGTAGTGTATAATTAATCCCGGCTAGTCTTTCCTTTTAGGGTTTGAAGGAAGATTTGATAAAAACAGTGGGAGCCATCCTGATTAGATAAAATTATAACCAATCTATTCTTGCAAGAGCGTACGCTGAGTGTTTTCTTCTCTCTCTTTTCAGGTAGCGACCATATCACGCCTTAATCAAGATAATGATACGGAATATTGACCGAACCCGCTTGTTATACTGAGCTGGGGAACATTGGTCCCGCTCCAACTTATAATTGTTATAAGACAGAGCAGGAAATTGGGGATTACCAGAATTCCCGTGCCGCCCAAACGAAGAAAGTGCATACTGATGCATCATCTTCGGGTGTGTTCATTATTCGGAACTGTTTCTCAGTATTCTTTACGTCCTGGATATGAGATACCGAATCAGGATCCCGCATATGTAATTTGTTACATGGGCTACAGATAGGTAAAGAACTGAGAACGGGTGATAAGTTTCATGAGACAGAAAATGGGGCAAGTGTTGCAGCCAAGTCTGTTGGTCACTGTCACCCTGTATTACCAATACATTGATTCTGAACAAATGCTATTAGATACCGAACCTGATATACAAAATCATATCAGTCTCTTTATTAGTAAAGAAAGGATATAATTTTGTATCAGTGGATAATGTTTTGAACATTTCCTATATCAAAAGTTGATCGGTTCAGGCACGTTATCTAAAAGCATTAATGTTCTAAATCAAACTACAGTTCTTAGTATACAGAACACACACAAGAGGAAGAGTTCAGAAATGAACGAATTCTTCTTGAGGTATTGTAGACTAGGTCATATCAATGCGACCCGACTAGCTGAAGTTACATATAGATGCATATTTAAATCAGTTTGAATTTACATCTTGTGAAACTTGCCAGTCATGTCACAAAGATAAGATGACCATAGCTCCGTTTACTGGAAACAGAGAAAGAGTTAGTGAACTCTTGGGATGATACATGTTGATGTATAAAGGTCCCCAGTCTACACATGCCAAGACCGGTTCTTTGTACTTCATTACATTCTCTGATGATCTCTCAAGATTCAGACATATGTTCCTGTTGAAACACAAGTCCGAACCTTTTGAGATATTCACGGAATATAAGTTAGAAGTAGAGAACCAAAATGAGGGTATAAGTATTATGTCCTTTGATGCGATCAGGGAGGAGAATACTTGAGCACGGAATTCCTGAACTATTCTAAAGGAGAATGAGATTCTCTCTCAGCATTACTCTTCCGTATACGCCATAGCACGATGGTATATCGGGGCGGAGCAGTTGCACCCTATTCGATATGGTGCGCTCTATGATGAGTACTACTGAATCACCTGTTTCCTTTTGGGAGTTATGCGCTTGAGAAGCTGCATACCTATTAAATAGGTTTCGAATCAGATCACAGCCTACCACTCCATATGAGATATGGTATGGGAAGAGCCCATGTCTTAAGCTAGTTAAGATTTGGGGTTGTCCGGCCTATGTCTAAAAGCAAAATCCGGACAAGCTCGAGCCAAGGTCTGTAACGTAGAACTGGAAAGGTTTCAGCTATACAAACTACAGCAGATAATTTGATAGAACCAAAGGACTCAATAGTAACCAACGAACCTCAGCCTCTCCGCCGATCTAGTAGGGTTCCTCACCCACCTGAGAGATACTTCGGTTTCTCTATGACAGTGGGAGCGAGGATTGCATCATGAGATGATGACCCAACTAGTTTCGAGCTGGCCATCAGGAGTAGGACTCTGTAAGAATGGCTGGATGCTTAGTGATCTGAGATGGAATCCTTATACACCAACAAAGTATGGACTTTGGTTGCTTTATTTGAAGGGTTAAATCCCCATCAGGAGCAAGTATATCTTGAGAAGATTACTTGGTGTAGATGGAAAAGTTGAGACTTTCAAAGCTAGACTTATTAAAGGTTTTTGTCATCAACCAGGCATGGATAATGATGAAACCTTTTCTGGGGCCTATGCTTAAGTCCATCCAGATCCTACTTACCACGGCTACATACCATGACTACGATATTTGGCGGTTGGGTGTCATGACTGCTTTTCTAAATGATATTTTGGAAGAGAGCGTCTATAAGTACACAGCCAGAGGGCCTCGTAGACAGTGGGAGCAGCGGAAACGTGTGCAAGATGTTTTATGTGATAAAACAGGCATCGCGGAGTTGGAACATCTGTTTTGATGAGTTAGTCAAAGAGTTTGACATCATCAAAATGGTAGATGAACCTTGTATATACAAAAAGGTAGTAGAGAGTATGGTGGTGATCCTCGTAGAGTACGTGGATGACATACTCTTGATAGGGAAGTAGTTTCCTATGCTACACTCGATCAATCTCCGCTTATCACAATGATTCTCCACATAGGATCAAAGTGATACCTACTAAATCCTGGGTTTTGGACCTATGAGATAGATCTAAATGGATGTTAGGATTCTCACTTGTTGAAGTGAGATGGTATCAATCGATCTTAGGGAGAATCACTGGAAGTGTTCCAGGGTGATGAGAACGACTGAATGTCAGTCACAGGCATTGTCTTTACCCTCTATGGAGGGACGGTATGTTGGAAGAGTTCCAAGCTAAATACCGTGGCTTACTAGACGATAAAGGCAGGATACATCGCTACTTAAGATGCTACCAAAGAGGCTGTTTGGGTGTATATTGGTTCATGAGATGAACTAGGTTCCTACCATTGTGTGACAATGGAAGTGTGGCTTTGGCCCGGGAACCCCGGTCCCATCAGTGACCCAGACGTATTCTAAGGCAGCATCACCTGATCATGGAGATGGTTGATCTCCAAGGAGATCAAGGTTAGGAGAGTAGACTCAGAGGACAACACGGCGGATCCACTCACAAAGGCCTTTTCCCAGAGAGAGACTTTTATGGGATGGTTGAGTATGAGATACTACAACCACTGCTATCAGATGTCCCTAGTGCAAGTGGGAGATTGTTAGTTATATGTATGCCCTAGAGGCCATTGCTATACATAGGATGTATATTGTAGTGGATGCTTGGACATATATAGGGAGGACTTTCTTGCTCGACATGATAATATGCTATCTGGTTGCTCTTTACCTTAACGTGTACACTGATTGTCTCTCTGTTACATGTTGGTAAAGCCCTTAGGATGTGTACTTGACTACCTGGACTATGATGCGGATCATACTAGTGGGGACATGGTAGTCCATAAGTACATCCTTCAAGGTCCCTAGTCGTGGGTGTATCGAGACGGGGCATCGATATACCAGAGTAGACTAGCGTATACCTTCTCGACCCATACAGATGGGCGATGGATGATCCCATATCCATTGGTGTTTGACATCAGAGATGATATACGGGTGCTCAGTAGAGACTGGGTACACTGGACGGACTCACCGAGAACTCCCAGATGGTATTATACCTTACGTCAGATGGCAGTTCTCTGGTGACACTGGTACAGAGTAGTCTGTTGACCCGAGATCGTCATAGAGTTTTGTGTGATTCCCACTGTGCTTTGATTTCCACCTTACCACGTCCAAGAGGGCGTGCAAAACGGTGGTTTTTAGGTACAGTCCCGAATCACATGGAGGCAATGAGCGATAGGAGGGGATTCGTCTCTCCCGGTATAGGGAGTTAATGTTGCGCTGTGTTCGATTGGCTATAACCGGAAATCCCTGGCCAGGGTTGCTGAGATTTACTGGTAAGTGTTACCAGTAGTTTCTCGAACTGTTATAGACCTCATATCGACACGACTTATCGAGCTATTGGGGTCTGACGTTTACCACCCGTAGGCGAGATATGCGACATATCAGACGAACAGACCGGACTGTGCGGTAAGTGTTACTGGTCGGATTCACAGGAGTGTAAGCGGGCTTGCTCGTCGATCTTCTGATCGCTCAATACCCGGGTGGCCGTTACGTTTAGCAGACCGCTTGCGGCTTGTGGGTGTTTGATATGATCATCATCTGCTACCGGCGTATTGACGAGTCTTTAGAGTCCTACACAGAGGTTTCCTGGCTCAAGCGAAACGAAATAGGAGCGCATATGGGATATGTGCGGGACCAAGAATAATGAGTGTATGTGATACCGTATTCTATTCTCGCGATGAATGTATCGAATGGTTGTATGTGATATAACGTAGTTATCGAATCGAGGATTGATTCGATAAGTCGATACATTGGATATTAGTCGGTCATATGCGATATGACCGGATCGTTAAATCAAGTGTTGATTTAATGATTTAATGTATAATTATATATTTGATATATTACTTTACATTAACTAATATTGGTTCACTTAAGATGTTTTTCTCACTTGTTCGTGCACATTGTATATATGATATATTTTTGTGCACAAGTTTGTATCATGTTTGATGATACATGCAAACTTGGGTGTATGTTTTAATTAAACCATGGTTAGTTAATGGTTAGGGTTTCATATGCTTTATTTACTTATTCATTTATTTATTCATTTGAGAAAGAAATAAAATGGTGGCTAACTTTGGATTTTGTTGAAGCTTCATGAAGCTTTGAAAGCTTGACCATTTTGTTTCTTTCCTTAACCCTAACCATTCACCTAACCCTAGTTAATTCTCTACACTTTACCATGGTTGCAATATGATAAGGGTCACTTGATTTTCTATTTTTAATTAATTCATAATTCCATTTCTTTCTTCTTCTTCTTCTTGAAGAAGAAGGAAAACCTTTACTAGTTTTTTTTCAAGTGATCATTCCAAGTGAGAAATCCAATTCTAAAGTGAACCCACTTTCTATTTCTTCATCCTCTACCACTTGCCATGTAGTATAGGGTGTTTTCTTCACAAGTTTCATGACTTGGTGAAGTTGGAGCTTGATCTTGAGTTGCCTCGACGTAGATCATCTTCGGCATCGATGTCGACGACCTAGCCCGATCATTTCTTCGACGAAACTATCGCTAGAGTCCGGGATCCGATGATCGCAGCGGAGGGACATCATCACGGAGCTAAGAAAGTGGAGGACCGGATCTACAAAGGTTGTATTTTCGTTCTCTCTTAGTTAAGTTGTTAACTAGTTGCTTGTTTCGCCTAAATTCTAGTTAACGATCCGTATTAGGGTTTGTAGGCACATGAAAAAATTATAATTTGGCATGGTTGATGCCTTGTAAGACCTCATTAGCGTGCCTAGGAACCCTACAACCGAACACCCAATTTCTCTACTAATCGGTTTCACAAAGCTCGTTAGCGAAACTATCGTGTTTAAAAAATAGCCTCAGTGAGTGGATCCGCTGTTCATATCAGAATTTTGTATTATTATATTGCCCATTCTTAATCATATTTCAAATAAATAGGTGCTTTTGATCCATGTCTGCTAAATAGTTGCAGGTTACAGGTTTTCAGATTATTACAGTGAAATTCATGAAAATACGTTACAAATGTGAGACTATGACCAACAATAGATGAATCAGTATGATGCCGCCCACCATTTCAAGACACAACTGAAAATCATTAGATAGTTCAATGCACAAAGTTCAAGGGCAGCAAAGATTCAAGACTTCAACGTGAAGCTCACGGTAAAAAGTCTACTGTTGAATATCTGGAAGTGAATTGAAGAGATTCTGAGAGACCAAGTGAAGAAAACAGAAGATAAAAGCAACTTGAAGAAACCCTAAAGAACCGGGCCCATGAGCCCACTAAATGGCCGCGGATCCACGGCCAAACAGGCTATTCTGCCACGGTTCCGCAGCCATGAGTCGGTAGGGTGTCGGTGCTTTGACTCGGTCTTTGGGATTGTTTTATAATTTCATGTATGGATAAGAATGTAAACCTAGGGTTTTTCCCATATATAAATAGGAGGGCTCAAAGCCAAATAAAGGGTGCCTCTTCTAGGATGCCTTTCTTAGGATGCCTCTTTTTCCCTTTTTTTCTAGATCTAAATTCAATTGTAATGCGTTTTTGAGGTCATCAATAAAGTAAGAGTTTTTATTTTTATCTCACATTCTTTTATTATCTGAATTTAATTCTTGCAATTTTTATCTGTTCTTTTAATATCTGCAATTTAGTTTTCTAATATAAAAATTATTAAAAAAAATGAATTTCATTGATCATAACTTTCCTAATGAGTGAGTAATCCTTCACTTGTTAGGGTTAGGATAGGGAAGGTTTGAGAGATGGAAATCTCTCTCACTCCTTTCTTTGCCCATATAATTTTATTAAAAGGACTCTTTTTAAATCAACCACACACCGCTCACTATGGCATCTTATCCTACGTGATAGCGGTGATTCCCTAGTTAGACCGGGTGTGATTGAATTAACTGGAGGTTAGGGCTAAGAGCCAAGAACGGACGGACAAGGACCAAAAGGAAGAAACTTAGTTTCTTCCCAGTCGTGCTAATCCCCGTTGTTGCCGATTACCCTAACACCTATATTCATAACTAAGGTATTGATAGAAATGAGAAGATCCCTATCTCGAACTAACCTAATCCTAACCTTAACAAGCTTTTTATCAACTTTTATCTCATTCTTAGATCTTAAAACAAAACCACCAATTTTTTGGACTTAACTCGTTAAAACATAAAGAAAATGAATCCTTCTCCCTGTGGATCGACCCGTACTCAACCGGTTAGCTACCAAGCGACACCGTCTTGATTGCGGTATATTCTTAACTTTGATTTTAAAACGCACGCATACGGAAAAAAGCTACCAATCAAATGGCGCCGTTGCCGGAGAGACGGTATCTCTTTCTTTGTGTAATTTCGGGTTAATAAAAAAATTTTAAAAAAAATTACAAAAATTGAAATTTTTTAAAACAAAACAAAACAAAATAAAATAAAAATAAAAATCATCTTGTTCTTTTTGAATGGTTTTTATGCAAGTGTGCAGGCTTGGAGCAAACTCTGTTTCAGATCTGTAGCAACCCCAGTGAACAAATCAAGAAACAGAGGATCTGAACAGACATGGAAGAATCCAAACAGCACAAAGAATAATTTTGGAGATCTAAACCAACTAAACCGCCGCGGAACCGCGGCAGATTCAGGGGTTTGACCACGGAACCGCGGTCAACTGGTGACATTAGCACCCAAAAATCGCTGTGTGTATCTCATTTCTCATCTACTCTGCTCTGCACTCCACTAAAAAATTTTCCTGCAGGTTTTTTTGCACATATTCTTTTTCACCTATCCTATAAATTGTTTTTGTGCAGGATTCTTTGTGCTGCCGAATAAAAAAAATTCAAAGTGTTTTAGATTTTTGGTGTGTTAACTGCTTTGTATAATCAATACGGACTTTTAAGGGGCAATAACGCCAATTCAGATTGGGTGGGGATTTCATTACCCTTCCTAAGACCCCAGAAATCACTAAAAAGCATATGCATCAAGTTTGAGTTAATTAAAAAATATCCAGACTCAGCCAATTAAGGATTGTCACGCTCATTAGGACAGAGAAAGGTTGTGAGCATTCAGTTGTTTATCTAAACCTGATTTTGTGGTGTTTAGGCTAGACAAATGAGAAAGGTAACTTTAAAAGGCCCGTCTCACGGTGATTCGTGAGCGGATCCCTCTTTTCTTCATTTGTGCTTATTTGGCCACAATTGGTGGTGAAGAGACGATTTGAGGGTTATCTCACAACTTATCACTTTGGAACAGTTAGGAGCAGTCTAGTTGATTTAGAAGACCCTAGCTCTAGATTTGATTGTGCATGTTTAAACTGTGGTTGTTTGAAATTGTGTCATAGTTCCGTGCAAATTTTTGCAAAAACTCTTTCAAAAAAAAAAAAAAACACTTTCAAAAATTTCAAAACTCCAAAAACAAACAATTTAAAAAAAAAAAATTTAATTAAATTTTTTTTAAAAAAAATAAATAAAAAAATCACATTCTTTTTCTTCTCCTTTCTCTCATCACATCATGGGTATCCCACTTCGCAAAACTCTTGCCGAACTTTGGTACCCTCAACCAGACATTACTTCCTACGCTTCTTGTTTTGGTCGAATTTCGAACGACCCCTCCATACCCAAAATTTCTTTGAAAGATCGAATAGACGCATCTAGGACAACCAGTTGGACTCCGCAATCCACCTTATATCAACCATTTCAACCTTCACCACTTTCTTACGTTGATACCCCTTTTTCGAGTCCTGTTGAAACTCCGAAACCCATGTCTATTGCTGAACATATTGAACAATCTTGTAACCGATCTTTCGCTCCTTTCATCACTACGAATTCTTTTAATCAACGATTCCATTCACCTTCTTATCCAAATATTGATTCTACTCCTGTCCAACCATTCAATTCCTACCAGTCCTACCCGACTTTTGCACCTTCCTCAGACATTGCTTCTACACAGCCATTTGGGAGTTTCACGTATCCAAACAACTTTGAATCTTTTACTGAAACCCCGTCACAATCCATGTCTAGTCTGGAACAGTCATTGGAAGGCTTTATGGTAGCATCATGCCAACAGATAAGGGATTTGAATGCGTCCATGGCTGCCCTTATACAACCTAGTGACCCGGTAGCTAGTTTCCAACTAGCTCCAAATTTTCCAATGTATGATGAGGCGGTTGGAAAGATTGATAATTTGAGTGGAGAGAGTGAGCTATGCACCCTTCCAAATCAAACCTACCCATCCCCAATTGAATCCCACAATTCCAGTTTTGAATGTCTATCAAGTGTTCCAAATGATTCACCAGTTGAAAATAAAACGTTTAATGAGTTGTGCGACTTTGTAGTGTTAGATTTACCTGATTGTGAAGGGTCCATTTCGAGTGAAACCATCACCAATCCTTTTGACCTCTACACCTCCACTCTAGAACCTGAATTGATTAATATCCATGCTTTTGATGAGGTGTCTGAAAAAATTGATTTTCACTTGATTGAGGATATAGACGCTGGGAATATTTTGGATGATGAACCCACAGATTTGGATGAGTTTCTCTCTCCAATTCATCATCCCGAGTCATTAACTATTTTTCCCGAACTTCATATGCATCTTGATTTTGATGAGAATTGTATGGATAAGCTAAATTTTGAGGAGAGTATTGAGAAAATTATTGAGGATGAAGCAGTTTTACTTGAGGAGTCGGATTTTTCAATTCATTCTATCCCTTTCATTGACTGCGCACATCCTTCTGAATCTTTAACCGATACCCTTCCTCAATCACTTCCCTCCATCCTCGTTCCGACTTTGCAAGAAACCGTTACACTTTCATTTTTTATGTCTGGTTTACCAAGTTCGACGTACCCATGTTTTCTCACAAATCTTGAGGGATTTAACCTCATTTCTCAGTGGGTTGATAGATTAGCACAATCGCTTTTTACACATCGATCATTACAAATTGTGCTAATTTATACACTCCATCTCCATACTCAAGTTCGTATTCAACTTCTTTCTCCCACTTTCTCAGGTTCTTCTTCTATTCTTCCTATAATTTCAGTGAGTGTTGATGAATCACAATCCGATAATTCAAGTTTGATCATTCCAGAAAACCAACTTGATTTGGATACTTTTGAAAATGAGGTAGATGAGTTTTTCGAGTCTTCTACCTCCATAATTTTTGACAAATCAAGTATGATAAATTCTGGCACAAAACTTGCTGACAGCAAAATATTCAATTACATCGATGAGAGTTTTGAAGAACTTTTTGCTGACGAACTTGCATTCCTAAACAAGATGGATTTTGTGATTAATCAACCTCCACCTATAGAAGTTGAACCACCATCCTTTCTTCTTATAAAATACGAGAATGCCAATATTCCACTCATTTCTGATCATTCACATTCTCGTTTTTATTTATCATCACCTCTTATCTCCTCACATTCACGTTTACGCAAACCCTTTCCATACCACCACTTATCTCTTCCCCACTTCTTCTTGGCTCTATATAACATGTTCTTCCACCGACCTATATGTTACATTGATAAATTCTTCAAATGGTTGGTGTTGACTTTTGGTCTTTGCAAAGCTTGGTATTGACCAATAACTTTGAACCCCCTCTTTAAAGGCTTAACATTGTTTAACTCAAGTTTCGGGGGGGGGGGGTATAATTTGGCTCTCGAAAATAATTTTTTCTAACTCAATATGGTGAGCCAAAAATAAGTTTGGGGGAGATTTTCACGATCATATTTTATGTCCCCGTTAATAAATTTTTCCTCCCAAGTTTACAAGTTTATGAGATTTAAAAAAAATGGCAACAGTAGAAAAAATGTTTTACTTAAGTTTGGGGGAACCTTTTTGTGTATATATATTTTGTTTTCTTTTTCTGTTAATAATAAAAATAAAAATTTAAAAAAAAGGGAGTGCTGACAATTTTGACCCTCTTGGTGTAGCCTGACAGTGAAGGCACTGTCAAGTTTAAGTTTGGGGGTGTGCTCGGTAAGGTTTCTTCCTTCGCATTCATATGTATATTTTGCATTTTCATACTTATTTTAAAACCCATAAAAATTGAAAAATTTTAAAAAAATTATATAAATTGAAAAGTTCAATTTTGACCATATTTGACTTAAGTTTAATAAGACGGTTGACTAGCTGGGAAAAAACTAGATCCTAAACTTAGTAAGTTAAAAACCCTAAAAATAACTTTTCTTAAAGTTTAATCGTAGAAAGTATATGTCCTTGTAGATTATTTAGAAATAGGCAAATTTTGAGTTCAGTTCTTGGGCTAAGTCAAAATAAGGGAAGAGTATTGAAATTTTTAATTGAAGTGTAAGTCTGAAAAATAATTCCAAACCTTAAGTCTAAATTCTGAAAATATATACCCTACAACTTGCACAAACACGTACCTTGAAACTTGGAATAGTAGACGATACCTTGAAATGCTCTTGTCTAAAATCCTTAGTATGAAGGAAAATAAAATTATAAGTGTGAATAAAGAGATAAAAAAAAATGAAAACTGGTTTTGTAATTACTTAAGGCTGTACAAATAAAAATAAAAAATATAGCGAGGGTGCTTTATCACCTAGTGCCTTAGACCAACTGGTTTGGGAGTCACTGCTAAGCCTTAGGTATTGCAAGACGAGGAATTACGCCTAAATGTACGAACACATTTTGTAATCGGTCGTTAGTACCTCAAGAAGTATTAACGGTCGCATGGAGAATGAGTGAGCAATTTCATCTAAAATTCACAAACTAAAAGTACTTTGGACGATGGACAAGAGTATGATAGCTTGAATTGAATTTCCAAGTGTAGGGGTGATAATCACACACATGTAGGGGTATATGATTGGGGTTTGGATGAGAGATAGGAATGAAAGATAGGGCTTATACCTTCAGTAGAGATGATAAAAATTCCTAAGTTAAGATGGAACCTTAGAAGGAAAATTCAAAAGATGGTGAAAGCTGAATAAATTTGCAGAACATATACGATCTTAAGTTAAATGAAAAGGATGCGTGAAAAATACGGGTTGATAATTTCTAAGTTGAGGATAATAGAATTTCTTGCTAGAATACTGAATTGAAGAATTAGAGTCAACATGCCAAATTGATCGGATTTTATGGGTAGTATTCGCTGAAAACCCTCAGGAGACAACACTCCTCCTACCAGGGACACCTAGAGGTTTAACGGCTTATTGCACGAGCTCAGTGTAATCGCGATTCCCTGCGAAAGTGAGGTTAGGTTTTTTCGAGAATAAAATTGGTTTTGCTCGGGATGAGCAAAAGATAAGTTTGGGGGTATTTGTTCATATAAAAATTTTGCATTATTATATCGCCCATTCTTAATCATATTACAAATAAATAGGTGCTTTTGATCCATGTCTGCTAAATAGTTGCAGATTACAGGTTTTCAGATTATTACAGTGAAATTCATGAAAATACGCTACAAATGTGAGACTACGACCAACAATAGATGAATCTTTATGATGCCGCCCACCATTTCAAGGCACAACTGAAAATCATTAGACAGTTCAATGCACAAAGTTCAAGGGCAGCATAAGATTCAAGACTTCAACGTGAAGCTCATGGTAAAAAGTCCACTGTTGAATATCTGGAAGTGAATTGAAGAGATTCTGAGAGACCAAGTGAAGAAAACAGAAGATAAAAGTAACTTGAAGAAACCCTAAAGAACCGGGCCCATGAGCCCACCAAATGGCCGCGGATCCGCAGCCAAACAGGCTATTTTGCCGCGATTCCGCGGCCGTGCAATGCACGTGTCGGTGGGGTGTCGGTGCTTTGACTCGGTCTTTGGAGTTGTTTTGTAATTTCATGTATGGATCAAAATGTAAACCTAGGGTTTTTCCCATCTATAAATAGGAGGGCTCAAAACCAAATAAAGGGTGTCTCTTCTAGAGTGCCTTTCTTAGGATGCCTCTCTTTACCTTTTTTTCTAGATCTAAATTCAATTGTAATGCGTTCTTGAGGTCATCAATAAAGTAAGAGTTTTTATTTTTATCTCCCATTCTTTTATTATCTGAATTTAATTCTTGCAATTTTTATCTGTTCTTTTAATATCTGCAATTTAGTTTTCTAATATAAAAATTATAAAAAAATTTGAATTTCATTGATCATAACTTTCTTAATGAGTGAGTAATCCCTCACTTGTTAAGGTTAGGATAGGGAAGGTTTGAGAGATGGAAATCTCTCTCACTTCTTTCTTTGCCCATATAATTTTATTAAAAAGGCTCTTTTTAAATCAACCACACACCGCTCACTATGGCACCCTATCCTACGTGATAGCGGTGATTTCCTAGTTAGACCGGGTGTGATTGAATTAGCTGGAGGTTAGGGCTAAGAGCTAAGAACGGACGGACAAGGACCAAAAGGAAGAAACTTAGTTTCTTCCCAGTCGTGCTAATCCCGATTGTTGCCGATTACCCTAACACCTTTATTCATAACTAAGGCATTGATAGAAGCGAGAAGATCCCTATCTCGAACTAACCTAATCCTAACCCTAACAAGCTTTTTATCAACTTTTATCTCATTCTTAGATCTTAAAACAAAACCACCAATTTTTTGGACTTAACTCGTTAAAACATAAAGAAAAGGAATCCTTCTCCCTGTGGATCGACCCGTACTCAACCGGCTAGCGACCAAGCGACACCGTCTTGATTGCGGTATATTCTTAACTTTGATTTTAAAATGCACGCACACACAAGCAGACCAATCAATGTTTCTTTCTATGTCTCTCTTTATCTCAAGTTCGTGGAGAAAGCCATCTCCCGAAATGAGCAATACCTGTCTTAGAATATGTCTGGATATCTGATGGGACCCAGTTCAAAAATGAACTCCAAATCCAGCAAAACTTCTTAGACTGTATCGTCAACTGAATTTAATCAGTATCTTGCGCCATACCTCCCTCAGTATCCGCATGGACCACCTAGCCAAACTACTGCCCCTCGTCAAGAGGGAAAACTATAATTCTGACAGTCTCTATGTTATCCAGGTCACCTTAGAAGCCTTGAATGATAACCGTCTCTCAAAGGAGGCTACCATTACTAAATCCATAGAACATCAACATATGTTCATAAACTGCTTCCGAACGTTTCTCCAGAATTGGATTAATATATATAAACTTATTGCAGCTAGTGCAAAAACTACATCTGGTGTGGTACTTGACATCTCATGATTGAATCAATTGCCTAAGCAAGTGATGTGCCAATCATGCACATCCCTCTCCCCTTTAGTCTGTAAGACACCTTCAGAGAGGGTGACTACATCACCTGCATGTACACCACCATGTCAGGAGTTGTCCATTCTAAAACACCTTTAGAATACTGTCTAAGTACCAAAATTGAGAAACTACCCAAATCTAGATCTAAAATCATAGATCCAGTTACTAGAATGTCTGATATAATATCCATATCCTATGCGGAGAAATCGTTGTGTGACAACCACAGTATAACCGATCGTAGTATACGAATTTCACTTCCTACAAAGTGTATGCGATCCAAATGCCAGGACATACTACCCTACCACCTTCTTAATAGATCCATCTCCTATTCTGATGAAATCAAAGTCTATGACTGTCACATCAAAAATAGATGATCTATCTACACTATACATGCTTTAGTTTATAAAGAGACACAAGTAACTTGTCCACCATGCTTCCGCTGCTACCACTTACTACAACAACCCTCTGGCAGAGTCATACACGTGCACTTCTAAATCTAGTTTAGAACGACGCTATACTCCTCCTCCTGCTGGGTCTCATAGTCTGGAACAACAGTAGTGTCAAGTCAGGGTAGACAAGAACCTCCCTGCCACCGTCTTTGAGGATACCGAAATACTTCTTGGGCACCTGAGGTTACCCACCATATCTGTGGAGTGGCTAATGGAATGTCAAACCCGATTGAATTTTTAGGTTCTATTAAATTTTCAGTAATCGCTTGTGGTTCTGGAATTACTTCCAGTTCAACCATATTCCCACTTCTGTTTTCTGAAAAAGTCCATTTTGCTAAAACTGTGGCGAGTGAAGAACAATATCACTATTGATTTTCCAGATGCTAGAAAGTTAACCCTCGTCATAGCCTGGGATAACCCATAAACCGCCATTACAGAAACGTGCCTTGAGTTATCCAGAGTTTGGTTTTAAGCATAAGCCGGACAACTCCATATACCTTAACATCGTTAAGATATGAACCATTCTATATACAATATAGAAACAAAGGCACTGATTTAATTGGAACCAGATTCAAATCATGCAGCTGTCACCAGTGCATGTCAACTAAATAGAGAGAGGCTGATCATCATTACTCAACTTAGGAATGCATCCAGATATGAGTAACCTGAAAGAGAAGAAAGTTCTCAAAACCATTACTATAAACTGAATACCAAACACAAGTATCTACATCTTCAATCACCATGAAGAATCTTGATACTTGCAATACATGGTTCTCTACTTTATTCATATACCTATAACTTCTCAAAATTTGGACATTGTATTTCTACGAAACACTTGTCTAAAACTGGAGAAGTCACAAGTAAACAGAATATAGTATGAGGACCAACCCCTCTATCCTAATGGATACTGGACAACATACAATAATTTGTATAAGTCTCTTGAGTTAAATAACTCATACCCTGTGAGTCGTAGGTTGAAAACTGTACTATGGTTAAGAAGAATTACACCGCTGTTTAATACTCCTTACTCAATCATCAACTGATACAGGTAAATGCCATGGACATAATTTCAAAAAGTTATATCTCACTTTATAAAATAAACGTACAGATATATCAGTTTGAAATTGGTGCATAAAAAGAGATATTCAAAACCAAATATTTGCCATTAGGCAAAACCCCAGGTGATTTCCTAAAATATCACCAGTTACAACGAATTCCGATATAATGAGAATATAATCACCTAATTCCCAATAACTTACCCCCACTCATCATCTGTAAAACTATAAAGATGTGAGAATCAAACATGGTAAATACATATTCTGGAGTAAGGATCTAATTGGGAAATCGGCTTTCAATTAACAACGCACAGTGAAACTGAAACACGAAAATGTTTCGAAGGGGTAGCCTGGTATTCCTAGTAATGCCTCTTCCATTATCCAGATTTATGACTGCAACCGTATATTTCTTTACCATCTCTCCAAATCCCTTTATTTGTCTTTACTCATTACCTTCTGTATACCACACTTAGGCTAATTGGTTTTCTTCCTTCCCTACCGTTCGGCACCAGCCTATGGTTTGGAAGATGTCACGACCCGAAATTTGGCACGTGACGGCCCTTAAACCACGTAACCTCTACAGGCGTAACGTAATTTAAATAAGCCGAAAACCCAGCAATCTAAACCATCAAAAGTAGTAAGTGATATTAACATTTTTAAAACTTTTGGAATCTCAATCAAAAAATCTTTAAAGTCCAAATTTACTTCCTTTAAAATTTGACAGCACCTCCTTTGTAAAAACTAGCTTAAAAAAGAGTACAACAAAAGATATAAGTAAAGCATCCCCAAACGGGAGCAAATCTACGCCCAAAGACGGAAAACAACCACCACAACAGATATACGACGCCGTAGCAAAGAAAAAAACGATATAAAGTGAAGCAGCATGAAAGACCTCCAAAGTCACAAATAATATACAATATCGTCCTCACAACTCGTCTCTAAGTCAATACATGAAGTAGTAGATGGAGAGTACTAGATACAACAAATAAACAAATGAGCATCATCGGATAACCGCAAAACCCACCTATAGAAAAACTGCACACAGTCAGCCATAGCGGTATCCGCTACAAAAGATGATACGATAAGAAGAAGAAGCCCTGCCGCTACCACTCTGAGGGACTACTTGCAAAATACTGTGGCACAACGGGGGTGAGTTGCCAACTCGTGAATAGTAGATAACATATGCAGGTAATCGCAGGTGTGCACGTACTGCGATAATCTATCACATGCAAGCTGATAGCAATAAAAGGCAATATGTATATGCAACAGTCATGAAAGGTACTCTATCAGGTACTACTAATACATGAAACAATGCATATCAAATAAATGCTGAGTATGGGATAAAACATATCATCAACACGAAATCCTCATCGTGGAGAAACTAGTGTCCATCAATTACACTCTAAATCCCAATACCACAGGCACTGCATCCTCAGATCGGCCCTCAAATCCTGTAAGTCTCATGGAACCTGAGTGTCCAACATCGACACCCGAAAACATCATGAAAACTATGCCTGTGTATATATATATGTGTGTGTGTGTGTGTGTGTGTGTGTGTGTGTGTGTATCCCTCAATGACACATCAAAATCATGGAACCTGAGTGTCCAGCATCGACTCTCGAAATATCATGAAAACTAGTGTCTAGCATCGACACGTAAATACTCATCTGTCAGGCGCCGTCACTACGACTGGCCCTGATGTCATGTCCGTACATCTGTCAGGCCCGGATATCCCCATGATAACCGCCGAATCCAAATACTATCACCGGTAGGTACTAGCCCGCCTGCCAGGCTCATCGCCATCACCCGCGATCTTCTTGCCCTGGGGAACCATACCGGGTCCACCATGTACCCGCACACGGCCTCGTCCACTCCTCGCATGGGATATCTAACACAAGTCTCAGAATCGAGAAATCTCATGGTGGACGCATCGAAATATCATATCAAGAGAAACCGGGTTTTTCAAACAATGCATAGTTTCATGAACTACCACAGTCCTCAAATCCAGAAAATATCAAGTAAAGAATAAGAATACTTGCATAGATCATTATGATGATATATATTATATATATGTACACATATAACAGCGTCCCATACCACTGATATATATATATATATAACAGCGTCCCATACCACCGATATATATCATCAGGAGTAAAACATCCAGAAAACATCATATAAAATTCATATCTCAATGCGTGAATCCATGAAATATAATATATTCAATATAAACAGTAATATGAGCATATAAAGAAAAACCGCTATTTAAATGCAACAAGTTATTAAATATGTCATGCGATTTCCAATTCTCTAAAATCCAATGCAATATCATATTAAGTGAATATGTGGCTATAGCAAGGTATGTGTAACCATGTCGGTATAGCAAGATATGTGTATCTATATGTAAGCATGTATGTATGATGCATTTCATATGCGCAATAGCATAAGAATCAACGTCTCCATATCAAGGACAATACAATACCACATAAGGGTATATGTAGCTCTAGCAAGGTAAGTAGGTGTACATGTAAGTATGTATGCAAGATGTACATGTAGCTGTATCTCATATGTGTCTATACATGTCAATAATGATGTAATACCCTTCAGGTATATGTGTAGCTATATCAAGGTATATGAGTGTACATGTAAGTATGTATGCAAGATATACATGTAGCTGTATCTCATATGTATATATACCTGTCAATAATGATGTAATACCCTCCAGGTATATGTGTAGCTATATCAAGATATATGGGTATACATGTAAGTATGTATGCAAGATGTATATGTAGATGTATCTCATATGCGCAACCGCACAAGAATCAATGCCTCAATGTCACTAATCAATATCATATCATATATGTATGTGTGTTGTGCGTATCATGGCAATTACCGACAGTGTGGGTGTAGCATACAGTTAGTGCTCGTGCAACATGAACTGTCAATAATAGTGCAGTGTCCAATGGCTACAAGTCCAGGCACAATAAGCAAAAAAGATGCAATGATGTCCATGCACAATCTCTATGTGTGCATATAAGCAATGCAGCTAAAATCATATCATATCTAGCCCTAACGCTTAACGCCATACGAGCATTCCCCTGTAGATGTTAAATCTACTCACCGATGATCTTGGTTAAGTAAAGACAACCACTTGCTTTCCCTTCTTCGCAGCGTCCGAAGTCCCTGCCTGCGACCCTAAGATCATACAACAATATAACAAGTTCACATTAGCAATTGACCAATAATACGTACAAACTACGTTTGACCGACGCACCAACTCCAAAGATACTCTCAAGTGTTCGTCTAGTGGCTAACGTGCGTAGCAACACTACGAAACCAACCCAAGAGCAAAGCTACACAAAGTACACGTACCATGTTGGATAACTTAACACGCGTAGTCGTAACACTAGAAACAAGCAAAGTGATCCCAGATTTTGTATACTGTCAAAACATAAAAATCAAGCAGTACTAAACACACTAAAACTACAGAAGACCGCTACCCTGAAAAACCCAAACCCTATCTCCCCACAAAAACCGAGGTCGCCGGATTTCCTATACAAGTCGCCGGCCAAATCCGAGCAAAAGGGGTTCGTGCTTCAGGTGAAAGCTTATGGTCTCTAGTAAAACACAACTACACTGCTAGATTTTCTAGTACACACTCTAGGTCACAGTAGATCACAGATATCATAATATGACATTAAAAATATGATATGTGCACGAAACTAAACTTTAAGTGTTCTAAACGACAACTAACATGCTACACAATACTATAACCTCCTATTTAACAGATAGAGATCATTATCTAACCACACAAGCTCAAAAATCCTAGCTTTTCAAGCTCCAAGGAATCCTAGAGGCAAAATAAGACATCAGAAGTGATTTTGGTGAAGTTTAGTGAAGGTTTTGCAAGGTTTAGAGAAGGATTTGTGGGGGTTCAGTTGAGGCTTAGAGGGGATGGAGAAATAATGAGAAAGAGATGAGTGAAGTGAGAATGAGAGTGTATGAGTGAGTGAGGTGAGTGTAGGGTGACTAAATCCTTATTCCTACTCTCCCCTTCACCTCCATTAATGCAACCATTAATGCTTGCAAGCTTATCCCATGAGTCACTTGCCACCTCCTCATCCAAAACAAAACTCAAGGAAATATCTTCTCACAAATATCTAGGGTTAGGGTTAAGGTTTAAACAAAGCAAGGATTATGATTAACTTAAGGTTGTCATGGTCACTAACAAGATTAACATAACTAACCCTCACATTAACATGCACAAGTGTGTGCAAGCCATAACAAATAATAATAAAATATTAATTAATTGTTATAAAATGTGAGGAAACCAATTTGGTAAACTTTTTTTTT
Source organism: Agapanthus africanus (assembly GCA_030015575.1). NCBI lineage: Eukaryota > Viridiplantae > Streptophyta > Magnoliopsida > Asparagales > Amaryllidaceae > Agapanthus > Agapanthus africanus. The sequence goes on from CM057338.1 coordinate 809,424,273, forward strand.
TACAGAAAACCCGCATTATCGCTTAATTAACACTAATCGCATTCCAAGGTGTTACAATCTCCCCCTTTAAAGAAAATTCGTCCCTGAATTAAAATTCTTACAGAGATGAGTGCAAAACTTCCACATCTCGCTCCCAGCCTCCCAAATAATCTCCTCACTAGACGGGCTACGCCAAAAAAACCCTCCACAGATGGTAAGACCTTTGACCGAAGTGTTAGTTATATGTATGCCCTAGAGGCCATTACTGTACATGAGTTGTATATTGTAGTGGATGCTTGGACATATATAGGGAGGACTTTCTTGCTCAACATGATAGTTTGCTATCTGGTTACTCTTTATCTTAACATTTACACTGATTGTCTCTCTGTTACATGTTGGTAAAGCCCTTAGGATGCGTACTTGACTACCTATATTATGATGGAGATCATACTAGTGGGACACAGGTAGTGTGTGAGTACATCCTTTAATGTCCCTAGTCGTGGGTGTATCGAGACGGGGCATCGATATACCAGAGTAGACTAGCGTGTACCTTCTCGACCCATGTAGATGGGTGATGGATGATCCCATATCCATTGGTGTTTGACATCAGAGATGGTACATAGGTGCTCAGTGGAGACTGGGTACACTGGACGGACTCGCCGGGAACTCCCAGATGGTATTATACCTCACGTCAGATGGCAGTTCTCTGGTGACACTGGTACAGGTTAGTCTGTCAACCCGAGATCGTCATAAAGTCTTGTGTGATTCCTATTGTGCTTTGATTTCCATCTTACCACATTCAAGAGAACGTGCAAAACGGTGGTTTTTAGGTACAGTCCCGAGTCACATGGAGGCAATGAGCGATAGGAGAGGATTCATCTCTCCTGATACTGGGAGTTGATGTTGCGCTGTGCTCGATTGGCTATAACATGAAGTCCCTGGCCAGGGCTGATTCTGAGATTTATTGGTAAGTGTTATCAGTAGTTTCTCGACCTTTTATGAGCCTCACATCGGCATGACTTATCGAGTTACTGGGGTCTGACATTTACCATCCCTAGACGAGATATGCGACATATCAGACGAAGAGACCGGACTGTACGGTAAGTGTTACTAATTGGATTCACAGGAGTATGAGCAGGCTTGCTTGTTGATCTTCTGATCGCTCCATACCCGGGTAGCCGTTACGTTTAGCATGTCTTCTGTGGCTTGTGGGTGTTTGATATGATCATTACCTACTGCCGGCGTATTGACGAGTCTTTAGAGTCCTACACAGAGGTTTCCTGGCTCAGGCGAAACGGAGTAGGAGCACATATGAGATATGTGCAGGACCGAGATTAATACGTGTATGAGATACCATATTCTATTATCGCGATTTATTCGTATCGATCGGTTATATAAGATATAGCCGGGTTATCGAATCAAGTGTTGATTCAATAGATTGATACACATGATATTAGTCGGTTATATATGATATGATCGGATCATTAAATCAAGTGTTGATTTAATGATTTAATATATAATTATATATTTAATATATTACTTTACAATAATTAGTATTGGCTCACTTAAGATTGTTTTTCTCACTTGTTGTGCACATAGTGTATATGTGATATATGTTTGTGTAAAAGTTTGTATCATGCTTGATGATACATGCAAGCATGGGTGTGTGTGTGACTTACACCATGATAATTAAGATGTGAAGGTTTTTATTTATCTTAATAATTCAAAATTAGTGAGAATTTTGTCATGCTTGGAAACTTGGAGAAGCTTGAAGCATTTTTGACAAAGTCCACGTGTTTTGTCTCACTTAAGATATTTATTAACCTAACCATTTTAATTAGCCATGGTTTAGTCTCTACAATGGTTAGTATATGACACTAACTCATCCATGGTTACTGTTCTCACCTCTTTAGTTTTCATTCTTCATTTTTCATGGTTGCTTTTTCATCTCCATCCTTCTTCAAGCTTACTAGCTCCATGAAACATGAAGAAATATTGTGAGAAAATAAAATCTAAAGTGAGCCCACTTTCTACTTCATCATCCTATACACTTGCTTGGGTAGTAAAGGGTGTTCTTTTCACAAAGTTCTTGACCTAGTGAAGAGCTAACTTGGGTTTGAGTCTTTTCGACATAGATCATCTTCGCCCTTGAAGATTTCGGGCAAGCTTGTTCATTTCTCCAAGGGAACCCATACTAGAGTTCGGAAGATCTTCGATCGCAGTGAAGGGACTACTACACGGAGCTTTAGAAGTGAAGTACCGGTCTACAAAGGTTGTATTCCCCATTCACTTAGTGTAATGGTAGATTACATGTTATATTGTCTAATTACTCTAGCTTGATCCTAGCTTAGGATTGATTAGCACCTTAGAATTTTTTAAATTTGGCATGGTAGTTGCTGTGAAAACCCAGTAGGGTGCTAAGAAATCCCAACAGTGGTATCAGAGATGGGCTAGAGTATTAGACGGTGTTTGTTAGATTATAAAACCGAAATCCCTTCGAAACTTGAAACACCAAATACGGTTTCTGTTGATTTTTTATTGACCTCAAAAATTTTTTTCAAACAAGTACAGAGTGATGTATGAGATATATCATAGACACAGTCAAAATTTCAGGGCATTCTGGAAAATTTTGGCCGGCCACCTACCCCATGATCTCGGCCAAATCCGAGCACCCCCCCGGAAATTTTTTGTGTGTTCCAAAGACTTGGTTTTGATGTTTCAGGTGTTGTTTGTTTTTGCTAATTTAGCATGTGATGTAATCTTACACTATAAACAATTCGGAGTGTTTCGTATTCGTAGTTTAACATTGCTTTTGGGTTTTCACAAGTTGTCTAGGCGAAGTTAAAAAGTTCGATCGAATGTCAAAAACCATTTTTCCAAGTTTAACGTATTCGGAAAAATATGCAAGTAATTCTGTGGACCCTCTAGAAGAATGAAACCCTTACTCGACTTTTTTGGATCGCAGAACCACGGTCATACCTTAGGGTTTGTCGCAGTTCCGTGGTGACATGAGTGAGGCTTGGGTTTGCCCTTCTACGGTTGGTCCATAGGTACTGCGGCATGTTCCGGGTATTATTAAAACTGTGCTCAAGTGTTGAGCTGTCGGAAAATTGTGGGACTTTGATGAATCGATCGAAAAATTTAATGTCGTCCGGATATCATGTGATGGAATACAATAATTGGAATCTATCTAGTTGCATGCAAGTTTAACATTTCGGCCTCGGATGGAATTGGGGATCTTGTTGAATTACCCGACTTCCTTTGAAAAGTGTTTTCATGGTTGAGACCTAAATGTAAAATTTGCATTGTTAGGCATAAAATCCAGAATATGAGATATTCCGGGTTTATGATGTCTAAGGGCAGTGCGGATTCCAATTGTTGTAGTTTTTCACTTTCTTTTCTACGACCGTAAGTATAATATGTGGAGTATCACCGGTTTCGTTGCTATATGTAAACGACAATTGGGATACGCATATTGGATCGTCGTGTTTGAATAGCCGTTTTTTTATGTGAGATGAGAGTTTTTCATTTTCGTTCATGTAAAAACTTGTATGTAATATTCTTTTATCGGGGCACTTCCGGGTTGAGGAAGATGTCACCGTTGATATATATTATTTACTTTTCTGCATTAGGATAGACCTAAGGAGGGGAGCATAAGTAACCGGGTTCTAGAGTCCAGTGGGAGACCATCTCGAGGCGTCGAGACCGGGTCTCCTAACTCTAGAATTGGTAGGGTTGCTTGCCGCTCTCGTAGGGGTTTAGGGATATGGGTTTGGCTATTCATCACGACCGTGGAATCCGTGTTTTATACAGACTTAATATAAAATCCGGAAATACTAGTATATCCAATATTTCATATGTTGTTTTTCTGCTGCGTTATCTGTGATGTGATCATTTGATATGTTGAGCTAGATACCGTATATAGTATATGTAATATATTATATAGACGTTGCTTTGTTTTACACCCGCGCTAGCCCTGCCCCGCTCTGTCGTTAGTTACCTAACCTAACGGTGCATGAAGGGACATCGAGGTGAATGCGGATGGCATAAGCATACGTTGTATTTATCTGTGATACTTAGGTAACTTAAATGATGGGACTTCATTAATGAGATTAATGAATGAAAATAAACCTAAAAATGTTGTGGAATCGAATTTTCAAAAACAGGTAGCTCTAGTTGTTGCTTTGCATAGCGGTATTCCTTGTAGAATATCCAGCACCTTATTCGATAAGGAAAGAGCTGAGATCCCTTCACCGGGAGTGACCTTTTTAGCAATAACTGGCAGATGCTACAACCCTCGGTTTCGTCTTTTGATTGCTTTTCTAGTTCTTGCTTTGCATAGTGGTATTGTGAATATCCTGCACCTCATTCGACGAGGAAAGAGCCGAGATCCCTTCACCGGGAGTGACCTTTTTAGCAAAACTAGCAAAGGCCTAAAAAACACTCTATTTTAAATCATTTGATTCTACAACGATATCAAGTTCATTACACAAAAGGTTTTCTTAAAAACCTGTCGTAGCCCTCCGTCATTTCAGATAAGTAGTAGTTAGTATTCGTGCTGCGTTTGTTGGCCTTTGTCAAGGCGTAGTGTGCGGTAGCTGACTAGTGCTTATATGCTTAAGCATATGATGCGATTGGATTAGGGTAGTCGTGCGACCTTGTTGGCCTTTGTCAAGGGTCGTGCGAATGGGTTTAATTCAATCAGGAAATGACGGATTGAACTTGACTAGCATCCTATGGTTTGTTGGCCTTTGTCAAGGTCATAGGAGATTAGGGGCAAAATTATCGGGAATTTCAAGTGTTGAAATTTGCAATAAGATTGCATAGCTTCTATGAGATAGTTGGATCTCGATACCCACTGCGAGTAATAGTTACTCCTGGGAGAGTTTTGCACTTTACGATTAGCCAATCAAGTAGGTGTCTAGAAAGGTGTCAACGGGGTTACGCCCCTGGGAAAACGAGGTTTATTTTAATTAGGTCCATGCGAAAGCACGGGGAACCTCCCTCAAAGTACCGGCACTGACCTGGCTGAAAAATTGGCGAAATTGTAGGGTGTAATTAATCCCGGCTAGTCTTTCCTTTTAGGGTCTGGAGGAAGATTTGATAAAACCAGTAGGAGCCATCCTGATTAGATAAAATAATAACCAATCTGATCTTGCAAGAGCGCACGCAGAGTGTTTTCTTCTCTCTCTCTCCAGGTAGCGATCATGTCACGCGTTAATCAAGATAATAATACGGATGTATTGACCGAACCCGCTTGTTATACCGAGCTGGGGAAAGTTGGTCCCGCTCTACTTTATAATTGTTATAAGACCGAGCAGGAAATAGGGGATTACCAGAATTCCCGTGCCGCCCAAATGAAGAAAGTGCATATTGATGAATCTTCTTCGGGTGTGTTCATTACCGAAAACTATTTTTCAGTATCCTCTACGTCCTGGGTATGTGATACTGGATCAGGATCCCACATATGTAATCCGTTACATGGGCTACAGATAAGTAGATAACTGAGAACGAGTGATAATGTTTCAAGAATTGGAAACGGTGCAATTGTTGCAGCCAAGTTGTTGGCAGTTATCACCCTGTATTATCAAGTACATTGATTCTGAACGAATGTTATTAGATATCGAACCTAATATATAACATCATATTAGTCTCTTTATTTAGTAAGGAAGGATATAATTTTGTATTGTTGGATAATGTTTTGAACATTTCCTATATCAAGAGTTTATCGGTTCAGGCACGTTATCTAAAAGCATATACGTTCTAAATCAAACTACAGTTCTCAACGTACAGAACACACACAAGAGGAAGAGTTCAGAAATGAACGAATCCTTCTTGAGGTATTGTAGACTAGGTCATATCAATGCGACCCGACTAGCTAAGTTACATTAAGATGCATATTTAAATCAGTTTGAATTTACATCTTGTGAAACTTGCCAGTCATGTCACAAAGATAAAATGACCACAGCTCTGTTTACTGGAAACAGAGAAAGAGTTAATGAACTCTTGGGATTGATACATGATGATGTATGTAGGTCCCTTGTCTACAAATGCCAGGACCGGTTATTTTTACTTCATTACATTCACTGATGATCTTTCAAGATTCACACATGTGTTCTTGTTGAAACACAAGTCTGAAGCTTTTGAGAAATTCAAAGAATATAAGTTAGAAGTAGAGAACCAAAACAGGTATAAGTATTATGTCCTTTGATGTGATTAGGGAGGAGAATACTTGAGCACGGAATTCCAGGACTATTCTAAAGGAGAATGGGATTCTCTTTCAGCATTACTCCTCCTTATACACCACAGCACGTCGGTGTATCGGGGTGGAGCAATCGAACCCTATGTGATATGGTGTGCTCTATGATGAGTACTACTGAGTTGCCTATTTCCATTTGGGGGTTATGCACTTGAGAAGTTGCATACCTATTGAATAGAGTTTCAGCCAAATCAGGTGTCTACCACTCTATATGTGATATGGTATGGGAAGAGCCCATCTCTTAAGTAAGTTAAGATTTGGGGTTGTCCGACCTATGTCTAAAAGCAAAATTTGGACAAGCTCGAGGCAAGGTCAGTCTATGGAAGTTTGTTGGATATCCTAGGCATTTGTTGGATATATGTATGCCCTAGATGCCATTATATGATAGTGGATGTATTTATACATGTATATATATACATAGGACATTCTTGCTCGACATGATAGTATGCTATCTGGTTCTTCTTTATCTGACATGTTGACTTGATCATGCTTTTATTCATTTACACATGTTGATAAAGCCCTAAGGATATTTGCTTGACCACTGTGATTATGATGGAGATCATACTACTGGGACGTCTGTAATTTATAAGCATATCCTGAAATGTCCCTAGTCGTAGGTGTATCGAGATGGGGTATCGATATACTAGAGTATACTAGCGTATATGATACTAGACCCATATGATGGGCGATGGGTGTTCCCACATCCATTGATGTTTGACATCGAGATCATATGCTGGTGCTCAGTGGAGACTGGGTACACTAGACGGACTCGCCGAGAACTATTATATGGTATTATATCTATCGTCGGATAGCAGTTCTCAGGTGACACTGGTACAGATTAGTCTGTAGACCCGAGATCGTCATAGAGTCTTGTGTGTTCTCCCACTTGTAAGTCCATGTCACGCACCCTACGAGCTTGCGGGGAGACGGAATATATGAAAAACAATTATCAAAGCTTCGTAACACGGACTTGAGCATACGAATCGTGTCTAAACCATTACTAGCAAACTACAAAAGGTTTAACTACTCTAATTCGAAGTTATACCTCACGTTACTTGTCCTTCAGGTCTTCATCGCTATCCTCCACGCCTCGTAGGCTCGATGGAACGTCGGTACCTCAACGGCCTCCTCGAGTCAAAGACGATCCGCCCGAGAGTCTATAGTCCGAGCTCCTATCTCGAATCTGAGATAACTACGGCTTCTAGATCGCTAATCTAGAAGTCCTAGAGGGTGTAGAGTAATTAGATGGATTACTTAGTCACTTAAACCCTAGGTTTCTCAACTCATGAGAGCTATTAGGGTTTGAGGAAGAAGATGAAGAAGTGAGGAGAGAGAAAGCTTTTGTGATAATGATATGAATAATAACTCATGAAAGAATATAATGAAGCATACAAATATCTCTTGATCACAATATCTAGAAATATCTTGTGAGCTTTATTTAATACTAAATAGTGAATCACCTCATGAGTCATTAAGCATTTAATGAAAACTTACAACTCATCTCTCCACCTCATTTGTTTAAATCCTAAAAAGAATTAAACAAAAATGTGTCACCTTCTTCTAAAAGCTTCCCGACAAATTACGAGACCGCCCTTCCCATCCGTATTTCCGAAAAACACGGATAATCTTTGACTGAATAAATCCATCTGTATAATACTAGAATCTGGCTTAAACCAAAGCCCACTAGTATTATCTGCCCGATCATAATACGTGCACAAGTGGATGTAAGTGATCGCGGCCCTGCCGTAAAACCATACGGCCTCTACACCTTTTGCCCGGTGCAGGGAAACTCTCTGTGTGGGACTCTAAAGACTCGACACTACGCTGGCAATGGGTTTAACCATAGACCGCAAGCGGAACTAGCTGTACGTAACGGTCCCTAGGTAGATGTCGATAAGAAGGACAATGAGGAAACCTATCCGAACTCCTACTGAGCCTGATGTGACAATCTCCGTACAGTCCGGTCTGTTCGTCTAGGACTATCGCATATCGGGCCTAGGGGGCGGTAAACGTCAGACCCCTAATAGCGGTATAAGTCGTGTCGGAGTGAAGCCCATTACATCTTGAGAAACTACTAGAAGCCACCAGTAAATCTCGCTTGCCCTGGCCAGGGACTTTGCGTAATGGCTCTCCATACACAGCACGATATCAACCCCCAATACCGGGAGAGACGAATCCTGTCTAACCGCCACTGCCTCCAAGTGCTTCAGGACTGCACCCAACTACTACCTGTTTGCACGACTCCTTTGAGCCGTGGTAGGGTAGTAATTTAAGTACAGTGGGAACACACCCGAGGCAAAGTTGCAGTATCAAGTCGACGGACTAAGCTGTACTCATGTCACCTGGGAACTGCTATATGACGATAGGTATAAATCCAACGTGCAGTTCCCGGCGAGTCCTGTCCGGTGTACCCGTAACCTAACGAGCACCTGTATACTATCTCCAGTATGCCGTACTGATGGCTGTGGGACAAACCATCTCCCTATGCTGGGATGAGAAGCGTATACACCAGTCTACTCCGGAGTATCGATGCCCTGTCTCGATAATCCTATGACCAGGGACCTGTATAGGATGTTGCTTATAGACTACCCAGCCCCCACTAGTGTGACTGCCATCACAACGCTGGTAATCAAGCAAAGATCCTAAGGGCTCTACTAATATGTATAAGCGATACGTTAAAAGAAACATATGCACATATTAAAGTGGACACAAACCAAGTAGCATACTACCATTTTTAGCAAGACTGTCAATACAACTGTGAATATCCCAAGCTTCCATTAAGTAATATACAAACTAGTATGATACAGTAATGGCCTCTAGGGCATAAACACTAACAATCTCCCACTTGCACTAGGGCCATGTACTGGCATATCGCAGACCTATCATCTCGAATAGCCTCTCGAACTGCGTCTGAGGAATGACCTTTATGAATGGATCAGCAGTGTTATTCTCCGTATCAACTCTCTTTACCTCGATCTCCCGGCGATCTACGATCTCCCTTATCAGGTGATACCGCCTTAAGATGTGTCTGGACTTCTGATGGGACCTGGGTTCCTTCGCTAAAGCTATAGCGCCGTTGTTGTCGCAATACAGAGGTATTGGATCAATACTGGTAGGAACCACCTGAAGTTCTGTTAGGAACTTCTTCATCCAGACAGCTTCTTTTGCGGCATCGCAAGCAGCTATGTACTCCGGTTTCATCGTTGAGTCAGCAACGGTGTCCTGCTTAGAACTCTTCCAATAGACCGCCCCTTCATTGAGGGTAAAGACATAACCCGACATGGACTTGGAGTCATCCTTGTCACTCTGGAAGCTGGAGTCAGCAAAGGCCTCGATCTGGAGGTCTTTTCCGCCATACACCAAGAACATCTCCTTAGTCCTCCTCAGGTACTTGAGAATGTTCTTTACCGCTATCCAGTGCTTCTCCCCTGGGTTTGCCTGATACCAGCTTACAACGCTTAATGAGTATGCTACATCTGGTCTGGTAAATAACATCGCATACATTATAGAACCTACCGCAGAAGCGTAGGGTATAATCGACATGCGATCCCTTTCTAAATCAGTCTTGGGAGACATCTCTTTGGAGAGGTTGATTCCGTGACAAGCCGGTAGGTTATCGCGCTTAGAATCTTCCATACTGAATCTTTTCAATATGGTGTCTGTCCTGGACTGTGAAAGTCCCAGCATCCTCTTTGATCTATCACGATAGATCTGGATCCCCAGAATGTAGGCGGCATCACCCAGGTCCTTCATGGAGAACTTTTGTGACAAGAATCTTTTGACTGACTGTAGCATAGGAATATCATTTCCTATTAGGAGAATGTCATCCATGTACAAGACGGGTGTAATGCCCGGTTCTTTTATATACGCCTAAATCCGTATTTCTCTTTAAACTAGGAATTTTATTATTTTTTTAATTATTTAATTATTTTAAAGAAACTTCTTTAAACCCTAAAACCCCAAACCCAAATCTTTCCTTCTCTCTTTTCACTATTTTCCTCAGCCCAACCAATTAAAATAAAACCCATAGCAATTAGATCCCAAGCATCCACAGCCCACTTCTTTTATTTAAATTCAAACCCATAACTTGTTCCTCAACCCATAATCTTTCCCGAGCCCATGTACAATAAAATGGAAATTCATTTTTGTTTAAACCTCAGCCCAATCTCAGCCTGGCCCGTTTCCTTTACTATTTCCTTTTAATTCTTTTAATTCTTATTTGTTTAGCCCATCCCGCAGCCCAAATGCTCGGTCCAACTCCCTCAGCCCGCTTCCCCTCACCGCGCCCATTCTTTTATATATATATATTTTAAAACTAAATCTTTTTCCTTCGGCCCTTCTCCTAAAGCCCAAACTAAATTAAACCAAATTCTTTGATCTCAGGCCCGGCCCAGTCTCCTCACCCCAAAACCGTTTCAACCTGACCCGACCCACTACTGTTCTTCTCCTTTCCCTCCAACGGTAACTTTCCCCATTTCCCACTAGCGACCGTCTCCTCCGCCGCAGCTCGCGCCCACGCCCACGCCCGTTATTGCGACGTTACACCCACGACTTCAACCCTCGTTCTCTTCCTCACACCCTCACCTCTCTCTCTTCTCTGCCATTTCAAATTTTTCCTCATCTCTCTCCACTCACGAAAACTCACCGAGCCCCATTGTCCCTCACCCACCGCCGGCGATCACCCATCTCTTCGACAACCCCTCGGCAACCCTCGCTCACTCCTCCTCCACAACCTAACTCCTCTACGACTTTACCCGACCCTGCACACTCTCGTCGGCGAGCCGCCTCACCGCCGTCACCCCACCACCACCACCATCATCATCACTGTCACCATCATCTCTCTACTTCTCCCTCTACACTTCTCTCTCTCACTCCCTTTCCCCTGCTTTCTCCCTCAAGCTGTCTTTCTCTCTGCTTTCTCACCCTGCATCCACTCTCTCTCTGTTCTCTCCCTCACTCTCTATCTCTCTGTCTCTCTCACTCTATCTCTGGCTCTCTCTCCTCCTCACTCTCTCTCTTTACCTATATCTCTCTCTCTCTTCCTCATTTCTATCTTCACTGTCTCTCCCTCTCCCTGCATCTCATTTCTCTCTCTCTCTCTCAGTTCCCTCTCTCCCTCTAACCGTTCCTCTCTCTCGAACTCTTTCTCCCTCTCTCTCCCTCTTCTCTCTCTAACTCTTCCTCTCTCTCAATATCTACCTCCCTCTGCAATCCCTCGCTATCGGCCGCACAGCACCATCATCTCCCCAGTCTCGCGAGCCCTAGCCGTTGACAAGACGGAACCCCATAGCCGAGCCCAAGCTTGTGGTCATCGTGTCGCGTTCGTGACGTTACCATCACCGTACATTCTCGAGACGTGTCCAGGCAAGTATTTTACTTGCTTAAATGCTAATTACTTAAGTTACAATCGTTAATTACATAGATCATAAAGTTACAAGTTTAGACCAATTATGTGTCATACCTGTTCGACGCGTGTTCCCAAAGAAAATACTTTTCTAATTTGACGGAACTGGATTGCTTACATTGGCCCTTGCTGTAATGAATACCTTGTACAAGTTTCGCTGGAAAATATGACCTTTAACGACTAAAACGACTACCCCCAAGTTCATTCGTAAAACTGGAATTTTATTGTACCTGAAAACCGTTAAAATCGATATAAATTATATACATACTGGAATGATGCGTTCGAGGGCTCAAATTGAAGCCAACTCGACGAACTTTAACCCTATACTAGTTTCCAGATATTCCTTTACTTAAACTGTGATGATATTCGGATCGGAGTGCGACTCTGGACTGCAGTCTAGAGTGGCTGTGTTTACTGTGTGCTATCCCGTAATGGGTACCACACTGTTTCCTTAACTCATAGGTTGCGGAACTCCGCTGTTTACTATAGGAGAGTGTGTTAGCTAGACAAGACAAGTGGTTTCATCCTATTTCGTTATCATTTGATATTTAATCTGCAATTTAATAGATGTGGACGTATAACAGTCCAGAACAGATTCTGAGATGACAAATTAATGTAAAACAGTGTATAACTCCTGACGTGCAGATGCGATTGAAGATCCGTCTATTGCGTTGAAAACCTTACTGAAAACCCGAGATTTCATCTAACTACAGCATCGCTAAATTCTGATCCCAACTGGGATTAAATTGCGTTGCGAAATGGATTTCCGATTCTGAAACCGGATTTCCAGCCGTGAACGCTTAAAATGAAATGGCTATAACTAATGATTTTGGAACCCGATTGGCATGAAACTAAATTCGATGTATAGATAACTGAACATACTATTTATTCCCCATTCATCGTTTCACTAAACTGTAACCGTATGATTTATGATAAATTATGCAAGAGGTAGATTGTAGATTCATGACACCCTAATCATGCTTTATATACTGTTTACGCATCATATCATACACATGTCACTGCATTGATAACCTAGTGATAACGTGCATTACCCAGTGTTAGGTATTAGTGATGATTGTGGCAAGTACGTCAGTGTTCGTGTTGGAAATAGTGCCCTCAGAGTCAATTATTGGATCACAGGCACGTGATTGCAATGATTGAGGGGAGGACTTGTCCCAGTAGGACAGTCTTACTCGAGATAATAGTATGCTATCTGGTTTATCTTTATCATCGTGTACTGTTTTAGGTGATCTTACGAGTCGCTATTACACGTTGATAGAGCCCCTAGGATTCTTGCTTGACTACCAGCAGTATTAGGGCGATCATATAAGTGAGAGCTGGAGTCTATAAGCACATTCTTGAAAGGTCCCTAGTCGTGGGAGTTTCGAGACAGGGCATCGATACTCCAGAGTAGACTAGTGTATACAGTCGAGACCCCGACGAGGGGCGGTGGCCGGTCTCACAAGCCACTGGTGTCAGTTGGTTCACCTAAGATGTATACAGGTGCTCATTGGGTTATAAGTACACCGGACAGGACTCGCTGGGAACCTGCTAGTTAGGATTATACCAGATGTCAGATAGCAGTTCCCTGGTGACATGTGTACAGGTTAGTTCATCGACCTGAGATCGTCATTTGTCTCGTGTGAGTTCCCACTATGCTTTGATTACTACCCTACCACGGCTTAAAGGAGTCGTGCAAACAGGTTTTAGTTGGGTACAGTCCCGAGCCACATGGAGGCAGTGAGCGGATCTGCAGGTGTTCGTCTCTCCCGGTATTGGGGGTGAGGTCGCGCTGTGTCTAGGAGAGCCAGAACATGGAAAGTCCTTGGCCAAGGCAGGAGATTTGCTGGTAGGTATTCCAGTAGTATCTCAGGGTGTTCTGGGCTACACTCCGACACGACTTGTACCGCTATTGGGGGTCTGACTTTTACCAACCCCCTGGGCCCGCCATGCGATACTCATAGACGAACGGACCGGACTGTACGGATATTGTCACTGACAGGCTCAGTAGGGTGTCAGGATGAGTTCGCTCATCGACGTCCCTTTTGGTCAATACCTGGTAGCCCGTCATGTATTGGCTTATACCTCTGACGTGCTAGTGGTTAAATCCACAACCATAGTATTGATGAGTTTTTAGAGTCCACCACACTCAGTTACTCAGGTTTCGGGCGAAACGCTGTAGAGGCCGTATGGAGATATGGCAAGGTTCGATCAGATACGTGCGGTATTGCACGGATCGTGATCGGACAGATTTTACTAGCCGGCTTTGGCTTAAGCCGGATTCTAGTACTAGATAGTGTAGTTTTGTCTCTTTGCATTTGTGTTCAGTGGGAATACAAATGCGGGCATGTATTTGCAGTAGCGGGGTTTTCCTGTAATTTATTACGGGATCAGTTTTCTGAAGTTGCCAGTTTGCATTCCGTTCCGGCCGTTTTTCCTTTGTTCTTTCGCGGCCGGACTTTCGATGGAGGGGGTTATTTGCAGTTTGCAAATGACTTATTAGTGGAGGGGTTTCTTGCTTATGTGTGAGGCATCATGATAGTTTTTCATCATGAGATTCTTTTATGGTCTTTTCCTTGGCTTTTCATGTGATGGTTTGTGAATGGATGTGAGTTGAAATTGGTGTGACCTTATTTAGCTTTATCCTTTTCTTTTCTCCATGATAATATTGATTCCCATTATCTCCACCATGGAGGATGAGGCCGGCCACTTAGAGGAGAGGGGGAGAATGAGGGAATTCATATTATGTGTGGAAATTGATTCATTTCATTTTCATTCTTTTGCTTGCCAAAATTCCAAAGCTCTTTCCATGGTTCATTCTCTATTTCTCCATCCATGGCAACTTCTAAAACCCTAAAGAGACAACCCACTACACTATATCTACAGCAATTCTTGGACGCGTCGGCTAGCCAACTTCGCGCCCGAGTTGCCTCGGTCAAGAGGTGGGAGCCCGTAAAAGATTTCGGCTTTGTGGTGCCCTTTCCGACGAGGTCGTGACGGGCGGAGATTCCGCGGGAGATCGGAGTGGAGACGAAGACCGAAGGACACGGATCGCTTGGTATACTTCTCTACTCTTTTCTTGTTTGCTAGTTGCTAGGTTAATGGCCCGATCCGGGTGAAAAGTGTGCGGTGGTGCCGGTTTGCTAGTTTGCAAAGTTTTTGTTTCCGCGTTTCCGGCGTCGGATCGACGGCCGGGGCGCCGCTGCGGACTTACAGTTCGTGTATCGGTGAATAAGTGGAAGTGATACGTACTTCTACACAATCAGTGACCCTTATTATTCTATTGCATTGTCTACGTCTGTGAGACGCGTGTACGTGTGACTATAAGTGGTATGGGACACTTATGGAAGCTCTTCCACGGGTGTCACAGATAAGGCACCAGACACTGCCATTTATCTTAGGTATTAGTCGAGGCGTGCTTGATGGAGGTCCTGCCTCCAGTTCTCGCGCAGACTTGTCACCGACCGATTGGTATTTAGGGTTATGGTTAGCGTTTGATGTAGACCACGGGGTCTGGGATAGTTTAAGTGTGAGTTCAACAGAATCTCGGGAGTCCCATGCCGGCTTATATATTTAGGGAGATATATGGAGATTTACAGGGTATGTGATTATTACCGTGATATACATGTTGGGCCCGTGGTCCCTTGCCCTTGGGTTCTACCCTTAGGTAGAGGACACTCGCGAGTGGTTGACTCTCACACTTGGACTGACGATAGGCTTAGTGACCTGTACAGTGAGACTTAGAGACTGATAGGGATACTGGCATTGATATACCTTACATACTGTGTTGATATACGTGGCATATCATTCTACTGCTTTTACTGTTCCGCTGCATTGATTACTGCATGTTCATATCCATACTGCCATTGATCTACTGTTATATATACCTATTATCACTGCATGTTCATTCTCTATTCCTCCATCCATGGCAACTTCTAAAACCCTAAAGAGACAACCCACTACATTATATCTACAGCAAGTCTTGGACGCGTCGGCTAGCCAACTTCGCGCCCGAGTTGCCTCGGTCAAGAGGTGGGAGCCCGTAAAAGATTTCGGCTTTGTGGTGCCCTTTCCGACGAGGTCGTGACGGACGGAGATTCCGCGGGAGATCGGAGTGGAGACGAAGACCGAAGGACACGGATCGCTTGGTATACTTCTCTACTCTTTTCTTGTTTGCTAGTTGCTAGGTTAATGGCCCGATCCGGGTGAAAAGTGCGTGGTGGTGCCGGTTTGCTAGTTTGCAAAGTTTTTGTTTCCGCGTTTCCGGCATCGGATCGACGGCCGGGGCGCCGCCGCGGACTTACATTGGTATCAGAGTCACGCCATTAACCATGCCTAGCTTGCCCTAGTATGTTTAGAACTCGATCGACCAAAAATCCCCAAAAACCATATTTTCAATGCATTGTGTTTTCTGTCGAAATTTTTTCTGCTCCAAAAATTTTTCAGGTCATTGCAGAAACACAAGCAGGAAATTCTAAGAATTCTGGTAAAATTTGATACAGTGATCGCTTAGTACGGCCGCGGAAACGCGGCCAAACCCCTGGTTTGGCCGGGGTTCCGCGGCGGGAAGGTGTGCTCATTGCACCAAAATTTCCCAGTAGGCTTTAGACTTGTAAATAGGGGTTTTGGGATATTCTTTTTGGGCCCAGATTTTCTGTAAGTGCTACAGTACTGCTTGGGGCCCACTTGATAAAATTTGTTCGATCGGATATTTTAAACATGCTAGTTCACAGTATTTACATTATATCTGCGACCGTGAATGTCACTTGATCGGTAAATCCCGTCTAACTGCTATAGCCCTTTTAGACGGATTTGCGAACGTGATATTCACGTTGATGTTCCGTGTGTTGCTGTGATGTTGCGGATTGGTCGTGGGGGATAGCCTGGTTGCAGTGGTAGTATAGTTTTGTTTTATATGTACATTTGTTATTGCGGGGCGAGCGCCCGACATGTGGACTGCCGTCACTGCCTGTTTGTATTATTCTTTTGGGGCACGACCAGGTTGCGATCGATGTACCCGTTGTATGTATATTTTACCTTCTGTACTAGGATTGCCCCGCGGAGGGGTGCACGGATAGCCGGGTTCTAGAGAGCAACGAGCCCGCATCTCATGGCGTTGAGAAGGAGGGGGCTTCACTCTAGAATTGGTGGGCTATTCACCGCACTCGTAGGGGGTACAGGTTGACCCAGGAGGGGTGCCCAAGTTACCGGATTCCGTGAAGTGCTGGGTGGTCCATTCACGTTGCTGAAGGGGGCTGCCTCGCTTCAGGTTTTGGCGGGTAACTTGCCGCGCTCGTAGGGGTCTAGGATTTCATTGCACAGGTTATCCACACGACCAAGGGAACGTCGGGTTTCAGTAGCGGCTCTGTGAAACCCGGGGATCCCAGATATCTGTATTGATCTGTGATGTTGTACATTTCTGTGCTGTTGCTTTTTTTTTTTCACACCTTGAGCGAAAATTATATATTATATATATACTAGTAGATGTTGTATATGTTTTTCATCCGCGCTAGTCCTGTCCCCGCTCTGTCGTTAGTTAGCTAACCTAACGGGTGATGATGGGACCCAGTGGCGAATGCGGATGGCATATACGTACGTCAGTATATTTTCGTTCTTTGTGGTGTGATCAATTGATGGGACTGCGTTGATTCGGATCAATGCAAGATAAACAAACCTATTCTGATGTTGTTGGAACACTTTTTCAAAAGCTGTTATTGCAAGGGCGTTCTCTTTTGTTTTGCACAGTGGTATTCAGTTAGAATATCCTGCTCCTCAGTCGACGAGGCAAGGGCCGAGATCCCTTCACCGGGAGTGACCCCTTGGACAAAAGTTTGCGTCAGGGCAATAACTTCACTATTGTCGATTACTTTTGCTTTGCATCGTGGTATTCAGTTGGAATATCCTGCACCTCATTCTACGGGGAAAGAGCCGAGATCCCTTCACCGGGAGTGACCTCTTTAGCAAAGGTTTTCGTCACTATATTTTTCTAAAATCTATCAGTTCCTTCAACGATATCAAGTTCATTACGTTAAAGGTTTTCGCCAGAAACCATTCATAGCCCTCCGTCGTTTCAGACGGGTAGCACGTAGTATTCATGCTATGTTTGTTGGCCTTCGTCAAGGCATAGTGTATGGTAGCTGCTTGTTGCCTTTCTGCTGCATAGATAGATGCGTTGGTTTGGGACAGTCGTATAGCCTTGTTGGCCTTCGTCAAGGGCTTGTACGGGTGGGTTCAAATCAACCTGGACAATGACGGGTAGAACTTGACATGTGACTTATGATTTGTTGGCCTTCGTCAAGGTCATAAGAGCATAGGGCAAAAATCCACATCGGGAGTTTCAAAAGAACTGAAACTTGCCAGATATGCGCATACCTTCTGGAGTGTGATAGCGTGAGAGGATTCCGTCACGTTATCATGCGATGATAGTTGGATCCCGATTCCTACTGATGAGTTGGTTTACTCCTCGGGTGATCCCGACTAATTCTTCTTTTAGGTTTGGGGAAGAATTTGACGTTACAGTGGGAGGTTTCCAGATTAGATAAAGTGATAACCATTCTGATCTAGGTTAGAGTGCACGCTGAGTGTTTCTTTTCTCTCTCTCTTTGGAAGCGACCATTGACCCGACCCTAGACTATGACTCAGTGACCAAGTTGACCGAACCTTCTTAACACTGGCTTTTGGATTGTCAGAGTTGCAGACCTTATTGCCACTCCTACTTTTACCCTTTTCTCTAGGACACCCCGTATTACTACGAACGTCCACTTCCATTGGACAAAACCATCGTATGGTTATATACGAACTCGAAGGAATTTATTCGAAGATGTTTTCTGGTTCTAGAGAAAACGAATAGGACTATTCAGTTGTCTTTTCCTTTTACCTCCTCTCAGGTTGCGAGTACTCCTTGGTTTAGGAGATAGTACACCTATTATGCAAATTGGATAGTCTTCTTCCAAACCCTAGGCAGGTGCCGACCGGTAGGGAATGAAGAAAACCAGTTAGCCTAAACGGTGTACAGAAGGTATTAAGTTAAGACAAAGAAAGGGATTAGTAAGAGGGCAAAGTAAATTGCGACTGATATTCACGACCAAACCAAGTATTTCTTCGCCAATCCTAAATCACATTTGTATTTCTCCAGGACACTCCGTATCACTACGAAGATCCCAGTTTATTGGATAATCCATCGTATGGTTATATACGAACTCGAAAGGAACTTGTTCCAGTTCGGGGATGGATTCTCGTTCAGGAGAAATAGGAATAAAGTTCATTCAGGTGTCTTTTATCTTCACCTTCTCTCGCGTTGCGAGTGCTCCTAGGATTAGGACAGTACACCCATTATGCTTATT
The DNA here is from genome assembly GCA_030015575.1 of Agapanthus africanus. Taxonomy (NCBI): domain Eukaryota; kingdom Viridiplantae; phylum Streptophyta; class Magnoliopsida; order Asparagales; family Amaryllidaceae; genus Agapanthus; species Agapanthus africanus. The sequence goes on from CM057338.1 coordinate 809,443,258, forward strand.
GGATAGTCTTCTTCCAAACCATAGGCTGGTGCCGAACGGTAGGGAAGGAAGAAAACCATTTGGCCTAAAGGGGTGTACAGAAGGTAATGACTAAAGACATATAAAGGGATTTGGAGAGGTGGCAAAGAATTATACGGTTATAGTTGTGAATCGGATAATGGAAGAGGCATTACTATGAATACCAGGATACCCCATCGAAACATTTCAATGTTTCAGATTCACTGTATACTGTTAAAAGAAAACTGATTTCCCAATTAGACACTTACTCCAGGGTATGTATTTACCAGGTATGATTCTCACATCTGTATGGTTTTACAGATGATGAGTGGGAGTAAGTTATTGGGAATTAGGTGACCATCCTCATTATATCGGGATTCGTTGTAATTGGTGATATTTGAGAAAGTCACCTGGGTTGTTTGCCGGTCGGCAAATATTTGGTTTTGAATATCCGTTGTTATGCACCAATTTCAAATTGATATATCTGTACGTCTATTTTTATAGAGTGAGATATACCTTTTTGAAATTATGTCTATGACATTTACCTATATCAGTGGATGGTTAGGTAAGGAGCATTGAACAGCGGTGTAATTCTTCTTAACCATAAATACAGTTTTCAACCTACAACACACAGTGAATGAGTTGTTAGACTCAGCGGACTTATACAGAGTATTGTATGTTGTCCAGTGTCCATTAGGACAGAAGGGTAGGTCCTCGTACTATATTCTGTTTACTTGTGACTTCTCTAGTTCTTAGAACAGGTGTTTCGTAGAAACACAGGGTCTGAGCTTTGAGAAGTTATAGGTATATGAATAAAGTAGAGAACCAGGTATTGCGAGTATCGGGATTCTTCAAGGTGATCGAAGATGTAGATACTTGTGTATGGTATTCAGTTAATAGTAATGATTAAGAGAACTAGCTTCTCTTTCAGGTTACTCATAATTGGAAGTATTCCTAAGTTGAGTAACGCTGATCGGCCTCCTTCCATTTAGTTGACATGCACTGGAGACAGCTGCATGATTTGAATCTGGTTCAATTAAATCAGTGCCTCTGTTCATATATTGGATATAGAACAGTTCATATCTTGACTTTGTTAAGATACGGGGAGTTGTCCGGCTTATGCTTAAAACCAGACTTCGGATAACTCAAGGCACGTTTCTGTAATGGCTGTTTGTGGGTTGACCCGGGCTATGACGAGGGTTGACTTTCTACCATCTGGAAGATCAATAGTGATATTGTTCTTGACTCGCCACAGTTTTAATAAAAATAGACTTTTTCAGAAAACAGTAGTGGTAGGTAGAACTGGAAGTGATTCCAGAACCGCAAATGATTACTGAAGATTTGATAAAGAACCTAAAGATTCAATCTGGTTTGACATTCCATTGGCCACTCCGCAGGTATGGTGGATAACCTCAGGCACTTGAGAGGTACTTTGGTATGCTCAAGGACGGTGGCAGGGAGGTTCTTGTTTACCCATACTTGCCATTGCTGTTGTACCAGACTGTGAGACCCGGCAGGAGGATGAGTATTGCGTCGTTCTAAACTAGCTTTAGAAGCGTACGTGTATATACTCTGCCAGAGGGTTGTCGTAGTCAGTGGGAACAGCGGAAGCATTGGTGGACATCAGGCTTATGTCTATTTATAGACTAAAGCAGATATAGCGGAGATAGATCATCTATTTCTGATGTGACAGTCATAGGTTTGACTTCATCAGAATAGGGCATGGATCTGTTAAGAAGGTAGTAGGGTGTGATGTCCTGGCATTTGATGACATACACAGAGTAGGAAGTGATATTCCTATACTACGATCGGTTATACTTTGGTCGTCACACAGTGGTTTCTCCATATGGGAATTGGATCTTATATCGTACATTCTGGTCACTAGATCTATAGTTTTAGATCTAGATTTGGGTGGTTTCCCAATCTGGGTACTTTGACAGCATTCTATGAGTATTTAGAATGGACGACTCCTGGCACGGTAGTGTACCTGCAGGTGATGGAGTCACGCTCTCTAAAGGTGTCTTACAGACTAAAGGGGAGAGGGATACGCATGATTGGCAGATCACTTGCTTAGACAATTGAGTTGATCATGAGATGTCAAGTACTACACCAGATGTTGTTCTTGCAGTAGGTGCAATAAGTTGATATTGATCCAATCCTGGAGAAATAGTCGGAAGCAGTTTTAGAACATAAGTGGATGTTCTAGGGATATAATAACGACATTCTCCTTCGGGAGACAGTTATCATTCCAGGCTTCCAAGGTGACCTGGACGGCAGAGCGGCTGTCAGAGTTATAGTTTTCCCTCTGACGAGGGGCAGTATTTTGGATAGGTGCTCCAGGTGGATACTGAGGGAAGGTATGGCGCAGGATACTGATTAAGTTCAGTTGACGATACAGTCTAAGAAGTTTGGATTTGGAGTTCATTTATAAGCTAGGTCCCATCAGACATCCAGACATTCTAAGACAGGTATTGCTCATTTTGGGAGATGGCTTTCTCCGCGAACTTGAGATAAAGAGAGACATAGAGAGAAACACCAGAGCGGATCCACTCACTGAGGCTATTCCTCGAACGCAATAGTTTTGCAAACGAGGTTTGTGAGACTGACTAGTAGAGGAATTGGGTGTTCGGTATCACACGGGCTGTGAGTATGCGACATCGCAATAATCAGCCTTGAGTGCAAGTGGGAGATTGTTGGAGATAGTGCCCTCAGAGTCAATTATTGGATCACAGGCACGTGATTGCAATGATTGAGGGGAGGACCTGTCTCAGTAGGACAGTCTTACTCGAGATGATAGTATGCTATCTGGTTTATCTTTATCATCGTGTACTGCTTTAGGTGACCTTACGAGTCGCTATTACACGTTGATAGAGCCCCTAGGATTCTTGCTTGACTACCAGCAGTATGAGGGCGATCATATAAGTGAGAGCTGGAGTCTATAAGCACATCCTTGAAAGGTCCCTAGTCGTGGGAGTTTCGAGACAGGGCATCGATACTCCAGAGTAGACTAGTGTATACAGTCGAGACCCCGACGAGGGGCGGTGGCCGGTCTCACAAGCCACTGGTGTCAGTTGGTTCACCTAAGATGTATACAGGTGCTCATTAGGTTATGAGTACACCGGACAGGACTCGCCGGGAACCTGCTAGTTGGGATTATACCAGATGTCAGATAGCAGTTCCCTGGTGACATGTGTACAGGTTAGTTCATCGACCTGAGATCGTCATTTGTCTCATGTGAGTTCCCACTGTGCTTTGATTACTACCCTACCACGGCTCAAAGAAGTCGTGCAAACAGGTTTTAGTTGGGTACAGTCCCGAGCCACATGGAGGCAGTGAGCGGATCTGCAGGGGTTCGTCTCTCCCGGTATTGGGGGTGAGGTCGCGCTGTGTCTAGGAGAGCCAGAACATGGAAAGTCCTTGGCCAAGGCAGGAGATTTGCTAGTAGGTATTTCAGTAGTATCTCAGGGTGTTCTGGGCTACACTCCGACACGACTTGTACCGCTATTGGGGGTCTGACTTTTACCAACCCCCTAGGCCCGCCATGCGATGCTCATAGACGAACGGACCGGACTGTACGGATATTGTTACTGACAGGCTCAGTAGGGAGTCAGGCTGAGTTCGCTCACAGACGTCCCTTTTGGTCAATACCTGGTAGCCCGTCATGTATTAGCTTATACCTCTGACGTGCTAGTGGTTAAATCCACAACCATAGTATTGACGAGTCTTTAGAGTCCACCACACTCAGTTACTCAGGTTTCGGGCGAAACGCTGTAGAGGCCGTATGGAGATATGGCAGGGTTCGATCAGATACGTGCGGTATTGCACGGATCATGATCGGACAGATTTTACTAGCCGGCTTTGGCTTAAGCCGGATTCTAGTATTAGATAGTGTAGTTTTGTCTCTTTGCATTTGTGTTCAGTGGGAATACAAATGTGGGCATGTATTTGCAGTAGCGGGGTTTTCCTGTAATTTATTACGGGATCAGTTTTCTGAAGTTGCCAGTTTGCATTCCGTTCCGGCCGTTTTTCCTTTGTTCTTTCGCGGCCGGACTTTCGATGGAGGGGGTTATTTGCAGTTTGCAAATGACTTATTAGTGGAGGGGTTTCTTGCTTATGTGTGAGGCATCATGATAGTTTTTCATCATGAGATTCTTTTATGGTCTTTTCCTTGGCTTTTCATGTGATGGTTTGTGAATGAATGTGAGTTGAAATTGGTGTGACCTTATTTAGCTTTATCCTTTTCTTTTCTCCATGATAATATTGATTCCCATTATCTCCACCATGGAGGATGAGGCCGGCCACTTAGAGGAGAGGGGGAGAATGAGGGAATTCATATTATGTGTGGAAATTGATTCATTTCATTTTCATTCTTTTGCTTGCCAAAATTCCAAAGCTCTTTCCATGGTTCATTCTCTATTTCTCCATCCATGGCAACTTCTAAAACCCTAAAGAGACAACCCACTACACTATATCTACAGCAATTCTTGGACGCGTCGGCTAGCCAACTTCGCGCCCGAGTTGCCTCGGTCAAGAGGTGGGAGCCCGTAAAAGATTTCAGCTTTGTGGTGCCCTTTCCGACGAGGTCGTGACGGGCGGAGATTCCGCGGGAGATCGGAGTGGAGACGAAGACCGAAGGACACGGATCGCTTGGTATACTTCTCTACTCTTTTCTTGTTTGCTAGTTGCTAGGTTAATGGCCCGATCCGGGTGAAAAGTGTGCGGTGGTGCCGGTTTGCTAGTTTGCAAAGTTTTTGTTTCCGCGTTTCCGGTGTCGGATCGACGGCCGGGGCGCCGCTGCGGACTTACAGTTCGTGTATCGGTGAATAAGTGGAAGTGATACGTACTTCTACACAATCAGTGACCCTTATTATTCTATTGCATTGTCTACGTCTGTGAGACGCGTGTACGTGTGACTATAAGTGGTATGGGACACTTATGGAAGCTCTTCCACGGGTGTCACAGATAAGGCACCAGACACTGCCATTTATCTTAGGTATTAGTCGGGGCGTGCTTGATGGAGGTCCTGCCTCCAGTTCTCGCGCAGACTTGTCACCGACCGATTGGTATTTAGGGTTATGGTTAGCGTTTGATGTAGACCACGGGGTCTGGGATAGTTTAAGTGTGAGTTCAACAGAATCTCGGGAGTCCCATGCCGGCTTATATATTTAGGGAGATATATGGAGATTTACAGGGTATGTGATTATTACCGTGATATACATGTTGGGCCCGTGGTCCCTTGCCCTTGGGTTCTACCCTTAGGTAGAGGACACTCGCGAGTGGTTGACTCTCACACTTGGACTGACGATAGGCTTAGTGACCTGTACAGTGAGACTTAGAGACTGATAGGGATACTGGCATTGATATACCTTACATACTGTGTTGATATACGTGGCATATCATTCTACTGCTTTTACTGTTCCGCTGCATTGATTACTGCATGTTCATATCCATACTGCCATTGATCTACTGTTATATATACCTATTATCACTGTTAGGATTGTCACATGATTTTATATATATTATATTGCTTTTGTGTCGCTCTGACGACCTGAGTATGCATGCTCAGTATGAGGAGAAGATTTAGCCTGGACCAGGACTAGACGTATATCACAGACACCTCGACTTGCTATCCAGAGTTATATCCCGTTTGTTTCCCCTCAGGTCAGTTCTTTACATTGTTTTATTCAGTTACTGCATTTCTCATTACCTGCGCATCATTTACTGTTTACCATGAAAAACTAGAAGCCGAAGTGTGACTACGGTAGGACATTTCCTTGACCGTAGGAGCATGGCTGGCCTTGTCTACCCCTCGTATTCCGTATTTTGGGAAGCGGGGCATGACAACGGGGAATACTACAACTCTCCCTGCAATCTTACTGTATATGCATGGTTCATCTGGGTTCTTAATAAAGTCGAATTCTTTGACAGTATCATCAAAACAGATGTTCCAACTCCGCGATGCCTGCTTTAGTCCATAAATGGACTTAAGCAACTTGCACACTTTACCGCTGCTCCCACTCTGAATGAATCCCTCTGGCTGATCCATATAGACGTATTCTTCCAAATTACCATTTAGAAAAGCCGTCTTTACGTCCATCTGCCAGATCTCATAATCGTGGAAGGCAGCAATGACAAGATGGACCCGAATGGATTTGAGCATAGTCACTGGAGAAAAGGTTTCATCATAGTCCAAACCAGGTCTTTGACGAAAACCCTTTGCAACAAGTCTAGCCTTATAGGTTTCAACCTGTCCATCTACACCAATCTTATTTCTGAAGATCCACTTGCATCCTACGGGTATTGTCCCATCTGGAGCAATGTCCAAAGTCCATACTTTGTTAGTATACATGGACTCCATTTCGGTCCGCATTGCATCCAGCCATTTTACCGAGTAGCCGCTCTGAATGGCTTGCTGGAAGCTAGTAGGGTCATCATTATCAATGATGCAATCTTCTCGATCCCCGTCTATGAGAAAACCGCAGTATCTCTCGGGCGGATGAGACTGCCTACTACTTCCGCAGATAGGCCCTGGTATGTCCCTTTCTTTTGAAACTTCTGGTTCTACCATACTTTCAGTAACAGCTTGTGGTTATGGAATTTCTTCCAGTTCTATTGCGCTCCCACTCTTCTGATTTTCTAAAAATTCAGCTTCCAAGAAGTGGGCATGACGAGAAACAAAAACCTTTTGTTCCTCTGTGTAATAGAAATAATACCTCTTGGAGTTATTTGGATATCCCATAAACTTACACTGTACTGTGCGTGCCTCGAGCTTGTCCGGATGCTGCTTTTTTACAAAAGCTTGACATCCCCATGCCCTAAAGTGTTTAAGACAGGGTTTCTTCGCACTCCACATCTGATATGGTGTGGTAGGCACAGTCTTAGTTGGAACCTGGTTCAAAAGATATGCAGCTGATTCTAGTGCATAACCCTAGAAAGATCGCGGTAACTCAGCCTTACTCATCATGGAACGAACCATATCTAATAGGGTTCGATTCCTCCTTTCCGATACACCGTTGTGTTGTGGTGTGTATGGAGGAGTAAGCTGAGAGAGAATTCCATTCTCTTTTAAGTAACCCAGGAACTCGGCACTTAAGTATTCACCACCTCGATCAGATTTCAGTGTCTTGATACTTTTACCCGTTTGGTTTTCCACTTCATTCTTGTATTCTCGGAATTTTTCAAAGGCCTCGGATTTATGCTTCATTAAGAAGATATATCCATACCTAGAGAAATTATCCGTAAAAGTAATGAAGTAGGAATAACCACCTCGCGCATGTGTAGACATTGGACCGCACACGTCACTGTGTACGAGTCCTAATAGCTCGCTCGCTCTTACTCCGTGTCCAGTAAACGGAGTCTTTGTCATCTTTCCCATGAGACAGGATTCAGCATAAGATTGATATTCGAACGGATTAAAATATCCTTCTCTATGTAACTTAGTTAATCATGTTTCATTGATGTGACCTAGTCTACAATGCCATAAGCAAGCCTGATTTATTTCTGGAGACTTTTTTTTAAGTGTGTTCTGGACATTGAAAATCTGAACTTGATTCAATACGTATATACCGTCATCTAATGTACCGGACCCAATCAGAACTTGATTTAGGTGGATGTGAACTACATCGCTTACGAATGTAAAGTCATATCCCTCTCTCGAAAGTGAGGATACTGATATGATATTACAAGTCAAACTAGGTACATACAAACAGTTACGTAGAATCAATATCTGCCCACTTGTCAAACCTAGGCGATATTCTCCCACGGATTCAGCGTCCACGCTCATTCCGTTCGCAACTCTGAGAGACAAATCGCCTACCCTGATAACTCTATGGTTTCTCAAAGCATGTAATGAATTACAGATATGAGATCCTGCTCCGGTATCTAGTACCCAGGAAGTAGAGTTAATTGACAAACAGTTCTCAATCACAAACACACCCGAGGCCAAAGCCACAACACGCTTCGTATCCTGGCTACTGGCTTCCAAAGCCCTGCAATCTTTTTGCTAATGCCCATTCCCATAACAATAGGAACATCCCTCCTTACCTACACCAAGTCCCGAAACTTTTGCTCTTCCCTTTCCTTCTACTTTACTGATACCGTATATCGGCTTTGTAGAGGTCTTCTTCTTTTCACCCTTTGCTTTCGCCCTGGATGCAGAAGAAGAAGGTCCCCCATTAAGCAGAGCGGGTGTCTCCCTGGTTTCTTTCAAGGTGTAAGTAGAGGGTAGGGACTGTGGAAATAAGTCAGCGTATGACCTGTTTCCTAACGTGGTCTCCAGGTCCTTGAGCTCATCAATATAGCTAGTCATCATAAGGACGTCGTCCCCTACAGATGACCCGACAGCCAACCTCGCTTGAAATAATTCGTTCGAGGTCTCATATCTTGCGATATGAGATTGCTCTCCATATAAATCTTTGTTATGGAGAAAGATGGAAACTAAGTCTATCTTCTCGTGCTGCTTCTGGTATACACCATCAACTGAAGCCAACACGAGGCACTGGGTATTCGCATTATCCTTTTCCCTTGTCTTACGGATATCCATATCCGTGATGGTGGAAACTGGACCTGGGACGGTGGGGGCTTGAGTAGTAATAGGGTAGTCCAGCTTGTCATAGGCAATGGACATCTGGACAGACCTTTACCAATCATATAAGTCAGATTCGGTTATTTTGTTATCTAGATGTAACCTAGTCATGGTCATAAGGTCGCTGCAAAGAGAGAGAGCGAGAGGGAACTGTAGGGTTCCTAGGCATACCCATGAGGTTCTACAAAGCATCAACCATGCCAAAATCAAAATTTTTATGTGCCTAACAACTCTATGCGAGATCGTTAACTAGAGATTAGGCGAAACTACAAGTAAGCAAACAACTTTGCTACTAAGTGAAAGGGATTACAACCTTTGTAGATCCGGTCCTCCACTTCTTTAGCTCCGTGATGACGTCCCTCCTCTGCGATCATCGGGATCCCGGACTCTAGCGTTGGTTTCATCGGAGAAATGATCGGGCTAGGTCATTGACTTCGATGCTGAAGATGATCTACGTCGAGGCGACTCAAACTCAAGCTCCTTCTTCACTAGGTCATGAAACTTGTGAAGATAACACCCTATACAACATGGCAAGTGGTAGAGGATGAAGAAATAGGAAGTGGGTTCACTTTGGATCACTTGAAAATTTTCAAGAAAGGTTTTCTTCACTTGAAGAAGATGAAGAAGAAGAAGAAAAGAAAAAATGAATTATTTTAAAAGAAAATTCAAGTGAAGTCTATCATAATGCAACCATGGGTGAAGTTAACTCATGTAGAGAGTAAACTAGAGTTTAGGTAATGGTTAGGTTAAGGATAAAACAAAATGGTAGAATTTTTCAAAGATGCTTTGAAGCTTCATGAAGCTTCAAGCAAAGAAAGAAAAGAAAGCCACCATTTCATTTTTTCCAAAAATAAATAAATAAAATAAATAAATAAGTTAAAACCCTAACCATTAACCTAAACATGGTTTAAAGCAAACACACACCCAAGTTTGCATGTATCATCAAACATGATACAAACTAGTGCACAAACATATATCATATATACAATGTGCACAATCTAGTGAGAAAAAATAATCTTAAGTAAACTAATACTAGTTAATGTAAAGTAATATATCAAATATATAATTATACATTAAATCATTAAATCAACACTTGATTTAACGATCCGGTCATAACCGACTAATATCATGTGTATCAATATATCGAATCAACATTTGATTCGGTAATCCGGCTATATCTTATATAACCGTTCGATGATACAAATCGCGAGAATAGAATTCAGTATCACATACTGTTATTATTCTCGGTCCCGCACATATCTCATATGCGCTCCTATTTCGTTTCGCTTGAGCCAGGAAACCTCTGTGTAGGACTCTAAAGACTCGTTAATACGCCGGCAGTAGGTGATGATCTTATCAAACACCCACAAGCCGCAAGCGGTCTGCTGAACGTAACGGCTATCAGGGTATTGAGCGATCAGAAGATCAACGAGCAAGCCCGCTCACACTCCTGTGAATCCAACAAGTGACACTTACCGTACAGTCCGGTCTCGTCGTCTGATATGTCGCATATCTTGCCTAGGGGTGGTAAACGTCAGACCCCAGTAGCTCGATAAGTCATGTCGATATGAGGTCTATAACAGTTCGAGAAACTACTGGTAACAGTTACCAGTAAATCTCAGCAATCCTGGCCAGGGATTTCCGGTTATTGCCAATCGAACACAACACAACATCAACTCCCTATACCGGGAGAGACGAATCCCCTCCTATCGCTCATTGCCTCCATGTGAATCGGGACTGTACCCAAAAACCACCGTTTTGCATGCCCTCTTGGACCTGGTAAGGTGGAAATCAAAGCACAGTGGGAATCATACAAGACTCTATGACGATCTCGGGTCTACAGACTAACCTATACCAGTGTCACCAGAGAACTGCCATCTGACGTAAGGTATAATACCATCTGGGAGTTCTCGGCGAGTCCGTTCAGTGTACCCAGTCTCCACTGAGCACCCGCATACCATCTCTGATGTCAAACACCAATGGATATGGGATCATCCATCGCCCATCACATAAGTCGAGAAGATATACGCTAGTCTACTTGGAATATCGATGCCCCGTCTCGATATTCCCACGACTAGGAATATTGAAGGATGTACTCATGGACTACCCAGGCTCCACTAATATGATCTGCATCATAGTCCTGGAAGTCGAGTACATATCCTAAGGGCTTTATCAATATGTAATAGAGAGACAACAAGTATACATGTTAAGATAAAGAGTAACCAGATAGCGTACTATCATGTCGAGCAAGAAAGTCCTACCTATATATGTCCCAGCATCCACTACAATATACATCCTATGTACAGTAATGGCTTCTAGGGCATACATATAACTAACAATCTCCCACTTGCACTAGGGCCATCTGTAGCAGTGGTTGTAGTATCTCATACTCAACCATCCCATATAAGTCTCTCTCTGGGAAAAAACCTTTGTGAGTGGATCCGCCGTGTTGTCCTCTGAGTCTACTCTCCTAACCTCGATCACCCTGGAGATCAACTATCTCCATGATCAGGTGATACTGCCTCAGAATATGTCTGGGTCACTGATGGGACCAGGGTTCCCGGGCCAAAGCCACTTTTCCATTGTCACACAATGGTAGGAACCTAGTTCATCTCATGAACCAATATACACCCAAACTGCCTTTTTGGTAGTATCTTTAATAGCGATGTTACCAGCCTTTATCGTCTAGTAAGCCACGGTATCTAGCTTGGAACTCTTCCAACATACCGTCCCTTTACTAAGGGTAAAGAAAATGTCTGTGACTGACATTCAGTCGTCCTTATCACCCTGGAACCCTTCCAGTGATTCTCCCTAAGATCAATTGATACCATCTCACTACAGCTAGTGAGAATCCTAACATCCAATCAGATCTATCTCATATATCCAAAACCTAGGATTTAGCAGGTATCACTTTAATCCTATATGGAGAATCATTGTGATAGGCGGAGATTGATCGAGCGTAGCATAGGAAACTCCTTCCCTATCAAGAGTATGTCATCCATGTGCTTTACGAGGATCACCACCATACTCCCTACTACCTTTTTTTTTATACAAGGTTCATCTACCATTTTGATGATGTCAAACTCTTTGACTAACTCATCAAAACAGACGTTCCAACTCCGCGATGCCTGCTTTATCACATAAAACATCTTTCACACGTTTCCGCTGCTCCCACTGTCTACGAGGCCCTCTGGCTGTGTACTTATAGACGCTCTTTTCCAAATTATCATTTAGAAAAGCAGTCATGACACCCAACCGCCAGATATCGTAGTCATAGTATGTAGCCGTGGTAAGTAGGATCTGGATGGACTTAAGCATAGGCCTCAGAAAAGGTTTTATCATCAGCCACAACTGGTCTATGATGCAAACCTTTAACAAGTCTAGTTTTGAAAGTCTCAACTTTTCCATGTACACCAAGTAATCTTCTCAAGATATACTTGCTCCTGATAGGGATTTAACCCTTCAGATAAAGCAACCAAAGTCCATACTTTGTTGGTGTATAAGGATTCCATCTCAGATTGCTAAGCATCCAGCCATTCTTACAGAGTCCCACTCCTGATGGCCAGCTCGAAACTAGTTGGGTCATCATCTCATGATGCAATCCTTTCTCCCACTGTCATAGAGAAACTGAAGTATCCCTCAGGTGGGTGAGGAACCCTACTAGATCGGCGAAGAGGCTGAGGTTCGTTGGTTACTATTGAATCCTCCGGTTCTACCAAATCGTCAGCTGTAGTTTGTATAGTTGGAACTCCTTCCAGTTCTACCTCATGACCACAAATTTGTTTCCAAAATAAATTCCTTTTTCCTAAAAAGGTGGCATGCCGAGAAACAAAACATCTTTTGTTCCTCGGTGCAGTAGAAGATATTCCTTTGCAAATGCTTGGGATATCCAACAAACTTGCACAGATCAGACTTTGCCTCGAGTTTTTCCGGATTTTGCTTTTAGACATAGGCTGGACAACCCCAAATCTTAACTAACTTAAGAAATGGGCTCTTCCCTTTCCATATCTCATATGAAGTGGTAGGCAACTGATTTGATCGTAACCCTATTCAATAGGTATGCAACTTCATAAGTGCATAACTCCTAAAAAGGAAATAGGTAACTCAGTAGTACTCATCATAGAGCATACCTTATCATATAGGGTGTGGTTGCTCCGCCTCGATACACCGACGTGCTGTGGTGTATACAGAGGAGTAATGCTGAGAGAGAATCTCATTCTCCTTTAGAATAATCCGGAAATTCCGTGCTCAAGTATTCTCCTGCTTGATCGCATCAAAGGACATAATACTTATACCCGTATTTTGGTTCTCTACTTCTAACTTATATTCTGTGAATATCTGAAAAGCTTCGGACTTATGTTTCAACAGGAACATATGACTGAATTTTGAGAGATCATCAGAGAATGTAATGAAGTACAAAGAACCGGTCCTGGCATGTGTAGACGGGGGACCTTACATACATCAACATGTATCAATCCCAAGAGTTTACTAACTCTTTCTCTGTTTCCAGTAAACGGAGTTATGGTCATCTTATCTTTGTGACATGACTGGCAAGTTTCACAAGATGTAAATTCAAACTAATTTAAATGTGCATCTAAATGTAACTTCAGCCAGCCGGGTCGCATTGATATGACCTAGTCTACAATGCCTCAAGAAGGATTCGTTCATTTCTGAACTCTTCTTCTTTTGTGTGTTCTGTATACTAAGAACTGTAGTTTGATTTAGAACATCAATGCTTTTTGATAACGTGCCTGAACCGATCAACTTTTGATATAGGAAATGTTCAAAACATTATCCAACAATACAAAATTTTATCATTTCTTTACTAATAAATAAACTGATATGATTTTGTATATCAAGTTCGGTATCTAATGACATTCGTTCAGAATCAATGTATTCTGGTAATACAGGGTGACAGTGACCAACAGACTTGGCTGCAACACTTGCACCGTTTTCTGTCTCATGAAACTTATCACCTGTTCTCAGTTCTTTACCTTTCTGTAGCCCATGTAACAAATTACATATGCGGGATCCTGATCCGGTATCAAATACCCAGGACGTAAAGGATATTGAGAAATAGTTCTGTGTAATGAACACACCCGAAGATGATGCATCAACATGCACTTTCTTCGTTTGGGCGGCATGGGAATCCTGGTATTCCCCTATTTCCTGCTCTGTCTTATAACAATTATAACTTGGAGCGGGACCAACGTTCCCCAGCTCAGTATAACAAGCGGGTTCGGTCAATATATCCGTATTATTATCTTGATTAAGGCGTGATATGGTCGCTACCTGGAGAGAGAGAAGAAAACACTCAGCGTATGCTCTTGCAAGATCAGCTTGGTTATTATTTTATCTAATCAGGATGGTTCCCACTGTTTTTATCAAATCTTTCTTCAAACCCTAAAAGGAAAGACTAGCCGGGATTAATTACACGCTACAAGTTCGCCAATCTTTCAGCCAGGCCAGTGTCGGTACTTTGAGAGAGGTGCCCCGTGCTTTCGCACGAACCTAATTAAAGTTAACCTCGTTTTCCCAGAGGCGTAACCTCGTTAACACCTTTCTAGAAACCTACTTGATCGGCTAATTGTAATGTGTAAAACTCTCCCAGGAGTAACTCTTACTCGTAGCGGGTATCGGGATCCAACTATCTCATAGAAGGTATGCAATCTCATTGCAAATTTCAACACTTGAAATTCCCGATAATATTTTGCCCCAAGCCTTCTATGACCTTGACAAAGGCCAACAAATCATAGGCTGCTAGTCAAGTTCAACCCGTCATTTCTTGATTGAAATAAACCCACCCGCACGGCCCTTGACAAAGGCCAACAAGGTCGCACGACTACCCTAATCCAATCTGCATCATATGCATAAGCAGATAAGTACTATTCAGCTACCGTACACTACGCCTTGACAAAGGCCAACAAACGCAGCACGAATACTAAACAGTCCTTATCTGAAATGACGGAGGGCTACGACAGGTTTTTCTGAAAACCTATTGCGTAATGAACTTGATATCGTTGTAGAATCAAATGATTTTAAAATGGAGTGTTTTTGAGGCTTTTCTAGTTTTGCTAAAGGGGTCACTCCCGGTGAAGGGATCGTCGGCCCTTTCCTCGTCGAATGAGGTGCGGGATATATCATATATATCACTGTGCAAAGCAAGAACTATAGAAGCAATCAAAAGACAAACCGAGGGTTGTAGCATCTGCCAGTCATTGCTAAAGGGGTCACTCCCGGTGAAGGGATCTCGGCCCTTTCCTCATCGAATAAGGTGCAGGATGTTCTACAAGGAACACCGTGATGCAAAGCAAGAACTGTAGCTACCTGTTTTTTAAAATTCGATTCCACAACATGTTTTAGGTTTCTTTTTCTTTCATTAATCATATTAATGAAGTCCTATAATTTAAGTCACCTAAACATCACAGATAAATACGACGTACACTTATGCCATCCGAATTCGCCTCGATATCCCCTCGTGCACCTTTAGGTTAGGTAACTAACGACAAAGCGGGGCAGGGCTAGCGCGGGTGTAAAACATAAGTAACGTCTATATAATATATCATATATACTATATACAGTATCTATCACAGAACATCAAATGATCACATCACAGAAATCGCAGCAGTAGAAACATATGAAACAATGGATATACTAGGACGTCCGTGTTTTATTTTGAGACTCTATAAAACACGGATTCCACGGTCGCGATGAATAGCCAAACCCACACCCCTAGACCCCTACGAGAGCTGCAAGAAACCCTACCAATTCTAGAGTTAGGAGACTCGGACTCGACTCTTCGAGTTGGTCTCCCACTGGATTCCAGAACCCGGTTACTTGTGCTCTCCTCCTTGGGTCTATTCTAGTGCGGAAAAGTAAATAATATACAAATGGTGACAACGGAAGTGCCCCAATAAAAGAATATTACATACATAATTTTACATGAATGAAAATAAAAACTCTCATCTCACATAAAACCCCCGGCTATTCAAAACACGACGATCCAATATAACATATCCAGCAACACATAACATCACATGTCATCAACGTAAGAAAATATGCCCATCCCAATTGTCGTTGACATATAGCAACGAAACCGGCGATATCACATATTACACTTACGGTCACAGAAAAGAAAGTGTAAAACTACAACAGTTGGAATCCGCAATCTGCATAGACATCGCATGCCTATCCAAATGAATTCCTTAGACATCGCATGCCTAACAATTATAAACCCCGCATTTTAGTCTCATTATCGAAAACACTTTTCAATATCTAGTCGGGCAATTCAACAAGATTCCCGATACCCTGAACGAATGCTCGTTGCAAACTTTAGTAGACGGCCGCACCCCCGATACCGTCGACGAAGTGCACTAAGGCAGAACACCGCTGCCGCGGGCACCCGAACGGATGCTTTCGACGGCGGGGTTCTCTTACAGTCACTTGGCCGGGGCTTTGGGGTGTGGCTATCTATTAAGTTTACCCGGCAAGTTCTCTTACAGCCACGGAATTTTGAAAACTAAACTCTTTAGTAAATATTAAAAATTCCCAGAAAGCAGAGGAAACTGCAAGGGGCATTACTGTAGAAAACTAAGCACCTAAGCATCACATACGGCCGCGGAACCGCCGCCAAAAGTAGGGTTAGGCCGCGGTTCCGCGGCGCCACTGTAGCTTTAGGTTGTCATTTTCTCCAGTATGTCTTAGAATTTCCTGCTCTATTTTCTAAGGATTTTTAATTCACAAAAATCCACTGTTTTGAAAAATGTATAGAGAGGGGTGTAATTTAGGGTTTCGGGGTTCGATCGGATTTCTAATATCGTCTACACTTCGCCTAAAGCTCTAGCTAGGCTCTGATACCACTGTAGGGTTCCTAGGCATACCCATGAGGTTCTACAAAGCATCAACCATGCCAAAATCAAAATTTTTATGTGCCTAACAACTCTATGCGAGATCGTTAACTAGAGATTAGGCGAAACTATAAGTAAGCAAACTACTTTGCTACTAAGTGGAAGGGATTACAACCTTTGTAGATCCGGTCCTCCACTTCTTTAGCTCCGTGATGACGTCCCTCCACAGCGATCATCGGGATCCCGGACTCTAGCGTTGGTTTCATCGGAGAAATGATCGGGCTAGGTCGTTGACTTCGATGCCGAAGATGATCTACGTCGAGGCGACTCAAATTCAAGCTCCTTCTTCACTAGGTCATGAAACTTGTGAAGATAACACCCTATACAACATGGCAAGTGGTAGAGGATGAAGAAATAGGAAGTGGGTTCACTTTGGATTTGGATTTCTCACTTGATTTCATCACTTGAAAATTTTCAAGAAAGGTTTTCTTCACTTGAAGAAGATGAAGAAGAAGAAGAAGAAGAAAAGAAAAAATGAATTATCTTAAAAGAAAATTCAAGTGAAGTCTATCATAATCCAACCATGGGTGAAGTTAACTCATGTAGAGAGTAAACTAGAGTTTAGGTAATGGTTAGGTTAAGGATAAAACAAAATGGTAGACTTTTTCAAAGATGCTTTGAAGCTTCATGAAGCTTCAAGCAAAGAAAGAAAAGAAAGCCACCATTTCATTTTTTCCAAAAATAAATAAATAAAATAAATAAATAAGTTAAAACCCTAACCATTAACCTAAACATGGTTTAAAGCAAACACACACTCAAGTTTGCATGTATCATCAAACATGATACAAACTAGTGCACAAACATATATCATATATACAATGTGCACAATCTAGTGAGAAAAAATAATCTTAAGTGAACTAATACTAGTTAATGTAAAGTAATATATCAAATATATAATTATACATTAAATCATTAAATCAACACTTGATTTAACGATCCGGTCATAACCGACTAATATCATGTGTATCAATATATCGAATCAACATTTGATTCGGTAACCCGGCTATATCTTATATAACCGTCCGATGATACAAATCGCGAGAATAGAATTCAGTATCACATACTGTTATTATTCTCGGTCCCGCACATATCTCATATGCGCTCCTATTTCGTTTCGCTTGAGCCAGGAAACCTCTGTGTAGGACTCTAAAGACTCGTCAATACGCCGGCAGTAGGTGATGATCGTATCAAACACCCACAAGCCGCAAGCGGTCTGCTGAACGTAACGGCCACCCGGGTATTGAGTGATCAGAAGATCAACGAGCAAGCCCGCTCACACTCCTGTGAATCCAACAAGTGACACTTACCGTACAGTCCGGTCTCGTCGTCTGATATGTCGCATATCTTGCCTAGGGGTGGTAAACGTCAGACCCCAGTAGCTCGATAAGTCGTGTCGATATGAGGTCTATAATAGTTCGAGAAACTACTGGTAACAGTTACCAGTAAATCTCAGCAACCCTGGCCAAGGATTTCCGATTATAGCCAATCGAACACAGCACAACATCAACTCCCTATACCGGGAGAGACGAATCCCCTCCTATCGCTCATTGCCTCCATGTGAATCGGGACTGTACCCAAAAACCACCATTTTGCACACCCTCTTGGACGTGGTAAGGTGGAAATCAAATCACAGTGGGAATCACACAAGACTCTATGACGATCTTGGGTCTACAGACTAACCTGTACCAGTGTCACCAGAGAACTGCCATCTGACGTAAGGTATAATACCATCTGGGAGTTCTCGGCGAGTCCGTTCAGTGTACCCAGTCTCCACTGAGCATCCGCATACCATCTCTGATATCAAACACCTATGGATATGCGATCATCTATCGCCCATCACATGGGTCGAGAAGATATACGCTAGTTTACTCTGGAATATCGATGCCCCGTCTCGATATTCCCACGACTAGGAACATTGAAGGATGTACTCATGGACTACCTAGGCTCCACTAGTATGATCTGCATCATAGTCCTGGAAGTCGAGTACATATCCTAAGGGCTTTATCAACATGTAATAGAGAGACAACAAGTATACATGTTAAGATAAAGAGTAACCAGATAGCGTACTATCATGTCGAGCAAGAAAGTCCTACCTATATATGTCCCAGCATCCACTACAATATACATCCTATGTACAGTAATGGCCTCTAGGGCATACATATAACTAACAGGAACACTTTGGCACGATGCTCTTGCAAGTTTAGATTGGTTTTTAGTTTATCTAAACTGGATGGCTCCCACTGTTTCTCGAATCCTTCCTCAAACCATAAAAGAAGAATTAGCCAGGATTGATCTCACCGTACAATACTTGCTTAACTGTTCAGCCAGGCCGGTGTCGGTACTTCGAGAGAGGTTTTCCAACGCTTTCGCGAAGTTCCTTAATTAAATAACCTCTTTTCTCTGGGGGCGTAGCTCCGCTGACACCTTTCTCGACACCTACTTGGTTTATAGCATTGATCGTTAAGTGACGAATCTCCCGATAAGTAGCATATACTCACAGTAGGATCGGGATCTAAATATCATCGTGTGATAATGCTGAAGGAATCCTACCAACATTCATCAAACTCCAAATGGTATGCAACACTAGCAAGTTTCAGTTTCTTTAGAAACTCCCGATGTGGATTTTTACCCCATGCTCTTATGACCTTGACTAAGGGGCAACAAATCATAAGTCACATGTCAAGTTCTACCCATCATTATCTTGTTAATTTGAACCCACCCATATATACTCTTGACTAAGGGCCAAACAAAGTAATACGACTGTCCCAAACCAACGCATCTATCTATGCTACATGTGAACACCCCAGCAGCTACCAATCACTATGTCTTGACTAAGGGCCAAACAAACATAGATTGAATACTACTGACCATTCATATGAAATGACGGAGGGCTACGACTGGTTTTGGCGAAACCTTAAACGTAGTGAACTTGATATAACCGAAGGAACCTGATAGCTTTTTAAAAGGAGTGGTTAAAGCTCCGCAATTAAAAATTCTGCTCTTTTAAAAATAACCGAGTGGTTTCTTTTAAAAATTAACCTATCATTGCAGAAAACAACGAAAATACAACGTCCTCTTATGCCATCCGCATTCGCCACTGGGTCCCGTCATTCACCCGTTAGGTTACTTAGCTAACGACAGAGCAGGGGCTGGGCTAGCGCGGGTGTAAAACATAAGTAACGTCTAATAGCTATTATATATAGATATTGTACATTCGTCAGACGCAATAATAGGCATTTCAGAGCACAGATGAACATTATTGGATATACAAGCAATCCGCGTTTCCTTTGAGCCTGCAACGAAAAATGGATTACACAGTTGTGATGAATAGCCATTACCCCACCCTAGACCCTTACGGGTACTACAAACTACCCACCAAGTACCCGAAGTGAAGCGGTCTCCCTCAACAACGTGAGTAGGCCACTAAACACTTCAAAGTACCCGGTGGTTTGTGCACCCCACCTTGGGTCCATCCTAGGAGCAAAAAACAGTAAATGAAATAATACAACGGTGGCTACAACCTCAGCCCGGATGTGCCCCGCAAAAAAAAATATTATATCATATTACAATTTACATCGAATGAATGCATATAAAATCTCATCTCAAACCCCGGCTAATCATCACAACGATCTAATCAAGTTCATATACACAAGCCAGT
This sequence comes from Agapanthus africanus, assembly GCA_030015575.1. NCBI lineage: Eukaryota > Viridiplantae > Streptophyta > Magnoliopsida > Asparagales > Amaryllidaceae > Agapanthus > Agapanthus africanus. The sequence goes on from CM057338.1 coordinate 809,463,404, forward strand.
AAAAACCATTACAGAAATGTGCAACCCCCTGCTAACCGACATACTAGCAATTAGAGGAGGTTTACGAACACATTAAACATTACAGATAAAACCCGATTAGCAAATAACTTAGAATATCGATTGACAACCTTTTTCCGTGTCTACCCCAAATGCAAGCCAGCACTGAAGTAACCTGGGCAGAAAAAAAATATACAGGAGAACAAAACACCCAAATTCAAGAATTACCGTGTAAATCCAAGTCAACTCTGAGTTGACTTGGCCGCGGATCCGCGGCGGATTGCATTAATCCGCCGCGCTTCCGCGGCAGTCCAATCGAGTTACCTCCTCGTATTTCCCCAGTATTCTTAGAATTCGCTGCTGTGAATTTTCATACCTATCAACTAATTTTTTCGACACGTTTAAAATTAACAAAAACTTGAGGGGTCCGGGGTTATGTTTTCGCGTTTTTCCGGCGATCGAAATTCTAATTAGTTGCTAACAAGCTAGTAAAGCTTTAGTAGGCTCTGATACCACTGTAAGTCCATGTCACGCACCCCACGAGCTTGCGGGGAGGCGGAATATATGAAAAACAATTATCAAAACTTTGTAACACGGACTTGAGCACACGGATCATGTCTAAACCATTACTAGCAAACTACGAAAAGTTTAACTACTCTGATTCGAAGTTATACCTCACGTTACTTGTCCTTCGGGTCTTCATCACTATCCTCCATGCCTCGTAGGCTCTATGGAACGTCGGCACCTCAACGGCCTCCTCAAATCAAAGACGATCCACCCGAGAGTCTATAGTCCGAGCTCCTATCTCGAATCTGAGATAACTACGGCTTCTAGATCGCTAATCTAGAAGTCCTAGAGGGTGTAGAGTAATTAGATGGATTACTTAGTCACTTAAACCCTAGGTTTCTCAACTCATGAGAGCTATTAGGATTTGAGGAAGAAGATGAAGAAGTGAGGAGAGAGAAAGCTTTTGTGATAATGATATGAATAATAACTCATGAAAGAATATAATGAAGCATACAAATATCTCTTGATCAAAATATCTAGAAATATCTTGTGAGCTTCATTTAATACTAAATGGTGAATCACCTCATGAGTCATTAAGCATTTAATGAAAACTTACAATTCATCTCTCCATCTCATTTGTTTAAATCCTAAAAAGAATTAAACACAAATGAGTCACCTTCTTCTAGAAGCTTCCCGACAAATTACGAGACTGCCCTTCCCATCCGTATTTCCGAAAAACACGGATAATCTTTGACTGAATAAATCCATCTGTATAATACTAGAATCTGGCTTAAACCAAAGCCCACTAGTATTATCTACCCGATCATAATACGTGCACAAGTGGATATAAGTGATCGCGGCTCTGCCATAAAACCATACGGCCTCTACACTTTTTGCCCGGTGCAGGGAAACTCTCTGTGTGGGACTCTAAAGACTTGACACTACGCTGGCAGTGGGTTTAACCACAGACCGCAAGCGGCACTAGCTGTACGTAATGGTCCCCAGGTAGATGTCGATAAGAAGGACGATGAGGAAACCCATCTGAACTCCTACTGAGCCTGATGTGACAATCTCCGTACAGTCCGGTCTGTTCGTCTAGGACTATCGCATATCGGGCCTAGGGGTGGTAAACATCAGACCCCTAATAGTGGTATAAGTCGTGTCAGAGTGAAGCCTATTACACCTTGAGAAACTACTAGAAGCCACCAGTAAATCTCGCTTGCCCTGGCCAGGGACTTTGCATAATGGCTCTCCATACACAGCACGATATCAACCCCCAATACCGGGAGAGACGAATCCTGTCTAACCGCCACTGCCTCCAAGTGCTTCGGGACTGCACCCAACTACTACCTGTTTGCACGACTCCTTTGAGCCATGGTAGGGTAGTAATCTAAGTACAGTGGGAACACACCCGAGGCAAAGTAGCAGTATCAAGTCGACGGACTAAGCTGTACTCATGTCACCTGGGAACTGCTATTTGACGATGGGTATAAATCCAACCTGCAGTTCCCGACGAGTCCTGTCCGGTATACCCGTAACCTAACGAGCACCTGTATACTATCTCCAGTACGACGTACTGATGGCGGTGGGACAGACCATCTCCCTATGCTGGGATGAGAAGCGTATACACCAGTCTACTCCGGAGTATCGATGCCCTGTCTCGATAATCTTACGACCAGGGACCTGTATAGGATGTTGCTTATAGACTATCCAGCTCCCACTAGTGTGACTGCCATCACAACGCTGGTAATCAAGAAAAGATCCTAAGGGTTCTACTAATATGTATAAGCGATACGTTAAAAGAAACATATGCACATATTAAAGTAGACACAAACCAAGTAGCATACTACCATTTTTAGCAAGACTGTCAATACAACTGTGAATATCCCAAGCTTCCATTAAGTAATATACAAACTAGTATGATACAGTAATGGCCTCTAGGGCATAAACACTAACACCACTATACTTTGATTACCATCCTACCACGGCTCTACTGTGTCGTGCAAACAGGTGGCTTTTGGGTACAGTCCCCAGACACATAGAGACGATGAGCGATAGGAGGGGTTTCGTCTCTCCCGGTATTGGGAGTTGATGTTGTGCTGTGCTCGATTGGCTATATCAGTAAGTCCGTGGCCAGGGCTGTTGAGATTTACTGATAAGTTTTATCAGTAGTTTCTCGATCTGTTATAGACCATTCATCGGCACGACTTATTGAGTTATTGGGGTCGACGTTACCATCCCTAGACTCGATATGCAGCATATCTGATGAGGATACCGGACTGTACGGTAGTGTTACCGGTTGGCTCGACGGGTGTTGGGATAGGTTCGCTTGTTTTCTTCTGATCGCTCAATACCCGGGTGGCCGTTACGTTTAGCTGACCTCTTACGGTTTGGGGGTGCGTGATATGATCATCACCCACTGCCATCGTATTGACGAGTCTTAGAGTCCCACAATGGAGTTACCTAGCTCAGGCGAAATGATGTGGTGTGCTATGTGATATGCGCGGGGACCCGATTAAATGCGTGTATGTGATACCGTATATTAATCGGGCGGTTTGCTATTGGTCGGGTCGTATGAGATATGACCGGTTTGCTAAATCAAGTGTTGATTTAACATTGACCATTAGCATTTTCACTTTAGACCCTTTTGTCTTTTGTTGTATGCATGCATGTATGCACACGTTTACATTGATGCACATATGGATGTGCATGCACACATACATGCATACACATTTCTTTCATGGTTGTTGATACATTGGATGGTGGCAATATAAAACTCACACCTTAATAAATATGTTGATATTTATTTTTGGAGCTAGTGGAAATGGAAATAATTCATGGTTAATTATTTTATTCATCCGCTAAACCTTTAGTTAACCATGGGTTATTTTTCCATGGCCATTCTTGCACCAAAAGAAATATCTAGATATTTATTTACTAGGGTTAAAGATGAGAAGAAGAAAAAATATATATATTCTATTCTCATTTTTATCCTTAAGCTTATCATTATCTTAAGCTCTTTCATTTGCCATCTTCTTCTTCCTCACTCTCTCGCTCTCTAGGTTTTGATAGTGAACAAAAAAGTGATCAAGTTAGGGTTTTGAAGTGAGAAAACAAACCACATCATCATTCAATACTACTCTTGCCCACTAGTTTAGAGTGTTAGCTTCAACTTCATCATCTTGATCAAGCGGAGCTTTGAGCTTGGACAAAGAGGACTCCGGGTGGATTGTCATGGACTTGGAGGATCTCAAGCAAGCTTCTTCCAACACTCAAGTAGACAAGGAGTCTAGCTAAGGGAGCTACAAAGGTTGTATTCTCTAAACCTAGCACTCTACTACTTGTGGATTGTGTTATAGTTTAGTGTTACCCTAGCTTTTCTAGTTTGATCCTTAGGATAGTTTTTTTAGCACCCTATAAATTTTTAATATGGAATGTGTGATGCTACCAAACCCTAGTAGTGGTGCTAAGGAAAACCCTTCAGCATTTGCAAGGGAATATCTTCTACCGCACCGAGAAACAAAAGGTGTTTTATTTCTCGGCATGCCACCTTTTTAGAAAAGGAATTTATTTTAGAAAGAAATTAGTGGTCATGAGGTAGAACTGGAAGGAGTTCCAGCTATACAAACTACAGCTGACGATTTGGTAGAACCGGAGGATTCAATAGTTCCTGACGAACCTCAGCCTCTTCGCCGATCTGGTAGGGTTCCTCATCCACCTGAGAGATACTTCAGTTTTCTCTATGACAGTGGGAGCGAGAATTGCATCATGAGATGATGACCCAACAGTTTCGAGCAGGCCATCAGGAGTGGGGACTCTGTGAGAATGGCTGGATGCTATGCCATCTGAGATGGAATCCATATACACCAACAAAGTATGGACTTTGGTTGCCATATCTGAAGGGTTAAATCCCCATCAGAAGCATGTATATCTTGAGAAGATTACTTGGTGTACATGGAAAAGTTGAGACTTTCAAAGCTAGACTTGTTGTAAAAGGTTCTCGTCATTGACCAGGTGTGGATTATCATGAAACTTTTTCTCCAGTACGTATGCTTAAGTCCATCCGGATCCTACTTGCCATTGCTACATACCATGACTATGATATCTGGCGGTTGAGTGTCATGACTGCTTTTCTAAATATTGATTTAGAAAAGAGCGTCTATAAGTACACAGTTAGAGGGCTTCGCAGATAGTGGGAGCAGCGGAAACGTGTGCAAGTTGCTTTACGGGTTAAAGCAGGCATCGTGGAGTTGGAACATCTGTTTTGATGTGGTAGTCAAAGCGTTTGACTTCATCAAAATGGTAGATGAACCTTGTATATACAAAAAGGTAGTGGAGAGTATTTTTGTTTTCCTCGTATTGTGCGTGGATGACATACTCTTGATAGGAAAGGAGTTTCCTATGCTACGCTCGGTCAATCTCCTCTTATCACAAGGATTCTCCATATAGGATCAAAGTGATACCTCCTAAATCCTGGGTTTTGGATCTATGAGATAGATCTAAGTGGATGTTAGGATCCTCACTAGGTGTAGTGAGATGGTATCAATCGATCCTGGGGAGAATCACTGGATAGCTTTCAGGGTGGTAAGGTCGACTGAATGTCAGTCACAGGCATTGTCTTTACCCTCAGTGGAGGGACGGTATGTTGGAAGAGTTCCAAGCTAGATACCATGACAAACTAGACGATAAAGGCTGGATACATCGCTACCTAAGATTCTACCAAAGAGGCAGTCTGGGTGTATATTAGTTCATGAGATGAACTTCGTTCCTACCATTATGTGAAAATGGAGTTGTGGCTTATGCCTAGGAATGCCCGTCCCATCAGTGATCCAGACATATTCTAAGGCAGCATCACTTGATCATGGAGATAGTTGATCTCCAGGGGATCAAGATTAGGAGAGTAGACTCAGAGGAAAACACGGCGGATCCACCCACAAAGGCCTTTTCCCTTAGAGAGACTTTTATGGGATGGTTGAGTTTGTGATACTATAACCACTGCTATATGATGGCCCTAGTGCAAGTGGAAGATTGTTAGTTATATGTATGCCCTAGAGGCCATTACTGTACATGAGATGTATATTGTAGTGGATGCTTGGACATATATAGGGAGGAATTTCTTGCTCGACATGATAGTATGCTATCTGGTTACTCTTTATCTTAACATGTACACTGATTGTCTCCTTGTTATATGTTGGTAAAGCCCTTAGGATGCGTACTTGACTACTAGATTATGATGGAGATCATACTAGTGGGACAAAGGTAGCCTTTTAGTACATCCTTTAATGTCCCTGGTCGTGGGTGTATCGAGACGGGGAATCGATATACCAGAATAGACTAGCGTGTACCTTCTCGACCCATGTAGATGGGCGATGGATGATCTCATATCCATTGGTGTTTGACATCAGAGATGATATACGAGTGCTCAGTGGAGACTGGGTACACTGGACGGACACGCCGAGAACTCCCAGATGGTATTATACCTCATGTCAGATGGCAGTTCTCTGGTGACACTGGTAAAGGTTAGTCTTTCGACCCGAGATCGTCATAGAGTTGTAAGTGCACGGCAGCGCCCCGGCCGTCATTCCGAGGCCAAAATGCGGAAACGAAACTTTTCAAAACTTGTAAACCGGCACTACCGCCCACTATAAAACCCGGATCGGGCCATTAACCTAATCCTAGCAAACTAGAAGATGGGTAGAAAGCTATACCGAGCGATCCGTGTCCTTCGGTCTTCGACCTCCTCTCCGATCTCCTCGCGGAATCTCCGGTCTTCATCTCCTCGTCGGAACGGGCACCACATCGCCGGGTTCTTTTACGGGCTCCTACCTCTGAACCGAGGCAACTCGGGCATGAAGTTAGCGAGTCGACGTGTCCAAGAAATGCTGTAGACTAAGTGTAGAATCGATTTGTCTCTTGGGGTGTATGAAGTTGCCATAATGGAGGTGGAGAAGAAAAGGAGCAAGAAGAATGAGCTTGAGGATTTTTTTTTCTTTTGCAATGAATATGAACCAAGATCCTCACATCCAAAATATATCTCTCTCTCTCTCTCCAAAAAAGTGGCCGGCCTTGCTCAAATGAGGAGGGAAAAAAAAAGGGAATCAAAGCAAGAAAGGGAAATGAGTGATAACAAGGTAAAAAGATCACATCAATATCTAATCCAAATCCTTTCTCATTTAATTCAAGTGAAAAGATGAAAAAGGAATCTAATAATGCTAGAACCATCATGATAAACCATATGCCACAAAGAACCCTCCACAATTGCTAATTTGCAAATATGCAAATTAGCCACTCCCATCACAAAAGTCCGGCCGTGAAGGAACAAAGGAAAACTGGCCGAAACGGAATGCAAACTGGCAACTTCAAAAAACTGATCCCGTAATAAATTACAGGAAAACCCCGCGACTGTATATACATACCCGCATTTGTATTCCGACCGAATACAAATGCAATGAGACAAAATCTACACTGTACAATACTAGGATCCGGCTTAAACCAAAGCCCGCTAGTATTATCCGTCCGATCATGATCCGTGCAATACCGCACATATCTGATCGAACCCTGCCATATCTCCATACGGCCTCTACAGCGTTTCGCCCGAAACTTGAGAAAACGGTCTGTGGGGGACTCTAAACGCTCGTCAATATTTTAGCTGTGGATTTAACCACTAGCACGTCAGAGGTATTAGCCATACGTAACGGGCTACCAGGTATTGACCAAAAGGGACGTCGATGAGCGAACTCATCCTGACACCCTACTGAGCCTGTCAGTGACAATATCCGTACAGTCCGGTCCGTTCGTCTATGAGCATCACATGGCGGGCCTAGGGGGTTGGTAAAAGTCAGACCCCCAAAAGCGGTACAAGTCGTGTCGGAGTGTAGCCCAGAACACCCTGAGATACTACTGGAATACCTACCTGTAAATCTCCTGCCTTGGCCAAGGACTTCGTGTAATTGCTCTCCTAGACACAGCGCGACCTCACCCCCAATACCGGGAGAGACGAACCCCTGAAGATCCGCTCATTGCCTCTATGTGGCTCGGGACTGTACCCAACTAAAACCTGTTTGTACGTCTCCTTTGAGCATGGAAGGGTAGTAATCAAAGTACAGTGGGAACTCACACGAGACAAATGACGATCTCAGGTCGATGAACTAACCTGTACATATGTCACCAGGGAACTGCTATCTGACGTCTGGTATAAGACCAACTATCATGTTCCCGGCGAGTCCTGTCCGTTGTACTCATAACCCAATGAGCACCTGTATACATATTAGGTGAACCAACTGACACCAGTGGCTTGTGAGACCGGCCATCTCCCCTCATCGGGGTCTCGACTGTATACACTAGTCTACTCTGGAGTATCGATGCCCTGTCTCGAAACTCCCACGACTAGGGACCTTTTAAGGATTTGCTTATAGACCCAGCTCCCACGTATATGATCGCCCTCATACTGCTGATAGTCAAGCAAGAATCCTAGGGGCTCTATTAACATGCAATAGTGACCTGTAAGGTCACCTAATGCAGTACACGATGATAAAGATAAACCAGATAGTATACTATCATCTTGAGTAAGACCGTCCTATCGGCATAGGTCCTCTCTCAATCATTGCAATCACGTGCCTGTGATCCAATAATTGACTCTGAGGGCACTATCTCCAACAATCTCCCACTTGCACTCAAGGCTAATTATTGCGATGTCGCATACTCACAGCCCGTGTGATACCGAACACCCAACTCTTCTACTAATCAGTCTCACAAAGCTCGTTTGCGAAACTATTGCGTTCGAGGAATAGCCTCAGTGAGTGGATCCGCTCTAATGTTTCTCTCTATGTCTCTCTTTATCTCATGTTCGCGGAGAAAACCATCTCCTGAAATGAGTAATACCTGTCTTAGAGTATGTCTGGATATCTGATGGGACCTAGTTCATAAATGAACTCCAAATCCAAACTTCTCAGACTGTATCGTCAACTGAACTTAATCAGTATCCTGCGCCATGCCTCCCTCAGTATCCGCCTGGACCACCTGTCCAAAATACTGCCCCTCGTCAGAGGGAAAACTATAAATCTGACAGTCACTCTGTCATCCAGGTCACCTTGGAAGCCTGGAATGATAACTGTCTCCCGAAAGTGGCTGACGTTATCATATCCCTAGAACATCCACTTATGTTCTAAAACTGCTTCCGAATGTTTCTCCAGGACTGGATTAATATCCTATCTGGAGAAACCACTGTGTGACAACCAAAGTATAACCGATCGTAGTATAGGAATTTTACTTCCTACTCTGTGTATGTCATCCAAATACCAGGACGTCACACCCTACTACCTTCTTAACAGATCCATCCCCTATTCTGATGAAGTTAAACCTATGACCGTCACATCAAAAATAGATGATCTATCTCCGCTATATCTGCTTTAGTCTATAAATAGACATAAGCCACTTGTCCACTATGCTTTCGCTGCTCCCACTGACTACGACAACCCTCTGGCAGAGTCATATACACGTGCACTTCTAAAGCTAGTTTAGAACGACGCTATACTCATCCTCCTGCCGGGTCTCATAACCTGGAACAACAGTACTGTCAAGTCTGGGTAAACAAGAACCTCCCTGTCACCGTCCTTGAGCATACCGAAGTACCTCTCGAGTGCCTGAGGTTACCCACCCTATCTGCGGAGTGGCTAATGGAATGTCAAACAAGATTGAATCTTTAGGTTCTTATCAAATCTTCAGTAATCGTTTGCGGTTCTGAAATCACTTCTAGTTCTACTATACTCCCACTACTGTTTTCTGAAAAAAAATCCATTTTTATTAAAACTGTGGCGAGTCAAGAACAATATCACTATTGATCTTCCTGATGGTAGAAAGTCAACCCTCGTCATAGCCTGGGTCAACCCACAAACAGCCATTACGGAAACGTGCCTTGAGTCATCCAGAGTCTGGTTTTAAGTATAAGCTGGACAACTCCCCGTATCTTAACATCGTTAAGATATGAACTGTTCTATATCCAATACAGAAACAGAGGCACTGATTTAATTGAACCAGATTCAAATCATGCATCTATCTCCAGTGCATGTCAATTAAATGGAAGGAGGCCAATCATCGTTACTCAACTTAGGAATGCTTCCAATTATGAGTAACCTGAAAGAGAAGCAAGTTCTCTTAATCAATACTATCAACTGAATACCATGCATAAGTATCTACATCTTCGATCACCTTGAAGAATCCCGATACTTGCAACATCTGGTTCTCTACTTTACTCTTATACCTATAACTTCTCAAAACTTGGACTTTGTATTTCTACGAAACACATGTCTAAGAACTAGAGAAGTCACAAGTAAACAGAATATAGTACGAGGACCAACCCCTCTGTCCTAATGGACACTGGACAACATACAATATTCTATATAAGTCCCTTGAGTCCAATTTCTCATTCCCTGTGTGCCGTAGATTGAAAACTGTACTATGGTTATGAAGAATTACACCGTTGTTTAATACTCCTCACCTAACCATCCGTTGATATAGGTAAATGTCATAGACATAATTTCAAAAATGTATATCTCACTCTATAAAAATAGACGTACAGATATATCAATTTGAAATTGGTGCATAACAGCGGATATTCAAAATCAAATATTTGCCGTCCGGCAAAACAACCTAGGCGATTTCCTCAAATATCACCAATTACAACGAATTCCGATATAATGAGGATGATCACCTAATTCCCAATAGCTTACTCCCACTCATCATCTGTAAAACCATACAGATGTGAGAATCATACCTGGTAAATACATACCCTGGAGCAAGTGTCTAATTGGGAAATCAGTTTTCTTTTAACAGTACACAGTGAAATTGAAACATTGAAATGTTTCGATGGGGTATCTGGGTATTCCTAGTAATGCCTCTTCCATTATCCAGATTCACAACTGTAACCGTATATTTCTTTGCGATCTCTCCAAATCCCTTCATATGTCTTTAGTCATTACCTTCTGTATACCCTCTTAGGCTAAATGGTTTTCTTCCTTCCCTACCGTTCGGCACCAGCCTATTGTTTGGAAGAAGACTATCCAATAAGTATAATCGGTGTACTGTCCTAATCCTAGGAGCACTCGTAATGCGAGAGAAGGTGAAAATAAAAGACAACCGAATAAACCTTATTCCTATTTCTCTTGAACCAGAATCCATCCCCGAACTGGAACGAGTTCCTTTTGGGTTCGTATATAACCATACGATGGAGTATCCAATAAACTGTGGATCTTCGTAGTGATACGGAGTGTTCTGGAGAAATACAAAGGTGAAGTGGGAGTGGTAATGAAATACTTGGTTTTGGTCGTGAATAGCAGTCGCAATTTACTTTTCCCTCCTTCTAATCCCTTTATATGTCTTAACTTAATACCTTCTGTACACCATCGTTAGGCTAATTGGTTTTCTTCATTCCCTACCGGTCGGCACCTGCTTATGGTTTGGAAGAAGACTATCCAATTTGCGTAATAGGTGTACTGTCCTAATCCAAGGAGCACTCGCAACCTGAGAGAAGGTAAAAAGAAAAGACAACTGAATAGTCCTATTCGTTTTCTCCAGAACCGGAAACCATCCTCGAATAAATTCCTTCGAGTTCGTATATAACCATAAGATGGTTTTATCCAATGGAAGTGTAAGTCGATGTGCAACACCCCACGACTTGCGGGGAGGCGGAAATATGAAAAACGATCTTGTTCTTTGCTTAAACATCGACAAACCAAGAATCTTTGCAAAACAATAACTAACAAAGAATCATAGAAGTTCTAAACTACTATGTGAAGTGATTATACCTAATGAACCGTGTCCTTCGTCTTTTCGTTTGGTACCTCCTCCTCGGCCTTCTCCAAGTAGTAGATGATCCACCCGAGAGCTATACTTCAAGCTTCACCTCAAACTAGAGGTAACTAGGTTTCTTAAAGTGCTAATCTAAGTAACCTAGGTGATATAGAGTTGGGTTATGGATTAAGTAGTCTAATCTAATCCTTGATCTCAACACATGAGAGGGGAGGATTAGGGTTTGAAGAGAGAGAGAGAGCTTGAGGAGAGAGAAGGTGAGCAAGAGAATGAGATGAGATAATGATCTGTCATAATATATATCAAGCATTATCATTTATCCAATAAAAGAAAATAAAGGATTTACAACCATGCTTCATAAATACCAAAGGGTGATTCATCTCCATGAGTCATTAAGCATTTATGATGCATTAATGACATGGATGAATCACTCATATGACTCACTAATCTCATTTAATGCATATGCCACCTTAACCCCAAGTCACCATCTTCTAGAAGCTTCTCGCGTAATTACGAGAACGCCCCTCCTATCCGTGAAAACACGGAAAAACTTTAAACTGTATAAATCAAATAACCGGATACTAGAAACTGTCTTAAACCAAAGCCGGCTAGTAAAAACTGTCCGGATGTCGTACGTGCGTAAACACACGTATGCGTCCGAACCCTTGTCGTAAAACCATACGACCTCTATATCGTTTCGCCTGGAGTAGGGAAACTCTCTGTGTGGGACTCTAGAGACTCGACTACTACGCTGGCAGTGGGTTTAACCACAGACCGCAAGCGACATTAGCTGTACGTAACAGTCTCCAGGTAGATGTCGATAAGAAGGCCGATGAGGAAACCCATCCGAACTCCTACTGAGTCTGATGTGACAATCTCCATACAGTCCAGTCTGTTCGTCTAAGACTATCGCATATCGGGCCTAGGGGGGTGGCAAGCGTCAGTCCCCTAATAGCGGTATAAGTCGTGTCGGAGCGAAGCCCATTACACCCTGAGAAACTACTGGAACCTACCAGCAAATCTTGCTTGCCCTGGCCAGGGACTTTGCATAATGGCTCTCTGACACAGCGCGATATCAACTCCCAATACCGGGAGAGACGAATCCTGTCTAACCGCCACTGCCTCCAAGTGCTCGGGACTGCACCCAACTGCTACCTGTTTGCACGACTCCTTTGAGCCGTGGTAGGGTAGCAATCTAAGAACAGTGGGACACACTCGTGGCGAAGTAGCAGTGTCAAGTCTGCGGACTATGCTGTACTCATGTCACCTAAGAACTGTTAACTGACAACTGGTATAAAACCATCCAACAGTTCCCTGTGAGTCCTGTCCGGTATACCCGTAACCTAACGAGCACCTGCATACTATCTCCAGTACAACGTACTGACGGCTGTGGGACAGACCATCTCCCCAACTGGGATGAGAAGCGTACACACTAGTCTACTCCGGAGTATCGATGCCCTGTCTCGATAATCCTACGACTAGGGACCTGAATAAGGATGTGCTTGTAGACTACCCAGCCCCCACTAGTGTGACTGCCATCACAACGCTGGTAGTCAAGCAAGATCCTAAGAGCTCTATCAATACGTATACTCACATATTAAGATAGAAAAACCAAGTAGCATACTACCATGTTTAGCAAGACTGTTATATACATGTGAATATCCCAAGCTTCCATTAAGTAATATACAAACTAATATGATACAATAATGGCCCATAGGGCATATACACTAACAATCACCCACTTGCACTAGGGCCATGTACTGGCGTATCGAAGACTGATGATCTCGAGTATCCTCTCGAACTGAATCTGAGGTAGGGCCTTCGTGAATGGATCGGCAATGTTCTCTTCAGAAGCAACTCTCTAAACCTCGATCTCCCGACGATCAATGATCTCCCTGATCAGGTGATACCGCCTTAAGATGTGTCTGGACTTTTGATGGGACCTTGGTTCCTTCGCTAAAGCTATAGCTCCGTTGTTGTCGCAATACAGAGGTATTGGATCAACTATGGTAGGAACCACCTGAAATTCTGTTAGGAACTTCTTCATCCAGACTGCTTCTTTTGCGGCATCGCAAGCAGCTATATACTCCACTTCTATCGTTGAGTCAGCAAAGGTGTCCTGCTTGGAACTTTTCCAGCACACCGCCTCTCCATTGAGGGTAAAGACATAACCTGACATGGAATTGGAGTCATCCTTATCACTCTGGAAGCTGGAGTCAGCAAAAGCCTCGATCTGGAGGTCTTTTCCGCCGTAAACCAAGAACATCTCCTTAGTCCTTCTCAGGTACTTGAGAATGTTCTTTACTGCTATCCAGTGCTTCTCCCCTGGGTCTGACAGATACCGGCTTACCACGATCAGTGCGTAAGCTACATCTGGTCTGGTGCACAACATCACATACATTATAGAGCCTACTGCAGAAGCGTAGGGTATAATAGACATGCGTTCCCTTTCCAAATCAGTCTTGGGAGACATCTCTTTGGAGAGAGTGATTCCGTGACAAGCCGGTAGATTACCGCGCTTAGAATCTTCCATACTGAATCTTTTCAGTATAGTGTTGATATACCTGGACTGCGAAAGTCTCAACATCCTCTTGGATCTATCACGATAGATCTGGATCCCCAGAATGTAAGAGGCATCACCCAGGTCTTTCATGGAGAACCTGTGTGACAAGAATCCTTTGACAGATTGTAGCATAGGAATGTCATTTCCTATCAATAGAATGTCATCCACGTACAAGACGAGAAATACGACACTTCTGGCCACAACTTTACTATATATACATGGTTCATCTGGGTTTTTGATAAAGTCATATTCTTTAACTGTTTCATCAAAACAGATGTTCCAACTCCGCGATGCTTGCTTTAGTCCATAAATGGATTTAAGCAACTTGCATACTTTACCGCTGCTCCCACTCTGATTGAAACCCTCTGGCTGATCCATATAGACGCACTCTTCTAAATTACCATTCAGAAAAGCCGTCTTTACGTCCATCTGCCAGATTTCATAATCATGGAAGGCAGCAATAGCAAGAAGGACCCGAATGGATTTGAGCATAGCCACTGGAGAAAAAGTTTCGTCATAGTCCAAACCAGGTCTTTGACGAAAACCCTTTGCAACAAGTCTAGCCTTATAGGTTTCCACCTGTCCATCTACACCAATCTTTTTCTTGAAGATCCATTTGCATCCTATGGGTTTTACCCCATCTGGAGCAAAGTCCAAAGTCCATACTTTGTTGGTGTACATGGACTCCATCTCGGTCCGCATTGCATCTAGCCATCGTACCGAGTCGCCGCTCTGGATGGCCTGCTGGAAGCTAGTAGGTCCATCATCATCAATGATGCAATCCTCTCTATCCCCATCTATGAGAAAACCGTAGTATCTCTCAGGCGGATGAGACAGCCTACTACTCCTGCGGAGGGGTGTGGGAATGTCCTGTTCTTCTTGAACTACTGGTTCTACCAAACTTTCAGTTGTAGTTTGTGGTTCTGGAATTTCTTCCAGTTCTATTTCGCTCCCACTTGTTTCCTTTTCTAAAAACTGATGTTCTAGAAAATGGGCATTACGAGAAACAAAAACCTTTTGTTCCTCTGCGTAATAGAATAGATATCCCCTGGAGTTCTTTGGATATCCTACAAACTGACATTTTACTGATCGTGCCTCGAGCTTGTCCACATGCTGCTTTTTAACAAAAGCTGGACATCCCCAAATCTTTATATACTGAAGATGGGGTTTCTTTCCACTCCACATCTGATATGGGGTGGTAGGCACAGTCTTGGTAAGTATCATGTTCAAAAGATATGCCGCTGATTCTAGCGCATAACCCCAAAAAGATCGCGGTAACTCAGCATTACTCATCATGGAACGTACCATATCCAATAGGGTTCGATTCTGTCTCTCCGATACACGGTTATGCTGTGGAGTGTATGGAGGAGTAAGCTGAGAGAGAATTCCTTTCCCTTTTAGGTAACCTAGGAACTCGGCACTCAAGTATTCACTACCTCGATAAGATCTTAGTGTCTTGATACTTTTGCCGGTTTGGTTTTCTACTTCAATCTTATACTCTTGGAATTTCTCAAAAGCCTCGGATTTATGTTTCATCAGATAAATGAATCCGTACCTTGAGTAATCATCCGTAAAAGTAATGAAATAGGAAAAACCACCTCTTGTATGTGTAGACATTGGACCGCATACATCGCTGTGTATGAGTCCTAAGAGCTCGCTCGCTCTTACTCCATGTCCAGTGAATGGAGTCTTTGTCATCTTTCCTTTGAGACATGATTCACAAGTGGCATAAGTTTGATATTCGAACGAGTCCAAATATCCTTCTCTATATAACTTAGTTAACCTTGTCTCATTGATATGACCTAGTCTACAATGCAATAAGAAAGCTTTATTTAAATTTGGAGACTTTCTTTTTAGTGTGTTCTGGACATTGAAAATCTGGAGTTGGTTTAAGACATATATACCGTTATTTAGTGTACCGGACCCAATCAAACCATGATTTAGGTGGATGTTAACAACATCACTTACAAACGTGAAATCATAACCTTTATTTGATAACAAGGAAACTGATATGATATTACACGTTAAGCTAGGTACATAAAAACAGTTATGTAAAACCAAAATGTGTCCACTTGTCAATCCCAGGTGATAATCCCCGACGGACACAGCTCCCACGCTAGCTCCGTTAGCAACCTTTAGGGTCATATCACCTTCCTTCAGCACTTTACGGTTTCTCAGTGCCTGCAATGAATTGCATATATGAGATCCTGATCCGGTATCCAATACCCAAGAAGTAGAGTTGATAGACAGACAATTCTCAATTACAAACACACTTGAAGTCGAAGCCACAGCTTGCTTCGGTCCCTGATTCTTGGCGTTCCACGCCTTGCAATCTTTCTTCCAGTGCCCTTTCCTGTGATAATGGAAGCACTCATCCCGGGCCACTACCGGTACCGCAAACTTTTTCTTTCCCTTCGTTCCCACCTTACTAACACCTCCTCTACGTCTGGTGGCGGCCTTCTTCTTCCTTCCTTTGGCCCTAGCCTTGGACCCGGAAGAAGAAGCTCCGCTAACAAACATAGCGGGTGTTTTCCTTGCCTTCTGCAAGGTGCCCTCTTCACTCCTCAACATGTTAAGGAGTTCCGGAAGTTCAACTTCTTTTCTTTGAATGTTGAAACTCAGAATAAACTGGGCGTAGGTGGGAGGAAGGGACTGGAGAATAAGATCTGTATAGAGCTCATTATCCAAAGTCGTCCCAAGGTCTGCGAGCTCTTCAATATAGCCTATCATCTTTAGGACATGTTCTCCTACCGATGATCCGATGGCCAACCTCGCTCGAAACAAGTTCTTTGAGGTCTCGTATCTTACTATACGAGATTGCTCCCCATACAGATCTTTTGTATGGAGAAATATGGATTCAAGATCCATATCCTCGTGCCTCCTCTGATGTTCATTGTTCATCGAGGCAAGCACGATGCACTTGGCCTTCGCGCAATCTATCTCCCAGGTTTTGTGGATTTCCTTATCTGCATTACTGGATTTGGGACCTGGGACCGCAGGTGCCTTAGCGGTGAGGACGTACCCCAGTTTGTCATAGGTCAAAGCCATTTTGACATTCCGCAGCCAATCTTTATAGTTTGGCCCTGTCAGTATATTTTTCTCTAAAAGTAACTTAAGTCCAGTCATTTTCAGGGTCGCTGCAATTAGGAGAGAGAGAAGAAAACTCTTTAGCATGATGCTCTTGCAAGTTTAGAGTGGTTTTTAATTTATCTAAACTAGATGGCTCCCACTGTTTCTCGAATCCTTACTCAAACCATAAAAGAAGAATTAGCCAGGACTATTCTCACCGTACAATTACTTAACCGTTCGGCCAGGCTAGTGTCGATACTTCGAGGGAGGTTTTCCAACGCTTTCGCGAAGTTCCTTAATTAAATAACCTCTTTTCTCTGGAGGCGTAGCCCCTCTGACACCTTTCTTGACACCTACTTGGTTTATAGCATTGATCGTTAAGTGACGAATCTCCTGATAAGTAGCATATACTCACAGTAGGATCGGGATCCAAATATCATCGTATGACAATGTTGAAGGAATCCTACCAACATTCATCAAACTCCAAATGGTATGCAACTCTTTGCAAATTTCAATTTCTTTAGAAATTCCCGATATAAATTTTTGCCCCATGCTCTTATGATTGGCGTTAGGTCAAAATGTCATAAGTCACATGTCAAGTTCTACCCATAATTATCTTGTTAATTTGAACCCATCCGTATATATCCTTGACGTTCAGCCAAAATGATAATACGACTGTCCCAAACTAACTCATCTATCTATGCAACAAATGAATACCCAGCAGCTACCAAACACTATGCCTTGGCGTTAGGTAAAAATACATAGCTTGAATACTACTGAATACTCAAATGAAATGACGGAGGGCTACGAATGGTTTTGGCGAAACCGTGAACGTAGTGAACTTGATATAACCGAAGGAACCTGATAGCTTTTAAAAGGAGTGGTTAAAGCTCCACAATTTAAAAAATATCTTCTGTTTAAAAATAACCGAGCGGTTTCTTTTAAATTGTTCCAACGATTAAACTTTTGGTTTATTTTCTTTGCATTAATAATAATGCGTCCTATCATTAACCTATCATTGCAGAAAACAACGAAAATACAACGTCCTCTTATGCCATCTGCATTCGCCGCTTGGTCCCTTCATCACCCGTTAGGTTACTTAACTAACGATAGAGCGGGGGCTGGGCTAGTGCGGGTGTAAAACATAAGTGACTTCTAAATAGCTATAATATATAGATATTGTACATTCGTCAGACGCAATAATAGACATTCCAGATCTCATATGAACTTTATTGGATTTGCAAGCAATCCGCGTTTGTTCAGAGCCTGCAACAAAAGACGGATTACACAGTTGTGATGAATAGCCATTACCCCACCCTAGACCCCTACGGGTACGGCAAACTACCCGCCAAATACCCGAAGTGAAGCGGTCTCCCTCAACAATGTGAGTAGACCACTAAACACTTCAAAGTACCCGGTAGTTTGTGCACCCCATCTTGGGTCTATCCTAGGAGCAAAAACAGTAAAATGAAATAATACAACGGTGGCTACAACCGCAACCTGGATGTGCCCCGCAAAATAATATTACAACATATTACAATTACATCGAATGAATGAATATAACAACCCATCTCAAACCCCGGCTAATTATCACAACAGTCCAATACAGTTCACATCCACAAACAGTAAAAACCATTACAGAAATGTGCAACCCCCTGCCAACCGACATACTAGCAGTTAGGGGAGGTTTACAAACACATTATACAATCACAGATATAATCATATTAGCAAACATCGCAAGATTTCGATTGTGCAAACACTTTAGATTTTACTCCAAAACTTCTCTGTGCACCTGAGACTTGAGCAGAAAAATAAACATCCCAGAAAACACACAAATATCACAGAAGAGTTACTGGTGGAAACTGGGTTGAATCGGCCCCAACTCGGCCGCGGATCCGCGGCAGATCGTTGGGATCGGCCGCGGTTCCGCGGCTGTATGGCCGATTCAGGAACCCATTTTTCACCAGTCTTCTTAAAATTCTCTGTAGGTTATACTGCAGCTGCCAGAAAAATTTTTAGAGCCTGTTTTAAATTCGACAGAAACTTGTGATATCGATGTCTTTTTCGGTTCGTTTTGCGTTCGAAATTCTTACGACTTTGCTAATAAGTTAATTATTGTTTAGCGAGGCTCTGATACCACTGTAAGTTGATGTGCAACACCCCACGACTTGCAGGGAGGCAGAAATATGAAAAACGATCTTGTTCTTTGCTTAAACATCGACTAACCTAGAATCTTTGCAAAACAATAACTAACAAAGAATCATAGAAGTTCTAAACTACTATGTGAAGTGATTATACCTAATGAACCGTGTCCTTCGTCTTTTCGTTTGGTACCTCCTCCTCGGCCTTCTCCAAGTAGTAGATGATCCACCCGAGAGCTATACTTCAAGCTTCACCTCAAACTAGAGGTAACTAGGTTTCTTAAAGTGCTAATCTAAGTAACCTAGGTGATATAGAGTTGGGTTATGGATTAAGTAGTCTAATCTAATCCTTGATCTCAACACATGAGAGGGGAGGATTAGGGTTTGAAGAGAGAGAGAGAGCTTGAGGAGAGAGAAGGTAAGCAAGAGAATGAGATGAGATAATGATCTATCATAATATATATCAAGCATTATCATTTATCCAATAAAAGAAAATAAAGGATTTACAACCATGCTTCATAAATACCAAAGGGTGATTCATCTCCATGAGTCATTAAGCATTTATGATGCATTAATGACATGGATGAATCACTCATATGATTCATTAATCTCATTTAATGCATATGCCACCTTAACCCCCAAGTCACCATCTTCTAGAAGCTTCTCGCGTAATTACGAGAACACCCCTCCTATCCGTGAAAACACGAAAAAACTTTAGACTGTATAAATCCAATAACCGGATATTAGAAACTGTCTTAAACCAAAGCCGGCTAGTAAAAACTGTCCGGATGTCGTACGTGCGTAAACACACGTATGCGTCCGAACCCTTGTCGTAAAACCATACGGCCTCTATATCGTTTCGTCTGGAGTAGTGAAACTCTCTGTGTGGGACTCTAGAGACTCGACTACTACGCTGGCAGTGGGTTTAACCACAGACCGCAAGCGGCACTAGCTGTACGTAACGGTCCCCAGGTAGATGTCGATAAGAAGGCCGATGAGGAAATCCATCCGAACTCCTACTGAGTCTGATGTGATAATCTCCGTACAGTCCGGTCTGTTCGTCTAAGACTATCGCATATCGGGCCTAGGGGGTGGCAAGCGTCAGTCCCCTAATAGCGGTATAAGTCATGTCGGAGCGAAGCCCATTACACCCTGAGAAACTACTGGAACCTACCAGCAAATCTCGCTTGCCCTGGCCAGGGACTTTGCGTAATGGCTCTCTGACACAGCGCGATATCAACTCCCAACACCGGGAGAGACGAATCCTGTCTAACCGCCACTGCCTCCAAGTGCTCGGGATTGCACCCAACTGCTACCTGTTTGCACGACTCCTTTGAGCCGTGGTAGGGTAGCAATCTAAGAACAGTGGGACACACTCGAGGCGAAGTAGCAGTGTCAAGTCTGCGGACTATGCTGTACTCATGTCACCTGGGAACTGTTAACTGACGACTGGTATAAAACCATCCAACAGTTCCCTGTGAGTCCTGTCCGGTGTACCCGTAACCTAACGAGCATCTGCATACTATCTCCAGTACAACGTACTGACGGCTGTGGGACAGACCATCTCCCCAACTGGGATGAGAAGCGTACACACTAGTCTACTCCGGAGTATCGATGCCCTGTCTCGATAATCCTACGACTAGGGACCTGAATAAGGATGTGCTTGTAGACTACCCAGCCCCCACTAGTGTGACTGCCATCACAACGCTGGTAGTCAAGCAAGATCCTAAGAGCTCTATCAATACGTATACTCACATATTAAGATAGAAAAACCAAGTAGCATACTACCATGTTTAGCAAGACTGTTATATACATGTGAATATCCCAAGCTTCCATTAAGTAATATACAAACTAGTATGATACAATAATGGCCCCTAGGGCATATACACTAACAGGAAGTGGATGTTCGTAGTAATACGGGGTGTCCTGGAGAAGAGGGTAAAAGCAGGAGTGGCAATGAGGTATGCAACTATGACAATCCAAAAGCCAGTCTTATAAGAAGGTTCGGTTAATCTTGGTCACTGAGTCATAGTCAAGGGTCGGGCCATGGTCGCTGCCAAAGAGAGAGAGAGAAAAGAAACACTCAGCGTGCACTCTAACCTAGATCAGAATGGTTATCACTTTATCTAATTAGGAAACCTCCCACTGTACCGTCAAATTCTCCTCCAAACCTGAAAGAAGAATTAGTCGGGATCACCCGAGGAGTAAACCAACTCATCAGTGGGAATCGGGATCCAACTATCATCGCATGATAATGTGACGGAATCCGCTCACGTTATCACACTCCAGAAGGTATGCGCATATCTGGCAAGTTTCAGTTTCTTTAGAAACTCCCGATGTGATTTTTACCCCATGCTCTTATGACCTTGACTTTGGCCAAAAAATCATAAGTCACATGTCAAGTTTACCCGTCATTCTCCAGGTTGATTTGAAACCACCCGTACCTACCCTTGACTTTGGCCAACAAGGCAGTACGACTGTCCCAAACCAACGCATCTATCTATGATGCATATGAATATCCAATATCTACCAAACACTGTGCCTTGACTTTGGCCAACAAACACAGCTTGAATACTATTGACTATCCATATGAAATGACGGAGGGCTACGAATGGTTTTTGGCGAAAAACCTTTAACGTAATGAACTTGATATCATTAAAGGAACTGGATAGCTTTTTATAAAAATATAGTGACGAAAACCTTTGCTAAAGAGGTCACTCCCGGTGAAGGGATCTCAGCTTTTTCCCCATGGAATGAGGTGCAGGATATTCCAACTTAATACCACGATGCAAAGCAAAAGTAATCGACTATAGTGAAGTTATTGCCCTGACGCAAACTCCTGTCCAAGGGGTCACTCCCGGTGAAGGGATCTCGGCCCTTGCCTCGTCGACTGAGGTGCTGGATATTCATAACCGAATACCACTGTGCAAAACAAAAGAGAACATCCTGACAATAACAGCTTTTTGAAAAATGTTCCAACAACATCAGAATAGGTTTGTTTAGCTTGCATTGATCCGAATCAACGCAGTCTCATCAATTGATCACATCACAAAAGAATGAAAATAATGATGTACGTATATGCCATCCGCATTCGCTACTAGGTCCCGTCATCACCCGTTAGGTTACTTAACTAACGACAGAGCGGGGATTGGACTAGCGCGGATGCAAAACATATACAACATCTACTAGTATATATAAATATATAATATTCGCTCAAGGCGTGATAAAATGCAACATCACAGAAATGTAACCAGCATCACAGAACAATACAGATATCTGGGATCCCCGGGTTTCATAGAGCCACTACTGAAACCCGACGTTCCCCTGGTCGTGTGGATAGCCTGTGCAATGAAATCCTAGACCCCTACGGGCGCGGCAAGTTACCCGCCAAAACCTGAAGCGAGGTAGCCCCCTTCAACAACGTGAATGGACCACCCAGCACTTCACGGAATCCGGTAACTTGGGCACCCCTCCTTGGGTCAACCTATACCTCCTACGAGTGAGGCGAATAGCCCGCCAATTCTAGAGTAAAGCCCCCTCCGTCTCAACGCCATGAGATGCGGACCCGTTGCCCTCTAAAACCCGGCTACCCGTGCACCCCTCCGCGGGGTAATCTTAGTACAGAAAGTAAAATATACATACAACGGGTACATCGACCTCAGCCCGGTCGTGCCCCAAAAGAATAATATACAAACAGGCAGTGATGGCAGTCCACATGTCGGACGCTCGCCCCGCAATATCAAATGTACATATAATGCCAAAATTGTACTACCACTGCATCCAGGCTATCCCTACGACAATTCGCAACATCACAGCACAACACAGAACATCAATGTGAATGTCACGTTCGCAAATTCGTCTAAAAGGGCTATAGCAGTTAGACATGATTTACCGATCAAATGACATTCACGGTCGTAGATATAATGTAAATACTGTGAACTAACATGTTTAAAATTTTCGATCGATTAAATTTTCCGAAGTGGGCCCCAAGCACAACTGTAGCACTCAAAGAAATTCTGGGCTCAAACAGAATATACCAAAAATCCCATTTTCAAGTCAGAAGCCCTCTGTAAAATTTTAGTGCATTGAACAGTCAAAACGGCGGCGGAACCGCGGCCCAAGCATGGGTTTGGCCGCGGTTCCGCGGCGGAATAGTAATAACATGCGACCAAATTTTCATAGAATGCATAAAAAACCCTGCACGTATTTTTACAATGTACCAAATAATTTTTTTGACCACTGCAAAAATTCGACAGGAACTGATGCTAGAAAATACGGTTTTTGGAAAATCCGATCGATCGAACTTGTAAACATGTTAGAGCAAGCTAGACTAGGTTAATGGCGTGGCTCTGATACCAGTGTAAGTGCACGGCAGCTCCCCGGCCGTCATTCCGAGGCCAAAATGCGGAAACGAAACTTTTCAAAACTTGTAAACCGGCACTACCGCCCACTATAAAACCCGGATCGGGCCATTAACCTAATCCTAGCAAACTAGAAAATGGGTAGAAAACTATACCGAGCGATCCGTGTCCTTCGGTCTTCGGCCTCCATTCCGATCTCCTCGCGGAATCTCCGGTCTTCATCTCCTCGTCGGAACGGGCACCACATCGCCGGGTTCTTTTACGGGCTCCCACCTCTGAACCGAGGCAACTCGGGCATAAAGTTAGCGAGTTGACGTGTCCAAGAAATGCTGTAGACTAAGTGTAGAATCGATTTGTCTCTTGGGGTGTATGAAGTTGCCGTAATGGAGGTGGAGAAGAAAAGGAGCAAGAAGAATGAGCTTGAGGATTTTTTTTCTTTTGCAATGAATATGAACCAAGATCCTCACATCCAAAATATATATATCTCTCTCTCTCCAAAAAAGTGGCCGGCCTTGCTTAAATGAGGAGGGAAAAAAAGGGAATCAAAGCAAGAAAGAGAAATGAGTGATAACAAGGTAAAAAGATCACATCAATATCTAATCCAAATCCTTTCTCATTTAATTCAAGTGAAAAGATGAAAAAGGAATCTAATAATGCTAGAACCATCATGATAAACCATATGCCACAAAGAACCCTCCACAATTGCTAATTTCCAAATATGCAAATTAGCCCCTCCCATCACAAAAGTCCGGCCGTGAAGGAACAAAGGAAAACTGGCCGAAATGGAATGCAAACTGGCAACTTCAAAAAACTGATCCCGTAATAAATTACAGGAAAACCCCACGACTGTATATACATACCCGCATTTGTATTCCGACCGAATACAAATGCAATGAGACAAAATCTATACTGTACAATACTAGGATCCGGCTTAAACCAAAGCCCGCTAGTATTATCCGTCCGATCATGATCCGTGCAATACCGCACATATCTGATCGAACCCTGCCATATCTCCATACGGCCTCTACATCGTTTCGGCCGAAACTTGAGAAAACGGTCTGTGGGGGACTCTAAAGACTCGTCAATATTTTGGCTATGGATTTAACCACTAGCACGTCAGAGGTATTAGCCATACGTAACGGGCTACCACGTATTGACCAAAAAGGAAGTCGATGAGCGAACTCATCCTGACACACTACTGAGCCTGTCAGTGACAATATCTGTACAGTCCGGTCCGTTCGTCTATGAGCATCGCATGGCGGGCCTAGGGGGTTGGTAAAAGTCAGACCCCCAAAAGCGGTACAAGTCGTGTCGGAGTGTAGCCCAGAACACCCTGAGATACTACTGAAATACCTACCAGTAAATCTCCTGCCTTGACCAAGGACTTCGTGCAATGGCTCTCCTAGACACAACGCGACCTCACCCCCAATATCGAGAGAGACGAACCCCTGAAGATCCGCTCACTGCTTCCATGTGGCTCGGGACTGTACCCAACTAAAACCTGTTCGCACGTCTCCTTTGAGCATGGTAGGGTAGTAATTAAAGTACAGTGGGAACTCACACGAGACAAATGACAATCTCAGGTCGATGAACTAACCTGTACACATGTCACCAGGGAACTGCTATCTGACGTCTGGTATAAGACCAACTAGCATGTTCCCGGCGAGTCTTGTCCGGTGTACTCATAACCCAATGAGCACCTGTATACATCTTAGGTGAACCAACTGACACCAGTGGCTTGTGAGACCGGCCACCGCCCCTCATCGGGGTCTTGACTGTATACACTAGTCTACTCTGGAGTATCGATGCCCTGTCTCGAAACTCCCATGACTAGGGACCTTTTAAGGATTTGCTTATAGACCCCAGCTCCTACGTATATGATCGCCCTCATACTACTGGTAGTCAAGCAAGAATCCTAGGGGCTCTATCAACGTACAATAGTGACCTGTAAGGTCACCTAAAGCAGTACACGATGATAAAGATAAACCAGATAGCATACTATCATCTTGAGTAAGACTGTCCTATCGGCATAGGTCCTCTCTCAATCATTGCAATCACGTGCCTGTGATCCAATAATTGACTCTGAGGGCACTATCTCCAACAAGAGTCTTGTGTGATTCCCACTGTGCTTTGATTTCCACCTTACCACGTTCAAGAGAACGTGAAAAATGGTGGTTTTTGGGTACAGTCTCGAGTCATATGGAGGCAATGAGCGATAGGAGGGGATTCGTCTCTCCCGGTATTGAGAGTTGATGTTGCGCTGTTCTCGATTGGCTATAACATGAAGTCCCTGGCCAGGGCTGATTCTGAGATTTACTGGTAAGTTTTATCAGTAGTTTCTCGACCTGTTATGAGCCTCTCATCGGCACAACTTATTGAGTTACTGTGGTCTGACATTTACCACCCCTAGACGAGATATGCGACATATCAGCTGAAGAGACCAGACTGTACGGTAAGTGTTACCGATTGGATTCACAGGAGTATGAGCAGGCTTCCTTGTTGATCTTCTAATCTCTCCATACCCAGGTGGCCGTTACGTTTAGCACGCCTCTTGTGGCTTGTGGGTGTTTGATATGATCATCACCTACTGCCGGCGTATTGACGAGTCTTTAGAGTCCTACACAGAGGTTTCCTGGCTCAGGCGAAACAGAGTAGGAGCACATATGAGATATGTATGGGACCGAGATTAATACGTGTATGAGATACCGTATACTATTCTCGCGATTTATTCGTATCGATCGGTTATATGAGATATAGCCGGGTTATCGAATCAAGTGTTGATTCGATAGATTGATACACATGATATTAGTCGGTTATATGTGATATGACCGGATCTTTAAATCAAGTGTTGATTTAATGATTTAATGTATAATTATATATTTGATATATTACATTATATTAACTACTATTGGCTCACTTAAGATTGTTTTTCTCACTTGTTGTGCACCTAGTGTATATGTGATATATGTTTGTGTACAAATTTGTATCATGCTTGATGATACATGAAAGTATGGGTGTGTGTGTGACTTACACCATGATAATTAAGATGTGATGGTTTTTATTTATCTTAATAATTCAAAATTAGTGAGAATTTTGTCATGCTTGGAAGCTTGGAGAAGCTTGAAGCATCTTTGACAAAGTCTACTTGTTTTGTCTCACTTAAGATATTTATTAACCTAACTATTTTAATTAGCCATGCTTTAGTCTCTACAATGGTTAGTATATGACACTAACTCATCCATGGTTGCTATTCTCACCTCATTAGTTTTCATTCTTCATGGTTGCTTTTTCATCTCCTTCCTTCTTCAAGCTTACTAGCTCCATGGAACATGAAGAAATATTGTGAGAAAATAAAATCAAAAGTGAGCTCACTTCCTACTTCATCATCCTATACACTTTCTTGGGTAGTAAAGGGTGTTCTCTTCATAAAGTTCTTGACCTGGTGAAGAGGTAGCTTGGGTTTGAGTCTTCTCGACGTAGATCATCTTCGGCTTCGAAGACTTCGGGCAAGCTTGTTCATATCTCCAAAGGAACCCATACTAGAGTTCGAGAGATCTTCGATCGCAGTGAAGGGACTACTACACGGAGCTTTAGAAGTGAAGGACCGGTCTACAAAGGTTGTATTCCTCATCCATTTAGTATAATGGTAGATTACATATTATATTGTCTAGTTACTATAGCTTGATCCTAACTTAGGATTGATTAGCACCTTAGAATTTTTTAAATTTGGCATGGTAGTTGCTGTGAAAACCCAGTAGGGTGCTAAGGAATCCCAACACGAAGTTTCTCCACCCGGTCTCAAATGCTCAACCTTAGCTCGCTGACAAGCCAAGCACTTCGAAATGAAATCTGAAACTTCACTCTTCATCCCTGCCCACCTGTAACTAACTCTCTAGTCACGTTACATCTTGGTGGCACTTGGGTGAACACTGAAAGCTGATTGATGTGCCTGCTCCAGGACCTCACGTCTTTACCCATCAGTATCTGGTACACACAAGCGAGTCCCGTAACATAGCACACCCTGGTCATAAATCAAAACTCCGAATCTCTACCCTGCCAAACATGCTCACGAATCTCAAACAAACGAGCATCGGCGGGCTGTGCCTCACGAAAACGATTAAGTAAAAATGGACGGGCATGGACATGAGCAAGCTGTCCACTCAGTAGAGGAGAACCAAACTGTACTCATCTGTCGCATAAGAATTGTAAATCTGCAGAAGACTGTCTCTGAACTGCACACAACTGGAAAAAGCTACCCCCGAGCTTACGACTCAAAACATCAGCTACCACAATCGCCTTGCCACGGATAATAAAGGGTCTCACAATCACAATCCTTCACAAGCTCCATCCAACGGCACTGTCTCAACTTCAGATCCCGCTGCAGGAAGATATAAATTAAGCTCTGGAGGTCCGTGAAAATTTGATACGACTCTCCCTACAAGTAGTGTCCCCAAATCTCCAGCGCAAAACCACCGCGGCCATCTCCAGATCATGAGTGGGATAAATCCTGCTCGTACTTCCTCCAACCATCGGGAAGCATAAACGATAACTCTATCATGCTACATCAATACACAATTGAGCCCCACTCGCGAAACATCATAATAAACGACAAAGTCGCCTGATCCAGAAACAAGGATAGAACTGGTGCAGTTGTTAAACGGGTCTTCAACCGCTGAAAACTCAGCATGCATGCCTCAGCCTAAAGAAAAAGAACCCCTTTCCTGGTCAATCCGGTCAACGGTGCAGCGATACACAAGAAATCCTGCACGAAACGGCGGTAAAAACCGGCTAAGCCCCAAAGCTGCGGACCTCTGTCACTGAACAGGTCTGGGCCAAAGCTGTACGGCCTCGATCTTCCTCGGGTCTATACAAATACCATCTCCCGTAACCACTTGACTTAGGAAGTCAACACTATCAGGCCTGAAGGAACACTTCGAGAATTTAGCAAACAGCTAGTGCTCTCCCAATGTCTACAAAGCAATCCTCAAGTGCTGCTCATGTTCCTCATGACTCTTAGAATAGACCAGAATGTCATCAATAACACAACAATACACTGGTCGAAGAACGGCCTGAAGAATCTGGTTCATCACATCCAAGAATGCTGCTAGGGCATTGGTGAGTCCAACGACATCACCAAAAACTCATAAAGCCCGTAGCGCGCACAAAAGTAGTCTTCGGAATGTTATCACTCCGAACCCGCAACTAATGATGACCTGATTCCAAAAAAAACTTAGAAAAATGCCCCGCACCCTAGAGCTGATCAAAGAAATCGTCAATGCAAGGTAAAGGATGCCTAATCCGCACCGTAACTCGGTTCAATTGACGATCAATCAATACAACCTCAAACTGCCGTCCTTCTTCTTGATGAATAGAGTAGGAGCTCTCCAAAATGAAACACTTGGACATACAAGTCCCTCTATCTAGCAACTCTGCAGCCGATCCTTAAGCTCCCTAAACTCTGCCGGCTCATCTGGAACAACGTCGGAAAAATCTCGCCCAATAGAAACCCGGTCCAATGAATCCACTGTGGCTCCGGTATCACGAATGAAAGCCAAGAATCCTCGACAACTTCTTCTCAAAAGCCGACTAGCGAAAAAGGCTGAAATCAAGCCATGAAGGGCGGCACCACAGTTCTCCTGCACAACAAGAACTGACTCGCCGGGAAAACAAAACCTGACTGTTTTCTCGCGGCAGTCCACAGACGCCTAACTTGTAGCTAACCAGTCCATGCCCAGGAGAACGTCAAAGTTCAACATCTCTAGAAGGATCAAATCGACGGACGAATCTCTATCTCCTACCCAATTGGCACATGACCGAAACACGTGTCGTGCAACCAAAGAATCGCTGACAAGAGTAAACACAACAAACAGCTGATCTAGCATACACGACTCTCGGCCCAACCTCGGCATGAAGTGTGTAGAACAAACGAGTGCATAGATCCCGAATTAAACAAACATGAGCATCAGAAGAACATACGAATATGAATACCCAAAAACTCTACATTGGACACCCGCATGTCTCGATGAGTAGAAGCAAATGCTCGTGCCTGCCCTCTACCCGCAACTGGCTGTCCTCCTCCTCTACCATCCTATACTCTCTGAACGAACCCTCCGCAACCATGACCTCTCTGAACATAAGTCTGATGCGGTGAGACAACAGGCGCAAGGGGCAACGCTCCCTGAGGTGAAGGTGGTAAGGTAACATATGGTACAACTGCCCTCCTCTGCGTACCAAGGTACAATCTCTGACGAGGTGATGGAAACTCCCGCACCGGAAACATCCATACGATGGTTGCTGACCTTCCTGGGGATAAGAGATAAACAACTATCCTCGTCCCAAGCCTCTGCTACTCCCGCGAAGTAAACGAAATCTATCGCGGTGATTAAGCCTCTGTCTCTGGGCTGATACACCTGTACAAGCCCTCCTTGGTTCTGGAACTTCCAAAGTCTCGGGAAGACGCTCCTCATCTAGTAGGGCTGCGTCCACTGCTGCTGTATACAGGATAAAATGCTGTGTGCTAATAGCAAGGAATAACTGGGTAACAGGGGTGGTAACCTATTGTCGCTGTGCTCGACTAGCCTCAACCAACGATCCCACCATCTGGCGCAAATCCTGCATCTCTGCCTCAAGCCTAGCGATATGATCTATCGAAGGTGGATCAATCTGCTCCAGTATAGCCAGCGTACCATCCTGGTCATTCCTTATCCTAAACGAGTCAACTCTGACCTCGGC
This sequence comes from Agapanthus africanus, assembly GCA_030015575.1. Lineage (NCBI taxonomy): Eukaryota > Viridiplantae > Streptophyta > Magnoliopsida > Asparagales > Amaryllidaceae > Agapanthus > Agapanthus africanus. Next base: position 809,493,580 of record CM057338.1, read on the forward strand.
TCTCGCTGTCTCTCTCTGAGCCCTCATAGTCATCGGCGGCAAATGGCTAGAAATGGAAATAGGATTCGATATGAACACGGAAATCGAATCACAAGGATATGTATAATCACGGAAGGAATTTTAAGCAATTAGTACTTAGGTCACTTAGGCGGAGTACCGTGTCGTAAGTATGCCGCGGACACACACACACACTACGTCACTCTGCTTAAGCTACCTACTCCATCATACCAAGGTCATCCTACACTCCGAAAGGTAAAACCTGGCTTTGATACCAACTTTGTCACGACCCGAAATTTGGCACGTGACGGCCCTTAAACCACGTCACGTCTACAGGCGTAACGTAATTTAAGTAAGCTGAAAACCCAGCAATCTAAACCATCAAAAGTAGTAAGTGATATTAACATTTTAAAAATATTTGGAATCTCAATCAAAAAATCTTTAAAGTCCAAATTTACTTCCTTTAAAATTTGGCAGCACCTCTTTTGTAAAAACTAGCCCTAAAAAGGGTACAACAAAAGATATAAGTAAAGCATCCCCAAACAGGAGCAAATCCAAGCCCAAAGGCAGAAAACAACAACCACCACAGATATACGATGCCGTAGCGAAGAAAAAGATAATATAAAGTGAAACAGCATGAAAGACCTCCAAAGTCACAAATAATATACAATATCGTCCTCACAACTCGTCTCTAAGTCAATACATGAAGTAGTAGATGGAGAGTACTAGATACAATGAATAAAGAAATGAGCATCATTGGATAACCGCAAAACCCACCTATAGCAAAACTGCACACAGTCAGCCGTAGCGGTATCTGAAAGGTTCCTAGGCACTCTAGTGAGGTCTCACAAGGCATCGAACATGCCAATTAAAAAAAAATGGTGCCGAGAAACCCTAGACTACGGATCTTAGACTAGATGTTTAGGCGAAAAGATAATCTAGTTAACTACTTAACTAAAAGTTAGATTCTACAACCTTTGTAGATCCGGATATCCACTTCCTTAGCTCCACGTAGTGCTCCTCTCGCTGTCCTTTTCCAATCTTAGACTCATTCATCGGGAAAGCGAGCGGAATAAGTCGTCGGCTTCGTGTCAAAGACGATCTACGTCGAGGCATCACAAGTTCAAGCTCCGACTTCACAAAGTTGTGAAACTTGTGAAGAAAACACCCAAAACAACTTGGCAAGAGGTAGAGGGTGAAGAAATAGGAGGTGGGTTCACTTTAGAATTGGATTTATCTCACTTTAGCTCAAGTTGCCATTGATGGACCTTGAGCTTTTGTTGAAGAAGAAGATGAAGATGAAGAAAGAATATCATAAGTCTTATTGTAAATGATAAAATAAATCAATACTTATCATTTACAAACCATAGTTTAGTGTAGAGAATAGACCATGGTTAGTTGGATAGGTTAGGGTTAAGCATGAAGACAAGGATGGTTAAGAAGTCAAAGCTTCATGAAGCTTCAACTAAAGACAAACTTCTCCACCATTCTTATCTCAACCTTTTTCAAATAAATAAATGAAGAAATAAATAAATAAATGAATATGCAAAACCCTAATTATCAAATTAACCATGGTTTAATTCTATATACTTAACTAAATAATCAAGTATCATCAAACATGATACATCTATGTGCACAAAAGTATATCACATATACAATTTGCACATCAAGTGAGAAAATCCATATAAAGTGAACCAATACTAGTTAATGCAAAGTAATATATCAAATATATAATTATACATCAAATCATTAAATCAACATTTGATTCAATGATCCGGTCATGTCGCACATAACCGACTAGTATTCAATGTATCGATTTATCGAATCAATGATTCGATAACTAGGTCATATCGAATATAACCAATCGAAACATATATCGCGAGAATGAAATTCGGTATCACATACACGCATTATTCTCGGTCCTGCACATATCTCATATGCGCTCCTATTTCGTTTCGCTTGAGCCAGGAAACTTCTGTGTAGGACTCTAAAGACTCGTCAATACGCCGGTAGCAGATGATGATCATATCAAGCACCCACAAGCCTCAAGCGGTCTGCTAAACGTAACGGCCATCCGGGTATTGAGCGATCAGAAGATCGACGAGCTAGCCCGCTCATACTCCTGTGAATCCAACCGGTAACACTTACCGTACAGTCCGGTCTGTTCGTCTGATACGTCGCATATCAAGTCTAGGGGTGGTGAACACCCCAATACTCGATAAGTCGTGCCGATGTGAGGTTCGCAACGGGTCGAGAAACTACTGGTAACACTTACCAGCAAATCTCTAATCAGCCCTGGCCAGGGACTTCCCTGTTACGGCCAATCGAGCAGAGCTCAACATCAACCCCCAATACCGGGAGAGACGAAACCCCTCCTATCGCTCATTGCCTCCATATGACTCGGGACTGTACCCAAAGACCACCGTTTTGCATGCCCTCATGGACGTGGTAAGGTGGAGATCAAAGCACAGTGGGAATCACACAAGACTCTATGACGATCTCGGGTCTACAGACTAACATGTACAAGTGTCACCTGAGAACTGCCATCTGACGTGAGGTATAATACCATCTGGGAGTTCTCGGCAAGTCCGTCCAGTGTACCCACTCTCCACTGAGCACCCGTACACCATCTCTGATGTCAAACACCAATGGATATGGAATCATCCATCGCCCATCTCATGGGTCGAGAAGCGTATACGCTAGTCTACACTGGTATATCGATGCCCCGTCTCGATACACCCACGACTAGGGACCTTGAAGGATGTACTTATGGACTACCATGTCCCCACCAGTATGATCTGCATCATAGTCCAGGTAGTCAAGTACACATCCTAAGGGCTTTACCAACATGTAACTATAAGACAGTATAAAGAGACTAGTATACATGTTAAGATAAAGAGCAACCAGATAGCATACTATCATATCGAGCAAGAAAGTCATCTCTATATATGTCCAAGCATCCAATATAATATACATCATCTGTACAATACTGGCCTCTAGGGCATACATACAACTAACAATCTCCCACTTGCACTAGGGCCAGCTGCTGTAGTATCGCATACCGAGCATCCCGAAGAGTCTCTCAAACTGTATCTGGGGAATGGCCTTCGTGAGTGGATCCGCCGTGTTGTTCTTCATGTCAACCCTCCTGACCTCGATCTCCCGGCGATCAACTATCTCCCGGATAAGGTGATACCGCCTCAGAATATGCCTGGATCGCTGATGGGACCTGGGTTCCTTGGCCAAAGCCACTGCTCCATTGTTATCGCAATACAAAGGTATTGGATGCTCAATGGATGGAACCACACCAAGTTCAGTAATGAACTTCTTGATCCAGACAGCCTCTTTGGCAGCATCGTTGGCAGCGATGTATTCAGCCTCCATCGTCGAGTCTGCCACGGTTTCCTGCTTGGAACTCTTCCAGCTAACCGCCCCTCCGTAAAGGGTAAAGACAAAGCCCGACTGCGACTTAGAGTCGTCCTTATCACTCTGGAAGCTCGAATCGGTAAAGGACTCCACTTGGAGCTCTCCGTTACCATACACCAAGAACATATCTCTAGTCCTTCGTAAGTACTTGAGAATGCTCTTCACAGCTGTCCAGTGACTCTCTCCAGGATCAGCTTGATACCTGCTCACTACAATTAGTGAGTATGCTACATCGGGTCTGGTACATAACATCGCATACATGATAGAGCCTACTGCCGAAGCATAGGGTATCCCTTGCATGCGAGCTCTCTCCAAATCAGTCTTGGGAGACATCTCTTTGGAGAGAGTGACTCCAGAGATCGTGGGCAAATTCCCACGCTTGGACTCTTCCATACTAAACCTCTTTAGTATGGTGTCAATGTACCTGAATTGGGACAATCCCAAAATCCGTTTGGATCTATCTCTATAGATCCTAATTCCCAATATGCAGGAGGCATCACCAAGATCTTTCATTGAGAATCTTTGTGATAAGAAGAGCTTGACCGATTGCAGCATAGGAATATCATTTCCTATCAAGAGTATGTCGTCCACGTACAATACGAGGAAGACAACCTTACTCTCTGCCACCTTCTTGTAGATACAAGGTTCATCTGGGTTTTTGACGAAATCAAACTCTTTGATAACGACGTCAAAGAAGATGTTCCAACTCCGCGATGCTTGCTTTAATCCATAAATGGATTTAAGCAGCTTGCACACCTTCCCGCTGCTCCCACTATCTACGAAGCCCTCTGGCTGAGTCATGTACACGCACTCTTCTAAATCACCATTTAGAAAGGCGGTCTTAACATCCATTTGCCAGATTTCGTAATCATGATAAGCAGCGATGGCAAGCATGATCCGGATGGATTTAAGCATAGCCACTGGAGAAAAGGTCTCGTCATAGTCCACACCTGGTCTTTGACGAAAACCCTTTGCTACAAGTCTAGCTTTGAAAGTCTCCACTTTCCCATCTACACCAAGTTTCTTCTTGAAGATCCACTTGCTCCCAATGGGTTTTACCCTTTCAGGAGCAACGTCCAAAGTCCATACTTTGTTGGTGTACATGGATTCCATCTCGGACCGCATAGCATCCAGCCATTTCACTGAGTCCCCACTCGTGATGGCCTGCTCGAAGCTAGTTGGGTCATCATCCTCCATGATGCAATCCTCGCTCCCACCGTCCATGAGAAAACCGTAGTATCTCTCAGGTTGGCGAGGAACCCTACTAGATCGGCGGAGTGGCTGGGGTTCATTGGGAACTATGGAATCCTCTGGTTCCACCAGATCTTCTGTTGTAGCTTCTACAGCTGGAATCTCTTCCAGTTCTACCTCATGACTACTAATCTCTTTTTCAAGAAATTCCTTTTCTAAAAAGGTGGCATGCCGAGAAACAAACACTCTTTGTTCCTCAGGGTGGTAGAAGATATACCCTCGCGAATGTTTGGGATATCCAATAAACTTACACAGAATGGACCTTGCCGCGAGTTTGTCCGGATTTTGTGTTTTTACATAGGCCGGACAACCCCATATCTTAACATAATTAAGACATGGTCTCTTTCCTTTCCATATCTCATATGGAGTGGTCGGCACGGTTTTGGTGGGAACCATATTCAATAGGTCTGCAGCTGTTTCCAGTGCATATCCCCAGAAGGAAATAGGTAACTCAGCTGTGCTCATCATAGAGCGCACCATATCCAATAGGGTGCGGTTCCTCCGTTCTGATACACCGTTGTGCTGTGGTGTATATGGAGGAGTCAGCTGAGAGAGAATCCCATTCTCTTTTAGGAAGTCCAGGAATTCATTGCTTAAGTATTCTCCTCCTCGATCAGATCGCAGGATTTTAATACTTTTTCCGGTTTGGTTCTCAACTTCTTGTTTATATTCCCTAAATTTCTCAAAAGCTTCTGATTTGTGTTTCATCAGGAACACATACCCGAACCTAGAGAGATCGTCAGTGAATGTAATGAAGTATGAAGAACCATCCCTGGCATGTGTAGACATGGGACCGCATACATCACTATGTATCAGCCCCAAGAGTTCGGTAACTCTTTCTCCGTGTCCCGTAAACGGAGTTTTGGTCATCTTGCCTTTGAGACATGACTGGCAAGTGTCATAAGATGAAAATTCAAACGGATTTAAATATCCATCTTTATGTAACTTAGCTAGTCATGTCGCATTGATGTGACCCAGTCTACAATGCCACAAGAAGGATTCGTTGAGTTCAGAACTCTTCCTCTTGTGTGTGTTTGTTATGCTCAGAACTGTTGATTGATTTAGAACATAAATGCCATTGCACAACGTGCCTGATCCAACCAACTTTTGGTTACGGAAAATGTTCATAACATTGTCCTGTAATACAAAATTATATCCCTCTTTACTTAATAAAGAAACCGATATAATGTTGCATATCAGGTTCGGCATGTAATAGCATTCGTTCAGAACCAATGTATTACCAGTTGGTAATACAAGATGATATTCCCCGACAGTCTTAGCTGCAACAATTGCACCATTTCCAACTCTTATGTCTTTATCCCCTTCTCCAAGTTCTCTACCTTTCCTAAGCCCATGTAACTGATTACATATATGGGATCCTGACCCGGTATCTAATACCCAGGACGTAGAGCAAATGGAGAAACAGTTCTCAGTAACGAACACACCCGAAGAAAATGCATCAACATGTACTTTCTTCATTCGGGTGGCATGGGAATCCTGGTATTCCCCTATATCCTGTTCATTCCTATAACTCTTATAGGAAAGAACGGAACCAACATTCCCCAGCACAGTATAACATGCGGGTTCGGTCAATACATCCATATTATTATCTTCATTAGGGCATGAAATGGTCGCTACCTGGAGAGAGAGAGAAGAAAACACTTTAGCGTATGCTCGTGCAAGATCAGATTGGTTATTATCTTATCTAATCAGGATGGCTCCCACTGCTTTTTATCAAATCTTCCTTCAAACCCTAAAAGGAAAGACTAGCCGGGATTAATTACACACTACAAGTTCGCCAATCTTTCAGCCAGGCCAGTGTCGGTACTTTGAGGGAGGTCCCCCGTGCTTTCGCACGAACCTAATTAATGTAAACCTCGTTTTCCCAGAGGCGTAACCTCGTTAACACCTTTCTAGACACCTACTTGATCGGCTAATTGCAATGTGTAAAACTCTCCCAGGAGTAACTCTTACTCGCAGTGGGTATCGGGATCCAACTATCTCATAGAAGGTATGCAATCTCATTGCAAATTTCAACACTTGAAATTCCCGATAATATTTTACCCCTAGCGTCCTATGACCTTGACGCAGGCCAACAAATCACAGCACGCTAGTCAAGTTCAACCCGTCATTTCCTGATTGAATTAAACCCACCCGCACGACCCTTGACGCAGGCCAACACAGTCGTACGACTACCCTAATCCAATCTGCATCATATGCATAAGCAGATAAATACTAGTTAGCTACCGCACACTACGCCTTGACGCAGGCCAACAAACGCAGCACGAATACTAACTACTACTTATCTGAAATGACGGAGGGCCACGACAGGTTTTTCTGAAAACCTATTGCGTAATGAACTTGATATCGTTGTAGAATCAAATGAAGTTTTGAAATGGAGTGATTTTGAGGCTTTTCTAGTTTTGCTAAAGGAGTCACTCCCGGCGAAGGGATCTCGGTCCTTTCCTCGTCGAATGAGGTGCGGGATATATCATATATATCGCTGTGCAAAGCAAAAACCTAAAAGCAGTCAAAAGCAAACCGAGTGTGTAGCATCTGCCAGTTATTTCTAAATGAGTCACTCCCGGTGAAGGGATCTCGGTCCTTTCCTCATCGAATAAGGTGCAGGATATATCACATATACCGCTGTGCAAAGCAAGAACTGTAGCTACCTGTTTTATTTTAAAATTCGATTCCACAACATCTTAGGTTTCTTATCTTTCATTAATCACATTAATGAAGTCCCATCATTTAAATACCTAAACATCACAGATAGATATGACGTACACTTATGCCATCCGCATTCGCCTCGATGTCCCCTCATGCACCGTTAGGTTAGGTAACTAACGACAGAGCAGGGCAGGGCTAGCGCCGGTGTAAAACATAAGTAACGTCTATATAATATATCATATATACTATATACAGTATCCATCACAGAACATCACATGATCACATCACAGATATCGCAGCAGAAGAAACATATGAAATATTGGATCTACTAGGACGTCCGTGTTTTCAATACGAGCCAGTATAAAACACGGATTCCACGGTCGTGATGAATCGCCAATCCCACACCCCTAGACCCCTGCGAGAGCGGCAAGCAACCCTGCCAATTCTAGGGTTAGGAGACCCGGACTCGACTCCTCGAGTTGGTCTCCCACTGGACCCCAGAACCCGGTTACTTGTGCTCCCCTCCTTGGGTCTATCCTAATGCGGAAAAGTAAATAATATACAAAGGGTGACAGCTTCCGCTACCTGGAAGTGCCCCAAATAAAAGAATATTACATACAAGTTTTTACATGAATGAAAATGAAAAACACTCATCTCACATAAAAACCCCCGGCTATTCAAACACGACAATCCAATATAACATATCCAGCAACACATAACATCACATGTCGTCAATGTAAGTAAGTATGCATACCCCAATTGTCGTTGACGTATAGCAACGAAACCGGCGATATGAACATACTACACTTACGGTGACAGAAAAGAAAGTGTAAAACTACAACAATTGGAATCCGCAACTTCTTTAGACATCACATGCCTAATCAAATGAAATACTTAGACATCACATGCCTAACAGTTATAAATCCCGCATTTTAGTCTCATTATCGAAAACACTTTTCAATATAAAGTGAAACTAAACGCTAGATTTATAACATTTATTCAGTTATCACATAACTGTTTGTGAATTCCAATTATTGTATCACATTCCAGATAAACAGAAAATGTTAAACTTTCCGATCGAACAGTCGAATACCCAAGTTTTCCCGATACAGCTCAACACATGAAATAAGTCTAACAACATTCAGTTCATGCCTCAGTACCGACGGTCCAGCCGTAGAAGGGTCAAGCCAACGCCTCACATGTAGCACGCCGTACTGCCCCAAACCCGAAGGTTCAAAGGGTAGTTCAAGACGGTCACATAATCGAGTTAAGGTTTGTTGTCTTCTAGAGGGTCCATCGCGTTACTTGCACTACTTAGAACGTCGTTAAACTACGAAAAAATCCAACACTTGGAAATTTCCCGACAGGGGAAAAATTGGGTATTTTTATCCGGTCGAACTTTTTAACATATTCTAAAAATTATCCGGAAATACACAAAAGGCGAAATTTGATAATCCGGTCGAAACACCGAAGCTCTAAAACAGCCCAGAAAATTAAACTCTGGAATAATTATTAAAAAATACTCATAAAGCTCAGCTGCAGAACCTATGAATTACTGTGCATTGGAGGAGGGATGACGTCATCAAGCCGCCGCGGAACCGCCGCCTAAGCTGGCTTAGGCCGCGGTTCCGCCGCGCTTCTTACTGTTCATTGGATGAAATTTGCATCGTAATTCTTAGAATTCCCTGCTGAATTTTTTAAGCATTTTTAATATTGAAAAATCCCAGATTTTAGAAAATGTACAGAGAGCATGTTTGGTTTAGGGTTTCGGGTTCGTTCGGGCTTCAAATCGCGTCTAGACTTCGCCTAAGGCTCTAGCTAGGCTCTGATACCAGTGAAAGGTTCCTAGGCACTCTAGTGAGGTCTCACAAGGCATCGAACATGCCAATTAAAAAAAAATGGTGCCAAGAAACCCTAGACTACGGATCTTAGACTAGATGTTTAGGCGAAAAGATAATCTAGTTAACTACTTAACTAAAAGTTAGATTCTACAACCTTTGTAGATCCGGATATCCACTTCCTTAGCTCCACGTAGTGCTCCTCTCGCTGTCCTTTTCCAATCTTAGACTCGTTCATCGGGAAAGCGAGCGGAATAAGTCGTCGGCTTCGTGTCAAAGACGATCTACGTCGAGGCATCACAAGTTCAAGCTCCGACTTCACAAAGTTGTGAAACTTGTGAAGAAAACACCCAAAACAACTTGGCAAGAGGTAGAGGGTGAAGAAATAAGAGGTGGGTTCACTTTAGAATTGGATTTATCTCACTTTAGCTCAAGTTGCCATTGATGGACCTTGAGCTTTTGTTGAAGAAGAAGATGAAGATGAAGAAAGAATATCATAAGTCTTATTGTAAATGATAAAATAAATCAATACTTATCATTTACAAACCATAGTTTAGTGTAGAGAATAGACCATGGTTAGTTGGATAGGTTAGGGTTAAGCATGAAGACAAGGATGGTTAAGAAGTCAAAGCTTCATGAAGCTTCAACTAAAGACAAACTTCTCCACCATTCTTATCTCAACCTTTTTCAAATAAATAAATGAAGAAATAAATAAATAAATGAATATGCAAAACCCTAATTATCAAATTAACCATGGTTTAATTCTATATACTTAACTAAATAATCAAGTATCATCAAATATGATACATCTATGTGCACAAAAGTATATCACATATACAATTTGCACATCAAGTGAGAAAATCCATATAAAGTGAACCAATACTAGTTAATGCAAAGTAATATATCAAATATATAATTATACATCAAATCATTAAATCAACATTTGATTCAATGATCCGGTCATGTCGCACATAACCGACTAGTATTCAATGTATCGATTTATCGAATCAATGATTCGATAACTAGGTCATATCGAATATAACCAATCGAAACATATATCGCGAGAATGAAATGCGGTATCACATACACGCATTATTCTCGGTCCTGCACATATCTCATATGCGCTCCTATTTCGTTTCGCTTGAGCCAGGAAACCTCTGTGTAGGACTTTAAAGACTCGTCAATACGCCGGTAGCAGATGATGATCATATCAAGCACCCACAAGCCGCAAGCAGTCTGCTAAACGTAACGGCCATCCGGGTATTGAGCGATCAGAAGATCGACGAGCTAGCCCGCTCATACTCCTGTGAATCCAACCAGTAACACTTACCGTACAGTCCGGTCTGTTCGTCTGATACGTCGCATATCAAGTCTAGGGGTGGTGAACGTCAGACCCCAATACTCGATAAGTCGTGCCGATGTGAGGTTCGCAACGGGTCGAGAAACTACTGGTAACACTTACCAGCAAATCTCTAATCAGCCCTGGCCAGGGACTTCCCTGTTACGGCCAATCGAGCAGAGCGCAACATCAACCCGAAATACTGGGAGAGACGAAACCCCTCCTATCGCTCATTGCCTCCATGTGACTCGGGACTGTACCCAAAGACCACCGTTTTGCACGCCCTCATGGACGTGGTAAGGTGGAGATCAAAGCGCAGTGGGAATCACACAAGACTCTATGACGATCTCGGGTCTACAGACTAACCTGTACAAGTGTCACCTGAGAACTGCCATCTGACGTGAGGTATAATACCATCTGGGAGTTCTCGGCGAGTCCGTCCAGTGTACCCACTCTCCACTGAGCACCCGTACACCATCTCTGATGTCAAACACCAATGGATATGGGATCATCCATCGCCCATCTCATGGGTCGAGAAGCGTATACGCTAGTCTACACTGGTATATCGATGCCCCGTCTCGATACACCCACGACTAGGGACCTTGAAGGATGTACTTATGGACTACCATGTCCCCACCAGTATGATCTGCATCATAGTCCAGGTAGTCAAGTACACATCCTAAGGGCTTTACCAACATGTAACTATAAGACAGTATAAAGAGACTAGTATACATGTTAAGATAAAGAGCAACCAGATAGCATACTATCATATCGAGCAAGAAAGCCATCTCTATATATGTCCAAGCATCCAATATAATATACATCATCTGTACAATACTGGCCTCTAGGGCATACATACAACTAACAGTATCTGCTGCTAAAGATGATACGATAAGAAGAAGAAGCCCTGCGGCTACCACTCTGAGGGACTACCTGCAAAATACTGTGGCACAACGGGGGTGAGTTGCCAACTCGTGAATAGTAGATAACATATTGTAACGCCTTAGATTTCGGTTAGTGTTAATTTAGACGTTAATGCGGGTTTACTGTAAAAAGTTTACCAATTCGGGTTCCTCACATTTTATAACATTTAATTAATAATTTATTTTTATTTGTTATGGCATGCACGCACGTGTGCACGTTAATGTGAGGGTTTGTATTGTGTTAATCTTATTCTTTGCAACCATGACAACTTAACCCCTAATCTAAATCCTTGCTTTAATCCTTAACCCTAATCCTAGATATTTGTGTGAGAAGAGAGATATTTTCTTAGTTTTTTGTTTGTGTGAGGATGTGGCATGATGAGGTAGTATGAATGCATTGATGGTGCATTAATGCAAGGTTACACTCACCCTCACCCTCACCCTACACTCACCTCCCTCTCACTTTATCATTCACTCTCTCTCATTTTCTCTATCTCTTGCTCATATTCTCATCTCCTTCATTCTCTCAAACTGAACACTCATCATTCTTTCAAAAATCCTTCTCAAAACTTCATAAAAACTCACAAAAATCACATCTTTGGCTTGGTTTTGCCTCTTGGATGCCTTGGAGCTTACAAAGATGGGATTTTTGAGTTCTTTGGGTTAGGTAATGATCTCTGTATGTTCTTTAAGTGCTTATTGTGTAGCTTAGCTTTTTAGTTTCAGTTTAGATCGTGTATCGTATCGTTTCGGGTAAATATCGTATTTTTAGTGTTATTTTGGTGTCTGGGATGATCTGCTATCAAACTAGGTAATTGTTGTAAAAGTTCCCATCACAGTGATCTAGTGTAGTGACCTAGAATCTACCCTAAAAATACGAGCCCCTTTCCTTTCCGTACGGCCGGAGATTTATTGCTTCTGGCCGCAATTTGCTGCCAGACTAGGGAGTTGGGGTTTGGGTTTTTGTGTAGGGGTCTCTGGGGTTGTATGTGGTCTCATGGTACTTACAACTTTTACAAATTTTTGGTACAGAAAAATCTGGGTCCACTTGCTTGTTTTCTTGTGTTTCGTTTCACGCGTTACGTTATCCGATACGGTTCGTGTTCTGTGTTCTGTTGCTCTTGAGTTGGTTTCGTAGTGTCACTATGCACGTTAGCTACAATACGAACACTTGAGAGTACGTTTGTGTTGTCACGTTGGTCCGTGTAGTTTGTACGTGTTTTGGGTTTAAAGCTAATATACACTTGTTTTAATATTTTAGGTTCGCAGGCGGGGACTTCGGGTGCTGCGACGAAGGGAAAACAGTTGGTTGGCTTTACTTAGCCAGGAGCGTTGGTGAGTAGATTTAACATCTACAGTAGAATCACTCGCATGGCGTTATGCGTCTGGGCTAGAGATGTTATAATATTTTCGCATATTCTATTTCATATATAGAGTTGCGCATACACCTTATTGCTTACATACTAGTTGTGCTTGCACTTGTACCCTTAGGCCACTGCACTATTATTGACGGCTCATGTTGCACGAGCACTGATTGTATGCCACACACACCGTCAATAATTGCCATGACACGCACAACACACATATAGATAGGATATTGTTTGGTTAGGGACATTGAGACATTGATTCATATTTCTTTATGCATATAACATATAGCATACCTGTATACCTACATGCTTACACATATGCCTTGATATGCTTACATGCTAGTTACCTGTATACCTATAGGTTATTGTACCATTAGCGATAGGTACATACACACATAATGACATAGGTAATTGTATACCTTGCATACATATTTCACTTATACCAGGAGGGTATATTACATCATTACTGATAGGTAGATACATATACCTTGTTATACCTTTATGTTTACACATATATCTGGTTATAGCTACATGTTTACCTTTACTTGATGTTATATAGACTTGGAGAAATTAGAAACTGCATGATATATATTTTAACATGTTGCAGTTAAATAGCGGCTTTTTCTTTATATGCTTACATTACAGTTTTCTGTTGCATATATTATATTCATGGATTTTCGCATTGAGATATGGATTTTTCACGATGTTTTCTGGATTTGAGGACCGTGGTACTTTCATGAAATTATGCATTATTTGAAAAACCCGGATTCTCTTGATATGATATTTCAGCATCCACCATGAGTTTTATCGGTTCTAATATATATACCCCATGCGAGGAGGAGTCGGGGGCTGTATGAGGGTACATGGTGGGGCCCGGAGGTACTTCGGAGCAAGAAAGGGATGTCGATATAATATGCCGATGAGGCCTGGCAGGGGAACCATACTCTCCGGTGACATTACCTATGACTCGGCGGTTATCGCGGGGATACCGACGGGAGTCATGTATGTATAGATACGTCGAAGGACGGGGGTCGAAGATGGGCACTCGGGTTTTCGGATAGCGTATGATACGTACATATCACGGTGCCAGTCGTGGTGACAGCACCTGATAGATCAGCCTTTATGTGTCGATGCTTAACACAGGTTTTCATGATATTTTTACTCCTAAATATATATAACAGTGGAATGGGACGCTGTTATATATGCATATATATATATATACATATATATATATACATATACATATACATATATATATATACATATACATATATATATATTAGTGGAATGGGACGCTAATATATATGTATACATATCAATTATATATATCATCATAATTATTCATGCAGATATATTTAGGACATATGGGATTCACTTGATTTTGGATTCAGGATATATGAGATTCACTTGATATTGGATACAAGATATATGAGATTTACTTGATTTTGTACATTCAGGACATATGAGATTTGCTGATATTGTACATTCAGAATTTGTGAGGCTTACACAATATGAGACCCAATTTGGGGGCTGATTTGAGGAAAATGGGATTTGGATTGTTTTGATGGACTTTATGTCCTACCATGATGTCAGGATTCCATGAGAATGACATGTTTTATTCCATACTCCACATTTATTGTTTATGCACTGCTTCATGTATTAGTAGTACCTGATAGTGTACCTTCCATGACTGTTGCATTTACATACTCTTATTTTATATGCATTGCTTCATGTATTAGTTGTACCTGCTAGAGTACCTTTCATGACTATTGCATATATACATTGTCATATCATCGCTTCATGTATTAGTAGTACCTGATAGAGTACCTTACATGATTGTTTCATACAGATTGCCATATTATTATTGCTCCATGTATTAGTTGTACCTGCTAGTGTACCTTTCATGACTATTGCATACATATGACCATTTATTGCTATTAGCTTGCATATGTTAAATTCGCGCTGTACGTACATATTCGCGATTACCTGCATATGTTATTTACTATTCACGAGTTGGCAACTCACCCCCGTTGTGCCACAGTATTTTGCCGGTTGATCCTCACAGTAGTCAGAGGCAGGGCTATTATCATCTATCATATTATCTTTTGCTGCGGATACCGCTTCGGCTCACAGTGTGCAGTTTTGCTTTAGGTGGGTTTTATGGTTATCCATTCATGTTGCTTATTGTATATTCGTTGTATCCTGTACTCTCCATTTACCATTATCTTGTATGACTTAGAGACCTGTTGTGAGGATGATGTTGTATATTATTTTGTGACTTGGAGTTCTTTTATGCAGTTTTATTTATATCGTCTTTTATTTCTTCGCTACGGCGTCGTATATTTATTGTGGTGGTTGTTTCCGCCTTTGGGCATGTTTTGCTCCCGTTTGGGGATGCTTTTCTTATATTTATGTTGTACCCATTTTGGGGCTGGTTTTTAGAAAGGAGGTGCTGCCAAAATTTTTAAAGGAAATAAAGTTGGACTTTTAATGAATTTGGGTTGATATTTTAAAGGTTTCGAAAATGCTATTATTTCTTATTGCTTTTGATGGTTTAGATTGCTGGGTTTTCAGCTTACTTAAATTGCGTAACGCCTATAGACATTGCATAGTTTAAGGGCCGTCACGTGCCAATTTCGGGTCGTGACAAAGTTGGAATCAAAGCGCTAGGTTTTACCTTTCGGAGTGTAGGATGACCTTAGTATGATGGAGTAGGTAGCTTAAGCAGAGTAACGTAGTGTGTGTATGTCCGCGGCATACTCACGATGCGGTACTCCGCCTAAAGTGACCTAAGTACAAATTGCTTGAAATTCCTTCCTTGATGATACATATCCTTGTGATTCGATTTCCGTGTTCTTATCGAATCCTTTTTCCATTTATAGCCTTTGCCGTCGATGACTATGGGGACTCAGAGTGATGCAGCGAGGGCCGAGGTCAGAGTCGACTTGGGTGGGATAGGGACTGACCAGGATAGCATGCTCGTTGCACTAGAGTAGATGGATCCGCCTTCGACAGATCGTATCGATAGGCTTGTGGCAGAGATGCAGGACTTGCGCCGGACGATGAGTTCATTGGTTGAGGCCATTCGAGCGCAGCGACAGGAGGTTGTCACCCCTGTTACCCAGTTGTTCCTTGTAATCAGTACACAGCATTCCGTCACCTACACAGCACCAGTGGATGCAGCCCCAGTTGACGAGGCATGTCTTTCAGAGACTTTGGGAGTTCCGGAACAGTGGAGGACTCGTACCTGTGTACCAGCCCAGAGATGGAGGCCTAGCCATCGAGAAAGATTTCTTGACTGTCGTGGGAATAGTGGAGGCTTAGAACGAGGACAGTCGTTTAGCTCTCATCCCTAGGAGTTTGGATCATCGGGTTTGAGTTTGTACGGAGCCACGTGAGCGCGGGGTAGCTGTACCGCAGAGTGGAAGAGTTCAGCCAGTTGCGGGTAGGGGGTAGACACGAGAGTTTACGTCCCGGCCGTCTGTCCGAGGCCAAAATGCAGAAACGAAAACTTTTTCAAAACTTGAAACCGGCGCTATCGCAGACTTTAATCCCGGATCGAACCATTAACCTACAACTAGTAACTAGAGAAGGGTTAGAAAAGCAATACCGATCGATCCGTGTCCTTCGGTCTTTGGCCACCAACCCAAGCTCCTCGCGGCATCTCCGATCTCCGGTCTTCTCGTCGGAAGGGCACTACATCTTCGAGACTTTTACGGGCTCCCGCTTCATCCGAAGCAACTCGGGCACGAAGTTCGCTAGCCGACGTGTCAAAGGCGAAGTAGAGAATGTGTGTGACAACTTTGTCTCTTGCATCATTGCATGGATGGAGGTTGAAGATGAAGCCATCAATGGAGGTTGTGAGCTAGAGGAAGAAGAAGAAGCCTTTTTCTTTTGTATTTTATGATAATGAGAGTGAGAGCAAGAAGCAATAATACAAGAGCTAACCATCTTTTATGGATGCCCTTTCTTTCTCTCCCTCTCATTTCATCCACTAATCAATCACACAAAGTGACATTTGCACAAGAAATGAGACCATGAGTCACCTATGAAGTACATGTCTCATTTAATGCACAAAATGATGATTTAAGCTCACAATTTCCATTTGTAATCATTAACCCAAATGTTTACAACAATAAAAAGATACGGCAACATCTAAAGTAAACTCGTGATGGATCACAAGGATACCCCTCACCTGTATATATATACCTGCATCCACATTCCGACTGAATGCGAATGCGATGAGACAAAAATAATCCAACAAATCTAATACTAGGATCCGGCTTAAACCAAAGCCCTCTAGTATGATCTGCCCGATCATGATCCGTTCACTACTGCACATATATGATCGGACCCTGCCATTTATCATACGGCCTCTATAACGTTTCGCCCGAAACTTGAGAAACTGTCTCTGGGGGACTCTAAAGACTTGTCAATACTTTAGCTGTGGATTTAACCACTAGCACGTCAGTGGTACTAGCCGTACGTAACGGGCTACCAGGTATTGACCAAAAGGGAGCTCGATGAGCGAACTCATCCTGACACCCTACTGAGCCTGTCAGTGACAATATCCGTACAGTCCGGTCCGTTCGTCTATGAGCATCGCATGTCGGGCCTAGGGGGTTGGTAAAAGTTAGACCCCCAAAAGCGGTACAAGTCATGTCGGAGTGTAGCCCAGAACAATCTGAGTGTAACGTTTTAGAAATCGTTTTGCGAATTTTCCCGTTTTAGGGCAAAATTGTCGGTTTTTCCCGTTTTAACCCGATTTCGATCAAACGACCGTATAAGCTTACCGACACCTAGTTTGGCTAAAATAAAGCTTGTGCGCAAACTTTGGGAGTATTTGGTTTAGATAGATTTTTTTCCAAATAAAATATTATTTTAAGCAGTATTTTGTGCACGTAAATCGGGAAAATTTTTCTTTTGTGAATAAATTAATTTTGTCACTAGAATTATTTTAGAAGGTTCTTTTTAAATATCTAGATTTTTTTTGGTGACTAATGGTTTCTTTTTAAAAAGAAAAGAAAAGGCTGTAAAGATGGCATTTTTCATTTAATGTTGCATTTATTGCTTAAGACTAGAAAATTCTTCATTTTATTTACACAAATCCCCCCTCTCACCCTTGGCCGAGCCTCATTCCCCCATTTCTGCCCTAAAAAATTCCAAGCTCATTTCTTACTCTTTTTCAATCAAAAACACAAAAAGAATTCCAAAAATAAATCCAAAAATTCCTATATAAAAATTAAACCAATTTTCCTTCACTAATCCTTCATGGATCTTCATCAAAGCTTGATTTTTGGAGGCCAAAATGATGGATCTAATTTCATTTTGGTGTTCTTGAGGAGGTATAATTTCTTACCTTAATCCATAATTAATAGCTTTAATTTTAAACTAGCTATTTTAGTTAACTATTTATGTGCTTGGTTTAGCTTTTAATTCATGATTAATTCATTATATTTGGTTTAAGAAATTCATGTTAGGGTTAAATTTTGATTAAGTGATTAGTGTTTATTTGAAGTGTTAAATTGTGTTTTGGAAAAGATTAACCTAGTAGAAATATTAATTTTTGCTAATAAGCATTTTTGTTTAAATAAGCAAAGTTGCTTACTAGATTTTTGCTAAAACATAATTAGCGAGTGTTAAAAATATAGGATTGGTTTAGATAGCTTAGTTAAGCTATTTTAAGGTATTTGTAATTGTTAGACTTGCGTTATCTTGAATCTAGTGCGATATATTGCGATAGGTTGCTTACTAGATTTCGGGGTTTTTCCGACGTAGGGTTCGTTTGGTAGTTGCGAGGTTATATCTAGTATATTCCTCGTAATTTTTGTGTTGTGTTGCGCGATCGGGACGATCGGGGTCCAGACTTGGTGTTTTATAGTTCAGCAACCCCAATTAGGGTTTTGGCCGGTATCGTGCGCGATAGATGCGCTAAGCGCGCAGTGTAATTTTCCGGGCGTTTTCGTCGCGTTTCGTTGTCTTTTCGTCATTATAGGATATTTAGCTTATGTGTTGTATTTATAAAATTTTAGGTTCGCAAGCAGGGACTTCGGGTGCTGCGGACAAGGGGAAGCAGGTGGTCGGATTTTCATAGCTCGAGACCATCGGTGAGTAGATTTAACATCTATGGGGAAATCGCCCGTATGGCGTTATGCGTCGGGGCGAATATGATATGATAGCTGCATGTATTTGCATATTAGTTACTTTCATATGAATGTCATTGCATAGTATTATCTGTTGTACTTGACTCGTACCTTTAGATATAACACATTACTGACGGTTCATGTTGCACGAGCACTAAATTGTATGCTACACCCACACCGTCTGTAATTGCCATGACACACACAAACACCTACATATGTGATATGGTAGTGGATAGGAATGATTGGAGTAGTAACTCTTATTCTATTGTGCATATGAAATACCGTGGACACATACATTCGTGATATTGCATTGGGCAGGAATAGTTAAGGTAGTGAACCTTATTCCACTTCACTTATATCTTGCTATATTTACTTATACATCATGCATACATATTGACATGTACACCCTCGTACTTGATTACATGTAGATACTTAAACCTTGCTACACTTACATGTACACTTCATATGATACTGCATTTATTTTCGAAGGAATTGGGAACCGCATGAGATGTTTTAAAGCTAGATTCAATTTAAAGAGCGGTTTTCCCTTTATATGCTCATATTGATGATTTATGTTGCATATATCAGTTTTATATGGATTTTACGCATTGAGATATGGATTTCATATGATTTATGGATTTGAGAACCGTGGGGGATATTTTCAAGAAAACTATGTATTGTTTAAAAACCCGGTTTCTCTTGATATGATATTTGATGCGTCCACCATGTGATTTCTCGGTTCTGAGATTTGGCTTGTGATACCCGATTCGAGGAGCGGGACGCACCGTCTGCGGGTACATGGTGGACCCGGTATGGTACCCCGGGGTGAGTAGTGATTTCGTGGTGTAGACGATAAGCCTGACGGTGGGACCACTACCTACCGGTGATTGTATTTGGACTCGGCGGTTATCATGGAGATACCGACCGGAGTGAGGTATGACATATCGTCAGGGCCAGTCATGGTGACAGCGCCTGAGTTATGAGGATTTACGTGTCGATGCTAGACACGGGTTTCATGATGTTTCGAGTGTCGGTGTTTGACACTCAGGTTTTCGTGAGACATACAGGATGTGAGGGCCGATCTGAGGATGCGGTGCCTGAGGATTTGGGATTTGATGTGTCAGTGAAGGACACTGGTGTTTTTCCATGCTGATGATTTTTGCATGAGATTTTATATTATATCATCCCACATTCAGGATTATATTGATATGCATTGTTTCATGTAGTTGTAGTATCCTGATGATGTACCTTTACATGATTGTTGCATATTCACTTATCATACTTATGCTATCAGATTACTTATGATAGATAGATTGCTGTTCGTGCATACTTGCGATTACTGTATGATGTTATTTACTATTCACGAGTTGGCAACTCACCCCCGTTGGGCCACAGTGTTGTGCAGGACATACCCTCCGAGTAGTCGCGGTAGGGCGTCTTATCATTTCTACTTTTGCGGATACCGCTACGGTTGGCTGTGAGGCCTTGCTTTTAGGTGGGTTGCGGTTATCTGTTTGTACTTTGTATATTTTTTTGTTGGATCTAGTATTCTCCATCTACCACTATGTTGTATATGACTTAGAGACGACTTGTGAGGATTTAGTGTTATTATTTTGTGGTGACTTTGGGTGCCGTGCTCGTGGGAGCCGGTTTTGTTGAAAACTTTTACTTCTTTATGCAGTTTTCTTTTATATTTCTTCGCTTCGGCGTCGTATATATGTTGTGGTGGTTGTCTCCGCCGTTGGGCGTGAATTGCTCCCATTTGGGATGCCTTTATTATTATCTATGTTGTACCCATTTTTGGGGTTAGTTTTTACAAAGGAGGTGCTGCCGAAATTTTTAAGAACGAAAACTAAACTTAAAGATTTTTTCTTGAAAAATTCCGAATGTTTAAAACTATGTTTTCTCCGTTGATCCAGTTTTGGGTGGTTTAGATTTCTGGGTTTCGGCTTACTTAAGTTGCGTACGCCTTTAGACATTACGTAGTTTAAGTGCCGGTTACGGGCCAAATTTGGGTCATGACAAAGTTGGTATCAGAGCGCTAGGTTTTTACCTTTCGGAGTGTAGGATGACCTTGGTATGATAGAGTAGGTAGCTTAAGCAGAGTGACGTAGCGTGTGTATGTTCCGCGGCATACTTACGACACGGTACTCCGCCTAAGTGACCTTAGGACTTATTGATTGAAATTCCTTCCGTGATTGATATACATCTTTGTGATTCGATTTTCGTTTCCTTATCGAATCTTGTTTCAATTTCCATCCTATATGCCGCCGAAGACTACGAGGGCACAGAGAGCGGCCGCGAAGGCCGAGGCCAGAGTCGACTCGTCTGAGGCGAGGGTTGACCAGGGCGATACGCCTCTGGTACCGGAGCTCATTGCTATGATTGGGGCTGGTATGCAGGACCTGCGCCAGATTGTGGGGACTTTAGTAGAGGCCATTCGAGCACAGGGGCAGGCTGTTGTTCCACCCATTGCAGGGACCACGATGGTACCTACTGATCCGGCAGTCGTAGTTGTAGCTCCAGAGGTTATTACCGTGTCACTGACGGAGTTCATGAGGCTGAGGCCTCCGGTGTTTACTGGCACATATGTTACTGAGGATCCGCAGTCGTTCATCGACCGGATAGCCAGGATTTGTCGCTCACTCCGATGCTCCGACGAGAGATGGGTAGAGTTTGCGAGTTTTCGGCTGGAGGGTATGGCCCAGAAGTGGTGTGAGTCGTTGGAGAGGGGCAAAGCCGCTGGTCTTGCTCCTATGACCTGGGCTGAGTTTGTGACGTCGTTTCTTGCCCGTTTTCTTCCACCGAGCGTCAGGGATGCGCGAGCGCGCAGATTTGAGTCGTTACGTCAGACGCCGGGGATGACGGTGTCGGAGTATGATGTTTTGTTTACTGAGCTGTCGGTGTATACTCCGTACCTGGTAGCGACTGAGGAGATGAGGGTGAAGAGGTTTGTTCGAGGCCTGCTTACCCAGTTGTTCCTAGCCATCAGCATTCAGCATTGCGACACGTATGCGGCAGCTGTCGATGCAGCCCTATTGGTGGAGGAGCGTCTAGCTGAGTCATCGGTTGTTCTAGAACCGAAGAGGACTCGTACGGATGAACCAGCACGGGGACCGAGGTTTGTCCGCAGAGGCAGAGTTCCTTCAGACTTGGGGAGTAGCAGAGACGTGGGACGTGGCCAGTTATTCAGTTCTTATTCCCAGGAGGGCCAGCGACCGTCTTATGGATGCTTCGATTGTGGCAGTTTGCATCATCTTGTTCGGAATTGTACTGTGGTGCGTCAGAGAGGGCCAGCAGTACCGCAGGTTACCTTACCACCTTCTCCGCCTCAGAGAACGTGGCCTCTTATTCCTGTTGTTGCGCTGCATCAGACTCCTGCTCAGAGAGGTCGTGGTCGCGGTGGTTTTGTGCCGAGAGGACGAGGTGGCAGAGGCAGAGGACAGCCAGTAGCCGGTAGAGGGCAGGCATAGGTTTTTGCCTTGACTCACTAGGACGCTCAGGCGTCCAATGCTGTGGTTTCATGTACCCTTTCCTTATGTTCTTTTGATGCACATATTCTTTTCGATCCGGGATCTACGCATTCGTATGTTTCTACGCACTTCGCGCCGAGGTTAGGCCGAGTGTCGTGTTTGCTGGATCAGCCGCTAGTAGTGACTACTCCTGTGGGAGAGTCATTTGTTGCGCGGCACGTGTTCCGATCATGTGATGTCCGTTTAGGAGACAGAGATCTGTCCGTCGACTTGATCCTTCTTGAGATGTTGGACTTCGACGTTCTGTTGGGCATGGACTGGCTAGCGACTTGCTATGCGTCCGTGGACTACCGCGAGAAGACAGTTAGATTTTGTTTTCCCGGCGAGTCAGTGTTTGTTGTGCAGGGGGATCGTGGTGCCGCCCCTCACAGTTTGGTTTCTGTTCTGTGCGCTAGTCGGCTTTTGAGGAGGGGATGTCGGGGATTCTTGGCTTTCATTCATGATACTGGAGATACGGTGGAGTCATTGGACCAGGTTTCTACCGTGCGAGAGTTTCCCGATGTCTTTCCCGATGAGTTACCTGGGTTGCCGCCAGAGTGCGATATTGAGTTTTGCATTGATCTGATTCCTGGTACGGAGCCTATTTCTATACCGCCTTATCGGATGGCTCCGGCAGAGCTTAGAGAGCTTAAAGATCAATTGCAAGAGTTGCTTGTTTTGGGACTTATGCGTCCGAGTGTTTCGCCGTGGGGAGCTCCTGTTCTGTTCGTCAAGAAGAAGGACGGCAATTTGAGGCTATGTGTGGATTATCGTCAGTTGAACCAAGTTACGGTGCGGAACAGGTATCCTTTACCCCGCATTGACGATTTATTTGATCAGCTCCAGGGTGCGAAACATTTTTCGAAGATTGATTTGCGTTCGGGTTATCATCAGTTGCGGGTTTGGAATGATGACATTCCGAAGACTGCTTTTCATACGCGCTATGGGCATTATGAGTTTTTGGTGATGTCATTCGGACTCACCAATGCGCCAGCAGCGTTCATGGATCTGATGAACCGGATTTTCAGGCCGTTCCTCGACCAGTTCATTATAGTGTTTATTGATGACATACTGGTCTACTCTAGGAGTCATGAGGAGCATGAGCAGCACTTGAGGATTACCTTGCAGATATTGAGAGAGCACCGGCTGTATGCTAAATTCTCAAAGTGCGCATTTTGGCTTGATAGAGTTGACTTCCTGGGTCATGTGGTGACCGGTGATGGTATTCTTGTGGTCCCGAGGAAGATCGAGGCTGTACAACTTTGGCCCAGACCTGTATCGGTGATGGAGGTCCGCAGCTTTTTGGGCTTAGCTGGTTATTATTGCCGTTTTGTGCAGGATTTCTCGAGTATCGCTGCACCGCTGACTGGACTGACCCGGATGGGAATTCCTTTTCTCTGGACTGATGCGTGCGAGCAGAGTTTTCAGCAGTTGAAGACTCGGTTGACGACAGCACCAGTTCTTTCTTTACCTTCTGGATCAGGCGGCTATGTTGTTTATTGTGATGCTTCTCGAGTGGGGCTCGGTTGTGTTTTGATGCAGCATGATAGGGTGATTGCATATGCTTCTAGGCAGCTGAAGAAGCACGAGCATAATTACCCCACTCACAATCTTGAGATGGCAGCGGTAGTCTTTGCGTTGAAGTTTTGGAGACACTACTTGTATGGAGAGTCGTGTCGGATCTTCACGGATCACAAGAGTTTGAAGTATATCTTCCAGCAGTGAGATCTAAACCTGAGACAGCGCCGATGGATGGAGCTAGTGAAGGATTATGATTGTGAGATCTTTTATCACCCGGGCAAGGCGAATGTGGTAGCTGATGCTTTGAGTCGTAGGCCCGTAGGTAGCTTGTCCCAGTTGAGCGCAGTTCAGTGTCAGTCTTCTGCAGATTGGCAGCTCTTGTGTGATAGTAGAGTGCAGTTCGAGTTCACTTCCGCTGGGGGACAGTTTGGTCATGTCCGTGCCCGTCCACTTCTATTTGATCGTATCCGTGTGGCGCAGCCCAGTGATGCCCGTTTGATTGAGATTCTTGAGCTTGTTCGGCAGGGAAGAGTTTCGGAGTTCATGATTGATGACCAGGGTGTGCTACGATGCGGGACTCGCTTGTGTGTACCAGATGTTGATGGGTTGAGACGCGAGATCCTAGAGCAGGCACATCAGTCGGCCTTTAGCGTTTATCCAGGTTCCACCAAGATGTACCGTGACTTGAGGGACTTCTACTGATGGGAAGGGATGAAGCGTGATATATCGGACTTCGTTTCGAGGTGCCTGACTTGTCAGCAAGTCAAGGCTGAGCATCAGAGACCGGCTGGAGAGTTGCAGCCTTTACCCGTTCCGAAGTGGAAATGGGAGCAGATTTCCATGGACTTCATTGTGGGTCTACCCAGGACCAGTCGGGGGTATGACTCCATTTGGGTTATTGTAGACCGGTTGATGAAAGCGGCTCACTTTCTTCCAGTGAAGACCACTTTCGGTTATGCTCAGTATGCTCAGTTATACATAGATGAGATTGTACGTTTGCACGGTGTTCCCACATGCATAGTATCCGACAGAGGCACCCAGTTTACTAGCCGTCTTTGGCAGAAGCTTCAGGAAGCTTTGGGTACCCGGCTGAGTTTTAGTACCGCTTTTCATCCACAGACCGATGGCCAGTTGGAGCGGACTATTCAGACTCTGGAGGATATGCTCCGTGCATGTGTGCTTGATTTTGGTGGCAGTTGGGATCGTCACTTGCCGTTGATTGAGTTCTCCTACAACAACAGCTTTCAGGAGACTATTCAGATAACACCTTTTGAGGCTTTATATGGTAGGAAGTGTCAATCGCTAGTCTGTTGGACCGAGCTTAGTGAGAGTTTGGTTTTGGGACCCCAGCTAGTTCAGGAGACCACGGAGAAGATCCAGCTGATTCAGGATAGGATGAGAGCAGCCCAGTGCAGGCAGAAGTCTTATGCCGACCGTCGTCGTCGCAGACTTGAGTTCGCAGTGGGGGATCATGTATTCCTGAGGATTTCTCCGATGAAGGGCGTTATGCGATTTGGGAAGAGAGGGAAGCTCAGTCCCAGATTTGTAGGTCCTTTCGAGATCCTTGAGCTAGTGGGTTCTGTTGCTTATCGTTTGGCGCTCTCGCCCAGTTTTCCGGATGTTCACCCTGTTTTTCATGTGTCGATGCTTCGTAGATACCTTCATGATCCTTCTCACAAGATTCAGCATGAGACCGTTCAGCTTGAGCGCGATCTTTCGTTCACCGAGCAGCCGGTAGTTATTTTGGATCGGCAGGTGAAGAAACTTCGGTCAAAGGTCTTGCCTTCTGTGAAGGTTCTTTGGCGTAGCCCGACTAGTGAGGAGATCACTTGGGAGGCCGAGGGCGAGATGCGGAAGAAATTCCCTCATCTTTTTGAAGGTACGCATAGTATGAAATTTTAATTCGGGGACTGAATTTCTATAAGGAGGGGAGATTGTAACGTTTTAGAAATCGTTTTGCGAATTCTCCCGTTTTAGGGAAAAATTGTCGGTTTTTCCTGTTTTAACCCGATTTCGATCAAACGACCGTATAACCTTACCGACACCTAGTTTGGCTAAAATAAAGCTTGTGCACGAACTTAGGGAGTATTTGGGAGGTTTTGGTTCAGATAGATTTTTTCCTAAATAAAATATTATTTTAAGCGGTATTTTGTGCACGTAAATCGGGAAAAATTTTCTTTTGTGAATAAATTAATTTTGTCACTAGAATTATTTTAGAAGGTTCTTTTTAAATATCTAGATTTTTTTTGGTGACTAATGGTTTCTTTTTAAAAAGAAAAGAAAAGGGTGTAAAGGTGGCATTTTTCATTTAATATTGCATTTATTGCTTAAGACTAGAAAATTCTTCATTTTATTTACACAAAACTCCCCCTCTCACCCTTGGCCGAGCCTCATTCTCCCATTTCTGCCCTCAAAAATTCCAAGCTCATTTCTTACTCTTTTTCAATCAAAAACACAAAAAGAATTCCAAAAATAAATCCAAAAATTCCTATATAAAAATTAAACCAATTTTCCTTCACTAATCCTTCATGGATCTTCATCAAAGCTTGATTTTTGGAGGCTAAAATGATGGATCTAATTTCATTTTGGTGTTCTTGAGGAGGTATAATTTCTTACCTTAATCCATAATTAATTGCTTTAATCTTAAACTAGCTATTTTAGTTAACTATTTATGTGCTTAGTTTAGCTTTTAATTCATGATTAATTCATTATATTTGGTTTAAGAAATTCATGTTAGGGTTAAATTTTGATTAAGTGATTAGTGTTTATTTGAAGTGTTAAATTGTGTTTTGGAAAAGATTAACCTAGTAGAAATGTTAATTTTTGCTAATAAGCATTTTTGTTTAAATAAGCAAAGTTGCTTACTAGATTTTTGCTAAAACATAATTAGCGAGTGTTAAAAATATAGGATTGGTTTAGATAGCTTAGTTAAGCTATTTTAAGGTATTTGTAATTGTTAGATTTGCGTTATCTTGAATCTAGTGCGATATATTGCGATAGGTTGCTTACTAGATTTCGGGGTTTTTCTGACGTAGGGTTCGTTTGGTAGTTGCGGGGTTATATCTAGTGTATTCCTCGTAATTTTTGTGTTGTGTTGCACGATCGGGATGATCGGGGTCCAGACTTGGTGTTTTATAGTTTAGCGACCTGATTGGATTGATTTAGCGTGCTTGCGCTTTCTAAAAGATAGATCAAAAATATTTGTAACCGCAATCAAGAACGGCGTCGCATGAAGCTAGCCGGTAAGTACGGGTCGGTCCACAGGGATTTTGTGAATTTCCGATTCGTTCTTACGAGTTAATTCCGAAGGGTGTTCGGTTGATTATTAAATCTAAAAATCTAATTAACCTAGAGCAATTATCTAGATCTACTCTTGCTAGGGCTAGCTTTAGGGATGGTTTGGAAATGTAATTAAATCCCACCACTTTCAATATCCGAATGAAGATCTATGAGGAGTTATGGTAATTATCAATAAAGTGGATTAGATCCGTTCGGGAAGGTGTTCCTTCCTCTAGGTTCTTGTCCTTCCTTTAGAGATCCTTACCCTAACCTCCATGGAAAACATCACACCCGGGCCTTTATACTACGGTATCAGGGATAGAGTGCCGCAGGGAGCGGTATGTGTATGTATACATGGAGTCCTATTGTAAATATTTGGTGGGTAAGAAAAGGATGAGAGATCTCATCTCTCAAAATCCTTCCCAAAAGCTAAACCCTAAACAAGTTCCTAGGGCATGAAATTAAATCTACCTAGGGCAAGGAATTTAAATCTACACTAAGGCAAGAAATTAAATCACTTACAGATGCATCCCTCCAATCATCCATGCAGGGTTGTCAGATTTGAATTTCTGAATGGAGAAGAAACACCGATGCTCTCCAAAAGATTTCTAAATTTTATTCATTAAAGGGAGGCATAAAGAGTTACAATGATTAGAGTTCCTATTTATAAAGAATAGGAAACCCTAGGGTTACATTTGACCCGCATATCTACAATTACAATATACCCCCAGAAAATCTTTCCATAGCCGCCTCAATTTTATGGTAAAAATTTCTACGAATGAGGGCTTCATACGGCCGCGGAACCGCGGCATTGGCGCGCTTGGGCCGCGGTTTCGCGGCCCATTAGTAAGCTCATCTGATGATTTCTTCTGGGCTGGTTCAGGTTTCTTTGGGCTTTCCATTTCTTTAGTTTTTTCTCCATTTGGGCTTCTACATTGATTCCAGATCTTCAGTGAACACTTTGCAATGGATTTTTAACCGTTTGCCTTGACATTTTGGATCTTGCGTTGCCTTGTTGATTGTGAACTATTCTTCTTCTAGGCTTTACTAAGATCTTCCTATTTGTTGGTCAAAAATCCTTCTTTTGTGTCGCCTTTTGTGTTTTTCACTGTTTTTGCTCCAAGAACCTGTAACCTGTAACATGTAGCAAACATGCGTCAAAAGCACCCGTTTATTTATAAAAAAAATAAGAATGGGGAATATAATAATGCAATATTATGGTGTGAACAAATACCCCCAAACTTATCTTTTGCTCGTCCTCGAGCAAACTTATTTTTATTCACTAAAATCCTAACCACACTTTCGCAGGGAAACGCGATTGCACTGAGCACGTGTAACAAGCTGTTAAACCTCTAGGTGTCCCAAGTAGGAGGAGTGTTGTCTTCTGAGGGTTTTCAGTAGATTACACCCACAAAATCTTATCAACTCGGCCCATTGACTTTTGTTCTCCAATTAGGTCTTCTAATAAGGAATTCTATTATCTTTTGACTCGCAAATTATCCACCCATATTCTTCACACTTCCTCATTATTTAACTTAAGATTATATATGTTCTATAGACTTACTTAGCTTTCGGCATCTTTTAAGTTTTCCTTCTAGAGTTCCATCTCCACTCAGGAATTTCTATCAACCCTACTAAAGATACAAGTTTTATTCTTCAGTCCTTTCTCTCATCTAAACTCTAATCACATATCCCCACGTGTGTGTAAATATCACCCCTACACTTGGAAATTCAAATCAAGCAATCGTACTCTCGTCCATTGTCCAAAGCACTTATTAAATAGTGAATTTTTAATTGAATTTCGCTTTCACATCCTTCATGCGACCGTTAGTACTTCTTGAGGTACCAACGACCGATTACAAAATGTGTTCGCACATTTAAGCGTAATTCCTAGTCTTGCAACACCCAAGGCTTTAGCAGTGACTCCCAAACCAGTTGGTCTAAGGCACTAGGTGATGAAGCACCCTCGCTAAATATTTTTCTATTTTTTGCAGCCTTAAGTAATCACAAAAACCAGTGTCCATTTTTTATTCTTTATTCACACTTATATATTTTTTATTTTCATTGTACTAAGGACTTTAGACAAGAGCATTTCAAGGTCTCTTCTACTATTCCAAGTTTCAAGGTGCGTGATTGTGCAAATTGTAGGGTATACATTTTCAGAATTTAGACTTAAGCTAGGAACTATTTTTTAAACTTATACTCTAATAAGAACATCAATACTCTTCCCTAATTTTGACTTAGCCCAAGAAGTGAACCCAAAATTTGCCTATTTCTAAATAAACTACAAGGCATATACTTTCTACCGTTAAACTTTAAGGAATGTTATCTTTAGGGTTTTTAATTCACTAAGTCTAAGATCTAGTTGTTCCTAGCCAGTTAACCTATTTGTCAAACTCAAGTCATTTATAGCTAAAATTGAATACAATAATTTTTATAATTTTTGAAATTTTTCAATTTTTATGGGTTTTCAAAATAAGTATGCAAATGCAAAAATACGTACAAATGAATGCGAAGGAAGAAGACGTACCGAGCATACCCCCAAACTTGAACTTGACAGTGTCCTCACTGTCATGCTAAACCAAGAGGGTCAAAATACCGATACTCCCCTGTTTATTTATTTATAATTTTTAAAATATTTTTTTAATGTTTTGAATTTTTTTTTATTTTTTTTTATAGAAAAGAAAACAAATATATATATACATATATACAAAAAGGTCCCCCCAAACTTAAGCCTGGCCTTACACAAGCCAAAAGTTAGCACCAACCATTCAAAGATCTTATCGTGGTAATGGTATAGTTGGTACAAGAATGGGGTGGAAAGAAAAGAGATGAAAAGCACACGAGACCGTGTGGAAAGAAGAATGGAGGATGGTCTCGGCGGAGGAGAAGAATGGCGAAAAGAAAAAGGAAGTGGAGTACGATCTTGAGGGTGTAAATTGAGTGAATAAATTAGCGCAATATGTGATGACAGATATGTTATAAGCGATTGCGCTAACCTATCTACTCGTCGAGAAATGGGATCAAATCCCTCAAGATTCGCAAGAAAACATGGGTACGCCGAACTTGGTATAGGAAATGAAAGCGTAACGGTCATTTGTACGGTCGGAAAGATAGAACGGACGAAAGGGAGTGAATTAGGGATAGTATCTTTCTCACCGTAGTAAACTGTTTCGAACTTGAAAGATTCCATTAATGGTTCGAAACTACTATAATCAACCGAGTCCGATGGCTCATCTGAAAATGTAAAGGACTCAAACTCGGGCGGTGAATCATCAACATCGTCCGAAAAAGTGAAACACTCGTAGGTGTCATCGTCTGTGAGAATTGTGTCAGATTCAAAGGAAAAGGTTTCAAGCTCACAGTCTTCAAGCGGGGTCGGAACGATGGGAAGGAGGGAGGGTGATATAACAGTCAAAGATTCAGGAGGATGAATTGGAAAATCAGACACATCAAATAAAAATGGTTCAACCTCAATATTATCCTCAAGACTCTCCTCGATACTATCCTCAATATTCAACTCATCCATGCCATTATCATCAAAATCTAGACGCATATGAGATTCCGGAGAAACATTTAATAACTCAGGATGATGATTTGAACATAAAATTTCAAGCAAATCGACAGGTTCATCATCCGAAATATTCCCGGCGTCTATATCCTCAATCAAGTGAAAATCAATTTCTTTAGACACCCCATCAAAAGCATGGATATCTATCGATTTAGGTTCTAGAGTGGAGGTGTAAAGATCGAAAGGATTAGGTGCGGTTTCACTCGAAAGGGGTTCCTCACAATTTGGCAAATCAAGCACTACCAAGTCGCAGAACTCATCATTTTGGACACATGTTTGAAAATTGGAGTTGTTGGATTCAATTGGGTATGGGTAGGTTTGATTTGGAAATCCTCTCACATTCTCTCTCTGTCCAACCGCTTCCTCATACATTGGAAAATTTGGAGCTAGTTGGAAACTAGCTACCGGTTCACTCGGTTGCATAAGGGCGGCCATGGACGCTTCCACATTCCTCACCATTTTGTTTGTTGCAGCAATATAAGCCTCCAACGACTCTTCCAAACTAGACTTGGGTGGTGAGGGGGTTTCGGTAAAAGATTCAAAATTGTTTGGATATGTGAAACTCCCAAAAGGCTGTGTAGAAACAGGGTCTAGTGACGGTGGGAAAGTCGGGTAAGACAGGTAGGAAGTGGGTGGTTGGGCAGGGGTAGGGTCAACATATGGATAAAAATGTGAATAGTCGTGTTGATCCCTAAAACTGTATGAGTGGAGAGGGGTGAAAGATCGGCTGCGAGATTGAGCAATGTGCTCAGCAATGGACATTGGCTTAGAAGTTACAGCAGGACTTGGAAAAGTGGTGTCAACATATGTAGGTGGTAAAGATGGACTTGGTCGACACAAAGTGGGTTGAAAAGTCAAACTGTTTCTCCTAGATGCCTCTATTTGATCTTTCAACGAAATTTTTGGCAAGGAAGGATCGTTTTTAAATTGACCGAACAAATTGACGTAAGACGCAAAATTAGGTTCGGGATACCA
Source organism: Agapanthus africanus (assembly GCA_030015575.1). Taxonomy (NCBI): domain Eukaryota; kingdom Viridiplantae; phylum Streptophyta; class Magnoliopsida; order Asparagales; family Amaryllidaceae; genus Agapanthus; species Agapanthus africanus. Next base: position 809,525,392 of record CM057338.1, read on the forward strand.
AAGTTCGGCTAATGATTTATTATGTGGGGTACCCATGTTGGAAGAAGAAAGGTGACAAGAAGGAAGGTTGGGTAGTGCAAGGATTTATTTGGGGCTAAAAAAATTTTGCAAGTTCTATAAAATATTTGTCCTTTTTATTTTCATTTTTCATTGATTTTTCTCTCTCTTTATTTGGAAAAATTTTGTTGCAAAAAGATTTTAGAGAAAAGATATGCAACAGCAAAATATTTTATAGAAAAGATATGCAACAACAAAATATTACTTGCAATCTAATTTCATTTCAAGCGGGGCCCAAAAATCCTGCACAAGATCGTTATTTGGAAGGGAATATATTTTTAATGTGCACAAAATCCTGCAGGCATTTTTCAGAAAATATATTTCAAAAATTACAGAGGATGAACAGAAGATCTTACAGAGCAAAGTTGGTCTGATGATGTCACTATTCCACCGCCCTTCCGCGGCAAAACGTGGCTCCCACCGCGATTTCACGGTCACATTAACTGCACAGTGCCCCAGAAATTTTTTGGTGCGACGAATCGACAAGATGGCCGCAGTTCCGCGGCCTAAGGTGGGTTTTGGCCGCGGAATCGCGGTCAGATGGGCGGTTCAAGACTCCAAAATTTTTGTGCTCTTCTGTTAGTTAAAATCCCTTTTGTTCCGATACCTCTTTTTCTGTTTAGCTTTCTGGAATTTTCCAGATCCGATTCTGTATATCCTGCAAAAAATTCAACCACAAAGTATCCCTTCCAAAAATAACAAATTATATATATTTTTATATTTTTTTGATTTTTTTCAGATTTTTATGAATTTTTAAATTTTATGATTAACCCGAAATTGCGAAAAGAAAATTCTACGCCATCCCCGGCAACGGCGCCATTTGATTAGATTGATTTAGCGTGCTTGAGCTTTCTAAAAGATAGATCAAAAATATTTGTAACCGCAATCAAGAACGGCGTCGCATGAAGCTAGCCGGTGAGTACGGGTCGGTCCACAGGGATTTTGTGAATTTCCGATTCGTTCTTACGAGTTAATTCCGAAGGGTGTTCGGTTGATTATTAAATCTAAAAATCTAATTAACCTAGAGCAATTATCTAGATCTACTCTTGCTAGGGCTAGCTTTAGGGATGGTTTGGAAATGTAATTAAATCCCACCACTTTCAATACCCGAATGAAGATCTATGAGGAGTTATGGTAATTATCAATAAAGTGGATTAGATCCGTTCGGGAAGGTGTTCCTTCCTCTAGGTTCTTGTCTTTCCTTTAGAGATCCTTACCCTAACCTCCATGGAAAACATCACACCCGGGCCTTTATACTACGGTATCACCGCTACCTCGAGGGATAGAGTGCCGCAGGGAGCGGTATGTGCATGTATGCATGGAGTCCTATTGTAAATATTTGGTGGGTAAGAAAAGGATGAGAGATCTCATCTCTCAAAATCCTTCCAAAAGCTAAACCCTAAACAAGTTCCTAGGGCATGAAATTAAATCTACCTAGGGCAAGGAATTTAAATCTACACTAAGGCAAGAAATTAAATCACTTACAGATGCATCCCTCCAATCATCCATGCAGGGTTGTCAGATCTGAATTTCTGAATGGAGAAGAAACACCGATGCTCTCCAAAAGATTTCTAAATTTTATTCATTAAAGGGAGGCATAAAGAGTTACAATGATTAGAGTTCCTATTTATAAAGAATAGGAAACCCTGGGGTTACATTTGACCCGCATGTCTACAATTACAAATATACCCCCAGAAAATCTTTCCATAGCCGCCTCAATTTTATGGTAAAAATTTCTGCGAATGAGGGCTTCATACGGCCGCGGAACCGCGGCATTGGCGCGCTTGGGTCGCAGTTTCGCGGCCCATTAGTAAGCTCATCTGATGATTTCTTCTGGGCTGGTTCAGGTTTCTTTGGGCTTTCCATTTCTTTAGTTTTTTCTCCATTTGGGCTTCTACATTGATTCCAGATCTTCAGTGAACACTTTGCAATGGATTTTTAATCGTTTGCCTTGACATTTTGGATCTTGCGTTGCCTTGTTGATTGTGAACTATTCTTCTTCTAGGCTTTACTAAGATCTTCCTATTTGTTGGTCAAAAATCCTTCTTTTGTGTCGCCTTTTGTGTTTTTCACTGTTTTTGCTCTAAGAACCTGTAACCTGTAACATGTAGCAAACATGCGTCAAAAGCACCCGTTTATTTATAAAAAGAATAAGAATGGGGAATATAATAATGCAATATTATGGTGTGAACACGACCCCAATTAGGGTTTTGGCCGGTATCGTGCGCGATAGATGCGCTAAGCGCGCAGTGTAATTTTCCGGGCGTTTTCGTCGCGTTTTGTTGTCTTTTCGTCATTATAGGATATTTAGTTTATGTGTTGTATTTATGAAATTTTAGGTTCGCAAGCAGGGACTTCGGGTGCTGCGGACAAGGGTAAGCAGGTGGTCGGATTTTCATAGCTCGAGACCATCGTTGAGTAGATTTAACATCTACGGGGAAATCGCCCGTATGACGTTATGCGTCGGGGCGAATATGATATGATAGCTGCATGTATTTGCATATTAGTTACTTTCATATGAATGTCATTGCATAGCATTATCTGTTGTACTTGACTCGTACCTTTAGATATAACACATTACTGACGGTTCATGTTGCACGAGCACTAAATTGTATGCTACACCCACACCGTCTGTAATTGCCATGACACACACAAACATCTACATATGTGATATGGTAGTGGATAGGAATGATTGGAGTAGTAACTCTTATTCTATTGTGCATATGAAATACTGTGGACACATACATACGTGATATTGCATTGGGCAGGAATAGTTAAGGTTGTGAACCTTATTCCACTTCACTTATATCTTGCTATATTTACTTATACATCATGCATACATATTGACATGTACACCCTCGTACTTGATTACATGTAGATACTTAAACCTTGCTACACTTACATATACACTTCATATGATACTGTATTCATATGATTACTACCCTACCACGGCTTATTTAAGTGCCGGTTACGGGCCAAATTTGGGTCGTGACACTGAGATATTACTGGAATACCTACCAGTAAATCTTCTGCCTTGGCCAAGAACTTCGTGTAATGGCTCTCCTAGACACAGCGCGATCTCACCCCCAATACCGGGAGAGACGAAACCCTTGCCGATCCGCTCATTTCCTCTATTTGGCTCGGGACTGTACCCAACTAAAACCTGTTTGCACGACTCCTTTGAGCCATGGTAGGGTAGTAATCAAAGTACAGTGGGAACTCACACGAGACAAATGACGATCTCAGGTCGACGAACTAATCTGTACACATGTCACCAGGGAACTTCTATCTGACGTGAGGTATAATACCAACTAGCATGTTCCCGGTGAGTCTTGTCCGGTGTAATCATAATCCAATGAGCACCTGTATACATCATAGGTGAACCAACTGACACCAATGGCTTGTGAGACCGGCCACCGCCCCTCGTCGGGGTCTCGACTGTATACCCTAGTCTACTAATGGAGTATCGATGTCCAGTCTCGAAACTCCCACGACTAGGGACCTTTTAAGGATGCGCTTATAGACCCCAGCTCCTACGTATATGATCGCCATCATACTGCTGGTAGTCAAGAAAGAATCCTAAGGGTTCTATCAATGTGTAATAGTGATCTGTAAGGTCACCTAAAGCTGTATACGATGATAAAGATAAACCAGATAGCATACTATCATCTTGAGTAAGACTGTCCTACCGATATAGGTCCTCCCTCAATCATTGCAGTCACGTGCCTGTGTAATGGCTCTCCTAGACACAGCGCGAAATCAACCCCCAATACCGGGAGAGACGAATCCTATTCAACCGCTACTGTTTCTAAGTGCTTCGGGACTGCACCCAACTACTACCTGTTTGCATGACTCCTTTGAGCCGTGGTATAATCAAAGTACAGTGGGAACACACTCGAGGTGGAGTAGCAGTGTCAAGTCGACGGACTAAGCTGTACTCCTGTCACCTAGGAAATGTTATCTGACGATAGGTATAGTACCAACCAATAGTTCCCGACGAGTCCTGTCCAGTATACTCGTAACTTAACGAGCACCTGCATACTATCTCCAGTATGACGTACTGATGGCTGTGGGACAGACCATCTCCCCTGCTGGGATGAGAAGCGCACACGCTAGTCTACTCCGGAGTATCGATGCCCCGTCTCAATAATCCTACGACTAGGGACCTGTATAAGGATGTGCTTGTAGATTAGCCAGCCCCCACTAGTGTGACTGCCATCACAACGCTGGTAATCAAGCAAAGATCCTAAGGGCTCCACTAATATGTATAAGCGATATGCTAAAAGTGTTGGAGATAGTGCCCTCAGAGTCAATTATTGGATCACAGGTACGTGATTGCAATGATTGAGGGAGGACCTATCCCGGTAGGACAGTCTTACTCGAGATGATAGTATGCTATCTGGTTTACCTTTATCATCGTGTACTGTTTTAAGTGACCTGACACGTCGCTATTACACGTTGATAGAGCCCCTAGGGTTCTTGCTTGACCACCAGCAGTATGAGGGCGATCATATAAGTGGGAGCTGGGGGTCTATAAGCATATCCTTAAAAAGGTCCCTAGTCGTGAGAGTTTCGAGACAGGGCATCGATTCTCCATAGTAGACTAGTGTATACAGTCGAGACCCCGACGAGGGGCGGTGGCCGGTCTCACAAGCCACTGGTGTCAGTTGGATCACCTAAGATGTATACAGGTGCTCATTGGGTTATGAGTACACCGGACAGGACTCGCCGGGAACATGCCAGTTGGTCATATACCAGACGTCAGATGGCAGTTCCCTGGTGACATGTGTGCAGGTTAGTTCATCGACCTGGGGATCGTCATTTGTCTCGTGTGAGTTCCCACTGTACTTTGATTACTACCCTACCACGGCTCAAAGGAGTCGTGCAAACAGGTTTTAGTTGGGTACAGTCCCGAGCCACATGGAGGCAGTGAGCGTATCTTCAGGGGTTCGTCTCTCCCGGTATTGGAGGTGAGGTCGTGCTGTGTCTAGGAGAGCCATTACACGAAGCCCTCGGCCGAGGCAAGAAGATTTACTGGTAGGTATTCCAGTAGTATCTCAGGGTGTTCTGGGCTACACTCCGACACGACTTGTACCGCTTTTGGGGGTCTGACTTTTACCAACCCCCTAGGCCCGCCATGCGATGCTCATAGACGAACGGACCGGACTGTACGGATATTGTTACTGACAGGCTCAGTAGGGAGTCAGGCTGAGTTCGCTCACAGACGTCCCTTTTGGTCAATACCTGGTAGCCCGTTATGTATTGGCTTATACCTCTAACGTGCTAGTGGTTAAATCCACAAACAAGGTGTTGATGAGTCTTTAGAGTCCCCCACATTCTGTTACTCAGCTTTCGGGCGAAAGGTTGTAGAGGCCGTATGGAGATATGGCAAGGTCCGATCAGATACGTGCGGTATTGCACGGATCAAGATCGGACAGTCTGTACTATAGGCCGTATGGTTATATGGCAGGGTTCGATCAGACACGTGCGGTATTGCACGGATCAGGATCGAACGGATATTACTAGCCGGCTTTGGTATAAGCCGGATCCTAGTATAGAACAGTGTAGATTTTATCTCATTGCTTTTGTATTTCGGTCGAAATACAGATGCGGGTGTGTATGCACAGTATCGGGGTTTTTCCTGTAATTTATTACGGGACCAGTTTTCTGGAGTTGCCAGTTTGCTTTCCGTTTCGGCCGATTTCCATTGTTCCGTTCATTGGCCGAAGATTGGTGGAGGAGGGTTTATTTGCATTGTTGCAAATAAGCAATTGTGGAGGGGGTCTTTGCATTTTATCATGTCATGATTATAGCACCATCCTTTGACTTGATTTCTTCATGATGGCATGACTTTTTGAGTCATCATGGTTCATGATGGTTGGACTTTGTGAGGTGATGATGGTGGTGTTGAGTGTTGAGTTTATCTTGTGATTATTCCATATGATAACCATTCCTCTCTCTCTCTCTTGTATGATTCATATGGTCACCTCCCCCCTTGACTTTTCCCTCTCTCCTTTTCCTACATGGGCCGGCCACTTTAGGGTGGTGGTTGATGGATTCTTTTGGTGTGGCATTTTTGGTTCATATTGTGCTAAGAAAAGAGCTCTCTAGTTGATCTCCAAAATCCTTTCTTTCCTCCACCAAAAATGGCACCTCCACTACCCCAAAATTGAGACACAAGTTCTACTACATATTCTACAGCGAATCTTGGGCACGTCGAGTAGCCGGCTTCGTGCCCGAGTTGCCTCGGCATTGAGGTGGGAGCCCGTATAAGAAGTAGGCGATGTGGTGCACTTCCGGCGACGAGAAGGAGACGGGACATTCCGCAAGTGATCGGGACGATGACGAGAAGACCGGAGGACTTGGATCGTCGGTATATCTCTATTCCCTTTCTTGTAGTTAGCTAGGACTAGTTAATGGTTCGATCCGGGTATTAGTGCGCGGCGGTTTGCCAGTTCAAGAAAATTTAAAGTTTATCACCGCTTCCACATTTGGCCGTCGGATTGACGGCCGGGGCGCCGCCGTGCACTTACAGTGGTATCAGAGCCTCGCCATTAACTTAGTCTAGCTTGGTTTAATGTGTTTCCATTTCCGATCGATTAAAATGTTCCAAAATCTGCGTTTTCTCATGCATCAGTTTCTGTCAAAATTTTTTGGTGTCCAAAAATTTTTCAGGTTGTAAAATATTGATGTACTGGAAAATCTAAGAACTCTGTAAAATTTCGATGAAGTGAATCCACAGTGGGAGCGCGGAACCGCCGCATATACCCCCATTCCGCCGCTCTTCCGCCGCACACTGTGGAGATCACTTCACCAATTTTTTTCAGAGACTTTCTGGGCTTAAAATATGGGTTTTGGAATATTAAAATTGGGCCCAGGTTTTCTGTGAGTGCTACAGTTTTGATTGGGGGCCCACTTGTTAATTTTTGATCGATCGGATATTTTAAACACATTTTTCACAGTATTTACATTATATCTGCGACCGTGAATGTCACTTGATCAGTAAATCCGGTCTAACTGCTATAGCCCGGTTAGACGGATTTGCGAACGTGACTTTCACGTTGATATTTTGTTTTTGCTGTGATGTTGCGGATCGGTCGTGGGCGATAGCCTGGATGCAATGCTAGTACTGTTCTGTTGTATTATGTACATTTGATATTGCGGGGCGAGCGTCCGACATGTGGACTGCCGTCACTGCCTGATTGTATTATTATTTTGGGGCACGGCCAGGTTGCGGTCGTTGTACCCGTTGTATGTATATTTTACTTTCTGTACTAGGATTGCCCCGCGAAGGGGTGCACGGATAGCCGGGTTCTAGAGGGCAACGAGCCCGCATCTCATGGCATTGAGACGGAGGGGGCTTCACTCTAGGATTGGCGGGCTGTTCGCCGCACTCGTAGGGGGTACAGGTTGACCCAGGAGGGGTGCCCAAGTTACCGGATTCCGTGAAGTACTGGGTGGTCCATTCACGGTGCTGAAGGGGGCTGCCTCGCTTCAGGTTTTGGCGGGTGACTTGCCGCGCCCGTAGGGGTCTAGGATTTCATTGCACAGGCTATCCACACGACCAGGGGAACGTCGGGTTTCAGTAGTGGCTCTGTGAAACCCGGGGATCCCAGATATCTGTATTGTTTCTGTGATGCTGTTCATTCTCTGTGATGTTGCATTTTATTCACGCCTTGAGCGAATATAATATATTGGTATATATATTAGTAGATGTTGTATATGTTTTGCATCCGCGCTAGTCCAGTCCCCGCTCTGTCGTTAGTTAGCTAACCTAACGGGTAATGACGGGACCCAGTGGCGAATGCGGATGGCATATACGTACGTCAGTATATTTTCGTTCTTTGTGGTGTGATCAATTGATGGGACTGCATTGATTCGGATCAATGCAAGTTAAAACAAACCTAATCTGATGTTGTTGGAACACTTTTCAAAAAGCTGTTATTGCAAGGACGTTTACTTTTGTTTTGCATCGTGGTATTCATTGGAATATCCTGCTCCTCAGTCGACGAGGCAAGGGCCGAGATCCCTTCACCGGGAGTGACCCCTTGGACAGAAGTTTGCGTCAGGGCAATGACTTCTCTATAGCCGATTACTTTTGCTTTGCACCGTGGTATTCAGTTGGAATATCCTGCACCCCATTCTACGGGGAAAGAGCCGAGATCCCTTCACCGGGAGTGACCTCTTTAGCAACGGTTTTCGTCACTATATTTTTAAAAGCTATCAGTTCCTTCAACGATATCAAGTTCTTTACGTTAAAGGTTTTCGCCAGAAACCATTCGTAGCCCTCCGTCGTTTCATATGGGTAGTCAATAGTATTCAAGCTGTGTTTGTTGGCCAAAGTCAAGGCACAGTGTTTGGTAGCTGTTGGTTATTCATATGCAGCATAGATAGATGCGTTGGTTTGGAACAGTGGTATAGCCTTGTTGGCCAAAGTCAAGGGCTTGTGCTGGTGGATTCGAATCAACCTGGAGAATGACGGGTAGAACTTGACATGTGACTTATAATTTGTTGGCCAAAGTCAAGGTCATAAGAGCATGGGGCAGAAATCACATCGGGAGTTTCAAAAGAACTGAAACTTGCCAGATATGCGCATACCTTCTGGAGTGTGATAGCGTGAGCGGATTCCGTCACGTTATCATGCAATGATAGTTGGATCCCGATTCCCTCTGATGAGTTAGTTTACTCCTCGGGTAACCCCGACTAATTCTTCTTTCAGGTTTGGAGGAGAATTTGAGGTACAGTGGGAGGTTTCCAGATTAGATAAATTGGTGACCATTCTGATCTAGGTTAGAGTGCACGCTGAGTGTTTCTTTTCTCTCTCTCTTTGGCAGTGACCATTGACCCGACCCTAAGACTTTGACTCAGTGACCAAGTTGACCGAACCTTCTTAAACACCGGCTTTTGGATTGTCAGAGTTGCAAACCTCATTGCCACTCCTACTTTTACCCTTTTCTCCAGGACACCCCGTTTTACTACGAACGTCCACTTCCATTGGACAAAACCATCGTATGGTTAGATACGAACTCGAAAGAATTTGTTCGAGGATGGTTTCCGGTTCTGGAGAAAACGGATAGGATTATTCAGTTGTCTTTTCCTTTTACCCTCTCTCAGGTTACGAGTACTCCTTGGTTTAGGTGTAGTACACCTATTACGCAAATTGGATTGTCTTCTTCCAAACCTTAGGCTGGTGCCGACCGGTAGGGAATGAAGAAAACCAATTAGCATAACGATGGTGTGCAGAAGGTATTAAGTTCAGACAAAGCAAGGGATTAGTAAGAGGGCAAAGTAAATTGCAACAGATATTCACTACCAAACCAAATATTTCGTTACCACTCCCACATCACCTTTGTATTTCTCCAGGACACTCCGTATCACTACGAAGATCCACAGTTTATTTGGATACTCCATCGTATGGTTATATACGAACTCGAAAGGAACTTGTTCCAGTTCGGGGATGGATTCTGGTCCAGGAGAAATAGGAATAAGGTTTATTCAGTTGTCTTTTATCTTCACCTTCTCTCGCATTACGAGTGCTCCTAGGACTAGGACAGTACACCCATTATGCTTATTGGATAGTCTTCTTCCAAACCATAGGCTGGTGTCGAACGGTAGGGAAGGAAGAAAACCAATTGGCCTAAAGGGGTGTGCAGAAGGTAATGACTAAAGACATATAAAGGGATTTGGAGAGGTGGCAAAGAAATATACGGTTACAGTTGTGAATCTGGATAATGGAAGAGGCATTACTAGGAATACCAGAATACCCCATCGAAACATTTCAATGTTCAACCGTGTACTGTTAAAAGAAAACTGATTTCCCGATTAGACACTTGCTCCAGGGTATGTATTTACCAGGTTTGATTCTCACATCTGTATGGTTTTACAGATGATGAGTGGGAGTAAGTTATTGGGAATAGGGTGATCATCCTCATTATATCGGGATTCGTTGTAATCGGTGATATTTGAGGAGATCATCTGGGCTGTTTGCCGGTCGGCAAATATTTGGTTTTGAATATCCGCTGTTGTGCACCAATTTCAAATTGATATATCTGTACGTCTATTTTCATAGAGTGAGATATACCTTTTGATATTATGTCGATGACATTTACCTATATCAGTGGATGGTTAGGTAAGGAGCATTAAACAGCGGTGTAATTCTTCTTAACCATAAGTACAGTTTTCAATCTACGACACACAGTGAAAGAGTTGTTAGACTCGGCGGACTTATACAGAGTATTGTATGTTGTCCAGGGTCCATCAGGACAGAGGGGTTGGTCCTCGTACTATATTCGGTTTACTTATGACTTCTCTAGTTTTTAGACAAGTGTTTCGTGGAAACACAAGGTCCGAATTTGGAGAAGTTATAGGTATTTGAATAGAGTAGAGAACCAGGTGTAGCAAGTATCGGGATTCTTCAAAGTGATCGAAGATGTAGATACTTGTAAATGGTATTCAGTTGATAGTAGTGATTAAGAGAAATTGCTTCTCTTTCAGGTTACTCATAATTGGAAGCATTCCTAAGTTGAGTAACGCTGATCGGCCTCCTTCCATTTAGTTGACATGCACTGGAGACAGCTGCATGATTTGAATCTGGTTCAATTAAATTAGTGCCTCTGGTTCTATATTGGATATAGAACAGTTCATATCTTAACGATGTTAAGGTACGGGGAGTTGTCCGGTTTATGATTAAAACCAGACACTGGATAACTCAAGGCACGTTTCTGTAATGGCTGTTTGTGGGTTGACCCAGGCTATGATGAGGGTTGACTTTCTACCATCTGGATGAACAATAGCAATATTGTTCTACACTCGCCACAGTTTTATTAAAAATGGATTTTTTCAGAAAACAGTAGTGGGAGTATGGTAGAACTGGAAGTGATTCCAGAACCACAAACGATTACTGAAGATTTGATAAGGAACCTAAAGATTCAATCTGGATTGACATTCCATTGGCCACTCCGCAGATAAGGTGGGTAACTTCAGGCACCCGAGAGGTACTACGGTAGCCTCAAGGACGGTGACAGGGAAGTTCTTGTTTACCCACAATTACCATTGCTGTTGTTCCAGGCTGCGAGACCCGGCGGGAGGATGAGTATAGCGTCGTTCTGAACTAGTTTTAGAAGTGTACGTCTATATGACTCTGCCAGAGGGTTGTCGTAGTCAGTGGGAGCAGCGGAAGCATTGGTAGACAGGTAGCTTATGTCTATTTATAGACTAAAGCAGATGTAGCGGAGATAGATCATCTATTTCTGACGTGACAGTCATGGGTTTGACTTCATCAGAATAGGGGATGGATCTGTTGAGAAGGTAGTAGGGTGTGATATCCTGGTATTTGGATGACATACTCAGAATAGGAAAGGAAACTCCTATACTACAATCGGTTATACTTTGGTCGTCACACAGTAGTTTCTCCATATGGGACTTGGACATTATATCAGACAAACTGGTTACTAGATCTATGGTTTTAGATCTAGATTTGGGTGGTTTCCCAATCAGGGTACTTAGACAGCATTCTAAGAGTATTTAGAATGGACGACTCCATGCACGGTAGTGTACCTGCAGAAGATGGAGTCACCCTCTCTAAAGGTGTCTTATAGACTAAAGGGGAGAGGGATGTGCATGATTGACAGATCACTTGCTTAGGCAATTGAGTCAATCATGAGATGTCAAGTACCACACCAGATGTTGTTCTTGCACTAGATGCAATAAGTTGATATTGATCCTATCCTGGAGAAACAGTCGGAAGCAGTTTTAGAACATAAGTGGATGTTCTAGGGATATGATAACGACAGCCTCATTCGGGAAACAGTTATCATTCCAGGCTTCCAAGGTGACATGGACGACAAGGAAGTTGTCAGAGCTATAGTTATTCCTTCTGACAACGGGTAGTATTTTGGACAGTTGGTCCAAGGCAATACTGAGGGAGGCATGGCGCAGGATACTGATTAAGTTCAGTTGACGATACAGTCTAAGAAGTTTGGATTTGGAGTTCATTTATGAGCTATGTCCCATCAGACATCCAGACACATTCTAAGACAGGTATTGCTCATTTCGGGAGATGGGTTTCTCCGCGAACTTGAGATATAGAGAGACATGGAAAGAGACAACAAAGAGGATCCACTCACTGAGGCTATTCCTCGAACGCAATAGTTTCGCAAACGAGCTTTGTGAGACTGACTAGTAGAGGAGTTGGGTGTTCGGTATCACACGGGCTGTGAGTATGCGACATCGCAATAATTAGCCTTGAGTGCAAGTGGGAGATTGTTGGAGATAGTGCCCTCAGAGTCAATTATTGGATCACAGGTACGTGATTGCAATGATTGAGGGAGGACCTATCCCGGTAGGACAGTCTTACTCGAGATGATAGTATGCTATCTGGTTTACCTTTATCATCGTGTACTGTTTTAAGTGACCTGACACGTCGCTATTACACGTTGATAGAGCCCCTAGGGTTCTTGCTTGACCACCAGCAGTATGAGGGCGATCATATAAGTGGGAGCTGGGGGTCTATAAGCATATCCTTAAAAAGGTCCCTAGTCGTGAGAGTTTCGAGACAGGGCATCGATTCTCCATAGTAGACTAGTGTATACAGTCGAGACCCCGACGAGGGACGGTGGCCGGTCTCACAAGCCACTGGTGTCAGTTGGATCACCTAAGATGTATACAGGTGCTCATTGGGTTATGAGTACACCGGACAGGACTCGCCGGGAACATGCCAGTTGGTCATATACCAGACGTCAGATGGCAGTTCCCTGGTGACATGTGTGCAGATTAGTTCATCGACCTGGGGATCGTCATTTGTCTCGTGTGAGTTCCCACTGTACTTTGATTACTACCCTACCACGGCTCAAAGGAGTCGTGCAAACAGGTTTTAGTTGGGTACAGTCCCGAGCCACATGGAGGCAGTGAGCGTATCTTCAGGGGTTCGTCTCTCCCGGTATTGGGGGTGAGGTCGTGCTGTGTCTAGGAGAGCCATTACACGAAGCCCTCGGCCGAGGCAAGAAGATTTACTGGTAGGTATTCCAGTAGTATCTCAGGGTGTTCTGGGCTACACTCCGACACGACTTGTACCGCTTTTGGGGGTCTGACTTTTACCAACCCCCTAGGCCCGCCATGCGATGCTCATAGACGAACGGACCGGACTGTACGGATATTGTCACTGACAGGCTCAGTAGGGAGTCAGGCTGAGTTCGCTCACAGACGTCCCTTTTGGTCAATACCTGGTAGCCCGTTATGTATTGGCTTATACCTCTAACGTGCTAGTGGTTAAATCCACAAACAAGGTGTTGATGAGTCTTTAGAGTCCCCCACATTCTGTTACTCAGCTTTCGGGCGAAAGGTTGTAGAGGCCGTATGGAGATATGGCAAGGTCCGATCAGATACGTGCGGTATTGCACGGATCAAGATCGGACAGTCTGTACTATAGGCCGTATGGTTATATGGCAGGGTTCGATCAGACACGTGCGGTATTGCACGGATCAGGATCGAACGGATATTACTAGCCGGCTTTGGTATAAGCCGGATCCTAGTATAGAACAGTGTAGATTTTATCTCATTGCTTTTGTATTTCGGTCGAAATACAGATGCGGGTGTGTATGCACAGTATCGGGGTTTTTCCTGTAATTTATTACGGGACCAGTTTTCTGGAGTTGCCAGTTTGCTTTCCGTTTCGGCCGATTTCCATTGTTCCGTTCATTGGCCGAAGATTGGTGGAGGAGGGTTTATTTGCATTGTTGCAAATAAGCAATTGTGGAGGGGGTCTTTGCATTTTATCATGTCATGATTATAGCACCATCCTTTGACTTGATTTCTTCATGATGGCATGACTTTTTGAGTCATCATGGTTCATGATGGTTGGACTTTGTGAGGTGATGATGGTGGTGTTGAGTGTTGAGTTTATCTTGTGATTATTCCATATGATAACCATTCCTCTCTCTCTCTCTTGTATGATTCATATGGTCACCTCCCCCCTTGACTTTTCCCTCTCTCCTTTTCCTACATGGGCCGGCCACTTTAGGGTGGTGGTTGATGGATTCTTTTGGTGTGGCATTTTTGGTTCATATTGTGCTAAGAAAAGAGCTCTCTAGTTGATCTCCAAAATCCTTTCTTTCCTCCACCAAAAATGGCACCTCCACTACCCCAAAATTGAGACACAAGTTCTACTACATATTTTACAGCGAATCTTGGGCACGTCGAGTAGCCGGCTTCGTGCCCGAGTTGCCTCGGCATTGAGGTGGGAGCCCGTATAAGAAGTAGGCGATGTGGTGCACTTCCGGCAACGAGAAGGAGACGGGACATTCCGCAAGTGATCGGGACGATGACGAGAAGACCGGAGGACTTGGATCGTCGGTATATCTCTATTCCCTTTCTTGTAGTTAGCTAGGACTAGTTAATGGTTCGATCCGGGTATTAGTGCGCGGCGGTTTGCCAGTTCAAGAAAATTTAAAGTTTATCACCGCTTCCACATTTGTCCGTCGGATTGACGGCCGGGGCGCCGCCGTGCACTTACAAAAAGAAACACATGCACATATTAAAGTAGAAACGAACCAAGTAGCATACTACCATTTTGAGCAAGATTGTCTATACAACTGTGAATATCCCAAGCTTCCATTAAGTATTATACAAACTAGTATGATACAGTAATGGCCTCTAGGGCATATACACTAATAATCTCCCACTTGCACTAGGGCCATGTACTGGCGTATCGAAGACCTATCATCTCGATCAGCCGCTCGAACTGAGTCTGGGGTATGGCCTTCGTGAGTGGATCTGTAGTGTTATTTTCTATAGCAACCCTCCGAACCTCGATCTCCCGGTGATCCACGATCTCCCTGATTAGGTGATACCGCCTTAAGATGTGTCTGGACTTCTGATGGGACCTGGGTTCCTTTGCTAAAGCTATATCCCCGTTGTTGTCACAATACAGAGGTATTGGATCAACAATGGACGGAACCACCTGAAGTTCTGTCAAGAACTTCTTCATCCAGACGGCTTCTTTTGTGGCATCAGATGCTGCGATATACTCCGCTTCCATCGTCGAGTCAACAATGGTTTTCTGTTTGGAACTCTTCTAACACACCGCGCCTCCATTGAGAGTAAAGACATAACCCGACATGGATTTGGTGTCATCCTTGTCACTCTGGAAGCTGGAGTCAGCAAAGGCCTCGATCTGGAGGTATTTTCCGCCGTAAACCAAAAACATATCCTTAGTCCTTCTCAGGTACTTCAGAATATTCTTTACCGCTATCCAGTGCTTCTCCCCAGGGTTTGACTGATACCAGCTTACTACACTCAGTGCATAAGCTACATCTGGTCTGGTACATAACATCGCATACATTATAGAGCCTACCGCAGAGGCATAGGGTATAATAGACATGCGATCCCTTTCCAAATCAGTCTTGGGCGACATCTCTTTAGAGAGGGTGATCCCATGATAAGCTGGTAAATTACTGCGCTTGGAATCTTCCATACTGAATCTTTTCAGTATGGTGTCTATGTACCTGGACTGTGAAAGTCCTAATATCCTCTTGAATCTATCACGATAGATCCGGATCCCCAGAATGTAAGAGGCATCACCCTGGTCTTTCATGGAGAACCTGTGTGACAAGAACCCTTTGACAGATTGTAGCATAGGAATGTCATTTCTTATCAAGAGAATGTCATCCACGTATAAAACGAGGAATAAGACAGTTCGTGCTATAATTTTACTATAAATACATGGTTCATCTGGATTTTTGATAAAGCCAAATTCTTTGACAGTCTCATCAAAACAGATGTTCCAACTCCGCGATGCCTGCTTCAGTCCATAAATGGACTTAAGAAACTTGCACACCTTCCCGTTGCTCCCCCTCTGAATGAAACCTTCTGGCTGGTCCATATAGACACACTCCTCTAAATTTCCATTTAGAAAAGCGGTTTTTACGTCCATTTGCCAAATCTCATAATCGTGGAAGGCAGCAATGGCAAGAAGGATCCGAATGGATTTGAGTATATCTACTGGAGAAAAGGTTTCGTCATAGTCCAAACCAGGTCTTTGACGAAAACCCTTTATAACAAGTCTAGTCTTATAGGTTTCAACCTGTCCATCTACACCAATCTTCCTTTTGAAGATCCATTTGCAGCCTACGAGTTTTACCCCTTCTGGTGCAACGTCCAAAGTCCATACTTTGTTGGTGTACATGGACTCCATCTCGGTCCGCATTGCATCCAGCCGTTTTACCGAGTCAGTGCTCTGAATGGCCTGCTGGAAGCTAGTAGGCTCATCATTATCAGTGATGCAATCCTCTCTATCCCCGTCTATGAGAAAAGCGTAGTATCTCTCGGGCGGATTAGACTACCTACTACTCCTGCGGAGTGGCGCAGGAATGCCCTGTTCTTTCGAACCTTCTGGTTCTACTAAGCTTTCAGTAATAGCTTGTTGTTCTGGAATTTCTTCCAGTTCTATTGCGCCCCCACTTATCTGATTTTCCAAAAATTCAGTTTCTAAGAAGCAGGCATGACGAGAAACAAATACCTTTTGTTCCTCTGCGAAATAGAAAAAATATCCCTTGGAGTTCTTTGGATATCCCACAAACTTGCACTGTACTGAGCGTGCCTCGAGTTTGTCCGCATGCTGCTTTTTTACAAAAGCTGGACATCCCCATGTCTTAATGTGTTTAAGATAGGGTTTCTTCCTACTCCACATCTGATATGGTATGGTAGGCACTGACTTAGTTGGAACTCGGTTCAAAAGATATGCAGCTGATTCTATTGCATATCCCCAGAAAGATCGCGGTAACTCAGCGTTACTCATCATGGAACGTACCATATCCAATAGGGTTCGGTTCCGTCTCTCTGATACACCGTTATGTTGTGGAGTGTATGGAGGAGTAAACTTAGAGGGAATTCTATTCTCTTTTAAGTAATCTTGGAACTCGGCACTCAAGTATTCACCACCTCGATCAGATCTCAGTGTCTTGATACTTTTGTCTGTTTGTTTTTCTACTTCATTCTTGTATTCCTGGAATTTTTCAAAGGCTTCATATTTATGTTTCATTAAGAAGACATGTCCATACCTTGAAAAATCATCTGTAAAAGTAATGAAGTAAGAATAACCACTTCGCGCATGTGTAGACATTGTACCACATACATCGCTGTGTACGAGTCCCAAGAGCTCGCTCGCTCTTACTTCGTGTCCAGTGAACGGAGTCTTTGTCATCTTTCCTTTGAGACATGATTGACAAGTTGCATATGATTGATATTCGAACGGATCCAAATATCCTTCTTTATGCAACTTAGTTAACCTTGTCTCATTGATGTGACCTAGTCTACAATACCATAAGAAAGCATGATTTATTTCCGGAGACTTTCTTTTTTGTGTATTCTGGACATTGAAAATCTGTGGTTGGTTCAATACGTATATACCGTTGCTTAATGTACCCGACCCAATCAGAACATGATTAAGGTGAATGTTTACAACATTGCTTACAAATGCAAAATCATAACTTTCTTTAGACATTAAAGATACAGATATGATATTACAAGTCGAACTGGATACAAAATAACAGTCACGCAAAACCAAAACATATCCATCTGACAATCCCAAGTGATAGTCCCCCACGGACTCAGCATCCATGCTAGCTCCGTTTGCAACTCTGAGGGTCATATCACCTGCCTTCAAAACCCTACGCTTTCTCAGTGCCTGCAAAGAATTACAGATATGAGATCCTGATCCGGTATCCAATACCCAGGAAGTAGAGTTTATTGATAGGCAGTTTTCAATAAAATACACACCTGAAGCCGAAGCCACAACTTGCTTCGGGTCCTGGTTCTTGGCCTTCCAAGCCCTGCAATCTTTCTTCCAGTGTCCTTTCTTATGACAATAAAATCACTCTTCCTTCCCCACAAGCAGTCCCACAACCTTTGATACCTTTGCCTTTCCCTTAGCTTCCATTTTACTAACACTGCCCCTTGGTTTGGTGGGGGCCTTCTTCTTCTTTTCTTTGGTTTTCGCCTTGGACCTAGAAGAGGAAGCTCCTCCAACAAACAAAGCGGGTGTGTACCTGACTTTCTGTAGGGTGCCCTCTGCACTCCTCAACATGTTGAGGAGTTCCGAAAGTTCAACTTCTTTTCCTTGCATGTTGAAGTTCAGGATAAACTGGGCGTAAGTGGAAAGAAGGGACTGGAGAATCAAGTCAGTATAGAGCTCGTTCTCTAACGTGGTCCCGAGGTCCGCGAGCTCTTCAATGTAGCCAATCATCTTAAGCACGTGTTCTGCTACAGATGATCCGACGGCCAATCTCGCCGAAAACAACTTTTTCGAGACTTCGTATCTGGCGATACGGGATTGCTCTCCATATAGTTCCTTAGTATGGAGAAATATGGATTCAAGGTCCATATTCTCGTGCCTCCTCTGATGTTCATTGTCCATAGAGGCAAGCATGAGGCACTTGGCCTTCACGCAGTCAATCTCCCAGGTCTTACGGATTTCCTTATCCGCGACGCTGGATTGAGGACCTGGGACAGCGGGGGCTTTGGTGGTAAGGAGATACCCCAACTTATCATAAGTGATTGCCATTTTGACATTCCTGAGCCAATCTTTGTAGTTTGGACTTGTCAGTATATTTTTATCTAGTAGTAACTTAAGGCCGGTCATGATGTTTGGTCCCTGCAATTAGGAGAGAGAGAAGAAACACTTTAGCATGATGCTCTTGTAAGTTTAGAGTGGTTTTTAGTTTGTCTAAACAGGATGGCTCCCACTGTTTCTCGAATCCTTCCTCAAACCATAAAAGAAGAATTAGTCGGGATCAATCTCACCGTACAATACTTGTTTAACCGTTCAGCCAGGCCAGTGTCGGTACTTTGAGGGAGGTTTTACGACGCTTTCGCGAAATTCCTTAATTAAATAACCTCTTTTCCCTGTGGGCGTAGCCCCGCTAACACCTTTCTAGACACCTATTTGGTTTACAGCATTGATCGTTAAGTGATAAAGTTTCCCGAGGAGTAGCATATACTCACAGTAGGATCGGGATCCAAATATCATCGTGTGATAAAGCTGAAGGAATCCTACCAAAATCATCACACTCCAAATGGTATGCAGCACTAGCAAGTTTTAGTTTCTTTAGAAACTCCCGATGTGGATTTTTGCCCCATGCTCTTATGACCTTGACTTTGGCCAACAAATCATAAGTCACATGTCAAGTTCTACTCGTCATTTTCTAGGTTAATTTGAACCCATCCGTACCTACCCTTGACTTTGGCCAAAAAAATAGTACGACTGTCCCAAACCAACACATCTATCTATGCTACATATGAATATCCAATAGCTACCAATCACTATGCCTTGACTTTGGCCAACAAACACAGCTTGAATACTATTGACTATCCATATGAAATGACGGAGGGCTACGAATGGTTTTGGCGAAATCATGAACGTAGTAAACTTGATATAATCGAAGGAACCTGAGAGCTTTTAAAAGAAGTGGTTTAAGCTCCGCGTTTTTAAAAGTTTTCTGTTTTGGAAAAAACCAAGTGGTTTTGAAATTGTTCCAACAATTTAACTTTGGTTTGTTTTCTTTGCATTAATTTAATGCGTCCTATCAATTAATCCTACCATTGCAGAAAACAACGAAAATATGACGTACGCTTATGCCACCCGCATTCGCCACGGGGTCCCGTCATCACCCGTTAGGTTACTTAACTAACGACAGAGCGGGGGCTGGACTAGCGCGGATGTAAAACATAAGCAACGCCTACTAGATATCATATATAGATATATACATTCGTCAGATACAATGATAGCCATTCCAGATCACAGATGAACACATTGGATATACTAGGAATCCGCGTTTCGTTCGAGCCTGCAACGAAAGACGGATTACACGATCGCGATGAATAGCCAAACCCCACCCTAGACCCCTACGGGTGCGGAAAACTACCCGCCAAGTACCCGAAGTGAAGCAACCTCCCTCAACAACGTGAGAAGGCCACTCGGCACTTCAACGTACCCGGTAGTTTGTGCACCCTACCTTGGGTCTATCCTAGGAGGAAAAACAGTACAAGAAATAATATACAATGGCGGCTACAACCTCAACCCGAATGCGCGGCCATAAAAATAATATTACATCAATTTACAATTTACATCAAATGAAAGATAAATAAACTCTTATATCACAAACCCCAGCTATACATCCGCAACAATCCAACAAGTTCATATACACAATCCAACATCACAGATCACAGATATGTACAACCCGCACTAATCGACGTATAGCGATTAGTCGACGTTCAGTACATATATCACATTACAGATATAACCATTTAGCTAAAGTTTATAGAATTTTGATCAATATTCCAATTTGAAACTACCTCAAAAACAATATTGTTCTCTGAAGAATCTGGGCAGAAACAAATCATCTTAAAAAACACAAAACATCATGCTGAACACACTCAGGAAAAACGAGTCGCGACCGAGTCGACTCGGCCTTGGATCCGCGGCGAAACGCTTGGTTTCGCCGCGCTTCCGCGGCGGTCTGATCGAGTCGTGGGCTCGTTTTTCTTGGTTGTTCCTAAAAAACCCTGCACGTATTTTTCAGGTGTGTGGAAATATTTTTTGACCTATTTTTAAAAACGGCAGAAAGTACAAGATTTTTGATGGATTTTGCGATTTTTTTTGGATCGAAGTTCTAAACACTTTGCTAACATGTTAGTTGTTGTTTAGCTAGGCTCTGATACCACTGTAAGTCCACGTTACCCATCCCGGTGCTTACGGGGAGGCAGAATAGGTAAATAGCGGATTTTTAACACAAGGTAACATGGACTAAGAATAGAGGATCTTTGCTAAACAAAAACCAACAAAGCAACAACAAGTTCTAGCTACTATGTTAGATGGTTATACCTAGATCTTGAACTCCTTCTCTTCTTGTTGTGGTCCTCTTTCTTGCTTGCTCCTTGGTGTGGTGTAGACGGCTCATCCTCGTCGTCTTCTCTTTGCCGAAGAAAGATCCACCCGAAGGCCTCTACCTTGAGCTCCTACCTCAACCAAGAGGTAACTAGAGTGCTTGGCTTGCTAAACTAAGAACCCTAGAATGAGTAGAGAGAAGTCTTGATGGTTTTATCTCACAAGCTCATGGTTCTCAACACATGAAAGATGAGAGCTTTGAGAGAGGAAGAGGAAGAGCTAAGCATGAGAGAGAGAGAGCAAAAGAGAGTGAGTTAGAATAATACAACCATGCTCTCATATGAGAATAATAACAATAATAATATTAACTAAAGAAAATTGTGATGGTTAGTTGAAATGACCATTATCATTTCACATTTAATGCAATTTGCAAGAATCAAGAAGCATCTTGCAAAAGAAATGATCATGGTCAAATGGTCAACAAAAGTCAAATGGTCAACCCAACCTCAACCATGGCACAATTATCCTTAATTAATATTATTAATCATATTTCTCATTCTCATTAGGGTTTAGAAAAAGTCAACGGTCAACAACCTTAATGAGGTTCCTCTGCCTCTGTCAACTGTGCATACACACCCACATCCGTGTTCCGAGGAACACGAATACAATGAGACAAAACCAATCCCAAAACAAATACTAGGATCTGGCTTAAACCAAAGCCTTCTAGTAATAACTGCCCGGACACCAAACGTGCACAAGTGTGCGGATGTAAACGAACCCCGTCGCAAAACCATGCGACCTCTACTCTATTTTGCCCAAAGGCGAACAACCCTCTGTGTGGGACTCTAAAGACTCGACACTATGCTAGCAGTGGGTTTAACCATAGGCCGTAAGCAATACTAGCTATACGTAACGGTCCCCAGGTAGATGCCGATAAGAAGACTGATGAGGTGAACCCATCCGAACTCCTACTGAGCCTGAATGTGACAATCTCCGTACAGTCCGGTCTGTTCGTCTATAAGTATCGCATGTCGGGCCTAGGGGGCGGTAAACGTCAGACCCCTAATAGCGGTACAAGTCGTGCCAGAGTGTAGCCCATAACACCCTGAGAAACTACTGGAAACACTACCAGTAATTCTCGCTTGCCCTGGCCAGGGACTTTGTGTAATGGCTCTCCTAGACACAGCGCGATATCAACCCCTAATACCGGGAGAGACGAATCCTATCTAACCGCTACTGCCTCCAAGTGCTTCGGGATTGCACCCAACTACTACCTATTTACACGACTCCTTTGAGCCGTGGTAGAGTAGTAATCAAAGTACAGTGGGAACACACTCGAGGCGAAGTAGCAGTGTCAAGTTGACGGACTAAGCTATACTCCTGTCACCTAGGAACTATTATCGGATGATAGGTATAGTACCAACCAACAGTTCCCGACGAGTCCTGTCTAGTGTACTCGTAACCTAACGAGCACCCGCATACTATCTCCAGTACGACGTACTGATGGCTGTGGGATAGACCATCTCCCCTGCTGGGATGAGAAGCGCACACGCTAGTCTACTTCGGAGTATCGATGCCCCGTCTCGATAATCCTACGATTAGGGACCTGTATAAGGATGTGCTTGTAGATTACCCAGCCCCAAGCAAAGATCTTAAAGGCTCCACTAATATGTATAGGCGATATGCTAAAAGAAACACATGCACATATTAAAGTCGAAACAAACCAAATAGCATACTACCATTTTGAGCAAGATTGTCTATACAACTGTGAATATCCCAAGCTTCCATTAAGTAATATACAAACTAGTATGATACAGTAATGGCCTCTAGGGCATATACACTAACAATCGGGACGTGCGGGCGTCCAATGTAGAGTTTTCAGGTATTCTTAATTCGTATGTTATTTTGATGTACTTGTTAGTTTTACACACTTTGTGCCGTGGTTGGGATGGGAGTTGTGTTAGCTAGATCAGCCGTTTGTTATGTTAACTTCTGTCAGCGATTCATTTGTTGCGTGTAACGTTTTTAAAAATAAATAAATAAATAATTAAATAAATAAAATTCTTTAAGTGAATTTTATGATTTTCGGTAAAGCAAGACGTATTTTTCGTAAAACTAAACCGTAATTATTTTTCATTATAAATTTTAAAAAGTCCTATTTTAATTATGTAATTACTAGTAGATGATGTTTACTTAGTCACTTATAAACTTTTAGTTTAATTAAATATTTTTCCTAAATTAATTATTTTAAATATTAACATAAGCTTTATTTCTACACTAAATTAGTGTAAATTACAAATTTGAATGGGTTTAATTTGCAAAAGTGATCCATTGCATATTGGAATCAAGTATGTTTCATGCAAAATTCATTTTCAAATTTTTCCATGGTTCTAGACCATTCTAGGTTAAATGGAGTTAGGAAAATAAAGAATTTTTGTTAATTCATGAAAAGACTTAATTGAGTGATATTTTGTGAAACCTTCTATACTTTTCTATACACTTTTCTCACTCTCCTCCCCAACCTCCCTCCATGGCCGGCCCTCACCCTATGGCAGCCCCTCATTTTTACAACTTAATTTCCCTTAAAAAAAAATCCTCAAAAATCCTACAAAAATCCAAATAAAAATCCACAAATCCCTAATTTAATTCCTACCCACCATTCCTTGCTCATTTTAGCTTGGTTCTTGGAGCAAATTAGCATTTTTGGGAGGCTAAGTTTTTATGTTGATCCACAACCTTTGAGGTATAAAATCCTAAACCATAGTTAAATTGTTGTTTGCTTTCTTAATCTAGCTTAATTGCAAAATAAATTGTGGTTTCAATTTCAAGTTTCAAAATTCAAGTTAGGCTTTATAAAATCAAGTTATAGTTTTTATTAATTAAGTGGGGGTTATAATAGCTAGTTTAAAATTTTTAGAATAGAAAAATCTTGTATGGTTGTTGAATAATAATTTGTTCATTCAAAATTGTTTTAATTAAGTAATTTAGCTAACTAGATTTTTATAAAATATATATATTGGTGATATAAAATTCTAATTAATGTTTTTATCATTAGATTATAGTTTTAATGAGAATATTAACATGTTATCGGAATGAAAAACCTAATTTAGTTACTAATTTGAAGTTGATAATAGAAAATTGTGATAAAAATGCTATTTTTGATAACTAGATTTTAGAAATTCCTAAATAAATGAGATTTAAAATTTAATTATGGTTTCATTATATTATTATCATCATGAATTGTAGTTTAATAAGTTAATGTCATGACCCGAAAGTACGGAACGTGACCGGCACTTAAATTACGAAGCGTCTAGTGGCACAACGTAACCTAAGTAAGCCGAAGCCCAGAAATCTAAACCATAAAAAGAAGAAGAAGTAAAAGAAGACATGAAGAAAACAAGTTTAAAAGCATCAGCAAATTTTCCCAAAAATTTCGGCAGAGTCTCCTCTGTAAAAACTGGTCCCAAACGGGTACAACAAGTATAATATACACAAACAATAAAAAACATCCCCAAACGGAAGCTAGCTCTACGCCAAAAGGCGGAAACAACCACACCAATGCACAATAGTATACAACGCCAAAGGGCGAGGCTCAAAATTCAAAAGAAAACAAAATCCACGAGATATCATAATAATACAAGCGCGACTCTAAGGTCGAAACAAATAAATGGTCCAGTAAACTATCAAGTAATACAAGTTTGGTTGATGGAGCTTTCTAGATACAAATGAAATAATAAAAATATAACGGCGGTTCAGATACAAATGAACCAACCTACCGTGCAAATCACCCGGAATGAAAATGATGTGCCAGCAACTGCCAAGGGACCCTGTACATCAACTTGTAATAAAATTTGGCACAACGGGGGTGAGTTGCCAACTCGTGAGTAGAAGACATCTACGAAAAGAAATCGAATGCACGACGCTATCCTAGGTCATAATAATTTACTAATATACTCCTAGTCATCAAGTAAGACAGGATAATAAGCTACGTGTAAATGCAAATACTCCGTGCTCGTGTCAGTGCCTCATATAGTACTATGTCATATGAATGAGTATGCATGCACCATGAATGTAAAATGACCAATCCTGAAATCTAGGTATATCTGTATAAGAAATCATTAACTTTTGTCATAGTAAAATGTGTATAGAAATCTGAAATATCAACAATGAAATTCATGGAAATCCGTGTCAAGTATCGACACAAAGCATGTAAATCTCAAGTCTCAATACCTCATAATCTCAATGTCTCATAGTCTCAATATCTCGGGCTCCGTCAGTCCGGATCGGCCCATATCATCAAATCTCACGACAACGGTCGGTATCCTCCGGATATCCGCCGCGCCAGACATCACCGGTAGGTTTCCTTCCCCTGCCAGGCTCATCGTCTACAACTCGATCTTCTTTCCCCGAGGTACCATACCGGGCCCACCATGTACCCGAGACGGTTCATCCACTCCTCGAATCGGGTCTCGAAATCCAACAGAAAACATGAAATCTCATGGTGGACGATACATACATCATGAGAAAACCGTATCTTATGTTTTAAAAAGAGAGGAGGAGAGAGAAAGAAGTTTTTATATATTTTTGCGGTTTTCCCCAAAATCCAGAAATCTCATAGAAAACCAAAATCCCAAAATCATAAGTAAGTATATGATAAGTGTCGGCATATGCCCATAATACTGCATGATAACAAGGAAATATGAATGCATGAAATGTCTAAGTAATCAATGCCATGTCTATACTAACCCCAGAGAGCAATCACGATATTACATCAATCTAGCTGTTAGCTGATTGCATCAATAAACGATAATATGATCTAAAGTGTACGTGACATAGCAATTACCGATGATGATGTGTGTGAGCCGGCAAATAAGTGTGTGTGGAATATGCGCATCATCGGTAATGGTGCTAGTGTCCTAACAGGTAGAGTTTGATTCTGATTATAGAAATATATGTATGAATATGCAACATTATGATTACAGTATGAATGTAAAGACAGATGTGCAATAACCACTCATTTGATATACAAGTATAACTACAATTATATGTCTCGAGCCTAACTACTGTCCATCTAACCTCCTAAAGAACTAAACCTAAGAACTAGTTGATAAGAAATAAGGGTACACCTAAAGTCTGAGTCCATATCTCTAATAGTCGGCGATCCAGCCTCAATAGCGTCACGTACGTAGTACGGTTTCCTCGAAACAAGAGTGCGGATCAATCATCACATCTATGCCTCGTACGGTAAAATCCATCGTACGACATCCCAATATCGGGGTACGGGTCAAGTATCACCTACGTGTCTCATCATTCGTATAATATCATCATCAACACATGTCATGATCGAGGTGCTATACTGTAATCGCATACATTAATCATATATCATTGTCAACATAAATATATATCGTTAATTTATCCTCAGAAATGTCATGTCAAATATATCATATCTTGATCAAGTCACATATGTCAAGTCATGATCAAGTTACACCTTTATGATATCGCAATCAAGTTACATCTATATGATGTCGTAATCAAGTCACACATATAACATATCAGAATATCAATCACATGTTACGGTCCGAGTGCTATTTTAGAGTCCCATGTACCTCTATATCATCACCACCCTTTATTATCTATGTATACCTATTCATTATCTCATTTTCTAATGATCTGCTAATATCATAATACGACCGTATAGTCAAGAATCACGGCATCAAGCCCAGCTATACTATTTCATTCCTGTGTATCATATCACATCATTGTATCCCATATACGTGTTGTATATATATATATATACCTATACCTAGTCCTATATATATATATATACACATACACGTATACACCACGTCGAGTTTCAGTGTGTGCGTGTGTGTGTATCTACCTGAAACCTACGAATCTCTTCCAAGATATTCATCCTCTGGTATGGTCTTCCTAAATCAGTCTAGTCCAGCCTAGGGTCATTACTAGGGTCCTACTCATTAAGAATCTAGGGTCACCTCTGGCTTCCTAATGTCAATAAGTGTTATTCCTATTCTACGATTGCGGGGGTGCTAAACGCCATCCACCCGACTTCCCCCGTAGATATACATCTACTCACCTGGTCCTTGTCTGCCGAAGACGGTGTCGCCATTCTCTTCTTCATCGTCCGCAGTCCACGTGAGGGGTACCTATATGCAAACACATATAATATCGTAAACTGAATCACAGAAAAAAACAAAACGACGCACGAAATGCGCATGGGTTAGAACCTATGTCCCGCTCATGCAAAAGACCAAATATGGCTCGATATCGGCGTACAAACGCCAATTGATCGAGATAAACATCAACGAACAACTCATAGTTTTAAAACTCATTACTTATAATATAAAACTTGGTTTAAATTATCGGAACCCTAAAAATCGATCAAATCGTCCGATTTCGTAAAACCCGAAAACGCAAATTTACCATTTTACTTCAAAGCTTACTGTTTAAACGAAACTAATGGTCATGATACTCATTAATTAGCATAACTAGATTATACAAACCACTACTATATTTTTATTACACAAATTTGTATTAATTTGAAATTTCTAGTTTGCAACCTTTAGCAATTTTCAACATCTTACAAGCAAAATGTCACAATATCACATTTAAACTGGATTTTGCATGAATTAATACAATAAACTACAATTCATTGATGATAATGATATAATGAAACCATAAATTATATTTTAAATTTCATTTATTTAAGAATTTCCAAAAACTAGTTAGCAAAAATGACATTTTTATTAGTATTTTTCAATTATCAAAAGAAACTAGTGACCAAACTAAGTTTTTCATTCCATAAACAAGTCAATATTCTCATTAACACAACAATCTAATGTTACAAACATTAATTGGAATTTAACTCACCAATATATATATAATATAGAAATCTAGTTTGCAAAATTGTTTAAATTAAACAATTTTGGATCAACAATTTACAATATATCAACCATGCATGATTTTCCATTTCTAAAAGTGTCAAACTAGTTATTATAACCCTAATTAATTAATAAAAATCATAACTTGATTTTATAACCCTAACTTGAATTTTTAAAACTTGGAAATAGAATTAATTTCTTAAATCTAAACATGCTTAAATGAAACATCTACTAACAATAAATCGAAAGAATAAAATTTATACCTTCACACAAGAATTCCAAATATGAAAATAAGCCTCCAAAATGAATGCTTTCCATCTCCAAAATCCATGTAAAAATGAGCAAAGAATAAAGGGTAGGAAATAAATAGGATTTTATGGATTTTTATTTGGATTTTTGATGATTTTTGGAGGTAAATTAAATTTTGAAGATGGGAGGCTGCCATGGGGGGTTGAGGCCAGCCACACCATGGAGGAGGGAGAGGAGAGTGAGAAAAGTGAAGAAAAGTGTAGAAACTTCACCCAAAATATCAACTCTTTATGTCTTTTCATGATTTTATTTAATTTCTTTCATTTCTTTTCTAAACAACTCAAGAAAAATCTAGAAACATGGTTAAAATTTGCAACTAAATTTTGCATGATAAACACTAAATTCTAATATGCAATAGTTCATTTTTACAAATTAAACCCCTTCAAATTGGAAATTTACACTAATTTAGTGCATAAATAAAGCTTATGTAAATATTTAAAATAATTAATTTAGGAAAAATATTTAATTAAACTAAAAATTTATAAGTGACTAAAGAAACACCATTTACTAGTAATAACATAATTAAAATAGGTATTTTTAAATTTATAGTGAAAAATAATTACGGTTTTGTTTTACGAAAAATACGTTTTACTTTACCGAAAATCATAAAATTCACTTAAACGATTTTATTTATTTAATTATTTTTAAAACGTTACAGTTAATTCATGCAAAATCAAGTCTAGAAGTGAAATTGTGAAATTTTGCTTAAAAGTATCGAAATCGGGCAAGTTTGCAAACTAGAATTTCAATTTAATACAAATTAGGGTGTTAAAAAATATAGTAATGGTTTCTATAATTTAGTTATGCTATTTAATGAGCATTTTGACAATTAGTTTCATTTAAACATCAAGTTTTGAAGTAAAACGGTAAATTGGCGTTTTCGGGTTTTACGAAATCGGACAATTTGATCGATTTTAGGGTTTCGATGAATTAAATCATGTTTAATATTATAAGTAATGAGTTTTAAAACTACGAGTTGTTTGTTGGTGTTTTATCTCGATCAATCGGCGTTTGTACGCCGATATCGAGCGATATTTGGTTCTTTTGCATGAGCGGGTCATAGGTTTTAACCTATGCGCGTTTCGTGCGTCGTTTTGGTTTTGTCCGTGATTCAGTTTACGATATTATATGTGTTTGCATATAGGTATCCCTCACGTGGAATTCGGACGAGGAAGAATAGGAGGGCGATATCGTTTTCGGCAGACAAGGACCAGGTGAGTAGATGTATATCTACGGGTGAAGTCGGGTGGATGGCGTTTAGCACCCCCGCAAATGTAGAATAGGAATATTACTTATTGTCATTAGGAAGCCAGATGTGACCTTAGATTCTTGGTGAGTAGGACCCTAGTAATGACCTTAGGTTGGACTAGACTAATTTAGAAAGACCTTATCAGAGGATAAATATCTTGGAGGAGATTCGTAGCTTTCAGGTAGACACACGCACACGCACACACAGAGACTTGACTTGGTGTATATGTGTATGTGTATATATATAGGATTATGTGTAGGTATATATATATATATATATATATATATATATATATATATATATATATATATATATATATATACACACACAACATGTATATGTGATACAAGGATGTGATACGATACATGGGGATGAAACAATATAACTGGGATTGATGCCGTGATTTCTTGGCTATACAGTCGTGTTATGATGTTAGCGGATCATTAGAAAATGAGATAATGGATATGTATACATAAACAATAATGGGTGGTGATGATATTGAGGTACATGAGACTCTAAAATAGAAACCGGACTGTAACCTGTGACTGAATCACGATATGATATATGTGTGACTTGATTACGATATCATATAGTTGTGATTGATTACGATATGATATAAGTGTGACTTAATCACGATATGATATGCGTTACATGATATTTCTGGGGATAAATTGATGATGTATATTTATGCTGGCAATGATATATGATTGATGATATTGGGATGTATGCGATTACAGTACAGTGCCTTTGATCATGACATTATTTGATGATGATATTAAATGAATGATGATGTACGTAGGTGATACTTGACCCGTACCCCGATATTAGGATGCCGTACGATGGATTTTACCGTACGAGGCATAGATGTGATGATTCATCCGCACTCTTGATTCGAGGAAGTCGTACTATGTACGCGACGCTATTGAGGCTGGATCGTCGACTATTAGAGATATGGACTCAGACCCTAGATGGATTCCTATTTCTGATCGACTAGTTTCTGTAGTCTAGTTTCTTAGGGGGTTAGATAGATACTAGTTTAGGCTCGAATCATTTAGTTGTAGTTAGACATGTATATTACTAATGAGTGGTTAATAAACATTCATCTTTACATTCAGATCGTAATCATCAAGTTGCATGTTTGTACATACGTTTCTTTATTCAGTATGAAACTCTGCCTGTTAGGACACCAGCACCATTACCGATGATGCGCATATTCCACATACACTTATTTCCCGGCTCACATATATCATCATCGGTAATTGCTATGTCACGTACACTTTAGAACATATTACCTTTAATTGGTAGAATCAACTAAAGGCTAGATCAATATAATATTGTGATTACTCTCAGGTGTTAGTCTAGACATTGCATTAATTACTTAGACATTTCATGCATTCACATTTTCATGTTATCATGCAGTATTTTGGGGATTATGCCGAAACTTATCATTTGCTTACTCATGATATTGGGATTTTGGATTTCGATGAGATTTCTGGATTTTGGGGAAAACCGCAATAGTATATATAAAAACTTCTCTGTCTCCTCCTCTCTTTTTAAAATATAAGTTGCGGTTTTCTCGTGATGTATGTGTCGTCCACCATGAGTTTTCATGTTTTCTGTTGGATTTCGAGACCCGATTCGAGGAGTGGATGAACCGTCTCGGGTACATGGTGGGCCCGGTCTGGTACCCCGGGGCAAGAAGATCGAGTTGTAGACAATGAGCCTGGCAGGGGAAGACTACCTACCGGTGATGTCTGGCGCGGCGGATATCCGGAGGATACCGACCGTTGTCGTGAGATTTGATGATATGGGCCGATCCGGACTGACGGAGCCCGAGATATTGAGACTATGAGGTATTGAGACTTGAGATTTACTTCTTTTGTTTCGATACTTGACACGGATTTTCATGGATTTCATCGATGGTATTTCAGATTTCTATACCAATTTTACCATGATAAAGGTTAAAAATTTCTTATACAGATATATCCAGATTTCAGGATTGGTTGTTTTATATTCATGGTGCATGCATACTCATTCACATGACATATTACTATTTGAGGCACTGACACGAGCACGGAGCATTTGCACTTACACGTAGTTTATTACCCTGCCATTACTAGATGACTAGTGTTATAGTAGTGTATTATTATGACCTAGGACAGTATCGTGCATTCGATTTCTTTTCGTAGATATTTTCTACTCACGAGTTGGCAACTCACCCCCGTTGTGCCAAATTTTATTACAGGTTCGATGTACAGGTTTCCTTGGCAGCTTGCTGGCACATCATTTCTTTCAGGGTGATTTGCACGGTAGGTTGGTTCACTTGTATCTGGACCGCCGTTGTACTTTTATTATTTCATTTGTATTTAGTAAGCTCCATCAACCAAACTTGTATTACTTGATAAGTTTAAAGGACCAGTTATTTATTTCGACCTAAGAGTCGCGCATGTATTATTATGGTTTAGTGGATTTGTTTTCTTTTGAGTTTTGAGCCTCGCCCTTTGGCGTTGTATATTTTGTGCTTGGTGTGGTTGTTCCGCCTGTTGGCGTAGAGCTAGCTCCCGTTTGAGGATACTTTTTATTGTTTGTATATATATTATTCTTGTTTGTACCCGTTTGGGGCCAGTTTTTACAAAGGAGACTCTGCCGAAATTTTTGAGAAAATTGGATGTTACTTTTAAACTTGTTTTCTACATGTTTTCCTTTACTTCTTCTTTTATATGGTTTAGATTTCTGGGATTCGGCTTACTTAGATTACGTTGCGCCTCTAGACGCTTCGTAATTTATGTGCCGGTCACGTTCTGTACCTTCGGGTCGTGACAAAGTTGGTATCAGAGCGCTAGGTTTAACCTTGTATAAGTCTAGGGTGTCCCTTGGTTGATAGAGTAGGTGACTCAGGTAGAGTGACATACCGTGGGTATGATCCGCGGCATACTTACGATACGCTACTCTGCTTAAGGAGCCTTAGGATGTACATTTCTTTGCAGCATATTTCATTCGTTCCTTTGATCTATCTTCGTCGATATCGGAGGGTGGTTTCTGTTACAACGGTCGCACGAGCAGAGGGAGCTGCGGATCGTATGTGATGACCATTAGGATATCGTTTATTCTTGAGGATTAAAGCATTGTTTAGCGTGCGGACGAAGGGTATTCACATGCTATCCAGACAAAGTTAAAGGATTCGAACGATTGTCAGAAACCCATTTTCCCAAGTTTAAGGTATTCGGAAGAACATGCAGGTATTTCTATGGACCCTCTAGAAGAATGAAACCCTAACTCGACATAATGAACACGAGAACGCCTTTGAACCTTAGGGTTTACGGCAGTTCCACGGTGCCATTAGTGAGGCTTGGGTTTGCCCTTCTACGGCTGGTCCGCAGATGCTGGGGTATGTACTGGATATTTTTAAACTGTACTTGAGTGTTGAGCTCTCGGGGAATTATGGATTTTGATGAATCGATCGAAAAGTTTAACGTAGTCCGGATATCAGGTGAAATGATAGATTACGTGGGAGACTCTAGAAATGAGTATTGCCGTTGGTAGCGCAGTCAGCACACCTATGAAGAGACGAGTTCGAAGCAGTCGACATCAGAGGAAGGAGGTGCACATTGATGATAGTGTTTACGATTGTGATTTGGTGATTTGAATTTCATATTTCCGTTGTTTGGATTTTGGTATTTTGAGGATTTTGTTCTACTATTGGTATTTCTTATATGTACATTCATTACATTCTATTCGTGTTTCATATATCAGTTGTATTGATGTTGTTTTGTACATACCCAGTGCACTCGATTTGGTTTTATACATTTTGAGATTTTGATTTGATTTCGTGCATATGGGTTACACATGATTTTGACATATGCTTCGACCTAGTTTTCATGCACTTTCGTACTGTGATTTCGATTTTGATATTCGGTGTATGTTTTCGTGCACCATGTACACCTGATTGAGATTCTTGTGCACACTTGGCGCACTTGATGCGATTTTGTGCACACCAGATGCACTAAATCTGGGTTTTGTGCAGATTGGATGTACCTGATATTAGAGTCATGCACGCCCGTTGCACTTGACAGATGTTTTTGGTGCACACCTGTTGCACTCAGTTTTGTTTTTGTGCGTATTCGTGGCATCTGTATTTGGTTTCGATTTCAGTGCGCACCTGACTCACATGATATTTTTATGATGTGATTGTGATTGATTTCAGTTTGAGCAGTATGTTTTTATAATCATTACTATTTGATTTAGTAATCAGGCGGGACGTGTATGTTAAGTAAAATATATATATGTATAGCTATTTTTTTTTAAAAATAAACATCCGCTACTTATGCCATAACACGTGCATCACACGGCGATTTTCAAAAGGGGTTCTTGCATGCTTCTTTATCCAGATGTTTGGACGATTTTACTACGATGCGCACTATATATAAGTTATAGTTTTGATGTATATTATATTGGTTTTCGTATTAGGTTTTGATATTTTATTTTCACCATAACTCCGATAAATGCGTTATACTTGACGGAGTTGATTTTAGTTATGTATTGATGATTTCGGAGTCCCGACGATTAGAGTGTTTTGGTTGAATGCCTTAGTAATTTGGGGGGGGGGGTTTAATTTAAATTCGGGGACCGAATTTCTTAAAGAGGTAAAGATTGTAACGTTTTTAAAAATAAATAAATAAATAATTAAATAAATAAAATTCTTTAAGTGAATTTTATGATTTTCGGTAAGTAAAACGTATTTTTCGTAAAACAAAACCGTAATTATTTTTCATTATAAATTTTAAAAAGTCCTATTTTAATTATGTTATTACTAGTAAATGATGTTTACTTAGTCACTTATAAATTTTTAGTTTAATTAAATATTTTTCCTAAATTAATTATTTTAAATATTAACATAAGCTTTATTTAGACACTAAATTAGTGTAAATTACAAATTTGAATGGGTTTAATTTGCATAAGTGAACCATTGCATATTGGAATCAAGTATGTTTCATACAAAATTCATTTTCAAATTTTTCCATGGTTCTAGACCATTCTAGGTTAAATGGAGTTAGGAAAATAAAGAATTTTTGTTAATTCATGAAAAGACTTAATTGAGTGATATTTTGTGAAACCTTCTACACTTTTCTATACACTTTTCTCACTCTCTTCCCCAACCTCCCTCCTTGGCCGGCCCTCACCCTATGGCAGCCCCTCATTTTTACAACTTAATTTCACTTCAAAAAAAAAAGCCTCAAAAATCCTACAAAAATCCAAATAAAAATCCACAAATCCCTAATTTAATTCCTACCCACCATTCCTTGCTCATTTTAGCTTGGTTCTTGGAGCAAATTAGCATTTTTGGGAGGCTAAGGTTTCATGTTGATCCACAACTCTTGAGGTATAAAATCCTAAACCATAGTTAAATTGTTGTTTGCTTTCTTAATCTAGCTTAATTGCAAAATAAATTGTGGTTTCAATTTCAAGTTTCAAAATTCAAGTTAGGGTTTATAAAATCAAGTTATGGTCTTTATTAATTAAGTGGGGTTATAATAGCTAGTTTAACATTTTTAGAATAGAAAAATCTTGCATGATTGTTGAATAATAATTTGTTCATTCAAAATTGTTTTAATTAAGCAATTTAGCTAACTAGATTTTTATAAAACATATATATTGGGGATATAAAATTCTAATTAATGTTTTTATCATTATATTGTAGTTTTAATGAGAATATTAACATGTTATCGGAATGAAAAACCTAACTTAGTTACTAATTTGAAGTTGATAATAGAAAATTATGATAAAAATGCTATTTTTGCTAACTAGATTTTAGAAATTCCTAAATAAATGAGATTTAAAATTTAATTATGGTTTCATCATATTATTATCATCATGAATTGTAGTTTAATAAGTTAATTCATGCAAAATCAAGTCTAGAAGTGAAATTGTGAAATTTTGCTTAAAAGTATCGAAATCGGGCAAATTTGCAAACTATAATTTCAATTTAATACAAATTAGGGTGTTAAAAATATAGTAATGGTTTCTATAATTTAGTTATGCTATTTAATGAGCATTACGACCATTAGTTTCAATTAAACATTAAGTTTTGAAGTAAAACGGTAAATTGGCGTTTTCGGGTTTTACGAAATTGGACAATTTGATCGATTTTAGGGTTTTGATGAATTAAATCATGTTTAATATTATAAATAATGAGTTTTAAAACTACGAGTTGTTTGTTGGTGTTTTATCTCGATCAATCGGCGTTTGTACGCCGATATCGAGCGATATTTGGTTCTTTTGCATGAGCGGGTCATAGGTTTTAACCTATGCGCGTTTCGTGCGTCGTTTTGGTTTTGTCCGTGATTCAGTTTACGATATTATATGTGTTTGCATATAGGTATCCCTCACATGGACTTCGGACGAGGAAGAAGAGGAGGGCGACATCGTTTTCGGCAGACAAGGACCAGGTGAGTAGATGCATATCTACGGGGGAAGTCGGGTGGATGGCGTTTAGCACCCCCGCAAACGTAGAATAGGAATATTACTTATTGTCATTAGGAAGCCAGACGTGACCTTAGATTCTTGGTGAGTATGACCCTAGTAATGACCTTAGGTTGGACTAGACTGATTTAGAAAGACCTTATCAGAGGATGAATATCTTGGAGGAGATCGTAGGTTTCAGGTAGACACACACACGCACACACAGAGACTTGACTTGGTGTATATGTGTATGTGTTTATATATATATATGACTATGTGTAGGTATATATATACACAACATGTATATATGATACAAGGATGTGATATGATACATGGGGATGAAACAATATAACTGGGATTGATGCCATGATTTCTTGGCTATACAGTCGTGTTATGATGTTAGCGGATCATTAGAAAATGAGATAATGGATATGTATACATAAACAATAATGGGTGGTGATGATATTGAGGTACATGAGACTCTAAAATAGAAACCGGACTGTAACCTGTGACTGAATCACGATATGATATATGTGTGACTTGATTATGATATCATATAGATGTGACTTAATTACGATATGATATAAGTGTGACTTAATCACGATATGATATGTATGACATGATATTTCTGGGGATAAATTGATGATGTATATTTATGCTGGCAAAGATATATGATTGATGATATTAGGATGTATGCGATTACAGTACAGTACCTTTGATCATGACATTATTTGACGATGATATTAAACGAATGATGATGTACGTAGGTGATACTTGACCCGTACCCCGATATTAGGATGCCGTACGATGTATTTTACCGTACGAGGCATAGATGTGATGATTGATCCGCACTTTTGATTCGAGGAAGTCGTACTACGTACGTGACGCTATTGAGGCTGGATCGTCGACTATTAGAGATATGGACTCAGACCCTAGGTGGATTCCTATTTCTGATCGACTAGTTTCTTTAGTCTAGTTTCTTAGGGGGTTAGATAGATACTAGTTTAGGCTCGAATCATTTAGTTGTAGTTAGACATGTATATTACTAATGAGTGGTTAATAAACATTCATCTTTACATTCAGATCGTAATCATCAAGTTGCATGTTCGTACATACGTTTCTTTATTCAGTATGAAACTCTGCCTGTTAGGACACCGGCACCATTACCGATGATGCGCATATTCCACATACACTTATTTGCCGGCTCACACACACATCATCGGTAATTGCTATGTCACGTACATTTTAGAACATATTACCTTTAATTGGTAGAATCAACTAAAGGCTAGATCAATATAATATTGTGATTACTCTCAGGTGTTAGTCTAGACATTGCATTAATTACTTAGACATTTCATGCATTCACATTTTCATGTTATCATGCAATATTATGGGGATTATGCCGACACTTATCATTTGCTTACTCATGATATTGGGATTTTGGATTTCGATGAGATTTCTGGATTTTGGGGAAAACCGCAATAATATATATAAAAACTTCTCTCTCTCATCCTCTCTTTTTAAAATATAAGTTGCGGTTTTCTCGTGATGTATGTGTCGTCCACCATGAGTTTTCATGTTTTCTGTTGGATTTCGAGACCCAATTCGAGGAGTGGATGAACCATCTCGGGTACATGGTGGGCCCGGTATGGTACCCCGAGGCAAGAAGATCGAGTTGTAGACGATGAGCCTGGCAGGGGAAGACTACCTACCGGTGATGTCTGGCGCGGCGGATATCCGGAGGATACCGACCGTTGTCGTGAGATTTGATGATATGGGTCGATCCAGACTGACGGAGCCTGAGATATTGAGACTTTGAGATATTGAGACTATGAGGTATTGAGACTTGAGATTTACTTCTTTTGTGTCAATGCTTGACACGGATTTTCATGGATTTCATCGATGGTATTTCAGATTTCTATACCAATTTTACCATGATAAATGTTAAAGATTTCTTATACAGATATATCCAGATTTCAGGATTGGTTGTTTTACATTCATGGTGCATGCATACTCATTCACATGAC
Source organism: Agapanthus africanus (assembly GCA_030015575.1). Lineage (NCBI taxonomy): Eukaryota > Viridiplantae > Streptophyta > Magnoliopsida > Asparagales > Amaryllidaceae > Agapanthus > Agapanthus africanus. The sequence goes on from CM057338.1 coordinate 809,563,273, forward strand.
ATATTACTATTTGAGGCACTGACACGAGCACGGAGCATTTGCACTTACACGTAGTTTACTACCCTGCCATTACTAGATGACTTGTGTTATAGCAGTGTATTATTATGACCTAGGACATCGTCGTGCATTCGATTTCTTTTCGCATATGTCTTCTACTCACGAGTTGGCAACTCACCCCCGTTGTGCCAAATTTTATTACAGGTTCGATGTACAGGTTTTCTTGGCAGCTTACTGGCACATCATTTCTTTCAGGGTGATTTGCACGGTAGGTTGGTTCACTTATATCTGGACCGCCGTTGTACTTTTATTATTTCATTTGTATCTAGTAAGCTCCATCAACCAAACTTGTATTACTTGATAAGTTTAAAGGACCAGTTATTTATTTCGACCTTAGAGTCGCGCATGTATTATTATGGTTTGGTGGATTTGTTTCCTTTTGAGTTTTGAGCCTCGCCCTTTGGCGTTGTATATTTTGTGCTTGGTGTGGTTGTTCCGCCTGTTGGCGTAGAGCTAGCTCCCGCTTGGGGATACTTTTTATTGTTTGTATATATATTATTCTTGTTTGTACCCGTTTGGGGCCAGTTTTTACAAAGGAGACTCTGCTGAAATTTTTGAGAAAATTGGATGTTGCTTTTAAACATGTTTTCTACATGTTTTCCTTTATTTCTTCTTTTATATGGTTTAAATTTCTGGGCTTCGGCTTACTTAGATTACGTTGCGCCTCTAGACGCTTCGTAATTTAAGTGCCAGTCATGTTCTGTATCTTCGGGTCGTGACATTGCATGACACGTATTTCAGTCATGTGCCAATCGGATCAGAGATAGAGATTCGTCCGTCGTTGTGATCTTTCAAGAGATGTTGGATTTGACGTTCTCCTGGGTATAGACTGGTTAGCTACGTGCTAGGCGTCTGTTGACTGCCGCGAGAAAACAGTCAGGTTTTGTTTTCCCGGTGAGTCAGTTCTTGTTGTGCAGGGGGACAGTGGTGCCGCCTCTTACAGCTTGAATTCAGGCTTTTTCGCTAGTCGGCTTTTGTGGAGAGGATGTCGAGAAGTCTTGGCGTTTATTCATGATACCGGAGCCACAGAAGGTTTGTTGAACCGGGTTCCTTTCGTACGAGTGTTTTCAGACGTTGTTCCAGATGAGCCGGCGGAGCTTAGGGAGCTTAAGGATCAACTGCAGAGTTGTTTATTGGGGGGCTTGTGCGTCTGAGTGTTTCGCTTTAGGAGCTCCTATTCTGTTTGTCAGGAGAAGGACGGCAGTTGAGCTTGTGTATTGATTGATCGTCAATTGAACCGGCTTACGGTGCGGATAGGTATCCTTTACCTCGCATTGTTGATTTCTTTGATCAGCTCTAGAGTGTGAGACATTTCTAAGTTTTTTTGGGATCAAGTCATCATTGTTGCGGGTTCGGAGTGATGTCATTCCAAAGTCTGCTTTTGTGCGTGCTACGGGCTTTATGTGTTTTGGTGGTGTCATTGGACTCACCAATGCCCTAGCAGCATTCGTGGATGTGATGAACCGGATTTTCTCAGGCCGTTCCTCGACCAGTTATTGTTGTGTTATTGGTGACATTCTGGTCTATCTAATGTGTCGTGAGGAACTTGAGCAGCACTTGAGTATTTGTTTTGCGGACACTGGGAGAGCACCAGCCGTTTGCTAAATTCTCGGAGTGTTCACTCAGGCTTGATTGTATTGACTCCTAGGTCTTGTAGTTACGGGAGACGGTTTTCGTATGGTCCCGAGAAAGATCGAGGCCGTACAGCTTTGGTCCAGACGTGTGCAGGACGGAGATCCGCAGATTTTTAGGCTTAGCAGGTTTTTATTTCCGTTTCGTGCAGTATTACTAGTGTATCGCTGCACCGTTGACTGAACTGACCAGAAAGGAGGTTTTTTTCTTTGGACTGAGGCATGCGTGCGGAGTTTTCGGCAGTTGAAGACTCGGTTGACAACTGCACCAGTTCTTTTTTTGCTTTCTGGTTCGGGCGACTTTGTGGTTTAACTGTGATGTTTCGCGAGTGGGGCTCGATTGTGTACTGATGTGACACTATAGAGTTATTGCTTATGCTTCCATACAGTTGGAGGAAGTGCGAGCAAGATATCCCACTCCTGATCTGGAGATGGCCGCAGTGGTCGTGCGTTGGAGATTTGGAAACACTACTTGTTCGGAGAGCCGTGTCAGATTTTCACGGACCACCAGAGATTAATATACATCTTCCTGCAGCGGGTTTTGAGTGTTGAGACAGTCTTCTGTAGATTTACAGTTCTTGTGCGATCGTGGAGTATAACTTAAGTTCGCCTTTACTGAGGAGACAGCTTGCTCTTGTCCGCGCCCGACCACCTTTCCTTAATCGCTTTCGCGAGGCACAGACCGCCGATGCTCGTTTGTCAGAGATTCTTAAGCATACTCGGCTGGGTAAAGATTCGGAGTCCTTGATTTGTGACTAGGATGTGCTATGTTTAGGGACGCGTTTGTGTGTTCCTGTTGCAGATGGGCAGAAACGCGAAATCCTAGAGCAAGCACATCAGTCAGCTTTCTGTGTTCATTCAAGTTCCACCAACATGTGACGTGACTTGTGAGATAGTTACGGGTAGACCGGGATGAAGAGTGAAGTTTCGAATATCATTTCAAGGTGTCTGTCTTGTTGTGAGCTAAGGTTGAGCATCTGAGACCGGCTGGAGAGTTGCAACCTTTAACCGTTCCGGAGTGGGAATGGGAGCGGATCTCCATGAATGTCGTTGTGGTGTCTACCCAGTTTTAGTCAAGGTGTGACTCCATTTGGTGTTCTTTGTCCGGTTATACTCGGTTTGCTCAGTTGTTCTTTGTTAAGTTTGTGCGTTTGCACGGAGTTCCTTCATGCGTTGTATCCAATAGAGGCACCCTGTTTGCTTGCCGTCTTGGACAGGAGCTTCAGGAAGCCTTGGGTACTGGTTGAGCTTTAGCTCCGCTTTTCCATCCGCAGGATGATGGTTTTGTGAGAGCGGGCTATATAGAATCTGGAGGATATGCTTGTGCGTACGTACTAATTGTTGTCGGCAGTTGAGATCGTCACTTGCCATTGTTAGGATTCTCTCTCGATAGTTGTTATCAGGAGATACTCCAATTGGAAACCTTTAGGTTTTGTTTGGTAGGTTGTGTCGATCGCCAGTCTGTTTTTCTGACTCTGTGTAAGTAGGATTTTTGGATCCCAGCTAGTCTAGAGACTTCGGAGATGATCCAGTTGGATCATGTCAGGATGAGAGTAGCCCAGTGCAGACAGAGGTCTTATGCCGACTGTGGTGGTCGCAGACATGAGTTCGCAGTGGGAGATCATGTATTCCTACGGATTTTCCGATAAATGACGTGTTGAGTTTTGGGCTGCTTGTCTCAGGATTGTAGGTCATTTCGAGATCCTTAAAGCGAGTTAGTTCCGTTGCCTTTAATTTAGCACTTCCGCCCAGATTATTGAGTATTCACCCCGTATTCCTTGTGTCGATACTTCGCAAATACTTTCATGACCTTTCTCACATGTTTCAGCATCAGACTATATAGCTTGGACGCGATCTTTTCATTCACCGGCAGCCATTTGTGTTAGTGGTTCGGCTGGTGGAGAAACTTCGGTCAAGGGTCTTGCCATCTGTGGAAGGTTTTCTTAGACGTAGCCGTATAGTGAGGTGATCACTTGGGAGGCTGCGAGCGAGGTATGAGAGTTTTGTAATCTTCTCTTTGAAGGTACGCTTAGTGAGAATTTTAAATTCGGGGACGAATTTTTATAAGGGGGAGATTGTAACGCTTTAGATTTCGGTTAGTGTTAATTTAGACGTTAATCCGGGTTTACTGTAAAAAGTTTACCAATTTGGGTTCCTCACATTTTATAACATTTAATTAATAATTTATTTTTATTTGTTATGGCATGCACGCACGTGTGCACGTTAATGCGAGGGTTTGTTTTGTGTTAATCTTGTTCTTTGCAACCATGACAACTTAACCCCTAATCTAAATCCTTGCTTTAATCCTTAACCCTAATCCAAGATATTTATGTGAGAAGAGAAATATTTTCTTAGGTTTTTGTTTGTGTGAGGAGGTGGCATGATGAGGTAGTGTGAATGCATTGATAGTGCATTAATGCAATACACTCTCCCTCACCCTACACTCACCTCCCTCTCTCTTTATCATTCACTCTCTTTCATTTTCTCTATCTCTTGCTCATATTCTCATCTCCTTCAGTCTCTCAAACTGAACACTCATCATTCTTTCACAAATCCATCTCAAAACTTCACAAAAACTCACAAAAATCACATCTTTGGCTTGGTTTTGCCTCTTGGATGCCTTGGAGCTTGCAAAGCTAGGATCTTTGAGTTCTTTGGGTTAGGTAATGATCTTTTTCTGTTCTTTAAGTGCTTATTGTATAGCTTAGCTTTTTAGTTTCAGTTTAGATCGCGTATCGTATCGTTTCGGGTAAATATCGTATTTTTAGTGTTGTTCTGGGGTCTGGCATGATCTGCTATCAAACCAGGTAATTGTTGCAAAAGTTCCCATCACAGTGACCTAGTGTAGTGACCTAGAACCTACCCTAAAAATACGAGCCCCTTTCCTTTCCGTACGGCCGCAGATTTATTGCTTCTGGCCAAAATTTACTGCTAGACTAGGGAGTTGGGGTTTGGGTTTTTGTGTAGGGGTCTCTGGGGTTGTATGTGGTCTCATGGTACTTGCAACTTTTACAAATTTTTGGTACAGAAAAATCTGGGACCACTTGCTTGTTTTCTTGTGTTTCGTTTCATGCGTTACGTTATCCGATACGGTTCGTATTCTGTGTTCTGTTGCTCTTGAGTTGGTTTCGTAGTGTCGCTATGCACGTTAGCTACAATATGAACACTTGAGAGTACGTTTGTGTTGTCGCGTTGGTCCGTGTAGTTTGTACGTATTTTGGGTCTATTGCTAATATACACTTGTTTTATTGTTTTAATGTTTTAGGTTCGCAGGCGGGGATTTCGGGCGCTGCGACGAAGGGAAAACAGGTGGTTGGCTTTACTTAGCTAGGAGCGTTGGTGAGTAGATTTAACATCTACAGGGGAATCGCCCGCATGGCGTTATGCGTCTGGGCTAGAGATGTTATAATATTGTCGCATATTCTATTTCATATATAGAGTTGCGCATACACCTTATTGCTTAGATACTAGTTGTACTTGGACTTGTACCCTTAAGACACTGTACTATTATTGACGGCTCATGTTTCCCGAGCATTGATTGTATGCCACACACACCGTCAATAATTTCCATGACACGCACATCACACATATAGATAGGATATTGTTTGGTTAGGGCCATTGAGACATTGATTCATATTTCTTTATGTATATAACATATAGCATACCTGTATACCTACATGCTTACACATATGCCTTGACATGCTTACATGCTAGTTACCTGTATACCTATAGGGTATTGTACCATTAGCGATAGGTACATACACACATAATGACATAGCTACATGTATACCTTGCATACATACTTCACTTATACCTGGAGGGTATATTACATCATTACTGATAGGTAGATACATATACCTTGTTATACATTTATGTTTACTCATATATCTAGTTATAGCTATATGTTTACCTTTACTTGATGTTATATAGTCTTGGAGAAATTAGGAACCGCATGATATATATTTTAACTTGTTGCAGTTAAATAGCGGATTTTCCTTTATTTGCTTACATTACAGTTTTCTATTGCATATATTATATTCATGGATTTTCGCATTGAGATATGGATTTTTCACGATGTTTTCTGGATTTGAGGACCGTGGTAGTTTCATGAAATTATGCATTATTTGAAAAACCCGGATTCTTTTGATATGATATTTCAGCATCCACCATGAGTTTTATCGGTTTTGATATATATACCCCATGCGAGGAGGAGTCCGGGGCCGTATGAGGGTACATGGTGGGGCCCGGAGGTACCCCGGGGCAAGAAAGGGATGTCGATGTAACATGCCGATAAGGCCTGGCAGGGGAACCATACTTTCCGGTGACATTGCCTATGACTCGAAGGTTATCGTGGGGATACCGACGTGAGTCATGTACGTATAGATACGTCGAAGGACGAGGGTCGAAGCTGGGCACTCGGGTTTTCGGATAGCGTATGATACGTACCTATCAGGGTGCCAGTCATGGGGACAACACCTGATAGATCAACATTTATATGTCGATGCTTGACACAGGTTTTCATGATATTTTTACTCCTAAATATATATAACAGTGGAATGGGACGCTGTTATATATATATATATATATATTAGTGGAATAGGACGCTAATATATATATGTATACATATCAATTATATACATCATCATAATTATTCATGCAAATATATTTAGGACATATGGGATTCACTTGATATTGGATTCAGGATATATAAGATTCACTTGATATTGGATACAGGATATATTAGATTTACTTGATTTTGTACATTCAGGACATATGAGATTTGCTGATATGTACATTCAGAATTTCTGAGAGTTACACGTTATGAGAGCCAATTTGGGGGCTGATTTGAGGAAAATGGGATTTGGATTGTCTTGATGGACTTTATGTCCTACCGCGATGTCAGGATTCCGTGAGAATGACATGTTTTATTCCATACTCCGCATTTATTGTTTATGCACTGTTTCATGTATTAGTAGTACCTGATAGTGTACCTTCCATGACTGTTGCATTTACATACTCTTATTTTATATGCATTGCTTCATGTATTAGTTGTACCTGCTAGTGTACCTTTCATGACTGTTGCATATATACATTGTCATATCATTACTTCATGTATTAGTAGTACCTGATAGAGTACCTTACATGATTGTTGCATACAGATTGTCATATTATTATTGCTTCATGTATTAGTTGTACCTAATAGTGTACCATTCATGACTATTGCATACATATGACCATTTATTGCTATTAGCTTGCATATGTTAAATTCGCGCTGTACGTACATACTTGCGATTATCTGCATATGTTATTTACTATTCACGAGTTGGCAACTCACCCCCGTTATGCCACAGTGTTTTGCAGGTTGATCCTCACAGTAGTCAGAGGCGGGGCTATTATCATCTATCATATTATCTTTTGCTGTGGATACCGCTTCGGCTCACATTGCGCAGTTTTGCTTTAGGTGGGTTTTGTGGTTATCCGTTCATGTTGCTTATTGTATATTCGTTGTATCATGTACTCTCCATTTACCATTATCTTGTATGACTTAGAGACCTGTTGTGAGAACGGTATTGTATATTATTTTGTGACTTGGAGTTCTTTTATGCAGTTTTATTTGTATCGTCTTTTATTTCTTCACTACGGCATCGTATATCTGTTGTGGTGGTTGTTTTCCGCCTTTGGGCGTGTTTTGCTCCCGTTTGGGGATGCTTTTCTTATATTTTTGTTGTACCCATTTTGGGGCTGGTTTTTACAAAGGAGGTGCTGCCAAAATTTTTAAAGGAAATAAAGTTGGACTTTTAAAGAATTTGGGTTGAGATTTCGAAGGTTTCGAAAATGCTATTATTTCTTACTACTTTTGATGGTTTAGATTGCTGGGTTTTCAGCTTACTTAAATTGCGTTACGCCTGTAGACGTTGCGTAGTTTAAGGGCCGTCACGTGCCAATTTCGGGTCGTGAAAAAGTTGGAATCAGAGCGCTAGGTTTTACCTTTCGGAGTATAGGATGACCTTGATATGATGGAGTAGGTAGCTTAAGCAGAGTAACGTAGTGTGTGTATGTCCGCAGCATACTCACGATGCGGTACTCCGCCTAAAGTGACCTAAGTACAAATTGCTTGAAATTCCTTCCTTGATGATACATATCCTTGTGATTCGATTTCCGTGTTCTTATCGAATCCTTTTTCCATTTATAGCTTTTGCCGCCGATGACTATGGGGATTCAGAGTGATGCAGTGAGGGCTGAGGTCAGAGTCGACTCTGGTGGGACGAGGACTGACCAGGATGGCATGCTCATTGCACTGGAGCAGATGGATCCGCCTTCGACAGATCGTATCGATAGGCTTGTGGCAGAGATATAGGACTTGCGCCGGACGATGAGTTCATTGGTTGAGGCCATTCAACCGCAGCGACAGGAGGTTGTCACCCATGTTACCCAATTGTTCCTTGCAATCAATACACAGCATTCCGTCACCTACACAGCACCAGTGGATGCAGCCCCAGTTGATGAGGCACGTCTTCTAGAGAATTTGGGAGTTCCGGAACAGTGGAGGACTCGTACCGGTGTACCAGCCCAGAGACGGAGGCCTAGCCATCGAGACAGATTCCGTGACCGTCGTGGGAGTAGCAGAGGCTTAGGATGAGGACAGTCGTTCAGCTCTCATCCCCAGGAGGGTCAGCAGTCATCGCGTGGATGCTATCGGTGAGGGAGTTTGGATCATCGGGTTCGAGTTTGTACGGAGCCACGTGAGCGCGGGGTAGCTGTACCGCAGAGAGGAAGAGTTCAGCCAGTTGAGGGTAGGGGGCAGACACGAGAGTTTGCTTCTACTCATCGGGACGCGCGGGCGTCCAATGTAGAGTTTTCAGGTATTCTTAATTCGTATGTTCTTTTCATGTACTTTTTGTTTTACACTTTGTGTCATGGTTGGAATGGGAGTTGTGTTAGCTAGATCAGCCGTTTGTTGTGTTAACTTCTGTCAGCGGTTCTTTTATTGCGCGACACGTATTTCAGTCGTGTGCCAATCGGATAGGAGATAGAGATTCGTCCGTCGTTGTGATCCTTGTAGAGATGTTGGATTTGACGTTCTTCTGGGCATGGACTGGTTAGCTACGTGCTAGGCGTCTATGGACTGCCGCGAGAAAACAGTCAGGTTTTGTTTTCCCGGTGAGTCAGTTCTTGTTGTGCACGGGGACAGCGGTGCCGCCTCTCACAGCTTGAATTCAGCCTTTTTCGCTAGTCGGCTTTTGAGGAGAGGATGTCGAGGATTCTTGGCGTTCATTCATGATACCGGAGCCACAGTGGGTTAGTTGGACCGGATTCCTTTCGTGCGAGAGTTTTCAGACGTTGTTCCAGATGAGCCGTCGGAGCTTAAGGAGCTTAAGGATCAGCTGCAGAGTTGTTTGTTGGGGGGCTTGTGCGTCTGAGTGTTTCTCTTTAGGAGCTCCTATTTTATTCGTCAGGAGAAGGACGGCAGTTGAGCTTGTGTATTGATTGATCGTCAATTGAATCGGCTTACGATGCGGATAGGTATCCTTTACCTCGCATTGACGATTTCTTCGATCAGCTCCAGAGTGCGAGACATTTTCTATGTTTATTTGGGATCAGGTCATCATTGTTGCGGGTTCGGAGTGATGTTATTCCGAAGTCTGCTTTTGTGCGTGCTACGGGCTTTATGTGTTTTGGTGCTGTCATTAGACTCACCAATGCCCTAGCAGCATTCATGGATATGATGAACCGGATTTTTTCAGGCCGTTCCTCGACCAGTTATTGTTGTGTTATTGATGACATTCTGGTCTATCTAATGTGTCGTGAGGAACTTGAGCAGCACTTGAGTATTTGTTTTGCGGACACTAGGAGAGCACCAGCCGTTTGCTAAATTCTCGGAGTGTTTGTGTTGACTCCTAGGTCTTGTAGTTATGGGAGACAGTTTTCGTATGGTCCCGAGGAAGATCGAAGCCGTATAGCTTTGGCCCAGACGTGTGAAGGACGGAGGTCCGCAGATTTTTAGGCTTATCAGGTTTTTACCGCCGTTTCGTGCAGTATTACTAGTGTATCGCTGCACCGTTGATTGAACTGACCAGAAAGGAGGTTCTTTTCTTTGGACTGAGGCATGCAGATGGGCAGAAACATCCTTGATTTGTGACTAGGATGTGCTACGTTTAGGGACGCGTTTGTGTGTACCTATTGCAGATGGGCAGAAACACGAAATTCTAGAGTAGGTGCATCAGTCAGCTTTCTATGTTCATTCAACTTCCACCGACATGTGACATGACTTATGAGATAGTTACGGGTGGACCGGGATGAAGAATGAAGTTTCGGATTTCGTTTCAAGGTGTCTGTCTTGTTGTGAGCTAAGGTTGAGCATCTGAGACCGGCTGGAGAGTTGCAACCTTTAACCGTTCCGGAGTGGGAATGGGAGAAGATCTCCATGAATGTTGTTGTGGTGTCTACCCAGGTTTAGTCAGGGTGTGACTCTATTTGGTGTTCTTTGTCCGGTTATACTCGGTTTGCTCAGTTGTTCTTTGTTAAGTTTATGCGTTTGCACGGAGTTCCTTCATGCGTTGTATCCAATAGAGGCACCCTGTTCGCTTGCCGTCTTGTGCAGGAGCTTCAGAAAGCCTTAGGTACTGGTTGAGCTTTAGCTCCGCTTTTCCATCCGCAGGATGATGGTTTTGTGAGAGCGGGCTATACAGACTCTGGAGGATATGCTTGTGCATACGTACTAATTGTTGTCGGCAGTTGGGATCGTCACTTGCCATTGTTAGGATTCTCCCTCGATAGCTGTTATCAGGAGATACTCCAATTGGCAACCTTTAGGTTTTGTTTGGTAGGTTGTGTCGATCGCCAGTCTGTTTTTCTGACTCTGCGTAAGTAGGATTTTTGGATCCCAGCTAGTCTAGAGACTTCGGAGATAATCCAGTTGGATCATGTCAGGATGAGAGTAGCCCATTGCAGACAGAGGTCTTATGCCGACCGTGGTGGTCGCAGACATGAGTTCGCAGTGGGAGATCATGTATTCCTACGGATTTTCCGATAAATGACGTGTTGAGTTTTGGGATGCTTGTCCCAGGATTGTAGGTCCTTTCGATATCCTTAAAGCGAGTTAGTTCCGTTGCCTTTAATTTGGCATTTCCGCCCAGATTATTGAGTATTCACCCCGTATTCCTTGTGTTGATACTTCGCAAATACTTTCATGACCTTTCTCACATGTTTCAGCATCAGACCATATAGCTTGGACACGATCTTTTCATTCACCGGCAGCCATTTGTGTTAGTGGTTCGGCTGGTGGAGAAACTTCGGTCAAGGGTCTTGCCATCTGTGGAGGGTTTTCGTAGACGTAGCCGTATAGTGAGGTGATCACTTGGGAGGCTGCGAGCGAGATATGAGAGTTTTGTAATCTTCTCTTTGAAGGTACACTTAGTGAGAATTTTAAATTCGGGGACGGATTTTTATAAGGGGGAGATTGTAACGCCTTAGATTTCGGTTAGTGTTAATTTAGACGTTAATGCAGGTTTACTGTAAAAAGTTTACAATTTCGGGTTCCTCACATTTTATAACATTTAATTAATAATTTATTTTTATTTGTTATGGCATGCACGCACGCACGTGTGCACGTTAATGTGAGGGTTTGTTTTGTGTTAATCTTGTTCTTTGCAACCATGACAACTTAACCCCTAATCTAAATCCTTGCTTTAATCCTTAACCCTAATCCTAGATTTTTGTGTGAGAAGAGAGATATTTTCTTAGGTTTTTGTTTGTGTGAGGATGTGGCATAATGAGGTTGTGTGAATGCATTGATGGTGCATTAATGCAAGGTTACACTCACCCTCACCCTACACTCACCTCCCTCTCTCTTTATCATTCATACTCTCTCATTTTCTCTATCTCTTGCTCATATTCTCATCTCCTTCATTCTCTCAAAATGAACACTCATCATTCTTTCACAAATCCATCTCAAAATTTCACAAAAACTCACAAAAATCACATCTTTGGCTTGGTTTTGCTTCTTGGATGCCTTGGAGCTTGCAAAGGTAGGATCTTTGAGTTCTTTGGGTTAGGTAATGATCTCTTTCTGTTCTTTAAGTGCTTATTGTTCAGCTTACCTTTTTAGTTTCAGTTTAGATCGCGTATCGTATCGTTTCGGGTAAATATCTTACTTTTAGTGTTGTTTTAGGGTCTGGGATGATCTGCAATCAAACCAGGTAATTGTTGCAAAATTTCCCATCACAGTGACCTAGTGTAGTGACCTAGAACCTACCCTAAAAATACGAGCCCCTTTCCTTTCCGTACGGCCGTAGATTTATTGCTTCTGGCCGCAATTTACGGCCAGACTAGGGAGTTGGGGTTTGGGTTTTTGTGTAGGGGTCTCTGGGGTTGTATGTGGTCTCATGGTACTTGCAACTTTTACAAATTTTTGGTACAGAAAAATCTGGGACCGCTTGCTTGTTTTCTTATGTTTCGTTTCACGCGTTACGTTATCTGATACGGTTCGTGTTCTGTGTTCTGTTGCTCTTGAGTTGGTTTCGTAGTGTCGCTATGCACGTTAGCTACAATACGAACGCTTGAGAGTACGTTTGTGTTGTCGCGTTGGTCCGTGTAGTTTGTACGTGTTTTGGGTCTATTGCTAATATACACTTGTTTTATTGTTTTACTGTTTTACTGTTTTAGGTTCGCAGGCGGGGACTTCGGGCACTGCGACGAAGGGAAAACAGGTGGTTGGCCTTACTTAGCCAGGAGAGTTGGTGAGTAGATTTAATATCTATAGGGGAATCGCCCGGATGCTATTATGCGTCTGGGCTAGAGATGTTATAATATTGTCGCATATTCTATTTCATATATAGAGTTGCGCATACACCTTATTGCTTAGATACTAGTTGTGCTTGGACTTGTACCCTTAGGACACTGCACTATTATTGACGGCTCATGTTGCACGAGCCCTGATTGTATGCCACACATACCGTCAATAATTATCATGACACGCACAACACACATATAGATGGGATATTGTTTGGTTAGGGACATTGAGACATTGATTCATATTTCTTTATGCATATGACATATAGCATACCTGTATACCTATATGCTTACACATATGCCTTGACATGCTTACATGCTAGTTACCTGTATACCTATAGGGTATTGTACCATTAGCGATAGGTACATACACACATAATGACATAGCTACATGTATACCTTGTATACATACTTCACTTATATCTGGAGGGTATATTACATCATTACTGATAGGTAGATACATATACCTTGTTATACCTTTATGTTTACACATATATCTGGTTATACCTACATGTTTACCTTTACTTGATGTTATATAGACTTGGAGAAATTAGGAACTGCATGATATATATTTTAACTTGTTGCAGTTAAATAGCGGCTTTTGCTTTATATGCTTACATTACAGTTTTCTATTGCATATATTATATTCATGGATTTTCGCATTGAGATATGGATTTTTCATGATGTTTTCTGGATTTGAGGACCGTGGTAGTTTCACGAAATTATGCATTATTTGAAAAACCCGGATTCTCTTGATATGATATTTCAGCATCCACCATGAGTTTTATCGGTTCTGATATATATACCCCATGCGAGGAAGAGTCGGGGGCCGTATGAGGGTACATGGTGGGGCCCGGAGGTACCCCGGGGCAAGAAAGGGATGTCGATGAGGCCTGGCAGGGGAACCATACTCTCCGGTGAAATTACCTATGACTCGGCGGTTATCGTGGGAATACCGACGAGAGTCATGTACGTATAGATACGTCGAAGGTCGAGGGTCGAAGCTGGGCACTCGGGTTTTCGGATAGCGTATGATACATACCTATCAGGGTGCCAGTCGTGGTGACAGCACCTGATAGATCAGCCTTTATGTGTCGATGCTTGACACAGGTTTTCATGATATTTTTAATCCTAAGTATATATAGCAATGGAATGGGACACTGTTATATATATATATATATATATATATATATATATATATATTAGTGGAATGGGACGCTAATATATATGTATACATATCAATTATATACATCATCATAATTATTCATGCAAATATATTTATGACATATGGTATTCACTTGATATTGGATTCAGAATATATGAGATTTACTTGATATTGGATACATGATTTATATGAGATTCACTTGATATTGGATACAGGATATATGAGATTTACTTGATTTTGTACATTCTAGACATATGAGATTTGCTGATATTGTACATTCAGGATTTGTGAGACTTACATAATATGAGAGCCAATTTGGGGGCTGATTTGAGGAAAATGGGATTTGGATTGTCTTGAAGGACTTTATGTCCTACCACGATGTCAGGATTCCGTGGGAATGACATGTTTTATTCCATACTCCGCATTTATTGTTTATGCACTGCTTCATGTATTAGTAGTACCTGATAGTGTACCTTCCATGACTGTTGCATTTACATACTCTTATTTTATATGCTGTAACGTTTTAAAAATAAATAAATAAATAAATAAAATCCATTAGGTGAGTTTTCTGATAATCGGTAAAATAAAACGTATTTTCCGTAAAACTTAACTATAATTATTTTTCAATATAGATTTAAATACGCCTATTTTAACTATGTAATTGCTAGTAATTGATATTATTTGGTCACTTATAAATTTCTAGTCTACCTAAATATTTTTCCTTAATTAATTATTTTAAATTTTATTATAAGCTTTTAATTATACATTTAATTAGTTATAATTACAAAATGAGAATAGGTAAATTATACAAATATGAACCATGACAACTTATTAAAAAGTTTGTAACATATTCTATTTTCCTCCATTTGTCTCCAAGTTCTAGAGAATTCTAGTTTAATTAGAAAAGAAATTAAAACAGAATTTAAGAAAGGTGTATTAAATGAGACTTGTAGGGTGTCTAAACTAGAAATTTCCACACTTAAACACACACATACACCCCAAAACTTCAACCTGGGCCGAGCCGCCCACCCCCATTCTCTCTCTTTAACATCTTTTTCTTACACCAAACATGAAGGAAATTAATAAATTAATGAAAGAACATAATATAAGATACAATAGGGACATTCTACACACATCCATAAGCTTCACTCTCTCTCTCATTCTCCCAACTTGCACATGGCCGAGCCCCCTTCCCCCATGGTAGACCCTCATTTCTCCACCTTCTTTCCTCATCAAAACTCTTTAAAAAATTCATGAAAAATCAATAAAAAATCCCACAAATTCCTAAATTAATCTTTACCCATGATTCTTTGGCCAAATAAGCTTGGATCCTGGAGCAAAGGAAATATTTTGAAGGTCAAGTTACATGTTGATCTCATGAATTGGAGGTATAATCCTACGTCCATGTTTTGATTGTTGATTAATTATTTTAATTTAACTAATTAAGTGTTTAAATATGGTTCTAATTGCTAACTTAAGTTTTTCAAGAAAAGGGTTTTGAATTAAGTTAGATTTTTGACATCATTTCTTGGTTAGTAAAGGGTAGTTTAACATTCTAAGACATGCACAATCTAGTTTAGAAGTTAAATTGTAAAGTGTTACTTAAAATTGTTCAATCTAGTTAATTTTGCAAACTAGTTTTTATATTAATGCCAATAGGTGACATAAAATTTTAGTAATAGTTTGTGTGACTTAGTTAACATATTATGTGAGCAATGTGGCCACTAGATAGGTTAAAACATCAAGATTTATATTAAAACGGTTAATGACTTCTTACTAGGTTTTTGGAAACTAAGCGATTTGAATTAAAAAGAAATTTTAATGACCTACAACCTAATTCCTATAATATTTAATGAGTGATGAATGTGCAATTGGTACGAGTGGATACTAGGATGGGTAGTTGTCACATATAGCGACCTTAGTCGTAATTTATGGCGTTGGCGCGAGCGCTTTTGTGCACCAAGCGGGTGCGCATCTAATTAGTGCGCATGGTTATCTTGTATTGTTTGTTTCCGCAACCATAATTATATTATATATATATATATATATCATTTCATAGGACATTTGCACCATCACCATTGGTTCCTGCCGCACGTGCACTATTTATGCGAACACACACGCCATTGGTAATTGCTATGTCATGAACACTATAGAACTTGTTTAGAATCGATATCCATACAATTGCATCATACATGATATGTAAATGGGTAGTTGAATATTCATTCATCAATACTGATACATAGGATGGATAGTCACATATGCATAGCATCATACTTCATAAATAATTTCTGTTCGCACATTGCATAGCATATACTATCATATTATAGACATCCACCATCATTGATATGCTTACACTTTGTGATTTTTTCTTGAGGATTCAGTAATTATGAGATTTCTTGATTTTGGGGAAAACCGCAAGAATTTATGAAATTATTATCCTTTTAAAAATATGCAAGTTGCGGTTTTTCTCGTGATGTATGGGTCGTCCACAATGAGTTTTCAAGATTGTTGTTGGTTTTCGAGACCCGATTCGAGGAGTAGGATGAACCGTTTCGGGTACATGGTGGGCCCGGTATGGTACCCGGGGTAAGAAGCTCGAGTTGTAGACGATGAACCTGGCAGGGGAAGGCTACCTACCGGTGATGTCTGGCGCGGCGGATGTCCGGAGGATACTGTTAGTTATGTATATGCCCTAGAGGCCATTGTTGTACATATGATGTATATTATAATGGATGCTTGGATATATATAGAGAGGACTTTCTTGCTCGTCATGATAGTATGCTATTTTGGTTTCACTTTATCTTAACATGTTGACTTGTATTGGTTTACTGTCTTTCTCTCACATGTTGATAAAGCCTTTAGGATCTGTACTCGGCTACTGGGACTATGATGAGATCATACTAGTGGGGCCATGGTAGTCGATGAGTACATCCTATAACTGTTCCTAGTCGAGGGTATATCGAAACAGGGCATCGATACACCAAAGTAGACTAGCGTATATGCATCTTGACCCATATGATGGGCGATGGATGATCCCATATCCATCGGTGTTTGACATCAAGGATAGTGTACGGGTGCTCAGTGGAGACTGGGTACACTGGACGGACCCGCCGAGAACTCCCAGATGGTGATATACCACACGTCAGATGGCAGTTCTCTGGTGACACTGGTACAGGGTAGTCTGTAGACCCGAGATCGTCATAGAGTCTTGTGTGATTCCTACTGTGCTTTTATTTCCACCTTACCACGTCTAAGAGGGCGTGCAAAAAGGTGGCTTTTGGGTGCAGTCCCGAATCACATGGAGGCAATGAGCGATAGGAGGGGATTCGTCTCTCCCGGTATAGGGAGTTGATGTTGTGCTGTGTTCGATTGGCTATAACTGGAAGTCCCTATCCAGGGCTGATATAGAGATTTACTGGTAAGTGTTACCAGTAGTTTCTCGACCCGTCATGAGCCATACATCGACACGACTTATCGGTTATTGGGGTCTGACGTATACCACCCCTAGACTTGATATGCGACATATCAGACAAAGAGACCGGACTGTACGGGAGTGTTACTGATTGGATTCACAGGAGAACGTACATGCTAGCTTGTTGATCTTCTGATCGCTCAATACCTGGGTGGCTGTTACGTTTAGCTGACCGCTTATAGCTTGTGGGTGTTTGATATGATCATCACCTGCTACCGGCGTATTGACGATTCTTTAGAGTCCTACACAGAGGTTTCTTGACTCAGGCAAAACGGAGTAGAGGCACATATGTGATATGTGCAGGACCGAGGAAAATGCTATATGAGATACCGTATTATATTCTCGCGATATTTAGATATGAACCGGGTCATCGGATCAAGTGTTGATTCGATGAATCGGTACATGATATATTAGTCGGTTATATTCGATATAGCCGGATTGTCGGATCAAGTGTTGATTCGATGATTTAATGTATAATAATATATATGATATATTGTATTACATTATCTAATATTGGCTCGCTTTATTATTTCATTTTCTCACCGGATAATGCATTGATATATATGCGATATATATTAATTGTATTATTTTCTTTTGTTACAAATATGTAATATATATGTGATATATATTATCGTAACATGATATGATTAATAATGGAACATGTTTAGTAGAGATTAAGCAAGGTTAGGGTTTGATTAGGGTTAGTTCTTTCTTACACCTTCTAGAACTTTTCCTTTTGTCATGAAGAAGATATTATGATAGATATTTATCCATGACTCATTCTTTGACCCAACCAAACCCTAACCCTAGTTTATTCTCTACAAAGGTTATCCTAGTCATCCTTGACCATGGTTCCATGATTAATCATATATTCATTTTTATTATTCATCACAAAAGGATTAACTCATTATTCATCTTCTTCTTCTCTCTTGAGCTTTGAGAAAGCTTGCTAGTTTTTCATTTTGTGATGAATTCATGTGAGAATTTGATATAAAAAGATAGCATAAATACTACTCCATCATCCTCATCTAATCTAGCCCATTAGATTAGGGTGTTCACATCATTAGAGTGAGAGAGCTTGAGTTATTGCAACTTCGACGTAGATTATCGGAGAAATGGAACACTACAAGCTAGCATGGATCGTTCGAGTCGTGGAGCCTCTCTTGAGTCCGGGCGATCGTGGATCGCGGTGAAGGGACTTTTACTCGGAGCTTATGAAGCGAAGGAGCGGACTACAAAGGTTGTAATCCCTCACACTTAGTAGTAAAGATGTTTACTTGGATGTTAAACCCGAACAATCTAGCAAAGATCCCGGCTTTGGGTTGTTCGGCACGTCTAAAATTTTATTCGGGCATGGTTGATGCCTTATGAACCCTCACAAGAGTGCCTAGGAACTCTACAGTGACATCGGAGCCTAGCTAGAGCATTAGGCGACGTATATACGAAGTTAAAACTCCGAACGAACCCCGAAACGACATTTTAAACCCCTCTCTGGATAATTTTTAAAAACTGTGATTTTCCAGAATTAAAAATGCTTAAAAATACCAGCAGGAAAATATAAGCACCACTGTGAAACACGTGTCAATGATCCGTATAATCCGCCGCGGAACCGCGGCAATACCTTGATACTGCCGCGGATCCGCGGCCGTACAGAAGTGTTATTGACTCTTTTTTCCAGGGTTATATCCATAGGTGATTATTTATTTTTCTGGGTACTTTTAATCTGACTCAAGTGTTGAGTGTTCTGGGGTTTATTTTGTAATCGTTGATTCGATAGGAAAATTTAAATTCGTTATTATTTTCGGATATTTAGAAACTGTTAAAATGTTCGAGCGGATATCATTAACTCATTTTTTCCCGGCACGAAAAACTTTCAAGTGTTGAATTTTTTTTTGGGTTTAAATCTTTCGGAAAATTATGCATGTAACGCGGTGGACCCTCTAGAAGAACACAAACCTTAACTCGATTATGTGACCGTCTTGAACTGCCTCTAAACCTTAGGCTTTGGGGCAGTACGGCGTGCCACATGTGAGGCGTTGGCTTGACCCTTCTACGGCTGGATCATCGGTACGGTGACATATTATGGGATTATTTGAACTCCGCTCAAGTGTTGAGCTATTTAGGAAATTTTGGGTATTTGATTATCTGTTCGGAAAGTTTAATACTGTCTATTTATCTGGAATGTGATAAAATATGTGGAATTCATATAGTTAGGCATGAAATGCGAAGTATGTGATATTTCGGATTACGATGTCTAAATTGATTATGGATTCCAAATGTTGTAGTTTTACAATTTCTTTTCTGTGACCGTAAGTGTAGTATGTAGTTTTATTGCCGGTCTTCGTTGCTATACATCGATGACGATCGGTGTATGCATACTTACTTACGTTGATGATATGTGATATTATGTGTTACCGTGATATGTTATATTGGATCGTCGTGTTCTGAATAGCCAGGGGTTTTATGTGAGATGAGGGTTTTTATTTTCATTCATGTAAAATTCATTTGGATGTATGTAATATTCTTTTATTGGGGCACTTCCAGGATGAGGTTGATGTCACCAGTGTATATTATTTACTTTTCCGCATTAGGTAGACCCAAGGAGGGGAGCACAAGTAACCGGGTTCTAGGGTCCAGTGGGAGGCCATCTCGAGGAGTCGAGACCGGGTCTCCTAATCCTAGAATTGGCAGTGTTACTTGCCGCTCTCGTAGGGGTCTGGGGATGTGGGTTTGGCTATTCATCGTGATCGTGGAATCCGTGTTTTATACCGGCTCGTATTAAAAACACGGACACCCTAGTATATCCAATATTTCATATATGTTCTTCTGCTGCAATGTTCTGTGATGAGATCATATTACTGCCTGAGACGAATGCTTATACTATATATATATGCTGATATATAAATATTACTGCTTTCGTTTCTTCTGTGATGCTTAGGAAGCATAAGCTGATAGGATTTATTAATGAGATTAATAAAAAGAAAAGAAACCTAAAAGATGTTGTAGAATTAAAACTTTATAAAATGGTAGCTACAGTTTTTCTTTGCATAGCGGTATATATGATATACCCTGCACCTTATTCGATGAGGAAAGAGCCGAGATCCCTTCACCGGGAGTGACCTCTTTAGCGAAACTGGCAGATGCTACAAACTCACGATTTAGTTTTTGACAGCTTCTATAGTCTTTCTTTGCACAACGGTATATATGATATATCCTGCATCTTATTCGATGAGGAAAGAGCCGAGATCCCTACACCGGAAGTGACCTCTTTATAGAAACTAGAAAAGCCTCAAAACCACTCCTTTTCAAAAACACTCGATTCTACGACGATATCAAGTTCATTACGCTCAGGGTTTTCTGAAAAACTTGCGTAGCCCTCCGTCATTTTAGATAAAGACTATTTAGTATTCGTGCTGCGTTTGTTGGCCTTTGTCAAGGCGTAGTGTGCGGTAGCTAACTGGTACTTATCTGTTTAAACATGTGATGTGATTAGATTAGGGTATTCGTACGACCTTGTTGGATTTTGTTAAGGGTCGTGCGGGTGGGTTTATTTCAATCAAGAAATGATAGGTTGAACTTGACTAGCCTCCTATGGTTTGTTGGCCTTTGTCAAGGTCATAGGGGTTAGGGGCAAAAGCATTATCGGGGATTTCAAGTGTTGAAATTTGCAATAAGATTGCATACTTCCTATGAGATAGTTGGATTCCGAAACCCACTGCGGGTAAGTGTTACTCCTGGGAGAGTTTTACACAGGACAATTAGCCGATCAAGTAGGTGTCTAGAAAAGTGTTAACGAGGTTATGCCTCTGGGAAAACGAGGTTTACTTTAATTAGGTCCGTGCGAAAGTACGGGGAACCTCCCTCAAGTACCGACACTGATCTGGCTGAAAGATTGACGAAATTGTAGGGTGTAATTAATCCCGGCTAATCTTACCTTTTAGGATTTGAAGGAAGATTTGATAAAAACAGTGAGAGACATCCTGATTAGATAAGATAATAACTAATCTAATCTTGCAAGAGCATACGCTAAAGTGTTTTCTTCTCTCTCTCTCCAGGTAGCGACCATGTCAGGCCATAATCAAGATAATAATATGGATGTATTGACTGAACCCGCTTATTATACTGAGCAGGGGATCGTTGGTCCCGTTCTTTCTTATAAGAGTTATAAGACTGAACAGGAAACAGGAGAATATCTGGATTCTCACGCCGCCCAAACGGAGAATATGCTTGTTGATGCACCTTCTTCGGGTGTGTTAGTTATTGAGAACTGTTTCTCAGTTCACCCTACGTCCTGGGTATTAGATACCAGATCAGGATCCCATATATGTAAATTGTTACATGGGCTGCATAAAGGTAGAGAACTGGGAAAAGGTGATCATTTCATTCAAGTAGGGAATGGTGCAAGTATTGCAGCCAAAGCAGTTGGCGAATATCACATAGTATTACCAAGTCGTAATACACTGATTCTGAATGAGTGCTATTATATACCGAACATAATATGCAACATTATATCAGTTTTTTTATTAAGTAAAGAAGGATATAATTTTGTAGTACAGAATAATGTTATGAACATCTTCCTAAATCAAAAGTTGATTGCATCAGGCTCATTACATAATGGCATATTCATTCTCAATCAAAATACAGTCCTCAATATACAAAACACACACAAGAGGAAGAGTTCAGAAATGAACGAATCCTTCTTGTGGCATTGTAGACTTGGTCATATCAATGCGACACGGCTAGCTAAGTTACATAAGGATGGATATTTGAATCCATTCGAATTATCATCTTATGATACTTGCCATTCATGTCTCAAAGGAAAAATGACCAAAGCTCCGTTTAGTGGACACGGAGAAAGAGTTACGGAACTCTTAGGACTGGTACATAGTGATGTATGCGGTCCCGTGTCTACGCATACCAGGAACGGTTCTTCCTACTTCATTACATTCACTGACGATCTTTCAAGATTCGGACATGTGTTCCTGATGAAACACAAGTCTGAAGCTTTTGAGAAATTCAGAGAATATAAGCACGAAGTAGAGAACCAAAAGGGCAAAAGTATTAAGATCCTTCGATCTGATCGAGGAGGAGAATACTTGAGCAATAATTTTCTGGATTATCTAAAAGAGAATGGGATTCTCTCTCAGCTTACTCCTCCTTATACACCACAGCATAACGGTGTATCGGAATGAAGGAATCGCACCCTATTAGATATGGTGCACTCGATGATGAGTACAACTGAGTTACCTATTTCCTTCTGGGGGTATGCACTTGAGACAGCAGCATACCTATTGAATCAAGTTCCAACTAAATCTGTACCTATCACACCATATGAGATATGGAGTGGGAAGAGACCATGTCTTAAACGAGTTAAGATATGGGGTTGTCTGGCCTATGTCAAAAGGCAAAATCCAGACAAACTCGAGGCACGGTCAGTTCTATGCAAGTTTGTGGGATATCCCAAACATTCACATGGATATCTTTTCTACCACCGCGAGGAACAAAAGGTGTTTGTTTCTCGACATGCCACCTTTTTAGAAAAGGAATTTCTTGCAAAAGAAATTAGTGGCGAAGAGGTAGAACTGGAAGAAATTCCGGCTACACAAACGCAACTGAAGATTTAGTGGAACCAGAGGATTCAGTAGTACCCGACGAACCCCAGCCTCTCCGCCGATCTAGTAGGGTTTCTCGTCCACCTGAGAGATACTACGGTTTTCTCATTGATGGTGGGAGCGAGGATTGCATCATGGAAGATGATGACCCAACTAGTTTCGAGCAGGCCATCACGAGTGGTGACTCTGTGAAATGGCTGGATGCAATACGATCTGAGATGGAATCCATGTACACCAACAAAGTATGGACTTTGGAAAATGCTCCTGAAGGGGTAAAACCCATTGGGAGCAAGTAGATCTTTAAAAAGAAATTTGGTGTAGATGGAAAAGTTGAGACTTTCAAAGCTAGACTTGTTGCAAAGGGTTTTCGT
The DNA here is from genome assembly GCA_030015575.1 of Agapanthus africanus. Classification (NCBI taxonomy): domain Eukaryota; kingdom Viridiplantae; phylum Streptophyta; class Magnoliopsida; order Asparagales; family Amaryllidaceae; genus Agapanthus; species Agapanthus africanus. The sequence goes on from CM057338.1 coordinate 809,586,372, forward strand.
CAACGACCAGGTGTGTATTATGACGAAACCTTTTCACCAGTGGCTATGCTTAAGTCCATCCGGATCTTACTTGCCATTGCTGCATACCATGACTACGAAATCTGGCAAATGGATGTTAAGACCGCCTTTCTAAACGGTAATTTAGAAGAGTGCGTGTACATGACTCAGCCAGAGGGCTTCGTAGATAGTGGGAGCAGCGGAAAGGTGTGCAAGCTGCTTAAATCCATTTATGGGTTAAAGCAAGAATCGCGGAGTTGGAACATCTGTTTTGATGTTGTAGTCAAAGAGTTTGACTTCATCAAAAATATAGATGAACCTTGTATCTATAAGAAGGTAGTAGAGAGTAAGGTTGTCTTCCTCGTATTGTACGTGGATGACATACTCTTGATAGGAAATGATATTCCTATGCTGCAATCAGTCAAGCTCTTCTTATTACAAAGATTCTAAATGAAAGATCTAGGTGATGCCTCCTGCATATTAGGAATCATGATCTATAGAGATAGATCTAAACGGATACTAGGATTGTCCCAATCCAGGTACATTGACACCATACTAAAGAGGTTTAGTATGGAAGAATCCAAGCGTGGGAACCAACCCACGATCTCTGGACTCACTCTCTCCAAAGAGATATCTCACAAGACTGATTTGGAAAGAGCTCGCATGCAAGGGATACCCTATGCTTCGGCAGTAGGCTCTATCATGTATGCGATGCTATGTACCAGACCCGATGTAGCATACTCACTAAGTGTAGTGAGTCGGTATCAAGCAGATCCTGGAAAGAGTCACTGGACAGCTGTGAAGAACATTCTCAAGTACTTGCGAAGGACTAGAGACATGTTCTTGGTGTATGGTAACGGAGAACTCCGGGTGGAGTCCTTTACCGATTCCAGCTTCCAAAGTGATAAAGACGACTCTAAGTTGCACTCAAGATTTGTCTTTACCCTCAATGGAGGGGCGGTATGTTGGAAGAGTTCCAAACAGGATACCGTTGCAGACTCGACGATGGAGGCTGAATACATCGCTGCCAACGATGCTGCCAAGGAGGCTGTCTGGATAAAGAAGTTCATTAGTGAACTTGGTATGGTTCCATCTATTGAACATCCAATACCTCTGTATTGCGATAACAATGGAGCTATGGCGTTGACCAAGGAACCCAGATCCCATCAAAAGTCCAGACATATTCTGAGGCGGTATCACCTGATCAGGGAGATAGTTGATCGCCGGGAGATCGAGGTCAGGAGAGTAGATATGAAGGAAAACACTGCGGATCCACTCACGAAGGCCATTCCCCAGATACAGTTTGAGAGATTATTCGGGATGCTAGGTATGAGATACTACAACAGCGGGCCTTAGTGCAAGTGGGAGATTGTTAGTTATGTATATGCCTTAGAGGCCATTGTTGTACATATGATGCATATTATAATGGATACTTGGATATATATAGAGAGGACTTTCTTGCTCGTCATGATAGTATGCTATTTTGGTTTCACTTTATCTTAACATGTTGACTTGTATTGGTTTACTGTTTTTCTCTCACATGTTGATAAAGCCCTTAGGATCTGTACTCGACTACTGGAACTATGATGAGATCATACTAGTGGAGCCATGATAGTCGATGAGTACATCCTATAACTGTTCCTAGTCGAGGGTATATCGAGACAGGGCATCGATACACCAAAGTAGACTAGAGTATACGCATCTTGACCCATATGATGGGCGATGGATGATCCCATATCCATCGGTGTTTGACATCAAGGATGGTGTACGGGTGCACAGTGGAGACTGGGTACACTGGACGGACTCGCCGAGAACTCCTATATGGTAATATACCACACGTCAGATGGCAGTTCTCCGGTGACACTGGTACAGGGTAGTCTGCAGACCCGAGATCGTCATAGAGTCTTGTATGATTCCCACTGTGCTTTGATTTCCACCTTACCACGTCCAAGAGGGCGTGCAAAACAGTGGCTTTTGGGTGCAGTCCCGAATCACATGGAGGCAATGAGCGATAGGAGGGGATTCGTCTCTCCCGGTATAGGGAGTTGATGTTGTACTGTGTTCGATTGGCTATAACTAGAAGTCCCTGGCCAGGGCTGATATAGAGATTTACTGGTAAGTGTTACCAGTAGTTTCTCGACCCGTTATGAGCCATACATCGACACGACTTATCGGTTGCTGGGGTCTGACGTATACCACCCCTAGACTTGATATGCGACATAACGGGGTAGAGGCACATATGTGATATGTGCAGGACCGAGGATAATGCGATATGAGATACCGTATTATATTCTCGCGATATTTAAATATGAACCGGGTCATCGGATTAAGTGTTGATTCGATGAATCGGTACATGATATATTAGTTGGTTATATTCGATATAGCCGGATTGTCGGATCAAGTGTTGATTCGATGATTTAATGTATAATAATATATATGATATATTGTATTACATTATCTAATATTGGCTCGCTTTATTATTTCATTTTCTCACCGGATAATGCATTGATATATATGCGATATATATTAATTGTATTATTTTCTTTTGTTACAAATATATAATATATATGTGATATATACTATAGTAACATGATATGATTAATAATGGAAAATGTTTAGTAGAGATTAAGCAAGGTTAGGGTTTGATTAGGGTTAGTTCTTTCTTGCACCTTCTAGAACTTTTCCTTTTGTCATGAAGAAGATATTATGATAGATATTTATCCGTGACTCATTCTTTGACCCAACCAAACCCTAACCCTAGTTTATTCTCTACAAAGGTTATCCTAGTCATCCTTGACCATGGTTCCATGATTAATCATATATTCATTTCTATTATTCATCACAAAAGGATTAACTTATTATTCATCTTCTTCTTCTCTCTTGAGCTTTGAGAAAGCTTGCTAGTTTTTCATTTTGTGATGAATTCTTGTGAGAATTTGATATAAAAAGATAGCATAAATACTACTCCATCATCCTCATCTAATCTAGCCCATTAGATTAGGGTGTTCACCTCATTAGAGTGAGAGAGCTTGAGTTATTGCAACTTCGACGTAGATCATCGGAGAAACAGAACACTACAAGCTAGCATGGATCGTTCGAGTCGTGGAGCCTCTCTTGAGTCCGGGAGATCGTGGATCGCGGCGAAGGGACTTCTACTCGGAGCTTATGAAGCGATGGAGCGGACTACAAAGATTGTAATCCCTCACACTTAGTAGTAAAGATGTTTACTTGGATGTTAAACCCTAAGAATCTAGCAAAGATCCCGGTTTTGGGTTGTTCGGCACGTCTAAAATTTTATTCGGGCATGGTTGATGCCTTATGAACCCTCACAAGAGTGCCTAGGAACCCTACAGATACCGAACGTTGTCGTGAGATTTGATATTATCGGCCGATCCGGACTGACGGAGCCCGAGATATTGAGACTTTGAGATATTGAGACATGAAGATCTTGAGATACATATGTTTTGTGTCGATACTTGACATGGATTTCTATGGATTTCTTGATGATTCTTCAGTCACGTCACAGATATTTTTCTAAGCAAAATAAAGATTTCTCATACCAACCATACTTAGATTTCATGTTAATTATGCATTTACGTCGCATACACGTTAGTGCATTGCATCATATTAGTATATGCGTAGGTTGTGACGCATTTGCATGCATACTTACGATAGCCTTATTAGATATTACTTATTACTCATGAGCTGGCAACTCACCCCCGTTGTGCCACAGTATCTTGCAGGTGTGACCCATCAGTGCAGTAGCGGCGGGTGTATCTTCTATTTCGTTCCTTTGCTTCGTCTTGCAGCTTACTCACAGGTCGGTTTTGGAGGATTTGCTTTTGCTCCCACCATGTATTTTTATTTTTTATCTAGTATACTCCATCTAACCTTGTATATTGGATTAGACGGTGATACTTGAGACCTGTATTTATGGTTTGGTGTCGATGCTCACTTGAGCCGACGTGTTGTTTTCTTACTTTCGTGCTTTTACATGCTTATTTTGGTATTGATAATATATACTGTTTGTGTTTGTGATCCACGTTTGGCGAAGAGCTAGCTCCCGCTTGGGGATGCTTTATTCTTGATATATATGTATTTCTCTTATTTGTACCCATTTCGGGGCCAGTATTTACAAAGGAGACTCTGCCGAAATTTTCGGGAAAATTTGTTTCTTTAATAAAATGTTTAATGTGAATTGTTTTGGTTAAAAATCGTTTTCTTTTAACAAGTTTTACTTCACACTACTTTTAATTTGGTTTAGATTTCTGGGCTTTGGCTTACTTAGATTAAGTTATGTCTTTAGACGTTTCGTAATTTAAGTGCCAGTCACGTTCCGTACCTTCGGGTTGTGACAAAGTTGGTATCAGAGCCAGGTTTTGTTAGTTATATGTATGCCCTAGAGGCCATTACTGTACATACGATGTCTATTGTAGTGGATGTTTGGACATATATAGGGAGGACTTTCTTGCTCGACATGATAGTATGCTATCTGGTTGCCCTTTATCTTAACATGTACTCTAATTGTCTCTATGTCACATGTTGATAAAGCCCTTAGGATGGGTACTAGACTACCAAGACTATGATGCAGATCATACTACTGGGGACAGTGTAGTCGCCAAGTACATCCTTCAAATGTTCCTAGTCATAGGAGTAGAGAGACAGGGCATCGATACTCCAGAGTAGACTAGCGTATGCGCTTCTTGACCCATATGATGGGCGATGGATGATCCCATATCCATTGGTGTTTGACATCAGAGAAGATATACGGGTGCTCAGTGGAGACTGGGTACACTGGACGGACTCGCCGAGAACTCCCAGATGGTATTATACCTCATGTCAGATGGCAATTCTCTGGTGACACTGGTACATGTTAGTCTAAAGACCCGAGATCGTCATAGAGTCTTGTGTGATTCCCACTGTGCTTTGATTTCCATCATACCACGTCCAAGAGGGCGTGCAAAAAGGTGGTTTTTGGGTACAGTCCCGAATCACATGGAGGCAATGAGTGATAAGAGGGGTTTCGTCTCTCCCGGTATACGGAGTTGATGTTGCGCTATGTTCGATTGGTTATAACTGGAAATCCCTGGCCAAGGTTGCTGAGATTTACTGGTAAGTGTTATCAGTAGTTTCTCGAACTGTTATGGACCTCATATCGACACGACTTATCAAGCTACTGGGGTCTAACGTTTACCACCTGATTTGTTCAAAGAATTTATTATAACAGCAATCAAGAACGGCGTCACTTAGTAGCTAGCCGGTGAGTACGGGTCGGTCCAAAGGAAGGTGGGTATTTCCTAATTGTTCTAACGAGTTAATTTCGATTGGTGTCGGATTGATTAAATCTAAAAACTAAAGCCGATCTAAACTAGGATTAACATCTTGCTAGGGTTAGGGTTAGGTTAGGTTTGGAAAGTCAATATTCCTCACCGCTTTCTATGCCCAAATTAAGATCTATGAGGTGTTATGGTAACAATTAATAAAGTGGATTAGTACCATAGGGAAGAAACGGTGTTTCTTCCTCTAGGTTCTTGTCCTTCCTTTCTTAATTCTTACCCTAATCTCTATGGAAAACACGCTCAACCGGTCGTTTATACTACGGTATCACCGCTACCTCATGGGATAGGGTGCCGTAGGGAGCGGTGTGTGCATGTATGCATGGAGTCCTATAAAAACGTGTGATGGGCAAGAAAGGGGTGAGAGATCTTCATCTTTCAAGCCTTCCCCAAATCTAACCCTAACAAGCGAGGAGACTACTCACTCATTAGGGAATTGAAGAACATTTTCTAAACTATCTAACTAGGGCAGAGAATAAAAGATCTAACTAGGGCAGATAAGAAATTACCTAGGGCATGGAAATAAAATTTAACTAAGGCAATGAAAAGAAAAATTACTCCAAATTTTTATTTGACGCTCTCTTCCTTCTTTACAGAAATTTACAGATCTGAATTTAGATAGATGAAATGAGGCACAAGAAGAGGCATGACCTAAAACAGGTTTTAGGGTTTCTATTTATAGAACATAGAAACCCTAGGGTTACAATCGCGTCATATCTACAATTACAAGTTTACCCCCTAAGAAAAGAACTAGTCAACGCACGCCAGCTGCACCGACGCTTTTTAGCACCGACACGGGCACTATATGGCCGCGGATCAGCGGCCATAAGCTTGGTTTGGCCGCGGTTCCGCGGCCATCTTGAAGGCTTGCTGGCTGAATTTTCCTGGGGTTCTTTTTGCTGCTTTTGGGTTCTTGTTTCTTTACTTGGTTTCTCAATTTGTCTTCTAGATTTCTTCCAGATTTTCACAGTGAATAAAGTCGTAGATTTTTACTGCTTGCTTCGTGTCGAAGTGTTGAACCTTGCGCTGCCTTTGTTCTTTGTGAAATCGTCCATTGATCTTCGTTTAGTCTTCAAACTGTAGGCATGATCAAGATCTTTCTATTTGTTGGTCGTATTCTCACTTTTGTATTTTCTTTTCGTCAATTTCACTGTTTTTGTTCCGAGAACCTGTAACCTGCAACTATGTAGCAGACATAGGTCAAAAGCACCTGTTTATTTGTAAACTGAATAAGAATAGGGAATAAAATAATGCAAAATTATGGTATGAACAAATACCCCCAAACTTATCTTTTGCTCGTCCTCGAGCAAACCTAGTTTTTATTCTCGAAAAAGTCATACCCTCACTTTCGCAGGGAAACGCGATTGCACTGAGCTCGTGTAACAAGCCGTTAAACCTCTAGGCGTCCCTAGTAGGAGGAGTGTTGTCTCCTGAGGGTTTTCAGCGGATACTACCCATAAAATCCTATCCATTTGGCCTATTGACTTTTATTCTCCAATTAGGTTTTCTAACAAGAAACTCTATTATCCTCGACTCATAAATTATCCACTCGTATTTTTCACGCTTCCTTATCATTTAACTTAAGATTATATATATTCTTGTGAATTTACTTAGCTTTTGGCATCTTTTAAGTTTTCCTTCTAGGGTTCTATCTCAACTTAGGAATTTTTATCATCTCTATTAAAGATATAAGTCCTATTCTTCATTCCTATCTTTCATATAAATCCCAATCACATACCCCTACGTGTGTGTATTTATCACCCCTACACTTGGAAATTCAAATCAAGCTATTATACTCTTGTCCATCGTCCAAAGTACTTTTCAATAGGTGAATTTTAGATGAAATTGCTCACACATTCTTCATGCGACCGTTAATCCTTCTTGAGGTACCAACGACCGATTACAAATTGTGTTTGCACATTAAGGCGTAATTTCTAGTCTTGTAACACCTAAGGCTTTTAGCAGTGACTCCCAAATCAGTTGGTCTAAGGCACTGGGTGATAAAGCACCCTCGCTGTATTTATGCAGCCTTAAGTAATTACAAAAACCAGTGTTCATTTTTTTTATCTCTTTATTCACACTTGTATTTTTATTTTATTTTCCTTCATACTAAGGCCTTTAGACAAGAGTATTTCAAGGTCTCTTCTACTATTCCAAGTTTCAAGATTCGTGTTTGTGCAATTTATAGGGTATATATTTTCAGAATTTAGACTTAAGCTTAGGGATTATTTTTCAGACTTATACTTTAATAAAAATTTCAATACTTTTCCCTTGTTTTAACTCAGCCCAAGAAGTCAACTTAAAATTTGCCTATTTCTAAATAAACTACAAAGACATATACTTTCTACCGTTAAATTTTAAGAAAGGTTATTTTTAGGGTTTTTAATTTACTAAGACTAAGGTCTAGTTGTTCCTAGCTATTTAACCTTTTTTGTCAAACTCAAGTCAATTATGACACAAAATTGAATTTTTCAATTTTTATAATTTTTAAAATTTTTCAATTTTTATGGGTTTTAAAATAAATATGCAAATGAAAAAATGTACATATGAATGCGAAGGAAGAAAGCTTCCCGAGCATACCCCCAAACTTAAACTTGACAATGTCCTCACTGTCATGCCACACCAAGAGGGTCAAAATTGTCGGCGCTCCCCTGTTTATTTTTTTACAAATTTTTTTTATTTTTTATTGTTAAAAGAAAAACAAAAAAAATATATATACAAAAAGGTCCTCCCCAAACTTAAGTGAGACAGTGTTTCCACTGTTTTAAACGTTAAAGTTCAGAGTTTGGGAGGAGAAAAATTAAACTATACAAGGCCTTACACAGACCAAAGGTTAGCACCAACAATTCAAAAATTTTATCGTTATAATGGTAGGGTTGGTGGAATAATGGAGTGTAGAGAAAGGAGTTGAGAAACACACGAGACCGTATGGGAAGATGGGTGGAACATGGTCTCAGTATATTCGAAGAAGAATGGCGGAAGAGAGAAAGAAGTGTAGTACGAACTTGAGGGCGTAAATCGAGTGAATCATTTGTACAATTTGTGATGACCGATGTGTTAAAAGCGATTGTGCTAATCTATTAACCCGTCGAGAAATAGGGTCAAATACCTCAAGATTCGCGAGAAAACATAAGCATGCTGAACTTGGTAAATCATCCATTGAAAATGGAAACGCGACGGATTCTTGCGCGGTCGAAGCGATGGAAAGGACAACAGGGAGTGATTTAGTGATAGTCTTATTCTCACCGAAGTAAACTGTCTCGAACTCGAAGGATTCCATCAATGGTTCGAAATGACTGTAAGCAACCGAGTTTGATGGTTCAACTAACTCATCTGAAAATTCAAAGGACTCAAACTCGGGCGGTGAGTTTTCAAAATCGTCCGAAAAAGTGAAACACTCGTAATCATTATCGTCTGTGAGAACTGTGTCAGATTCAAAGAGGAACGCACTAGTGGCGTCCAAACTGCTATGATCGAAGAGAAATCTTTCAAGCTCACAGTCCTCCTGCGTGATCTTTTGTGTGGTCGGAACGATGGAAAGGAGGGGGTTTGATTTAGGAAGTATAATAGTTAAAGGTTCAGGAGGATGAATTGGAAAATCCGACTCGTCAAACAAAAATGGTTCATCCTCAACACTATCCTCAATACTCTCCTCAATACTATCCTCATAATTCTCCTCAAAACTTATCTCATCCATGCAATTATCATCAAAATCAAGACGCATATAAAGTTCGGGAGAAACATTTAATAACTCGGGATGATGAATTGGAGATAAAATTTCAGTTAAATTTACGGGTTCATCATCCAAAATATTCCCGACGTCAATATCCTCAATCAAGTGAAAATCAATTTTTTCAGACACCTCATCAAAAGTATGGATATTTATCAATTCAGGTTCTAGATTGGAGGTGTAAAGTTCGAAAGGATTGGTGATGGTTTCACTCGAAAGGGACCCTTCACAATCTGGCAAATCAAGCACTACAAAGTTGCACAACTCATTTTTATTTTCAACTGGTGAATCATTTGGGACACTTGTTTGACATTCAAAACCGCAGTTGTGAAATTCAATTGGTGATGGGTAGGTTTGATTTGGAAGTGTGTAGAACTCACTCTCTCCACTCAAATTCTCAATCTGTCCAACCGCCTCATTATACATTTGAATTTTTGGAGCTAGTTGGAAACTAGCTACCGGGTCACTAGGTTGTCTAAGGGCGGCCATGGACGCATCCACATTCCTCATCATTTGGTTTGTCGCTGCCATATAAGCTTCCAACGACTGTTCCAGACTAGACATGGGTTGTGAAGGGGTTTCAGTAAAAGATTCAAGGTTGTTTGGATACGTGAAACTCCCAAATGGTTGTGTAGAAGCAATGTCTAGTGAAGGTGCGGAAATCAGGTACGACTGGTAGGAATTGAATGGTTGGACAGGAGTAGGATTAACATTTGGATAAAAAGGTGAATGGACTTGTTGATCCCAAGAACTAGAGGTGTTGAAAGGAGTGAAAGATCGGTTACGAGATTGTTCAATATGTTTAGCAATAGACATGGTTTTCGGAGTTACAACCGGACTCGAAAAAGTAGTATCAACATAAGAAGGTGGTGAAGGTTGACACGGTTGATACACAGTGGATTGCGGAGTCCAACTGTTTCTCCTAGACTCTTCTATTCAATCTTTCAAAGAAATTTTGGGTATGGAGGGGTCGTCCGTAATTCGACCAAAACAATTCGCGTATGAAGCAATGTTTGGATGAGGGTACAAAAGTTCGGCAAGAGTTTTGGGAGGTGGGGTACCCATGATGTAAGAAGGAGAAGAAAATGAATGTGGGGTGCACGGATTTCTCAGCGACAAGTTGCAAGTTTTTGTAAAAAAAAATTTTCTTTTCTTTTTCTTTTTGTGTTTTTTTTATGTGGAGCTTGTTGCCAAAATTTTTTTCGATAAAAGGCTTAGTCACACGTTCAATCAACCACAAATGCACAATCAGACCTAGATCCAGGGTCACCTAGGTCAACTAGACAGCTCCTAACCGTTCCAAAGGGCAAGAAGTATGACCTCAAACCGCCTCTTCACCGCCAATTGTGGCCAGGTAAGCAAAAGTAGAGAAAGGAGGGATCCGCTCACGAATCACCGTGAGACGGGCCTTTTAAAGTTACCTTTCACTACCTATCTAGCTTAGGCACTACAAAGTCAGGTTAGGATCAACGGTCGATGCCTACAACTATTCCTTTGTCCTATTGAGCGCGAAGTCCTTAGGGCTGAGTCTAATCTTTTTTAATTAATTGATGGACAATGCAATATGCCTTATGTGATTTTTGGGGTCCTGGGAAGGGTAATGAAATCCCCACCCAATCTGATTGGTGTTAAAGCCCCTTAAAGTCAATTTAAATATGCAAAACAGTAAACACAATCACTTGCAAAAAAAAATTTTTTTTTTTAGCTCGGCGCAAAGAATTCTGCACAAGATCAATTATTGGAAGGGGGAGAGATTTTTTAGCGCAAAGAATCCCGCAGGAAAATTTTTCAGAAGAGATATTAGGGTTGCAGAGAAGAAGAGGAAGCTTACAGTGATTTTTTTGAAATGATGATGTCACTTCCCCACCGCGGAAGCGCGGTCAATATAGGGCTTATGCGGCGGAAACGCGGTTGGAAAGGCGGTTCAAATCCTTAAACTTCTTCTGTTGCTCTTTTATGGTACTCCACTGTTGTTCAGATCTTCTGTTTTCTGTTTCGCTCTCTGGATTTTTCCAGATCTGAATTTGTTCTTCGATCCTGCAAAATTCACACAAAAATACCCTTCACAAAATAACAAGATGATAAATTTTTATATTTTTTATTTTTTCAGTTTTTATGATTTTTTCAATTTTTATATTAACCCGAAATTACAAAAAGAGAATACTATTCCATCCCCGGCAACGGCGCCATTTGATTTGTTCAAAGAATTTATTATAACCGCAATCAAGAATGGCGTCGCTTGGTAGCTAGCCGGTGAGTACGGGTCAGTCCATAGGGATGTTGTGTATTTCCTAATTTTTCTAACGAGTTAATTCCGATTGGTGTCGGATTGATTAAATCTAAAAACTAAATCTGATCTAAACTAGGATTAACATCTTGCTAGGGTTAGGTTTAGGCTAGGTTTGGAAAGTCAATATTCCTCACCGCTTTCTATATCCAAATTAAGATCTATGAGGTGTTATGGTAACAATTAATAAAGTGGATTAGTACCATCGGGAAGAAACGGTGTTTCTTCCTCTAGGTTCTTGTCCATCCTTTCTTAATTCTTACCCTAACCTCCATGGAAAACACGCTCAACCGGTCGTTTATACTACGGTATCACCGCTACCTCATGGGATAGGGTGCCGTAGGGAGCGGTGTGTGCATGTATGCATGGAGTCCTATAAAAACGTGTGATGGGCAAGAAAGGGGTGAGAGATCTGTTGGATATAGTGCCCTCAAAGTCAATTATTAGATCGCAGGCTCGTGATTGCAATAATTGCAGAGGACCTATACCGGTAGGACAGTCTTGCTCGAGATGATAGTATGCTATCTGGTTTGCCTTTATCAGTCGTGTACAGGTTCAGGTGACTGATCACTGTTACACTTTGATAGAGCCCTTAGGATCTTGCTTGACTACCAACAGTATGATGGCGATCATATACGTGAGAGTTGGGTAGTCCATAAGCACATTCTTAATTGTGGTCCCTAGTCGTGGGAGTTTCGAGACAGGGCATCGATACTCCAGAGTAGACTAGTGTATACAGTCGAGACCCCGATGAGGGGCGGTGGCCGGTCTCACAGGCCACTGGTGTCGGTTGGATCACCTAAGATGTATACAGGTGCTTATTGGGTTATGAGTACACCGGAAAGGACTCGCCGGGAACCTGCTAGTTGGTATTATACCTAGCGTCAGATAGCAGTTCCCTGGTGACATGTGTACAGGTTAGTTCATCGACCTGAGGTCGCCATTTATCTCGTGTGAGTTCCCACTGTGCTTTGATTTCTACCCTACCATGGCTCAAAGGAGTCGTGCAAACAGGTATTTTTTGGGTACAGTCCCGAGCCACATGGAGGCACGTGAGCGGATCGGCAGGGGATTCGTCTCTCGCGGTATTGGGGGTGAGATCGCGCTGTGTCTAGGAGAGCCATTACACATAGCCCTCGGCCGAGGCAGGAGATTTATTGGTAGGTACTCTAGTAGTATCTCAGGGTGTTTTTTTGGGCTACAATCCGACACGACTTATGCCGCTATTGGGGGTCTGACGTTACCAGCCCCTTAGGCCGATATGCGATACTCATAGGTGAACGGACCGGACTGTATATACATTGTCACTGTTAGTCTCAGTAGTGTTTCCGGATGAGTTCGCTCATCGGCCTCCCTTGAGGTCAGTGCATGGGCAGTCGTTACGCACAGCTAGTGCCGCTGACGGCTTGTGGTTAAACCTACTGCCAGGGTACTGACGAGTCATTAGAGTCCCCTACAGATAGTTTCCCAAGTTCGGGCGAAACGTTGTAGAGGCCGTATGGTTTTATGGCAGTGTTCGGAAAATGCACATGCATTTACGCACGTGTCATATTTCGAGCAGATAATACTGGTGGGCTTTGGTTTAAGCCGGATCCGAGTATTATACTGTGTAGATATAATATCTTTGTCTCAGTTGCATTTGTATCCGGTCGTAATACAAATGCGGGTATGTTTATACTGTTACGGGGTTATCCTGAAATTCGTTTCGGGATCGCTTTTGGAAGTTACCCGTTTCCAGTTTCCTGTTTTCGATCACCCGTCTTTAACATTCGGTTAAAGACGGATTTCTCTTTTCTTGAGGTGAGTCATGAGTGTGTGGATGGTTCTAGAAGCTTCTAGATGGTGACTAGGCTTCATGACTCATTAGTGCATTGATTGTGCATTTATTGGATGATGACTAGGTTATTATGGTTCAATGTATGCAATTAATGATTTTGCAAGGTGTTATCTTTGACTCGTGCTTTTCTTTTTGTGCTAATGGTTACCCCCCTTCCTACACTCACCCCCCACCTCTTCAAGTAGTGGACGGCCCCTTCTTGAGTGAGAGAGAGATTCATTTTGTGAAATATATGAATTATGTGCTAAGTTTCCAAGCTCATATTCCATCACCCGATTCAAATGGCAACTTCATTAACCGTTCGTCCATGACTTTGGACGAAGCGAGACAAAGTGTTTTACTCATTCTCTACATCAATCTTGGTCATCTCTTTTAGAAAACTTGATGACCGAGTTGCCTCGGGTCAGAGGCGGGAGCCCGTTTAAAGATCCGTTGACGTGGTGCCACCTGGACGAGCAGATCGGAGATCGACGAGATCGAAGCGGCCGTAACGGAGCGTGGGATGATGGTTAAAGAACGAAGGACTCGGATCGTTCGGTATAACCTTTTTACCCTCTTTGTAGTTTGTTAGTTTAGCAATAATGGCAGATCCGGGTTATAGTATACGATAGCGCCAGTTAAAAAGTTTTTGTTCCGCATTTGGAGTCTGTTAGACGGCCGGGGCGCTACCGTAGACTTACATTGGTATCAGAGCCTCACCATTAAGTTTTACTAACTTGTGCTAACGTGTTTAGAACATCGATCGAACGGAATTTCGAAAACTACAATTTTCTGCGTTAAAGTTTCTGTCGATTTTTAAAAGGGTCTAAAAATTATTTTGCATATCACAGAAAACAGAGCAGGCTTTTTTAAGAATTCTGGTGAAGTTTGGTCAACTGAAGCTTCCAAAGCGCCGCGGAACCGCCGCGCAAACCCTAGTTTGGCCGAGGTTCCGCCTCCATTTTGAAGCTACAGTAAACCATTTTTCTACAGTAGGTTCTACACAGTAAATTGTGGTTTTTGGTATATTTCTTTTGGGCCCATATTTTGTTGCTGTACAGCAGATGTACGAGGGGCCCACTTCGGGAAGTTTTGTCGATCGAAATTTTAAACTTGTTAGTTTACAGTACTTTCATTATATCTCCGACCGTGAATGTCATTCGAGCGGTAAACCGCGTCTGATTGCTATAGTTCTTTTAGACGGGTTTGCGAACGTGACATTCGCGTTGATGTTCTGTGTTGTGCTGTGATGTTTCGGATTTGTCGTGGTGGATAACAGTGTGCAATGGTAGTGCAGTTTGGATTTATTTCTACATTTGATATTGCGGGGCGAGCGTCCAACATGTGGACTGCCGTCACTGCCTGTTTGTATAATATTCTTTTGGGGCACGACCGGGCTGAGGTCGATGTACCCGTTGTACATATTATTTATTTCTGTACTAGGTTTACCCCACGACGGAGTGCATGGATAGCCGGGTTCTGGAGGGCAACGGGTCCGCATCTCATGGCTTTGAGAGGCAGAGGGGCCTCACTCTAGAATTGGCAGACTATTCGCCGCACTCGTAGGGGGTACAGGTTGACCCAAAGAAGGGTGCTCAAGTTACCGGATTCCGTGAAGTGCTGGGTGGTCCATTCACTATGATGTAGGGGGCTGCCTCGCTTCAGGTTTTGGCGGGTAACTTGCCGCACCCGTAGGGGTCTAGGTTTCATTGCACAGGCTATCCACACGACCAGGGGAACGTCGGGTTTCAGTAGCGGCTCTGTGAAACCCGGGGATCCCAGATTATCTGTATTGTTCTGTGATGCTTATTACTTTTCTGTAATGTTGCATATTATCACGCCTAGAGCGATTATTGTATATTGGTATATATACTATTAGATGTTGTATATGTTTTACACCCGCGCTAGTCCAGTCCCCGCTCTGTCGTTAGTTAAGTAACCTAACGGGTGATGACGGGACCCAGTGGCGAATGCGGATGGTATATACGTACATTTTATTTTCGTTCTTTTCTGGTGTGATTAATGATGGGATTGCGTTGATTTTGATCAATGCAAAGGAAAACAAACCTGTTTGGATGTTGTTGGAACAGTTTTAAAAGGTGTTATTACAAAGACGTCTCCTTTTGTTTTGCATAGCGGTATTCAGTTGGAATATCCTGCACCTCATTCGACGAGGCAAGGGCCGATATCCCTTCACCGGGAATGACACCTTGGGCAGAAGTTTGCGTCAGGGTAATAACTTCACTATAGTCGATTACAAGTTGCTTTGCATCGCGGTATTCAGTTGGAATATCCTGCACCTCATTCCACGGGGAAAGAGCCGAGATACCTTCACCGGGAGTGACCTCTTTAGCAAAGGTTTTCGCCACTATATTTTTATAAAAAGCTATCAGGTTCCTTCAGCGATATCAAGTTCATTACGTTAAAGGTTTTTCGCCAAAAACCAGCCGTAGCCCTCCGTCATTTCTTTTGGGTATTCAGTAGTATTCAAGCTATGTATTTTGGCCAAAGTCAAGGCATAGTGTTTGGTAGCTGCTGGGTATTCATTTGTTGCATAGATAGATGAGTTGGTTTGGGACAGTCGTTCTGCCATTTTGGCCAAAGTCAAGGGCATGTGCGGGTGGGTTCAAATTGACAAGATAGTGACGGGAAGAACTTGGCATGTGACTTATGGCATTTTGGCCAAAGTCAAGGTCATAAGAGCATGGGGCAAAAATCTTATCGGGAGTTTCTAAAGAAACTGAAACTTGCCAAGTATGCGTATACCTTCTGGAGTATGATAACGTGAGTGGATTCTGTCACGTTATCATGCGATGAGAGTTGGATCCCGATTCCCACTGATGAGTTGGTTTACTCTTCGGGTGATCCCGATTGATTCTTCTTTCAGGTTTGGAGGAGAGTTTGACAGTACAGTTGGAGGTTTCCTGATTAGATAAAGTGATAACCATTCCGATCTAGGTTAGAGTACACGCAGAGTGTTTCTTTTCTCTCTCTCTTTTGCAGCGACCATTGACCGACCCTAGACTATGACTCAGTGACAAAGTTGACCGAACCTTCTTGAAATACTGGCTTTTGGATTGTCGTAGTTGCATAAGTTATTGCCGCTCCTTCTTTTACCCTTTGCATTTCTCAGAACACCCCGTATTACTACGGACATCCACTTCCATTGGATATATCCATCGTATGGTTATATATGAACTCGAAGGGACTTATTCGAGGATGGATCCAGGTTCAGGAGAAATAGAATTGGTTTATTCAGTTGTCTTTTATTATCACCTTCTCTCAGGTTGCGAGGGCTCCTTAGTTTAAGAGAGTACACCTATTACGCTTATTGGATAGTCTTCTTCCAAACCATAGGCAGGTGCCGAAAGGTAGGGAATGAAGAAAACCAATTATCCTAAGTAGGGTGTGCAGAAGGTAATATGTAAAGACAAAATAAAGGGATTAGAAAGAGGGCAAAGTAAATTGCGACTGTTATCATTCACGACCAAACCGCGTACTTCATCGCCACTCCTATTTCACCTTTGCTTTTTTCCCCAGTTCGGGAGAAATAGAATAAGATAATATTCAGTTGTCTTTTATCATCACCTTCTCTCAAGTTGCGAGTACTCCTTGGTTTAGGAGGGTACACCTATTACGCTTATTGGATAGTCTTTTTCCAAACCATAAGCCGGTGCCGAACGGTAGGGAAGGAAGAAAACCACTTAGCCTAAAGGGGGTGTACAGAAGGAAATGAATAAAGACAAATAAAGAGATTTGGAGAGATGGCAAAGAAATATACGGTTACAGTCATGAATTAGATTATGGAAGAGGCATTACTATGAATACCAGGATACCCCTATAAAACATTTTCATGTTTCAGTGCATTGTTAAAGGAAAACTGATTTCTTGATTAGATACTTACTCCAGGGTATGAATTTATCAGGTATGATTCTCACATCTGTATGGTTTTACAGATGATGAGTGGGAGTAGGTTATTGGGAATAAGGTAATCATCCTCATTATATCGGAATTCATTGTAATTGGTGATATTTGAGAAAGTCGCCTGAGTTTTTGCCGGACGGCATATATTTGGTTTTGAGTATCCGTTGTTGTGCACCAATTTCAAAATGATATATCTGTACGTTTATTTTTATAAAGTGAGATATAACTTTTTGAAATTATGTCTGTGACATTTACCTATATCAGTTGACGATTGGGTAAGGAGAATTGAACAACGGAGAAGTTCTTAATCATAAGTACAGTTTTCAACCTACGATGCACAGGTTTTGAGTTCTTCCACTCAGGGGACTCATACAAAGTATTGTATGCTGTCCAGTGTCCATTAGGACAAAGGGATTGGTCCTCGTACTATGTTCTATTCACTTGTGACTTCTCTAGTTTTTAGTCAAGTGTTTCGTAGAAATACAATGTCTAAGTTTTGAGAAGTTATGGGTATAGGAATAAAGTAGAGAACCAGATATCGCAAGTATCGGGATTCTTCAAAGAGATCGAAGATGTAGATTCTTGTGATTGGTATTCAGTTGATAGTAATGGTTTTGAGAAACTTGTTTCTCTTTCAGGTTACTCATAATTGGATGGATTCCTAAGTTGAGTAATACTGATTAGCCTCTCTCCATTAAGTTGATTTGCACTGGAGACAGCTGCATGATTAGAATCTGGTTCCAATTAAATAAGTGCCAAAGTTTCTATATTGGATATAGAATAGTTCATATCTTAACGATGTTAAGATACGGGGAGTTGTCCGGCTTATGCTTAAAACCAGACTCTGGATAACTCAGGGCACGTTTCTGTAATGGCTGTTTGTGGGTTGGCCCAGGTTATGACGAGGGTTGACCTTCTACCATATGGAAGATTAATAGTGATATTGTTTTTGACTCGCCACAATTTTAGTAAAATGGATTTTTTCAGAAAACAGTAGTGGGAGTATGGTAGAACTGGAAGTGATTCCAGAACCGCAAACGATTACGGAAAATTTAATAGGACCTACAGATTCAATCAGGTTTGACATTCCATTAGCCACTCCGCAGATATTGTAAATCCCCGTTCTCCAGCTGTAAAATTTTCCTGTATTTTACTAGTCCCGTTTGTCTCCTGATTTTTCCTCGTATTTTCGTTTGTAATTGGTTACTCGAGACTTAAAATTTAACTTAATCAAAACCCTAGAATTATTTTCCAATTAACACCTAAGCCCAAACTTAAATTTAAACCCCAGCCCATCCACTTAAATTTCTCCAATTCATTTCCTTAGCTTCCCTCAGCCCACAAACTTTTTAAATAAAATTCCTAAATTCAATTACCCCGGCCCGTTCCTTTCTCAGCCCACTTCATTAGTTTTTAAAAAAGAAATTATTTTTACGGGCCCGGCCCACTCCCTCCGGCCTGCCTCCTCATCTAACCGACCCGACCCGCTTCTTTATTTCCTTCTTCCCCTCGTTGCAAACCGTTCCCGCCCATTCTTTTCCCTCCTCGCGAACCCACGTCCCCGAGCTCCCAACGTCGCCCTCGCCGTCGCCCATGACCCCAGCCACGACTCCCTCAAACTCCCCGTCTCCAACTCCTCATCTCCCTCTCACTCTCCAACTCCTCAAAACTCTCCAGCCCGGTCGAAAATTTCCCACGAACCCACCAACAACCCACTGTATCTCTTAGCTCCCCTCGACGGCGAACCTACTCCGACCCCCTCATTCATCACCTCACCCTAACCTCCTCCTAAATCCCTCAACTTCTCCCCCTACGACTCCACCTTCATCAACCCGAGCCCCCTGCACACCAACCCAGTGCACCCGAGCCGACCACCACCTTGCACCCTCGACGACGGCGAGCCCCCAACTGACCTAAACCACGTCGTCGACCTCCACCTCCTCAGCATCATCACCATCACAACAATCCCCCAGCCTCACTGCTTAACCTCTCCCTCTCTTCAAAATTCCAAAACCCATCTTCCAAACATTTCACTGCGGCCATTGCTGGAGCGACGCCGTCGACCGTCGTCGACCCCAGTACACTCGCAGAGGATCATCAAGCACCCCTCAACCTCCAGTGACCGTGCAATGACTCCGGACAACTCCGACGCAAAATCCGCATCTCGATCCAAGCTCGCGAGAATCCGTTTCACGGCGTATATCACGCGTTCGTGATGCCGCTGCTGCCGTACGACCTCGAGATGTTTCCAGGCAAGTGTTTACTTGCTTCATGCTAAAATAATAGTGGTACAAACCTAAATCATCTAGTTTACGAATTTACCGATTCCCGATACATATTGTGACCTATGTGTTCGATGCTAGATCCCAATGAATATAATAGTTTAATTTGATGGAAATATATGTTTTCTGTTGGCCCTCATAATGATAAATGTCGTGTATAAAAATTACGGGAAAATACGATTGTTAGTGACTAAAATTGATAACCCCAGTTATGCCGTTAAAACTAGAAGTTTTCTCGTATCAGAAAATGAATAAAATCACCGTAACTTATACACATACTGGAATGATACGTTCGAGGGCTTAAATCGAAGCCGAATCGACGAACTTTAACCCCATGTAAAATTCTAATGATTTCTGTGTTGTAACTGTGATGATAATTAGATCGGAGTGCGACTCTGGACTGCAGTCCAAAGCGATTCTGTTTATCGTGTACTGTACCAAAATGTGCGTCACTGTGTTTCCTGAAGTCGTATGTTACGGAACTCTACAGTATATTAAATATAATTCTGTTAGCTAAACAAAAAAAGTGGTTCCATTCCGTTTCATCGCCGTTTGCTATTTTAAACTGTATTTAAAAGGGCAGAACGTATAACTGTCCAGAACAGATTCAGAAATGACATACTGAGGTTAAACTGTGTATAACTCTCAACGTACAGATGCGATTGAGAATCCGTCTGTTGCGTTGAATACTCTATTGGAAACCCTAGATTTCATTCAACTGTAGCATCGGTAAAATCTGAACCCAACTGGGTGCAATTTGTGTTGCGAAACAGACGTTCAGTTCTGAAACTGAATTTCCATCAGCAAGCACTTAAAATGAAACAGCTATATCTTGAAAACCGGAATCCCGATTGAACTGAAACAAATTTTGATGAATTACTGACTGAGTATTCTATTTATCTTACTTGTATCATTTTGCTGATTTCTTAACATATTAATTTATGCAATTTATTTTAGTTAATGACATGCATGTTGATTCATAACATACAGAGCTTATTGGTAGCATACATACATATATCATACCCTTGCCATATACTCAGTGTTAGTGCGTGTGGACATTGCATTATCGTGCGTGATAGATGTTGGTTTAGGAGTGACGAGTACACCAATGGAAAGTGAATATTCGTGACAGTGATTGATACAGTGAACAGTGATAAAATCGTGCCATTGGTATACTTGTACACGACTAGATCAAGATCATAAATAGTGTAAATCTGGGGAAAAAGGGGAAATCAAAGTGGAAAGAGTATCGTATTTAGCGGGACCGTGTTTTAGAGATGATCATTCGAACAGTGATACTGATACATGTAGGGTAGGATCTAGCGATCCGGCTGACAGGGTTATGTCCCGGACATGTGGGCCGTTGTCTCGGGTATGTACGAGACTCCTGTTAAACATGATCCTCCTTCCACTATGCGATTTCAAACATGACCTAGACCGATAGGGACACAGAACATATTCTGCATCATATAGTGACATAGTGATTACTTGCATTGTTCTTACACTAGAATTACCTCATTTACCTGTTTTATCTTATTATAATAATATTGTTGTTGTGTCGCTCTGACGACCTGAGTATGCATGCTCAGATCCCGTGGAAGGACCAGCGCAGGAGACAGATCTACCTTTCGAATTCACGGAGATATAGTCTGGTGTACTTCCTATCTTTACTGCTTTCCATAAAAGTGATCGTGAGATTGACTTTGGTTAGTATTGGTTCTTATTATCTGTAATGTGTGAACAATGGAATATTAATGTAATAAATTAGTGATGTGATTCCTTTACCACTGCGCTTTATTTACTGATTACCATGTAATGCTAGAAGCCGAAGTGTGACTACGGCGGGATGATTCCTTGACCGTAGGAGCATGGCTGGCCTAGTCATCCCTCGTTTTCCGTATTTTGGGAAGTGGGGCGTGACATGGTTTAGTTGGTATCAGAGCCTGTGTTTAGTATCAAGAGATAACATTAACTATACTGTATTACGTTATTCTCGTTTCACTACTCTTGATTTCCATCCTTGAATCTGATCTTATCCTTTTGAATCTTCCAGTAATATGACGTCCCCGAACGATCCCTTCTCGGACTCCAGCTCTCAGGACCGCACGGAAAGAATACTTAGTGCACTGACCACCCTCACGGAAGCTCAGGAGAGGAAGACAGATTTACTCACTGAGGGACTCAGGGCGATTACCGCCGAAGGAGGACCCTCCGCACTCATTACCGCTGCCAAGGGCGTTGTTCCACCAGCTTATCATGCTAGGGCTGGTACAGTATCAGACTTCCGACGGTTACACCCAGCTGCATTCACAGGGCTAGCTGAACCCCTTGAGGCTGAGCAATGGCTGGTGAACATGGAGAATTTATTGACAGCCGCCAGGGTTCCAACGGAAGATAGGGTGGACGTGATAAAGATACAATTGGAAGACGAAGCCCGTACGTGGTGGTCGGTGGAAGAAAGCAGACTTGACAGGCCGATCGAATGGAGCAAGTTTAAGGAGTGCTTCCTAGATCATTATTTTCCTTCCACAGCCAAGGCAGAAATGGAGGAGAGGTTTATTCTTTTGAAGCAGAACGGACGCCCAGTGGACGTTTATGCAGCAGAGTTCAACCGCTTGAGTCGTTTTGCTCCGTACATGGTCGCCTTAGAGGCCACCAGGGCCAGACGTTTCCTTCAGGGGTTAGATTTCGAGTTGCAGCAGTTGATTGCATCGTTGGATTTACAGACTTTCGTACAGGTACTCAACGCGGCGAGAGTTCAGGAGCAATTGATTAACAAGTTCAGGAGACCCCCAGTCGTTCCAGCATGTACCCACGCGCCTTCTCGAGGAGCCATACCGGTTCACAGGCCAGGAACGACACAAATGAAGCGCCCGTTCGTACCACAGCATCGCCCCCAGAGACAGGGCGTAGTTTGCGGCTATTGCGGTAGAGGTGGGCATACCCAGAAGGACTGTCGCCGTGCCAAGGGACAGTGCTTGATTTGCGGTTCCAGTTAGCACAGGATTGGCAGTTGCCCTGAGCGAGTAGAGATACAGGGAGGTTCTGGACCGCCACAGCAGAGGCCGCAGGAGCAGAGACAACCCTTTACGGGTCGCGGTCAGGGACTGGCTTTCACCTTGACCACCGAGCAGGCAGAGGCGTCAGGAGACGTGGTTACAGGTACTCTGCTCGTACATTCCTTGCCAGCTAGAGTACTTTTTGATTCGGGAGCATCGCATTGTTTCTTGTCTGAGCATTTCACTGATGCACACTCAATACCACATGAACCACTAACTAAGGGATAGGAAATTCATACGGGTAATGGCATTATAATATCTAGTCGAGAATGTAGATTATGCCCGGTTGTAGTTTGTGGCAGGGAATTCTATGCGAATTTCCTTCTAATTGGGACAGGCAGTTACGACGCAATTCTTGGGATGGATTGGATGAGCACTTTTCATGCGGTTATCGATTGTCGTGCAAGGAGTGTGATCTTCCACATTCCCAATCATCCGGAGTTTATTTTCGAGGGCGGAAGAGAATCATTGGAGCCAGCTAAATACAGAGCAAAGCCTAAGGAGCTGACAGCTATGGAGATTGATAGGAGCCCAGTCCCAGAAATTGTTCGGGACTTTCTGGACGTATTTCCCAGAGATTTACCAGGTCTACCACCTCCTCGAATCTTGGAGTTCTAGATCGACTTGACTCCAGGTACAGCCCCAGTATCCAGAGCCCCATACAGAATGGCACCAGTTGAGTTGGCGGAATTGAAGAAGCAGGTTGAAGAACTATTGGAGAAGGGATTTATTCGGCCAAGCGCTTCACCGTGGGGTGCACCAGTTCTGTTAGTAAAGAAGAAGGATAGATCGTTGCGAATGTGTATAGATTATCGGGAGCTGAACAAGGTCACGATAAAGAACAAGTACCCAATCCCGCGCATTGACGACTTATTCGATCAGCAAAGTGGAGCCAAAGTGTTCTCGAAGTTGGACCTCCGTTCTGGATATCATCAAATCAGAGTAGCAGCCGAGGATGTGTGCAAGACGGCTTTCAGGACCCGATACGGACATTATGAGTTCCTTGTGATGCCGTTCGGTGTTACCAATGCCCCAGCAATATTCATGGACTTGATGAACAGGGTGTTCGCAAGGTACTTGGACACGTTTGTCGTTGTGTTTATCGACGACATACTTGTCTACTCGAAGACCCGGGAAGAGCACGCTGAACATTTGCGCACGGTCCTACAAATTCTTCGGGAAAAGAAGCTGTATGCGAAGCTAAGCAAGTGTGAATTCTGGCTCGACAAGGTTCAGTTTTTGGGACATATTGTTTCGGGCGAAGGCATCTCGGTGGACCCGGCAAAGATAGAATCTGTCAGAGATTGGCCGACGCCGAAGTCAGTGGCTGAGATCAGGAGTTTTCTAGGATTGGCAGGTTATTATCGGAGATTCGTCCAAGATTTCTCAAGAATCGCAGAACCATTGACGAGGCTGACACGGAAGGACGTACCGTTTACGTGGACTGAGGAGTGCACTCAGGCGTTTGATACACTGAAGCAGAAGTTAACCACGGCGCCTATCCTCACAGTACCAGATAATTCCGGTGGTTTGGTGATACACAGTGATGCCTCAGGGAAGGGTTTAGGCTGTGTTCTAATGCAGCACGGCCGAGTGGTTGCTTACGCCTCTCGACAACTGAGAAACCACGAGAAGAACTATCCTACGCATGACTTGGAGTTAGCTGCGGTAGTCTTTGCATTGAAGATTTGGAGGCACTATCTCTTGGGTGAGAAAGTGGAAGTGTACACAGATCACAAAAGTTTAAAGTACGTTTTCACTCAGAAGGAACTAAACATGAGGCAGCGCCGATGGCTAGAGCTGATGGCAGATTATGATTTGGACCTTCAGTATCACCCGGGGAAGGTGAACGTTGTACCAGATGTGCTCAGTCACAAGCCAGCGGTCATGATGTTGACCGAGCAGAGGAGCATTATTGAGGACTTTCACAGACTTGAACTTGAAGTCGTTACGCCGAACGCACTCAGTCAACTTTGGCAGCTACAGGTGCAATCTTCTCTGGTGGATCGCATCAAGATTGCATAAGCGGATGATCCCCGATTGCAAAAGTTCAGAGAGGAAGTGGAAGCTGGACTGAGAACGGATTTGATTATACATGAAGATGGCTCTCTGAGGTTCGGTAGCAGACTCTGCATACCTAAGGGAGATGTTCGAGAAGAAGTATTGGCTGAAGCCCACAGTTCAGCTTATTCCGTGCATCCGGGAAGTACAAAAATGTATCAGGACCTAAAGCAGCACTTTTGGTGGAACAGAATGAAGCGGGAAATTGCGAGGTTCGTATCCAGGTGCTTGGTATGTCAGCAGGTGAAGACGGAACATCAGAGGACAGCAGGACTGTTACAACCCCTGCCGATACCGAAATGGAAGTGGGAGCACATTACTATGGATTTCGTGACGGCCTTACCACGGAGTCCTAGGGGCAATAACGCCATTTAGATTATCGTCGATCGCCTCACAAAAGCTGAACACTTCCTACCTTTCCGAGTGGGACAATCAACAGAATCACTGGCAGAAAGATATATGCAGGAGATTGTACGACTTCACGGTGTTCCAGTCAGCATTGTGTCAGACCGGGACACGAGATTCTTGTCGCACTTTTGGAAGAGCTTACAGGAGAGCTTGGGTACCCGCCTTAATTTCAGCACAGCCTATCACCCACAGACGGATGGACAATCCGAGCGTACGATTCAGATGCTCGAGGACATGTTGAGAGCCTGTATGTTGGACTTTCAGGGTTCCTGGGAGGACCATCTGCATCTAGGCGAGTTCTCTTATAACAATAGTTATCAGGCTAGTATTCAGATGGCTCCTTTTGAAGCACTATACGGGCGGAAGTGTCGATCCCCAGTATGTTGGGATGATGTGGGAGAACGAAGATTACTGGGCCCCGAACTCATTGTTCAGACAGTCGACAAAGTCCAAATGATCAGACAGCGTATCAAGGCGGCTCAGGATCGACAGAAAAGTTGGGCAGATACCAGCAGGAGGGCACTAGAGTTCGAAGTCGGAGATCATGTGTTCTTGAAGATTTCCCCTACTCGTGGAGTTATCAGGTTCAGAGGTCGGGGAAAGCTTAGTCCCCGTTTTATCGGACCTTTTGAGGTGCTAGAGCGAGTAGGAGAGGTGGCCTATCGACTCGCCTTGCCTCCATCGCTAGCTGGTGTGCACAATACCTTCCACGTGTCATAGTTGCGGCGATATGTTCGGGATGAGAGACATGTCCTGGATCATTCGGAGCTAGTTTTGGGAACCGATCTGTCATACGAGGAGCAGCCCACTACCATCCTCGACCGCAGAGAGAAAGTGCTAAAGAATAAGATCATTCCGTTAGTTCGAGTGTCTTGGGGCGGTCGTTCCCCAAGAGAATCCACCAGGGAGCGGGAGGAAGATATCCGTGATCATTATCCACATCTCTTTGTTTAGTACATTGTATTCTTGTATCCTTGTTAAATTTCGAGGACGAAATTTTTGTTAAGGGGGGTATGATGTAAATCCCCGTTCTCCAGCTGTAAAATTTTCCTGTATTTTCCTAGTCCCGTTTGTCTCCTGATTTTTCCTCGTATTTTCGTTTGTAATTGGTTACTCGAGATTCAAGATTTAACTTAATCAAAACCCTATAATTATTTTCTAATTAACACCTAAGCCCAAACTTAAATTTAAACCCCAGCCCATCCCCTTAAATTTCTCCAATTCATTTCCTTAGCTTCCCTCAGCCCACAAAATTTTTAAATAAAATTCCTAAATTCAATTACCCCGGCCCATTCCTTTCTCAGCCCACTTCATTAGTTTTTAAAAAAGAAATTATTTTTATGGGCCCGGCCCACTCCCTCCGGCCTGCCTCCTCATCTAACCGACCCGACCCGCTTCTTTATTTCCTTCTTCCCCTCGTTGCAAACCGTTCCCGCCCATTCTTTTCCCTCCTCGCGAACCCACGTCCCCGAGCTCCCAACGTCTCCCTCACCGTCGCCCACGACCCCGGCCACGACTCCCTCAAACTCCCCCTCTCCAACTCCTCATCTCCCTCTCACTCTCCAACTCCTCAAAACTCTCCAGCCCGGTCGAAAATTTCCCACGAACTTACCAACAACCCACTGTATCTCTTAACTCCCCTCGATGACGAACCTACTCCGACCCCCTCCTTCATCACCTCACCCTAACCTCCTCCTAAATCCCTCACCTTCTCCCCCTATGACTCCACCTTCATCAACCCGAGCCCCATGCACACCAACCCAGTGCACCCGAGCCGACCACCACCTTGCACCCTCGACGACGGCGAGCTCCTAACTGACCTAAACCACGTCGTCAACCTCCACCTCTGCAGCATCATCACCATCACAACAATCCCCCAGCCTCACTGCTTAACCTCTCCCTCTCTTCAAAATTCCAAAACCCATATTCCAAACATTTCACTGCGGCCATTGCCGGAGCGACGCCGTCGACCGTCGTCGACCCCAGTACACTCGCAGAGGATCATCAAGCACCCCTCAACCTCCAGTGACCGTGAAACGACTCCGGACAACTCCGACGCAAAATCCGCATCTCGATCCAAGCTCGCGAGAATCCGTTTCACGGCGTATATCACGCGTTCGTGACGCCGCTGCTGCCGTACGACCTCGAGACGTTTCCAGACAAGTGTTTACTTGCTTCATGCTAAAATAATAGTGGTACAAACCTAAATCATCTAGTTTACGAATTTACCGATTCCCGATACATATTGTGACCTATGTGTTCGATGCTAGATCCCAATGAATATAATAGTTTAATTTGACGGAAATATATGTTTTCTGTTGGCCCTCATAATGATAAATGTCGTGTATAAAAATTACGGGAAAATACGATTGTTAGTGACTAAAATTGATAACCCCAGTTATGCCGTTAAAACTAGAAGTTTTCTCGTATCTGAAAATGAATAAAATCACCGTAAATTATACACATACTGGAATGATGCGTTCGAGGGCTTAAATCGAATCCGACTTGACGAACTTTAACCCCATGTAAAATTCTAATGATTTCTATGTTGTAACTGTGATGATAATTAGATCGGAGTGCGACTCTGGACTGCAGTCCAGAGCGATTCTGTTTATCGTGTACTGTACCAAAATGTGCGTCACTGTGTTTCCTGAAGTCGTATATTATGGAACTCTACATTATATTAAATATAATTCTGTTAGCTAAACAAAACAAGTGGTTCCATTCCGTTTCATCGCCGTTTTCTATTTTAAACTGTATTTAAAAGGGCAGAACGTATAACTGTCCAGAACAGATTCAGAAATGACATACTGAGGTTAAACTGTGTATAACTCTCAACGTACAGATGCGATTGAGAATCCGTCTATTGCGTTGAATACTCTATTGGAAACCCTAGATTTCATTCAACTGTAGCATCAGTAAAATCTGAACCCAACTGGGTGCAATTTGTGTTGCGAAACGGACGTTCAGTTCTGAAACTGAATTTCCATCCGCGAACACTTAAAATGAAACAGCTATATCTTGAAAACCGGAATCCCGATTGAACTGAAATTTTTTTTGATGAATTGTTGACTGAGTATTCTATTTATCTTACTTGTATCATTTTGCTGATTTCTTAACATATTAATTTATGCAATTTATTTTAGTTAATGACATGTATGTTGATTCATAACATACAGAGCTTATTGGTAGCATACATACATATATCATACCCTTTCCATATACTCAGTGTTAGTGCGTGTGGACATTGCATTATCGTGCGTGATAGATGTTGGTTTAGGAGTGACGAGTACACCAATGGAAAATGAATATTCGTGACAGTGATTGATACAGTGAACAGTGATAAAACCGTGCCATTGGTATACTTGTACACGACTAGATCAAGATCATAAATAGTGTAAACCTGGGGAAAAAGGGGAAATCAAAGTGGAAAGAGCATCGTATTTAGCGGGACCGTGTTTTAGAGGATGATCATTCGAACAGTGATACTGATACATGTAGGGTAAGATCTAGCGATCCGGCTGACAGGGTTATGTCCCGGGCATGTGGGCCGTTGTCTCGGGTATGTACGAGACTCCTGTTAAACATGATGCTCCTTCCACTATGCGATTTCAAACATGACCTAGAGACCGATAGGGACACAGAACATATTCTGCATCATATAGTGACATAGTGATTACTTGCATTGTTCTTACACTAGAATTACCTCATTTACCTGTTTTATCTTATTATAATAATATTGTTGTTGTGTCGCTCTGACGACCTGAGTATGCATGCTCAGATCCCGTGGAAGGACCAGCGCAGGAGACAGATCTACCTTTCGAATTCACGGAGATATAGTTTGGTGTACTTCCTATCTTTACTGCTTTCCATAAAAGTGATCGTGAGATTGACTTTGGTTAGTATTGGTTCTTGTTATCTGTAATGTGTGAACAATGGAATATTAATGTAATAAATTAGTGATGTGATTCCTTTACCACTGCGCTTTATTTACTGATTACCATGTAATGCTAGAAGCCGAAGTGTGACTACGGCGGGATGATTCCTTGACCGTAGGAGCATGGCTGGCCTAGTCATCCCTCGTTTTCCGTATTTTGGGAAGCGGGGCATGACAGATATGGTGGGTAACCTCAGACACCCGAGAGGTACTCCGGTAGCCTCAAGGACAGTGACAGGGAGGTTCTTGTTTACCCAGACTTGACACTGCTATTGTTCCAGGCTATGAGACCCGGCAGGAGATTATGTATAATATCGTTCTAAACTAGCTTTAGAAGTGCTCGTACATATTATTCTGCCAGAGGGTTGTTGTGGTCAGTGGGAGCAGTTGAAGCATAGTGGGCAAGCAGCTTATGTCTATTTATAGACTTGAGAAGATATAGCGGAGATAGATCATCTAATTTTGATGTGACAGTCATAGGTTTGACTTCATCAGAATAGGGGATGGATCTGTTAAAAAGGTAGTAGTAGGAGGAAGTAAAATTCCTATACTACAATCGGTTATACTGTGGTCGTCACACAGTTGTTTCTTCACACAGGATATGGATATAATATCTGACATTCTGGTTTCTAGATCTATGGTTTTAGATCTAGATTTGGGTAGTTTCCCAATGTGGGTACTTTGACAGTATTCTAATAGTATTTTAGAATAGATGACTCCTGGCATGGTGGTGTACCTGCAGGTGATGGAGTCACCCTCTCTAAAGGTGTCTTACAGACTAAAGGGGAGAGGGATGTGCATGATTGGCAGATCACTTGCTTAGGAAATTGAGTCAATCATGAGATGTCAAGTACCACACCAGATGTTGTTTTTGCACTAGATGATATAAGTTTATATTAATCCAATCCTGAAAAAACATAAGGAAGCAGTCTTAGAACATAAGTGCATGTTCTACAGAATTGATGACGGCAGCCTCCTTCGGGAGATGGTTATCATTCCAGGCTTCAAAGGTGACATGGATGACATAGTGATTGTCAGAGTTATAGTTTTCTCTCTGATGAGGGACAATATTATGGACAGGTGGTCTAAGAGGATACTGTGGGAGGCATGGTACAGGATGCTAATTAGGTTCAGTTATAGATACAGTCTAAGAAGTTTGGATTTGGAGTTCATTTATGAACTAGGTCCCATCAGATATCCAGACATATTCTAAGACAGGTATTACTCGATTCGGGAGATGGCTTTCTCCGCGAACTTGAGACTAAGAGAGACATAGAAAGAAACATCAGGGTGGATCCCCTCGCTGAGGCTATTTCTCGAACACAATAGTTTTACAAACAGGCTTTGTGAAACATATTAGTAGAGGAGTTGGATGTTCGGTTTCACACGGGCTGTGAGTATACGACATCGCAATAATTTGCCTTAAGTGCAAGTAGGAGATTGTTCGATATAGTGCCCTCAAAGTCAATTATTAGATCGCAGGCATGTGATTGCAATGATTGCAGATGACCTATACCGGTAGGACAGTCTTGCTCGAGATGATAGTATGCTATCTGGTTTGCCTTTATCAGTCGTGTACAGGTTCAGATGACTGATCACTGTAATACTTTGATAGAGCTCTTAGGATATTGCTTGACTACCAACAGTACGATGACGATCATATACGTGAGAGTTGGGTAGTCTATAAGCACATCCTTAATTGTGGTCTCTAGTCGTGGGAGTTTCTAGACAGGGCATTGATACTCCGGAGTAGACTAGTGTATACAGTCGAGACTCGGACGAGGGGCGGTGGCCGGTCTCATAAGCCACTGGTGTCAGTTGGATTACCTAAGATGTATACAGGTGCTCATTGGGTTATGAGTACACCGGACAGGACTCGCTGGGAACCTGCTAGTTGGTATTATACCTAGCGTCAGATAGCCGTTCCCTGGTGACATGTGTACAGGTTAGTTCATCGACCTGAGATCGTCATTTGTCTGGTGTGAGTTCCCACTGAGCTTTGATTTCTACCGTACCACGGCTCAAAGGAGTCGTGCAAACAGGTATTTTTTGGGTACAGTCCCGAGCCACATGGAGGCACGTGAGCGGATCGGCAGGGGATTCGTCTATCCCGGTATTGGGGGTGAGATCGCGCTGTGTCTAGGAGATCCATTACTCATAGCCCTCGGCCGAGGCAGGAGATTTACTGGTAGGTACTCCAGTAGTATCTCATGGTGTTTTTTTGGGCTACATTCCGACACGACTTATACCGCTATAGGGGGTCTGACGTTACCAGCCCCCTAGGACGATATGCGATACTCATAGGAGAACGGACCGGACTGTATATACATTGTCACTGTTAGGCTCAGTAGGGTTTCCGGATGAGTTCGCTCATCGGCCTCCCTTGAGGTCAGTACATGGGCAGCCGTTACGCACAGCTAGTGCCGCTGACGGTTTGTGGTTAAACCCACTGCCAGGGTACTGACGAGTCATTAGAGTCCCCTACAGATAGTTTCCCAAGTTCGGGCGAAACGTTGTAGAGGCCGTATGGTTTTATGGCAGTGTTCGGAAAATGCACGTGCGTTTACGCACGTGTGATATTTCGAGTAGATGGTACTGGTGGGCTTTGGTTAAAGCCGGATCCGAGTATTATACTGTGTAGATATAATATTTTTGTCTCAGTTGCATTTGTATTCGGTCGTAATACAAATGCGGGTATGTTTATACTGTTACGGGGTTATCCTGAAATTCGTTTCGGGATCGCTTTTGGAAGTTGCCAGTTTCCAGTTTCTTGTTTTCGATCACCCGTCCTTAACATTTGGTTAAAGACGGATTTCTCTTTTCTTGAGGTGAGTCATGAGTGTGTGGATGGTTCTAGAAGCTTCTAGATGGTGACTAGGCTTCATGACTCATTAGTGCATTGATTGTGCATTTATTGGATGATGACTAGGTTATTATGGTTCAATGTATGCAATTAATGATTTTGCAAGGTGTTATCTTTGACTCGTGCTTTTCTTTTTGTTCTAATGGTTACCCCCCTTCCTACACTCACCCCCCACCTCTTCAAGTAGTGGCCGGCCCCTTCTTGAGTGAGAGAGAGATTCATTTTGTGAAATATATGAATTATGTGCTAAGTTTCCAAGCTCATATTCCATCACCCGATTCAAATGGCAACTTCATTAACCGTTCGTCCATGGCTTTGGACGAAGCGAGACAAAGTGTTCTACTCATTCTCTATATCAATCTTGGTCATATCTTTTAGCAAACTTGATGACCGAGTTGCCTTGGGTCAGAGGCGGGAGCCCGTTTAAAGATCCGTTGACGTGGTGCCACCTGGACGAGCAGATCGGAGATCGACGAGATCGAAGCAGCCGCAACGGAGCGTGGGATGATGGTTAAAGAACGAAGGATTCGGATCGTTCGGTATAACCTTTCTACCCTCTTTGTAGTTTGTTAGTTTAGCAATAATGGCAGATCCGGGTTATAGTATACGATAGCGCCAGTTAAAAAGTTTTTGTTCCGCATTTGGCGTCTGTTAGACGGCCGGGGCGCTACCGTAGACTTACAAGATCTTCGTCTCTCAAGC
Organism: Agapanthus africanus; assembly: GCA_030015575.1. Classification (NCBI taxonomy): domain Eukaryota; kingdom Viridiplantae; phylum Streptophyta; class Magnoliopsida; order Asparagales; family Amaryllidaceae; genus Agapanthus; species Agapanthus africanus. The sequence continues at coordinate 809,618,774 of CM057338.1, forward strand.
CTTCCCCAAATCTAACCCTAACAAGCGAGGAGACTACTCACTCATTAGGGAATTGAAAAACATTTTCTAAACTATCTAACTAGGGCAGAGAATAAAAGATCTAACTAGGGCAGATAAGAAATTACCTAGGGCATGGAAATAAAATTTAACTAGGGCAATGAAAAGAAAACTTACTCCTAATTTTTATTTGATACTCTATTCCTTCTTTACAGAAATTTACAGATCTGATTTAGATAGATGAAATGAGGCACAAGAAGAGGCATGACCTAAAACAGGTTTTAGGGTTTCTATTTATAGAACATAGAAAGCCTAGGGTTACAATCGCGTCATATCTGCAATTACAAGTTTACCCCTAAGAAAAGAACTAGTCAACGCACGCCGGCTGCACCGACACTTTTTAGCACCGACACGGGCACTATATGGCCGCAGATCCGCGGCCATAAGCTTGGTTTGGCCGCGGTTCTGCGGCCATCTTGAAGGCTTGCTGGCTGAATTTTCCTGGGGTTCTTTCTGCTGCTTTTGGGTTCTTGTTTCTTTACTTAGTTTCTCAGTTTGTCTTCTAGATTTCTTCCAGATTTTCACAGTGAATAAAGTCATGGACTTTTACCGCTTGCTTCGTGTCGAAGTCTTGAACCTTGCGTTGCCTTTGTTCTTTGTGAAATCGTCCATTGACCTTCGTTTAGTCTTCAAACTGTAGGCATGATCAAGATCTTTCCATTTGTTGGTCGTTGTCTCACTTTTGTATCGTCTTTTCGTCAATTTCACTGTTTTTGTTCCGAGAACCTATAACCTGCAACTATATAGCAGACATAGGTCAAAAGCACCTGTTTATTTGTAAACTGAATAAGAATGGGGAATAAAATAAAGCAAAATTATGGTATGAATCCCACCCCTAGGCGAGATATGTAACATACCAGACGAAGAGACCGGACTGTACGGGAGTCTTACTGGTTGGATTCAGGGGAGAATGTACAGGCTTGCTTGTTGATCTTCTGATTGCTCAATACCTAGGTGGCTGTTACGTTTAGCTGACCGCTAGCAGCTTGTGGGTGTTTGACATGATTATCACCTACTGCCGGCGTATTGACGATTCTTTAGAGTCCTACACAGAGGTTTCCAGGCTCAGGCAAAATGGAGTAGGAGCACATATGTGATATGTGCGGGACCGGGAATAATACGTGTATGCGATACCGTATTAGATTCTCGCGATATAAGATATCGGCCGGGTATATGTGATATAGCCGGGTCATCGGATCAAGTGTTGATTCGATGAACCGATACAGATTATATTAGTCGGTTATATGCGATATAGCCGTATTATCGGATCAAGTGTTGAGTCGATAATTTAATGTATAATTATATATGTGATATATTAAGTTACATTAACTAATATAAGCTCACTTAAAGATTCTTTTTCTCACTTAGATAATACATTGATATATATGTGATATATGTTAATTGTATTATTTTATTTTGTTACAAAATATATTATATATGTGATATATAATATTGTAACAAGTTATGATTACAGATACAACATGTTTTGGTGGAGATTAAACATAGTTAGGGTATGATTTGGGTTAGCTTTTTCATGAAGCTTCTAGAAGCTTTATTTTTGTTTTAAGCAAAGATATTTTTGTGTAGATATTTTATTAACCCAACCCAAACCCTTTACCCTAGTTAACTCTCTACATGGGTTAAGTCTTCATTCTTAACCATGGGTTGCAATTGTAACCATAGAATAATAATTCATTATTCATCACAAAGTAAATTCTTCTTCTTCTTCCTTTGAGAAAAGCTTTCTAGCTTTTTCTTATGTGATGATTTTGAGTGAGAAATTGAAAACAAATGAGAACTAAATTCCTACTTCATCATCCCCATCTATTCTAGCCACTTAGATTAGGGTTTTCTTTGTTAATACTTGATTAGTAAAGCAAAAGCTTAGGCTTGAGTTTCTTCAAGGTAGATCATCTTTGTTTTTGAAGATTGGAAGCAAGCTTGCATCTTTCTCTTCATGGAGCCTCTCTTGAGTCCGGATACTCGATGATCGCAGCGAAGGGACCTCAACACGGAGCTTTAGAAGTGAAGTAATGGACTACAAAGGTTGTAATCCCTAACTCTTATATGTAAAGTTGTTTACATGCTTTATTATTCCTAATTCTCTAGTTAAGATCTTGGTTAGGGTTTGTTTAGCACCTCAAAATTTTTAAAGTAGCATGATTGATAATTCCCAAAACCTTCACAAGGTGCTAAGCTAACCCTACAGTGGTATCAGAGCCAAGCTAGAGTATTAGGCGATGTGTAGATGAAGTTAGAAGTCCGATCGAACTCCGTAAACCCGTAAAAACCCAGTTTCTGGAAATTTTTTCAAAAGTTGAAATTTTTCATAATAAAAATACTCAGAAAATCATACAGCGAATTCTAAAAATTACTGTGAAGTACGAAGCAATATCTCCATCACGTGACCGGGGAACAGCGGCCAAACCATGTGTTTGGCGGCGGTTCCGCGGCCAACATGAGGAGTTAGGGGCTAATACTTCATGTTTATATTCTTGGTTATTTTTCATGCTTCTGGGAATTTTTAGTTCTACTCAAGTGTTGAGCCTTCTGGGATATATTACGAACTCGTTGATTCGATCGGGTGATTAAACTTCGTTTAACTTTTTCCGGATAATTTAGAACGTGTTAAAAAGTTCGAACGGATATCAATAACTCACTTTTTCCCCTGTCGAAAAATTTCTAAGTGTTGAAGTTTTCCTTAGTTAAAGAACGTTCAAAATCGTGCAAGTAACGCGGTGGACCCTCTAGAAGAACACAAACCTTAACTCGATTATGTGACCGTCTGAACCGCCTCTAAACCTTAGGGTTTGGGGCAGTACGGCGTTGCCACATGTGAGGCATTGGTTTGACCTTTCTACGGCTGGACCATTGGTACTGTGGCATGTGATGGATGCTTTTAAACTAAGTTCAAGTGTTGAGCAAAAAGGGAAATTTTGGGTGTTTGTTTATTCGACTGGAAAGTTTAACATTGTCTATTTGTCTGGAATGTGATACAATATTTGGAATCCACAAGTAGTTATGAGATAACTAATTTGAATGTTATAAATCTAGCAGTTTAGTCTCATTTGATCGGTTGCCACGGGATTTTGATGTGATCAAAAGTCCGTCGCAATCACGTAGCATACGCGGATACTCGCCGGGTAAACTTAATAGATAGCGACGCCCCATAGCCCCGACCAAGTGACTGTAGGAGAACCCCGTCGCCAAAAGCATCCGTTCGGGTGCTCGCGGCAGCGGTGTTCCGCCTTAGTGCACTCCGTCGACGGCATCCGGAGGTGCGGCCGTCTACTAAAGTTTCCGAAGAGCATTCGATCAGGATGTCGGGAATCTTGTTGAATTGCCCGACTAGATATTGAAAAGTGTTTTCGAGATCGAGACTAAAATGCGGGGTTTATAATTGTTAGGCATGCGATGTCTAAGGAATTCATTTGGTTAGGCATGAAATGTCTAAGGAGGTTGCGGATTCCAACTGTTGTAGTTTTACACTTTATTTTCTGTGACCGTAAGTGTAATATGTGTTGTATCGCCGGTTTTGTGGTTATACATCAACGACAATTGGGATACGCATATTTAGTTACGTTGATGACATGTGATGTTATGTGTTGCTGCGATATGTTATATTGGATTGTCGCGTTTTGAATAGCCGGGGGTTTTATGTGAGATGAGGGTTTTTATTTTCATTCATGTAAAATTCATTGTATTTAATATTCTTTTATTGAGGCACTTCCGGGTTGAGGATGATGTCACAATTGTATATTATTTACTTTTCCCGCATTAGGATAGACCCAAGGTGGGGAGCACAAGTAACCGGGTTTTAGGGTCCAGTGGGAGACTATCTCGAAGAGTCGAGACCGGGTCTCCTAACTCTAGAACTGGCAGGATTACTTGTCGTTCTTGTAGGGGTCTAGGGATGTGTGTTTGGCTATTCATCACGACCGTGGAATCCGCGTTTATACAGGCTCTCATAAAACACGGAAATCCTAGTATATCCAATATTTCATATGTTATCTTCTGCTGCAATGTTCTGTGATGAGATCATATTACTGCCTGAGACGAATGTTTATATTATATATATGATTTGGGGTTGTCCGGCCTATGTCAAAAGCAAAATTCGGAGAAGCTCCGGACAAGCTCAAGGCAAGGTCAGTTCTGTGGAAATTTGTTGGATATCCCAAGCATTCACAAGGGAATATCTTCTACCACACCGAGGAACAAAAGATGTTTTATTTCTCGGCATACCACTTTTTGAGAAAAAGGGAATTTCTTATGAAGAAATTAGTGTTCATGGGATAGAACTGGAAGGAGTTCCAGCTATAAAAACTGCAGCTGATGATTTGGTAAACCCGAAGGATTCAATAGTTTCCAACAAACCTCAGCCTCTCCGCCGATCTAGTAGGGTTCCTCATCCACCTGAGAGATACTTCGGTTTCTCTATGACAGTGGGAGAGAGGATTGCATCATGAGATGATGACCCAACTAGTTTCGAGCAGGCCATCAGGAGTGGGGACTCTGTGAGAATGGCTGGATGCTTAGCGATCTGAGATGGAATCCTTATACACCAACAAAGTATGGACTTTGGTTGCTTTATCCGAAGGGTTAAATCCCCATCAGGAGCAAGTATATCTTGAGAAGATTACTTGGTGTACATGGAAAAGTTGAGACTTTCAAAGCTATGCTTAAGTCCATCTAGATCCTACTTGCCACGGCTACATACCATGACTACGATATCTGGCGGTTGGGTGTCATGACTGCTTTTCTAAATGATGATTTGAAAGAGAGCGTCTATAAGTACACAGCCAAAGGGCTTCGTAGACAGTGGGAGTAGCGGAAACGTGAGCATGATGTTTTATAGGATAAATCAGGCATCGGGGAGTTGGAACGTCTGTTTTGATGTAGTAGTCAAAGAGTTTGACTTCATCAAAATGGTATATGAACCTTGTATCTACAAAAAGGTAGTAGGGAGTATGGTGGTGATCCTCGTATAGTACATCGATGACATACTCTTGATAGGGAAGGAGTTTCATATGCTACGCTCGGTCAATCTCCTCTTATCACAAAGATTCTCTATATAGGATCAAGGTGATACCTCCTAAATCCTGGGTTATGGATCTATGAGATAGATCTAATTGGATGTTAGTATTCTCACTAGTTGTGGTGAGATGGTATCAATCGATCCTAGGGAGAATCACTGGTAAGCTTCCAGGGTGATAAGGACGACTGAATGTCAGTCGCAGGCATTGTCTTTACCCTCAGTAGAGGGACGGTATGTTAGAAGAGTTCCAACCTAGATACCGTGACTTACTAGACGATTAAAGGCAAGATACATCGTTACCAAGGATGCTACCAAAGAGGCAGTCTGGATATATATGAGTTCATGAGATGAATTTCATTCATACCATTGTGTGACAATGGAGTTGTGGCTTAGGCCTTGTAACCCCCGTCCTATCTGTGATCCAGACATATTCTTAGGCAGTATCACCTGATCATGGAGATGGTTGATCTCCAGGAAAATCGAGGTTAGGAGAGTAGACACAGAGGACAACAGCACGGATCTACTCACAAAGGCCTATTTCCCAGTAGAGACTTTTATGAGATGGTTGAGTATGAGATACTTCAACCACAGCTGATTGTTGGGTATGCGATACCACAACAGATGGCCCTAGTGCAAGTGGGAGATTGTTAGTTATATGTATGCCCTAGAGGCCATTACTGTACATACGATGTATATTGTAGTCGATGCTTGGACATATATAGGGAGGAATTTCTTGCTTGACATGATAGTATGCTATCTGGTTTCCCTTTATCTTAACATGTACTCTAATTGTCTTTATGTCACATGTCGATAAGGCCCTTAGGATGAGTACTTGACTACCAGGACTATGATGCAGATCATACTAGTGGGGACAGTGTAGTCGCCAAGTACATCCTTCAAATGTTCCTAGTCGTAAGAGTACCGAGACAGGGCATCGATACTCTAGAGTAGACTAGCGTATGTGCTTCTTGACCCATATGATGGGCGATGGATGATCCCATATCCATTGGTGTTTGACATAAGAGAAGGTATACAGGTGCTTAGTGGAGACTGGGTACACTGGACGGACTCGCCGAGAACTCCCAGATGATATTATACCTCACGTCAGATAGCAGTTCTCTGGTGACACTGGTACAGGTTAGTCTGTAGACCCGAGATCGTCATAGAGTCTTGTGTAATTCCTACTGTGCTTTGATTTCCATCATACCACGTCCAAGAGGGCGTGCAAAAAGGTGGCTTTTGGGTACAGTCCCGAATCACATGGAGGCAATGAGCGATAGGAGGGGTTTCGTCTCTCCCGGTATAGGGAGTTGATGTTGCACTGTGTTCGATTGGCTATAACTAAAATCCCTGGCCATGGTTGCTGAGATTTACTGGTAAGTATTATCAGTAGTTTCTCAAACTGTTATAGATCTCATATCGACACGACTTATCAAGCTACTGGGGTCTGACATTTACCACCCCTAGGAGAGATATGTGACATATCAGACGAAGAGACCGGACTGTACGGGAGTGTTACTGGTTGGATTCACGGGAGAATGTACAGGCTTGCTTGTTGATCTTCTGATTGCTCAGTACCTGGGTGGCTGTTACGTTTAGCTGACCGCTTGCAGCTTATAGGTGTTTGATATGATCATCACCTACTGCCGGCGTATTGACGATTCTTTAGAGTCCTACACAGAGGTTTCCTGGCTCAGGCAAAACGGAGTAGGAGCACATATGTGATATGTGCGGGATCGGGAATAATACGTGTATGCGATACCGTATTAGATTCTCGCGATATGAGATATCGGCCGGGTATATGTGATATAGCTGGATCATCGGATCAAGTGTTGATTCTGTAAGTCGATGTACAACACCCCACGACTTGTGGGGAGGCGGAAATATGAAAAACGATCTTGTTTATATGCTAAACATCGACTAACCGCATGAATCGAAGCTAAAAGATAACTAACAAGAAACATAGAAGTTCTATACTACTATGTTTAGGGATTATACCTAACGAATCGTGTCCTTCGTCTTTGCGAACTCCTCCTCCTCTACGGCCTTCTCGAAGTAGTAGACGATCCACCCGAGAGCTTTACTCCAAGCTTATCCTCTAGACTAGAGGCAACTAACCTTCTTTAAGTGCTAATCAAAGAAGCTAGGTCATATAGAGTGAGGGTTATGGTTTAATTAGTCTAACTAATCCTTGTACTCAACACATGAGAGGGGAGGATTAGGGTTTGAAGAGGGAGAGCTTGAGGAGAGAGAAGGTGAAGATAATAATGAAGTGAGAAGAATGAGTTATCATAATATATATCAAGCATTTCTTTTTATCAAGAAAAGAAAAGAAATGAATTTAACAACCATGCTTGATAATATCTAGTGATGATTCACATCCATGAGTCATTAAGCATTTATGATGCATTAATGACATGGATGAATCATCCATATGACTCACTAATCACATTCATTGTATATGCCACCTAAACCTCCTTAGTCACCATCTTCTAGAAGCTTCTCGCGCAATTACGAGAACGCCCCTCCTTTCCGCAAAAATACGGAAAAACTTTAGACTGTATAAATCCAATAACCGGATACCAGTAACTGGCTTAAACCAAAGCCGACTGGTAAAAACTGTCCGAAAGTCGTACGTGCGTAAACACACGTATGCGTCCGAACCCTTGTCGTAAAACCATACGACCTCTATATCGTTTCGCCTGGAGTAGGGAAACTCTCTGTGTAGGACTCTAGAGACTCGACTACTACGCTGGCGGTGGGTTTAACCACAGACCGCAAGCGGCACTAGCTGTACGTAACGGTCCCCAGGTAGATGTCGATAAGAAGGCCGATGAGGAAACCCATCCGAACTCCTACTGAGCCTGCTGTGACAATCTCCATACAGTCCGGTCCGTTCGTCTTAGACTATCGCATATCGGGCCTAGGGGGGCGGCAAGCGTCAGTCCCCTAATAGCGGTATAAGTCGTGTCGGAGGGAAGCCCATTACACCCTGAGAAACTACTGGAACCAACCAGCAAATCTCGCTTGCCCTAGCCAGGGACTTTGCGTAATGGCTCTCTGACACAGCGCGATATCAACCCCCAATACCGGGAGAGACGAATCCTGTCTAACCGCCACTGCCTCCAAGTGCTCGGGACTGCACCCAACTGCTACCTGTTTGCACGACTCCTTTGAGTCGTGGTAGGGTAGCAATCTAAGAACAGTGGGACACACTCGAGGCGAAGTAGCAGTGTCAAGTCTGCGGACTATGCTGTACTCATGTCACCTGGGAACTGTTCACTAACGACTGGTATAAAACCAACCAACAGTTCCCTGTGAGTCCTGTCCGGTGTACCCGTAACCTAACGAGCACCTGCATACTATCTCCAGTACGACGTACTGACGGCTGTGGGACAGACCATCTTCCCAACTGGGATGAGAAGCGTACACACTAGTCTACTCCGGAGTATCGATGCTCTGTCTCGATAATCCAACGACCAGGGACCTGAATAAGGATGTGCTTGTAGACTACCCAGCCCCCACTAGTGTGACTGCCATCACAACGCTGGTAGTCAAGCAAGATCCTAAGAGCTCTATCAATACGTATACTCACATATTAAGATAGAAAAACCAAGTAGCATACTACCATGTTTAGCAAGACTGATATATACATGTGAATATCCCAAGCTTCCATTAAGTAATATACAAACTAGTATGATACAGTAATGGCCTTCTAGGGCATAAACACTAACAATCTCCCACTTGCACTAGGGCCATGTACTGGCGTATCGTAGACCGATGATCTCGAGTAGCCTCTCGAACTGAATCTGAGGTAGGGCCTTTGTGAATGGATCAGCAATGTTCTCTTCAGAAGCAACTCTCCGAACCTCGATCTCCTGACGATCAATGATCTCCCTGATCAGGTGATACCGCCTTAAGATGTGTCTGGACTTCTGATGGGACCTTGGTTCCTTTGCTAAAGCTATAGCTCCGTTGTTGTCGCAATACAGAGGTATTGGATCAACTATGGTAGGAACCACCTGAAGTTCTGTTAGGAACTTCTTCATCCAGACTGCTTCTTTTGCGGCATCGCAAGCAGCTATATACTCCGCTTCCATTGTTGAGTCAGCAACGGTGTCCTGCTTGGAGCTCTTCCAGCACACCGCCCCTCTATTGAGGGTAAAGACATAACCCGACATGGACTTGGAATCGTCCTTATCACTCTGGAAGCCGGAATCAGCAAAGGCCTCCAACCTGAGGTCTTTTCCGCCGTAAACCAAGAACATCTCCTTAGTCCTTCTAAGGTACTTGAGAATGTTCTTTACTGCTATCCGGTGCTTCTCCCCTGGGTCTGACTGATACCGGCTTACCACGCTCAGTGCGTAAGCTACATCTGGTCTGGTGCACAACATCGCATACATTATAGAGCCTACCGCAGAAGCGTAGGGTATAATAGACATGCGTTCCCTTTCCAAATCAGTCTTGGGAGACATCTCTTTGGAGAGGGTGATTCTGTGACAAGCCGGTAGATTACCGCGCTTAGAATCTTCCATACTGAATCTTTTCAGTACAGTGTCGATATACCTGGACTGCGAAAGTCCCAACATCCTCTTGGATCTATCACGATAGATCCGGATCCCCAGAATGTAAAAGGCATCACCCAGGTCTTTCATGGAGAACCTGTGTGACAAGAATCCTTTGACAGATTGTAGCATAGGAATGTCATTTCCTATCAATAGAATGTCATCCATGTACAAGACGAGGAACACGACACTTCTGGCTACAACTTTACTATATATGCACGGTTCATCTGGATTTTTGATAAAGTCATATTCTTTGACTGTCTCATCAAAACAGATGTTCCAACTCCGCGATGCCTGCTTTAGTCCATAAATGGACTTAAGCAGCTTGCATACTTTCCCGCTGCTCCCACTCTGATTGAAACCATCTGGCTGATCCATATAGACGCACTCTTCTAAATTTCCATTTAGAAAAGCCGTCTTTACGTCCATCTGCCAGATTTCATAATCATGGAAGGCAGCAATAGCAAGAAGGACCCGAATGGATTTGAGCATAGCCACTGGTGAAAAAGTTTCGTCATAGTCCAAACCAGGTCTTTGAAGAAAACCCTTTGCAACAAGTCTAGCCTTATAGGTTTCCACCTATCCATCTACACCAATCTTTTTCTTGAAGATCCATTTGCATCCTATGGGTTTTACCCCATCTAGAGCAAAGTCCAAAGTCCATACTTTGTTGGTGTACATGGACTCCATTTCGGTCCGCATTGCATCTAGCCATCGTACCGAGTAGCCGCTCTGGATGGCCTGCTGGAAGTCAGTAGGTTCATCATCATCTATGATGCAATCCTCTCTATCCCCATCTATGAGAAAACCGTAGTATCTCTCAGGCGGATGAGACGGCCTACTACTCCTGCGGAGGGGTGCGGGAATGTCCTGTTCTACTTGAACTACCGGTTCTACCAAACTTTCAGTATTAGTTTGTGGTTCTGGAATTTCTTCCAGTTCTATTTCGCTCCCACTTGATTCCTTTTCTAAAAACTGATGTTCTAGAAAATGGGCATTACGAGAAACAAATACCTTTTGTTCCTCTGCGTAATAGAATAGATATCCCCTGGAGGTCTTTGGATATCCCACAAACTTACACTTTACTGATCGTGCCTCGAGCTTGTCCACATGCTGCTTTTTAACAAAAGCTGGACATCCCCAAATCTTTATATACTGTAGATGGGGTTTCTTCCCGCTCCACATCTGATATGGAGTGGTAGGCACAGTCTTGGTAGGAACCATGTTCAAAAGATATGCCGCTGATTCTAGCGCATAACCCCAGAAAGATCGCGGTAACTCAGCATTACTCATCATGGATCGCACCATATCCAATAGGGTTCGATTCCGTCTCTCCGATACACCGTTATGCTATGGAGTGTATGGAGGAGTAAGCTGAGAGAGAATCCCTTTCTCTTTTAGGTAACCTAGGAACTCGGCACTCAAGTATTCACCACCTCGATCAGATCTAAGTGTCTTGATACTTTTGCCGGTTTGGTTTTCTACTTCATTCTTATACTCTCGGAATTTCTCAAAAGCCTCGGATTTTTGTTTCATTAGATAAATGAATCCGTATCTTGAGTAATCATCCGTGAAAGTAATGAAATAGGAAAAACCAACTCTTGCATGTGTAGACATTGGACCGCATACATCGCTGTGTATGAGTCCTAAGAGCTCGCTCGCTCTTACTCCATGTCCAGTAAATGGAGTCTTTGTCATCTTTCCTTTGAGACAAGATTGACAAGTGTCATAAGTTTGATATTCGAACGAGTCCAAATTTCCTTCTCTATGCAACTTAGTCAACCTTCTCTCATTGATGTGACCCAGTCTACAATGCCATAAGAAAGCTTTATTTAAATCTGGAGACTTTCTTTTAAGTGTGTTCTGGACATTGAAAATTTGGAGTTGGTTTAAAACATATATACCGTTATTTAGTGTACCGGACCCAATCAAACTATGATTAAGGTGGATGTTAACAACATCTCTTACAAACGTGAAATCATAACCTTTATTTGATAACAAGGAAACTGATATGATATTACACGTTAAGCTTGGTACAAAAAAATAGTTATGTAAAACAAAAATGTGTCCACTCGTCAATCCTAGGTGATAATCCCCGACGGACGCAGCTCCCACGCTAGCTCCGTTAGCAACCTTTAGGGTCATATCACCTTCCTTCAGCACTCTACGGTTTCTCAGTGCCTGCAATGAATTGCAAATATGAGATCCTGATCCGGTATCCAATACCCAGGAAGTAGAGTTGATCGACAGACAATTCTCAATTACAAACACACCTGAAGTCGAAGCCACAGCTTGCTTCGATTCCTGGTTCTTGGCGTTCCACGCCTTGCAATCCTTCTTCCAGTGCCTTTTCCTGTGACAATGGAAGCACTCATCCTGGTCAACTACCGGTACCGCAAACTTTTTCTTTCCCTTCCTTCCCACCTTACTAACACCTCCTCTAGGTTTGGTGGCGGCCTTCTTCTTCCTTCCTTTGGCCTTAGCCTTGGACCCGGAAGAAGATGCACCGCTAACAAACATAGCGGGTGTTTCCCTTGTTTTCTGCAAGGTGCCCTCTGCACTCCTTAACATGTTCAAGAGTTCCGGAAGTTCAACTTCTTTTCTTTGAAGGTTGAAGTTCAGGATAAACTGGGCGTAGGTGTGAGGAAGGGACTGGAGAATAAGGTCTGTATAGAGCTCATTATCCAAAGTCGTCCCAAGGTCTGCGAGCTCTTCAATATAGCCGATCATCTTTAGGACATGTTCTCCTACCGATGACCCGACAGCCAACCTCGCCCGAAACAAGTTCTTAGAGGTCTCGTATCTTGCTATACGTGATTGCTCTCCATAAAGTTCCTTTGTATGGAGAAATATGCCATCTAGGGTCATATCCTCGTGCCTCCTCTGATGTTCATTGTTCATTGAGGCAAGCACGATGCACTTGGCTTTCGCGCAATCTAAATCCCAGGTTTTGCGGATTTCCTTATCCGCATTGCTGGATTTGGGACCAGGGACAGCAGGTGCCGTAGCGGTGAGGACGTACCCCAATTTGTCATAGGTCAAAGCCATTTTGACATTCCGCAGCCAATCTTTATAGTTTGGCCCTGTCAGTATATTTTTCTCTAAAAGTAACTTAAGTCCAGTCATTTTCAGGGTCGCTGCAATTAGGAGAGAGAGAAGAAAGCTCTTTAGCATGATGCTCTTGCAAGTTTAGAGTGGTTTTTAGTTTATCTAAACTGGATGGCTCCCACTGTTTCTCGAATCCTTCCTCAAACCATAAAAGAAGAATTAACCAGGACTATTCTCACCGTACAATACTTGCTTAACCGTTCAGCCAGGCCAGTGTCGATACTTCAAGGGAGGTTTTCCAACGCTTTCGCGAAGTTCCTTAATTAAATAACCTCTTTTCTCTGGGGGCGTAACCCCGCTGACACCTTTCTTGACACTTACTTGGTTTATAGCATTGATCGTTAAGTGACGAATCTCCTGATAAGTAGCATATACTCACAGTAGGATCGGGATCCAAATATCATCGTATGATAATGTTGAAGGAATCCTACCAACATTCATCAAACTCCAAATAGTATGCATCTCTTTGCAAATTTCAATTTCTTTGGAAATTCCCGATATATATTTTTGCCCCATGCTCTTATGACCTTGGCGTTAGGTCAAAATGTCATAAGTCACATGTCAAGTTCTACCCATCATTATCTTGTCAATTTGAACCCATCCGTATATATCCTTGACGTTCGGCCAAAATGATAATACGACTGTCCCAAACTAACTCATCTATCTTATGCAACAAATGAATACCAAGTAGCTACCAAACATTATGCCTTGGCGTTAGGTCAAAATACATAGCTTGAATACTACTGAATACCCAGATGAAATGACGGAGGGCTACGAATGGTTTTGGCGAAACCGTGAACGTAGTGAACTTGATATAACCGAAGGAACCTGATAGCTTTTAAAAGTAGTGGTTAAAACTCCGCATTTAAAAATATCTGTTTTTAAAATTAACCGAGTGGTTTCTTTTAAATTATTCCAACGATTAAACTTTTGGTTTATTTGCTTTGCATTATAAATAATGCGTCCCATCATTAACCTATCATTGCAGAAAACAACGAAAATACAACGTCCTCTTATGCCATCCGCATTCGCCACGGGGTCCCGTCATCACCCGTTAGGTTACTTAACTAACGACAGAGCGGGGGCTGGGCTAGCGCGGGTGTAAAACATAAGTGACGTCTAAATAGCTATCATATATAGATATTGTATATTCGTCAGACGCAATAATAGGCATTCCAGATCACAGATGAACTTTATTGGATTTGCAAGTAATCCGTGTTTGTTTTGAGCCTGCAACAAAAGACGGATACACAGTTGTGATGAATAGCCATTACCCCACCCAAGACCCCAACGGGTACGGCAAACTACCCGCCCGGCAGTTTGTGCACCCCACCTTGGGTCTGTCCTAGGAGCAAAAACAGTAAAATGAAATAATACAACGGTGGCTACAACCGCAACCTGGATGTGCCCCGCAAAATAATATTACAACAAATTACATTTACATCAAATGAATTAAATAATAACCCATCACATAACCCCGGCTATACATCATAACAGTCCAACACAGTTCATATCCACAAACAGTAAAAACCATTACAGAAATGTGCAACCCCCTGCCAACCGACATACTAGCAGTTAGGGGAGGTTTACGAACACATTATACAAACACAGATATAATCCAACAAGCAAATACTGTATAATTTCGATCGATTAAACACTTTTAATTTTTCTCCAATACTTCTCTGTAAATCTGAAACCTGAGCAAAAATAAAAACTTCCAGAAAATACCAAATATCAAAGAGAAGCAACACAGGAAATTTGGGTTCCTGAATCGCCAACTCGGCGGCGGAAGCGCGGCGGATCGGTGCGATCCGCCGCGGTTCCGCGGCGCTTTAGGCGATTCAGGGGCCCAAATTTCTTGGGTGTTCTTCTACTGTCTTTTTAAGCTTTCTGAACCTCCCTGAAAAATTTTTGGACTTCATTTAAAATTCGACAGAAACTTGTGATTTCGGGGTTTTCTGGTTTCGTTTTTTCCGTTCGAAATTCATACAAATTTGCAAGTAAGTTATTTATAGTTTAGCGAGGCTCTGATACCACTGTAAGTCGATGTACAATACCCCACGACTTGTGGGGAGGCGGAAATATGAAAAACGATCTTGTTTATATGCTAAACATCGACTAACCGCATGAATCGAAGCTAAACGATAACTAACAAGAAACATAGAAGTTCTATACTACTATGTTTAGGGATTATACCTAACGAATCGTGTCCTTCGTCTTTGCGAACTCCTCCTCCTCTAAGGCCTTCTCGAAGTAGTAGACGATCCACCCGAGAGCTTTACTCCAAGCTTATCCTCTAGACTAGAGGCAACTAACCTTCTTTAAGTGCTAATCAAAGAAGCTAGGTGATATAGAGTGAGGGTTATAGTTTAATTAGTCTAACTAATCCTTGTACTCAACACATGAGAGGGGAGGATTAGGGTTTGAAGAGGGAGAGCTTGAGGAGAGAGAAGGTGAAGATAATAATGAAGTGAGAAGAATGAGTTATCATAATATATATCAAGCATTTCTTTTTATCAAGAAAAGAAAAGAAATGAATTTAACAACCATGCTTGATAATATCTAGTGATGATTCACATCCATGAGTCATTAAGCATTTATGATGCATTAATGACATGGATGAATCATCCATATGACTCACTAATCACATTCATTGTATATGCCACCTAAACCTCCTTAGTCACCATCTTCTAGAAGCTTCTCGCGCAATTACGAGAACGCCCCTCCTTTCCGCAAAAATACGGAAAAACTTTAGACTGTATAAATCCAATAACCGGATACCAGTAACTGGCTTAAACCAAAGCCGACTGGTAAAAACTGTCCGAAAGTCGTACGTGCGTAAACACACGTATGCGTCCGAACCCTTGTCGTAAAACCATACGACCTTTATATCGTTTCGCCTGGAGTAGGGAAACTCTCTGTGTGGGACTCTAGAGACTCGACTACTACGCTGGCAGTGGGTTTAACCACAGACCGCAAGCGGCACTATCTGTACGTAACGGTCCCCAGGTAGATGTCGATAAGAAGGCCGATGAGGAAACCCATCCGAACTCCTACTGAGCCTGTTGTGACAATCTCCATACAGTCCGGTCCGTTCGTCTTAGACTATCGCATATCGGGCCTAGGGGGGCGGCAAGCGTCAGTCCCCTAATAGCGGTATAAGTCGTGTCGGAGGGAAGCCCATTACACCCTGAGAAACTACTGGAACCAACCAGCAAATCTCGCTTGCCCTGGCCAGGGACTTTGCGTAATGGCTCTCTGACACAGCGCGATATCAACCCCCAATACCGGGAGAGACGAATCCTGTCTAACCGCCACTGCCTCCAAGTGCTCGGGACTGCACCCAACTGCTACCTGTTTGCACGACTCCTTTGAGTCGTGGTAGGGTAGCAATCTAAGAACAGTGGGACACACTCGAGGCGAAGTAGCAGTGTCAAGTCTGCGGACTATGCTGTACTCATGTCACCTGGGAACTGTTCACTGACGACTGGTATAAAACCAACCAACAGTTCCCTGTGAGTCCTGTCCGGTGTACCCGTAACCTAACGAGCACCTGCATACTATCTCCAGTACGACGTACTGACGGCTGTGGGACAGACCATCTCCCCAACTGGGATGAGAAGCGTACACACTAGTCTACTCCGGAGTATCGATGCTCTGTCTCGATAATCCAACGACCAGGGACCTGAATAAGGATGTGCTTGTAGACTACCCAGCCCCCACTAGTGTGACTGCCATCACAACGCTGGTAGTCAAGCAAGATCCTAAGAGTTCTATCAATACGTATACTCACATATTAAGATAGAAAAACCAAGTAGCATACTACCATGTTTAGCAAGACTGTTATATACATGTGAATATCCCAAGCTTCCATTAAGTAATATACAAACTAGTATGATACAGTAATGGCCTTCTAGGGCATAAACACTAACAGATTCGATGAACCGATACAGATTATATTAGTCGGTTATATGCGATATAGCCGTATTATCGGATCAAGTGTTGATTCGATAATTTAATGTATAATTATATATGTGATATATTAAGTTACATTAACTAATATAAGCTCACTTAAAGATTCTTTTTCTCACTTGGATAATACATTGATATATATGTGATATATGTTAATTGTATTATTTTATTTTGTTACAAAATATATTATATATGTGATATATAATATTGTAACAAGTTATGATTACAGATACAACATGTTTTGGTGGAGATTAAACATAGTTAGGGTACGATTTGGGTTAGCTTTTTCATGAAGCTTCTAGAAGCTTTATTTTTGTTTTAAGCAAAGATATTTTTGTGTAGATATTTTATTAACCCAACCCAAACCCTTTACCCTAGTTAACTCTCTACATGGGTTAAGTTTTCATTCTTAACCATGGGTTGCAATTGTAACCATAGAATAATAATTCATTATTCATCACAAAGTAAATTCTTCTTCTTCTTCCTTTGAGAAAAGCTTTCTAGCCTTTTCTTATGTGATGATTTTGAGTGAGAAATTGAAAACAAATGAGAGCTAAATTCCTACTTCATCATCCCAATCTATTCTAGCCACTTATATTAGGGTTTTCTTTGTTAATACTTGATTAGTAAAGGAAAAGCTTGGGCTTGAGTTTCTTCAAGTTAGATCATCTTTGTTTTTGAAGATTGGAAGCAAGCTTGCATCTTTCTTTTCATGGAGCCTCTCTTGAGTCCGGATACTCGATGATCGCAGCGAAGGGACCTCAACACGGAGCTTTAGAAGTGAAGAAACGGACTACAAAGGTTGTAATCCCTAACTCTTAGATGTAAAGTTGTTTACATGCTTTGTTATTCCTAATTCTCTAGTTAAGATCTTGGTTAGAGTTTGTTTAGCACCCCAAAATTTTTAAAGTAGCATGATTGATGCTTGCCAAAACCTTCACAAGGTGCTACGCCAACCCTACAGGTTTTACCTTTCTGAGTGTACGATGACCCTTGGTGGATGGAATAGGTGACTTAAGCAGAGTGGCGTAGCGTGCGTATATTCCACGACATACTTACGATACGGTACTCCGCCTAAGCGACCTTAGGATATATATTTGCTTGTATTTGTTTGTTATATGTATGCCCTAGAGGCCATTACTATACATAAGATGTATATTGCAGTGGATGCTTGGACATATATAGGGAGGACATTCTTGCTCGACATGATAGTATGCTATCTGGTTGCTCTTTACCTTAACGTGTACACTGATTGTCTCTCTGTTACATATTGGTAAAGCCCTTAGGATGTGTACTTGACTACCTGGACTTTGATGGGGATCATACTAGTGGGGACATGGTAGTCCATAAGTACATCCTTCAAGGTCCCTAGTCATGTGTGTATCGAGACGGGGCTTCGATATACCAGGGTAGACTATTGTATACCTTCTCGACCCATATAGATGGGCGATGGATGATCCCATATCCATTGGTGTTTGACATCAGAGATGATATACGGGTGCTCAGTGGAGACTGGTTACACTGGACGGACTCGCCAAGAACTCCCAGATGGTATTATACCTTACGTCAGATGGCAGTTCTCTGGTGACACTGGTACAGGTTAGTCTGTAGACCCGAGATCGTCATAGAGTCTTGTGTGATTCCCACTGTGTTTTGATTTCCACCTTACCACGTCCAAGAGGGCGTGCAAAACGGTGGTTTTTGGGTACAGTCCTGAATCACATGGAGGCAATGAGCGATAGGAGGGGATTCGTCTCTCCCGGTATAGGGAGTTGATATTGCGCTGTGTTCGATTGGCTATAACCGGAAATCCCTGGCCAGGTTTGCTGAGATTTACTGGTAAGTGTTACCAGTAGTTTCTCGAAATATTATAGACCTCATATCGACATGACTTATCGAGCTACTGGGGTCTGACGTTTACCACCCCTAGGCGAGATATGCGACATATCAGACGATCAGACTGGACTGTACGGTAAGTGTTGCTGGTTGGATTCACAGGAGTGTGAGCGGGCTTGCTCGTTGATCTTCTGATCGCTCAATACCCGGGTGGCCGTTACGTTTAGCAGACCGCTTGCGGCTTGTGGGTGTTTGATATGATCATCACCTGCTGCCGGCATATTGACGAGTCTTTAGAGTCCTACACAGAGGTTTCCTGGCTCAAGCGAAATGAAATAGGAGCGCATATGAGATATGTGTGGGACCGAGAATAATACCAGTATATGATACTGTATTCTATTCTCGCGATATGTGACATTGATCGGTTATATGCGATATAGCCGGGTTATCGGATCAAGTGTTGATTCGATAAGTTGTTACTATCGATATTAGTTGGTTATATGCAATATGACCGGATCATTAAGTCAAGTGTTGATTTAATGATTTAATGTATAATTATATATTTGATTTATTACTTTACATTAACTAATATTGGTTCACTTAAGATTATTTTCTCACTTGAATGTGCACTTTGTATATATGATATATGTTTGTGCACTAGTTTGTATCATGTTTGATGATACATGCAAACTTGGGTGTGTATGATTAAACCATGATTAGGTTAATGGTTAGGGTTTGATTTACTTATTTATTTATTCTTTTCATTTATTTTTTGGGCAAGAAATAAAATGGTGGATTCTTTTGTTTTTACTTGAAGCTTCATGAAGCTTTGAAAAGCTTTGACCATTTTGTTTCTTTCCTTAACCCTAACCATTAACTTAAACCCTAGTTTATTCTCTACACTTGTTAACTTACCCATGGTTGCTAAATGATAAGTATCACTTGGATTTTCTTTTTGAAATAATTGATTTTCTTTTCTTTCTTCTTCTTCTTCTTGATGAAGAAAGAAAACCTTTGCTTGAAAATTTCCAAGTGATGATTCCAAGTGAGAAATCCAAATCCAAAGTGAACCCACTTCCTATTTCTTCATCCTCTACCACTTGCCATGTAGTAGAGTGTGTTATCTTCACAAGTTTCATAACCTAGTGAAGGTGGAGCTTGAGTTTGAGTCGCCTCGATGTAGATCATCTTCGGCATCGAAGTCAATGACCTAGCCCGCCCGTTTCTCCGATGAAACCGACGCTAGAGTCCATGATCCCGATGATCGCAGTGGAGGGACGTCATCTCGGAGCTAAAGAAGTAATGGACCGGATCTACAAAGGTTGTAGTCACTTTCACTTTCTAGTAAAGTTGTTTACTTGTATAGTTTTCGCCTAATCTCTAGTTAACGATCTAGTTTAGGGTTTCTCGGCACCGGAAAATTTTAATTTGGCATGGTTGATGCCTTGTGGAATCACTTGAGTGTGCCTAGGAACCCTACAGTGGTATCAGAGCCTAGCTAGAGCCTTAGGCGATGAGTAGATGAAGTTAGAAACCCGATCGTACCCGAAACCCTAATTCAAAATCCTTCTCTGTACAATTTTTCAAAACTGGTCTTTTTGTGAATTAAAAATATGCAGAAAAATCAGCAGGCTTTTTTAAGAATTACTGTGAAGCACGTGCGCATAACTCGACCAAGTGGCCGCGAAACCGCGGCACGAGCATGGCATGTGCGGCGGTTCCGCGGCCATATAGGTGCATCTTGTCATTTTCTTTGCACAGTAATTCCTATCTGTTAGTGCTGTATTTTCTGGGAATTTTTAAATTCTACTCAATAGTTGAGTTTTCTGGGTTGTGTTGGGAGTTCGTAGATTCGATCGGATTGTCTAATTTTGTCTATGTGTTTTTTCGGGTAATTATAGAATATGTTAAAAAGTTCGACCGGAATACCCAATTTTTCCCCTGTCGGGAAATTTCCAAGTGCTGGATTTTTCCGTGGTTTAAAGACGTTCTAAGTAGTGCAAGTAACGCGATAGACCCTCTAGAAGACAACAAACCTTAACTCGATTATGTGACCGTCTTGAACTGCCCTTTGAACCTTGGGGTTTGGGGCAGTACGGCGTGCCACATATGAGGCGTTGGCTTGACCCTTCTACGGCTGGACCGTTGGTACTGTAGCATGAAGTGAATGTTCTTAAAACCTATTTCATGTATTGAGCTGTTTCGGGAAAACTTGGGTGTTTGGATGTTCGATCGGAAAGTTTAACATTTTCTATTTATCTGGAATGTGAAACAATATTTGGAATCCACATGTAGTTATGAGATAACTGATTTGGATGTTATAAACATAGCAGTTTAGTCTCACTTGATCGGTTGCCACGGAATTTTGATGTGATCAAAAGTCCGTCGCAATCACGTAGCGTACGTGGATACTCGCCGGGTAAACTTAATAGACAGCTACACCCCATAGCCCTGACCAAGTGACTGTAGGAGAACCCCGTCGCTAAAAAGCATCCGTTCGGGTGCTCGAGGCAGCGGTGTTCCTCCTTAGTGCACTTCGTCGACGGTATCGGGGGTGCGGCCGTCCACTAAAGTTTGCGATGAGCATTCATTCTGGGTGTCGGGAATCTTGTTGAATTACCCGACTTTATATTGAAAAGAGTTTTCGATAATGAGACTAAAATGCAGGGTTTATAACTGTTAGGCATGCGATGTCTAAGGAATTCATTTGTTTAGGCATGCGATGTCTAAAGCGTTTGCGAATTCCAACTATTGTAGTTTTACACTTTCTTTTCTGCGACCGTAAGTGTAATATGTGATATCGCCGGTTTCATTGCTATATGTCAACGACAATTGGGATGGGCATATTTACTTACGTTGATGACATGTGATGTTATGTGTTGCTGGATATGTTATATTGGATCATCGTGTTTGAATAGCCGGGGGGGTTTTATGTAAGATGAGTGTTTTTCATTTTCATTCATGTAAAAACTTGTATGTAATATTCTTTTATTGGAGCACTTCCAGGTTGTGGAAGATGTCACCATTGTATATTATTTACTTTTCCGCACTAGGATAGACCCAAGGAGGAGGGCACAAGTAACCGGGTTCTGGAGTCCAGTGGGAGACCAACTCGAGGAGTCGAGTCCGGGTCTCCTAACTCTAGTATTGGTAGGGTTGCTTGCCGCTCTCGTAGGGGTCTAGGAGTGTGGGTTTGGCTATTCATCGCGACCGTGGAATCCGTGTTTTATACTGGCTCGTATTAAAAATACGGACGTCCTAGTATATCCAATGTTTCATATGTTTCTTCTGCTGCGATATCTGTGATGTGATCATTTGATATGCTGTGATGGATACTGTATATAGTATAAATGACATATTATATAGACGTTACTTATGTTTTACACCCGCGCTAGCCCTGCCCCGCTCTGCCGTTAGTTACCTAACCTAAGGGTGCACGAGGGGACATCGAGGCGAATGCGGATGGCATAAGTGTACGTCGTATTTATCTGTGATGTTTAGGTACTTAAATGATGGGACTTCATTAATATGATTAATGAAAGTAAAAGAAACCTAAAAGATGTTGTGAAATCGAATTTTCAAAAACAGGTAGCTACAGTTCTTACTTTGCATCGCGGTGTTCCTTGTAGAACATCCTGCACCTTATTCGATGAGGAAAGGGCCGACGATCCCTTCACCGGGAGTGACCCCTTTAGAAATAACTGGCAGATGCTACAACTCTCGGTTTGTCTTTTGATTTCTTTTAAGAGTTTTTGCTTTGCACAGTGATATATATGATATATCCCGTACCTCATTCGACGAGGAAAGGGCCGACGATCCCTTCACCGGGAGTGACCCCTTTAGCAAAACTAGAAAGCCTTAAAAACACTCCATTTTAAAATCATTTGATTCTACAACGATATCAAGTTCATTACGCAATAGGTTTTCAGAAAAACCTGTCGTAGCCCTCCGTCATTTCAGATAAGTTGTATATAGTATTCGTGCTACATTTGTTGGCTTTCGTCAAGGTGTAGTGTGTGGTAGCTATATGCTGCTTATCTGCTGCATACGATGCGATTGGATTAAGGTAGTCGTACGGCTTTGTTGGCTTTCGTCAAGGGTCGTGCGGGTGGGTTTAATTCAGTCAAGAAATGTACGGGTTGAACTTGACTAGCGGGCTATGGTTTGTTGGCTTTCGTCAAGGTCATAGCACGTTAGGGGCAAAATTATCGGGAATTTCAAGTGTTGAAATTTGCAATGAGATAGTTGGATCCCGATACCCGCTGCGAGTAAGAGTTACTCCTGGGAGAGTTTTACACATTACAATTAGCCGATCGAGTAGGTGTCTAGAAAGGTGTTAACGAGGTTACGCCTCTGGGAAAACGATGTTTACATTAATTAGGTTCGTGCGAAAGCACGGAGGACCTCTCTCAAAGTACCGACACTGGCCTGGCTGAAAGATTGGCGAACTTGTAGCGTGTAATTAATCCCGGCTAGTCTTTCCTTTTAGGGTTTGAAGGAAGATTTGATAAAAACAGTGGGAACCATCCTGATTAGATAAAATAATAACCAATCTATTCTTGCAAGAGCGCACGCTGAGTGTTTTCTTCTCTCTCTCTTTCCAGGTAGCGACCATATCACGCCTTAATCAGGATAATAATACGGATTATTGACCGAAACCGCTTGCTATACTGAGCTGGGAAACGTTGGTCCCGCTCCAACTTATAATTGTTATAAGTCAGAGCAGGAAATTGGGGAATACCAGATTTCCCGTGCCGTCCAAACGAAGAAAGTGCATGCTGATGCGTCTTCTTCGGGTATGTTCATTACAGAGAACTGTTTCTCAGTATCCTTTACATCCTAGGTATGAGATACCGGATCAGGATCCCGCATATGTAATCTGTTACATGGGCTATAGATAGGTAGAGAACTGAGGACGGGTGATAAGTTTCATGAGACAGAAAACGGTGCAAGTGTTGCAGCCAAGTCTGTTGGTCACTGTCAACCTGTATTACCAAAATACATTGATTCTGAACAAATGTTATTAGATACCGAACCTGATGTACAAAATTATATCAGTCTCTTTATTAGTAAAGAAAGGACATAATTTTGTATTATTGGATAATGTTTTGAACATTTCCTATATCAAAAGTTGATCGGTTCAGGCACGATATCTAAAAGCATTGATGTTCTAAATCGGACTACAGTTCTTAGTATACAGAACACACACAAGAGGAAGAGTTCAGAAATGAACAAATCCTTCTTGAGGTATTGTAGACTGGGTCATATCAATGCGACCCGACTAGCTGAAGTTACATATAGATGCATATTTAAATTAATTTGAATTTACATCTTGTGAAACTTGCCAGTCATGTCACAGAGATAAGATGACCACAGCTCTGTTTATTGGAAACAGAGAAAGAGTTAGTGAACTCTTGAGATGATACATGTTGATGTATGAAGGTCCCCTGTCTACACATGCCAAGACCGGTTCTTTGTTCTTCATTACATTCTCTGATGATCTCTCAAGATTCAGTCATATGTTCTTGTTGAAACATAAGTCCGAACCTTTTGAGATATTCACAGAATATAAGTTAGAAGTAGAGAACCAATACGGGTATAAGTATTATGTCCTTTGATGAGATCAAGGAGGAGAATTCTTGGAATATTCTAAAAGAGAATGAGATTCTCTCTCAGCATTACTCCTCCGTATACACCATAGCACGATGGTATATCGGGGCGGAGCAATTGCACCCTATTCGATATGGAGCGCTCTATGATGAGTACTACCGAGTTACCTGTTTCCTTTTGGGGGTTATGCACTTGAGAAGCTGCATACCTATTGAATTAGGTTCGAATCAGATCACAGCCTACCACTCCATATGAGATATGGTATGGGAAGAGCCCATGTCTTAAGCTAGTTAAGATTTAGGGTTGACCGGCCTATGTATAAAAGCAAAAATCCGGACAAGATCGAGGCAAGGTCTGTTATGTAGAACTGGAAAGGTTCCAGCTATACAAACTACAGCAGATGATTTGGTAGAACCAAAGGATTCAGTAGATTCCAACGAACCTCAGCCTCTCCGCCGATCTAGTAGGGTTCCTCATCCGCCTGAGAGATACTTCGGATTCTCGATGACAGTGGGAGTGAGGATTGCATCATGAGATGATGACCCAACTAGTTTCGAGCAGGCCATCGAGAGTAGGGACTCTGTAAGAATGGCTGGATGCTTAGCGATCTGAGATGGAATCCATATACACCAACAAAGTATGGACTTTGGTGCTATATCTGAAGGGTTAAATCCCCATCAGGAGCAAGTATATCTTGAGAAGATTACTTGGTGTAGATGGAAAAGTTGAGACTTTCAAAGCTAGACTTGTTAAAGGTTTTCGTCATCGACCAGGCGTGGATAATGATGAAACCTTTTCCAGTGGCTATGCTTAAGTCCATCCGGATCCTACTTGCCACGGCTACATACCATGACTACGATATCTTGCGGTTGGGTGTCATGACTGCTCTTCTAAATGATATTTTAGAAGAGAGAGTTTATAAGTACACAGTCAGAGGGCTTCGTAGACAGTGGGAGCAGCGGAAACGTATACAAGATGATTTATAGGATAAAGCAGGCATCGTGGAGTTGGAACATTTGTTTTGATGTATTAGTCAAAGAGTTTAACATCATCAAAATGGTAGATGAACCTTGTATAAACAAAAAGGTAGTAGGGAGTATGGTGACGATCCTCGTAGAGTACGTGGATGACATACTGTTGATAGGGAAGGAGTTTCCTATGCTACGCTCGATCAATCTCCGCTTATCACAATGATTCTTCATATAGGATCAAAGTGATACCTACTAAATCCTGGGTTTTGGATCTATGAGATAGATCTAAATGGATGTTAGGATTCTCACTAGATGTAGTGAGATGGTATCAATCAATCCTGGGGAGAATCACTGGAAGTGTTCCAGGGTGATAAGGACGACCGAATATTAGTCACAGGCATTGTCTTTACCCTCTATGGAGGGACGGTATGTTGAAAGAGTTCCAAGCTAGATACCGTGACATAGTAGACGATTAAAGGAAAGATACATCGCTACTTAAGATGCTACCAAAGAGTCTGTCTGGGTGTATATTAGTTCATGAGATGAACTTAGTTCATCCCATTGTGTGACAATGGAGTTGTGGCATATGCCAAGGAACGTCCGTCCCATCAGTGATCCAGACATATTCTAAGACAGTATCACCAGATCATGGAGATAGTTGATCTCCAAGGATATCGAGGTTAGGAGAGTAGATTCAGAGGACAACACGGCGGATCCACTCACAAAGGCCTTTTTCCCAGAGAGAGACTTTTATCGGATGGTTGAGTATGAGATACTACAACCACTGCTATCAGATGGCCCTAGTGCAAGTGGGAGATTGTTAGTTTTATGTATGCCCTAGAGGCCATTACTATACATAGGATGTATATTGTAGTGGATGCTTGGACATATATAGGGAGGACAACTATGCTATCTGGTTGCTCTTTACCTTAACGTGTACACTGATTATCTCTCTGTTACATGTTGGTAAAGCCCTTAGGATGTGTACTTGACTACCTAGACTATGATGCGGATCATACTAGTGGGGACATGGTAGTCCATAAGTACATCCTTCAAGGTCCCTAGTCGTGGGTGTGTCGAGATGGGGCATCAATATACTAGAGTAGACTAGCGTATACCTTCTCGACCCATACAGATGGGCGATGGATGATCCCATATCCATTGGTGTTTGACATCAGAGATGATATATGGGTGCTCAGTGGAGACTGGGTACACTGGACGGACTCACCGAGAACTCCCAGATGGTATTATACCTTACGTCAGATGGCAGTTCTCTGGTGACACTGGTAAAGATTAGTCTGTAGACCCGAAATCGTTATAGAGTCTTGTGTGATTCCCACTGTACTTTGATTTCCACCTTACCACGTCCAAGAGGGAGTGCAAAACGGTGGTTTTTGGGTACAATCCCGAATCACATAGAGGTAATGAGCGATAGGAGGGAATTCGTCTCTCCCGGTATAGGGAGTTGATGTTGCGCTGTGTTCGATTGGCTATAACCGGAAATCCCTGGCCAGGGTTGCTGAGATTTACTGGTAAGTGTTACCAGTAGTTTCTCAAAATGTTATAGACCTCATATCGACACGACTTATCGAGCTACTGGGGTCTAACGTTTACCACCCCTAGGCGAGATATGCGACATATCAGACGATCAGACCGGACTGTACGGTAAGTGTTGCTGGTTAGATTCACAGGAGTGTGAGCGGGCTTGCTCGTTGATCTTCTGATCGCTCAATACCCGGGTGGCTGTTACGTTTAGCAGACCGCTTGCGGCTTGTGGGTGTTTGATATGATCATCACCTGCTGCCGGCGTATTGACGAGTCTTTAGAGTCCTACACAGAGGTTTCCTGGCTCAAGCGAAACGAAATAGGAGCGCATATGAGATTTGTGTGGGACCGAGAATAATACCAGTATCTGATACTGTATTCTATTCTCGCGATATGTGACATTGATCGGTTATATGCGATATAGCCGGGTTATCGGATCAAGTGTTGATTCGATAAGTTGTTACTATTGATATTAGTCAGTTATATGCAATATGACTGGATCATTAAGTCAAGTGTTGATTTAATGATTTAATGTATAATTATATATTTGATATATTACTTTACATTAACTAATATTGGTTCACTTAAGATGATTTTCTCACTTGAATGTGCACATTGTATATATGATATATGTTTGTGCACTAGTTTGTACCATGTTTGATGATACATGCAAACTTGGGTGTGTATGATTAAACTAAGATTAGGTTAATGGTTAGGATTTGATTTACTTATTTATTTATTCTTTTCATTTATTTTTTGGGCAAGAAATAAAATGGTGGATTCTTTTGTTTTTACTTGAAGCTTCATGAAGCGTTGAAAAGCTTTGACCATTTTGTTTCTTTCCTTAACTCTAACCATTTACTTAAACCCTAGTTTATTCTCTACACTTGTTAACTCACCCATGGTTGCTAAATGATAAGTATCACTTGGATTTTCTTTTTGAAATAATTGATTTTCTTTTCTTTCTTCTTCTTCTTCTTGATGAAGAAAGAAAACCTTTGCTTGAAAATTTCCAAGTGATGATTCCAAGTGAGAAATCCAAATCCAAAGTGAACCCACTTCCTATTTCTTCATCCTCTACCACTTGCCATGTAGTAAAGTGTGTTATCTTCAACCTAGTGAAGGTGGAGCTTGAGTTTGAGTCGCCTCGACGTAGATCATCTTCGGCATCGAAGTCAACGACCTAGCCCGCCCGTTTCTCCGATGAAACCGACGCTTGAGTCCAGGATCCCGATGATCACAGCGGAAGGACGTCATCTCGGAGCTAAAGAAGTGGTGGACCGGATCTACAAAGGCTGTAGTCACTTTCACTTTCTAGTAAAGTTGTTTACTTGTATAGTTTTCGCCTAATCTCTAGTTAACGATCTAGTTTAGGGTTTCTCGGCACCGGAAAATTTTAATTTGGCATGGTTGATGCCTTGTGGAACCACTTGAGTGTGCCTAGGAACCCTACAGTATTTCCCTCCTTGATTCCGGAAATCCTTTGACTCAATCACAATGTTCCTATCAATCCTGTTCTTGCTCCAGCCACTATGCCGCCGGAGACTACGAGGGCCAGAGGGCTGCCGCCGGGGATGACATTAAGGTAGGCTCGTTGAGACGAGGATCGATCGGGGCGGTACACCTACCCCTCAGGGACAGAGTGGTCCGCCTTTTTCAGGACGGATGGTTAGGCTGGAGTCGAGTATTCAGGACGTATGACAAGTGATTGGATTTTTAGTGGTGGTTAGCCGAGCTCCGAGAGCCGATAATGTCCCTCCTATTTCAGGGACTGTGTTGTACCTGTTGCTCAGGCAACCGTTTCTATTGTTACCAAGACTATTTCCATATCCTTACAAGAATTTTTGAGGCTGAAGCCTCCAGTTTTCTTCGACACGAATTTAGTGGAGGATTTGCGGACATTCCTTGACAGGATGATTGGGAAGTGTTGTTCACTGAGATGTTCTGACAAGATGTGGCGTGAGTTCATAGCTATATTTCTTGCTCGTTTCCGTTCGAAGAGCGTTCGAGATGTCCGAGCTCGTAGTTTCGAGCCTTTGCGTAAGACTTCAGGGATAGCAGTGTTCGAGTATGACATTCAGATTTCTTGGTGGTTGATATGCTCCTTACCTGAAGGACATTGAAGAGAAACAGATAAAGAGGTTCATGTGGAGATTGGACATACAGGTATTGCTTGCTATAGGCACCCAGCATTTTGATACTTATGCAGCCGCGATGGATGCAACCTTACTGCGAGAAGAGCGCATTCATGAGACTTCGGTCGTTTCTGGACCAAGCAGATTTGTACCAGTATGCCGGCTCAGAGGCGATTAGATAGACGTCGTTGTGACAGGCTAAATTTTTTGGTCGCTCGATAAGTTGTTCGTTTATGATTCGTTCGCATCAGAGAGAAGGATTCTTTTGTCGATTTGACTCTTCCCGATATGTTAGACTTCGAAGTTTTCTTGGCATGGATTGGTTAGCCACGTGTTGTGCGTCTGGGGACTGCCGTAAGGAGGCAGTCAGTTTTAGTTTTTCGGTAAGCCAGTTCTTGTTTTTGGGGAGACCGTAGTGTCGCCTTTCGCAGTTTGAGTTCTTTTGGCGCTAGTCAACTTTAGAGATAAAGGGATATCAGGAATTCTTGGTGTATGTTTGCGATGTTGGAGCCGTATAGGTCATGTTGGACTAGGTCCCGATTGTGAGAAGGTTTCCAGATGTCTTCCAGACAAGTCGTTTGGTTTGTCGCCAGAGCGCGATATTGAGTGCTGCTTTGACTTGATTCCCGGCAAAGCGTAAAAAACTGAAGGAACAGTTGCGAGATTATTGGATAAAGGGCTTGTTCGTCCGAGTGCGTCACCTTGGAGAGCTCCTGTCCTGTTCGTCAGGGAGAAATACAGCAGTTTGTGTTGATGCAGTGATTATCGTCAGTTGAATCGGATTACTGTGCGAGACATTTCTCGAAGATTGACTTGCGGTCAGGCTACTGCCAGTTGTGGGATCGAGAGGATGATATTCCGAAGGCTGCTTTTCACACAAGTTACGGGCATTATGAGTTTTGATGATGTATTTCGAGCTCACCAATGCCCCAGTAGCGTTTATATATTGGATGAACTGAATATCCAGGCCATTCTTGATCAGTCTATCATCGTGTCCATTGAGGACGTCATAGTGTACTTTTGGAGCCGAGTGGAGCCTGGGCAGTAATTGAGGATTTCGTTGCAGATTTTGAGGGAGCGCCAGCTATTCGCTAAATTATCTTTGTGTTTTCTGGATGGATGGTGTTGGCATCTTGGGTCACGTTGTTACGAGAAATAGTAAGTATGGAACCGAAGAAAATCGAAGTCGTTCAGCACTGACCCAGACTTGTATCAGTGACGGAGGTTCACAGCATTTTTGGGGTTTGACCCGGCAGGGAGTTTCTTTCCTTTGAACTGAGGCTTGCAAGTAGAGCTTTCAGCAGTTAAGATTCGTTTGACTACGGCGCTAGTATTGTCTTTGCCTTCAGGATCAGGCGGTGTTATTGGGTATGGCGACGCTTCGCGACAGTTGAAGAAGTGCGAATAGAAATATTCCAATCATGACAAAGAGATGGTTGCAGTGATTTTACATTTAAGATTTGGAGACGAGTCATACCAGATATTTACAGATCATAAGAAGCTTACTGTACATTTTTCAGCAACAAGATCAAAATTTGAGATAGTGCTGATAGATGGAGTTGGTGAAAGACTATGACTGCGAGATTTTATCATCCGGGCCAGGCGAATATTGTGGAATATGTTTTGAGTCGGAAGCCGGAGGTAGCTTTTGTTATTTGAGCACGGTTCATAGACAGCCGACGGCAGATTAGCAGATTTTTCTTGACAGCCAGCCCTATTTGAGAGTTCTGGCTTCATTTTTTTCAGGTATTGCTTGTTTTTGCTAAGTTATTGGTGATATGATCCTACAATTTAAGCAATTCGAAGGGTTTTGTTTTCGCAGTTTAAGGTATTCAGAAAAACATGCAAGTAATTCTATGGACCCTCTAGAAGAATGAAACCCTAACTCGACATAATGACCATGGGAACGCTTTTGAACCTTAGGGTTTGCGGCAGTTCCATGGTACCATTAGTGAGGCTTGGGTTTGCCCTTCTACGGTTGGTCCACAGGTACTGTGGCATATACTGGATATCATTAAACTGTACTTAAGTGTTGAACTCTTGGGAAAGTATGGGACTTTGATGAATCGATCGAAAAGTTTAACGTCGTCCGGATATCATGTGAAAGGATGAAGAGGGATGTCACAGACCTTGTCTCAGGATGCGGACTTGTCAGCAAGTCAAGGCTGAGCATCTGGGGTCAGCAAGATAATTTCAATCTTTACCCACTCCGGGATATAAATAGGAGCAGATTTCTAAGGAATTTATCGTTGGCTTACTTAGGACCAGTCGAAGGTATGACTCTATTTGGGGGATCGTGGGTCGATTAATGAAAGCATCCCACTTACCGTAAGTAAGACCACTTTCGGATCGTTCAGTATGCTCAGACGTATGTTGATAAGATGGTGCGACTACATGGAGTTCCGACTTGTTTTATGTCCGACAGAGGCACGCAGTTCACCAGCCGACTATTATAGAAACTTCAGGAGACTTTGGACACTAATAGAGTTTCAGTGCAGTTTTCTATCCACAGACCGACGGTCATTCAGAGCGGACCATTCAGACTCTTGAGGACATGCTCCGAGTTTTTGTTCTAGATTTCGTGGTAGTTGGGATCGCCACTTGCCCCTGATAGAGTTTTTCCTAATAACAGCTTCCAAGAGGAGATTCAAATGGTATCCTTCGAGGTAATATATAGGAGGAAATGTCGATCACCCGTATGTTGGACGAGGAGCAGTAAGAGCAGTTTTGGGGCCACAGGTTGTGCAGGGCACGACCGAAAAGATTCAGTTGATTCAGGATAGGTTGAGAGCGGCCCAGGGAGGGCAGAAATCTTATGTAGGCCGACGTCGGCATAGACTTAAGTTTACTATTGGCGATCATGTTTTTCTTAAAGATTTCTCCGATGAAGGGCGTGTTGAGATTCAGGAGGGAAGGAAAGCTTAGTTCCAGATATATGGGTCCCTTAGAGATTTTCGAGCATATCAGCACAGTTGTTTATCGTTTGGGCTCTTCCACCCAGCATTCCAGATGTACATTCGTATTTCATGTATCGATGCTCCGCAAGTAGATTCATGACCCCTCTTATGCGATATGGTATCAGATGATCCAGCTGGAGTGCAATCCTTCTTTCGCAAGAGCAGCATATAGTCATTCTAGATCGGCAGGAGATAAAACCGAGGACATATCGTCCGTAATTGTTCCTTTGCGTGACCCGAGTGGCAAAGTGGACGCATGGGGAGTCGAGGATGAGATGAGAATGAGCTTTTCCCGTGCGCGTAGTTAGATTTTAAATTCGGGGACCGAATTTCTTTAAGGGGGGAAGATTGTAACGTTTTAAAAATAAATAAATAAATAAATAAAATCCATTAGGTGAGTTTTCTGATAATCGGTAAAATAAAACGTATTTTCCGTAAAACTTAACTATAATTATTTTTCGATATAGATTTAAATACGCCTATTTTAACTATGCAATTGCTAGTAATTGATATTATTTGGTCACTTATAAAATTCTAGTCTACCTAAATATTTTTCCTTAATTAATTATTTTAAATATTATTATAATCTTTTAATTATACATTTAATTAGTGATAATTACAAAATGAGAATGGGTAAATTATACAAATATGAACCATGCCAACTTATTAACAAGTTTGTAACATATTCTATTTTTATCCATTTGTCTCCAAGTTCTAGAGAATTCTAGTTTAATTAGAAAAGAAATTAAAACAGAATTTAAGAAAGGTGTATTAAATGAGACTTGTAGGGTGTCTAAACTAGAAATTTCCACACTTAAACACACACACACCAAAACTTCAACCTGGGCCGAGCCTCCCCACCCCTATTCTCTCTCTTTAACATCTTTTTCTTACACCAAACATGAAGGAAATTAATAAATTAATGAAAGAACATAATATAAGATACAAAAGGGACATTCTACACGCATCCATAAGCTTCACACTCTCTCTCTCTCATTCTCCCAACCTGCACATGACCGAGCCCCCTTCCTCCATAGCAGCCCCTCATTTCTCCACCTCCTTTCCTCATCAAAACTCTTCAAAAAATTCATGAAAAATCAATAAAAAATCCCACAAATTCCTAAATTAATTTTTACCCATGATTCATTGGCCAAATAAGC
Organism: Agapanthus africanus; assembly: GCA_030015575.1. NCBI lineage: Eukaryota > Viridiplantae > Streptophyta > Magnoliopsida > Asparagales > Amaryllidaceae > Agapanthus > Agapanthus africanus. Next base: position 809,651,725 of record CM057338.1, read on the forward strand.
TTGGATCCTGGAGCAAAGGAAATATTTTGGAGGTCAAGTTGCATGTTAATCTCATGAATTGGAGGTATAATCCTACGCCCATGTTTTGATTGTTGATTAATTACTTTAATTTAACTAATTAAGTGTTTAAATATGGTTCTAATTGCTAACTTAAATTTTTCAAGAAAAGGGTTTTGAATTAAGTTAGATTTTTCACATCATTTCTAGGTTAGTAAAGGGTAGTTTAACATTCTAAGACATGCACAATCTGTTAGTTATATGTATGCCCTAGAGGCCATTACTATACACAGGATGTATATTGTAGTGGATGCTTGGACATATATAGGGAGGACTTTCTTGCTCGACAAGATAGTATGCTATCTGGTTGATCTTTACCTTAACGTGTATACTGATTGTCTCTCTGTTACATATTGGTAAAGCCCTTAGGATGTGTACTTGACTACCTGGACTATGATGCAGATCATACTAGTGGGGACAGATAGTCTATAAGTACATCCTTCAAAGTTCCTAGTCGTGGGTGTATCGAGACGGGGCATCAATATACCAGAGTAGACTAGCGTATACCTTCTCGACCCATACAGATGGACGATGGATGATCCCATATCCATTGGTGTTTGACATCAGAGATGATATACGGGTGCTCAGTGGAGACTGGGTACACTGGACGGACTCGCCGAGAACTCCCAGATAGTATTATACCTTACGTCAGATGGCAGTTCTCTGGTGACACTGGTACAGAGTAGTCTGTTGACCCGAGATCGTCATAGAGTCTTGTGTGGTTCCCACTGTGCTTTGATTTCCACCTTACCACGTCCAAGAGGGCATGCAAAACGGTGGTTTTTGGGTACAGTCCCGAATCACATGGAGGTAATGAGCGATAGGAGGGGATTCGTCTCTCCCGGTATAGGGGGTTGATGTTGCGCTGTGTTTGATTGGCTATAACCGGAAATCCCAGGCCAGGGTTGCTGAGATTTACTGGTAAGTGTTACCAGTAGTTTCTCGAATTGTTATAGACCTCATATCGACACGACTTATCAAGCTATTGGGGTCTGACGTTTACCACCCCTAGGCGAGATATGCGACATATCAAACGATTAGACCGGACTGTACGGTAAGTGTTACTGGTTGGATTCACAGGAGTGTGAGCGGGCTTGCTCGTCGTTCTTCTGATCGCTCAATACCCGGGTGGCCGTTACGTTTAGCAGACCGCTTGCGGCTTGTGGGTGTTTGATATGATCATCACCTGCTGCCGACGTATTGACGAGTCTTTAGAGTCCTACACAGAGGTTTCCTGGCTCAAGCGAAACGAAATAGGAGCGCATATGAGATATGTGCGGGACCGAGAATAATGCGTGTATGTGATACCGTATTCTATTCTCGCGATGAATGTATCGATATGGTTGTATGCGATATAACCTAGTTATCGAATCAAGGATTGATTCGGTAAGCCGATACATAGGATACTAGTCGGTTATATGCGATATGACCGGATCGTTAAATCATGTGTTGATTTAATGATTTAATGTATAATTATATATTTGATATATTACTTTGCATTAACTAGTATTGGTTCACTTTAAATGGATTTTCTCACTTGGATGTACAAGTTGTATATGTGATATACTTTTTGTGCAAATGATTGTATCATGTTTGATGATACATGTTTACTTGGTTAAGTGCAAAGAATTAAACCATGGTTAAACTAATGATTAGGGTTTTGTTTATCCATTACTTATTTATTCATTTATTTGTTTGTTTATTCTTTTTGGAAAATAATAAGCATAAAGAAAAATGGTGGTTTTCTTTGGATGCATGTTGAAGCTTCATGAAGCTTTGACTAAGTGACCATTTTGTCTTCATGCTTAACCCTAACCATTCCTTCTAATCATGATTTATTCTCTACACTTGACCATGGTTGCCATATGATAAGTATTGTTTTAGTTTCTTTTTGAGAATAACTTATCATAATTCTTTTCTTCTTCTTCTTCATCTTCAACATGAAGAAGCTTGCTACCAACAATGGCAACTCTTGAAAATGAGTGAGAAATCCAATTCTAAAGTGAACCCACCTCCTATTTCTTCATCCTCTACCTCTTGCAAAGTAGTATAGGGTGTTTTCTTCACAAGTTTCATGACTTGGTGAAGTGGGAGCTTGATCTTGTGATGCCTCGACGTAGATCATCTTCGGCATCGTTGTCGATGACCTAGCCCGCCCATTTCTCCGATGAAGCCGACTCTAGAGCCCGGGATCCATTTTGGACAGCGAGGAGACATCATTGCGAAGCTATGGAGGTGGAGGACCGGATCTACAAAGGTTGTATTTCCGTTCTTGTAGTTAAGTTGTTAACTAGTTTCTTTTGTCGCCTATATATCTAGTTAACGATCCGTATAAGGGTTTCTCGGCACTTGTAGAATTGAAATTGGCATGGTTGATGCCTTGTGAGACCTCATTAGTGTGCCTAGGAACCCTACAGTGGTATCAGAGCCTAGCTAGAGCCTTAGGCGATGCGTAGACGGAATTAGAAGTCCGATCGAATCAAAACCCAAACCCAAATTTGCTCTCTGTACTTTTTCTGAAATCTGGAGTTTTTCGATATTAAAAATATGCAGAAAAGCCAGCAGGAATATCTAAGAGTTACTGTGCAACACGAGTGTCCAATTCGACTAAGTCGCGGCGGAACCGCGGCAGAAGCCTGCCTCCTGCGGCGGTTCCGCGGCCAAGTTGTCACATCAGGCTTTAAAAATTGCACAGTAATTCCTATTTTGTAGTGCTGGTTTTTCTGGGAATTTTTAATATTTATTCAAGAGTTGAATTTTCTGGGTTGTATTGGGGACTCGGTGTATCGATCGGATTGTCTAATTATGTCTGTGTGCCTTTCCGGATAATTTTAGAGTATGATAAGAAGTTCGACCGGATATAGATACCCAACTTTTCCCCTGCCGGAAAATTTTCAAGTGTTGGATTTTTCCGAGGTTTAAAGACGTTCTAAGTAGTGCAAGTAACGCGATGGACCCTCTAGAAGACAACAAACCTTAACTCGATTATGTGACCGTCTTGAACTGCCCTTTGAACCTTAGGGTTTGTGGCAGTACGGCGTGCTACATGTGAGGCGTTGGCTTGACCCTTCTACGGCTGGACCGTTGGTACTGAGGCACGAAGTGAATGTCTTTGAACTTATTTCATGAGTTGAGTTGTTTCGGGAAAACTTGGGTGTTCGATTGTTCGATCGGAAAGTTTAACATTTTCTATCTTATTCGGAATGTGATACAATAATTGGAATTCACAAACAGTTATGAGATAACTGAATGAATGTTATAAACATAGCACTTTAGTCTCACTTGATCGGTTGCCACGGAATTTTGATGTGATCAAAAGTCCGTCGCAATCACGTAGCGTACGCGGATACTCGCCGGGTAAACTTAATAGACAGCCTCGCTCCATAGCCCCGACCAAGTGACTGTAGGAGAACCCCGTCGCCGAAAGCAACCGTTCGGGTGCTCGCGGTAGCGGTGTTCCGCCTTGGTGCACTTCGTCGACGGTATCGGGGGTGCGGCCGCCTACTAAAGTTTGCGACGAGCATTCGATCAGGATGTCGGGAATCCTGTTGAATTGCCCGACTTGATATTGAAAAGAGTTTTCGATAATGAGACTAAAATGCGGGGTTTATAATTATTAGGCATGTGATGTCTAAGGTATTCATTTGATTAGGCATGCGATATCTATGGAGATTGCGGATTCCAACTGTTGTAGTTTTACACTTTCTTTTCTGTGACCATAAGTGTAATATGCGATATCGCCGGTTTTGTTGCTATATGTCAACGACAATTGGGATGCTCATATTTACTTACGTTGATGACATGTGTTGTTATGCGTTGCTGGATATGTTATATTGGATCGTCGTGTTTGAATAGCCGGGGGTTTTTATGTGAGATGAGTGTTTTTCATTTTCATTCATGTAAAAACTTGTTTGTAATATTCTTTTATTGGGGCACTTCCAGGTTGCGAAAGATGTCACCCTTTGTATATTATTTACTTTTCCGTACTAGGATACACCCAAGGAGGGGAGCACAAGTAACCGGGTTCTGGAGTCCAGTGGGAGACCAACTCGAGGAGTCGAGTCCGGGTCTCCTAACTCTAGAATTGGTAGGGTTGCTTGCCGCTCTCGTAGGGGTCTAGGGGTGTGGGTTTGGCTATTCATCACGACCGTGGAATCCGTGTTTTATACTGGCTCGTAATGAAAACACGGACGTCCTAGTATATCCAATATTTCATATGATTCTTCTGCTGCGATATCTGTGATGTGATCATGTGATATGTTCTGTGATAGATACTGTATATAGTATATATGATATATTATATAGACGTTACTCATGTTTTACACCCGCGCTATCCCTGCCCCGCTCTGCCGTTAGTTACCTAACCTAACGGTGCACGAGGGGACATCGAGGCGAATGCGGATGGCATAAGTGTACGTCGTATTTATCTGTGATGTTTAGGTACTTAAATGATGGGACTTCATTAATGAGATTAATGAAAGTAAAAAGAAACCTAAAGATGTTGTAGAATCGAATTTCAAAAATAAAACAGGTAGCTACAGTTCTTGCTTTGCACAGAGGTATATGTGATATATCCTGCACCTTATTCGATGAGGAATGGACCGAGATCCCTTCACCGGGAGTGACTCCTTTAGCAATAACTGGCAAATGCTACACACTCGGTTTGTCTTTTGATTGCTTTTAAGAGTTTTTTCTTTGCACAGTGATATATATGATATATCCCGCACCTCATTCGACGAGGAAAGGACCGACGATCCCTTTACCGGGAGTGACTCCTTTAGCAAAACTAGAAAAGCCTCAAAAGCACTCCATTTTTAAAATCATTTGATTTTACAACGATATCAAGTTCATTACGCAATAGGTTTTCAGAAAAACCTGTCGTAGCCCTCCGTCATTTCAGATAAGTAGTAGTTAGTATTCGTGCTGCGTTTGTTGGCCTTTGTCAAGGCGCAGTGTGCGGTAGCTAACTAGTGCTTATCTGCTTATGCATATGATGCAGATTGGGTTAGGGTAGTCGTGCGACCTTGTTGGCCTTTGCCAAGGGTCGTGCGGGTGGGTTTAATTCAATCAGGAAATGACGGGTTGAACTTGACTAGCATCCTATGGTTTGTTGGCCTTTGTCAAGGTCATAGGAGGTTAGGGGCAAAATATTATCGGGAATTTCAAGTGTTGAAATTTGCAATGAGATTGCATACCTTCTATGAGATAGTTGGATCCCGATACCCGCTGCGAGTAATTGTTACTCCTGGGAGAGTTTTACACATTACAATTAACCGATCAAGTAGGTGTCTAGAAAGGTGTTAACGAGGTTATGCCTCTAGGAAAACGAGGTTTACATTAATTAGGTTCGTGCGAAAGCACGGGGGACCTCCCTCAAAGTACCGACACTGGCCTGGCTGAAAGATTGGCGAACTTTTAGTGTGTAATTAATCCCGGCTAGTCTTTCCTTTTAGGGTTTGAAGGAAGATTTGATGAAAATCAGTGGGAGCCATCCTGATTAGATAAAATAATAACCAATCTATTCTTGCAAGAGCGCACGCTGAGTGTTTTCTTCTCTCTCTCTCCAGGTAGCGACCATATCACGCCTTAATCAAGATAATAATACGGAATATTGACCGAACCCGCTTGTTATTGTAAGTCCATGCTACCTCTCCCGGTACTTTCGGGAAGGCGGAATTTGGTAAAAAACGATTTTTACGGAGGTGGTAACATGGACCTAAAACCCGGATCTTGGTTAAACATCTATCTAACAACTTAACTATGAGTTTCTAGCTACTCGGTTAGGGGGTTATACCTTGCTTGTCTTGAACTCCTTCATCTTCAAGCTCCGATGGTGGTTCGGACCGGCTTCTTCTCGTCGTCTCCGTACGCCGAAGATAGATCCACCTGAAAGCTCCAACCTTTAGCTCCTTCTTCGATCTTTGAAGAAACTAGTTCACTTGGTTTGCTAAACCTAGTGAACTAGGATGAGTAGAGAAGAATTAGAATGGGATTTTATCTATGGTTCTTGATTCTCAACTCATGAGACAAGAGAACCATAGATTAAAGAGAGGGAGCAAGAGCAAAAGGGTGAGAGCAAAAGGAGAGCTCAAGAACAAGAGAGAGAATGAGCAAGAAAGAATGAGGCTCTCTTTTGTCTTTCACCCTCTCATAATCCAAAGCAATCATAACTCATCATACTAACAAAAGTCTTATGTGATGGTTGAAGCAACCATAACCATATCATTTCATGCACTCATTTTACACAAATGAGCAAGCAAGTAAAAGTCTTTGCCATGAAATGATGGCTATGGTTATCATGATGGTCAACTAGTCAAGCCTAGTCAACCGGTCAACAAAGTCAACAAGTCAACAAAAGTCAACAAGTCAACAAAGTCAACAAAAGTCAACAACCATGTCGCCATAATACTTAATTAATATAATAGTTAATCACATATCATATTCTCATTAGGGTTGATCAAAAGGTCAATAGTCAACGGTCAACTGTCAACAACCCTAATGAGAATCCACTGCCTCTGTCTCCCTGTCAACTGTGCATACACACCCGCATCCGCGTTCCGAGAAACACGAATGCAAACTGGATAAATCCAATCCCATAAGGTACACTAGGATCTGGCTTAAACCAAAGCCCGCTAGTGTAAACTATCCGGACACTGTACGCGCACAAGTGCACGGATGTGACCGAACCCTGTCGCAAAACCATGCGACCTGTCGCAATACCATGCGACCTCTACTCTTTTGCCTAAAGGCGAAAAGCTTTCTGTGTGGGACTCTAAAGACTCGACACTACGCTGGCAGTGGGTTTAACCACAGACCGCAAGCGGCACTAGCTGTGCGTAACGGTCCCCAGGTAGTGCCGACAAGAAGACCGACGAGGCGAAACCCATCTGAACTCCTACTGAGCCTGAGTGTGACATTCTCCGTACAGTCCGGTCTGTTCGTCTGATACATCGCATGGCGGGCCTAGGGGGCGGTAAACGTCAGTCCCCCAATAGCGGTACAAGTCGTGCCGGAGCGAAGCCCAAAACACCCTGAGATAACACTGGAAACCTACCAGTATATCTCGTTTGCCCTGGCCAGGGACTACTCGTGTAATGGCTCTCCTAGACACAGCGCGATGTCAACCCCCAATACCGGGAGAGACGAATCCTGTCTAACCGTCACTGCCTCAAAGTGCTTCGGGACTGCACCCAACCACTACCTGTTTGCACGACTCCTTTGAGCCGTGGTAGGGTAGTGATCAAAGTACAGTGGGAACACACTCGAGGCGGAGTGACAGTGTCAAGTCAGCGGACTAAGCTGTACTCATGTCACCTGGGAACTGATAACTGACGATAGGTATAATACCAACTAGTCAGTTCCCGACGAGTCCTGTCCAGTGTACCCGTAACCTAACGAGCACCCGCATACTATCTCAAGTACGACGTACTGACGGCTGTGGGACAGACCGTCTCCCACACTGGGATGAGAAGCGCATGCGCTGGTCTACTCCGGAGTATCGATGCCCTGTCTCGATAGTCCTGCGACCAGGGACCTGCATAAGGATGTGCTTATAGATTACCCAGCCCCACTAGTGTGACGGCCATCACATCGCTGGTAATCAAGCAAAGATCCTAAGGGCTCCACTAATGTGTATAGGCGATATACAAAATATAAACACATGTACACATTGAAGTAGAAACAAACCAAGTAGCATACTACTATTTTGAGCAAGATTGTATATACAAGGTGAATATCCCAAGCATCCATTAAGTAATATGCAAACTAGTATGATACAGTAATGGCCTCTAGGGCATATACACTAACAATCTCCTACTTGCACTAAGGCCATGTACTGGCGTATCGAAGACCTATCATCTCGATCAGCCGCTCGAACTGAGTCTGGGGCAGGGCCTTGGTGAATGGATCTGCAGTGTTATCTTCTGAAGCGACTCTCCGAACCTCGATCTCCTGGCGATCCACGATCTCCCTGATCAGGTGATACCGCCTCAAGATGTGCCTGGATCTCTGATGGGACCTGGGTTCCTTCGCTAAAGCTATAGCCCCGTTGTTGTCGCAATACAGAGGTATTGGATCAACAATGGACGGAACCACCTGAAGTTCTTTCAAGAACTTCCTCATCCAGACAGCTTCTTTTGCGGCATCAGATGCAGCGATGTATTCCGCTTCCATCGTCGAGTCTGCAACGGTTTCCTATTTGGAACTCTTCCAACACACCGCCCCTCCATTGAGGGTAAAGACAAAACCCGACATGGACTTGGAATCATCCTTGTCACTCTGGAAGCTGGAGTCAGCAAAGGCCTCGATCTGGAGGTCTTTTCCGCCATACACCAAGAACATCTCCTTAGTCCTTCTCAGGTACTTGAGAATGTTCTTTACCGCTATCCAGTGTTTCTCCCCAGGGTTTGACTGATACCGGCTTACCACACTCAGTGCATAAGCTACATCCGGTCTGGTACACAACATCGCATACATTATAGAGCCTACCGCAAAAGCGTAGGGTATAATAGACATGCGATCCCTCTCCAAATCAGTCTTGGGAGACATCTCTTTAGAGAGGGTGATCCCGTGACAAGCCGGTAGGTTACCGCGCTTGGAATCTTCCATACTGAATCTCTTCAGTATGGTGTCGATGTACCTGGACTGAGAAAGTCCTAATATCCTCTTGGATCTGTCACGGTAGATCCGGATACCCAGAATGTACGAGGCATCACCCAGGTCTTTCATGGAGAACTTGTGTGACAAGAACCCCTTGACAGATTGTAGCATAGGAATGTCATTTCCTATTAAGAGAATGTCATCCACGTATAAAACGAGGAATACTACAGTTCTCGCTACAAATCTACTATAGATGCATGGTTCATCTGGATTTTTGATAAAGCCAAATTCTTTGACCGTCTCATCAAAGCAGATGTTCCAACTCCGCGATGCCTGCTTTAGTCCATAGATGGACTTAAGCAACTTGCACACCTTTCCGCTGCTCCCACTCTGAATGAAACCCTCTGGCTGGTCCATATAGACACACTCCTCTAAATTTCCATTTAGAAAAGCTGTCTTTACGTCCATTTGCCAGATCTCATAATCGTGGAAGGCAGCAATGGCAAGAAGGATCCGAATGGATTTCAGCATGGCTACTGGAGAAAAGGTTTCGTCGTAGTCCAAGCCAGGTCTTTGACGGAAACCTTTTGCTACCAGCCTAGCTTTATAGGTCTCAACCTGTCCATCTACACCAATCTTCCTTTTGAAGATCCACTTGCATCCTACGGGTTTTACCCCGTCTGGAGCAATGTCCAACGTCCATACCTTGTTGGTGTACATGGACTCCATTTCGGTCCGCATTGCATCCAGCCATTTCACTGAGTCAACGCTCTGAACGGCCTGCTGGAAGCTAGTAGGCTCATCATAATCTATGATGCAATCCTCTCTATCCCCGTCTATGAGAAAACCGTAGTATCTCTCGGGCGGATGAGTCTGCCTACTACACCTGCGGAGCGGCGTAGGAATGTCCTGTTCTTCCGAACCCTCTGGTTCCACTAAACTTTCAGTAATAGTCCGTGGTTCTGGAATTTCTTCCAGTTCTACTGTGCTCCCACTTATCTGGGTTTCCAAAAACTCAGTTTCCAAGAAGTAGGCATGACGAGAAACAAGAACTTTTTGTTCCTCTTCACAGTAGAAGAAATATCCTTTGGAGTTCTTCGGATACCCCACAAACTTGCACTGTACCGAGCGTGCCTCGAGCTTGTCCGCATGCTGCTTTTTGACAAAAGCTGGACATCCCCATGTCTTAATGTGCTTAAGATAGGGTCTCTTCCCACACCACATCTCATATGGTGTAGCAGGCACGGTCTTAGTAGGAACTCGGTTCAAAAGGTATGCTGCTGATTCTAGCGCATATCCCCAGAATGATCGCGGTAACTCAGCGTTACTCATCATGGACCGCACCATATCCAATAGGGTGCGGTTCCGTCTCTCCGATACACCGTTATGTTGCGGGGTGTATGGAGGAGTAAGCTGAGAGAGAATTCCGTTCTCTTTTAAATAGTCCAGGAACTCGGTACTTAAGTATTCTCCACCTCGATCCGATCTTAGAATCTTAATACTTTTGCCGGTCTGTTTCTCTACTTCATTCTTATACTCCTGGAATTTTCCAAAGGCTTCGGACTTATGTTTCATTAAGAAGACATAACCGTACCTTGAGAAGTCATCCGTAAAAGTAATGAAGTAAGAATGTCCGCTTCGGGCATGTGTAGACATTGGACCGCACACGTCACTGTGTACGAGTCCCAAGAGCTCGCTCGCTCTTACTCCATGTCCAGTAAACGGAGTCTTTGTCATCTTTCCTTTGAGACAGGATTGACAAGTGGCATACGACTGATATTCGAACGCATTCAAATACCCTTCTGTATGTAACTTCGTCAACCTTCTCTCATTGATGTGACCCAATCTACAATGCCATAAGAAAGTCTGATTTATTTCTGGAGACTTTCTTTTGTGTGTATTCTGGACATTAAAAATCTGTGGTTGGTTTAACACGTATATACCATTACTCAATGTACCTGACCCAATCAAAACTTGATTAAGGTGAATGTTTACAACATTACTTACAAACGCAAATTCATAACCTTCTTTAGAAACTAAAGATACAGAAATGATATTACAAGTTGCGTTGGGTACAAAAAAGCAATTACGCAAAACCAAAACATGTCCATCTGACATTCCCAGGTGATAGTCCCCCACGGCTTTAGCATCCATGCTAGCTCCGTTCGCAACTCTGAGGGTCATGTCACCTACTTTCAAAACCCTACGGTTTCTCAACGCCTGCAAAGAATTACAGATATGAGATCCTGATCCGGTATCCAATACCCAGGAAGTAGAGTTTATTGAAAGACAGTTTTCAATAACATACACACCTGAAGCTGAAGCTGCAACCTGCTTCAATTCCTGTGTTCTGGCCTTCCAGGCCCTGCAATCATTCTTCCAGTGTCCTTTCTTATGACAATAGAAGCATTCTTCCTTATCCACAAGCTTCCCCGCTATCTTTGTTGCTTTACATTTTCCCTTCGTATCCACTTTACTAACACCGCCCCTTGGTTTGGCGGGGGCCTTCTTCTTCTTTCCCTTGGCTTTCGCCTTGGACCTAGAAGAAGATGATCCTCCTACAAACAAAGTGGATGTATCCCTACCTTTCTGTAGGGTGCCCTCTGCGCTCCTCAGCATGTTGAGGAGCTCTGAAAGTTCAACCTCTTTTTCTTGTAAGTTGAAGTTCAGTATAAACTGGGCGTAAGTGGAAGGAAGGGACTGGAGAACTATATCCGTATATAGCTCACTCTCCAATGTGATCCCTAGGTCCGCGAGCTCCTCAATGTAGCCGATCATCTTTAGCACGTGCTCGGCTACTGATGATCCGACGGCCATTCTTGTCGAAAATAACTTTTTCGACGCTTCGTATCTTGCGATACGAGATTGCTCTCCATACAGTTCTTTTGTATGAAGCAATATGGATTCCATGTCCATATTCTCGTGCCTCCTCTGATGTTCGTTGTCCATCGAGGCAAGCAGGAGGCATTTGGCCTTCGCGCTATCAATCTCCCAAGTCTTGCGGATTTCCTTATCCGCGACGCTGGAAGTTGGACCAGGGACAGGGGGAGCTTTGGTGGTAAGAAGATACCCCAGCTTGTCGTAAGTGATTGCTATCTTGACATTCCTGAGCCAATCTTTGTAGTTTGGCCCTGTCAGTTTGTTTTTATCTAGGAGTAACTTAAGTCCAGTCATGTCGATTGGTTGCTGCAATTAGGAGAGAGAAGAAGAAACACTCAGCATGATGCTCTTGCAAGTTTAGAGTGGTTTTTAGTTTGTCTAAACAGGATGGCTCCCACTGTTTCTCGAATCCCTCCTCAAACCATAAAGGAAGAATTAGTCAGGATCAATCCCACCGTACAATACTTGCTTAACCGTTCAGCCAGGCCGGTGTTGGTACTTCGAGGGAGGTTTTCCAACGCTTTCGCGAAGTTCCTTAATTAAAGAACCTCTTTTCCCTAGGGGCGTAGCCCCGCTAACACCTTTCTAGGCACCTACTAGGTTTATAGCATTGATCGTTAAGTGAGAAATTTCCCGAGGAGTAGCATATACTCACAGTAGGATCGGGATCCAAATATCATCGCGTGACGAAACTGAAGGAATCCTACCAGAATCATCACACTCCAAATGGTATGCAGATCTAGCAAGTTTCAGTACTTATGAAACTCCCGATGTGGATTTTTGCCCCATGCTCTTATGACCTTGACTTTGGCCAACAAATCATAAGTCACATGTCAAGTTCTGCCCGTCGTTCTCCAGGTTAATTTGAATCCACCCGCACCTACCCTTGACTTTTGCCAACAAGGCAGTACGACTGTTCCAAACCAACGCATCTATCTATGCTGCACATGAATACCCAATAGCTACCAATCACTGTGCCTTGACTTTGGCCAACAAACACAGCTTGAATACTATTGACTATTCATGTGAAACGACGGAGGGCTACGGATGGTTTTGGCAAAACCGTGAACGTAGTGAACTTGATTTGGTCGATGGAACGAGATAGCTTTTAAAAGGAGTGGCTCAAGCTCCGCATTTAAAAGTTGTTTTGAAAAGAACCGAGTGGTTTTTCGAAAGTGTTCCAACGACTTTAACTTGGTTTATTATCTTGCATTAGTTCTTTTAATGCGTGATATTCTTGCATTAGTTCTTTTAATGCGTCCCATCATTTAATCCTACCATTGCAGAAAACAACCAAAATATGACGTACGCTTATGCCATTCGCATTCGCCACGGGGCCCCGTCATTACCCGTTAGGTTACTTAACTAACGACAGAGCGGGGGCTGGGCTAGCGCGGCTGTAAAACATAAGCAATGCCTAAATAATATCATATATAGATATACTGCAATGATAAACATTTCAGATCACAGATGAATACATTGGATATACTAGGAATCTGTAATTCGCACGAGCCTGTAACGACAAACAGATTACACGGTCGCGGTGAATAGCCAAATACCCCACCCAAGACCCCTACGGGTGCGGCAAACTACCCGCCAAGTACCCGAAGCGTAGTAACCTCCCTCATCTCCATGAGTAGGCCACTCGACACTTCGGCATACCCGGTAGTTTGTGCACCCCCTCCATGGGTCTATCCTAGGAACAAAAACAGTAAAAAGAAATTATACAATGACGGCTACAACCCCGACCCGGTTGTGCGGCCATACAAATAATTATTACATCAATTTACAAATTTACATGAATTGAAAGAAAAGAAAACTCTCGTCTCACAACCCCCGGCTATTCACCCGCGACAATCCAACATATTCATATACACATTCCAGCAACATTACAGATCACAGATTTGTATAACCCCCACTAATCGACATATAGCGATTAGTAGACGTTCAATACAAATATCACATTACAGAAAAGCCCGTTAGCTTAAGTCTTTTAGAAGTTCGATCAAAAATACGGATTTTCAGGACCCCAAAATAAAATTTTCGTTCTGGAAAATCTGGGCGGAAAATATATATTCCAAAAATCCCAAAATACCCCAAAGAGTAAACTGCAAAAAAGAAAACCCTTGACCGAGTCAACTCGGCCGCGTTTCCGCGGCGGGAGCGTGCTCCCGCCGCGGAAACGCGGCGCTTTGATCGAGTCAGGGGCCCAAATTTTTGCAGTTTCTTTAAAAAAGCCTGAGTCGATTTTAGGTGTATTTTAAAAAGGTTTTCCAGCACTTTTAAAATCGACAGAAAGTTGAAAATCCATGGGTTCGTTTTTGGGACTTTTTCTTTGATCGATCTTCTAGTTACTTGCTAACTTGTTAGATAGAGTTTAACTAGGCTCTGATACCACTGTAAGTCCATGCTACCTCTCCCGGTACTTTCGGGAAGGCGGAATTTGGTAAAAAACGATTTTTACGGAGGTGGTAACATGGACCTAAAACCCGGATCTTGGTTAAACATCTATCTAACAACCTAACTATGAGTTTCTAGCTACTCGGTTAGGGGGTTATACCTTGCTTGTCTTGAACTCCTTCGTCTTCAAGCTCCGATGGTGGTCCGGTCCGGCTTCTTCTCGTCGTCTCCGTACGCCGAAGATAGATCCACCTGAAAGCTCCAACCTTTAGCTCCTTCTTCGATCTTTGAAGAAACTAGTTCACTTGGTTTGCTAAACCTAGTGAACTAGAATGAGTAGAGAAGAATTAGAATGGGATTTTATCTATGGTTCTTGATTCTCAACTCATGAGACAAGAGAACCATAGATTAAAGAGAGGGAGCAAGAGCAAAAGGGTGAGAGCAAAAGGAGAGCTCAAGAACAAGAGAGAGAATGAGCAAGAAAGAATGAGGCTCTCTTTTGTCTTTCACCCTCTCATAATCCAAAGCAATCATAACTCATCATACTAACAAAAGTCTTATGTGATGGTTGAAGCAACCATAACCATATCATTTCATGCACTCATTTTACACAAATGAGCAAGCAAGTAAAAGTCTTTGCCATGAAATGATGGCTATGGTTATCATGATGGTCAACTAGTCAAGCCTAGTCAACCGGTCAACAAAGTCAACAAGTCAACAAAAGTCAACAAGTCAACAAAGTCAACAAAAGTCAACAACCATGTCACCATAATACTTAATTAATATAATAGTTAATCACATATCATATTCTCATTAGGGTTGATCAAAAGGTCAATAGTCAACGGTCAACTGTCAACAACCCTAATGAGAATCCACTGCCTCTGTCTCCCTGTCAACTGTGCATACACACCCGCATCCGCGTTCCGAGGAACACGAATGCAAACTGGATAAATCCAATCCCATAAGGTACACTAGGATCTGGCTTAAACCAAAACCCGCTAGTGTAAACTGTCCGGACACTGTACGCGCACAAGTGCACGGATGTGACCGAACCCTGTCGCAAAACCATGCGACCTGTCGCAATACCATGCGACCTCTACTCTTTTGCCTAAACGCGAAAAGCTTTCTGTGTGGGACTCTAAAGACTCGACACTACGCTGGCAGTGGGTTTAACCACAGACCGCAAGCGGCACTAGCTGTGCGTAACGGTCCCCAGGTAGTGCCGACAAGAAGACCGACGAGGCGAAACCCATCTGAACTCCTACTGAGCCTGAGTGTGACATTCTCCGTACAGTCCGGTCTGTTCGTCTGATACATCGCATGGCGGGCCTAGGGGGCGGTAAACGTCAGTCCCCCAATAGCGGTACAAGTCGTGCCGGAGCGAAGCCCAAAACACCCTGAGATAACACTGGAAACCTACCAGTATATCTCGTTTGCCCTGGCCAGGGACTACTCGTGTAATGGCTCTCCTAGACACAGCGCGATGTCAACCCCCAATACCGGGAGAGACGAATCCTGTCTAACCGTCACTGCCTCAAAGTGCTTCGGGACTGCACCCAACCACTACCTGTTTGCACGACTCCTTTGAGCCGTGGTAGGGTAGTGATCAAAGTACAGTGGGAACACACTCGAGGCGGAGTGACAGTGTCAAGTCAGCGGACTAAGCTGTACTCATGTCACCTGGGAACTGATAACTGACGATAGGTATAATACCAACTAGTCAGTTCCCAACGAGTCCTGTCCAGTGTACCCGTAACCTAACGAGCACCCGCATACTATCTCAAGTACGACGTACTGACGGCTGTGGGACAGACCGTCTCCCACACTGGGATGAGAAGCGCATGCGCTGGTCTACTCCGGAGTATCGATGCCCTGTCTCGATAGTCCTGCGACCAGGGACCTGCATAAGGATGTGCTTATAGATTACCCAGCCCCACTAGTGTGACGGCCATCACATCGCTGGTAATCAAGCAAAGATCCTAAGGGCTCCACTAATGTGTATAGGCGATATACAAAATATAAACACATGTACACATTCAAGTAGAAACAAACCAAGTAGCATACTACTATTTTGAGCAAGATTGTATATACAAGGTGAATATCCCAAGCATCCATTAAGTAATATACAAACTAGTATGATACAGTAATGGCCTCTAGGGCATATACACTAACAGTTATACTGAGCTGGCGAATGTTGGTCCCGCTCCAACTTATAATTGTTATAAGACAGAGCAGGAAATTGGGGAATACCAGATTTCCCGTGCCGCCCAAACAAAGAGAGTGCATGCTGATGCATCATCTTTGGGTTTGTTCGCTATAAAGAACTGTTTCTCTGTATCCTCTACGTCCTGGGTATGTGATACCAGATCAGGATCCCAGATATGTAATATGTTACATAGGACTACAGAAAGGTAGAGAACTGAGAACGGGTGATAAGTTTCATAAGGCAGAAAACGGGACAAGTGTTGCAGCCAAGTCTGTTGGTCACTGTCACCCTGTATTCCAAATACATTGATTCTGAACGAATGTTGTTAGATACCGAACATGATATACAAAATCATATCAATCTCTTTATTAGTAAAGAAATGATAAAATTTTGTATAGTTGGATAATGTTTTGAACATTTCCTATATCAAAAGTTGATCGGATCAGGCACGTTATCTAAAAGCATTGATGTTCTAAATCAAACTACAGTTCTTAGTATACGGAACACACACAAGAGGAAGAGTTCAGAAATGAACGAATCCTACTTGAGGCATTGTAGACTAGGTCATATCAATGCGACCCGACTAGCTGAAGTTACATGAAGATGCATATTTAAATCAGTTTGAATTTACATCTTGTGAAATTTGCCAGTCATGTCATAGAGATAAGATGACCATAGCTCCGTTTACTGGAAACAGAGAAAGAGTTAGTGAACTCTTGGGATGATACATGTTGATGTATGTAGGTCCCCTGTCTACATTTGCCAAGACCGGTTCTTTATACTTCATTAAATTCTCTGATGATCTCTTTTGATTTAGACATGTGTTCCTGTTGAAACACAGGTCAGAACCTTTTGAGATATTCACAGAATATAAGTTAGAAGTAGAGAACCAATACGGGTAAAAGTATTATGTCCTTTGATGAGATCAAGGAGGAGAATACTTGAGCACGGAAATCCTGGATTATTCTAAAGGAGAATGAGATTCTCTCTCAGCATTACTCCTCCGTATACACCATAGCACGATGGTATATCGGGGTGGAGCAATCGCACCCTATGTGATATGGTGTGCTCTATGATGAGTACTACTGAGTTTCCTATTTCCTTTGGAAGTTATGCACTTGAGAAGATGCATACCTATTGAATTAGGTTCGAATCAAATCACTGCCTACCACTTCATATGTGATATGGAAAGGGAAGAGCCCATATCTTAAGTTAGTTAAGATTTGGGGTTGTCCAGCCTATGTCTGAAAAGCAAAATCCGGACAAGCTCGAGGCAAGGTCTGTAATGTAGAACTGGAAAGGTTCCAGCTATACAAACTACAGCAGATGATTTGATAAAACCAAAGGATTCAATAGTTACCAACGAACCTCAGCCTCTCCGCCGATCTAGTAGGGTTCCTCACCCACCTGAGAGATACTTCGTTTTCTCTATGACAGTGGGAGCGAGGATTGCATCATGAGATGATGACCCAACTAGTTTCGAGCTGGCCATCAGGAGTGGGACTCTGTAAGAATGGCTGGATGCTTAGCGATCTGAGATGGAATCCTTATACACCAACAAAGTATGGACTTTGGTTGTTATATCTGAAGGGTTAAATCTCCATCAGGAGCAAGTATATCTTAAGAAGATTACTTGGTGTATATGGAAAAGTTGAGACTTTCAAAGCTAGACTTGTTAAAGCTTTTCGTCATCGACCAGGCATGGATTATGATGAAACCTTTTCAAGTGGCTATGCTTAAGTCCATCCAGATCCTACTTGCCACGGCTACATACCATGACTACGATATCTGGCAGTTGGGTGCCATGACTACTTTTCTAAATAATGATTTAGAAGAGATTGTCTATAAGAACACAGCCAGAGGGCTTCGTAGACAATAGGAGCAGTGGAAACGTGTACAAGATGCTTTATAGGATAAAGCAGGCATCGCGGAGTTGGAACATCTGTTTTGATGGATTAGTCAAAGAGTTTGACATCATCAAAATGGTAGATGAACCTTGTACAAACAAGAAGGGTAGTAGGGAGTATAGTTATGATCCTCGTAGAGTACGTGGATGACATACTCTTGATAGGGAAGGAGTTTCCTATGCTACGCTCGGTCAATCTCCGCTTATCACAATGATTCTCCAGATAGGATGAAAGTGATACCTCCTAAATCCTGGGTTTTGGATCTATGAGATAGATCTAATTGGATGTTAGGATTCTCACTAGTTGTAGTGAGATGGTATCAACCGATCCTGGGGAGAATCACTGGAAGGGTTCCAGAGTGATAAGGACGACTGAAAGTCAGTCACAGGCATTGTCTTTACCCTCAGTAAAGGGACGGTATGTTGGAAGAGTTCCAAGATAGATACCGTGACATACTAGACGATGAAGGCTCGATACATCGCTACTTAAGATGCTACCAAAAGTGGCTGTCTGGGTGTATATTTGTTCATGAGATGAACTTAGTTCCTCCCATTGTGTGACAATGGAGTTGTGGCTTATGCCAAGGAACGTCCGTCCCATCAGTGATCCAGACATATTCTGAGGCAGCATCACCTGATCATGGAGATAGTTGATCTCCAGGGTGATCGAGGTTAGGAGAGTAGACTCAGAGAACAACACAGCGGATCCACTCACAAAGGCCTTTTCCCAGAGAAAGACTTTTATAGGATGGTTGAGTATGAGATACTACAACCACTGCTGTCAGATGGCCCTAGTGCAAGTGGGAGATTGTTAGTTATATGTATGCCCTAGAGGCCATTACTATACATAGGATGTATATTGTAGTGGATGCTTGGACATATATAGGGAGGACTTTCTTGCTCGACATGATAGTATGCTATCTGGTTGATCTTTACCTTAACGTGTATACTGATTGTCTCTCTGTTACATGTTGGTAAAGCCCTTAGGATGTGTACTTGACTACCTGGACTATGATGCAGATCATACTAGTGGGGACAGATAGTCTATAAGTACATCCTTCAAAGTCCCTAGTCGTGGGTGTATCGAGAATGAGCATCGATATACCAGAGTAGACTAGCGTATACCTTCTCGATCCATACAGATGGACGATGGATGATCCCATATCCATTGGTGTTTGACATCAGAGATGATATACTGGTGCTCAGTGGAGACTGGGTACACTGGACGGACTCGCCGAGAACTCCCAGATGGTATTATACCTTATGTCAGATGGCAGTTCTCTGGTGACACTGGTACAGAGTAGTCTGTTGACCTGAGATCGTCATAGAGTCTTGTGTGGTTCCCACTGTGCTTTGATTTCCACCTTACCACGTCCAAGAGGGCGTGCAAAACGGTGGTTTTTGGGTACAGTCCCGAATCACATGGAGGCAATGAGCGATAGGAGGGGATTCGTCTCTCCCGGTATAGGGGGTTGATGTTGCGCTGTGTTTGGTTGGCTATAATCAGAAATCCTTGGCCAGGGTTGCTGAGATTTACTGGTAAGTGTTATCAGTAGTTTCTCGAATTGTTATAGACCTCATATCGACACGACTTATCAAGCTATTGGGGTCTGACGTTTACCACCCCTAGGCGAGATATGCGACATATCAGACGATCAGACCGGACTGTACGGTAAGTGTTACTGGTTGGATTCACAGGAGTGTGAGCGGGCTTGCTCGTCGTTCTTCTGATCGCTCAATACCCGGGTGGCCGTTACGTTTAGCAGACCGCTTGCGGCTTGTGGGTGTTTGATATGATCATCATCTGCTGCCGGCGTATTGACGAGTCTTTAGAGTCCTACACAAAGGTTTCCTGGCTCAAGCGAAACGAAATAGGAGCGCATATGAGGTATGTGCGGGACCGAGAATAATGCGTGTATGTGATACCGTATTCTATTCTCGCGATGAATGTATCGATATGGTTGTATGCGATATAACCTAGTTATCGAATCAAGGATTGATTCGGTAAGCCGATACATAGGATACTAGTCGGTTATATGCGATATGACCGGATCGTTAAATCAAGTGTTGATTTAATGATTTAATGTATAATTATATATTTGATAAATTACTTTGCATTAACTAGTATTGGTTCACTTTAAATGGATTTTCTCACTTGGATGTACAAGTTGTATATGTGATATACTTTTTGTGCAAATGATTGTATCATGTTTGATGATACATGTTTACTTGGTTAAGTGCAAAGAATTAAACCATGGTTAAACTAATGATTAGGGTTTTGTTTATCCATTACTTATTTATTCATTTATTTATTTGTTTATTCTTTTTGGAAAATAATAAGCATAAAGAAAAATGGTGGCTTTATTTGGATGCATGTTGAAGCTTCATGAAGCTTTGACTAAGTGACCATTTTGTCTTCATGCTTAACCCTAACCATTCCTTCTAACCATGATTTATTCTCTACACTTGACCATAGTTTCCATATGATAAGTATTGTTTTATTTTCTTTTTGAGAATAACTTATCATAATTCTTTTCTTCTTCTTCTTCATCTTCAACATGAAGAAGCTTGCTACCAACAATGGCAACTCTTGAAAATGAGTGAGAAATCCAATTATAAAGTGAACCCACCTCCTATTTCTTCATCCTCTACCTCTTGCCAAGTAGTATAGGGTGTTTTCTTCACAAGTTTCATGACTTGGTGAAGTGGGAGCTTGATCTTGTGATGCCTCGACGTAGATCATCTTCGGCATCGTTGTCGATGACCTAGCCCGCCCATTTCTCCGATGAAGCCGACTCTAGAGCCCGGGATCCGTTTTGGACAGCGAGGAGACATCATTGCGAAGCTATGGAGGTGGAGGACCGGATCTACAAAGGTTGTATTTTCCGTTCTTGTAGTTAAGTTGTTAACTAGTTTCTTTTGTCGCCTATATATCTAGTTAACGATCCGTATTAAGGTTTCTCGGCACTTGTAGAATTGAAATTGGCAAGGTTGATGCCTTGTGAGACCTCATTAGTGTGCCTAGGAACCCTACACAATCTAGTTTAGATGTTAAATTGTAAAGTGTTACTTAAAATTGTTCAATCTAGTTAATTTTGCAAACTAGGTTTTTATATTAATGCCAATAAGTGACATAAAAATTTTAGTAATAGTTTGTGTGACTTAGTTAACATATTATGTGAGCAATGTGGCCACTAGATAGGTTAAAACATCAAGATTTGTATTAAAATAGTTAATGACCGCTTACTAGGTTTTTGGAAACTAACCGATTTGAATTAAAAAGAAATTTTAATGACGTACAAGCTAATTCCTATAATATTTAATAAGTGATGAATGCGCAATTGGTATGAGTGGATACTAGGATGGGTAGTTGTCACGTATAGCGACCTTAGTCATAATTTGTGGCGTTGGTGCGAGTGCTTTTGTGCACCAAGCGGGTGCACGTCTAGTTAGTGCGCATGGTTATCTTGTATTGTTTGTTTCCGCGACTATAATTTATTTATCCGTTTAATTGCTTGTGTGCGATTTTAGGATCGGGTGCAGAGGCATCGGTTGTGGCGAGGAAGAGACAGACAGAGATCGGATCGGTTTAGCCGAGGCATCCCGGTGAGTAAATGTATACATCTATGGGGGGATCGTCTGGATGGCATGAGGCGCCCGACAGTAGGGTTACTTGTAGTAATTTCATTTATATGCGTAGTTTCCTAGTTAACAGTCTCGTTGCATCATATCGTTATATATATATATATATATATATATATATATATAGGTTATATCATTTCATAGGACACTTGCACCATTACTATTGGTTCCTTCCGCACGTGCACTATTTATGCGAACACACACGCCATTGGTAATTGCTATGTCACGAACACTATAGAACTTGTTTAGAATCGATATCCATACAATTGCATCATACATGATATGTAAATGGGTAGTTGAATATTCATTCATCAAGACTGATACATAGGATGGATAGTCACATATGCATAGGATCGTACTTCATAAATAATTTCTGTTCGCACATTGCATAGCATATACTATCATATTATAGACATCCATCATCATTGATATGCTTACACTTTGTGATTTCTTCTTGAGGATTCAGTAATTATAAGATTTCTTGATTTTGGGGAAAGCCGCAAGAATTTATGAAATTATTATCCTTTTAAAAATATGCAAGTTGCGGATTTTCTTGTGATGTATGGGTCGTCCACCATGAGTTTTTATGATTGCTGTTGGTTTTCGAGACCCGATTCGAGGAGTAGGATGAACTGTTTCGGGTACATGGTGGGCCCGGTATGGTACCCCGGGGCAAGAAGCTCGAGTTGTAGTTGATGAGCCTGGCAGGGGAAGACTACCTACCGGTGTTGTCTGGCGCGGCGGATGTCCGGAGGATACCGACCGTTGTCGTGAGATTTGATATTATGGTCCGATCCGGACTGACGGAGCCCGAGATATTGAGACTTTAAGATATTGAGACTTTGAGATATTGAGATACATATGTTTTGTGTCGATACTTGACATGGATTTCTATGGATTTCTTGATGATTCTTCAGTCACTTCACAGAAATTTTTCTAAGCAAAATAAAGATTTCTCATACCAACCATACTTAGATTTCATGTTAATTATGCATTTACGTCACATACACGTTAGTGCATTGCATCATATTAGTATATGCGTAAGTTATGACGCATTTGCGTGCATACTTACGATATCCTTATTAGATATTACTTACCACTCACGAGCTGGCAACTCACCCCCGTTGTGCCATAGTATCTTGCAAGTGTGACCCGTCAGTGCAGTAGCGGCGGGTGTATCTTCTATTTCGTTCCTTTGCTTCGTCTTGCAGCCTGCTCACAGGTGGGTTTTGGAGGATTTGCTTTTGCTCCCACCGTGTATTTTTATTTTTTATCTAGTATACTCTATCTACCCTTATATATTGGACTAGACGGTGAGACTTGAGACCTGTATTTGTGGTTTGGTGTCGATGCTCACTTGAGCCGACGTGTTGTTTTCTTACTTTCGTGCTTTTACATGCTTATTTTGGTATTGATGATATATATTGTATATGTTTGTGATCCACCTTTGGCGAAGAGCTAGCTCCCGTTTGGGGATGCCTTATTCTTGATATATATGTATTTCTCTTGTTTGTACCCGTTTCGGGGCCAGTATTTACAAATGAGACTCTGCCGAAATTTTTAGGAAAATTTGTTTCTTTAATAAAATGTTTAATGCGAATTTTTTGGTTAAAAATCGTTTTCTTTAACAAGTTTTCCTTCACTCTACTTTTAATTTGGTTTAGATTTCTGGATTTTGGCTTACTTAGATTACGTTACGTCTTTAGACGTTTCATAATTTAAATGCCAGTCACGTTCCGTACCTTCGGGTCGTGACATATGCATTGCTTCATATATTAGTTGTACCTGTTAGTGTACCTTTCATGACTGTTGCATATATACATTGTCATATCATCGCTTCATATATTAGTAGTACCTGATAGAATACCTTACATGATTGTTGCATACAGATTGTCATATTATTATTGCTTCATGTATTAGTTGTACCTGCTAGTGTACCTTTCATGACTATTGCATACATATGACCATTTATTGCCATTAGCTTGCATATGTTAGATTCGCGCTGTACGTACATACTTGCGATTACCTGCATATGTTATTTACTATTCACGAGTTGGCAACTCACCCCCGTTGTGCCACAGTGTTTTGCAGGTTGATCCTCACAGTAGTTAGAGGCATGGCTATTATCATCTATCATATTATCTTTTGCTGCGGATACCGCTTTGGCTCACAGTGTAAGGTTCCTAGGCACACTATAGAGGTCTCACAAGGCATCAACCATGCCAATATAAAATTTTATGGGTGTCGAGAAACCCTAATACGGATCTTAGACTAGAATTCTAGGCGAAAAACGATTCAAGTTAACAACTTAACTAAAGTTCGGAAGTTACAACCTTTGTAGATCCGGATATCCACTTCCTTAGCTCCACGTAGTCGTCCTCTCGCTGTCCTTTTCGAATCCTAGACTCATTCGTCGGCTTCATCGGGAAAACGAGCGGAATAGGTCGTCGGCTTCGTGCCGAAGATGATCTACGTCGAGGTTGCACAAGTTCAAGCTCCAACTTCACCAAGTTGTGAAACTAGTGAAGAAAACACCCAAAACAACTTGGCAAGAGGTAGAGGGTGAAGAAATAGGAGGTGGGTTCACTTTAGAATTGGATTTCTTACTTTGGATTTCAAGTTGCCATTGATGGCATCATAGTTTCTTTCTTGAAGATGAAGAAGAAGAAGTAGATAGAATTTTATAAGTCTTATGAAAAAGAATAATAAAATCAAATACTTATCATGTTCTAACCTAGGTTAAGTGTAGAGAATAAACCATGGTCACTTGGATGGGTTAGGGTTAAGCATGATGACAAGAATGGTTACAAAAGTCAAAGCTTCATGAAGCTTCAACTTAAAACAAAAAAGGCCACCATTCTCATCATAATCCTTTTCAAATAAATAAATAAATGAAAATGCAAAACCCTAATCAACACTTAACCATGGTTTAATTCTTTATACTTAACAACAAGATCAAGTATCATCAAACATGATACAAATATGTGCACAAAAGTATATCACATATACTTCTTGCACATCAAGTGAGAAAATCCATACAAAGTGAACCAATACTAGTTAATGCAATGTAGTATATCAAATATATAATTATACATTAAATCATTAAATCAACACTTGATTTAACGATCCGGTCATATCGCATATAACCGACTAGTATCCAATGCATCGGCTTATCGAATCAATGATTCGATAACTAGGTCATATCGAATATAACCAATCGAAACATTTATCGCGAGAATGAAATGCGGTATCACATACACGCATTATTCTCGGTCCCGCACATATCTCATATGCGCTCCTATTTCGTTTCTCTTGAGCCAGGAAACCTCTGTGTAGGACTCTAAAGACTCGTCAATACGCCGGTAGCAGATGATGATCATATCAAGCACCCACAAGCCACAAGCGGTCTGCTAAATGTAACGGCCATCCGGGTATTGAGCGATCAGAAGATCGACGAGCTAGCCCGCTCACACTCCTGTGAATCCAACCAGTAACACTTACCGTACAGTCCGGTCTGTTCGTCTGATACGTCGCATATCAAGTCTAGAGGTGGTAAACGTCAGACCCCAATAACCGATAAGTCGTGCCGATGTGAGGCTCATAACGGGTCGAGAAACTACTGGTAACACTTACCAGCAAATCTCTGATCAGCCCTGGCCAGGGACTTCCCTATTACGGCCAATCGAGCAAAGCGCAACATCAACCCCCAACACCGGGAGAGACGAAACCCCTCCTATCGCTCATTGCCTCCATGTGACTCGGGACTGTACCCAAAGACCACCGTTTTGCACGCCTTCATGGACATGGTAAGGTGGAGATCAAAGCACAGTGGGAATCACACAAGACTCTATGACGATCTCGGGTCTACTGACTAACCTGTACAAGTGTCACCTGAGAACTGCCATCTGACGTGAGGTATAATACCATCTGGGAGTTCTCGGCGAGTCCGTCCAGTGTACCCGGTCTCCACTGAGCACCCGTACACCATCTCTGATGTCAAACACCAATGGATATGGGATCATCCATCGCCCATCTCATGGGTCGAGAAGCGTATACGCTAGTCTACTCTGGTATATCGATGCCCCGTCTCGATACACCCACGACTAGGGACCTTGAAGGATGTACTTATGGACTACCATGTCCCCACTAGTATGATCTGCATCATAGTCCAGGTAGTCAAGTACACATCCTAAGGGCTTTACCAACATGTAACCATAAGACAGTTTAAAGAGACTAGTGTACATGTTAAGATAAAGAGTAACCAGATAGCATACTATCATATCGAGCAAGAAAGTCATCTCTATATATGTCCAAGCATCCAATATAATATACATCATCTGTACAATACTGGCCTCTAGGGCATACATACAACTAACAATCTCCCACTTGCACTAGGGCCAGCTGCTGTAGTATCGCATACCGAGCATCCCGAAGAGTCTCTCAAACTGTATCTGGGGAATGGCCTTCGTGAGTGGATCCGCCGTGTTGTTCTTCGTGTCAACCCTCCTGATCTCGATCTCCCGGCGATCAACTATCTCCCGGATGAGGTGATACCGCCTCAGAATATGCCTGGACCGCTGATGGGACCTGGGTTCCTTGGCCAAAGCCACCGCTCCATTGTTATCGCAATACAAAGGTATTGGATGCTCAATGGATGGAACCACTCCAAGTTCAGTAATGAACTTCTTGATCCAGACAGCCTCTTTGGCAGCATCGTTGGCAGCGATGTATTCAGCCTCCATCGTCGAGTCTGCCACGGTTTCCTGCTTGGAACTCTTCCAGCTAACCGCCCCTCCGTAAAGGGTAAAGACAAAGCCCGACTGCGACTTAGAGTTGTCCTTATCACTCTGGAAGCTCGAATCGGTAAAGGACTCCACTTGGAGTTCTCCATTACCATACACCAAGAACATATCTCTAGTCCTTCGTAAGTACTTGAGAATGCTCTTCACAGCTGTCCAGTGACTCTCTCCAGGATCAGCTTGATACCTGCTCACTACACTTAGTGAGTATGCTACATCGGGTCTGGTACATAGCATCGCATACATGATAGAGCCTACTGCCGAAATATAGGGTATCCCTTGCATGCGAGCTCTCTCCAAATCAGTCTTGGGAGACATCTCTTTGGAGAGAGTGACTCCAGAGATCGTGGGCAAGTTCCCACGCTTGGACTCTTCCATACTAAACCTCTTTAGTATGGTGTCAATGTACCTGGATTGGGACAATCCCAATATCCTTTTGGATCTATCTCTATAGATCCTGATTCCCAATATGCAGGAGGCATCACCAAGATCTTTCATTGAGAATCTTTGTGATAAGAACAGCTTGACCGATTGCAACATAGGAATGTCATTTCCTATCAAGAGTATGTCGTCCACGTACAATACGAGGAAGACAACCTTACTCTCTGCCACCTTCTTGTAGATACAAGGTTCATCTGGATTTTTGACGAAATCAAACTCTTTGATAACGATGTCAAAGCAGATGTTCCAACTCCGCGATGCTTTCTTTAATCCATAAATGGATTTAAGCAGCTTGCACACCTTTCCGCTGCTCCCACTGTCTACGAAGCCCTCTGGCTGAGTCATGTACACGCACTCTTCTAAATCACCGTTTAGAAAAGTGGTCTTAACATCCATTTGCCAGATTTCGTAATCATGATAAGCAGCGATGGCAAGCATGATCCGGATGGATTTAAGCATAGCCACTGGAGAAAAGGTCTCGTCATAGTCCACACCTGGTCTTTGACGAAAACCCTTTGCTACAAGTCTAGCTTTGAAAGTCTCCACTTTCCCATCTACACCAAGTTTCTTCTTGAAGATCCACTTGCTCCCAATGGGTTTTACCCCTTCAGGAGCAACGTCCAAAGTCCATACTTTGTTGGTGTACATGGATTCCATCTCGGACCGCATAGCATCCAGCCATTTCACTGAGTCCCCACTTGTGATGGCCTGCTCGAAGCTAGTTGGGTCATCATCCTCCATGATGCAATCCTCGCTCCCACCGTCCATGGGAAAACCGTAGTATCTCTCAGGTTGGCGAGGAACCCTACTAGATCGGCGGAGTGGCTGGGGTTCATCGGGAACTACGGAATCCTGTGGTTCCACCAGATCTTCTGTTGTAGCTTCTGCAGCTGGAACTTCTTCCAGTTCTACCTCATGACCACTAATCTCTTTTTCAAGAAATTCCTTTTCTAAAAAGGTGGCATGCCGAGAAACAAACACTCTTTGTTCCTCAGGGTGGTAGAAGATATACCCTTGAGAATTCTTGGGATATCCTACAAATTTGCATAGAACAGACCGTGCCTCGAGTTTGTCCGGATTTTGTCGTTTGACATAGGCTGGACAACCCCATATCTTAACATAGTTAAGACATGGTCTCTTCCCTTTCCATATCTCATATGGAGTGGTAGGCACAGATTTGGTGGGGACCATATTCAATAGATGTATGGCTGTCTCAAGCGCATACCCCCAGAAGGAAATAGGTAACTCAGCTGTGCTCATCATAGAGCGCACCATATCTAATAAGGTGCGGTTCCTCCGTTCTGATACACCGTTGTGCTGTGGTGTATATGGAGGAGTCAGCTGAGAGAGAATCCCATTCTCTTTTAGGAAGTCCAGGAATTCATTGCTCAAGTATTCACCTCCTCGATCAGATCGAAGGATTTTAATACTTTTTCCGGTTTGGTTTTCGACTTCTTGTTTATATTCTCTAAATTTCTCAAAAGCTTCAGACTTATGTCTTATTAAGTACACATGTCCGTATCTTGAGAGATCGTCAGTGAATGTAATGAAGTACGAAGAACCATCACTGGCATGTGTAGACATGGGACCACATACATCACTATGTATTAGTCCCAAGAGTTCGGTAACTCTTTCTCCGTGTCCCGTAAACGGAGTTTTGGTCATCTTGCCTTTGAGACATGACTGGCAAGTGTCATAAGATGAAAATTCGAATGGTTTCAAATATCCATCCTTATGCAACTTAGCCAGTCGTGTCGCATTGATGTGACCCAGTCTACAATGCCACAAGAAGGATTCGTTCAGTTCTGAACTCTTCCTCTTGTGTGTGTTTGTTATGCTCAGAACTGTTGATTGATTTAGAACATAAATGCCATTGCACAACGTGCCTGATCCAACCAACTTTTGGTTACGGAAAATGTTCATAACATTGTCCTGTAATACAAAATTATATCCCTCTTTACTTAATAAAGAAACCGATATAATGTTGCATATCAGGTTCGGCATGTAATAGCATTCGTTCAGAACCAATGTATTACCAGTTGGTAATACAAGGTGATATTCCCCTACAGTCTTAGCTGCAACAATTGCACCATTTCCAACTCTAATGTCTTTATCGCCTTCTCCAAGTTCTCTACCTTTCCTGAGCCCATGTAACTGATTACATATATGGGATCCTGACCCGGTATCTAATACCCAGGACGTAGAGCAAATGGAGAAACAGTTCTCAGTAACGAACACACCCAAAGAAAATGCATCAACATGTACTTTCTTCATTCGGGTGGCATGGGAATCCTGGCATTCCCCTATATCCTGTTCATTCCTATAACTCTTATAAGAAAGAACGGAACCAACGTTCCCCAGCATAGTATAACATGCGGGTTCGGTCAATACATCCATATTATTATCTTCATTAGGGCATGAAATGGTCGCTACCTGGAGAGAGAGAGAGAAGAAAACACTTTAGCGTATGCTCGTGCAAGATCAGATTGGTTATTATCTTATCTAATCAGGATGGCTCCCACTGCTTTTTATCAAATCTTCCTTCAAACCCTAAAAGGAAAGACTAGCCGGGATTAATTACACACTACAAGTTCGCCAATCTTTCAGCCAGGCCAGTGTCGGTACTTTGAGGGAGGTCCCCCGTGCTTTCGCACGAACCTAATTAATGTAAACCTCGTTTTCCCAGAGGCGTAACCCCGTTAACACCTTTCTAGACACCTACTTGATCAGCTAATTGCAATGTGTAAAACTCTCCCAGGAGTAACTCTTACTCGCAGTGGGTATCGGGATCCAACTATCTCATAGAAGGTATGCAATCTCATTGCAAATTTCAACACTTGAAATTCCCGATAATGCTTTTGCCCCTAGCGTGCTATGACCTTGACGAAAGCCAACAAACCACAGCCCGCTAGTCAAGTTCAACCCGTACATTTCTTGACTGAATTAAACCCACCCGCACGACCCTTGACGAAAGCCAACAAAGCCGTACGACTACCCTAATCCAGTCGCATCATATGCAGCAGATAAATAGCACACAGCTACCGTACACTACACCTTGACGAAAGCCAACAAATGTAGCACGAATACTATATGTAACTTATCTGAAATGACGGAGGGCTACGCAGGTTTTTCTGAAAACCATGAGCGTAATGAACTTGATATCGTTGTAGAATCAAAATGAAGTTTTGAAATGGAGTGATTTTGAGGCTTTTCTAGTTTTGCTAAAGGAGTCACTGCTGGTGAAGGGATCTCGGTCCTTTCCTCGTCGAATGAGGTGCGGGATATATCATATATATCGCTGTGCAAAGCAAAAACTCTTAAAAGCAATCAAAACCAGACCGAGTGTGTAGCATCTGCCAGTTACTGCTAAAGGAGTCACTCCCGGTGAAGGGATCTCGGTCCTTTCCTCATCGAATAAGGTGCAGGGTATATCATATATACCGCTATGCAAAGCAAGAACTGTAGCTACCTGTTTTGTTTTAAAATTTGATTCTACAACATCTTAGGTTTCTTTCCTTTCATTAATCACATTAATGAAGTCCCATCATTTAAATACCTAAACATCACAGATAGATATGACGTACACTTATGCCATCCGCATTCGCCTCGATGTCCCCTCGTGCACCGTTAGGTTAGGTAACTAACGACAGAGCAGGGCAGGGCTAGTGCGGGTGCAAAACATAAGTAACGTCTATATAATATATCATATATACTATATACTGTATCTATCACAGAACATCACATGATCGCATCACAGATATCGCAGCAGAAGAAACATATGAAACATTGGATATACTAGGACGTCCGTGTTTTCAATACGAGCCAGTATAAAACACGGATTCCACGGTCGTGATGAATAGCCAATCCCACACCCCTAGACCCCTACGAGAGCGGCAAGCAACCCTACCAATTCTAGGGTTAGGAGACCCGGACTCGACTCCTCGAGTTGGTCTCCCACTGGACCCCAGAACCTGGTTAGTTGTGCTCCCCTCCTTGGGTCTATCCTAATGCGGAAAAGTAAATAATATACAAAAGGTGACAACTTCCGCTACCTGGAAGTGCCCCAAATAAAAGAATATTACATACAAGTTTTTAAATGAATGAAAATGAAAAACACTCATCTCACATAAAAAAACCCCGGGCTATTCGAACACGACGATCCAATATAACATATCCAGCAACACATAACATCACATGTCATCAACGTAGGTAAATATGCGCATCCCAATTGTCGTTGACATATAGAAACGAAACCGGCGATATCACATATTACACTTACGGTCACAGAAAAAAAAGTGTAAAACTACAACAATTGGAATCCGCAACTTCTTTAGACATCGCATGCCTAATCAAATGAAATACTTAGACATCACATGCCTAACAGATATAAATCCCGCATTTTAGTCTCATTATCGAAAACTCTTTTCAATATCATGTGGGACTAAACTGCTAGATTTATAACATTCATTCAGTTATCTCATAACTGTTTGTGAATTCCAATTATCGTATCACATTCCAGATAAACAGAAAATGTTAAACTTTCCGATCGAACATTCGAACACCCAAGTTTTCCCGATACAGTCCAACACATGAAATAAGTCTAGCAATATTCAGTTCGTGCCTCAGTACCAACGGTCCAGCCGTAGAAGGGTCAAGCCAACGCCTCACATGTGGCACGCCGTACTGCCCCAAACCCGAAGGTTCAAAGGGCAGTTCAAGACGGTCACATAATCGAGTTAAGGTTTGTTGTCTTCTAGAGGGTCCATCGCGTTACTTGCACTACTTAGAACGTCGTTAACCTATGGAAAAATCCAACACTTGGAAGTTTCCCGACAGGGGAAAAATTGGGTATTTATATTCGGTCGAACTTTTTAACATATTTTAAAAATTATCCGGAAATACACAAAGACGAAATTTGATAATCCGATCGAAACTACGAAGCTCCAAAACACCCCACAAAATGCAACTCTTGAATAAATTTTAAAAATTCCCATAAAACTCAGCACCAGAAAAGAAGAATTACTGTGCAAACAATATTGCGCAATGTAAAAAGTGGGCGGCGGAACCGCGGCAGAAGCCATGCTTCTGCCGCGTTTCCGCGGCTGTTTGATGAATCATGATCTCGTGTTTCACCATAATTCTTAGATCTTCCTGCTGAATTTTTTAGGCATTTTTAATCTTGAAAAATCCCAGATTTTAGAAAATGTACAGAGAGCATTTTGTGAGTTAGGGTTTCGGTTCGTTCGGACTTCAAACTCCGTCTAGACTTCGCCTAAGGCTCTAGCTAGGCTCTGATACCAGTGTAAGATTCCTAGGCACACTATAGAGGTCTCACAAGGCATCAACCATGCCAATATAAAATTTTATGGGTGCCGAGAAACCCTAATATGGATCTTAGACTAGAATTCTAGGCGAAAAACGATTCAAGTTAACAACTTAACTAAAGTTCGGAAGTTACAACCTTTGTAGATCCGGATATCCACTTCCTTAGCTCCACGTAGTCGTCCTTTCGCTGTCCTTTTCGAATCCTAGACTCATTCGTCGGCTTCATCGGGAAAACGAGCGGAATAGGTCGTCGGCTTCGTGCCGAAGATGATCTACGTCGAGGTTGCACAAGTTCAAGCTCCAACTTCACCAAGTTGTGAAACTTGTGAAGAAAACACCCAAAACAACTTGGCAAGAGGTAGAGGGTGAAGAAATAGGAGGTGGGTTCACTTTAGAATTGGATTTCTCACTTTGGATCTCAAGTTGCCATTGATGGCATCATAGTTTCTTTCTTGAAGATGAAGAAGAAGAAGTAGATAGAATATGATAAGTCTTATGAAAAAGAATAATAAAATCAAATACTTATCATGTTCTAACCTAGGTTAAGTGTAGAGAATAAACCATGGTCACTTGGATGGGTTAGGGTTAAGCATGATGACAAGAATGGTTACAAAAGTCAAAGCTTCATGAAGCTTCAACTTAAAACAAAAAAGGCCACCATTCTCATCATAATCCTTTTCAAATAAATAAATAAATAAATAAATGAAAATGCAAAACCCTAATCAACACTTAACCATGGTTTAATTCTTTATACTTAACAACAAGATCAAGTATCATCAAACATGATACAAATATGTGCACAAAAGTATATCACATATACTTCTTGCACATCAAGTGAGAAAATCCATACAAAGTGAACCAATACTAGTTAATGCAATGTAGTATATCAAATATATAATTATACATTAAATCATTAAATCAACACTTGATTTAACGATCCGGTCATATCGCATATAACCGACTAGTATCCAATGCATCGGCTTATCGAATCAATGATTCGATAACTAGGTCATATCGAATATAACCAATCGAAACATTTATCGCGAGAATGAAATGCGGTATCACATACACGCATTATTCTCGGTCCAGCACATATCTCATATGCGCTCCTATTTCGTTTCTCTTCAGCCAGGAAACCTCTGTGTAGGACTCTAAAGACTCGTCAATACGCCGGTAGCAGATGATGATCATATCAAGCACCCACAAGCCGCAAGCGGTCTGCTAAACGTAACGGCCATCCGGGTATTGAGCGATCAGAAGATCGACGAGCTAGCCCGCTCACACTCCTGTGAATCCAACCAGTAACACTTACCGTACAGTTCGGTCTGTTCGTCTGATACGTCGCATATCAAGTCTAGGGGTGGTAAACGTCAGACCCCAATAACCGATAAGTCGTGCCGATGTGAGGCTCATAACGGGTCGAGAAACTTCTGGTAACACTTACCAGCAAATCTCTGATCAGCCCTGGCCAGGGACTTCCCTGTTACGGCCAATCGAGCACAGCGCAACATCAACCCCCAATACCGGGAGAGACGAAACCCCTCCTATCGCTCATTGCCTCCATGTGACTCGGGACTGTACCCAAAGACCACCGTTTTGCACGCCCTCATGGACGTGGTAAGGTGGAGATCAAAGCACAGTGGGAATCACACAAGTGTCACGACCCGAAAGTACGGAACATGACCGGCACTTAAACTACGAACGTCTCGAGCCGTACGTAATCTAAGTAAACCGAAAACCCAGAAATCCAAACCAAGAAAAGTAGTAGAGTGCAGGAAAAACCAACTTAAAACAAGTAGTTCAATAGCATAAGCCGAATTATGCGGTTTTTAAAAACATCAAAAATTTACTGAAAATTTCGGCACAGTCTCCTTTGTAAATACTGGCTCCCAAACGGGATACAACATGAATAGTATACGAAATCAAGAAAAAGGCATCCCCAAGCGGGAGCTAGCTCTTCGTCAATCGACGGTTACAACCACACAAGCAATATAATATACAACGCCAACGGCGAGGATCAAAAACTTAAAAGGGAACTCAAAACCACCAGAAATATAACGAGCGACTCTAAGGTCGAAAGAATAAACAACACTGGTCTCTATCTCAATAGATACATGTTTGGTTGATGGAATTCTAGATACAACAGAATAATGATATACAAGATAAATAATGGGGGTATGATACAAGTAAACCCACCTACTAGCAAATCACCCGAATGAAACTATGCCCGCAAAGCCGTAATGAACCTGTACGGCAACCTGCAAGAAACTGGGGCACAATGGGGGTGAGTTGCCAACTCGTGAATAGAAAAACATCTACGCACAGAAATCGCATAAATAACGCAATCCTAGGTCAATGATCATAATATATCCTCAAATATATATAACATGCAGCCTATAACAATGGCTAGGGTAAATATCTAACCCGAGTGTAAACTCATGTGCACGTGTCAGTGCCTCAGGTAGCAATATATCATATGAATGAGGTATGAATGCATGAAAACAGAATACATGTAAATGAAGAAACTGTTTTCATAAATTAGTGAGATTTCCTTCGTATTTTAAACTGAGGTATCATAATTAAAATCAGTATCAACAGTGTCTAGCATCGACACAAAACATAAATCTCACTGTCTCGAAATATCAATGTCTCAATCTCAATATCTAGGGCGCCGTCAGTCCAGACCGGCCCCTACCATCCATCTCAAGACCACGACGGTATCCTCCGGATATCCGACGCGTCGGGTAATATCACCGGTAGGTAGTGCTCCCCAGCCAGGCTCAACGTCAACACCACATTCCTCTTGCCCCGGGGTACCATACCGGGCCCACCATGTACCCGTGACGGTTCCTCCACTCCTCGACACGGATCTCCAAAACCACAGCAAACGCATGGTGGACGACACTTTACATCACTAGAAAACCGCAACATTTTATATTTTAAAAGATCATAAGTTGTAAATTTTGCGGCTTTCCCCGAAATCCAGAAATATCATAAATCTCAAGAAATCATCACAAGTGCATATGTCAATGATAATGAATTAGGCATGAACAACTGAATAGCAGTATGCATGAAGTGGTAGGTAATAACTACAATGTCTAATATGGCATATAAGGGAAGTACACTAATATCATGTCAACACTACTAGCTAACAATCTAAGTCAAGCAATTATATTCTCTAAAGTGTACGTGACATGGCAATTACCGATGAAGATGTGTGTGAGCCGGCAAGTAGGTGTACGTGGTACATACGCATCATCGGTAATGGTGCTGGTGTCCTAACAGCATGATATCAATAATGGAATATGCAGCAAAATAAATATGCGAGGCAGTGCTAACAGCAATAATGTGCGGGAGCTGAATACTAGACACAACGATAACTAATCTGCAATAATCTAATATAAGTCCTACAAATGGTGCCTTTTGAAATAACACGAATCATGGGGTTTTGAAAATAGGGGCTACGGTGTTTTTTATGAAAAGATACGTCGTTTTTGAAATATCCGTAGATTCCCTTGAGCTGTCTTTAAAAATGCCCACGATTCGTTAGTTTTTGAAATAGGTAAGAAGTCTAATCTAATCTAACAACTACACTAAACTATACGGCTGAACTACAAGCTGAACTACAGGTAAGGAAACCGCCTATCATCTGAGTCGATACATATACATACCTGTATATGTATAGTCGGTGATCTCGCCTCAATAATATCATATCCGATACCATATCTATAATCAGGCATCCCAAGTCAAGAGTGCGGATCAATCATCAATATAGCTCGTACGTAAATCCGTCGTACGGCATCCCAATCTGGGTATGGGTCAATATCACATTCATCATACTATTCACCTGGTATCCTCTTTATCAAATATCATGATTGGGGTACTGATCTACGTCTAGTACCATACTGATACCGCCTACGTATGCATGGACGTGTGTGAAACACTACGTCAAGGACCCGCTACAACGTCATGTCGTATCTAAGATACGAACCCTGCTATATCACCGATCTCACGGCCTCAAATCAAATCTCATCGACTCAGCTCAATCCCAAGTATCATCCTCAATCCGTATGTGAACACATAGTCCCATACCCATGTGAACACATAACTATAAAGAATCCCATGAGCACATATCAATAGGAATGTATGCAAGTATGTATGTGTGTATGTGTGTGTGTAACACTACCCTAGGGTTCGCAACACTAAAGTAATCCAATACACCAATATCCATCCTAAGCATCGTTATTAATCCCAAATAACATATAATAATTGTTGGTGTGTATACGCATCCGTATACACCACCACGGACTGCGGGGGTGCTATACGCCATCCACCCGACTTCTCCCCGTAGATATAAATCTACTCACCTGGTCCTCGCTCGCCGGTGCCGACGTCGCCACGCGCTTGCTTGTCGTCTCGAAGTCCACGTGGGGGTACCTACATATCATAACGCACCATATCGCATTAAAACTAAATTCGAGATCGAAACGGCATACGAAAATCAAATCGGCACGCGTATCACGCATAGGTCCAAACCTATCGCCTACGCATGCAAGAATAGTAAAACCAACCCTCGATGTCGATGTACAAACATCAAACCATCGAGAAAAATCCAATCACACTGATTTGCACATTCACGAACACTAATTTTAATATAAACTAGGTTAAAACTCACAAAAACCCCATTTTCACTTAAAAAGTCATTTTTCCGAAAATCTAGCAAGTACAATTCGCCGTTTTTGGACAAAACATGATGTTTAAATGAAAGTAGCGGCCAATATACTTATTAAATATCTTAAATAAGTCGTATAAACAATTTCCGGAATTTAATCTCATTAAATTCCAAAAATCCTAATATTCTAGTTTACAAAAATACCCTTTTTAACAATTTCAAAGCAAAAATGCACAAACTACAATCTAGCTTAGATTTGCATGATCCAAAGCATTAAACCACACTTAATAAAGTTAATGAAGCCAAGA
The DNA here is from genome assembly GCA_030015575.1 of Agapanthus africanus. Lineage (NCBI taxonomy): Eukaryota > Viridiplantae > Streptophyta > Magnoliopsida > Asparagales > Amaryllidaceae > Agapanthus > Agapanthus africanus. The sequence continues at coordinate 809,688,959 of CM057338.1, forward strand.
AAACCCTAATCATATTTTTAATCCCAAGAATTTAACAAATTTCAAAAACCTAGTAAGCAATTAGCAAATTAACACAATTTTTCAAGTAACAACTTGTAATTAACAACTAGATTAGTTTTCTACAAAACTAATTATGTTAAACCACTTCACTAAACCATGCACAATCAAACACAACTCATTTCCATAACAAACTCTAATTTGAAATCCAAAACTTGCAATTAAACTCACATATCCAAGTTAACACTTAATTTAAATTAGCTTTAAGAAACAAGTAACAATTTAAGCAAAAAGTTTTAGAATTATACCCAAAAATATATGAAGGTCCACAAGCATCCATGGCCTCCTAAAATGCTCTCTTTTCATAAGGATCCATGCTATACGGGCTAAGCTAAAATGGGTAGGAGTCGGATTTGGGTTTTGGGATTTTTTTGATGGATTTAGAAGCAATTTTTCATGAAGTTTTGAAGAGAAAAGAGAGGGGAAATTGGAGGGGGGCTGCTGCTGTGGGATGCAGGGAATTTCGGCTAGAAATGGATGTGAGGAGAGAGAGGGAGGTAGAGAAAATGGGGGGGGACAAAGTCAAGGTCAAGCAAAGTCAAAAGTCTAACTACTTTATCCATTTTCTATTCTTTTCTTTTATTTCTTTTCCTTTGAAAACCAAGTGGGGACAAGAGAGGGGGCTGCTGAATTCAGCCATGGGGGGGAGTAAGTAGGGGTGTGTGGGTGTGGGTACGGGTGTGGGGTGATGAAAAATGATAAATACAATACCCCAAACATCCATTTACGCTAAAAAAAAGCCTTTTTTTCTTCAATAATTTCTAAACCGTTTTGGCAAATGATTTCGTTCCAAAAACTACATGATAAAATTTTATTTAATGTTTTATGATGTACAAAATTTGTTTCAACTCATTCCGATTTGTAATTTTCCCTAATAAAATGTATTAGTGACGGCTTAAAATAATAATAAAATAATATTTTTTTCAGAAAATTTGAAATTTCACCAGCGGCTCAATAAACACCAAATAATAGCAATTACATAGCTAAAATATGTATATTTAATTTTTATAATAAGATATTTGTATTTTTACTTTTTACAGAAAACCCCCTTATTTTACCGATTTTTTCGAAATTTCACCGAAACGATTTTCAAAACGCTACAACAAGACTCTATGACGATCTCGGGTCTACAGACTAACCTGTACAAGTGTCACCTGAGAACTGCCATCTGACGTGAGGTATAATACCATCTGGGAGTTCTCGGCGAGTCCGTCCAGTGTACCCAGTCTCCACTGAGCACCCGTACACCATCTCTGATGTCAAACACCAATGGATATGGGATCATCCATCGCCCATCTCATGGGTCGAGAAGCGTATACGCCAGTCTACTCTGGTATATCGATGCCCCGTCTCGATACACCCACGACTAGGGACCTTGAAGGATGTACTTATGGACTACCATGTCCCCACTAGTATGATCTGCATCATAGTCCAGGTAGTCAAGTACACATCCTAAGGGCTTTACCAACATATAACCATAAGACAGTTTAAAGTGACTAGTGTACATGTTAAGATAAAGAGTAACCAGATAGCATACTATCATATCGAGCAAGAAAGTCATCTCTATATATGTCCAAGCATCCAATATAATATACATCATCTGTACAATACTGGCCTCTAGGGCATACATACAACTAACACACAGTGTGCAATTTTACTTTAGGTGGGTTTTGTGGTTATCCGTTCATGTTGCTTATTGTATATTCGTTGTATCCTGTACTCTCCATCTACCATTATCTTGTATGACTTAGAGACCTGTTGTTAGGACGATGTTGTATATTATTTTGTGACTTGGAGTTCTTTTATGCAGTTTTATTTATATCGTCTTTTATTTCTTCGGTACGGCGTCGTATATCTGTTGTGGTGGTTGTTTTCCTCCTTTGCGCGTATTTTGCTCCTATTTGGGGATTCTTTTCTTATATTTATATTGTACCCATTTTTGGGGCTGGTTTTTACAAAGGAGGTGCTGCCAAAATTTTTAAAGGAAATTAAGTTGGAATTTTAAAGAATTTGGGTTGAAATTTCAAAGGTTTCGAAAATGCTACAATTTCTTACTACTTTTGATGGTTTAGATTGATGGGTTTTCGTTTTACTTAAATTGCGTTACGCCTGTAGACGTTGCGTAGTTTAAGGGCCGTCATGTGCCAATTTTGGGTCGTGACTGTTGGAGATAGTGCCCTCAGAGTCAATTATTAGGTCACAGGTACGTGATTGTAATGATTGAGGGAGGACCTATCCCGGTAGGACAGTCTTACTCGAGATGATAGTATGCTATCTGGTTTACCTTTATCATCGTGTACTGCTTTAGGTGACATGACACGTCGCTATTACACGTTGATAGAGCCCCTAGGATTCTTGCTTGACCACCAGCAGTATGAGGGCGATCATATAAGTGGGAGCTGGGGGTCTATAAGCTTATCCTTAAAAGGTCCCTAGTCGTGGGAGTTTCGAGACTGGGCATCGATACTCCATTAGTAGACTAGTGTATACAGTCGAGACCCCGACGAGGGGCGGTGGCCGGTCTCACAAGCCACTGGTGTCAGTTGGATCACCTAAGATGTATACAGGTGCTCATTGGGTTATGAGTACACCGGACAGGACTCGCCGGGAACATGCTAGTTGGTCATATACCAGACGTCAGATGGCAGTTCCCTGGTGACATGTGTGCAGGTTAGTTCATCGACCTGGGGATCGTCATTTGTCTCGTGTGAGTTCCCACTGTACTTTGATTACTACCCTACCACGGCTCAAAGGAGTCGTGCAAACAGGTTTTAGTTGGGTACAGTCCCGAGCCACATGGAGGCAGTGAGCGTATCTTCAGGGGTTCGTCTCTCCCGGTATTGGGGGTGAGGTCGTGCTGTGTCTAGGAGAGCCATTACACAAAGTCCTTGGCCAAGGCAAGGAGATTTACTGGTAGGTATTCCAGTAGTATCTCAGGGTGTTCTGGGCTACACTCCGACACGACTTGTACCGCTTTTGGGGGTCTGACTTTTACCAACCCCCTAGGCCCGCCATGCGATACTCATAGACGAACGGACCGGACTGCACGGATATTGTCACTGACAGGCTCAGTTGGGTGTCGGGGTGAGCTTCCTCATCGACGTCCCTTTTGGTCAATAGCTGGTGGCCCGTCACGTATTGGCATATACCTCTGACGTGCTAGTGGTTAAATCCACAGCCATAGTATTGACGAGTCTTTAGAGTCCACCACATTTACAGTTACTCAGCTTTCGGGCGAAAGGTTGTAGAGACCGTATGGAGATATGGCAAGGTCCGATCAGATACGTGCGGTATTGCACGGATCAGGATCGGACAGTTTGTACTATAGGCCGTATGGTTATATGGCAGGGTTCGATCAGATACGTGCGGTATTGCACGGATCAGGATCGAACAGATATTACTAGCCGGCTTTGGTATAAGCCGGATCCTAGTATAGTACAGTGTAGACTTTGTCTCATTGCATTTGTATTTCGGTCGAAATACAGATGCGGGTGTGTATGCACAGTATCGGGGTTTTCCTGTAATTTATTACGGGACCAGTTTTCTGGAGTTGCCAGTTTGCTTTCCGTTTCGGCCAATTTCCATTGTTCCGTTCATTGGCCGAAGATTGGTGGAGGAGGGTTTATTTGCATTGTTGCAAATAGGCATTAGTGGAGGGGGTTCTTTGCATCTTGTTGCATCATGATGGTTTTCATGATGAGCACCATCATTGACTTGTTTTGACTCCATCATGGCTTGACTTTTAAGGTCATGATTGTTGATGATGTTGAGGGGTATGGTTGTTGAGTGAGGACTTTTCTTTGTGATGATTTCTTTTGAATGATAACCATTCTCTCTCTCTCTCTCTTTTTCCACCCACCCCCTTGTTGTTCTCTCTCTCTCTCCAATCACATATGAAGGAGGGGGCCGGCCATTCCTATTGTGGGATGGGATTCATTTCTCATTTTGGTGGTGGAAAATGTTACTCTCATTTTGGTATGCTACATTTTCCCCACCTCTCTCCAAGCTCTCTTTTCCTCCACCAAATGGCATCTCCACTACCCCATAAGGAGACACAAGTTCTACTACATATTCTACAACGAATCTTGGGCACGTTGACTAGCCAGCATCGTGCCCGAGTTGCCTCGGCATTGAGGTGGGAGCCCGTATACATAGTAGGCGATGTGGTGCACTTCCGGCGACGAGGAGGAGACGGACGGAGATCCCGCGAGGAGATCGGAGTGGAGATGAAGACCGGAGGACTTGGATCGTCGGTATATCTCTAACCCATCTTGTTTAGTAGCTTAGACTAGTTAATGGTTCGATCCGGAGTTTAGTGCGCGGTGGTGCCGGTTTGCAAAGTCCGCAAAATTTTAGTTATTCACCGCTTCCGCATTCCGGCGTCGGATTGACGGCCGGGGCGCCGCCGTGCACTTACAGTGGTATCAGAGACTCCCCATTAACTTAGTCTAGCTTTGTGTAATGTGTTTTTGAGTTCCGATCGATCGAAATGTCCAAAAACCCGTATTTACCTCACATCAGTTTTCTGTTAAGAATTTTTGGTGTCTAAAAATTTTTCTGGTGGTCGCAGAATGATGTGCAGGAAATTCTAAGCACTCTGGGAAAATTCGACGCACTGATCCCTCTTCCAGAGCGCGGAACCGCGGCCTCACCCTTCTATTGGGCCGCGGATCCGCCGCAACTTAGAGAGGTCAGTGGGCCATCTTTTTCCAGTGGGCTTCAGGGTAGTAATTAGGGGTTTTGGAATATTAAAATTGGGCCAATTATTTCTGTGAGTGCTACAGTATTAGTTTGGGGCCCACTTGTTAATTTTTGGTCAATCGGAAAATCTTAAACACATTTTTCACAGTATTTACATTATATCTGCGACCGTGAATGTCACTCGATCGGTAAATCCTGTCTAACTGCTATAGCCCGGTTAGACGGATTTGCGAACGTGACTTTCACGTTGATGTTCTATGTATTTGCTGTGTTGTCGCGGATCGGTCGTGGGGGATAGCCTGGATGCAATGCTAGTACAGTTCTGTTGTATTATGTACATTTGATATTGCGGGGCGAGCGTCCGACATGTGGACTGCCGTCACTGCCTGTTTGTATTATTCTTTTGGGGCACGACCTGGTTGCGGTCGATGTACCCGGTGTATGTATATTTTATTTTCTGTACTAGGATTGCCCCGCGGAGGGGTGCACGGATAGCCGGGTTCTGGAGGGCAACAAGCCCGCATCTCATGGCATTGAGACGGAGGGGGCTTCGCTCTAGGATTGGCGGGCTATTCGCCGCACTCGTAGGGGGTACAGGTTGACCCAGGAGGGGTGCCCAAGTTGCCGGATTCCGTGAAGTGCTGGGTGGTCCATTCACGGCGCTGAAAGGGGCTGCCTCGCTTCAGGTTTTGGCGGGTGACTTGCCGCGCCCGTAGGGGTCTAGGATTTCATTGCACAGGCTATCCACACGACCAGGGGAACGTCGGGTTTCAGCGGCTCTGTGAAACCCGGGGATCCCAGATATCTGTATTGTTTCTGTGATGCTGTACATTTCTGTGATGTTGCATTTTATTCACGCCTTGAGCGAAATATAATATATTGGTATATATATTAGTAGATGTTGTATATGTTTTGCATCCGCGCTAGTCCAGTCCCCGCTCTGTCGTTAGTAAGCTAACCTAACGGGTAATGACGGGACCCAGTGGCGAATGCGGATGGCATATACGTACATCAGTATATTTTCGTTCTTTGTGGTGTGATCAATTGATGGGACTGCGTTGATTCAGATCAATGCAAGTTAAAAACAAACCTAATCTGATGTTGTTGGAACATTTTTCAAAAAGCTGTTATTGCAAGGACGTTCACTTTTGTTTTGCATTGTGGTATTCATTTGGAATATCCTGCTCCTCAGTCGACGAGGCAAGGGCCGAGATCCCTTCACCGGGAGTGACCCCTTGGACAGAAGTTTGCGTCAGGGCATTAACTTCACTATAGCCGATTACTTTTGCTTTGCACCGTGGTATTCATTTGGAATATCCTGCACCTCATTCTACGGGGAAAGAGCCGAGATCCCTTCACAGGGAGTGACCTCTTTAGCAACGGTTTTCGTCACTATATTTTTTAAAAGCTATCCGTTCCTTCGACGATATCAAGTTCATTACGTTAAAGGTTTTCGCCAGAAACCATTCGTTGCCCTCCGTCGTTTCATATGGGTAGTCAATAGTATTCAAGCTGTGTTTGTTGGCCAAAGTCAAGGCACAGTGTTTGGTAGCTGTTGGTTATTCATATGCAGCATAGATAGATGCGTTGGTTTGGGACAGTCGTATAGCCTTGTTGGCCAAAGTCAAGGGCTTGTGCGGGTGGATTCGAATCAACCTGGAGAATGACGGGTAGAACTTGACATGTGACTTATGATTTGTTGGCCAAAGTCAAGGTCATAAGAGCATGGGGCAGAAATCACATCGGGAGTTTCAAAAGAACTGAAACTTGCCAGATATGCGCATACCTTCTGGAGTGTGATAGCGTGAGCGGATTCCGTCACGTTATCATGCAATGATAGTTGGATCCCGATTCCCACTGATGAGTTGGTATACTCCTCGGGTAACCCCGACTAATTCTTCTTTCAGGTTTGGAGGAGAATTTGAGGTACAGTGGGAGGATTCCAGATTAGATAAATTGGTAACCATTCTGATCTAGGTTAGAGTGCACGCTGAGTGTTTCTTTTCTCTCTCTCTTTGGCAGCGACCATTGACCCGACCCTAAGACTTTGACTCAGTGACCAAGTTGACCGAACCTTCTTAAACACTGGCTTTTGGATTGTCAGAGTTGCAGACCTCATTGCCACTCCTACTTTTACCCTTTTCTCCAGGACACCCCGTATTACTACGAACGTCCACTTCCATTGGACAAAACCATCGTATGGTTAGATACGAACTCGAAAGAATTTATTCGAGGATGGTTTCCGGTTCTGGAGAAAACGGATGGGATTATTCAGTTGTCTTTTCCTTTTACCCTCTCTCAGGTTACGAGTACTCCTTGGTTTAGGGGTAGTACACCTATTACGCAAATTGGATTGTCTTCTTCCAAACCTTAGGCTGGTGCCGACCGGTAGGGAATGAAGAAAACCAATTAGCATAACGATGGTGTGCAGAAGGTATTAAGTTCAGACAAAGAAAGGGATTAGTAAGAGGGCAAAGTAAATTGCAACAGGTATTCACGACCAAACCAATTATTCGTTCGCCAATCCTAAATCACCTTTGTATTTCTCCAGGACACTCCGTATCGCTACGAAGATCCACAGTTTATTTGGATACTCCATCGTATGGTTATATACGAACTCGAATGGAACTTGTTCCAGTTCGGGGATGGATTCTGGTTCAGGAGAAATAGGAATAAGGTTTATTCGGTTGTCTTTCATCTTCACCCTCTCTCATTGCGAGTGTTCCTAGGATTGGGACAGTACACCCATTATGCTTATTGGATAGTCTTCTTCCAAACCATAGGCTGGTGCCGAACGGTAGGGAAGGAAGAAAACCATTTGGCCTAAAAGGGTGTGCAGAAGGTAATGACTAAAGACATATGAAGGGATTTGGAGAGGTAGCAAAGAACTATACGGTTACAGTCGTGATTCTGGAAGAGGCATTACTAGGAATACCGGGATATCCCATCGAAGCATTTCAATGTTTCAGTTTCACTGTGTACAGTTAAAGGAAAACTGATTTCCCGATTAGACACTTGCTCCAGGGTATGTATTTACCAAGTATGATTCTCACATCTGTATGGTTTTACAGATGATGAGTGGGAGTAAGCTATTGGGAATTAGGTGATTGTCCTCATTATATCGGGATTCGTTGTAATCGGTGATATTTGAGGAAGTCACCTGGGTTATTTGCCGGACGGCAAGTATTTGGTTTTGAATATCCGCCGTTATGCACCAATTTCAAATCGATGTATCTGTACGTCTATTTTCATAGAGTGAGATATACCTTTTTGAAATTATGTCTATGACATTTACCTATATCAGTGGATGGTTAGGTAAGGAGCATTAAACAGCGGTGTAATTCTTCTTAACCATAAGTACAGTTTTCAACCTACGACACACAGTGAATGAGTTATCAGACTCAAGGGACTTGTACAGAGTATTGTATGTTGTCCAGGGTCCATCAGGACTGAGGGGATGGTCCTCGTACTATATTCGGTTTACTTATGACTTCTCTAGTTTTTAGACAGGTGTTTCGTGGAAACACAGGGTCCGAATTTGGAGAAGTTATATGTATTTGAATAGAGTAGAGAACCAGGTATAGCAAGTATCGGGATTCTTCAAAGAGATCGAAGATGTAGATACTTGTGTATGGTGTTCAGTTGATAGTAGTGATTAAGAGATCTTGCTTCTCTTTCAGGTTACTCATAATTGGAAGTATTCCTAAGTTGAGTAACGCTGATAGGCCTCCTTCCATTTAGTTGACATGCGCTGGGGACAGCTGCATGATTTGAATCTGGTTCAATTAAATCAGTGCCTCTGTTTCTATATTGGATATAGAACAGTTCATATCTTAACGATGTTAAGGTACGGGGAGTTGTCCGGTTTATGATTAAAACCAGACACTGGACAACTCAAGGCACGTTTCTGTAATGGCTGTTTGTGGGTTGACCCAGGCTATGACGCGGGTTGACTTTCTACCATCTGGAAGATCAATAGCAATATTGTTCTTGACTCGCCATAGTTTTAAATTAAAAATGGATTTTTTCAGGAAAACAGTAGTGGGAGTATGGTAGAACTGGAAGTGATTCCAGAACCACAAACGATTACTGAAGATTTGATAAGGAACCTTAAGATTCAATCTGAATTGACATTCCATTGGCCACTCCACAGATTAGGTGGGTAACTTCAGGCACCCGAGAGGTACTCCGGTAGCCTCAAGGACGGTGACAGGGAAGTTCTTGTTTACCCACAATTACCATTGCTGTTGTTCCAGGCTGCGAGACCCGGCGGGAGGATGAGTATAGCGTCGTTCTAAACTAGTTTTAGAAGTGCACGTCTATATGACTCTGCCAGAGGGTTGTCGTAGTCAGTGGGAGCAGCGGAAGCATTGGTGGACAGGTAGCTTATGTCTATTTATAGACTAGAGCAGATGTAGTGGAGAAAGATCATCTATTTCTGACGTGACAGTCATGGGTTTGACTTCATCAGAATAGGGGATGGATCTGTTGAGAAGGTAGTAGGGTGTGATATCCTGGTATTTGGATGATATACACAGAGTAGGAAAGGAAACTCCTACACTACGATCGGTTATAGTTTGGTCGTCACACAGTTGTTTCTCCACAAAGGAAATGGATTTTATATCAGACATACTGGTTACTAGATCTATGGTTTTAGATCTAGATTTGGGTGGTTTCCCAATCAGGGTACTTGACAGCATTCTAAGAGTATTTAGGATGGACGACTCCTGGCACGGTAGTGTACCTGCAGGTAATGGAGTCACCCTCTCCAAAGGTGTCTTACAGACTAAAGGGGAGAGGGACGGGCATGATTGGCAGATCACTTGCTCAGGCAATTGAGTCAATCGTGAGATGTCAAGTACCACACCAGATGTTGTTCTTGCACTAGATGCAATAAGTTGACATTAATCCAATCCTGGAGAAACAGTCGGAAGCAGTTTTAGAACATAAGTGGATGTTTTAGGGAGATGATAACGACAGCCTCATTCAGGAGACAGTTATCATTCCAGGCTTCCAAGATGACATGGACGACAAGGAGGTTGTCAGAGTTATAGTTTTCCTTCTGATGAGGGGCAGTATTTTGGGCAGGTGGTCCAAGGCAATACTGAGGGAGGCATGGCGCGCAGGATACTGATTAAGTTCAGTTGACGATATAGTCTAAGAAGTTTGGATTTGGAGTTCATTTATGAGCTATGTCCCATCAGACATCCAGACACATTCTAAGACAGGTATTGCTCATTTCGGGAGATAGGTTTCTCCGCGAACTTGAGATATAGAGAGACATAGAAAGAAACAACTAAGCGGATCCACTCACTGAGGCTATTCCTCGAACGCAATAGTTCCGCAAACGAGCTTTGTGAGACTGACTAGTAGAGGAGTTGGGTGTTCGGTATCACACGGGCTGTGAGTATGCGACATCGCAATAATTAGCCTTGAGTGCAAGTGGGAGATTGTTGGAGATAGTGCCCTCAGAGTCAATTATTAGGTCACAGGTACGTGATTGTAATGATTGAGGGAGGACCTATCCCGGTAGGACAGTCTTACTCGAGATGATAGTATGCTATCTGGTTTACCTTTATCATCGTGTACTGCTTTAGGTGACATGACACGTCGCTATTACACGTTGATAGAGCCCCTAGGATTCTTGCTTGACCACCAGCAGTATGAGGGCGATCATATAAGTGGGAGCTGGGGGTCTATAAGCTTATCCTTAAAAGGTCCCTAGTCGTGGGAGTTTCGAGACTGGGCATCGATACTCCATTAGTAGACTAGTGTATACAGTCGAGACCCCGACGAGGGGCGGTGGCCGGTCTCACAAGCCACTGGTGTCAGTTGGATCACCTAAGATGTATACAGGTGCTCATTGGGTTATGAGTACACCGGACAGGACTCGCCGGGAACATGCTAGTTGGTCATATACCAGACGTCAGATGGCAGTTCCCTGGTGACATGTGTGCAGGTTAGTTCATCGACCTGGGGATCGTCATTTGTCTCGTGTGAGTTCCCACTGTACTTTGATTACTACCCTACCACGGCTCAAAGGAGTCGTGCAAACAGGTTTTAGTTGGGTACAGTCCCGAGCCACATGGAGGCAGTGAGCGTATCTTCAGGGGTTCGTCTCTCCCGGTATTGGGGGTGAGGTCGTGCTGTGTCTAGGAGAGCCATTACACAAAGTCCTTGGCCAAGGCAAGGAGATTTACTGGTAGGTATTCCAGTAGTATCTCAGGGTGTTCTGGGCTACACTCCGACACGACTTGTACCGCTTTTGGGGGTCTGACTTTTACCAACCCCCTAGGCCCGCCATGCGATACTCATAGACGAACGGACCGGACTGCACGGATATTGTCACTGACAGGCTCAGTTGGGTGTCGGGGTGAGCTTCCTCATCGACGTCCCTTTTGGTCAATAGCTGGTGGCCCGTCACGTATTGGCATATACCTCTGACGTGCTAGTGGTTAAATCCACAGCCATAGTATTGACGAGTCTTTAGAGTCCACCACATTTACAGTTACTCAGCTTTCGGGCGAAAGGTTGTAGAGACCGTATGGAGATATGGCAAGGTCCGATCAGATACGTGCGGTATTGCACGGATCAGGATCGGACAGTTTGTACTATAGGCCGTATGGTTATATGGCAGGGTTCGATCAGATACGTGCGGTATTGCACGGATCAGGATCGAACAGATATTACTAGCCGGCTTTGGTATAAGCCGGATCCTAGTATAGTACAGTGTAGACTTTGTCTCATTGCATTTGTATTTCGGTCGAAATACAGATGCGGGTGTGTATGCACAGTATCGGGGTTTTCCTGTAATTTATTACGGGACCAGTTTTCTGGAGTTGCCAGTTTGCTTTCCGTTTCGGCCAATTTCCATTGTTCCGTTCATTGGCCGAAGATTGGTGGAGGAGGGTTTATTTGCATTGTTGCAAATAGGCATTAGTGGAGGGGGTTCTTTGCATCTTGTTGCATCATGATGGTTTTCATGATGAGCACCATCATTGACTTGTTTTGACTCCATCATGGCTTGACTTTTAAGGTCATGATTGTTGATGATGTTGAGGGGTATGGTTGTTGAGTGAGGACTTTTCTTTGTGATGATTTCTTTTGAATGATAACCATTCTCTCTCTCTCTCTCTTTTTCCACCCACCCCCTTGTTGTTCTCTCTCTCTCTCCAATCACATATGAAGGAGGGGGCCGGCCATTCCTATTGTGGGATGGGATTCATTTCTCATTTTGGTGGTGGAAAATGTTACTCTCATTTTGGTATGCTACATTTTCCCCACCTCTCTCCAAGCTCTCTTTTCCTCCACCAAATGGCATCTCCACTACCCCATAAGGAGACACAAGTTCTACTACATATTCTACAACGAATCTTGGGCACGTTGACTAGCCAGCATCGTGCCCGAGTTGCCTCGGCATTGAGGTGGGAGCCCGTATACATAGTAGGCGATGTGGTGCACTTCCGGCGACGAGGAGGAGACGGACGGAGATCCCGCGAGGAGATCGGAGTGGAGATGAAGACCGGAGGACTTGGATCGTCGGTATATCTCTAACCCATCTTGTTTAGTAGCTTAGACTAGTTAATGGTTCGATCCGGAGTTTAGTGCGCGGTGGTGCCGGTTTGCAAAGTCCGCAAAATTTTAGTTATTCACCGCTTCCGCATTCCGGCGTCGGATTGACGGCCGGGGCGCCGCCGTGCACTTACAGTGACACATATGCAGGTAATCGCAGGTATGCACGTACTTCGATAATCTATCACATGCAAGCTGATAGCAATAAAAGGCAATATGTATATGCAACAGTCATGAAAAGTACTCTATCAGGTACTACTAATACATGAGCAATGCATATCAAATAAATACTGAGTATGGGATAAAACATATCATCAACACGAAATCCTCATCGTGGAGAAACTAGTGTCCATCAATAACACTCCAAATCCCAATACCATAGGCACCGCATCCTCAGATCGGCCCTCAAATCTTGTAAGTCTCATGGAACCCGAGTGTCCAATATCGACACCTGAAAACATCATGAAAACTATGCCTGCGTATATATATATATGTGTGTGTGTGTGTGTGTGTCCCTCAACAACACATCAAAATCATGGAACCTGAGTATCCAGCATCGACTCTCGAAACATCATGAAAACTAGTGTCCAGTATCGACACGTAAATACTCATCTGTCAGGCGCCGTCACCATGACTGGCCCTGATGTCATGTCCGTAAATGATTCCGGTCGGTATCCTCACGATAACTGCCGAATCCAAATACTATCACCGGTAGGTACTAGCCTGCTTTCCAGGCTCATCGCCATCACCTGCGATCTTCTTGCCCTGGGAAACCATACCGGGTCTACCATATACCCGCACACGGCCTCGTCCACTCCTCGCATAGGATATCTAACACAATTCTCAGAACCGAGAAATCTCATGGTGGACGCATCGAAATATCATATCAAGAGAAACCGGGTTTTTCAAACAATGTATAGTTTCATGAACTACCACGGTCCTCAAATCCAGAAAATATCAAGTAAAGAATAAGAATACTAGCATAGATCATTATGATGATATATATTATATATATGTACACAAATAACAGCGTCCCATACCACTGATATATGTATACATATATAACAGCATCCCATGCCACTGATATATATCATCAGGAGTAAAACATCCAGAAAACATCATATGAAATCCATATCTCAATGCGTAAATCCATGAAATATAATATATGCAACATAAACAGTAATATGAGCATATAAAGGAAAACCGCTATTTAAATGCAACAAGTTATTTAATATGTCATGCGATTTCTAATTCTTCAAAATCCAATGCAACATCATATAAAGTGAACATGTGGCTATAGCAAGGTATGTGTAACCATGTCGGTATAGCAAGATATGTGTATCTATATGTAAGCATGTATGTATGATGCATTTCATATACGCAATAGCATAAGAATCAACGTCTCCATGTCGAGGACAATACAATACCACATAGGAGTATATGTCGCTCTAGCAAGGTAAGTGGGTGTACATGTAAGTATGTATGCAAGATGTACATGTAGCTATATATCATATGTATCTATACCTGTCAATAATGATGTAATACCCTCCAGGTATATGTGTAGCTATATCAAGGTATATGGGTGTACATGTAAGTATGTATGCAAGATGTACATGTAGCTGTATCTCATATAAATCTATTGTAACGTTTCAAAATAATAAAATATTATTTTTGGGAATTTTTCTAATTTAATATTATTTTAATAAATATTTTAATATTCTAGTATAATTAAATACACATAAATGGGGAAAAATTTTGGAAAATTCTAAAATAGGGTATTTTATAGAATCACGCCATTTTAAAGTTTTTAAGACTAGTTATATGCTAATTTAGTGTTAATCGCGATTAAAAATCGCTAATTGGATTTTTAGCATTTTTGTGCAAAAATGTGCACATATCATTTTCCACACTTGTTACACTTGTGTTATATTTCTATTGCCATGGTTGTTCTTTTGGGTTCACTATTGGAGTGAGAAGGAAAAGAAAAAGGAAAAGAAAAGAAAAGGAAAAAGTAGCATGATGATGAGAGAGAGAGAGAGACCAAGTCAACCCTCACTTTATGAACCATTCCCCATCATTTTTCCCTTCTCATTCTCTCTCCTCTCCCTCCCCTTGTTGCTGCTGCTGCTGCCATCCTTCTCTCTCCCTCTTCACAAAAACCCTAGATCCACAATGAAATCAACCTCAAAACCCCATTCCCACTTCACAAAACTTGCTCCCAAGCTCACTAGCTACACATTGAACCTAGCAAGATTGGATTTGGAGGACTTTGAGTAACTCAAGAATTTTCTTGAGTTGCCAAAGGAGGTAATTTCTGCACCTATTAGAGTAGTATCTCATTTCTTGTGCATCAATACTAGTTTTGTGTCGATATGGTGTCGTTTGATGGATTTGTGGAACTTCAAGTTAGGGTTTATGTGAGATCTGAAATTAAAGATGAAATTGAGGATTGTGGTGACCTTAGAACCCCTTGTGTGATACTAATTTGAACCCAAACCTGAACTAGAAACCAGAATACGGATTTATGAGACGATGTCGGAGAAAAACTGTAAATCTGGGAGTGTTTTGTGGAATCTGCTATCACCCCGAGACCCCAAAAATAAAACTGAGTTGACAGTGAGATGTGCAGGCACCATGGAACCACCACACCAAACCCTAGCCATCAACTCCAATTCCAGGCCACCAATTTATTCCTTCTGGCCGCAAATTGCGGCCAGAGCAGGAGGGAATTGCCTCGATTTTTGTGCATAGCCCTATTTCCTCTAGTCTTGACCCTGGGTATGTCTAGTTTTGACTGATTCCAGTTAGGGTAAAATCTGGGTTGATTTGCTTGAGTTAGCGTATGATTTACGACTTGTTTTCGCATGGATTTTGGTATTTAGTGATTCGTTTCTGTCGGGTGGCGTTTAGCGTCAACGACAAGTGGATATTGAACGTGTTTACATGCGAGACGATAGGTTTTTACCTATGCGAGTAGCGTGTGCTATTTTGGTTTCCGATATGATTTTCATGTGCTTTAGCGTTGTGATATACTTGTAGGTACCCTATGAGATGTTAAGGCAAAGAAGATGAAGATGGCGACATCGGCACCGACACATGAGAAGCAAGGTGAGTAGATTTATATCTACGGGGAGAAGTCGGGTGGATGGCGTATAGCACCCCCGCAGTCCGTGGTGATGTATACGAATACGTATACACACATATATTTATTATGTGTTGTTTAGGATTCTTGATGGTAATAATGGTTTTATTGGTGATAAGGATGTATTGGTTTAGTATAGTGCGAAACCCTAGAGTAGTGGTTGCACCCACACATACACGTACACATATACTTGCATGCATTCTTTCATTTATCTATGCGCATATAGAGGTGTGTATATCTACACATGGGTATGGAACTATGTGTTCATATACGGGATTGAGGATGATACATGGGATTGAGATGAGTCGATGGGGTTTGATTGAGGCCGTGAGATTCGGCGATATGACAGAGTTCGTATTTGAGATGTGATATGATGGTAGTGATACCGGATATGTGATGAGATGAATGGGATATTGACCCGTACCCAGCTATTGGGATGCCGTACGACGATTTACCGTACGAGCTTTATATTGATGTTAGATCCGCACTCATGACTCGAGGATGTTATATGATATACTGTATCGTACGTGATACTATTGAGGCGAGATCACCGACTATATATATATATGTATACCGACTCAGATTTAGGTGGTTTCCATACCCCTCCCGATTGACTTGATTGTTGGGTTCGTAGTTCGCATAGTAGGCGTTAGACTAGACCCGAGTCATACCTATTTCAAAACTAACGAATCGAGGATATTTTAAAGATAGGCAAAAGGGTTTATACGGATATTTTCAAATGACGCATCTTTTCTTAAAACACCGTAGCCCTTATTTTACCAAAAGCCTTGATTCGTCTTATTTCAAAAGGCAAACTTGCATGATATATCTATTGAGGCAGGTTCTCTACTGTTGCGTTGATTATTCGATTCCGCATATTCATGTTATTTGCATTGCATCGCTTGTATTGTTGATATATTTCAATCATGCTGCTAGAACACCAGCACCATTATCGATGATGCGTATGTTCCACGTACACTTGTTTGCCGGCTCACACACTTCATCATCGATAATTTCCATGTCACTATACTGTAGTACTGTCGCATTCAGTGTATGTCGCTTACATTTCTTTACATGTCGCATACATCATGCTTTCTGATTATACGCATTGAGATACGTTGTTTCCATGAATTTCTGGTTTTTGGGAACCGTGGGTGTTTTCAAAAGGAGAATATGTAATTGTTTTAAAACCCGGTTACCCTTGATATGATATTTCAGTGCGTCCACCATGTATTTTCTCGGTGCTGAGACCGACATGTGAAACCCGATTCGAGGAGGCGGATGAGGCCGATTGCGGGTACATGGTGGACCCGGTATGGTTCCCCGAGGCAAGAAATGTTTTTCGTGGAGTAGACGATGAGCCTGGCAGGATGGCGAGTACCTACCGGTGATTGGTTGGACCTGGCGGTTATCCGGAGGATACTGACCAGAGTCGATAGATGGATATGGGCGTACTGCCGGGGCCGAGGGCCGATACCGCAGACAGAGCCCGTGGGCCGATCCGGACTGACGGAGCCCGATATATGAGGATTTACGTGCCGATGCTGGGCACAGTTTTTATGATTTTTTCGAGTGTCGATGCTGGGCACTCCGGTTCCATGATTTTGACGTGTCGCGAGGGACACAGATGGTTTATATCCTCATATTATTCCCATGCACATGCTTTATGATATTTACATGCATGTTGGTTATTGTCATTGGGTGACGAGTGGACGGGATCCACGTACATGAAGATTTGATTACATTAATCATACCTCACATTTATGATATGCTATTACCTGAGGCACTGGCACGAGCACTTGGCACTACACTCATGTATAGAGATTACCTTGCCAGTTTAGTATACTTCAGACTTATTCATATTGAGGTTTATTTATATCTAATCGTATTGACCTAGGATGGGTCATGCATTCGATCTCTGCTTGTAGATATTTTCTATTCACGAGTTGGCAACTCACCCCCGTTGTGCCACAGTTCTTGCAGGTTTTGCCGTACAGATTCCATAGCGGCATTTCTGGCACACTGCTTCCTTATGGGTGACTTGCTTGGGTAGGTGGGTTCTTTTGTATCAGAACCGCCATTGTTCATGTATTATTCATTGTATCTAGAATTCCATCAACCAAAACTTGTATATTGTTTCAGACTTAGAAAACAGTGTTGTATTATTTCGACCTTAGAGTCGCGCTTGTAGTATTACGGTTTTCTGGCTGTTTTGAGTTTCTTTTGGGGTTTTTGATCCTCGCCCTTTGGCGTTGTATATTATTATTGCTTGCGTGGTTGTGACCGTCGATTGACGAAGAGCTAGCTCCCGCTTGGGGATGCATTTTATCATTTCATATATATTATTCTTGTTGTACCTCGTTCGGGGCCAGTTTTTACAAAGGAAACTCTGCCGAAAATTTCAGGAAAGGTTACACATTTTAAAAATACACATTCGGCTTAGTTATTTAAAAACTTTGATTTTCGAAACATGATTTCTTTACTTCTTAAAACCAGTTTTCCTTATTTACTCTTTAAATGGTTTTAGATTTCTGGGCTTTTGGCTTACTTGGATCAGATGGGATCCTATAGACTTCATATGGTTCAAGGGCCAGTCACGTGCTCTTTCGGGTCGTGACATCTATACCTATCAATAATGATGTAATACCCTCCAGGTATATGTGTAGCTATATCAAGGTATATGGGTGTACATGTAAGTATGTATGCAAGATGTACATGTAGCTGTATCTCATCTGCGCAACCGCACAAGAATCAATGCCTCAATGTTACTAATCAATATCATATCACATATGTATGTGTGTTGTGCGTATCATGAAAATTACCGACAGTGTGGATGTAGCATATAGTTAGTGCTCGTGCAACATGAACTGTCAATAATAATGCAGTGTCCAATGGGTACAAGTCCAGGCACAACAAGAAAAAAAGATGCAATGATGTCCATGCACAATCTTTATGTGCGCATATAAGCAATGTGATTAGTCGAAAATATTGCATATTTTAGCCGGCAATTTCCTCATCATTTGCATCCATATAGAAGTGCTCGGCATTCATATTTTACATATTAGCAAAACTGTCTCAAAATATCAGATTGCATGTATTAGACTCTGAAACCGACACGATAAAGGAAATTAACCACATTTCATGGCATCGCATCATCCCTACATTTGCGCAACACTTGTTTTGAGATCTGTGCAGGAAAATCCAGCAGAAAGGCCAAAATTTACAGGGTACAGCTAAAACATTACGCCAACTCAATGATTTCAGTTCTGGTATCAATCCAAAGGGACAAATACAAATCAACATATCAGATGAAGCCCCAAATACCATCAAAAGACGACACCAGAAGAACCAAGCTCCAAGCCTCCTACATGGCCGCGGAACCGCGGCCAGAGCCTGCTTGCGCCGTGGTTCCGCGGCCATCTTGCCACGTCACCCTCTCAATTTTAGTGCACAATGCTTCTCATAGTGGCTGAAGTTCAGAAATATACCTCAAGTTCCAGAAGACTCCAGAGACTTCTGCCAGATCAGCAAGCTTTGGGATCAACACTAAACTAGCCTATCATTCTAGAAACTTCTTCCTAAACCCTAGCTTAAATCCTAAGCTAAGCCTAACAAACTCTTTCTAGAAGTCTTTCAACAAACTTTTGGAGGGAACTCAAAGGCTTAGGGTTTGGGTGCTCTATAAATAAGAACCTAGGCTCACTTGTAAAATATAATTCATGAGCTTGGAAAAATCAATCCATTAGTTCATTTGAGAGCCATTCTATCTCTTCCTTCATCTTCTTCTTCCACAAGTCTAGTGAGAGGACTTGTGTGAAACCCTAACCCTAAATTCCAATCAAAAGCCAAGATCCCGAGTACCCATCAAGCAAGAAGCCTTGCAACCTTTTATGAGCCGAGCCGATCTTCAACAGAGCAAGTGGTCAAAGCCGATCCGCGACTCACGGAGCCGAGCAACGCCAAATTCAACAATTTAGTTCTTCCTCTTGTAGTTCTTGAGCGACTGTAATCAAATTGTTGATATAAATAAAAGGTGATATTCTTTTATCTTGTTTACTTTAAATTCTCGCATCATGATATCTTTTCAATTCTTGAATACTTTCTGTGTGATGATGTTTGAGTAATACTCCGCTCGTCGAGGAGTCGAGACGATCAATAGAATGATGATGTAATATATCTTAAATCGATTCTTGAGTCCTACGAGTTTTGTAAACCCTAGCAAGTTCAAGAATCGACGACCCAATTCGTTGCGATACTTTCTTGATTGATATCGCTCGAGATTGGGGAGTTACGATCATTTCTTGAAATTGTTAGAGGCTAGAATGCAAATGATATCAACGAAAGAACAAGGGTTAAAAGATGAAACCCTAGTTTCATCAAGAAAGCCCTAACTCTCGTCGATCATCATCAATCTAGTATCAACCCTTCGAAGGACAAGAACACGAAATCTTAAAATTACATCACGTCTATAGATCCGATCGATTCCTACGAGCCTCATTTAGATTCTTGACATTTTGGTTGGAAATATTATCGAAACCCAATTCTTGATTGTTTATCAGTTTCTTGATTCTTGATTAAACTCATGACACCTGAATCAATTGATAAATTCTTGAATCATGTTTTCTTTCCTTTTCGATTAACTTTTCGATGCAAACAAATTAAACATAGAAACGAATCGCACAATCCCTGTGGACGATCCGCACTTGCTAACGAAATCTACACGACACCGTTATTGATTGCGGTCAAATCTAATTCTTTGGTTGTGATTTCTTTATACAATTTTCTAAATATCGATACAAGATACTGTTATCAATCAAAATGGCGCCGTTGCCGGGGACTATTTGATTTGATACACACAATCGAATTTTATAACAATCAAAATGGCGCCGTTGCCGGGGATCGCGAGCTAATTCGTTTCATATTATAGTTTGAATTGAAAGATTTATTTCATTTTGATTTTTGAGATCAAAATTCGTGCAAACCCTAAATGATTTGTTGTGGTTCATTGCAAGGAAATCTGGAGCTGTTTGGCAATTGAGGAAAATTTTTGGAAAATTCCAGAGAGCTGGAGTTATCAACAGGAAGCTGCTGAAAAATTTTGGTGCAGTGTTCCCATTGTTTGACCGCGGAAGGGCGGCAATAAGCCCCTATTGCGGCGGAATCGCGGCTTGGTGGGGGGATCTCTGTGCTAGGTTTTCTCTATAAGCTTCTTAACTTCTCCTCTCTTCTCTTTTTAGCTCCAACTAACAAATTTCTGCAGGTTTCTTTGCAAATAATCGCAGCTCGCAAAAAGCAAAAGTAAATTTGTGCGTGATTTTGTTTCTTGGTTGTTTGCATTCTAAATACGGATATTAAGGGGCACGGCCAAATCCAAATTAGGTGGGGATTTCATTACCCTTCTTAGGCCCCGAAAATCGCAAAACTTGCATCCGCATTGACCCACATTAACTAAAAGAAATCTAGAGAAGACTCTAAGGACTGTCGCGCTCAATTAGGACAAGAGAAGGCCGTGGGTAATTCATTGCTTATCCGCATTTTCTTGTGGTGCCTAAGGCGAGTGTGTCTAAGGCTAGTGGTTTTTAATTAGGCCCACTACTTACGTAGTGGAGTACCTTCCCACTTACCTGGCACTTATCCGGCCACAGGGGGACAAAGAGGCAGTGGAGGATTCTATCCTGCGACTTGTCTTTTGGCAGTTAGGAGCGGTCTAGAGCCGGACCTAGGTGACCACTAGATTCTAGGGTTTGTGTGCTGCATTTGTTTTGTCGCATCATTTTTTCAAAAATCCGTCCCTTTTTCAAAGCAAACACCGCATTCATTCATTACCCCTAATTATAAGTCAACGCTGCCACTTGTACTAACCCTTTTTAGTGCAAGATAGGCTGGACACGGGATTCTAGTGCCCGTTTAGTCCGCGTACCCTTTATCGACTCCGAAGTCGATATTTCCCCATTTACCTTTTCTTTACCCACTACCACACCCACACCGATGGATCCGAATCCATCAAACTTCTTTAACCCTAATCTGCCGCAGTCCGTTGGTGCGCAGAATCCACCCTGCATCTCTCTCCAGGAGAGGTGCTACCCTATTCGAGGTCCTCTTTCGACCTGCTTATCCATACCACCAGCCAATGGGGATAACTTTGAGATTAAGCCCCACATCAATCTTTTACCCAAATTCCACGGACTCGAGACTGAGGACGCTTACGTTTTCATTACCAAATTTGAAAACGTATGCGCAATGATGGGTACGTCACAACTTTCAGTAGATGCTATGCGTCTACGACTTCTTCCATTTACTTTGTGCGATATAGCCAAGAAGTGGCTATATAACACTACCGCACACTCTATTACGAATTGGGAAGAATTCGTCGCTGCATTCCTTAAGAAATTTTACCCAATACAAAAGACAGCTCGAATCCGTAGCGAACTGAATCAATTTGCCCAGCTCCCTGCTGAACCATTTTCAAAATGCTTTGAACGTTTCAAGGATCTATTGGTTCAGTGTCCTCATCACGGCACCCCGAGATGGGAATTATGCCGAATCATTTATGAGGGTATTAACCCAAGCACTAAACAGAGCCTTGAAAACATGTGTCAAGGTACTTTTATGACCAAGGATGATGGGGAAGCTTGGAAGTACTTAGAAGAGTTCGCTGAAAAAT
This sequence comes from Agapanthus africanus, assembly GCA_030015575.1. NCBI lineage: Eukaryota > Viridiplantae > Streptophyta > Magnoliopsida > Asparagales > Amaryllidaceae > Agapanthus > Agapanthus africanus. Next base: position 809,711,095 of record CM057338.1, read on the forward strand.
CACTACAGTGGGAGAGTGGTACCCAACCATTGAATAGGGGTGGCGTACACCAAATAGATGTGTCCATAGGTGTTCGAGCTGAGATGGCAGCAATGCAAAAGAAGCTCGACGCTATGGAACACAAATTTGCAGCAGCCTCCCTAAACCCAGTGTCACTCCCCCAAACTGTTTGTGGGTGTTGTTCTGATCTGTCTCATTTAACGGAAGAATGTCCATTAAACTCTGCGTTTCAAGGTCACGAGCATTCTAATGCCGCATTTCAAAGACCTCGAAACGATCCTTATTCTTCCACGTACAATCAAGGTTGGAGGAATCACCCGAATTTCGCTTGGAACCAAAACCAATCTCAAAACACGGTTCCAAACACGAATAATTTTCAAAGGGCTCTTCCTCCACCACAACAGCAACCCCTTCAACTCACTCAGCACCCCTATCAGTCACAAAATTTCCAAAACCAGGGCAACACTCCTGCACAGTCTAATCCTATGCAGTCCTGTTCTGACGAGTTCTCTCAATTCACTCAAACCATGAAATCACTTTTATCAAATTTCATAGAGGTTTCGACTGAGGTTAGATCTTCCGTCAGTGAGATAAAGAAAAACTCAGCGTCCCAAGCTGAGAGTATCAAATCGATGGAAGCTGAAATCGCACGCCTCAAAGCCGAAATGAGTGCGAGAGAAAAAGGGAAACTTCCCTCTCAACCCCTACAGAATCCTGGGCATTACATTGTAAATGCCATCACAACGTTGAGATCGGGAAGAGTGCTGAACAATCATGTCGGGGAAGGTATTGATGATACTGAAGATCATATCAATACCCCGGCTGAGACCTTTCCACACACACACTTCTCCTTCTGATCCTTCTTCTTCTACCACACCATCTTCTCGCGAGCCTATTCTCCATTTCCCATTAGGCTCGACACCTTCTCCCAACCCTTATAGTTCTCCACAGACGGTCCCCACACCTCTTTTGGGACCTCGTCTACCCCCTCTTCCTTCTCCTGTGATGAACCCTGCGCTTATTGCGAAAGCTCCTTACCCGAACCGGTTAAGGGGTAATAGAACGAGTCCTCATATGGAGAAAATTTTAGAAATGTTTAAACAGGTTAACATCAATATCCCTCTCCTAAATGCAATTCAACAAGTTCCCGCTTATGCGAAAATTCTTAAGGACTTGTGCACTAGGAAGAGGAAGACTCAAGTGCCGAAGAAGGTCTTCATGTCTAATAATATCAGCACTGCTTTTATTCCCCAGCTACCAAAGAAACGAAAGGACCCAGGATGTCCTACAATATCGATTTCGATTGGGGGTAAAAACATAAATCGTGCTCTTTTAGACCTTGGCGCAAGTGTTAACCTGCTCCCTTATTCTGTCTACGAGCAATTAGGGATGGAGAGCTGAAACCTGCTCATTGCACTCTCCAGATGGCAGACCGATCTATCACCAAACCAAGGGGTGAATTAGAGGATGTATTGATAAAGGTCGGGGAATTTGTTTTCCCTGTAGACTTCATTGTGCTCGACACACATCCTGTAGCAAACCCCCGGGGCCAAATTCCGGTGATTCTGGGTCGTCCTTTCCTTGCCACTTCCAACGCTGTTATAAACTGTAGAAATGGTTCAATGAACTTATCATTTGGAAATATGACCATTGAACTAAATATCTACAAAGTTGGAAGTCAGCCATCAGAACCCTCTGCTCATATTTTAGATGTGTGCTCTGTCCATGAGATCGCTCCCGATAGTTGTGGAGCCGAGGAACTTTGCTTTACTGATCTCGATGACATTACCACATCTCTGTTTGATTTCACACATGATCTTAGTGAGGACACTTTCTCTACACTTGAGTCCTGCACTCCTGACTTTTCTCCACCCGAGTCTGTATCTTTCACAGGCTCTGAGCTTCTTTGTAAATCCAAAAATCGCTCAATGATCCCTCCTTCTATCATTTCTCTACCCGAGTTAGATCTTAAAATTTTACCTTCTCACCTTAAATATGCATATCTAGATGAGAATGAGTCTTTACCGGTTACCATATCCGCTTCTCTTGCATCAGAGCAAGAAAATGCACTTTTATCGGTATTGAGATCTAACAAAGAGGCGTTTGGTTGGAGTATGGCGGACATCAAAGGGATTAGTCCCTTGATTGTTGAACATTATATACATGTGATGGATGATGCCAGACCGACCCGAGAACCACAGAGACGGTTGAATCCCGTCATGAAGGAAGCTGTAATGAAAGAGATCGTCAAATGCTTAGATAATGGTATTATATACCCCATCTCCGATAGCCAGTGGGTAAGTCCTATACATGTCATTCCTAAGAAATCCGGCATCACTGTTATAACCAATGAGGCAAATGAGTTGATTCAGACACGCGCCCAAACTGGGTGGCGTGTATGTATTGATTATAGAAAACTCAATGCTGCCACGAGGAAAGACCACTTTCCTCTACCATTCATTGATCAGATGCTGGAACGCTTAGCGGGACGAGAGTATTATTGTTTTATGGACGGATACTCAGGCTATAATCAGGTCCCCATCGCCAAAAAGGATCAAGATAAAACCACTTTTACTTGTCCTTTTGGTACCTATGCTTACAGTCGCATGCCCTTTGGGTTATGCAATGCTCCCGCTACCTTTCAGCGGTGTATGATGGGGATATTCTCTGATATGGTAGAGAATTTTCTGGAGATCTTTATGGACGACTTCTCGATTTTTGGAGACTCTTTTTCTGATTGCCTTGTGAATCTTGACGCTGTTCTTACTCGTTGCAAAGAGAAGAACTTGACTTTGAACTGGGAAAAATGCCATTTTATGGTCCAAGAAGGAATAGTACTTGGACATGTCATTTCACAGAAAGGCATTGAGGTTGACAGAGCTAAGGTAGATGTCATTCAAAACCTTCCTCATCCTAAAAGCGTCAAAGATATTCGATCTTTCCTTGGCCATGCGGGCTTTTATAGGAGATTCATTAAGGACTTTAGCAAAATTGCTAGACCTTTAACTCTTCTCCTGGCCAAGGATACGACCTTCCATTTTGACTCGGACTGCGAGACAGCTTTCGACTCACTTAAACACTCACTCACTTCAGCCCCCGTGCTATCATCACCAAACTGGGACTACCCCTTTGAGCTGATGTGTGACGCATCTGATTTTGCAGTAGGTGCAGTCTTAGGACAGCACATCGAAAAGATGCCACACGTGATATACTATGCAAGTAAGACCCTGAATGATGCGCAAATCAATTATACAACCACAGAAAAAGAACTCTTAGCGGTTGTATTTGCATTAGAAAAATTCAGGCCTTACTTAATTGGCTCACCTATAGTTGTGTATACTGACCATTCCGCTTTAAAACATCTTCTGGCGAAGAAAGATGCAAAAGGTCGACTAATACGTTGGATCCTTCTGTTACAAGAATTCGATCTTGTTATCAAAGATAAGAAAGGATGTGAAAATGTAGTAGCTGACCATCTTTCACGCATCATTTCTTCCCCTGTGACCCTGCCGATTAATGACTTGTTCCCTGACGAACAACTCTTGAGCATATCCGATGAACCATGGTTCAGGGATATTGTGAACTATCATACCACGGGACTGATACCGAGCGATTGGTCAAAACAGGACAAATACCGTTTTCTTTCCCAAGTAAAACACTTTTACTGGGACGAGCCCTATTTGTTTAAATATTGTCCTGATCAGATCATTCGTCGGTGTGTCCCGAATGAAGAGTTCAAGAGTGTTTTTTCATTTTGTCATGATCAGGCCTGTGGGGGTCACTTTGGTCCTAGAAAGACAGCAGAAAAGGTTTTGCAATGTGGATTTTATTGGCCGACCTTATTCAAGGACGCATTTGACTATTGCAAAACCTGTACACAATGTCAGTATACGGGTAGAATATCCCAGAGGAATGAAATGCCTCAGCAACCCATTCTGGTTGTTGAAATATTTGATGTTTGGGGCATTGATTTTATGGGTCCCTTTCCCAACTCCTTTGGGAATTTGTACATATTGCTGGCAGTTGATTATGTCTCAAAGTGGGTAGAAGCCATTCCATGTCGCACTAATGACAAGAAAGTTGTCATTAAGTTCTTGAAAGAGAATATCTTTTCGCGATTTGGACACCCACGCGCTATTATTAGCGATAATGGGACACACTTCTGCAACAGGTCTTTTGAGACTCTGATGCGAAAATACTCAATCAACCACCGACTTTCTACACCCTATCATCCCCAAACAAGCGGGCAGGCTGAAATCTCAAACAGACAAATCAAACTTATCCTGGAGAAAACTGTTGCTAAGAATAGAAAAGACTGGTCGACCAAATTGACGGATGCTCTTTGGGCATTCAGAACTGCATTTAAGACCGACCTAAGAATGTCTCCATATAGGATAGTGTTTGAGAAAGCATGTCATTTACCCGTCGAGATAGAGCATAAAGCATTGTGGGCTATAAAAGAAATAAATTTTGATCTAAACCTTGCTTGCAACTTTCGGAAGCTGCAACTTAATGAGCTAAGCGAACTCCGCGATGAAGCTTATGATAACGCTGTAATCACAAAGAATAGGACTAAGGTTTTTCACGATAAAAACATTTTGAGGAAAACATTTTCACCTTGTCAACAAGTCCTTTATGATTCACGATTACACCTTCACGCGGGTAAGCTCCGATCTCGTTGGAAGGGACCTTTTGTTGTGCGGTCTGTATACCCGCACGGGGCAGTAGAAGTAGAAAATGTTTAAAACGGCACATTTTTCAAAGTGAATGGACATAGACTAAAGCCGTATTTTTCCACTGACCCCACGGAGGAGCTCTTGTTCTTACAAGAGCCAGTTTATTTTGATTAAAATTCCTCCGTCTCACCTTCATATCCAGTATATCATTGCATCAATTTTTGAATGAAGGTGAGTGAAAAGAGTAAGTTTGGGGGAAGTTCTTCACTTATATATTTTGCCCCCACTAATAATTCCCCCCAGGCTTACAGTTTTTGTAGGTATAGCGATTGGCAACAGTGAGGACACTGTTGAAAACAAGTTTGGGGGAGGTTTGTGCTTATTTTTGCATCATTTGCATATCATCTGCATAAGCACAAAACATTTCTTTAAAAATCTATAAAAATTTAAAAATTTTCAAAACCCATAAAAATATAAAAATTTTCAAGTATAAAAATAATTTTAATATTTACACTTTTTTGTACATAAATAAGATAATAAAAGTTTAGATAGTGAACAATTACATCCATGAGATTAGAAAAATTTAAGAAAATTAGAAGTTTTTTTATACGAACTAGTAATAAGTAGTTATGAGCCGTTGTCCCAAGGGTTAGTAAGATGAAGGACGTCACTAATCTGAGGATAAAAATAAGTCTGAAAAATAGTTTCTATTCTGGAAGCCAAACATTTTGAACGTTGATACCCTGCTATTTGCACTTACACACGTCTTAAAGCCTGGGATAGTAGAGGATACCTTGAAATGCTCTTGTCTTTAAGCCGATGTATGAAGGAAATAAAAAGAAAAAAAAATGAATAAAGAAAATATAAAGTGGTGAGAAAAATGAACACTGGTTTTGTTATCACCGAGGGCAATAAAAAAATATATAGCGAGGGTGCCTTTTCACCTAGTGCCCTAAGGCCAACTGGTCTGGGAGTCACTACTATGCCTGAGGTGGTGCAAGACGAGGAAAATACACCAATTAAGCAAGCACATAAGTAATCGGTCGGTTAGTACCTCAAGAAGTATTAACGGTCGCATGAAAGTGTGTGAGCAATCTCATCTAAATATTCATTAATTAAAAAGTACTGAGGCTGATGGGCAAGAGTATGATAGCTTGAATTGAATTCTCCGGATGTAGGGATGTCTTTACACACACGCAGGGTTATATGATCGATGTTTGGAAGAAAGATAGGAATGAAAAATAAGACGATGTTTTATTGAGGGAGGACGTGATTTCTTACATCTTTTCATGACCATTAAGATAGGGCTCATGACAACCGAAAAGCTAGCTTAGTTGGAAACCCTAATTTTCAAAGTTTTTCTTCTACGATTCTTTTCTTTAAATGTAATATTCATGATCTTTCTTTTATTATTGGATTTTGTGGGTACAATCCGCTGAAAACCCTCAGAAGACAACACTCCTCCTACTAGGGACACCTAGAGGTTTAAAGGCTTGTTGCACGTGCTCAGTGCAATCGTATTGCCTACGAAAGTGTGCTAGTTAGTTTTTCTCTTTCTTTATTTTCTCCTTCTCTTTTTAATAAAACAGTTCGCTCGAGACGATCGGAATTAAGTTTGGGGGAATTTGATTAGTCGAAAATATTGCATATTTTAGCCGGCAATTTCCTCATCATTTGCATCCATATAGAAGTGTTCGGCATTCCTATTTTACATATTAGCAAAACTGTCGCAAAATATCAGATTGCATGTATTAGACTCTGAAACCGACACGATAAAGGAAATTAACCACATTTCATGGCATCGCATCATCCCTACATTTGCGCAACACTTGTTTTGAGATCTGTGCAGGAAAATCCAGCAGAAAGGCCAAAATTTACAGGGTACAGCTAAAACATTACGCCAACTCAATGATTTCAGTTCTGGTATCAATCCAAAGGGACAAATACAAATCAACATATCAGATGAAGCCCCAAATACCATCAAAAGACGACACCAGAAGAACCAAGCTCCAAGCCTCCTACATGGCCGCGGAACCGCGGCCAGAGCCTGCTTGCGCCGCGGTTCCGCGGCCATCTTGCCACGTCACCCTCTCAATTTTAGTGCACAATGCTTCTCATAGTGGCTGAAATTCAGAAATATACCTCAAGTTCCAGAAGACTCCAGAGACTTCTGCCAGATCAGCAAGCTTTGGGATCAACACTAAACTAGCCTATCATTCTAGAAACTTCTTCCTAAACCCTAGCTTAAACCCTAAGCTAAGCCTAACAAACTCTTTCTAGAAGTCTTTCAACAAACTTTTGGAGGGAACTCAAAGGCTTAGGGTTCGGGTGCTCTATAAATAAGACCCTAGGCTCACTTGTAAAATATAATTCATGAGCTTGGAAAAATCAATCCATTAGTTCATTTGAGAGCCATTCTATCTCTTCCTTCATCTTCTTCTTCCACAAGTCTAGTGAGAGGACTTGTGTGAAACCCTAACCCTAAATTCCAATCAAAAGCCAAGATCCCGAGTACCCATCAAGCAAGAAACCTTGCAACCTTTTATGAGCCGAGCCGATCTTCAACAGAGCAAGTGGTCAAAGCCGATCCGCGACTCACGGAGCCGAGCAACGCCAAATTCAACAATTTAGTTCTTCCTCTTGTAGTTCTTGAGCAACTGTAATCAAATTGTTGATATAAATAAAAGGTGATATTCTTTTATCTTGTTTACTTTAAATTCTCGCATCATGATATCTTTTCAATTCTTGAATACTTTCTGTGTGATGATGTTTGAGTAATACTCACGGAGCCGAGCAACGCCAAATTCAACAATTTAGTTCTTCCTCTTGTAGTTCTTGAGCAACTGTAATCAAATTGTTGATATAAATAAAAGGTGATATTCTTTTATCTTGTTTACTTTAAATTCTCGCATCATGATATCTTTTCAATTCTTGAATACTTTCTGTGTGATGATGTTTGAGTAATACTCCGCTCGTCGAGGAGTCGAGACGATCAATAGAATGATGATGTAATATATCTTAAATCGATTCTTGAGTCCTACGAGTTTTGTAAACCCTAGCAAGTTCAAGAATCGACGACCCAATTCGTTGCGATGCTTTCTTGATTGATATCGCTCGAGATTGGGGAGTTACGATCGTTTCTTGAAATTGTTAGAGCCTAGAATGCAAATGATATCAACGAAAGAACAAGGGTTAAAAGATGAAACCCTAGTTTCATCAAGAAAGCCCTAACTCTCGTCAATCATCATCAATCTAGTATCAACCCTTCGAAGGACAAGAACACGAAATCTTGAAATTACATCACGTCTATAGATCCGATCGATTCCTACGAGCCTCATTTAGATTCTTGACATTTTGGTTGGAAATATTATCGAAACCCAATTCTTGATTGTTTATCGGTTTCTTGATTCTTGATTAAACTCGTGACACCTGAATCAATTGATAAATTCTTGAATCATGTTTTCTTTCCTTTTCGATTAACTTTTCGATTCAAACAAATTAAACATAGAAACGAATCACACAATCCCTGTGGACGATCCGCACTTGCTAACGAAATCTACACGACACCGTTATTGATTGCGGTCAAATCTAATTCTTTGGTTGTGATTTCTTTATACAATTTTCTAAATACCGATACAAGATACTGTTATCAATCAAAATGGCGCCGTTGCCGGGGACTATTTGATTTGATACACACAATCGAATTTTATAACAATCACAATGCAGCTAAAATCATATCATATTTAGCCCTGACGCTTAACGCCATACAGGCGATTCCTCTGTAGATGTTAAATTTACTCACCGATGATCTTGGCTAAGTAAAGCCAACCACTTGCTTTCTCTTCTTCGCAGCGTCCGAAGTCCCCGCCTGCGACCCTAAGATCATACAACAATATAACAAGTTCACATTAGCAATCGACCAATAATACGTACAAACTACGTTTGACCGACGCACCAACTCCAAACATACTCTCAAGTGTTCGTTTAGTGGCTAACGTGCGTAGCGACACTACGAAACCAACCCAAGCGAAAAGCTATACAAAGTACACGTACCGTGTCGGATAACGTAACGCACGTAGTCGTAACACTAGAGACAAGCAAAGTGATCCCAGATTTTGTATACTGTCAAAACATAAAAATCAAGCAGTACCAAACACACTAAAACCACAGCAGACAGTTACCCTGAAAACCCAAACCCTATCTCCCCACAAAAACCGCGGTCGCCGGATTTCCTGTACAAGTCGCCGGCCAAATCCGAGCAAAAGCGGTTCGTGCTTCAGGAGAAAACTTTGGGTTTCTAGTAAAACACAACTACACTGCTAGATTTTCTAGTACACACTCTGGGTCACAGAAGATCACAGATATCATAATATGACACTAAAAATATGATATGTGCACGAAATTAAACTTTAAGTGTTCTAAACGACAACTAACATGCTACACAACACTATAACCTCCTAGAGATCATTACCTAACTACACAAGCTCAAAGATCCTAGTTTTCCAAGCTTCAAGGGATTCTAGAGGCAAAACAAGACATGAGAAGTGATTTTGGTGAAGTTTAGTGAAGGTTTTGCAAGATTTAGTGAAGGATTTGTGGGGGTTCAGTTGAGGCTTAGAGGGGATGAAGAAATAATGAGAAAGAGATGAATGAAGTGAGAATGAGAGTGTATGAGTGAGTGAGGTGAGTGTAGGGTGACTAAATCGTTATTCTTACTCTCCCCCTCAGCTCCATTAATGCAACCATTAATGCTTGCAAACTTATCCCATGAGTCACTTTCCACCTCCTCATCCAAAATAAAACTCAAGGAAATATCTTCTCACAAATATCTAGGATTAGGGTTAAGGTTTAAACAAAGCAAGGATTAGGATTAACTTAAGATTGTCATGGTCACTAACAAGATTAACACAACTAACCCTCACATTAACATGCACAAGTGTGTGCAAGCCATAACAAATAATAATAAAATATTAATTAATTGTTATAAAATGTGAGGAAACCAATTTAGTAAACTTTTTTTTTACAGAAAACCTGCATTATCGCTTAATTGACACTAATCGCATTCTAAGGTGTTACAGAGGAAGACTATCCAATAAGCGTAATAGTTATACTCTCCTAATTCTAGGAGCACTCGCAAACTGAGAGAAGGTAAAGATAAAAGACAACTGAAAAATCCTTATTCTATTTCTCCTGAACCAGAATTCATTCTCGAATTGGAACAAATTCCTTCGAGTTCGTATATAACTATACGATGGATTATCCTATAAAGGCGGATCTTCGTAGTGATACGGAGTGTTCTGTAGAAATTCAAAGGTAAAGTAGGAGTGGCGACGATATACGTGGTATCTTCATGAATGATAGCAGTTGCAATTTACTTTACCCTCTTTCTAATCCCTTTATTTATCTTTACTTATTACCTTCTATACACCACACTTAGGCTAATTGGTTTTCTTCCTTCCCCACCTTTCGGCACCTGCCTATGGTTTGGAAGAAGACTATCCAATAAGCGCAATAGGTGTACCCTTTCCTAATCCTAGGAGCCCTCACAATCTAAGAGAAGGTAAAAGGAAAAAACAACTTAATAGTCCTATTCAATTTCTCCTGAACCGGAAACCTTCTTCAAATCTGGAACAAGTTCCTTCGAATTCCTATGTAACTATATGATGGTTATATCCATTAAATGTGGATTTTCATAGTGATACGGAATGTTCCGGAGAAAAGCAAAAGGTAAAAGTAGGAGTGGTGATGAGGTACGCAACTTAGACAATCCAAAAGTCAATATGTTTGAAGAAGGTCCGGTTATCTTGGTTTATGAGTTATAGTCTAGGGTCGGGCCATGGTCGCTGCCAAAAAGAGAGAGAGAGAGAGAGAAAAGAAACACTCAGCGTGCACTCTAACTTAGATCAGGATGGTCAATCACTTTATCTAATCAGAATGTCTCCCACTGTATTCTCAAATTCTCCTCCAAACCTGAAAGAAGAATTAGTCGGGATCATCTAAAATCACCCGAGGAGTAAAACAACTCATCAGTAGGAATCGGGATCCAACTATCATCGCATGATAACTTGATGGAATCCACTCAAGTTATCACACTCCAGAAGGTATGCGCATGCCTGGTAAGTTTCCTGTATGTTTGAAACTCCAGATGTGATTTCTACCCATGCTCTTATGACCTTGACGAAGGCCAACATATCATAAGTCACATGTCAAGTTCTACCCGTCATTGTCCAAGTTAATTTGAACCCACCCGTACATGCCCTTGACGAAGGCCAAAATAGTAGTACGACTGTTGTTAGTTATATATATGCCCTAGAGGCCATTACTGTACATACGTTGTATATTGTAGTGGATGCTTGGATATATATAGGGAGGACTTTCTTGCTTGACATGATAGTATGCTAACTGGTTACTCTTTGTCTTAACATGTACTCTGATTTTCTCTATGTCACATATTGATAAAGCCCTTAAGATGAGTACTTGACTACCAGGACTATGATGCAGATCATACTAGTGGGGACAGAGTAGTCGCCAAGTACATCCTTCAAATGTTCTTAGTCGTGGGAGTACCGAGACAGGGCATCGATACTCCAGAGCAGACTAGCGTATGCGCTTCTTCACCCGTATGATGGGCGATGGATGATCCCATATCCATTGGTGTTTGACATCAGAGAAGGTATACTGGTGCTCAGTGGAGACTGGGTACATTGGACAGACCCGCCGAGAACTCCCAGATGGTATTATACCTCACGTCAGATGGCAGTTCTCTGGTGACACTGGTACAGGTTGGTCTGTAGACCCGAGATCGTCATAGAGTCTTGTGTGATTCCCACTGTGCTTTGATTTCCATCATACCACGTCCAAGAGGGCATGCAAAAAGGTAGCTTTTGGGTACAGTCCCGAATCACATGGAGGCAATGAGCGATAGGAGGGGTTTCGTCTCTCCCGGTATAGGGAGTTGATGTTGCGCTGTGTTCGATTGGCTATAACTGGAAATCCCTGTCCAGGGTTGCTGAGATTTACTGGTAAGTGTTATCAGTACTTTCTCGAATTGTTATGGACCTCATATCGACATGACTTATCAAGCTACTGGGGTCTGACGTTTACCATCTCTAGGCGAGATATGTGATGTTCCCCTACAGATGATCCGACGGCCATCCTCGACTGAAATAAGTTCTTCGAGGTCTCGTATCTAGCTATACGAGATTGCTCTTCATACAGTTTCTTGGTGTGGAGAAAAATGGATTCTATATCCATATTCTCGTGCCTCCTCTGATGTTCATTATTCATAGAGGCAAGCACGATGCACTTGGCCTTCGCGCAGTCTAACTCCCAGGTCTTACGGATTTTCTTATCCGTGACACTGGATTCAGGACCTGGGACGGCAGGGGCCTTTGTAGTAAGGACATACCCCAATTTGTCATAAGTAATAACCATCTTAACATTCCGGAACCAATTTTTATAGTTTGGCCTTGTCAAAATATTTTTATCTAATAGTAACTTAAGGTCTGTCATGTTCTGGGTCGCTGCAATGAGAGAGAGAGCGAACACTTTAGCATGATGCTCTTGCAAGTTTAGAGTGGATTTTAGTTTATCTAAACAGTATGGCTCCCACTGTTTCTCGAATCCCTCCTCAAACCATAAAGAAAGAACTAGTCAGGACTATTCTCACCGTACAATACTTGCTTAACCGTTCAGTCAGGCCGGTGTCGGTACTTCGAGGGAGGTTTTACGACGCTTTCGCAAAGTTACTTAATTAAATAACCTCTTTTTTCTGGGGCGTAGCCCCGCAGACACCTTTCTCGACACCTACTTGGTTTATAGCATTGATCGTTAAGTGACGAATCTCCTGATGAGGAGCGGATACTCACAGTAGGATCGGGATCCAAATATCATCGTGTGATAAAGTTATAGGAATCCTACCAAAATTATCACACTCCAAATGGTATGCAACTCTTAGCAAATTTCAGTTTCTTTAGAAATTCCCGATGTGGATTTTTTCCCCATGCTCTTATGACCTTGGCGTTGGTCAAAATGTCATAAGTCATATGTCAAGTTCTACCCATCATTATCTTGTTAATTTGAACCCACCCGTACATACCCCTGAAGTTGGCCAAATGATAGCACGACTGTCCCAAACCAACTCATCTATCTATGCAACAAATGAATACCAGCAGCTACCAAACACTATGCCTTGGCGTTGGTCAAAATATATAGCTTGAATACTACTGAATACCCAAATGAAATGACGGAGGGCTACGAATGGTTTTGGCGAAACCGTGAACATAGTGAACTTGATATGATCGAAGGAACCTGATAGCTTTTATAAGGAGTGGTTTAAGCTCGGCAATTTTAAAAAAATATCTTTTGTTTTAAAATAACCGAGTGGTTTCTTTTAAACTGTTTCAACGATTCAACTTTGGTTTATTTTCTTTGCATTAATATAATGTGTCCCATCAATCAACCTATCATTGCAGAATACAACGAAAATACAACATCCTCTTATACCATCCGCATTCGCCACTGGGCCCTGTCATTCACCCGTTAGGTTACTTAACTAACAACAGAGCAGGGGTTGGGCTAGCGCGGGTGCAAAACATAAGTGACGCCTACTAGATATCATATATAGATATTGTACATTCGTCAGATGCAATAATAGGCATTCCAGATCACAGATGAACATGTTGGATTTTCTACGAATCCGCATTCCTTTTGAGCCTGCAAAGAAATACGGATTACACAGTCGTGATGAATAGCCAAAACCCCACCCTAGACCCCTACGGGTACGGCAAACTACCCGCCTAGTACCCGAAATGAAGCGGTCTCCCTCAACGATGTGAGTAGGCCACTAAACACTTCAAAGTACCCGGTAGTTTGTGCACCCCACCTTGGGTCTATCCTAAGAGCAAAAACAGTAAATGAAATAATACAACGGTGGCTACAACCTCAACCCGGATGTGCCCTGCAAAAGAATATTACAACAAATTACAATTTACATTTGAATGAAAGAAACATTCGTCTCACATCCCCGGTTATCCATTCACGACAATCCAACAAGTTCATATTCACAAACCAGTAAAAACCATTACAGAAATGTGCAACCCCCTGCTAACCGACATACTAGCAGTTAGAGGAGGTGTACGAACACATTAAACACAATACAGATATAATCAAGTTAGCCAAACATCTTAGAATTTCGATCAAGCAACACTAATGAATCTACTCCAAACAATTCTCTGTGCACATAAAATCTGAGCAGAAAAAAAACATTCCAGAAAACACAACATCAACACAGAAGAATAACTGAGCAAATTTGGGTTGACTCGGAGTCAACTCGGCCGCGGATCCACGGCGGATCGCTTGGATCGGCGGCGGTTCCGCGATGGTATGGCCGATTCACAGTCCCAAATTTCTTCACGATTCTTAAAAAACCCTGCTTGTATTTTTAAGGATCCCTGAAAAAATTTTAGACCCCGTTTTAAAAACGGCAGAAACTATGTGAAAATGATGTTTTTTCGGGTTCGTTTTGCGATCGAATTTCTAACGACTTTGCTAATATGTTAGTTATGGTTTAGCTAGGCTCTGATACCACTGTAAGTTGACCTTAGACATCCTACATGATGCGGGGAGGCGGAATAGGTAAAAGAATCATTTTGTTTAAGTTAACATCGACTAACTTTACGGATCTTTGCTAAACCCTAACTAACAACTATCTAGAAGTGATTAACTACTATGATAGATGATTATACCTCAAGATTCTAGTCCTTCTTGTTCTTGTAGTTCACCTCCTCGTCGGCCTCCTCGATGTGATAGAAGATCCACCCGAGAGCTCCTTCTCTAAGCTTTAACCTCTCAATTGAGGTAACTAGATGGATATGATTGCTAATCAAAGTAACCTAGAGAATATAGAAGAGGATTAAGAATCTATTAGTCTTTCTAACCCTTAGGATCTCTACACATGAGAGGATTAGGGTTAGGTCTTTGAAGAGAGAGAGCTTGAGGAGAGAGAATGTGTTTGTGAGAATGAATATAAATCTTGAGTCATTTGGATAAATAATGAAGCATGAAAATATCTAAGTAATAATATATAAAATTATCAATCATGCTTCATTAATTACTTTGAGGTGAATCACCTCATGTCTCATGATGTAATTAATGCAAATTTCACATCATCTCCTCCACCTCATTAAGCTTAATTCATAAATGAATTAAAACATAATGAGTCACCTTTCTTCTAGAAGCTTCTCGAGTAATTACGAGAATACCCCTCCCATCCGTAAAACATGGAAAATCTGAGACTGTATAAATCCAATAATCCAATACTAGAATCTGGCTTAAACTAAAGCCCGCTAGTAAAAACTGTCCGAACATCGTACGTTCATAAATACACGTATGTGTCCGAACCCTGTCGTATAACCATACGACCTCTATATCGTTTCGCCTGAAGCAGGGAAAATCTCTGTGTGGGACTCTAAAGACTCGACACTACGCTGGCAGTGGGTTTAACCACAGGCCGCAAGCAGTACTAGCTGTACGTAACGGTCCCCAGGTAGATGTCGATAAGAAGGCCGATGAGGAAACTCATCCGAACTCCTACTGAGCCTGATGTGACAATCTCCGTACAGTCCTGTCTGATCGTCTAAGACTATAGCATATCGGGCCTAGGGGGCGGCAAGCGTCAGTCCCCTAAAAGCTGTATAAGTCATGTCGGAATGAAGCCCATTACACCTTGAGAAGCTACTGGAAATCCTACCAGTAAATCTCGTTTGCCCTGGCCAGGGACTTTGCATAATGGCTCTCCAAACACAGCGCGATATCAACTCCCAATACCGGGAGAGACGAATCCTATCTAACCGCCACTGCCTCCAAGTGCTTCGGGAATGCACCCAACTGCTACATGTTTGCACGACTCCTTTGAGCCGTGGTAGGGTAGCAATCTAAGAACAGTAGGAACACACTCGAGGCGAAGCAGCAGTGTCAAGTCTACGGATTATACTGTACTCATGTCACCTGGGAACTGTTAACTGACGACAGGTATAATACTAACCAACAGTTCCCTACGAGTCTTGTTCGGTGTACCCGTAACCCAACGAGCACCTGCATACTATATCCAGTACAACATACTAATGGCTGTGGAACAGACCATCTCCCATGCTGGGATGAGAAGCGTATACACTAATCTACTCTGGAGTATCGATGCCCTGTCTCGATAATCTTACGACTAGGGACCTGAAAAAGGATGTGCTTGTAGACTACCCAGCTTCCACTAGTGTGACTGCCATCACAACGCTGGTAGTCAAGCAAGATCCTAAGGGCTCTATCAATATGTATTCGCGATATGCTAAAAGAAACATATACACATATTAAGATAGATATAAACCAAGTAGCATACTACTATATTGAGCAAGACTGTTAATACAACTGTGAATATCCCAAGCTTCCATTAAGTAATATACAAGCTAGTATGATACAATAATGGCCTCTAAGGCATATACACTAACAGTGGACCGTCGCTTCGGTGACAGAATGCGCGAACCGGCGCACCTTCCTTAAATGCAGAGATCTCGCCCTGGTTCGCTGGTAGAAAAGACAGCTGACAGCCCGGAGACGCATCCCGACGAAATCTTAGAAGGGAGCTCACCCCGGGCGGCCCGGCAGTCCACTCTTGACCAGACCCGTCAGCTGGTCGGGACAAGAGTGGGGGGCTAATGACAATGCTCTATATTGGCGATCTCCCAGATCGGGACACATGGCAGATGACGTGTCCCAATGCTCAGAAGAAAGGGCCCACAGGGGCCGACCAGGCCATCCCTGTACCCGACCTGCAACCGCAAGCTGGCTCTCCTCTGATCCCCCTACAAATTGGCCTCCTCGGCCTCTCAGCTCGCCCCGAGATACTACAGGACCAAGATGCCTCGGCCCTCCCGCTCGTTCCCGAGCTCTCCCACCGAGGCCATCTTCCTCGGTCCCTCCGACCGACCAACTCTACCACTCGCAGGCGTAACCGCCGCTCCACAAATATTGCCATGCGCGGATTCTCCGCTGGCAACATCCCACGTTCCACTCCATCATGATCCCCATTAACGGGCGATCCGCTTATTACATGAGCGTGACGTCGGGAGCATAACTGCCGGCGAGATTCTCGCGCCTACTACTGCGTGCTGCCGCCACTATATAAACCCCCATCACAGAGGGGTCAAGTAAGCTTTTTTCACCCCACTTAGCCGTTACTCTGCTCTGATCTTGTGCTAACTTGATCGTCGGAGGGTCCTCGGTGGTACGAAACCACCTCAGGACTTCCTTGCAGGTACTCAGTGCAAACTCCTCAAAACCACCAATCTCCTCAAAACCCATTGAGACACACACGCAACAGGAGATCACCTCCAAGATCCACCGGGAGATCGACGGAAGATAACATCTGACGGAGACCCGAAAAGGACCTCCATCAGTAATGAAAAAGACTTTACAAACTATATATTTGTGTATATTTATGTGTGTTCATTATTTATATATGTATTCATTTAATTAATTATTTAGGAACTATGATACAACAAGGGAAGTTTTTCATGGCAATATAAAAAAGAGAAAGAGATGGAGGGAAGGAAAGAGAGAAGGGACTTACATACACAAGCCGATATTGTTACCGGACTTGTCTATCCGCCGATAGTATCGTGTTTCTAGCGAGTCCTTGAAGATTTCTTCATGTTCTTCTTCGAGAAATCTAGATGAAGTAGGAGATGTGAAATGATAAAAATATATGATGATGAAAAGAAAGATATGTGAGATATAAAAAAGATTTATGGCCACCATAATTCTAATAAATTATAGCTCATAACCATTCTAATTATTTTGGGAGTTAAAATGTCACGACCCGAAATGGCACTTAACTGACACTTGAATCATATGAAGTCTATAGGACCCCATCCAATTCAAGTAAGCCAAAATCCCAGAAATCTAAACCAGTTTATGGAAAGAAGTAAAGAAAACTTATTTTAAAGCAAGTGGTTTTAATAACATAAGCCGAAGCATGCATTTTTCAAAATCTCCAGTCTTTTCTGAAAATTTTGGCAGAGTTCCCTTTGTAAATGATGGCCCCAAAAAGGGTACAACATGCATAATATACATAAAAGAATCCCCAAGCGGGAGCTAGCTCTTCGCCAATTGGCGGTCACAACGACGCAAGCAATATAATATACAACGCCGAAGGGCGAGGATCAAAACTCAAAAGGAAACTCAAAATCATCAAGAACCACATAATAATACAACGCGTGATACTAAGGTCAAAAAAATAAACAACTGGTCTTCTAAGGTTAATAAATATACAAGTCTGGTTGATAGAGTTTTACTAGATACAACTGAAATAATAAAGTACAGTGGCGGTCACGATGCAAGTGAACCCACCTACCAAAGAAATCACCCGAAATGGAGTAGTGTGCCAGCAAAGCCGTCAAGAAAACCTGTACGGCAAAACCTATAAGAAACTGTGGCACAACGAGGGTGAGTTGCCAACTCGTGAGTAGAAAACATCACCGAGCAGAAATCGTATGTATGACTCAATCATAAGTCAATACGATCAAATATATAAATCCTCATAATGATAAAGCCTGAAACATGATAAGGTGGAAAGGGTAAACATCTATACATAAGTGTAATACCAAGTGCTCGTGTCAGTGCCTCAGGTAGCAACATATCATATGTATGATGTATGAATGCAATATAATGAAAACAGAATACATCATGAATGCGAAAACTGTTTTCTTACTTTAGTGAGATTTTTGTATATATAAATCAAGGTATCATCAATGAAATCAACATGAAATCAGTGTCAAGCATCGACACAAAACATATATCCCAATATCTCAATATCTCAGGCTCCGGCAATCTGGACTGGCCTGCAACCTCGAATCTCAATATCTAGGGCTCCGGCTATCCGGACTGGCCCATAACCTCAAATCTCAAAACCTCAAGCTCCGGCTATCCGGACTGACCTGTACTCCGATCTGTATCCTCCGGATATCCGTCGAGTCACAATACAATCACCGGTCAGTAGTGCTCCTCTGTCTCAGGCTCAACGCCATCATCTGCGACCTTCTCGTCCTGGGGTACCGCACCGGGTCCACCATGCACCCACAGACAGTTCCTCCTCCTCCTCGAATCAGGTGTATGATATCGCTCAAGAACTGAGAAAACTCATGGTGGACATATCTTCAAATCATATCATGAGAAAACTGCAATTTTATCTTTAAAAATTATAACCAGTTTATAAAATCCTTGCGGTTTCTCCAAATCCATAAATCTCATGGAAATCCAAAATCAACGAATCACGATGTAAATAAATAATGAATACTAGGCTCCGGCAATCCGGACTGGCCCATACTATCGCATGGCAAATGAATATATGAATATACATGCATGAGATAACACATTAAATAAATGCAATATCTAATCTAGCATAATAATAACATATCAGAACTATCAGCTAACAAGCGATATCAATGAATTAATATTCTCTAAAGTGTAGTGATATGGCAATAACCGAAGATGATGTGTGTGAGCCGGCAAGCAGGTGTACGTGGAGTATACGCATCATCGGTAATGGTGCTGGTGTCCTGACAGCATGGGTTTCATAATAATTATGAAACACGAAGAAGCATGCAATGCGATGCGAATAATAGAATATGCGGAAAATGAATGGTAAACGCAGCAATAAAGAATATACATTACTATATATGTGAGTCATACAGTTTTGACATTTGAAATAATACGAATCATGGCGTTTATAAAAATAAGGGCTACGGTGTTTTTAAGAAAGGTACGTCATTTGACATATCCGCAAAATCCCTTGGCCTGTCTTTAAAATACTCATGATTCGTTAGTTTTGAAATAGGTATGAATCGAGTCTAGTCTAACATCTACAAGTAAAGTACAAGACTAAACTAACAGGCTAATCGAAAAGGTAAGGAAACCACCTAAATCTGAGTCGATATATATATATATAACATATAATAGACGGTGATCCTGCCTCAATAGTATCACATATGATACAATATATAACATGACATTCTCGAGTCAAGAGTGCAGAACTATTGTCACGACCCGAAAGTACGGAACGTGACCGGCACTTAGATTACGAAGCGTCTAGAGGCGCAACGTAACCTAAGTAAGCCGAAGCCCAGAAATCTAAACCATAAAAAGAAGAAGAAGTAAAGGAAAACATGTAGAAAACAAGTTTAAAAGCAACATCCAATTTTCTCAAAAATTTCGGCAGAGTCTCCTTTGTAAAAACTGGCCCCAAACGGGTACAACAAGAATAATATATATACAAACAATAAAAAGCATCCCCAAACGGGAGCTAGCTCTACGCCAAAAGGCAGAAACAACCACATCAATGCACAATATTATACAACGCCAAAGGGTGAGGCTCAAAACTCAAAAGAAAACAAAACCACCAAATATCATAATAATACAAGCGCGGCTCTAAGGTCGAAATAAACAACTGATCCAGTAAACTATCAAGTAATACAAGTTTGGTTGATGGAGCTTTCTAGATACAAATGAAATAATAAAAGTACAATGGCGGTCCAGATACAAGTAAACCAACCTACCGTGCAAATCACCCTGAATGAAAAGATGTGCCAGCAAGCTGCCAGGAAAACCTGTACATCGAACCTGTAATAAAATTTGGCACAACGGGGGTGAGTTGCCAACTCGTTAGTAGAAGATATCTGCGAAAAGAAATCGAATGCACGACGCTGTCCTAGGTCATAATAATATACTAATATACTACTAGTCATCAAGTAAAGATAGGATAATAAGCTACGTGTAAGTGCAAATGCTCCGTGCTCGTATCAGTGCCTCATATAGAACTATGTCATGTGAATGAGTATGCATGCACCATGAATGTGAAATAACCAATCCTGAAATCTAGATATATCTGTATAAGAAATCTTTAACTTTTATCATGGTAAAATATGTATAGAAATCTGAAATATCAACAATGAAATCCATGGAAATCCGTGTCAAGTATCGACACAAAACATGTAAATCTCAAGTCTCAATACCTCATAATCTCAATGTCTCATAGTCTCAATATCTCGGGCTCCGTCAGTCCGGATCGGACCATATCACCAAATCTCACGACAACGGTCGGTATCCTCCGGATATCCGCCACGCCAGACATCACCGGTAGGTAATCCTCCCCTGCCAGGCTCATCGTCTACAACTCGATCTTTTTGCCCCGGGGTACCATACCGAGCCCACCATGTACCCGAGACGGTTCATCCACTCCTCGAATCGGGTCTCGAAATCCAACAAAAAACATGAAATCTCATGGTGGACGACACATACATCACGAGAAAATCGCATCTTATGTTTTAAAAAGAGAGGATGAAAGAGAGAAGTTTTTATATAATCTTGCGGTTTTCCCCAAAAATCCAGAAATCTCATAGAAATCCAAAATCCCAAAATCATGAGTAAGTATATGATAAGTGTCGGCATATGCCCCATAATAGTGCATGATAACATGAAAATGCGAATGCATGAAATGTCTAAGTAATAAATACCATATCTATACTAACACCAGAGAGTAATCACAATATTATATCGATCTAGCTGTTAGCTGATTGTATCAATAAAAGATAATATGATCTAAAGTGTACGTGACATAGCAATTACCGATGATGATGTGTGTGAGCCGGCAAATAAGTGTGCGTGGAATATGCGCATCATCGGTAATGGTGTTGGTGTCCTAACAGGCAAAGTTTTATTCTGATTATAGAAACATATGAATGAACATGCACCATTATGATTACGGTATGAATGTAAAGACAGATGTGTAATAACCACTCATCTGTGATATACAAGTATAACTACAACTATATGACTCGAGCCTAAATTAGTGTCCATCTAACCTCCTAAGTAACTAAACCTAAGAAACTAGTCAATAAGAAATAAGAGTCCACCTAAGGTCTGAATCCATATCTCTAATAGTCGGCGATCCAGCCTCAATAGCGTCACGTACGTAGTACGACTTCCTCGAATCAAGAGTGCGGATCAATCATCATATCTATACCTCGTACGGTAAAATCCATCGTACGGCATCCCAATATCGGGGTACGGGTCAAGTATCACCTACGTGTCTCATCATTCGTATAATATCATCATCAACACATGTCAAGATCAAGGTGCTATACTGTAATCGCATACATCAATCATATATCATTGTCAGCATAAATATACCTCGTTAATTTATCCTCCGAAATATCATGTCATATGTATCATATTGTGATTAAGTCACACTTAGATCACATCGTAATCAAGTCACACCTATATGATATCGTAATCAAGTCACACATATATGATATCGAAATCAAGTCACACCTATATGATGTCGAAATCAAGTCACACCTATATGATATCATATCAGAATTTCAGGCACAGGTTTCGGTCCGGGTTCTATTTTAGAGTCCCATATACTTCAATATCATCACCACCCTTTATTATTTATGTATACCTATTCATTATCTCATTTCCTAATGATCCGCTAATATCATAACACGACCGTAAAGCCAAGAATCACGGCATCAAGCCCAGTTATATTGTTTCATCCCCGTGTATCATATCACATTCTTGTATCACATATATGTATTGTGTGTGTGTGTGTGTGTATACCTACACCTAGTCCTATATATATATACACATACACGTATACACCACGTCGAGTCTCAGTGTGTGCGTGTGTGTATCTACCTGAAACATACGAATCTCCTCCAAGATATTCATCATCGGGTAAGGTCTTTCTAAATCAATCTAGTCCAACTTAAGGTCACTACTAGGGTCCTACTCACCGAAATTCTAAGGTCACGTCTGGCTTCCTAATGACAATAAGTACTATCCCTATTCTACGTTTGCGGGGGTGCTAAACGCCATCCACCCGACTTCCCCCCGTAGATATACATCTACTCACCTGGTCCTTATCTGCCGAAGATGGTGTCGCCATCCTCTTCTTCATTGCCCGCAGTCCACGTAAGGGGTACCTATACGTAAACACATATAATATCGTAAACTAAATCACGGACAACATCAAAACGACCCACGAAACGCGCATAGGTTAAAACCTATGTCCCGCTCATGCAAAAGAACCAAATATCGCTCGATATCGGCGTACAAACACCGATTGATCGAGATAAGCATCAACAAACAACTCATAGTTATAAAACTCATTACTTATAATATAAAACATGATTTAATTCATCGAAACCCTAAAAATCGATCAAATCGTCCGATTCCGTAAAACCTGAAAACACCAATTTACCGTTTTACTTCAAAACTTGATGTTTAAAAGAAACTAATGGTCATAGTATTCATTAATTATCATAACTAGACTATATAAACCATCACTATATTTTTAACACCCTAATTTATATTAGTTTGAAAATTCTAGTTTTCAAACTTGCTCGATTTCGATACTTTTATGGAAAATTTCACAATATCACATCTAAACTGGATTTTGCATGAATTAATGCATTAAACTATAATTCATGATGATAATAATATAATGAAATCATAATTTAGATTTTAAACCTCATTTATTTAAGAATTTCCAAAATCTAGTTAGCAAAAATAGCATTTTTATTAGTATTTTTCAATTATCAATAGAAACTAGTAACCAATTTAAGTTTTTCATTCCACTAACAAGTTAATATCCTCATTAAAACCACAATCTAGTGTTACAAACATTAATTGGAATTTTATCTCACCAATATATACAATATATAGAAATCTAGTTTGCAAAATGGATTAATTTAAACAATTTTGGATAAACAATTTACAATATATCATCCATACAAGATTTTCTGCTTCTAAAAATGTTAATCTAGTTATTATAATCCTACTTAATTAATAAAAACCATAACTTAATTTTATAAACCCTAACTTGAATTTTAAAAGTTGTAGATAGAAATTATTTATTAAATCTAATTATGCTTAAATGAAACATCTAATAACAATAAATCAAAAGAAGAAGATTTATACCTCCACAACATGAAATCCAAACATGAAAATAAGCCTCCAAAATGAATGCTTTCCATCTCCAAAATCCATGTAAATATGAGCAAAGAATAGAGGGTAGGAATTAATTAGGATTTTGTGGGTTTTTTTATTGAATTTTTGATGAATTTTGATGATTTTTAATACAAAAATGATGGGGGGAAATTTTTGGGGCTGCCCATGGTGGTGAGGCCGGCCATGAGGTGAGGAAAAGAGAGGAGAGTGAGAAAAGGTGAAGAAAAGTGTAGAAGGTTTCACAAAAATATCACACCATTAAGTCTTTTCATGAATTTATTTAAAAATTCTTTATTTTCTTCACTCCATTTGACCTAGAATGGTCTAGAACCATTGTAAAATTTTGAAAATAAATTTTGCATGAAACACACTTGATTCTAATATGTAATGGTTCACTTTTGCTAATTAAACCCATTCAAATTTGTAATTTACACTAATTTAGTGTAAAAATAAAGCTTATGTTAATATTTAAAATAATTAATTTAAGAAAAATATTTAATTAAACTGAAAATTTATAAGTGGCTAAATAAACACCATTTACTAGTAATAACATAATTAAAATAGGTATTTTTAAATTTATAGTGAAAAATAATTACGGTTTAGTTTTATGAAAACTACGTTTTAGTTTACCGAAAATTATAAAATTCACTTAAACGATTTTATTTATTTAATTAATTATTTAATTATTTTTAAAATGTTACAATCCTCCCCCCTTTAAGAAATTCGGTCCCTGAATTTAAATTAAAACTCCCCTCAATTATTAAAACATTCAGCCAAAACACTCAAATCGTCGGGACTCTGAAATCATCAATACATAACTAAAATCAACTCCATCAAGCATAACACAATCATCGGAGTTATGGAGAAAATAAAATACCAAAACCCAATACGAAAACCAATATAATATAAATCAAAACTACAACTTATATATTGTGCGCATCATAGTAAAATCGTCCAAACATCTGGATAAAGAAGCATGCAAGAACCCCTTTTGAAAATCGCCGTGTGATGCACGTGCCACGGCATAAGTAGCGGACGTTTATTTTTTAAAAAAATAGCTATATATATATATATATATATATATATATATATATATATATATATATATATCTTTTATTTAACATACACGTCCCGTCTGGTTACCAAATCAATAGTAATGATTATAAAAACATACTGATCAAACTGAAATCAATCCCAATCACATCATAAAAATATCATGTGCGTCCGGTGCGCACTGAAATCGAAACCAAATACAGATGCCACGAATTCACACAAAAACAAAATTGAGTGCAACAGGTGTGCACCAAAAACATCTGTCAAGTGCAACGGGCGTGCACGACTCTAATATCAGATGCATCTAATCTGCACAAAACCACGATTTAGTGCATCTGGTGTGCACAAATCGTATCAGGTGCACCGAATGTGCGCAAGAATCTTAATCAGGTGCACATGGTGCACGAAAATATACACCGAATATCAAAATCGAAATCATAGTACGAAAATGCATGAAAACTAGGTCGAAGCATATGTCAAAATCATGTGTAACCCATATGCACGAAATCAAATCAAAATCTTAAAATGTATAAAACCAAATCGAGTGTACTGGGTATGTACAAAACAACATCAATACAACTAATATATGAAGCATGAATAGAATGTAATGGATGCACACATAAGAAATACCAATCGTAGAACAAAATCCTCAAAATACCAAAAAAAAGATCCAATCAACGGAAATATGAAATTCAAATCACCAAATCACAATCGTAAACACTATCGTCAATGTGCGCCACTTTTTCCCTTTCCTCTGGTGTCGACTGCTTCGAACTTGTCTCTTCATAGGTGTGCTGACTGCGCTACCAACGGCAATACTCATATCTAAAGTCTCCCACGTAGTCAATCCCTTCACCTGATATCCGGACTACATTAAAATTTTCGATCGATCCATCAAAATCCCATAATTCCCCGAGAGCTCAACACTCAAGTACAATTTAAAAATATCCGGTACATACCCCAGTATCGATGGTCCAGCCGTAGAAGGGCAAACCCAAGCCTCACTAATGGCACCGCGGAACTGCCGTAAACCCTAAGGTTCAAGGGCGTTCTCGTGGTCATTATGTCGAGTTAGGGTTTCATTCTTCTAGAGGGTCCATCGAAATACCTGCATGTTCTTCCGAATACTTTAAACTTAGGAAAATAGGTTTCCGACAATCGTTCGAATCCTTTAACTTCGTTTGGACGGCATGTGAATACCCTTCTCCCGCACGCTAAACAATGCTTCAATCCTCAAGAATAACCGATACCCTAATGGTTATCGCATTCGAGCCGCAGCTCCTTCTGCCCGTGCGCCCGTGGTAACAGAAACCATCCTCCGATATCGACGAAGATAGATCAAAGGAACGAATGAAATGCTGTGCAAACAAACGTACATCCTAAGGCTACTTAAGAAGAGTAGCGTATCGTAAGTATACCGCGGATCATACCCACGGCACGTCACTCTACCAAAGTCGCCTACTCCATCAACCAAGGGTCACGCTAGACATATACAAGGTTAAACCTAGCGCTCTGATACCAACTTTGTCACGACCCGAAAGTACGGAACGTGACCGGCACTTAGATAACGAAGCGTCTAGAGGCGCAATGTAACCTAAGTAAGCCGAAGCCCAGAAATCTAAACCATAAAAAGAAGAAGAAGTAAAGGAAAACATGTAGAAAACAAGTTTAAAAGAAACATCCAATTTTCTCAAAAATTTCGACAGAGTCTCCTTTGTAAAAACTGGCCCCAAACGGGTACAACAACAATAATATATATACAAACAATAAAAAGCATCCCCAAACGGGAGCTAGCTCTACGCCAAAAGGCGGAAACGCCAAAGGGCGAGGCTCAAAATTCAAAAGAAAACAAAACCACCAAATATCATAATAATACAAGCGCGGCTCTAAGGTCGAAATAAACAACTGATCCAGTAAACTATCAAGTAATACAAGTTTGGTTGATGGAGCTTTCTAGATACAAATGAAATAATAAAAGTACAATGGCAGTCCAGATACAAGTGAACCAACCTACCGTGCAAATCACCATGAATGAAAAGATGTGCCAGCAAGCTGCCAGGAAAACCTGTACATCGAACCTGTAATAAAATTTGGCACAACGGGGGTGAGTTGCCAACTCGTTAGTAGAAGATATCTGCGAAAAGAAATCGAATGCACGACGCTGTCCTAGGTCATAATAATATACTAATATACTACTAGTCATCAAGTAAAGACAAGATAATAAGCTACGTGTAAGTGCAAATGCTCCGTGCTCGTATCAGTGCCTCATATAGAACTATGTCATGTGAATGAGTATGCATGCACCATGAATGTGAAATAACCAATCCTGAAATCTAGATATATCTGTATAAGAAATCTTTAACTTTTATCATGGTAAAATGTGTATAGAAATCTGAAATATCAACGATGAAATCCATGGAAATCCGTGTCAAGTATCGACACAAAACATGTAAATCTCAAGTCTCAATACCTCATAATCTCAATGTCTCATAGTCTCAATATCTCGGGCTCCGTCAGTCCGGATCGGCCCATATCACCAAATCTCACGACAACGGTCGGTATCCTCCGGATATCCGCCACGCCAGACATCATCGGTAGGTAGTCCTCCCCTGCCAGGCTCATCATCTACAACTCGATCTTCTTGCCCCGGGGTACCATACCGGGCCCACCATGTACCCGAGACGGTTCATCCACTCCTCGAATCGGGTCTCGAAATCTAACAGAAAACATGAAATCTCATGGTGGACGACACATACATCACGAGAAAACCGCATCTTATGTTTTAAAAAGAGAGGAGGAGAGAGAGAGAGAGAGAAGTTTTTATATATTCTTGCGATTTTCCCCAAAAATCCAGAAATCTCATAGAAATCCAAAATCCCAAAATCATGAGTAAGTATATGATAAGTGTTGGCATATGCCCCATAATAGTGCATGATAACATGAAAATGCGAATGCATGAAATGTCTAAGTAATAAATACCATATTTATATTAACACCAGAAAGTAATCACAATATTATATCGATCTAGCTGTTAGCTGATTGTATCAATAAAAGATAATTTGATCTAAAGTGTACGTGACATAGCAATTACCGATGATGATGTGTGTGAACCGGCAAATAAGTGTGCGTGGAATATGCGCATCATCGGTAATGGTGTTGGTGTCCTAACAGGCAAAGTTTTATTCTGATTATAGAAACATATGAATGAACATGCACCATTATGATTACGGTATGAATGTAAAGACGGATGTGTAATAACCACTCATCTGTGATATACAAGTATAACTATAACTATATGACTCGAGCCTAAATTAGTGTCCATCTAACCTCCTAAGTAACTAAACCTAAGAAACTAGTCAATAAGAAATAAGAGTCCACCTAAGTTCTAAATCCATATCTCTAATAGTCGGCGATCCAGCCTCAATAGCGTCACGTACGTAGTACGGCTTCCTCGAATCAAGAGTGCGGATCAATCATCATATCTATGCCTCGTACGGTAAAATTCATCGTACGGCATCCCAATATCGGGGTACGGGTCAAGTATCACCTACGTGTCTCATCATTCGTATAATATCATCATCAACACATGTCAAGATCAAGGTGCTATACTGTAATCGCATACATCAATCATATATCATTGTCAGCATAAATATACCTCGTTAATTTATCCTCCGAAATATCATGTCATATGTATCATATTGTGATTAAGTCACACTTAGATCACATCATAATCAAGTCACACCTATATGACATCGTAATCAAGTCACACATATATGATATCGAAATCAAGTCACACCTATATGATGTCGTAATCAAGTCACACCTATATGATATCATATCAGAATTTTAGGCATAGGTTACAGTGCGGGTTCTATTTTAGAGTCCCATATACTTCAACATCATCACCACCCTTTATTATTTATTTATACCTATTCATTATCTCATTTCCTAATGATCCGCTAACATCATAACACGACCGTAAAGCCAAGATTCACGGCATCAAGCCCAGTTATATTGTTTCATCCCCGTGTATCATATCACATCCTTGTATCACATATACGTATTGTGTATATATATATACACCTACACCTAGTCCTATATATATATATACACATACGCGTATACACCACATCGAGTCTCAGTGTGTGCGTGTGTGTATCTACCTGAAACCTACGAATCTCCTTCAAGATATTCATCATCGGGTAAGGTCTTTCTAAATCAATCTAGTCCAACCTAAGGTCACTACTAGGGTCCTACTCATCGAAATTCTAAGGTCACGTCTGGCTTCCTAATGACAATAAGTACTATCCCTATTCTACGTTTGCGGGGGTGCTAAACGCCATCCACCCGACTTCCCCCCGTAGATATACATCTACTCACCTGGTCCTTGTCTGCCGAAGACGGTGTCGCCATCCTCTTCTTCATCGCCCGCGGTCTACGTGAGGGGTACCTATAAGTAAACACATATAATATCGTAAACTGAATCACGGACAACATCAAAACGACGCAAGAAACGCGCATAGGTTAAAACCTATGTCCCGCTCATGCAAAAGAACCAAATATCGCTCGATATCGGCGTACAAATGCCGATTGATCGAGATAAGCATCAACAAACAACTTATAGTTATAAAACTCATTACTTATAATATAAAACATGATTTAATTCATCTAAACCCTAAAAATCGATCAAATCGTCCGATTCCGTAAAACCTGAAAACACCAATTTACCGTTTTACTTCAAAACTTGATGTTTAAAAGAAACTAATGGTCATAGTATTCATTAATTAGCATAACTAGACTATATAAACCATCACTATATTTTTAACACCCTAATTTATATTAGTTTGAAAATTCTAGTTTGCAAACTTAACCGATTTCGATACTTTTAAGGAAAATTTCACAATATCACATCTAAACTGGATTTTGCATGAATTAATGCATTAAACTACAATTCATGATGATAATAATATAATGAAATCATAATTTAGATTTTAAATCTCATTTATTTAAGAATTTCCAAAATCTAGTTAGCAAAAATAGCATTTTTATTAGTATTTTTCAATTATCAATAGAAACTAGTAACCAATTTAAGTTTTTCATTCCACTAACAAGTTAATATCCTCATTAAAAGCACAATCTAGTGTTACAAATATTAATTGGAATTTTATCTCCTCAATATATACAATATATAGAAATCTAGTTTGCAAAATGGATTAATTTAAACAATTTTGGATAAACAATTTACAATATATCATCCATACAAGATTTTCCGCTTCTAAAAATGTTAAACTAGTTATTATAACCCTACTTAATTAATAAAAACCATAACTTAATTTTATAAACCCTAACTTGAATTTTAAAAGTTGTAGATAGAATTTATTTATTAAATCTAATTATGCTTAAATGAAACATCTAATAACAATAAATCAAAAGAAGAAGATTTATACCTCCACAACATGAAATCCAAACATGAAAATAAGCCTCCAAAATGAATGCTTTCCATCTCCAAAATCCATCTAAATATGAGCAAAGAATAGAGGGTAGGAATTAATTAGGATTTTGTGGGTTTTTTTATTGAATTTTTGATGAATTTTGATGATTTTTAATACAAAAATGATGGGGGGAAATTTTTGGAGCTGCCCATGGTGGTGAGGCCGGCCATGAGGTGAGGAAAAGAGAGGAGAGTGAGAAAAGGTGAAGAAAAGTGTAGAAGGTTTCACAAAAATATCACACCATTAAGTCTTTTCATGAATTTATTTAAAAATTCTTTATTTTCTTCACTCCATTTGACCTAGAATAGTCTAGAACCATTGTAAAATTTTGAAAATAAATTTTGCATGAAACACGCTTAATTTTAATATGTAATAGTTCACTTTTGCTAATTAAACCCATTCAAATTTGTAATTTATACTAATTTAGTGTAAAAATAAAGCTTATGTTAATATTTAAAATAATTAATTTTAGAAAAATATTTAATTAAACTAAAAATTTATAAGTGGCTAAATAAACACCATTTACTAGTAATAACATAATTAAAATAGGTATTTTTAAATTTATAGTGAAAAATAATTACGGTTTAGTTTTATGAAAACTACGTTTTAGTTTACCGAAAATTATAAAATTCACTTAAACGATTTTATTTATTTAATAAATTATTTAATTATTTTTAAAATGTTACATCTATCATCAATATATATCTCGTACGGTAAATCCATCGTACGGCATCCCAAATCTGGTACGGGTCGAATGTCACATTTATCTCATTATTTATCTAGTATCATTATCATCATATCCTGTATTAGGGATACTGATCTAAGTCTAGTACATTCTGATACCATCAACATATACATATGCATGTGTATGAAAACACATCGCCTAAGGACCCGCTAGAATATCAAGTCGTATCTCATAATATGAACCAATCACATCACCGATCTCGTGGCATCATGCCCAATTACATCGACTCATCTCCAAGTACAATATATTATCCTCATCATCTATGTATATATATATATATATATATGCACATAGTCTCATACCTATGTGTATGTATATATATATATATATCTATATCTATATATATATATATATATATATACACATATCCCCATACATGCATAAGAAAATAAAATGTATGAGGGTGTGTGTGTATGCAAATCATTAATCTAGGGTTTCGTGACTAAGAAACTAACTACGACACTATCAACCAATTACTAAACTTAGACTTATGATCTTCTAAGATCAATCTCGATAATCATTTAGTCTCACATAACACAAATTTATATATAATATATATCGTATACTACACTACGAACTGCGGGGCTGCTATACGCCATCCACCCGACTTTCCCCGTAGATATATATCTACTCACCTTGATCTTCGCTTGCCGATGCCGATGTCGCAACGTGCTTGCTTGTCGTCTCGAAGTCCTCGTGAGGGTATCTACATATCATAACATATCGTATCGCATTAAAATCCGACTCATGACCAAAACGACACATGAATCTCATATAGATCAAAACCTATGGTCCGCTCTTGCAAAAGAACCAAATAAGCCTCGACATCGGCGTACGAACGCAGATTGATCGAGAAAAACCCAAACGTACCAATCGTGGTTTCACAACTCACTAAATGTTATAAGAAATAGGGTGCAAATCATCAAAGCTTAAAATTAATCAAATCGATTTATTTCCATAAAGCCTAATAAGCGGTCATTAGCCGTTTTAATACAAATCTTAATGTTTTAGTAACACTAGTGGTCACAATATTCACTAATTATCTTAATTAGGCCACATAAACATTTACTATTGTAACACCTTAGAATGTGATTAGGGGTTATTATACTTTAATGTGGGGTTTTTAGTGAAAAGTTTACCAAAACGGTTTTCAAATATTTTATAAAATTTAATGAATATTTTATTAGAATTTAATTGGGCTTCCACATACATGTGCATGTAAATTAGGGTTAAGTTTGGGGTTAAACCATGTTTAGGTAGCCATGGTGGACTAACCCATTTCATTAGGTTAATATGAAGTTAATTAAGTGTATTAGATTTTTTTAGTATAATTTGTTGTTTTAGGGGTTGACTTGTGAATTGGAGATAGAGAGGGCATGATGAGTGAAGCATGCTTGGTAATGATGAGAGAGGGGGGAAAGGGGGTTGACTCTCATCTCTCATTTCTTCCACACTCATCACATATCTCTTCCTCTCATTTTCCCTACACACACACACACCCGGCAGCAGCAGAGCAACAGCAGCAGCACAGCAACAGCAGCTGCACAGCAACCCCCCTTCTCCTCTTCTTCTTCTTCTTCTTCTTCTTCTTCTCCTTGCATCCAAGCCTCAATCTTCATCAAAAATCCATTTTTCTTCACAAATCTCTTGCAAACACCTCCTTGCTAGTTCTTGAGGCAAGATCATCAAGTTTGAGCTACCACTAACCCACCTTGAGGTATAATGTTAAACTCAACTTCCATTTTTGCTAGACTTGTAGTTATTTAGCATAATTTAGTGTTTAAGATGATTTTAGTGCTAGTTTTGTGGTTTAAGTGGGGATTAGGCCAAGTTTAAGTTTTTATGGCTTGTTTAGCTTAACTAAATGTTATTAGTGTCACTTAATCCTAGTAATTGCTTCAGATTACACTAAAATACTTTATTGTTTTAAAATTAGTGTAAAGTAAACGTTTTAGTTAAGATTTTGGGTGGTTTTGTGATCTGCTTTTGACCCGGGTGCTTCAGGCAAAAGTTGCATTTACTGAAGCTTAGTGACTGAGCTAGGGACACACACACAGCACGAGACCCCCATTCCCATTCCTGGCCGCAAATAAAAGGGTTCTGGCCGCAAATTGCAGCCAGATGGTGGATTTGTGTGTCGGGGTTTGGTGGGTAGGTGTCTGCTATATAATGTAGGTCTTTGGTGTATGCAACTTTTCCTAATTCAACTCGAGTCAAAATCTAGGATCAAATACCTTGTTTTCAACACTTTTAGACTTGCGTGATACACACGTTTTGAGTTTGGGTCTGGTGGTTTCTGTGTATCGCAGTGTGTCAGGGTGGTTCCAGGCGCTGGCACACGCGTTTTGGTGTCACGTTTACACACGCGTTAGCTCGCGACGCAAGTTTTTCGAATAATCTTGATATCGTGTTCTTAACAGGATTTTAGCCTTATGTGCATTGCTTTGTGTAATTCTAGGATCGATCGCGGAGACATCTGACGCGGCGCGGAAAGGAAAAGCGGTGATTGGATTCGGCTAACTGAGACATTCCAGTGAGTAGATGTACACATCTACGGGGGAAATCGTATGGATGGCACGAGGCGCCCGTTAGTTTTAAAACTTCTAATAGTACAGGCATTTTGCGTTATCTATTTTGCTGTATTGCATGATCTTTTATATTCATATATATGTTAGTTCATCATATAGACCCATTGAACTATTAAAATGAGACATGCGACACGAGTACTTTATGACTTGCTTTGTTCATCATATAGCCCAATTGAACCATTAATATGAGACATGCGACACGAGTACTATATGATTTGCTTAGTTCATCATGTAGAACCATTGCACCATTATCATGAGTATGCGGCATAAGTACTAATCAACTTGCTAAATTCAGAAATTGGAACAATTGCACCATATATGACTTGTAAACTTGAGCGGGTATATTCCATTCATCAGGGTATATATGGAGAATTGTGAGTATTTTAAATACCAAATTGTACGACTCGTATATTGGGTAGGTTTATTCTTCAGTGTTGCTGTTACTATAGCACTTTCTGTATATTCATGATATTTCATCGCATTCCATGCTTATACATATATTATTCGTAATTATTATGAAACCCTGCTGTCATGTAACATTTCAGAAAAAAATAAAATTTTATTTTTGGGGATTTTTATAATTAAATAATAATATATTGAATATTTTAATAAGGCGGTATAATTAAAGACCGATAAATAGGGAAAAATTTGGAAAATTATAGAAATTACTGAAATGAAGGTACTTTATGTTAATTAGGCAAATTATAAGTTTTAGGATTAATTATATACTATTTTAGTGCTAATCGCGATTAAATATCGCTAATCGCGCATTAAACTTGTTTCGTGTAAAACATGCGCCGTGTCATTTTAACACTTGTTACATTTTATCATGGCTTTACTTTGTTTCTTCATTCATGGTTTTGGTTTTATGTGAGAAGAGAAAAGAAAAGGAAAAGAAAATAGAAAATAAAACAAGAAAAAGAAAGTCAAGAGGTATGGGCATGAGAGAGAAAGGTGAGGGATTTTCTTTGACCAAGTGCTATAGCAATCATTCATCATCTTCGTCATCTTTCTTCTTCCCTCATTCTCTCATGGCAGCACCTCTTCCCTCCCCTTCTTCAAGCCACAAAGCACGATCAAAAACAACCCAAAACCCCTGTTCCCCTCCGAAGGACGGCGCACAGGACTGCGATGTCCTGGCGCTGAGATTCGGGGCAGATGCTATTTGGTTTTATCCGTCCACCTCTCCGAAGATGCCAAGTTAATTTATGGCACCGTGTATCGGAGGTTTAGACGGATGCGGCCGATGTAGCAGACTTCGTCAGATTCCCCCTCGCTTGAGCGGTTTTTGATTGTGGGGATGCTCTTCCCTGCAGGCGCAAGCCCCTGCAGTTAATTACGCTACCGTATCGCGGTAACAACTTTCTCCTTCTCCAGAATTTCACTTCGTGTCGTGTGTGTTTGTTTTGTTTGTGGTTTCCCGTGGATTGTATACGGAGACTGAGTAATGCCGTCGCCCGTAGGACGTGGATTAGTCCAAATCCGTATTTACTTAGATTTGGGTTTGGTGTTTTTAGTTTAAGGATGCATTAGTCGCGTTGCGGCTAAGATCAACTTAAACGTTCGTTAAGGATACGATAGTCCTGTTTGAGACTAAGATCAACTTAACGTGATAATCCATTTAATATCTGGCCATCGGGACTCGTCACCTCTCTAACGTCGTTGAAGGATTACAACGGCAAATGTCAGAGGAGTTCAGAGATGTACCCTTGAACCAAGGCTGATTTGGAGTTTTATAGTCCATTTAAATGTTTAAGGATACGTTAGTCGTATTTGGGGCTAAGATCAACTTAAACGGGACCGTTTAGATCCGGCAAAAGAGCATTTGGGAGCTATATTGTTCCAGTTTAGAGACGTAGTGGTCCATGTTCTAGTTTAGGGATGTGGTGGTCCACCATTAGTTTAGGGACGTTTCAGTCCAACATTAGTTTAGGGACGTTTCGGTCCAACATTAGAGTTTAAGGACTCCGCAGTCCGTATTGATGTGTGGTCGTTGGGACCCGTCACCTCTTTGACGTCGTTGAGAAATTACAACGATAGATGTCAAAGGAGTTCGGAGATGTACCCTCGAACCGGATATAAATTGATTTAAGAGAGAGCATTTGTGCTCAGTTCAATTTAATTTAAGGACTTACGGCCAGAATTGGGCTAAGTCCAGTTGAAAATGTTCAACATTTTATTTATTTTTAGTCCATTAGGCCTGTGCTAGGGCTTTGCCCACACTTAAATAATGCATTGCATTACTTCTACTTTCTTGTTTGGGCTCTGCCCATAAAAGATGCAGAGCATCAATTTATTTTGGGCTCTGCAAGGCATCTGCATAGCATTTTATTATTTTTGTTTAGGCTTTGCCCATTTATAAATGACGCAGAGCATCAATTTAATTAGGCCTGCTTGGTCTTTTAATTGGGCTTGGCCTTGCATTGCATTTGTTAGGCGCTTTGCGCCACTCACTGAGCGCAAGCGCTTGTGGTGAAGACACGTGTCATGCTCTGGTGAGCGCAAGGGCAACAGTGCAGTGTGCTGCGCTTGTGCGCTATGCTGTTGTGCTGGTGACACGTGGCGCGCTCTGGTGAGCGCAAGCGCAACAGTGCAGTGCGTTGCGCTAGTGCGCTGCGCTGTTGCGCTGCTGACACGTGGCGCGCTCTGGTGAGGTGTGCCAACTCCAGAGAGCAAAGCTCTTATTTCATAGCACAAGTGGTTTAGATGCTGACACGTGGCGCTCTCCCAAGAGCGCAACAGCGCAGTTTGCAAGTGCAAAGCACCAAGAATCTTTTAGATTCAAGAACAGAAGTGCAAAGCACTATTTGATTTCTTGATCTAACTTAGATCAAAGAAAAATAAGTTTTTCTTTTCTTGTTTTTCTTATCTCAGAGAACCAAAGGTTCATGAAAAGTGCAAAGCACTATTTTTATTTTATTTTTATTAAAGATCATTGATCTTATTTTTAGATCTATGATCTGTTCCTAAGAGAACTTTCTCTTTTTTCTAAAGGTTTTTACCTTTTTTTTATTCTTGAGGAGTTTCTCAGAGTTCTCTTCTCTCTTTCTTTTTTTTTAGAACGATGTTAATCCCTTTTAATTGAGGCCTAGGGTCATTTTTATAGTGCCCATAAATTAGTTAAATTTGTTAAAGAGATCTTTCTCTGAGTGATTTGGGGAATTTTCCCCACCGTTGGATCTTTGATCCAAGGGCTTCTGCTTTGCAGAAGAAAATCTTCTAGTTTTAACAAGAACAGAAAAGATTTCTTAAAATTTTAATTCTGTTTGGCGCAGATGCCCCAGCGCGTGACACGTGTCGCGCAGCGCATAGCGCAGCGCAACTGCGCTAGCGCATCTGCGCTGACACGTGTCACGCAGCGCACAGCGCAACTGCGCAGCGCCTGCGCAACTGAAGCGTTGCTTCTTTTAATAGAGCTTTGCTCTGATTGGGCGCGCCTTCTTGGACGCTGTGCTGACGTATCAGCGCCTGACATATAGCGCGTTGCGCCCGAGATTTGAAGCGTTGCTTCAGAATTTTTGAATTTTGAATTTCAACAGAGCTTTGCTCTGATTGGGCGAAACAAATGCCCCCCCACCGTTGCGCTCACGTGGCGCACACGTGAGTGCAGCGGTGGCAAACTCCTGATCGTTGGATCAAGGGGTGAGCTCAAAGGGCAAGCGCCTATAAATAGGACCCTTGGTCCTTGATAAATTTTTTACCATTTTCAAGAACTTGAATTTCAGAGCCTTGCTCTTGTTTAAGATTTTTAGAGCCTTGCTCTCATTTCTTTCCAGAGTTCAGATTTTTAGAACAACTTAGGTAAAATTTAAATTAAATTAAATTAAATTAAATTTGATTAACAGAGCCTTGCTCTTATAGATCTTTGATCTAAAGAAAACCCCTTTGGGGTTTTATTAACAAAGCTTTGCTCTCAGAAATCTATAGATCTACAGAGATCTTGTTCATGGGTTTTAACCCATGAACAGAGCTTTGCTCATTGATCAAATGTAGACCTTTTCTGATCTGAAAGTGGAGAACTCTTAAAAGTTTTTGTGGATCTTTAAGATCCTAAGTTTTTAATCTTTAGGAGTTAAAGTTTTCCTTTTTGATGGCTTTTCCATCATCATTATAGAGCTGGGCTCTTTCCAAGGAAATTTTTTATTCCCTTGAGACGAGAGTTTGACAAATGTCACTCTGTGACGGAGCTTTGCTCTAAAAGAGGAGATTTTCTCCTTGTCTCTGGGGATTTCCCATCAATGAGGATATTCTCTTGGGGATCTTTTTATTAACTGACAGTCTCATC
The DNA here is from genome assembly GCA_030015575.1 of Agapanthus africanus. Classification (NCBI taxonomy): domain Eukaryota; kingdom Viridiplantae; phylum Streptophyta; class Magnoliopsida; order Asparagales; family Amaryllidaceae; genus Agapanthus; species Agapanthus africanus. The sequence continues at coordinate 809,748,993 of CM057338.1, forward strand.
CAACGATGGGACTGTCTTATTAAATGATGCGCCGTCATCCAGATTTTGTGGGCCCCCCTTTGGTCCCCCTATCCACTGCATTGCGGTACGGTATAAAAATTTAAACATGTTGAGCGTTGGAATTATAATACTGACGGCTAATGTTTGTCTCTTTGCAGGAAACATGTCTGCCAATTCGTCTTTTCCGTTTGTTCGCTCGGAGGGAGGGTTTCCCCAGGCACCGGTGGACCGCGTAGTGCTCGCTCTCATCAAGGATCATGACCCCGAACACAAAAACCTTCACTTGTGGGGTAGGTGGTACAATGAAATCATCCAGGGTCGTCGCAGCTTCAGTTCCGCCACGCCGTCTAAGCCAACATCTTCACTCCCCTACGCAGATGAACCCCCGGTGAAGTATGCCGTGAGGTCAAAAATTAGAATTCGGATGACCTCCTCCAGCCTGCGATTGGTGCTATCCCCGTGCAGCCGCCGCCGGCAATAGATATTTTAGGGAGGAGAATTTGTCAGGGTGAAGCGCGCCCTTGGGGATAGGCTTATAACATTGGACTGATCCTACGACCGCCTGCTGGATATTTGCAATGGGCCTGGTACATCCTATCAGCGAGGAGGACTCGTCTGATGAGGATTGGTTTGTACTCGGCCATTTACGTCTCGCTCTTTGAGTATCCTTCTCCTCCAACGTGGTGGGTTAAAGCTTTTATCGAGCAATGGAATATTCCCACACACACCTTCCTGATGACGGACCGGGAAGTCTCTATCTCCTTGGAGGAGTTTGCTGAAATCTCGGGTCTGCCGATGAGGGGAGAGCCTTACGAGGAGCTGCTTCCTCCCGATGAATACGTCTTTGCCACCAAGCCGCTGGTGTTTGACCTGACGCCGGAGAACGCTATTCAGCACCAGTACCCAGGCTTAGTGAAGGTATTGGAGATTTATGAAGGACTCTATCTAGAATCGGGTGACAGGGGAGTCAGTTTTGCAGATTTCATTCCTCGCTTCATTCAACCAGAGTTCTTATCAGAGCGGAGCGAGAAGTTCGCCCAGCTTGACGACCCTTTTGGGTTCGGTTTTGATCGCCGACCCACATCGGAGGATGACCACAAAGACTTTTATCTTCCCGGTGCCGCCGTCGTCCCTTTTTCAGAAATTGCCGTCCCCAACATGGATGAAGAGACCTTCTTTGTAGGGTTCTTGGGCTAGTGGTTGTGCAGTTTTGCTCTTCCTATGCATCCACGCCATATGCGGCCGACTGTTTTCTACCCAGCGCATCGAATGGTGGCTGGTTTACAGTTGTCAGTAGGAATTGCCGGGCTGGCTTATCTTTATAATGGACTTAGCGTAGCGGCGGACGCTAGTGAGCCTGGGGTGCAACCCGCCAACTTCCCGATGCACTACTTTACTTCTTGGATGGAAATGCACATGCACGGGGTGTTTGGCACCCATAGGATTCCTCCATTTTTTGAGAAATGCAGGCTCCCAAGGGTCATACGGTTGGTCGGGGCTTCGATCGTTGTTGCACCTCCGCAGGAGGCTAGGGGGCTGCTCCTTTGACCACACCTGGTCAGGGCGAAGGTTTCCTTCTTGGATAAGGTCATAACAATAGGCTCAGAGACCACCAAGTCGGTAGTGTCGCTACGCGATGATTTTAAAGACGGGGCTTCCATACTGAAGGCTCGGGAAATCCTCCATCTCTACTCCATTCGGCCGGGCTACCTGGTGTTCAGGCAGAATGAGACAGCACTCTTCATGAGGTATAATCCTCACAGGTTTGCTCAGCAATCGAGCTACAACCAAGGGATCCCGATGGAAGCCTTCTTGGAAAAGCCCGTGGTTAGCCGAGAAGGGATAAAGAATGCAATGCACCACTTTATGCGGCTCAACACGGGTTCTTATTTCTTCATCAGCGAACCGAGCTGCATCCCCAAAGTCCTCAACGCGTACGTGGCTTGGTATGCGCATGCTATGGGTCCAGTTATCCAAATGGAAAAACGCATGCTGGTTGACCGCAAGGGTGCGCCTCCCGGCGGCGATCGCAAGGCTCCCTTGAAGCCGAGGACCCCGGTTATTTCTCCATTCAAAGGTGCTGGAGTCGGACTTCCGCGCGTGTTGAGCCCTCCGCACGGATTGCCACTTCGCGATATTGTGGATGCGCCACCAGCCTCCCATGCTTCAGTGGAGGCGGTAAATGTGGTACCGCCAGAGTCTGGCGCCGGCGAGGATATCGGGACCCGCCGCCCCAAGGCGTCCGCTAAGCGTAAATCAGTCCCGGGTGCATCCAGAGCTGGCGGGCAAAAGAAGAACAAGTTGCTCCTTTCCCTTGACGTGATTCTTGGCTTAGAGCCTGAGGCCTCTCTTACCAAAGGAATAAGTGAGTATGGCAGCAATAAGGGCTTCGCGGTAGACCCCGCAGACACCGACCTGGCGGCCGCCATTGCGGCTTCTGAGCAATCAGCGAGGCTTGAAGCATGGTTAAGTAAACTCGCTGAGTCAGGTAATTATTAGCTGCTCTCCTCATCATTTCATCGCATTTTTCATCATGATTCTTGACTAATACTTTTCCCCATTTTCAACAGGTGTCTCTACCGAAGAAGCTATCGCTGCCTCTTTGAAAACCTTCCAAAAGGAGGAGGAGAAACACACTTTAGCGGGCGCCGGTATGTCCCATCCCACTTTTTTTTTAAAGCAAATTTCGTCGTTCTTTTCGATGATCAACCTAACTTTCTTTCCTTGTTTCTTTCTAGGGGTTATACCAGTCGACGAAGATATTCTTCCAGAACCCGTCACTGGAGTTCCGGTCTCGTCGGGGCTGCTGCAAGGGCCTCGACTTGACAAATCGACGAGGGATGCCTTGAAGAGTTTGGAGGCATCCCTGTATACGGACGAGGATGCCTCAATGCGAGAGGCTCTGGTTAGGTCCGTCTCAACGGCCCAGGAGGAGAGGAAACGGCTGAGGCGCGAAGCGAAGGCGCGCCGGGCTGCTTTGGTTACGGGAGAGGGCCCAAGCACCGTCCCTCGGGCAGATACTCCTTCCGAAGAGGCCCCTGTCGCCCTATCCACTGCTCGCAGACAAGTGGCGCGAGATAGAGGTTGAGGGGTCTACAGCTGAGAGGGTCATTGATGCCCAGCCTGAAGTGGCGGCAGATGAAATGATCATTACAACTGAACCGAAGGTGGTGGCGGACGAGGCGCTTGAGGCCGGTGACCTCGTGGTGACGGTGGATGAGCCGATGGAGGCGGCGGAGCCCGAAGAAGTAGCGGATGAGATGGGCACAACTCTCGGGGAGGAGTCAGCCGCTTCCTTCCAAGAATCTGGCAACGCTCCAATCATTGCCCTCCCTGCCTACGATCTCCCGCAGTCTCCAGGTCTCGCGAGCACCACAACGGTTCCCATTGAGTCAGGTGATGAGGCCACGGGCGGTGGTCTCATGTCAATAGAGGAGGGAATTGCCTCTGTTTCAGCCGGCAGCTCATCAGGTAAATCCCAAGTTGCTATCTTTTTTTTTATCTTACAATCCTTTCTGACAAATTCGCATTTGTTGTAATGCAGGTGCAGCCAATGCCGATGCCCCACTGCTCGAGGGAGCGCCTTCAATGACTGCCTTGACGGTGGTCACCTCTCAACCCTCTCTCATACCCTCGAAGATGTTGGAAGGTATGGGTTTTTAATTTATTAATCTTATCTTCCAGACGCATAATTTATGTACTAAAGTTATACTGTTGTGTCTTTCTGGAGTGCTTTTTGACCATCTTTATCAAGTGTTGCTCCTACACTTCTCCTTCCCATCTGAATTCGCCTCCCCCTCTGGTGGCGCTGGTGAGTACCGTTCTCGATTGATATCTTTGTTTTTCAGTGGTAGAATTATTTCTAACTCTCTCTTGTCCTGACCGCAGTGTTACAAATCGAAGGGGGAGAAGGAAGATCGATTGCGCCACCGGCCCTTCCGGCCTTGCCACCTGCTTCAACCGGTATAGTAAAATATTTTATCAATGACTTTCTCTGTATCTATTGAATCATCATCTAATCACATTTTGTCCTTTTCAGCTGTCGTTCCAGTCTCGGTGCCTTTTGAGTCTCGTATTACAATACCGGACGGCCCTTCCCAGATACGTTCGTCCTCCAAAGGTGCGGCGAATAGTCTGCGCATGTTGAGTGACTACATCGAGGAACTCGACGTTGAGGCTCCTACATCTGCTGAGGACTTCGCTACGACGGTTAACCCAATGTTGGTGATATTTGCCACCTTCCATGACGAGGGCATTGTCGCCTCTTGGGTTAACCATTGTCGGGAGATTGAAGCTTGCCTTCATCAGCTGGAGTCGATGCGCCCATCCCCAGAGACTTTGGCCGTGAGCACTCAACGGGGATCATGGCTCGAGCAAAGCACTTCCCATTTCCGTCATTTGGAACAAGAAGCAGCTTTGAGGCTGAAGGAGTGCCAAGAATCTTCAAGCGAAACTGCTCGCCTGAGTGCTGAAGTTGAGGCAAACGCCGCTGAGGTGAAGGCCGTCTTCGAGGGCCTTCTGGAGCGCATCTCAAGTGGGCTAAGACTGAAGCAGGCACTTGATATCGCCGAGCATGACACTCCAGGCCGTGAAGCTGCTCATCAGGCCGTTAGGGATCAGCTTGCATCTGTCGCACAGCAACGGGCCCAAGTGGAGGCGGAGTTGGCAGTGGTGGCCAATCAGGAAAAGGCATGGAAGGAAGTGTACGAACAACTGATAAAGCTACTTAAGACGCTTCCTTCCCAATAGCTGCCTTTGTATCAATATATTTGTAAAAATTTCCTTTTAAATAATATGTATCCATTCTTTATTCTTTTGTACGATTCATCTTGTGTTTGATTGAAGTCAATGAATAAAGATACACATTTTCTTTTGCAATGTCTTGTATGCTCTTTTGCTTTCTGCCTTCTTTTATTATCAGCATGTTATCTTTGATAAACATAATTGGCAAATAACTTAGTTTTTTTTAAGAGATAGCGATGGCTTAGGCCACAGGTTCAGATCTGCTGCCTAAGACTTTTCAACTCTATGAGCCGTGAGGGTCTCATAGAGACTTTTCTCCCTACGGATCGAGAGGATCTCGTAGGTGGGTTTTCTCCTTCGGAATCGTGAGGATTCCTAAGTGTGGTTTTCTCTTACAAGTCGTAAGGATCCCATAAGAGAATTGTTCCCGCTTACGAGTCGAGAGGACCCACAAGCGGTTGTTTCCCTCCTCGTCGAAATTCGACTTTGGAGAGTGAGACCCGTGAATAGCATGCAAGAGACCATTTTGGATTGACTTGCAGGGTCCCATTGTTCAGGAAGCAAGTTTTTTAGTCCTTGCTGCCTGAGGCTTCATTTGCACGTTGAGACGAATCGGGAATTTCCTGTGGAGACACCGTTTCTCTACGAGCCGATGCGAATCAGGAGGCTCTCGTCAAGGAGTGTTTGTATCCGTGAGTTGAGGAGTTTGCTAGGGATTATTTGTTTCCCAAGCGCCAAGGATTATTTATTTCCTTGGGGTTTGAAACGAGTCGAGGATTTCCCACGGAGGCACTGGTGGCTCTGCGAGTCGACGCGGATCAGGAGGCTCTCGTCAAGGAGTGTTTGTATCCGTGAGTCGAGGAGTTTGCTAAGGATTATTTGTTTCCCAAGCGCCAAGGATTATTTGTTTCCTTGGGGTTTGAAACGAGTCGAGGATTTCCCACGGAGGCACTGGTGGCTCTGCGAGTCGACGCGGATCAGGAGGCTCTCGTCAAGGAGTGTTTGTATCCGTGAGTCGAGGAGTTTGCTAGGGATTATTTGTTTCCCAAGCGCCAAGGATTATTTGTTTCCTTGGGGTTTGAAACGAGTCGAGGATTTCCCACAGAGGCACTGGTGGCTCTGCGAGTCGACGCGGATCAGGAGGCTCTCGTCAAGGAGTGTTTGTATCCGTGAGTCGAGGAGTTTGCTAGGGATTATTTGTTTCCCAAGCGCCAAGGATTATTTGTTTCCTCGGGGTTTGAAACGAGTCGAGGATTTCCCACGGAGGCACTGGTGGCTCTGCGAGTCGACGCGGATCAGGAGGCTCTCGTCAAGGAGTGTTTGTATCCGTGAGTCGAGGAGTTTGCTAGGGATTATTTTTTTCCCAAGCGCCAAGGATTATTTGTTTCCTTGGGGTTTGAAACGAGTCGAAGATTTCCCACGGAGGCACTGGTGGCTCTGCGAGTCGACGCGGATCAGGAGGCTCTCGTCAAGGAGTGTTTGTATCCGTGAGTCGAGGAATTTGCTAGGGATTATTTGTTTCCCAAGCGCCAAGGATTATTTGTTTCCTTGGGGTTTGAAACGAGTCGAGGAGTTTGCTAGGAATTATTTGTTTTCCAAGCGCCAAGGATTATTTGTTTCCTCGGGGTTTGAAACGAGTCGGGAATTTCCCACGGAGGCACTGGTGGCTCTGCGAGTCGACGCGGATCAGGAGGCTCTCGTCAAGGAGTGTTTGTATCTGTGAGTCGAGGAGTTTGCTGAAGACACTGGTTTCTTCAGAGTTGGACTGAACCGTCGAGATTTTGCTTCGTCTTCTGGCGGAGCCTGTTGGGAAAGTACGGTTCCCTCTTTGTTTACGCCCTTGAATTGTATACAGAGATCGATGTGATCTTAACTGTAGGGCCAAAGTTTTGTCAATAATACTTAATGAGGAAATTCTTGAATCGACTGATTTCTGCTTTCCAATTTTAGAGGAGGAACCTTATGAATTTATCGGGTATGGTTGGGATAGATTAGAAGAGATCAATGATCGGGAACCCACAATTTTTGTATCACCTGTTGATATTGTTTCGGAAGAAACATTATGGTGGGAACCTACTTTTTTAGATGATATGAACCTACCCAGTGATGAATGTGAAAAGAAAAAAATCATTTTGGGAGTGAGTGTAAATAATAAGTGTAAAATTGTGGAAAATAATAGGGAGGAAAACAGCATTGAAAATTATTCTTTTATGTCGAGTTTTGAGGAAATTTTTTCGGATGAACTTGATATTTTAGGTGAGTCGGAGTCAGGATCATTTTGGGATCATCCTTTGAACCTTTCTTTTTCTGAACTTTTTGCACATGAACTCCAGTTTTTACAAGAACTTGACTTCGAAACTCCACATATGCTTATTGAACATTCAATTCATTCAGAAAACAACTCATTGACTTCCTCAAAATTTTATCTTCACCTTCAGCGTCTTCTGACCCCTATTTTTTCACGCCCATGCCCTTCACTAACAACTAACATATACATATTCTTTTTCTTCTTCTTCTTTTTATACACATTCTTTTACCAGCCCCTATATTATATAGACAAAATCTTTTTGTGGCTGGTATTAATTTCTGCACTAACCCAGTCTTTTAACTTGTAAATGTTGTAATTAATCTTAGGTTTTTTCCTTTTTTCTTGAATAAAATTCTCACCCTGGTGTCTAAGTCTAGCTACCGGACGTGGAGGCAATGATAAAGACATCGTAAAACTCAGGTTTGGGGGTGAGCACTGCATCATGTGTATATTTTGCATTGCATATATATTAAAAAACCATAAAAATTGAAAAATTTCCGAAAAATATAAAAACTTTTTCGTCATGTTAGCTAACAGGGTAACTTAGATTTTATTCCGAAAGTTTAGTTGATACGTTGGAGATAACTAAATCCTAGGCTTGGGAATTGAAAACCCTAAAAATAACCCTCTTTCTATTTAAACTTGGTAATTATACATCGTTACAGTTTTTTTTGAGAAATAGGTAATCTTTAGTTCAGTTCTTTAGTTAAGTCAAGATGAAGGGAAAGTATTGAAGCTTTACTGAAAGATAAGTCTGAAAAATAGTTTATGTTCTTGAGTCCAAATTTAGAAAGTATATACCCTAAAAAATTGCATATACACGCACCTTGAAACTTGGGATAGTAGAGGATACCTAGAAATACTCTTGCCTGAAAGCCTAGTATGAAAGAAAAATCGGTATTTAAAGCTAAACACCAAAAAAGAGCATCATTGAAAAATATATCCGGTCTTGAAAAGAAAAAGAAAAAGAAAATAAAAAAATAAAAATAAATAAAAAGAGTCAAGACCTGTAGACTGCTATTTGCGCTTTAATGCTCATACATTCAGTAATCGGCTGTCGATGCCTCAAGAAGCATTAATGGTCACATGAAAGGTGTATGAGCAACACCGTCCATCCATTAATGAAAAGAAGTAGTATTAGGTATTAAAGCAAGAGTACTATAGCTTGAACTGAATTCTTAAGCGTAGGGGTGCAAATTTACACACACGTAGGGTATACAATCGATATTTGGAGGAAAGATAAAAACGAAGAATAAGACTTATGTTTCTATAAAGTTGATAAAAATTCCTGACTTGACACCGCACGCTTAGAAGGAAAACTTAGGAGTTACCGGCATCTTTCTAAACTATAAATACGTATAGGATCTAGGGATAAATAGATAGGAGGTGTGAAACATAAGGGTTGAATATTTCTTACTTAGGATGATAGAATTTCTGACTTAGATACTAAACTGTAGGAGTAGAATCGACGTTAACTTATGAAACTAGCTTGACGGGATTTTGTGGGTGTAATCCGCTGAAAACCCTCAGGAGACAACACTCCTCCTACTAGGGACATCTAGAGGTTTAATGGCTTGTTGCACGTGCTCAGTGCAATCGCGTTCCCTGCGAAAGTGAGGCTAGGATTTTTTGTATTGCTCGGGACGAGCAATAGATAAGTTTGGGGTATTTGATCACCACTGAAAATTGCATTTTAATACCGCTCATTCGTTATCTCTTTTGTTATATATCGGTGCTATTAATTAGTGTCTGCTCTGTAATTACAGTTTACAGGTATTCGTGATAAAACAACGGAAACACATTCAAAATCATGGATATATCGTCTATGAGCCAACACTGCAAGCAGACCAGAAAACCGACCGATATCCCAAGAGCTTTTGTAAAATAAATGTGTGCACACACTTTTTGGTCCAACACAATGCATGTTGCACACAACTCTTGGGCAAAGACCATGTGGGGGCAGCCATGGCATGATAGGTTATGCAAGTGGGCATGTGTTGGTGTGATGTGCATTAATGGGCATTGAATGCATAAAGATATGATGTGATTTGAAGTATCTCATTTCCCTCCAATTCTCTGCATACAACCCAGGTGAAATAAGACCAAGCAAACAGCATCAGAGGCTTATTGGAGTGCACACAAACCCACACACCCAATACGAGCCCCACTCCTCGGATTTGACCCGGCGACGAACCCTAAAAATCCGGCGAGGCCGGCCCCACCTCCTCCTGTGGGCCCCATCTTTCTTCTGTGCCTCCCTTGATGCCACGTAGGATTATTTTTATTGTTTATTTATTTCTCTTTTGAGCCTATAAATACAGATCAGTGGGCAAGGGAGAAAGACAACCATGTATATACCTCTTCTCATATTTCTTAGTATATTTGTTTTTGTTTAGCTTGAGGGTGAGAGTGCTTCATCTTGGTTTCTTCTTCTTCTTCCCTCTTGAAGCTCTCTTTGGAGAGCTTCATTAAGGAGGTTGAACAAGTTACCAAACATTGTATCTTGTTCTCAAGTGTTTTTAATATATTGTTGCTTTCTTTTATATACTTGCTTTCTTTTCATTATGCTTAGCTAATTCTTTTATTTTGGTTGTGGTGTGGGTGAGGAAGTGAGATGAAAGGCTTTGCCTCCTCCACCTCTTGATTATGTTTAATGTGCTTAAAATCCATTTTGTGTTAAGGTTGCTAAGCTAGGATATGGTATGATGTGATAAAGAGCTTGACAAACTCTTTGTTTCATATACTATATACCTTCACAAACCCTTAGCAAACTCAACACCAATATCTTTTGCTCTCACTAACCTCTTTGTGTTTTCATTGTTGCGGTATGCTTGCAAAACCTCGTGTTTAGTGTTGATACCCCAAGCGCGGACATACAAATGGTAAGTGACCAAAACGGACTCGTTTCGTGCTTTGCGGCGAATGTCGGACTTTGACGGTTTGTGCTCCGCAACCGCGTTGACAAGTAGTGCTTCATGCCGGAATCAAGGTAAAGCCGGACAACTCATAACTAAGGGAGCGTAGAGGTAAACGTCGCGATTCAAGCTTCCGAACCAAGCCACAACCATTCTTCCCTTACACTTGTTTTCTTGCTCTTCTTGTTTTCATATTGTTCTTATTATTTTTGTGACAACCAACCAATTCATTAATTTGTTAACCTTAAATAACGATACCTAATACTCAATTCCCTGTGGATCGACCCGTGCTTGCCGGCTCGCTACAACGCGCCATGCACTTGCGGTTATAAATATTAAAATGAGAACGATCTCGTGCGCGCATTCTGTTTTCCATAAAAATGCATCCATTTCTAAAACATACGCGTTTGCGCGCGCGGGAGGATTCCCAACACTCATTCTCACAAAAACTTAGCCATTTTAGCTCATGCAAAAGTTCACCTCATTGATCTTCTATGCTTGCTCATTGAGTAAAACAAGTTGAGAGAAAATTGTAGTGACACTTTCATACACTCCCACTCTCCATCGCTAGCGACTTTGGAGCGTCGGTTACCTCGTTCGACGAGGTTGGAGATTGCGCCGTTTCCCTCGGGTGGATCATCGGAGATGGAGGAAGACCGGCAACCAAACATCGTCAAAGGATCACTAGGAGCTTGGAATGAAGACCGAAGGACTCAGATCATCTCGGTATAACCTTTCTAACTCTTAGTTAGCTTGCTAGTTTAGAGTTTAAGGTCGATCCGGAAATCGGGTAGCGGTAGCGCCGGTTTAGAAAAATTTTGTTCCGCATTTTGGCCGCATTTCGACGGCCGGGGCGCTGCCGGAACCCTTCATGGCTCTCCTAGACACAGCGCGATATCAACCCCCAATACCGGGAGAGACGAATCCTGTCTAACTGTCACTGCCTCCAAGTGCTTCGGGACTGCACCCAACTACTACCTGTTTGCACGACTCAATAGAGCCGTAGTAGGGTAGTAATCTAAGAACAGTGGGAACACACTTGAGGCGAAGTGACAGTGTCAAGTCAATGGACTAAGCTGTACTCATGTCACCTGGGAACTGATAACTGACGATAGGTATAATACCAACCAATAGTTCCCAGCAAGTCCTGTCCTGTATACTCGTAACCTAACGAGCACCTGCATACTATCTCCAGTACGACGTACTGATGGCTGTGGGACAGACCACCTCCCCTCCTGGGATGAGAAGCGTATACACTAGTCTACTCTGGAGTATCGATGCCATGTCTCGATAATCCTACGACCAGGGACCTATAAAAGGATATGCTTATAGACTACCCAGCCCCCACTAGTGTGACTGCCATCACAACGCTGGTAGTCAAGCAAAATATCCTAAGGGCTTATCAATATGTATTAGCGATATATCAAAAGAAACATATACACATATTAAGATAGATACAAATCAAGTAGCATACTACCATATTGAGCAAGACTGTTATAAATCTGTGTATATATCCCAAGCTTCCAAAATATAATATACAAACTAGTACTATACAATAATGGCCTCTAGGGCATAACACACTAACACCTAGCTCATGGTTAACTCTCTACAAGGGTTAAGCATGACATGCTTAACCCTTGGTTGCATTTCTAACCTCAACAATAATTCATATGATGAGTTCTTTCTTCTTCTTCTTCTTCCTCTCAAAAAGCTTTCTAGCTTCAATGGAGGTATGAGAAAAAGTGTGAGAAAATCAAATCTAAACTGAGCCTACTTCCTACTTCATAATCCTCTACTACTTTCCATTTAGTATAGAGTGTTTGCTTCACTAATTCTATAATTAGTGAAGAGATAGCTTGGGTTAGTGTCTTCTCGACATAGATCATCTTCGGCCTCGAAGAATTCGAAGCAAGCATGTTCGTTTCCTCATCGGAGCCTCTCTAGAGTCTGGGACTTCTTGATCGCATTGAAGGGACTACTACACGGAGCTAATGAAGTGAAGGACCAGTCTACAAAGGTTGTATTCCTTGCTCACTAGACTTGCAAAGTGTTTGCATTTATATTCCGTCGATTTCTAGTATACGATTTTAGGTTTAAGGTTAGCTAGAACGGCAAAATTTTAATTTGGCATGGACGATACCTCCCGAAAACTTGCTGCCATGCTAGGAAACCCTGCAGTGGTATCAGAGACATGCTAGAAATTTATACGGATTTTGTTAAGATTACGAAACCAAAATACTGCGAAACTTGCAACGCCTAAACCTGCTCTCTGTCAAATTTGAAAAGTTGTCAAAAAAAATTTTAAACAAGTACAGAGTGCTATATGGGATATAACATGAACGCTGACAAAATTTGAGGCATTTTGGAGAAAAAGTGGTCGGCCCTATATACCTAGATTTCGGCCAAATCCGAGCTGTCCCCCCTGAAATTTTGTCTGTGTTGGGTTTTGGTGTTTCAGGTGTTGTTTATTTTGCTAATTTTACATGTGATGTAATCTTACACTATAAGCAATTCAGAGTGTTTCGTATTCGTAGTTTTAACATTGTTTCGGGTGATTCACATATTGTCTAAGCAAAGTTAAAAAGTTCGATCGAATGTCAAAAACCCATTTTTCCAAGTTTAACGTATTCGGAAAAACATGCAAGTAATCCTATGAACCCTCTAGAAGAATGAAACCCTAACTTGACTTTTTTGGATCGTAGAACCGCGGTCAAACCCTAGGGTTTGCCATAGTTCCGTGGCGACATGAGTGAGGCTTGGGTTTGCCCTTCTACGGCTAGTGCGTAGGTACTGTGGCATATTCTGGGTATTACTAAAACTGTGCTCAAGTGTTGAGCTGTCGGGAAATTGTGGGACTTTGATGAATCGATCGAAAAGTTTAACTTCGTCCGGATATTATGTGATAGGATACAATATTTGCAATCTATAAGTAGTTATGAGATAACTAGTTTGAATTTTATAAATCTAGCAGTTCAGTCTCATTTGATCGGTTGCCACGGGATTTTGATGCGATCAAAAGTCCGTCGCAATCACGTAGCGTACGCGGATACTCGTCGGGTAAACTTAATAGATAGCCACGCCCCATAGCCCCGACTAAGTGACTGTTGGAGAACCCTGTCACCAAAAGCATCCGTTCGGATGCTCGCGGCAGCGGTGTTCTGCCTTAGTGCACTTCGTCGACGACATCAGGGGATGCGGCCGTCTACTAAAGTTTCCGACGAGCATTCAATCAGGATGTCGGGAATCTTGTTGAATTGCCCGACTAGATATTGAAAAGTGTTTTCGAGATCGAGACTAAAATGTGGGATTTATAATTGTTAGGGATGCGATGTCTAAGGAATTCATTTGGTTAGGCATGAAATCCGAATATGAGATATTTCGGGTTTATGATGTCTAAGGTGGTTGCGTATTCTAACTGTTGTAGTTTTTCACTTTCTTTTCTGCGAACGTAAGTGTAATATGTGGTGTATCGCCGGTTTCGGTGCTATATATCAACGACAATTGGGATACGCATATTTACTTACGTTGATAACATGTGATGTTATGTGTTGCTGTAATATGTTATATTGGATCGTCGTGATTTAATAGCCGGGGGTTTTATGTGAGATGAGAGTTTTTCATTTTCATTCATGTAAATTTCATTGTATGTAATATTCTTTTATTGGGGCACTTCCGGGTTGAGGATGATGTCACCATTGTATATTATTTACTTTTCTGCATTAGGATAGACCCAAGATGGGAGCACATGTAACCGGGTTCTAGAGTCCAGTGGGAGACCATCACGAGGAGTCAAGACCGGGTCTCCTAACTCTTGAATTGGTAGGGTTGCTTGACGCTCTCGTATGGGTCTAGGGGTGTGGGTTTGGCTATTCATCACGATCGTGGAATCCGTGTTTTATACAGGCTTAAAATATAACCCGAAAATCCTAGTATATCTAATATTTCATATGTTTTTATTCTGCTGCGATATTCTGTGATGTGATCATTGATTATATTGTTAGTTATATATATGCCCTAGAGGCCATTGTTGTACATATGATGTATATTATAGTGGATGCTTGGATATATATAGAGAGGACTTTCTTGCTCGACATGATAGTATGCTATTTGGTTTCACTTTATCCTAACATGTTGACTTGTATTAGTTTACTGTCTTGCTCTCACATATTGATAAAGCCCTTAGGATATGTACTCGACTACTGGGACTATGATGAGATCATACTAGTGGGGCCAGGGTAGTCAATGAGTACATCCTATAACTGTTCCTAGTCAAGGGTGTATCGAGACAGGGCATCGATACACCAGAGTAGACTAGCATATACGCATCTTGACCCATATGATGGGCGATGGATGATCCCATATCCATCGGTGTTTGAAATCAAAGATAGTGTATGGGTGCTCAGTGGAGACTAGGTACACTGAACGGACTCGCCGAGAACTTCTAGATGGATATATACCTATCGTCGGATAGCAGTTCTCCGGTGACACTGGTACAGGTTAGTCTGTAGACCCGAGATCGTCATAGAGCCTTGTGTGATTCCCACTGTACTTTGATTTCCACCTTACCACGTCCAAGAGGGCGTGCAAAACGGTGGCTTTTGGGTACAGTCCCGAATCACATGGAGGCAATGATCGATAGGAGGGGATTCGTCTCTTCCGGTATAAGGAGTTGATGATGTGCTGTGTTCGATTGGCTATAACTGGAAGTCCCTGGCCAGGGCTGATATAGAGTGCTACTGGTAAGTGTTATCAGTAGTTTCTCGACCTGTTATGAGCCTCACATCGACACGACTTATCGGTTACTGGGGTCTGACGTATACCACCCCTAGACTTGATATGCGACCTATCAGATGAAGAGACCGGACTGTACGGTAGTGTTACTGATTGGATTCACAGGAGAATGTACAGGCTTGCTTGTTGATCTTCTGATCGCTCAATACCTGGGTGACTGTTACGTTTAGCTGACCGCTTGCAGCTTGTGGGTGTTTGATATGATCATCACCTACTGCCGGCGTATTGACGATTCTTTAGAGTCCTACACAGAGGTTTCCTGGCTCAGGCAAAACGGAGTAGGAGCACATGTGTGATATGTGCGGGACCGAGAATATTATGATATGAGATATCGTATTCCATTCTCACGATATATGATATCGGCCGGGTATATGTGATATAGCCGGGTCATCGGATCAAGTGTTGATTCGATGAATCAGTACATGTTATATTAGTCGGTTGTATGCGATATAACCGGATTGTCGGATCAAGTGTTGATTAGATAATTTAATGTATAATTATATATGTGATATATTACGTTACATTAACTAATATAAGCTCGCTTTATTGATTCATTTTCTCACCGGATAATACATTGATATATGTGTGATATATGTTAATTGTATTATTTTCTTTTGTTACAAAAATATATTATATATGTGATATATAATATTGTAACAAGTTATGATTACAAATGCAACATGATTTGTAGAGATTAAACAAGTTAGGGTTTGATTTGGGTTAGCATTTGGGTTAGCTTTTTCATGAAGCATCTAGAAGCTTTGTTTTGTTTTAAGCTTAGATATTTTGTGTTGATATTTTGTGAAGATATTTCTTAACCCAACCCAAACCCTTTATCATGGTTTATTCTCTACAATGGTTAAGCCTTTCTTTCTTAACCAAGGGTTCCAATTGTAATCACAACAATAATTTTCTTATATCACAAAAGGATCTTCTTCTTCTTCTTCATTCTCTTGAAAGAAGCTTGCTAGCTTTTTGCATGTGATGAATTAGTGTGAGAAATTGAAAACAAAAGAGAGCTAAATTCCTACTTCATCATCCTCATCTATTCTAGCCACTTAGATTAGGGTGTTCACTTCTCTAATAAGTTGTTTAGTGAAGTGTAAGCTTGGGTTAGAGATTCTTCAAGGTAGATCATCTTAGATCATGAAGACTACAAGCAAGATGCCTCATTTACCTCATGGAACCACTCGAGAGTCGGAATTCATGTTGATCGCAGCGAAGGGACCTCAACACGGAGCTTATGAAGTGAAGGAACGGACTACAAAGGTTGTAATCCTTTTCTCTTTGATGTAAAGTTGTTTACATGCTTTGTTAATCCTAATACTCTAGCAAAGATCCTCGCTTTAGGTTGTTCGGCACTTGGAAATTTTTAATTCGGCATGGTCGATGCCTTATAGACCCTTGTGAGAGTGTCTAGTAACCCTATAGTGGTATCAGAGCCTAACTAGAGCATTAGGCGACGTATAGACGAAATTAAAAGTCCGATCGAACCCCGAAAATCATTTTGGACCCCCTCTCTATAAATTTTTTAAAAAGATGGTTTTTTCCCTATTAAAAATACTCAAAAAATTAAGCAGGTGATTCTATGGATAACTGTGAAAGACGAACCCCTAATTCCTTAAAGTCGCCGCGGAACCGTGGCTATAGCAGGCTTTTGGCGGCGGTTCCGCGGCCGTACTTGGGTATCAGGGGTAGATGTTTCTGGGTAACATCCGTAGGTATTACTACATGCTTCTGGAAATTTTTAATATTACTCAAGTGTTGAGTTTTCTGGAGATCTTTGGAATTCGTTGATTCGATCGGAAAGTTTAACATCGTTTAGTTTTTCGGATAATTTAGAACGTGTTAAAAGGTTCGAACGGATATCAATAACTCAATTTTTCCCCTGTCGGAAAACGTTCAAGTGTTGGATTCTTCCTAAGTTTAAAACTTTCGGGAAATCATGCTAGCGAATCTGTGGACCCTCTAGAAGAACATAACCTTAACTCGATTATGTGACGTCAAAACTGCCACTAAACCCTAGGGTTTGTGGTAGTTTAGCGTTGCCACATGTGAGGCGTTGTTTTGACCCTTCTACGGCTAGTTCATTGGGGCTGTGACATGTTCTGGGATTTTTGAACTCCGCTCAAATGTTGAGCTATTTGGCAAATCTTAGGTATTTGATTATTCGATCGGAAAGTTTAACATTGTCTATTTATCTGGAATGTGATACAATATGTGGAATTCATATAGTTAGGCATGAAATGCGAAGTATGTGATATTTCGGATTTAAGATGTCTAAAGTATTTGTGGATTCCAAATGTTGTAGTTTTACACATTTTTTCTGTGACCGTAAGCATAGTATGTGGTGTATCGCCGGCTTCGTTGCTATACATCAACGACAATCGAGATACACATACTTGCTTACGTTGATGATATGAGATATTATGTGTTGCTGTAATATGTTATATTGGATCGTCGTGTTCTGAATAGCCAGGGGTTTTATGTGAGATGAGGGTTTTAATTTTCATTCATGTAAAATTCATTTGTATGTAATATTCTTTTATTGGGGTACTTCCGGGTTGAGGATGATGTCACCATTGTATATTATTTATTTTTCTGCATTAGGTAGACCCGGGAGGAGAGCACAAGTAACTGGGTTCTAGGGTCCAGAGGGAGGCCATCTCGAGGAATCGAGACCGGGTCTCTTAACCCTACAATTGGCAGTGTTACTTGCCACTCTTGTAGGGGTCTTGGGATGTGGGTTTGGCTATTCATCGCGACCGTGGAATCCGTATTTTATACAGGCTCGAAATAAAATACGGACGTCCTAGTATATCCAATATTTCATATGTTATCTTCTGCTGCAATGTTCTGTGATGAGATCATATTACTGCCTGAGACGAATTCTTATACTATATATGATGATATATAAATATTACTGCTTTCGTTTCTTCTGTGATGCTTAGGAAGCATAAATGATGGGATTTATTAATGAGATTAATAAAAAGTAAGAAACCTAAAAGATGTTATAGAATCAAAACTTTATAAAAAGGGTAGCTACAGTTTTACTTTGCATAGTGGTATATATGATATACCCTGCACCTTATTCGATGAGGAAAGAGCCGAGATCCCTTCACCGGGAGTGACCACTTTGGCGAAACTAGAAAAGCCTCAAAAACACTCCTTTTCAAAATCACTTGTTTCTACAACGATATCAAGTTCATTACGCTCATGTTTTCTGAAAAACCTGCGTAGCCCTCCGTCATTTCAGATAAGTACTACTTAGTATTCGTGCTATGTTTATTGACTATGTTAAGGCGTAGTGTGCGGTAGCTAATTAGTGCTTATCTGTTACAACATGAGATATGATTGGATTAGGGTAGTTGTACGACTTTGTTGACTATGTTAAGGGTCGTACAGGTGGGTTTAATTCAATCAGAAAATGACGGGTTGAACTTGGCTAGCAATTATGATTTGTTGACTATGTTAAGGTCATTAGTTGCTAAGGGCAAAAGCATTATCGGGAATTTCAATTGTTGAAATTTGCAATGAGATTGCATACCTCCTATGAGATAGTTGGATCCTGATACCCACTGCGAGTAAAAGTTACTCCTAGGAGAATTTTACACAGGACAATTAGCCGATCAAGTAGGTGACTAGAAAGGTGTTAATGGGGTTATGCCTATGGAAAAACGAGGTTTATTTTAATTAGGTCCGTGCGAAAGCACGGGAAACCTCCATCAAAGTACCAACACTGGCCTGGCTGAAAAATTGGCGAACTTGTAAGGTGTAATTAATCCCGGCTAGTTTTTCCATTTAGGGTTTGAAGGAAGATTTGATAAAAACAGTGGGAGACATCCTGATTAGATAAGATAATAACCAATCTAATCTTGTAAGATCATACGTTAAAGTGTTTTCTTCTCTCTCTCTCCAGGTAGCAACCATGTCACGCCTTAATCAAGATAATAATATGGATGTATTGACTGAACCCGCTTATTATATTAAGCAGGGGAACGTTGGTCCCGTTCTTTCTTATAAGTGTTATAAAACTGAGCAGAAAATTGGAGTATATCTGGATTCTCACACCGTCCAAATGAAGAACAAGCATGCTGATGCATCTTCTTCAGGTGTGTTAGTCATTGAGAACTGTTTCTCAGTTCACTCTACGTCCTGGGTATTAGATACCGGATCGGGATCCCACATATGTAATATGTTACGTGGACTACGTAAAGGTAGAGAACTGGGAATGGGTGATCATTCCGTAACAGTAGGGAATGGTGCAAATGTTGCAGCCAAAGCCGTTGGCGAATATCACCTAGTATTACCAAATGGTAATACATTGGTTCTGAACGAGTGCTATTACATTCCGACCCTGATATGCAATATTATATCAGTTTCTTTATTGAATAAAGAAGGATATAATTTTGTAGTACAGGATAATGTTATGAACATATTCCTGAATCAAAAGTTGATAGGATCAGGATCGTTAAATAATGACATGTGCGTTCTCAACCAAACTACAGTACTTAATGTACAAAACGCACACAAGAGGAAGAGTTCAGAAATGAACGAATCCTTCTTGTGGTATTGTAGACTAGGTCATATCAATGTGACACGGCTAGCTAAATTACATAAGGATGGATATTTGAATTCATTCGAATTTTCATCTT
Organism: Agapanthus africanus; assembly: GCA_030015575.1. NCBI lineage: Eukaryota > Viridiplantae > Streptophyta > Magnoliopsida > Asparagales > Amaryllidaceae > Agapanthus > Agapanthus africanus. Next base: position 809,768,405 of record CM057338.1, read on the forward strand.
ATAACACTTGCCAGTCATGTCTCAAAGGAAAAATAACCAAAACTCCGTTAAGTGGACACGGAGTAAGAGTTACAGAACTCTTGGGGCTGATACATAGTGATGTATGTGGACCCATTTATTGGTATGAGATTTTGCGTGTGAGAGCTTTTAAAAGATGAATCAAAAATTATTGACCGCAAACAAGAACGGCGTCGTTTGGTAGTTAGCCGGTTGAGTACGGGTCGGTCCACAGGGAGATGGATTCCTTATCTTTATGTTCTAACGAGTTAAGTCCAAAAATAAATGGTGTTTTTATTTTAAGATCTAAGAGTTCATTTTTATGATTTTAATTTACCAACTACGGCAGATAAATAAAATTAACATTTACGGCAGATAAATAAAATTTATAACTATGGCAGAAAAGAAATTTATATTAGGGCAGAAAAGAAATTAAACTAAGGCAAGATAAAGAAAACTTACTTCTTTATTGATGCACTCTTTGACGATTACATTGAATTGAAAATCTAAGATCTGGAATTTAAAAGAGGCATCTCTAAAGAGGCACCCAAAAGGAGGCACGCTCCAAAAAGAGCTGTAGGGTTCCTATTTATAGAAAATAGAAACCCTAGGGTTTACATCTGATCCATATCTAGAATTACAAAAATACCCTTAAGAAAACCGAGTCAATGCACCGACGCACCAACACGGACCGACGCGCACCGCACGTGCACAGCACGGCCGCGGATCCACAGCCATAAGCATGGTTTGGCCGCGGTTCCGCGGCCATATGGTGGTCTTGATGCATAATTTCTTCAGGGCTTCATTCTGTTGCTTTTTCCTTCTATTTTCTTCACTTGGTTCTTCAGAATGTCTTCTAGTTTCTTCCAGATTTCCACAGTCCAAAATGTTGTGGACTTTTACCGTTCGCTTCATGTTGAAGTCTTGAATCTTCCGCTGCCTTTGTACTTTGTGAAATTGTTCATTGATCTTCGTTTGTTCTTCAAACTGTAGGCATGATAAAGATTCTTCTATTTTTTGGTCGTAGTCTCACTTTTGTAACGTCTTTTCATCATTTTCACTGTTTTGTTCTGAGAACGTGTAACCTGCAACTATTCAACAGACATGGATCAAAAGCACCTATTTATTTGTAAAATGATTAAGAATAGGGAATATAATAATGAAAAATTATGATATGAACAAATACTCCCAAACTTATGTTTTGCTCGTCCTCGAGCAAAACTAGTTTTATTCTCGAAAAAAGCCTAACCTCACTTTCGCAGGGAAACGCGATTGCACTGAGCTCGTGCAACAAGCCGTTAAACCTCTAGGTGTCCCTAGTAGGAGGAGTGTTGTCTCCTGAGGGTTTTCAGCGGATACTACCCACAAAATCCGATCAATTTAGCCTGTTGACTTTCATTCTTAAATTCGGTGTTCTAGCAAGAAATTCTATTATCTTTAACTTAGAAATCATCAACCCATATTTTTCACACTCACTTATCATTTAACTTAAGATCGTATATGTTCTGCAAATTTATTAAGCTTTCAGAATCTTTTGAATTTTCCTTCTAAGGTTCCATCTAAACTTAGAAATTTTTATCACCTATACTGAAGGTATAAGCCCTATCTTTCATTCATATCTCTAATCCAAACCTGTCATGACCCGAAAGTACGGAACGTGACCGGCACTTAGATTACGAAACGTCTAGAGGCGCAACGTAACCTAAGTAAGCCGAAGCCCAGAAATCTAAACCATATAAAAGCAAAAGAACTAAAAGAAAACATGAAGAAAACAAGTTTAAAAACATCAACAAATTTTCCCAAAAATTTCGGCAGAGTCTCCTCTATAAAAACTGGCCCCAAACGGATACAACAAGTATAATATACATAAATAATAAAAAGCATCCCTAAACGGGAGCTAGCTCAACGCCAACAGGCGGAAACAACCACAACAAGCACAATAATATACAACGCCAAAGGGCGAGGCTCAAAACTCAAAAGAAAACAAATCCACCAAATCAGAATAATACATGCGCGACTCTAAGGTCGAAATAAAAGACTGGACCAATAATCTATCAAATAATACAAGTTTGGTTGATGGAGCTTTCTAGATACAAATGAAATAATAAAAATACAACGGCGGTTCAGATACAAATGAACCAACCTACCGTGCAAATCACCAGAAATGAAAATGATGTGCCAGCAACTGCCAAGGGAAACCTGTACATCGAACCTGTAATAAATTGGCACAACGGGGGTGAGTTGCCAACTCGTGAGTAGAAGACATCTACGAAAAGAAATCGAATGCACGACGCTATCCTAGGTCATAAAATAATACACTACTATATCCTAATCATCTAGTAATAGCAGGGTAACAACTACGTGTAAATACAGATACTCCGTGCTCGTGTCAGTGCCTCATATAATACTATGTCATATGAATGGATATGCATGCACCATGAATATAAAATAATCAATCCTGAAATCCAGATATATCTGTATAAGAAATCTTTAGCTGTTATCATAGTAAAATATGTATAGGAATCTGAAATCTCAATAATGAAATCCATGGAAATCCGTGTCAAGCATCGACACAAACATGTAAATCTCAAGCCTCATAGTCTCAATACCTCGGGCTCCGTCAGTCTGGATCGGCCCATATCATCAAATCTCACTACAATGGTCGGTATCCTCCGGATATCCGCCGCGCTAGACATCACCGGTAGGTAGCCTTCCCCTGCCAGGCTCATCGTCTACAACTCGATCTTCTTGCCCCGGGGTACCATACCGGGCCCACCATGTACCCGAGACGGTTCATCCACTCCTCAAATCGGGTCTCGAAATCCATCAGAAAACATGAAATCTCATGGTGGACGACACATACATCACGAGAAAACCGCATCTTATATTTAAAAAAGAGAGGAGGAGAGAGAGAAGTTTTTATATATTCTTGCGGTTTTCCCCAAAATCCAGAAATCTCATAGAAACCCAAATCTCAAAATCATGAGTAAGTATATGATAAGTGTCAGCATATGCCCATAATACTGCATGATAACATGAAAATATGAATGCATGAATGTCTAAGTGATAAATATCATGTCTATACTAACATCAGAAAGTAATCACAATATTATATCGGTCTAGTTGTTAACTGATTCTATCAATAAAAGATAATATGATCTAAAGTGTACGTGACATAGCAATTACCGATGATGATGTGTGTGAGCCGGCAAATAAGTGTGCGTGGAATATGTGCATCATCGGTAATGGTGCTGGTGTCCTAACAGGTAAGGTTTATACTGATTATAGCAACATATGTAAGAACATACACCATGATGATTACAGTATGAATGAAAAGACAAATGTGCATTATCCACTCCTCTGCGATATACGAGTACAACTACCACTATATGAATCAAACCTAAACTAGGGTCCATCTAACCTCCTAAGGAACTAAACCTAAGAAACTAGTCAATAAGAAACAAGAGTCTACCTAAGGTATGAATCAATATTTCTAATAGTCGGCGATCCAGCCTCAATAGCGTCACGTACGTAGTACGGCTTCCTCGAATCCAGAGTGCGGATCAATCATCATATCTATGCCTCGTACGGTAAAATCCATCGTACGGCATCCCAATATCGGGGTACGGGTCAAGTATCTCCTAGGTGTCTCATCATTCGTATAATGTCATCATCAACACATCTCATGATCAAGGTGCTAAACTGTAATCGCATACATCAATCATATATCATTGCCATCATAATATGCATCATTAGTTTATCCTCAGAAATATCATGTCATATGTATCATATTGTGATTAAGTCATACTGATATCATATCGTCATCAAGTCACACCTATATGATATCAACATCAGGTCACACCTATATGATATCGAAATCAAGTCATACATATCCCATATCGTGATCAATCACAAGTTACAGTCCGGGTACTATTTTAGAGTCCCATGTACCTCAATATCATCACCACCCATTATAATTTATGTACGTGTTCATTATCTCATTCTCTAATGATCCGCTAACACTTAATACGACTGTATAGCCAAGAATCACGGCATCAAGCCCAGTTATACTATTTCATCATACCTCAGATATCATATCACATCAATGAATCCCATATACGTGTTGTGTGTGTATATATATATATATATATATATATACTTAGTCCTATATATATACACACACATACACGTGTACACTATGTCGAGTTTCAGTGTGTGCAGGTGTGTGTTTCTATCTGAAACCTACGAACCTCTTCAAAGATATTCATCCTCTGATATGGTCTTCCTAAATCAGTCTAATCCAGCCTAGGGTCATTACTAGGGTCCTACACATTAAGAATCTAGGGTCACATCTAGTTTCCTAATAACAATACGTACTATCCCTATTCTACGTTGCGGGGGTGCTAAACGCCATCCACCCGACTTCCCCCCGTAGATATGCATCTACTCACCTGGTCCATGTCTGCCGAAGACGGTGTCGCCATCCTCCTCTTCATCGCCCGCAGTCCACGTGAGGGGTACCTAAACGCAAACATACAAATAGCATCGTAAACTGAATCACATACAAAAGTCAAAAAGACGCAATGAACCAGCATAGGTTAAAACCTATGTCCCGTCCACGCAAAAGAACCAAATATCGCTCGATATCGGCGTACAAACTCCGATGGATCGAGATAAACATCAACAAATAACTCGTAGTTTTAAAACACATTACTTATATTATAAAACATGATTAAATCCATCGAAACCCTAAAATCCATCAAACCGTCCAATTTCGTAAAACCCGAAAATGCCAATTTACCGTTTTTCATCAAAACTTGACATTTAAATGAAACCAATGGTTATAAAACTCATTAAATAGCATAACTAGACTATACAAACCATTACTATATTTTTATTACACAAATTTGTATTAATTTGAAATTTCTAGTTTGCAACCTTTAACAATTTTCAACATTTTTCAAGCAAAATACCACAATTCCACCACAAAACATGATTTTGCATGAATTAATGTATTAAACCACAATTCATGATGATAATGATTTAATGAAACCATAAATTATATTTTTAATCTCATTTATTTAGGAATTTCTAAAATCTAGTTTACAAAATAGCAAATTTTTATCACAATTTATCAATTATCAATAGAAACTAGCAATCAATTTAAGTTTCCATTCCACCAACAAGTTAATACCCTTATTAAGACCACAATCTAGTGTTACAAATATTAATTGAAATTTTATTTCACCAAAAATTATGTTTTATAGAAACCCAGTTAGCAAAATTCCTAATTTAAACAATTTTAAATGAAAAATTTACAATTCAACAACCATGCAAGATTTTCCAATTCTAAAAGTGTTAAACTAACTATTATAACCCTGATTAATTAATAAAAATTATAACTTGAATTTACAAACCCTAACTTGAATTTTAAAAAATTGAACATAGAATTAATTCATTAAATCTAAACATGCTTAAAAGAAACATCTAATAACAAATAAACAAAAGAAGGAAATTTATACCTCCAAAATATGAAATCGAAACAAGAAAATGAGCCTCCAAAATGCATGATTTCCATCTCCAAAATCCATATAAAAATGAGCAAGGAATAAAGGGTATGAAATAAATAGGATTTTGTGGATTTTTATTGAATTTTTTGATGTATTTTTGATGAATTTTTGTAATAAAAATGAAGTGGGAAATGGGGGGTTGCCATGAGAGTGTGGCCGGCCAAGCAAGGGAGAGAGGGAGAAAGAGAAAAGAGTTTCATGAGTTGTGTAGAAACTTCATCAAATAATATCTCACTTAATGTCTTTTCATGAATTTCTTCATTTTCTTTTATTTCTTTACTATAGCAACTCAAGAAAGCTCTAGAAAAATGGAAAAATTTACAAATAAATTTTGCATGATACACACTAAATTCTAATATGCCATGGTTCATTTTTACAAATTAAAATCATTCAAATTTGTAATTTACACTAATTTAGTGTAAAAATAAAGCTTATGTTAATATTTAAAATAATTAATTTAGGAAAAATATTTAATTAAACTAAAAATTTATAACTGGCTACATAAATACCATTTACTAGTAATTACATAATTAAAATAGGTATTTTTGAAATTATAATGAAAAACAATCACGGTTTAGTTTTACGAAAAATACATTTTACTTTACCGAAATTCATAAAATTCACTTAAACAATTTTATTCATTTAATTATTTATTTAATTATTTTTAAAACGTTACAATCTTCTCCCCTTTAAGAAATTCGGTCCCCGAATTTAAATTAAAACTCCCCCTCCAAATATTAAAATATTTAGCAAACACTCAAATCGTCGGGGCTCCGAAATCATCAATACATAACTAAAATCAACTCCGTCAAGCATAACGCAATCATCGGAGTTATGGCGAGAATAAAATATCAAAACCCAGTATAAAAACCATCATAATATACATCAATCTATAACTTATATATAGTTCGCATCCTAGTAAAATTGCCTAAACATCATAATAAAGAAGCATACAAAAACCCCTCTTGAAAATCGCCGTGCAATGCACGTGTCACGGCATAAGTAGCGGACGTTTAATTTTTAAAAAAAATAGCTATATATATATATATATATATCTTTTATTTAACATACACGTCCCGCCTGGTTACTAAATCAAATAATAATGATTATGAAAACATACTGCTCAAACTGAAATCAATCCCAATCACATCAATAAAATATCATGTGCGTCCGGTGCGCACTGAAATCGAAACCAAATACAGATACCACGAATACACACAACAACAAAACTAAGTGCAACAGGTGTGCACCAAAAACATCTGTCAAGTGCAACGGGCGTGCACGACTCAATATCAGGTGTATCTAATCTGCACAAAACCCCGATTTAGTGCATCTGGTGTGCACAAAATCGCATCAAGTGCGCCAAGTATGCGCAAGAATCCTAATCAGGTGCACATGGTGCACGAAAACATACATCGAATATCAAAATCAAAATCACAGCACAAAAATGCATGAAAACTAGGTCGAAACATATGTCAAAATCATGTGTAACCCCTATGCACGAAATCAAATCAAAAATCTCAAAATATATAAAACCAAATCATGTGTACTGGGTGTGTACTAAACAACATCAATACAACTGATATATGAAACACAAATAGAATGAAATGAAGGTACACACATGAAATACCAATCGTAGAACAAAGTTCTCAAAATACCAAAATCCAATCAACGAAAATATGAAATTCAAATCACTAAATCACAATCGTAAACACTATCGTCAATGTCTGCCTCTTTCCTCTGATGTCGATTGCTTCGAACTCGTCTCTTCGTAGCTGTGCTAACTGTGCTACCCACGGCAATACTCATATCTAGAGTCTCCCACGTAGTCGATCCCTTCACTTGATATCCGGACTACATTAAACTTTTCGATCGATCCATCAAAATCCCATAATTCCCCGAGAGCTCAACACTCAAGTACAGTTTAAAAATATTCGGTACATACCCCAGCATCGATGATCCAGCCGTAGAAGGGCAAACCCAAGCCTCACTAATGGCACCGCGGAACTGCCGTAAAACCTAAGGTTCAAGGGCGTTCTCGTGGTCATTATGTCGAGTTAGGGTTTCATTCTTCTAGAGGGTCCATCGAAATACCTGCATATTCTTCCGAATACCTTAAACTTGGGAAAATGGTTTTCTGATAATAGTTCGAACCCTTTAACTTCATCCGGACGACATATGAATACCCTTCGTCCGCACGCTAAGAAATGCTTCAATCCTCAAGAATAAACGATACCCTAATGGTTATCGCATTCGAGCCGCAGCTCCCTCTGCCCGTGGTAACAGAAACCACCACCATCCGACATCGACGAAGATAGATCAAAGGAACGAATGAAATACGGTGCAAACAATGTACATCCTAAGGCTCCTTAAGCAGAGTAGCGTATCGTAAGTATGCCGCGGACCATACCCACGGTACGTTACTCTACCTAAATCGCCTACTCCATCAACCAAGGGTCACCTAGACTTATACAAGGTTAAACCTAGCGCTCTGATACCAACTTTGTCACGACCCAAAAGTACGGAACGTGACCGGCACTTAGATTACGAAACGTCTAGAGGCGCAACGTAACCTAAGTAAGCCGAAGCCCAGAAATCTAAACCATATAAAAGCAAAAGAAGTAAAAGAAAACATGAAGAAAACAAGTTTAAAAACATCAACAAATTTTCCCAAAAATTTCGGTAGAGTCTCCTCTGTAAAAACTGGCCCCAAACGGGTACAACAAGTATAATATACATAAATAATAAAAAGCATCCCCAAACGGGAGCTAGCTCAACGCCAACAGGCGGAAACAACCACAACAAGCACAATAATATACAACGCCAAAGGGCGAGGCTCAAAACTCAAAAGAAAACAAATCCACCAAACCAGAATAATACATGTGCGACTCTAAGGTCGAAATAAAAGACTGGTCCAATAATCTATCAAATAATACAAGTTTGGTTGATGGAGCTTTCTAGATACAAATGAAATAATAAAAATACAACGGTGGTTCAGATACAAATGAACCAACCTACCGTGCAAATCACCCGAAATGAAAATGATGTGCCAGCAACTGCCAAGGGAAACCTGTACATCGAACCTGTAATAAATTGGCACAACGGGGGTGAGTTGCCAACTCGTGAGTAGAAGACATCTACGAAAAGAAATCGAATGCACGACGCTATCCTAGGTCATAAAATAATACACTACTATATCCTAATCATCTAGTAATAGCAGGGTAACAACTACGTGTAAATACAGATACTCCGTGCTCGTGTCAGTGCCTCATATAATACTATGTCATATGAATGGATATGCATGCACCATGAATATAAAATAATCAATCCTGAAATCCAGTTATATCTGTATAAGGAATCTTTAGCTGTTATCATAGTAAAATGTGTATAAGAATCAGAAATCTCAACAATGAAACCCATGGAAATCCGTGTCAAGCATCGACACAAACATGTAAATCTCAAGCCTCATAGTCTTAATACCTCGGGCTCCGTCAGTCCGGATCGGCCCATATCATCAAATCTCACGACAACGGTCGGTATCCTCCGGATATCCGCCGCGCCAGACATCACCGGTAGGTAGCCTTCCCCTGCCAGGCTCATCGTCTGCAACTCGATCTTCTTGCCCCGAGGTACCATACCGGGCCCACCATGTACCCGAGACGGTTCATCCACTCCTCGAATCGGGTCTCGAAATCCATCAGAAAACATGAAATCTCATGGTGGACGACACATACATCATGAGAAAACCGCATCTTATATTTTAAAAAGAGAGGAGGAGAGAGAGAAGTTTTTATATATTCTTGCGGTTTTCCCCAAAATCCAGAAATCTCATAGAAACCCAAATCTCAAAATCATGAGTAAGTATATGATAAGTGTCAGCATATGCCCATAATACTGCATGATAACATGAAAATATGAATGCATGAATGTCTAAGTGATAAATATCATGTCTATACTAACATCAGAAAGTAATCACAATATTATATTGGTCTAGTTGTTAACTGATTCTATCAATAAAAGATAATATGATCTAAAGTGTACGTGACATAGCAATTACCGATGATGATGTGTGTGAGCCGGCAAATAAGTATGCGTGGAATATGCGCATCATCGGTAATGGTGCTGGTGTCCTAACAGGTAAGGTTTATACTGATTATAACAACATATGTAAGAACATACACCATGATGATTATAGTATGAATGAAAAGACAGATGTGCATTATCCACTCCTCTGCGATATACGAGTACAACTACCACTATATGAATCAAACCTAAACTAGGGTCCATCTAACCTCCTAAGGAACTAAACCTAAGAAACTAGTCAATAAGAAACAAGAGTCTACCTAAGGTCTGAATCAATATTTCTAATAGTCGGCGATCCAGCCTCAATAGCGTCACGTACGTAGTACGGCTTCCTCGAATCCAGAGTGCGGATCAATCATCATATCTATGCCTCGTACGGTAAAATCCATCGTACGGCATCCCAATATCGGGGTACAGGTCAAGTATCTCCTAGGTGTCTCATCATTCGTATAATGTCATCATCAACACATCTCATGATCAAGGTGCTAAACTGTAATCGCATACATCAATCATATATCATTGCCATCATAATATGCATCATTAGTTTATCCTCAGAAATATCATGTCATATGTATCATATTGTGATTAAGTCATACTGATATCATATCGTCATCAAGTCACACCTATATGATATCAACATCAGGTCACACCTATATGATATCGAAATCAAGTCATACATATCCCATATCGTGATCAATCACAAGTTACAGTCCGGGTACTATTTTAGAGTCCCATGTACCTCAATATCATCACCACCCATTATAATTTATGTACGTGTTCATTATCTCATTCTCTAATGATCCGCTAACACTTAATACGACTGTATAGCCAAGAATCACGGCATCAAGCCCAGTTATACTATTTCATCATACCTCAGATATCATATCACATCAATGAATCCCATATACGTGTTGTGTATATATATATATATATATATATATATATATATATATATATATACACCTAGTCCTATATATATATACACATACACGTGTACACTATGTCGAGTTTCAGTGTGTGCAGGTGTGTGTTTCTATCTGAAACCTACGAACCTCTTCCAAGATATTCATCCTCTGATATGGTCTTCCTAAATCAGTCTAATCCAGCCTAGGGTCATTACTAGGGTCCTACACATTAAGAATCTAGGGTCACATCTGGTTTTCTAATGACAATACGTACTATCCCTATTCTACGTTGCGGGGGTGCTAAACGCCATCCACCCGACTTCCCCCCGTAGATATGCATCTACTCACCTGGTCCATGTCTGCCGAAGACGGTGTCGCCATCCTCCTCTTCATCGCCCACAGTCCACGTGAGGTGTACTTAAACGCAAACATATAAATAGCATCGTAAACTGAATCACATACAAAAGTCAAAACGACGCAATGAACCAGCATAAGTTAAAACCTATGTCCCGTCCACGCAAAAGAACCAAATATCGCTCGATATCGGCGTACAAACTCCGATGGATCGAGATAAACATCAACAAATAACTCGTAGTTTTAAAACACATTACTTATATTATAAAACATGATTAAATCCATCGAAACCCTAAAATCCATCAAACCGTCCAATTTCGTAAAACCCAAAAATGCCAATTTACCATTTTTCATCAAAACTTGACATTTAAATGAAACCAATGGTTATAAAACTCATTAAATAGCATAACTAGACTATACAAACCATAACTATATTTTTATTACACAAATTTGTATTAATTTGAAATTTCTAGTTTGCAACTTTTAACAATTTTCAACATTTTTCAAGCAAAATACCACAATTCCACCACAAAACATGATTTTGCATGAATTAATGTATTAAACCACAATTCATGATGATAATGATTTAATGAAACCATAAATTATATTTTTAATCTCATTTATTTAGGAATTTCTAAAATCTAGTCTCACAATTTATCAATTATCAATAGAAACTAGCAATCAATTTAAGTTTCCATTCCACCAACAAGTTAATACCCTTATTAAGACCACAATCTAGTGTTACAAATATTAATTGAAATTTTATTTCACCAAAAATTATGTTTTATAGAAACCTAGTTAGCAAAATTCCTAATTTAAACAATTTTAAATAAAAAATTTACAATTCAACAACCATGCAAGATTTTCCAATTCTAAAAGTGTTAAACTAACTATTATAACCCTAATTAATTAATAAAAATCATAACTTGAATTTACAAACCCTAACTTGAATTTTAAAAAATTGAATATAGAATTAATTCATTAAATCTAAACATGCTTAAAAGAAACATCTAATAACAAATAAACAAAAGAAGGAAATTTATACCTCCAAAATATGAAATCCAAACAAGAAAATGCGCCTCCAAAATGCATGATTTCCATCTCCAAAATCCATATAAAAATGAGCAAGGAATAAAGGGTATGAAATAAATAGGATTTTATGGATTTTTATTGAATTTTTTGATGTATTTTTGATGAATTTTTGTAATAAAAATGAAGTGGGAAATGGGGGGTTGCCATGAGAGTGTGGCCGGCCAAGCAAGGGAGAGAGGGAGAAAGAGAAAAGAGTTTCATGAGTTGTGTAGAAACTTCATCAAATAATATCTCATTTAATGTCTTTTCATGAATTTTTTCATTTTCTTTTATTTCTTTACTATAGCAACTCAAGAAAGGTCTAGAAAAATGGAAAAATTTGCAAATAAATTTTGCATGATACACACTAAATTCTAATATGCCATGGTTCATTTTTACAAATTAAAATCATTCAAATTTGTAATTTACACTAATTTAGTGTAAAAATAAAGCTTATGTTAATATTTAAAATAATTAATTTAGGAAAAATATTTAATTAAACTAAATATTTATAAGTGGCTAAATAAACACCATTTACTAGTAATTACATAATTAAAATAGGTATTTTTGAAATTATAATGAAAAACAATCACGGTTTAGTTTTACGAAAAATACATTTTACTTTACCGAAATTCATAAAATTCACTTAAACAATTTTATTCATTTAATTATTTATTTAATTATTTTTAAAACGTTACAAAACCCCAATCATATACCCCTATGTGTGTGTATGTATCACCCCTACACTTGGAAATTCAATTCAAGCTATCATACTCTTTTACTATTCCAAGTTTCAAGGTTCGTGTTTGTGCAACTTATAGGGTATATATTTTCAGAATTTAGACTTAAGCTTAGGAATTATTTTTCAGACTTACACTTCAATAAAAATTTCTATACTCTTCCCTTATTTTGACTTAGCCCAAGAAGTGAACTCAAAATTTGCCTATTTCTAAGTAAAATACAAAGACATATATTTTCTACCGTTAAATTTTAAGAAAGGTTATTTTTAGGGTTTTTAATTTACTAAGTCTGGGATCTAGTTTTTCCTAGCTAGTTATCTTTCTTGTCAAACTCAAGTCAATTATGGCCAAAATTGAATTTTTCAATTTTTATAATCTTTCAAATTTCTCAATTTTTTATGGGTTTTAAAATAAGTATGCAAATGCAAAAATATACATATGAATGCGAAGGAAGAAAGCTTACCGAGCATACCCCCAAACTTAAACTTGACAGTGTCCTCACTGTCAGGCTACACCAAGAGGGTCAAAATTGTCGGCATTCCCCTGTTTATTTTTTTATTTTTTTTATTTTTTTTTTAACAGAAATATATATATATATATATATATATACAAAAAGGTCCCCCCGAAACTTAAGTGAAATAGTGTTTCCACTGTTTAAACGTTAAAGTTTAGAGTTAGGGGGAGAAAAACATAGTATCAAGCTATACAAGGCCTTAAACAGGCCAAAGATTAGCACCAACCATTCAAAAAATTTATCGTTATAATGGTGTGGTTGGTGAAAGAATGGAGTGTAGAGGAAAGAAATAAGAAACACACGAGACCGTATGGGAAGAAAGGTGGAATATGGTCTTGGTATATTAGGAGAAGAATGGCGGAAGAGAGAAAGAAGTGTAGTACGAACTTGAGGGTGTAAATCGAGTGAATAAATTAGTGTAAATTGTGATGACCGATGTGTTAAAAGCGATTGTGCTAATCTATCAACCCGTCGAGAAATGGGGTCAAATCCCTCAAGATTCGCGAGAAAACATGGGTACGTTGAAATTGGCAAACCAGACATTGGAAATGGAAGCATGACGAATTCTTGCACGGTCGAAACGATCGAAAGGATGAAGGGGAGTGATTTAGGAAGGGTCTCATTCTCACCTAAGTAAGCATATGTAAAGTGAGACGGCAACAGCGTGAGTTCGAGTTTCAAAGGTGAAACAATTAAAGGTGAAATTGGTGAAACTGTCTCGAACTCGAAGGATTCCATCAATGGTTCGAAATTATTGTCAACAACCGAGTCTGATAGTTCAACTAACTCATCTAAAAATTCAAAGGACTCAAACTCGGGCGGTGAGTCTTCAAAATCATCCGAAGAAGTGAAACACTCGTAATCGTTATCGGTTGTGAGAACTGTGTCAGATTTAAAGAGGAACGCACTAGTGGCGTCAAAACTACTGTGATCAAACAGAAATTTTTCAAGCTCACAGTCCTCCTGCGTGATCTCTTGCGTGGTCGGAACGATGGAAAGGATGAAGGGGGGTGATTAAGGAAGTATAACAGTTAAAGGTTCAGGAGGATGAATTGGAAAATCCGACTCATTAAACAAAACCGGTTCATCCTCAATACTATCCTCAATACTCTCCTCACTACGATCCTCATAATTCTCCTCAAAAGTTATCCCATCCATGCAATTATCATCAAAATCAAGACGCATATGAAGTTCGAGAGAAACATTTAATGATTCGGGATGATGAATTAGAGAGAAAAATTCAGTCAAATCTGCGGGTTCATCATCCAAAATATTCCCTGCGTCAATATCCTTAATCAAGTGAAAATCAATTTTTTTGGACACCTCATCAAAAGCATGGATATTTATCAATTCAGATTCTAGATTGGAGGTGTAGAAGTTGAAAGGATTGGTGATGGTTTCACTCGAAAGGGACCCTTCACAATCTGGCAAATCAAGCACTACAAAGTCGCACAACTCATTAAACGTTTTATTTTCAACTGGTGAATCATTTGGGACACTTGATTGATATTCAAAACCGGAGTTGTGGGATTCAATTGGTGATGGATAGGTTTGATTTGGAAGGGTGCACAGCTCACTCTCTCCACTTAAATTCTCAATCTGTCCAACCGCCTCATCATACATTGAAATTTTTGGAGCTAGTTAGAAACTAGCTACCGGTTCACTAGGTTGTCTTGATGAATTAAGGGCGGCAATGGACGCATCCAGATTCCTCATCTGTTGGTTTGTTGCTACAATATAAGCTTCCAACGACTGTTCCAGACTAGACATGGGTTGTGAAGGGGTTTCAGTAAAAGATTCAAAGTTGTTTGGATACATTAAACTCCCAAATGGTTGTGTAGAAGCAATGTCTAGGGAAGGTGCGAAGGTCGGGTAAGACTGGTAGGAATTGAATGGTTGGACAGGAGTAGGATCGAAATTTGGATAAAAAGGTGAATGGACTTGTTGATCCCAAGAACTGGAAGTGTTGAAAGGAGTGAAAGATCGGTTACGAGATTGTTCAATATGTTCAGCAATAGACATTGGTTTCGGAGTTACAACAGAACTCGAAAAAGGAGTATCAACGTAAGAAGATGGTGAAGGTTGAAATGGTTGACACAAAGTGGATTGCGGAGTCGAACTATTTCTCCTAGACGCTTCTATTCGTTCTTTCAAAGAAATTTTGGGCATGGAGGGGTCGTCCGTAATTCGACCAAAACAATTCGCGTAGGAAGCAATGTTTGGATGAGGGTACCAAAGTTCGGCAAGAGTTTTGTGAGGTGGGGTACCCATGATGTAAGAAAGGAGAAGAAAAAAGAATGTGGGTGCAAGTGGGGTGCAATGGATTTCTAGCGACAAAATTGGCAAGTTTTTGTAAAAAAAAATTCACGCTTTGTGTTTTTTATATAAGGAGCTTTTTGCAAAAGATTTTCAATAAAAAGGCTTAGACACACGTTCAAGCAATCACAAAATGCACAATCAAGCCTAGATCTAGGGTCATCTAGGTCAACTAGACTGTTCCTAACTGTTCCAAAGGGCAAGTTGTGAGGACCTCAAATCGCCTCTTCACCGCCAGTTGTGGCCAGGTAAGCACAAGTAGAGAAAGGAGGGATCCGTTGACGAATCACCGTGAGACGGGCCTTTTAAACTTACCTTTCCCCACTTGTCTAGCCTAGGCACCACAAAATCTGGTTTAGATAAACGATCGATGCCTACAACTATTCCTTTGTCCTATTGAGCGCGACAGTCCTTATAGGCTGAGTCTAATCTTTTTTAATTAACTCAACGGTCAATGCAATATGCTTTTTGTGATTTTTGGGGTTCTAGGAAGGGTAATGAAATCCCCACCCAATCTGAATTGGTGTTAAAGCCTCTTAAAGTCAGTTTTAAAGATGCAAAGCAGTAAAACACACAAACACTTGCCAAAATTTCTTTTATTTTTATTGCGGCGCAAAGAATCCTGCACAAGATCAAGTTATTGGAGAAGGGAGAGAAGTTTCTGCGCAAAGAACCCTGCAGGAAAATTTTTCAGAGGAGATAAGGGGGTTACAGAGAAGAAGAGAAAGCTTACAGCGATTTTTCCACGTGCTGACGTCACCAAGGCGTCGCGGTTCCGCGGTCACAAGGCGCTATCTGTGGCGGTTCCGCGGTCAGTCAATCTGTTCAGATCTCCAAACCTTTTCTGTTTTCTGTTCTGATTATCCTCTGCTTTTTCAGATCTGCTGTTTACTGTGTTGCTCTCTGGATTTTTCCAGATCTGAATCTGTTCTTCGATCCTGCACAATTCAAAAGAATACCCTTCAAAAAATAACAAGATGATAAATTTTTATATTTTTTTAATTTTTCAGTTTTTATGATTTTTCAATTTTTATATTAACCCGAAATTACAAAATGAAAATAACTACGCCATCCCCGGCAACGGCGCATTTGATTTGTATGAGATTTTGCATGCGAGCGCTTTTAAAAGATGAATAAAAAAATATTGACCGCAATCAAGAACGGCGTCGCTTGGTAGCTAGCCGATTGAGTACAGATCGGTCCACAGGGAGATGAATTCCTTATCTTTGTGTTCTAACGAGTTAAGTCCAAAAATAAATGGTGTTTTTATTTTAAGATCTAAGAGTTCATTTTTATGATTTTAATTTAACAACTACGGCAGATAAATAAAATTAACAACTACGGCAGATAAATAAAATTTATAACTATTGCAGAAAAGAAATTTATACTAGGGCAGAAAAGAAATTAAACTAAGGCAAGATAAAGAAAACTTACTTCTTTATTGATGCCCTCTTTGACGATTACATTGAATTGAAAATCTAAGATCTGGAATTTAAAAGAGGCACCCAAAAGGAGGCACGCTCCAAAAAGAGTTGTAGGGTTCCTATTTATAGAAAATAGAAACCCTAGGGTTTACATCTGATCCGTATCTAAAATTACAAAAATACCCTTAAGAAAACCGAGTCAATGCACCGATGCACCGACACGCACCGACGCGCACCGCACGTGTACAGCACGGCCGCGGATCCACGGCTATAAGCATGGTTTGGCCACGGTTCCGCGGCCATATGGTAGTCTTGATGCATAATTTCTTCAGGGCTTCATTCTGTTGTTTTTTCCTTCTATTTTCTTCACTTGGTTCTTCAGAATGTCTTCTAGTTTCTTCCAGATTTCCACAGTGCAGAATGTTGTGGACTTTTACCGTTCACTTCGTGTTGAAGTCATGAATCTTGCGCTGTCTTTGTACTTTGTGAGATTGTTCATTGATCTTCGTTTGTTCTTCAAACTATAGGCATGATAATGATTCTTCTATTTGTTGGTCGTAGTCTCACTTTTGTAATGTCTTTTCATCATTTTCACTGTTTTGTTCCGAGAACCTGTAACCTGCAACTATTCAACAGATATGGATCAAAAGCACCTATTTATTTGTAAAATGATTAAGAATGGGGAATATAATAATGCAAAATTATGATATGAACACCCATGTCTACACATGCCAAGAACGGTTCCTCCTACTTCATTACATTCACTGACGATCTCTCAAGATACGGACATGTGTTCCTGTTGAAACACAAATCTGAAGCTTTTGAAAAATTCAGGGAATATAAGCACGAAGTAGAGAACCAAACGGGCAAAATTATTAAGATCCTTCGATCTGATCGAGGGGGAGAATACTTGAGCAATGAGTTTCTAGATTATCTAAAAGAGAATAGGATTCTCTCTCAGCTTACACCTCCCTATACATCACAGCACAATGGTGTATCGGAGTGGAGGAATCACACCCTATTAGATATGGTGCGCTCTATAATGAGCACTGCTGAGTTGCATGTTTCCTTCTGGGGTTATGCGCTTGAGACAGCAGCATACCTATTGAATCAAGTTCCATCTAAATCTGTACCTACCACACCATATGAGATATGGAGTAGGAAGAGACTGTATCTTAAACGAGTTAAGATATGGGATTGTCCGGCCTATGTCAAAAGGCAAAATCCGGACAAACTCGAGGCACGATCGGTTCTTTGCAAGTTTGTGGGATATCCTAAGAATTCCCAAGGATATTTTTTCTGCCATGCTGAAGAACAAAAAGTGTTTGTTTCTCAATACGCCGCCTTTTTAGAAAAGGAATTTCTTGTTAAAGAAATTAGTAGCAAAGAGGTAGAGCTGGAAGAGGTTCCAGCGACACAAACTGCAACTGAAGATTTAGTGGAACCAAAGGATTCAGTAGTACCCAACGAACCCCAGCCTCTCCGCCGATCTAGTAGGGTTTCTCATCCACATGAGAGATACTACGGTTTTCTCGTTGATAGTGGGAGCGAGGATTGCATCATGGAAGATGATGACCCGACTAGCTTCGAGCAGGCCATCACGAGTGGTGACTCTGTGAAGTGGCTAGATGCAATGCGATCTGAGATGGAATCCATGTACGCCAACAAAGTATGGACTTTGGAAGTTGCTCCTGAAGAGGTAAAACCCATTGGGAGCAAATGGATCTTTAAGAAGAAACTTGGTGTAGATGGAAAAGTTGAGACTTACAAAGCTAAACTTGTTGTAAAGGGTTTTCGTCAACGGCCAGGTGTGGATTATGACGAAACCTTTTCTCCAGTAGCTATGCTTAAGTCCATCTGGATCTTACTTGCCATTGTTGCATACCTGACTACGAAATCTGGCAAATGGATGTTAAGACCGCCTTTCTAAATGGTGATTTAGAGGAGTGCGTGTACATGACTCAGCCAGAGGGCTTCGTAGATAGTGGGAGCAGCGGAAAGGTGTGCAAGCTGCTTAAATTCATCTACGGGTTAAAGCAGGCATCGCGGAGTTGGAACATCTGCTTTGATGTTGTAGTCAAAGAGTTTGACTTCATCAAAAACGCAGATGAACCTTGTATATATAAAAAGGTTGCAGAGAGTAAGGTTGTCTTCCTCGTATTGTACGTCGATGACATACTCTTGATAGGAAATGATGTTCCTATGCTGCAATCGGTCAAGCTCTTCTTATCACAAAGATTCTCAATAAAAGATCTTGGTGATGCCTCCTGCATACTGGGAATTATGATCTATAGAGATAGATCTAAACGGATACTGGGATTGTCCTAATCCAGGTACATGACACCATACTAAACAGGTTTAGTATGGAAGAATCCAAGCGTGGTAACCAACCTACGATCTCTGGACTCACTCTCTCCAAAGAGATGTCTCCCAAGACTGATTTGGAGAGAGCTCGCATGCAAGGGATACCCTATGCTTCGGCAGTAAGCTCTATCATGTACGCGATGCTATGTACCAGACTCGATGTAGCATACTCACTAAGTGTAGTGAGTAGGTATCAAGCAGATCCTGGAGAGAGTCACCGGATAGCTGTGAAGAACATTCTCAAGTACTTGAGAAGAACTACGGAGATGTTCTTGGTGTATGGTAACGGAGAACTCCAGGTGGAGTCCTTTACCGATTCAAGCTTCCAAAGTGATAAGGACGACTCCAAGTCGCACTCGGGATTTGTCTTTACCCTCAATGGAGGGGCGATGTGTTGGAAGAGTTCCAAACAGGAAACCGTTGCAGACTCGACAATGGAGGCTGAATACATCGCTGCCAACGATGCTGCAAAAGAAGCTGTCTGGATGAAGAAGTTCATTACTGAACTTGGTGTGGTTCCATCCACTGAGCATCCAATACCTTTGTATTGTGATAACAATAGAGTTGTGGCTTTGGCCAAGGAACCCAGGTCCCATCAGAAGTCCATACATATTCTAAGGCGGTATCACCTGATCCGGGAGATAGTTGATCACCGGGAGATCGAGGTTAGGAGAGTTGATACGAAGGACAACACTGCGGATCCACTCAAGAAGGACATTCCCCAGACACAGTTTGAAAGACTCTTCGGGATGTTGGGTATGAGATACTACAACAGCTGGCCTTAGTGCAAGTGGGAGATTGTTAGTTATATATATGCCCTAGAGGCCATTGTTGTACATATGATGTATATTATAGTGGATGCTTGGATATATATAGAGAGGACTTTCTTGCTCGACATGATAGTATGCTATTTGGTTTCACTTTGTCTTAACATGTTGACTTGTATTAGTTTACTGTCTTGCTCTCATATGTTGATAAAGCCCTTAGGATATGTACTCGACTACTGGGAATTTGATGAGATCATACTAGTGGGGCCAGGGTAGTCAATGAGTACATCCTTTAACTGTTCCTAGTCGAGGGTGTATCGAGATAGGGCATCGATACACCAGAGTAGACTAGCGTATACGCATCTTGACCCATATGATGAGTGATGGATGATCCCATATCCATCGGTGTTTGACATCAAAGATAGTGTACGGGTGCTCAGTGGAGACTGGGTACACTGAACGGACACGTCGAGAACTCCTAGATGGATATATACCTATCGTCGGATAGCAGTTCTCCGGTGACATTGGTACATGTTAGTCTGTAGACCCGAGATCGTCATAGAGTCTTGTGTGATTCCCACTGTGCTTTGATTTCCACCTTACCACATACAAGAGGGCGTGCAAAACGGTGGCTTTTGGGTACAGTCCCGAATCACATGGAGGCAATGAGCGATAGGAGGGAATTCGTCTCTCCCGGTATAGGGAGTTGATGTTGTGCTGTGTTCGATTGGCTATAACTGGAAGTCCCTGGCCAGGGCTGATATAGAGTGCTACTGGTAAGTGTTATCAGTAGTTTCTCGTCCTGTTATGAGCCTCACATCGACACGACTTATCGGATGCTGGGGTCTGACGTATACCACCTCTAGACTTGATATGCGACATATCAGACGAAGAGACCGGACTATACAGTAGTGTTACTGATTGGATTCACAGGATAATGTACAGGCTTGCTTATTGATCTTCTGATCGCTCAATACCTGGGTGGCTGTTACGTTTAACTGACCACTTGCAGCTTGTGGGTGTTTGATATGATCATCACCTACCGCCGGCGTATTGACGATTGTTTAGAGTCCTACACAGAGGTTTCCTGGCTCAGGCAAAACGGTGTAGGAGCACATATGTGATATGTGCGGGACCGAGAATATTACGATATGAGATATAGTATTCCATTCTCGCGATATATGATATCGGCCGGGTATATATGATATAGCCGGGTCATCGGATTAAGTGTTGATTCGATAAATCGGTACATGTTATATTAGTCGGTTGTATGCGATATAACCGGATTGTCGGATCAAGTGTTGATTCGATAATTTAATGTATAATTATATGTGTGATATATTACATTACATTAACTAATATAAGCTCGCTTTATTGATTCATTTTCTCACCGGATAATACATTGATATATATGCGATATATGTTAATTGTATTATTTTCTTTTGTTACAAAAATATATTATATATGTGATATATAATATTGTAACAAGTTATGATTACAAATGCAACATGATTTGTGGAGATTAAACAAGTTAGGGTTTGATTTGGTTTAGCATTTGGGTTAGCTTTTTCATGAAGCTTCTAGAAGATTTGTTTTGTTTTAAACTTAGATATTTTGTGTTGATATTTTATGAAGATATTTCTTAACCCAACCCAAACCCTTTACCATGGTTTATTCTCTATAATGGTTAAGCTTTTCTTTCTTAACCAAGGGTTGCAATTGTAACCACAACAATAATTTTCTTTATTCATCACAAAAGGATCTTCTTCTTCATTCTCTTGAAAGAAAAGGCTTGCTAGCTTTTTGCATGTGATGAATTAGTGTGAGAAATTGAAAACAAAAGAGAGCTAAATTCCTACTTCATCATCCTCATCTATTCTAGCCACTTAGTTTAGGGTGTTCACGTCTCTAATAAGTTGTTTAGTGAAGTGTAAGCTTGGGTTAGAGATTCTTTAAGGTAGATCATCTTAGATCATGAAGACTACAAGCAAGGTGTCTCATTTACCTCATGGAGCCACTCGAGAGTCGGAGTTCATGTTGATCGCAGCAAAGGAACCTCAACACGGAGCTTATGAAGCGAAGGAACGGACTACAAAGGTTGTAATCCCTTTCTCTTAGATATAAAGTTGTTTACATGCTTTGTTAATCCTAATACTCTTGCAAAGATCCTCGCTTTAGGTTGTTCGGCGCTTGGAAATTTTTAATTCGGTATGGTTGATGCCTTATAGACCCTTGTGAGAGTGCCTAGTAACCCTATATATATTCTAAGACGAATGCCTATATATTATATATATGAGATATAATTAATATTGCTGCTTTCGTTTCATATCTGATGCTTGGGAAGCATAATAAATGGGACTTCATTAATGAGATTAATGAAATAAAAGAAACCTAAAAAATGTTGTAGAAACTTGTTTTAAAATTGGTAGCTCTAGTTCTTGCTTTGCATAGCGGTATTCCTTGTAGAATATCCAGCACCTTATTCGATAAGGAAAGAGCCGAGATCCCTTCACCGGGAGTGACCTCTTTAGCCAAACTAGCAGATGCTACAAACTCGGTTTGTCTTTTGATTGCTTTTATAGTTTTTGCTTCGCATGGTGGTATTTGTGAAATATCCTGCACCTTATTCGATAAGGAAAGAGCCGAGATCCCTTCACCGGGAGTGACCTCTTTAGCAAAACTAGTAAAATCCTCAAAAGCACTACTTTTCAAAATCACTCGATTCTACAATGATATCAAGTTCATTACGCTCATGGTTTTCTTAAAAACCTGCATATCCCTCCGTCATTTCAGATAAGTACTACTTAGTATTCGTGCTGCGGTAGTTTGGCCTCCGTCAAGGCGTAGTGTACAGTAGCTGACTAGTGATTATCTGCCAGCATACGATGCGATTGGATTAGGGTATTCGTACGGCGTAGTTTGGCCTCCGTCAAGGGTCGTGCGGGTGGGTTTAATTCAATCAAGAAATGTACGGGTTGAACTTGACTAGCAGCCTATGGTTTGTTGGCTTTCGTCAAGGTCATAGGATACTAGGGGTAAAATACTATTGGGAATTTCAAGTGTTGAAATTTGCAATGAGATTGCATACCTCCTATGAGATAGTTGGATCCCAATACCTAATGCGAGTAAAAGTTACTCCTGGGATAGTTTTACACATTACAATTAGCCGATCAAGTAGGTGTCTAGAAAGGTGTTAACGGGGTTATGCCCCTGGGAAAACGAGGTTTATTTTAATTAGGTCCATGCGAAAGCACGGGGAACCTCCCTCAAAGTACCGGCACTAGCCTGGCTGAAAGATTGGAGAACTTGTAAGGTGTAATTAATCCCATCTAGTCTTACCTTTTAGGGTTTGAAGGAAGATTTGACTAAAACAATGGGAGCCATCCTTATTACATATATTAATAACCAATCTAATCTTGTAAGAGCATACGCTGAGTGTTTTCTTCTCTTTCTCTCTCCTGGTAGCAAACTTGTCATGCCTTAATAAAGATAATAATATGGATGTATTGACCGAACCCGCTTGTTATACTGAGCTGGAAAACGTTGGTCCCGCTCCAACTTATAATTGTTATAAGACCGAGCAGGAAATAGGGGATTATCAGGATTCCCGTGCCGCCCAAATGAAGAAAGTACATATTGATACATCTTCTTCTGGTGTGTTCATTACAGAGAACTGTTTTCTCAGTATCCTTTACGTCCTGGGTATGGTGATACCGGATCAGGATCCCGCATATGTAATATGTTACATGGGCTACAGATAGGTAGAGAACTGAGAATGGGTGATCAGTTTCAAGAGTTGGAAACAGTGCAAGTGTTGTAGCCAAGTTGTTGACAGTTATCACCCTGTATTACCAAATACATTGATTCTGAATGAATGTTATTAGATACCGAACCTGATATACAACATCATATCAGACTCTTTATTTAATAAAGAAGGATATAATTTTGTATTGTTGGATAATGTTTTGAACATTTCCTATATCAAGAGTTGATCGGTTCAGGCACGTTATCTAAAAGCATATACGTTCTAAATCAAACTACAGTTCTTAATATATAGAACACACACAAGAGGAAGAGTTCAGAAATAAACGAATCTTTCTTGAGGCATTGTAGACTAGGTCATATCAATGCGACCCGACTAGCTAAGTTACATAAAGATGCATATTTAAATCAGTTTGAACTTACATCTTATGAAACTTGCCAGTCATGTCACAAAGATAAGATAACCATAGCTCCGTTTATTGGAAACAGAGAAAGAGTTTGTGAACTCTTGGAATTGATACATGATGATGTATGTAAGTCCCCTGTCTACACATGCCAAGACTGGTTCATTGTACTTCATTACATTCACTGATGATCTCTTAAGATTCGGACATATGTTCCTGTTGAAACACAAGTTTGAACCTTTTGAGAAATTCAATGAATATAAGTTAGAAGTAGAGAAGCAAAAATAGGTATAAGTATTATGTCCTTTGATGTGATCAGGGAGGAGAATACTTGAGCACGGAATGTTGGATATAGTGCCCTCAGAGTCAATTATTGGATCGCAAGCACGTGATTGCAATGATTGAGGGAGGACCTATGCCGGTAGGACAGTCTTACTCAAGATGATAGTATGCTATCTGGTTTATCTTTATCATCGTGTACTGCTTTAAGTGACATTACAGGTCACTATTGCACGTTGATAGAGCCCATAGGATTCTTACTTGACTGCCAGCAGTTTGATGGCGATCATATACGTGGGAGCTGGGGTCTATAAGCACATCCTTAAAGTGGTCCCTAGTCATGGGAGTTTCGAGACTGCGCATCGATACTCCATTAGTATACTAATGTATACAGTCAAGACCGCGACGAGGGGCGGTGGCCGGTCTCACAAGCCATTGGTGTCAGTTGGTTCACCTAAGATGTATACAGGTGCTCATTGGGTTATGAGTACACCGGACAGGACTCTCCGGGAACATGCAAGTTGGTATTATACCTGACGTCAGATAGCAGTTCCCCGGTGACATGTGTACAGGTTAGTTCATCGACCTGAGATCGTCATTTGTCTTGTGTGAGTTCCCACTGCACTTTGATTACTACCCTACCACGGCTCAAAGGAATCGTGCAAACAGGTTTTAGTTGGGTACAGTCCCGAGCCATATGGAGGCAGTAAGCGGATCAGCAAGGGTTTCGTCTCTCCCGGTATTGGGGGTGAGATCGCGCTGTGTCTAGGAGAGCCATTACACGAAGTCCTTGGCCAAGGCAGGATATTTACTGGTAGGTATTCCAGTAGTATCTCAGGGTGTTCTGGGCTACACTCCGACACGACTTGTACCGCTTTTGGGGGTCTGACTTTTACCAACCCCCTAGGCCCGCCATGCGATGTCATAGACAAACGGACCGGACTGTATGGATATTGTCACTGACAGGCTCAGTAGGGTGTCAGGATGAGTTCGCTCATCGACCTCCCTTTTGTTCAATACCTGGTATCCCGTTACGTACGGCTAGTACCTCTGACGTGCTAGTAGTTAAATCCACAGTCAATGTATTGACGAGTCTTTAAAGTCCCCCACAGACAGTTTTCAAGTTTCGGGCGAAACGTTGTAGAGGCCGTATGATATATGGCAGGGTTCGATCATATACGTGCGGTAGTGCACGAATCATGATCAGACGGATCATACTAGTGGGCTTTGGTTTAAGCCGGATCCTAGTATTAGATTTGTTGGATTAGTTTAGTCTCATCTTATTCGCATTCAGTTGGAATGCGGATACAGGAATGTATATACAGGTGAGGGGTATCCTTTTGATCCGTCACGAGTTTACTTTAGATGTTGCCGTATTTTTTTATTGTTGCAAACATTTGGATTAATGTTTGCATTTGGAAATTACGAGCTAGAAATCATCATGAGGTGCATTTATTGTGACACATGCAACCTAGTGACTCATGGTCTCTTTTATTGTGCATCTGTCACATATTGTGATGGATTTGAGTGATGAAATGAGAGGAAGAGAGAGAAGGGCAGCCATGATAGATATGTTTGCTCTTGTATTATTTTTTTCCATAACACTCTCTCTCTCTCTCTTTTTCATAGCAACACAAAAGAAAAGAAAATGCTTCCTCTTCTTCTTCTTCCTCTAGCTCACAATCTCCATTGATGGCTTCATCTTCAACCTCCATCCATGCAATGGATGCAAGAGACAAAGTTGTCACAAACATTCTCTACTTCGCCTTGAACACGTCGGCTAGTGAACTTCATGCCCGAATTGCTTCGGATGAAGCGGGAGCCCGTAAAAGGACTCGAAGATGTGGTGCCCTTTCCGACGAGGAGATCGAGACCGGAGATACCGCGAGGAGCTTGGGATGGTGGCCAAAGACCGAAGAACACGGATCGATCGGTATAGCTTTCCAACCCTTTCTCTAGTTGCTAGTTGTAGGTTAATGGTTCGATCCGGATTTAAAGTATACGATAGCGCCGGTTTCAAGTTTTGAAAAAGTTTTCGTTTCCGCATTTAGCCTCGGACAGACGGCCGGGGCGCTATCGTAGACTTACATGGTATCAGAGCCATGCTATTAACCTTTACTAGCTTGCTCTAACGTATTTAGAACTTCGATCGAACAAAATTTCCAAAACCGCGATTCCAATTTGTGCAGTTTCTGTCAAATTTTTTTTGTCGTCAAAATTTTTTTTGAGTGTGTCAGAAAATCAGGCAGGCTTTTCTAAGACCACAGCTGAAATTTGGTGAATTGATCGCACTGTAGCGCCGCGGAACCGCGGCATTACCCTTGTTTTGGCTGCGGTTCCGCCGCCCTCCTGTAGCAACAATGCACCAAATTTCCTACAGTGGTCTCTGACTTGGAATTGGGGTTTCTGATATTTTTGTTTTGGCCCAGATTATTTTGAGTACCGGTATTGTGCTTGGGGCTCACTTTGGGAAATTTTGTCGATCGAAAATTTTAAACATGTTAGTTCACAGTATTTACATTATATCTGCGACCGTGAATGTCATTTGATCGATAAATCTTGTCTAATTGCTATAGTTCTTTTAGACGGATTTACGAACGAGACATTCACGTTGATATTCTGTGTTGTGCTGTGATATTGTGGATTTGTCGTGGTGGATAGCCTGGTGCAATGGTAATACAGTTTGGTTGTATTTGTACATTTGATATTGCGGGGCGAGCGTCCGACATGTGGACTGCCGTCACTGCCTGTTTGTATATTATTCTTTTGGGGCACGACCGGGCTGAGGTTGATTTACTCATTGTAAATATTTTACTTTCTGTACTAGGATTACCCCACGGTGGGATGCACGAATGGCCGGGTTCTAGAGGGCAACGGGCTCGCATCTCATGGCTTTGAGACGGAAGGGGCTTCACTCAAGAATTGGCGGGCTGTTCGCCGCACTCGTAGGGGGTACAGGTTGACCCAAGGAGGGGTACTCAAGTTACCGGATTCCGTGAAGTGCTGGGTGGTCCATTCACGTTGTTGAAGGGGGCTGCCTCGCTTCAGGTTTTGGCGGGTAACTTGCCGTGCCCGTAGGGGTCTAGGATTTCATTGCACAGGCTATCCACGTGACCAAGGGAACGTTGGGTTTCAGTAGCGGCTCTATGAAACCCGGGGATCCCAGATTATCTGTATTGTTCTGTGATACTTATTACATTTCTGTGATATTGCATTTTATCACGCCATGAGCGATTATTATATATTGATATATATACTAGTAGATGTTGTATATGTTTTACACCCGCGCTAGTCCAGTCCCCGCTCTGTCGTTAGTTAAGTAACCTAACGGGTGATGACGGGACCCAGTGGCGAATGCGGATGGCATATACGTACATCATATTTTCGTTCTTTTGTGGTGTGATTAATTGATGGGACTGCATTGATTCGGATCAATGCAAGCTAAACAAACCTATTCTGATGTTGTTGGAACATTTTTCAAAAAAGCTGTTATTGTAAGGACGTTCTCTTTTGTTTTGCACAGTGGTATTCGGTTATGAATATCCAGCACCTCAGTCGACGAGGCAAGGGCCGAGATCCCTTTACCGGGAGTGACCCCTTGGACAGAAGTTTGCGTCAGGATAATAACTTCACTATAGCTGATTGCCTTTTGCTTTGCATTGTGGTATTCAGTTGGAATATCCTGCACCTCATTCTACGGGGAAAGTGCCGAGATCCCTTCACCGGGAGTGACCTCTTTAGTAAAGGTTTTCGCCACTATATTTTTATAAAAATCTATCCGGTTCCTTCAACGATATCAAGTTCATTACATTAAAGGTTTTTCGCCAAAAACCATTTGTAGCCCTCCGTCATTTCAAACGGGTAGCACTTAGTATTCATGTTATGTTTGTTGGCCAAAGTCAAGGCATAGTGTATGGTAGCTATTTGTTACCTTTCTGTTGCATAGATAAATGCGTTGGTTTGGGACAGTCGTACTGCTTTGTTGGCCAAAATCAAGGGTAGGTACGGGTGGGTTCAAATTAACCTGGATAATGACGGGTAGAACTTGACGTGTGACTTATGATTTGTTGGCCAAAGTCAAGGTCATAAGAGCATGGGGTAAAAATCACATCGGAAGTTTCTAAAGAAACTGAAACTCGCCAGATATGCGCATACCTTCTGGAGTGTGATAACGTGAGTGGATTCCATCACGTTATCATGCGATGATAGTTGGATCCCGATTCCTACTGATGAGTTGGTTTACTCCTCGGGTGATCCCGACTAATTCTTCTTTCAGGTTTGGAGGAGAATTTGAGGTTACAGTGGGAGGTTTCCTGATTGGATAAATTGATAACCATTCTGATGTAGGTTAGAGTGTACGCTGAGTGTTTCTTTTCTCTCTCTCTCTTTGGCAGCGACCATGACCCGACCCTAGACTATGACTCAGTGACCAAGTTAACCGAACCTTCTTAAACACTGGCTTTTGGATTGTCAGAGTTGCATACCTCATTGCCACTCCTACTTTTACCCTTTTCTCCAGAACACCCCGTATTACTACGAACATCCACTTCCATTGGATAAAACCATCGTATGGTTATATACGAACTCGAAAGAATTTATTCCAGATTCGAGGATGGTTTCCGGTTCTGGAGAAAATTAATAGGACTATTCAGTTGTCTTTTCCTTTTACCTTCTCTCAGGTTGCGAGTGCTCCTTGGATTAGGACGGTACACCTATTATGCAAATTGGATAGTCTTCTTCCAAACCATAGGCAGGTGCCGAATGGCAGGGAATGAAGAAAACCAATCAGCCTAACGATGGTGTACAGAAAGTAATAAGTTAAAACAAATAAAGGGATTAGTAAGAGGGCAAAGTAAATTGTGACTGCTATTCACGACCAAACCAAGTATTTCTTCGCCAATCCTACTTCACCTTTGTATTTCTCCAGGACACTCCGTATCACTATGAAGATCCACAGTTATTGGATACTCCATCGTATGGTTATATACGAACTCGAAGGAACTTGTTCCAGTTCGGGGATGGATTCTGGTTCAGAAGAAATAGGAATAAGCTTTTATTCAGTTGTATTTTATCTTTACCTTCTCTCGGGTTGCGAGTGCTCCTAAGATTAGGACAGTACACCTACTACGCTTATTGGATAGTCTTCTTCCAAACCATAGGCTGGTGCCGAACAGTAGGGAAGGAAGAAAACCATTTGGCCTAAAGGGGTGTGCAGAAGGTAATGACTAAAGACATATAAAGGGATTTGGAGAGATGGCAAAGAAATATACGGTTACAGTTGTGAATCTGATAATGGAAGAGGCATTACTAGGAATACCCGGATACCCCTTCGAAACATTTACATGTTTCAGTTTCACTGTGTATTGTTAAAAGAAAACCGATTTCCCAATTAGCCCTTACTCCAGGGTATGTATTTACCAGGTTTGATTCTCGCATCTGTATACAGATGATGAGTAGGAGTAAGTTATTGGGAATTGGGTGATCATCCTCATTATATCGGGATTCGTTGTAATTGGTGATATTTGAGGAAATCGCCTGGGTTGTTTGCCGGACGGCAAATATTTGGTTTTGAATATCCGTTGTTATGCACCAATTTCAAATTGATATATCTGTACGTTCATTTTATGAAGTGAGATATAACTTTTTGAAATTATGTCTATGACATTTATCTATATCAGTTGATGGTTAAGTAAGGAGGATTAAAGAACGATGTAATTCTTCTTAACCATAAGTACAGTTTTCAACCTACGACACATAGGGAATGAGTTATTAGACTCAGGGGACTTATACAGAGTGTTGTTTGTTGTCCAGTGTCCATGAGGACAGAGGGGTTGGTACTCGTACTATATTCTGTTTACTTGTGACTTCTCTAGTTCTTAGACATGTGTTTCATAGAAATGCAAGGTCTAAGTTTTGAGAAGTTATAGGTTTAAGAATAAAGTAGAGAATCAGGTATTGCAAGTATCAGGATTCTTTAAGGTGATCGAAGATGTAGATACTTGTGTATGGTATTCAGTTGATAGTAATGATTAAGAGAACTTGCTTCTCTTTCAGGTTACTCATAATTGGAAGCACTCCTAAGTTGAGTAATATTGATCGGCCTCTCTCCATTTAGTTGACATGCACTGGAGACAGCTGCATGATTTGAATCTGGTTCCAATTAAATCAGTGCCTCTGTTTCAATATTGGATATAGAATAGTTCATATCTTAACAATGTTAAGGTACGGGGAGTTGTCCGGCTTATGCTTAAAACCAAACTCTGGATAACTCAAGGCACGTTTCTGTAATAGCTGTTTGTGGGTTGACCCAGGCTATGACGAGGGTTGACTTTCTACCATCTGGAAGATCAATAGTGATATTGTTCTTGACTCGCCACAGTTTTTATAAAAATGGATTTTTTTCAGGAAACAGTAGTGGGAGTATGGTAGAACTGGAAGTGATTCCAGAACCGCAAACGATTACTGAAAATTTGATAAGAACCTAAAGATTCAATCTAGTTTGACATTCCATTGGCCACTCCGCAGATATAGTGGGTAACCTCAGGCACCCGAGAGGTACTCCGGTAGCCTCAAGGATGGTGACAGGGAGGTTCTTGTTTACCTAGATTTGACACTACTATTGTTCCAGGCTATGAGACCCGGCAGAAGGATGAGTATAGCGTCGTTCTAAACTAGCTTTAGAAGTGTACGTGTATATGACTCTGCCAGAGGGTTGTCGTAATCAGTGGGAGCAGCGGAAGCATAATGGACAAGTAGCTTATGTCTACTTATGGACTAAAGTAGATATAGCGCAGAAAGATCATCTACTTTTGATGTGACAGCCATAGGTTTGACTTCATCAGAATAGGGAATGGATCTGTTAAGAAGGTAGTAGGGTGTGATGTCCTGGTATTTGGATGACATACACAGAATAGGAAGTGATATTCCTATACTACGATCGGTTATACTTTGGTTGTCACAGGGTGGTTTCTCCACA
This sequence comes from Agapanthus africanus, assembly GCA_030015575.1. Lineage (NCBI taxonomy): Eukaryota > Viridiplantae > Streptophyta > Magnoliopsida > Asparagales > Amaryllidaceae > Agapanthus > Agapanthus africanus. Next base: position 809,799,931 of record CM057338.1, read on the forward strand.
TAGGATATAGATATAATATCAGACATTCTGGTTACTAAATCTATGGTTTTAGATCTAGATTTAGAAAGTGTCCCAATCAGGGTACTTAGACAGCATTCTAAAGGTGTTTTAGAATGGACGACTCCTGGCACGGTAGTGTACCTGCAGGTGATGGAGTCACCCTCTCTAAAGGTGTCTTACAGACTAAAGGGGAGAGGGGTGTGCATGATTGGCAGATCACTTGCTTAGGCAATTGAGTCAATCATGAGATGTCAAGTACCACACCAGATATTGTTTTGCAGAAGATGCAATAAGTTGATATTAATCCTATCCTGGAGAAACGTTCGGAAGCAGTTTTAGAACATAAGTGGATGTTCTAGGGATATGATAACAACAGCCTCTTTTAGAAGACATTTATCATTCCAGGCTTCCAAGGTGACCTGGATGACAGAGTGACTGTCAGAGTTATAGTTTTCCCTCTGACGAGGGGCAGTAGTTTGGACAGGTGGTCCAAGCAGATACTGAGGGAGGCATAGCGCAGGATACTGATTAAGTTCAGTTGACGATACAGTCTAAGAAGTTTGGATTTGGAGTTCATTTATGAACTAGGTCCCATCAGATATCCAAACATATTCTAAGACAGGTATTGCTCATTTCGGGAGATGGCTTTCTCCGCGAACTTGAGATAAAGAGAGACATAAAAAGAAACATTAGGGCGGATCCACTCACTGAGGCTATTCCTCGAACGCAATAGTTTCGCAAACGGGTTTTGTGAGACAGATTAGTAGAGGAATTGAGTGTTCGGTATCACACGGGCTGTGAGTATGCGACAACACAATAATTAGCCTTGAGTGCAAGTGGGAGATTGTTGGATATAGTGCCCTCAGAGTCAATTATTGGATCACAGGCACGTGATTGCAATGATTGAGGGAGGACCTATGCCGGTAGGACAGTTTTACTCAAGATGATAGTATGCTATCTGGTTTATCTTTATCATCGTGTACTGCTTTAGGTGACCTTACAGGTCACTATTGCACGTTGATAGAGCCCATAGGATTCTTGCTTGACTGCCAGAAGTATGATGGCGATCATATACGTGGGAGCTGGGGTCTATAAGCATATCCTTAAAGTGGTCCCTAGTCGTAGGAGTTTCGAGACTGGGCATCGATACTCCATTAGTAGACTAGTGTATACAGTCAAGACCCCGACGAGGGGCAGTGGCCGGTCTCACAAGCCATTGGTGTCAGTTGGTTCACCTAAGATGTATACAGGTGCTCATTGGGTTATGAGTACACCGGACAGGACTCGCCGGGAACATGCTAGTTGGTATTATACCTGACTCAGATAGCAGTTCCCTGGTGACATGTGTATAGGTTAGTTCATCGACCTGAGATCGTCATTTGTCTCGTGTGAGTTCCCACTGTACTTTGATTACTCCCTACCACGGCTCAAAGGAGTCATGCAAACTGGTTTTAGTTGGGTACAGTCCCGAGCCACATGGAGGCAGTGAGCGGATCGTCAGGGGTTTCGTCTCTCCCGGTATTGGGGGTGAGATCGCGCTGTGTCTAGGAGAGCTATTACACGAAGTCCTTGGCCAAGGCAGGAGATTTACTGGTAGGTATTCCAGTAGTATCTCAGGGTGTTCTGGGCTACACTCCGACACGACTTGTACCGTTTTTGGGGGTCTGACTTTTACCAACCCCCTAAGCCCGCCATGCGATGCTCATAGACGAACGGAGCGGACTGTACGGATATTGTCACTGACAGGCTCAGTAGGGTGTCAGGATGAATTCGCTCATCGACCTCCCTTTTGGTCAATACCTGGTAGCCCGTTACATACGGCTAGTACCTCTGACGTGCTAGTGGTTAAATCCACAGCCAATGTATTGACGAGTCTTTAAAGTCCCCCACAGACAGTTTTCAAGTTTCAGGCGAAACGTTGTAGAGGCCGTATGATATATGGCAGGGTTCGATCATATACGTGCGGTAGTGCACGGATCATGATCAGACGGATCATACTAGTAGGCTTTGGTTTAAGCCGGATCCTAGTATTAGATTTGTTGGATTACTTTAGTCTCAACGTATTCGCATTCAGTCGGAATGCGGATGCAGTTATGTATATACAGGTGAGGGGTATCCTTATGATCCGTCACGAGTTTACTTTAGATGTTGCCGTATCTTTTTATTGTTGCAAACATTTGGATTCATGTTTGCATTTGGAAATTATGAGCTAGAAATCATCATGAGGTGCATTTATTGTGACACATGCAACCTAGTGACTCATGATCTCTTTTATTGTGCATATGTCACATTTTGTGATGGATTTGAGTGATGAAATGAGAGGAAGAGAGAGAAAGGCGGCCATGATAGATATGTTTGCTCTTGTATTATTTTTTTCCATAACACTCTCTCTCATTTTTTTCATAGCAACACAAAAGAAAAGAAAATGCTTCCTCTTCTTCTTCTTTCTCTAGCTCACAATCTCCATTGATGGCTTCATCTTCAACCTCCATCCATGCAATGGATGCAAGAGACAAAGTTGTCACAAACATTCTCTACTTCGCCTTAGACACGTCAGCTAGCGAACTTCGTGCCCGAGTTGCTTCGGATGAAGCGGGAGCCCGTAAAAGGACTCGAAGATGTGGTGCCCTTTTCGACGAGGAGATCGAGACCAAAGATGACGCGAAGAGCTTGGGATGGTGGCCAAAGACCGAAGAACACGGATCGACCGGTATAGCTTTCCAACCCTTTCTCTAGTTGCTAGTTGTAGGTTAATGGTTCGATCCGGATTTAAAGTATACGATAGCGCCGGTTTCAAGTTTTGAAAAAGTTTTTGTTTCCGCATTTTGGCCTCGGACAGACTGCCGGGGCGCTATCGTAGACTTTCACGGAATTCCTGGACTATTCTAAAGGAGAATGAGATTCTTTCTCAGCTTTACTCCTCCGTATACACCGCAGTACTTCGGTGTATCGGGGCGGAGCAATTGCACCCTATGTGATAAGGTGTGCTCTATGATGAGTACTACTGAGTTGCCTATTTTCTTTTGGGGTTATGCACTTGTGAAGCTGCATACCTATTGAATAGGGTTCCAATCAAATCAGATGCCTACCACTCCATATGAAGATATGGTATGGGAAGAGACCATCTCTTAAGGATGTTAAGATTTAGGGTTGTCCGGCCTATGTCTAAAAGCAAAATCCCGATAAGCTCGAGGCATGGTCAGTTCTGTGGAAGTTTGTTGGATATCCCAAGCGTTCGCAAGGGAATATCTTCTACCACACCGAGGAATAAAAAGTGTTTTATTTCTCGGCATGCCACCTTTTTAGAAAAAAAATTTCTTGTGAAGAAATTAGTGGTCATGAGGTAGAACTGGAAGGAGTTCCAGATATACAAACTGCAGCTAATGATTTAGTAAAACCAAAAGATTCAATAGCTCCCGACGAACCTCAGCCTCTCTGCCAATCTAGTAGGGTTCCTCACCCACCTGAGATATACTTCGGTTTTCTCTATGAGAGTGGGAGCGAGGATTGCATCATGAGATGATGACCCAACTAGTTTCGAGCAGGCCATCAAGAGTGGGGACTCTGTGAGAATGGCTGGATGCTAAGCGATCTGAGATGGAATCTATGTATACCAACAAAGTATGGACTTTGGTTGCTTTATCTGAAGGGTTAAATCCCCATCAGGAGCAAGTATATCTTGAGAAGATAACTTGGTGTACATGGAAAAGTTAAGACTTTCAAAGCTAAGACTTGTTGCAAAAGGTTCTCGTCATCGACCAGATGTGGGTAATGATGAAGCCTTTTCTAGTCCCTATGCTTAAGTCCATCCAGATCCTACTTGCCATTGCTACATACCATGACTACGATATCTGGCAGTTCGGTGTCATGACTGCTTTTCTAAATGGTAATTTAGAAGAGAGCATCTATAAGTACACAGCCAGAGGGCTTCGTAGACAGTGGGAGCAGCAGAAACGTGTGCAAGTTGCTTTATGGGATAAAACAGGCATCGCGGAGTTGGAACATCTGTTTTGATGTGGTAGTCAAAGCGTTTGACTTCATCAAAATGGTAGATGAACCTTGTATGTACAAAAAGGTAGTAGGCAGTATGGTGGTGATCCTCGTATAGTACGTGGATGACATACTCTTGATAGGAAAGGAGTTTCCTATGCTACACTCGGTCAATCTCCTCTTATCACAAGGATTCTCTATATAGGTGTTAGTTATATGTATGCCCTAGAGGCCATTACTGTATATATGATGTATATTGTAATGGATGCTTGGACATATATAGGGAGGACTTTCTTGCACGACATGATAGTATGCTATCTGGTTGTACTTTATCTTAACATGTACTCTGATTGTCTCTATGTTACATGTTGATAAAGCCCTTAGGATATGTACTCGACTACTAGGACTATGATGAGATCATACTAGTGGGGCCACGGTAGTTGACGAGTACATCTTATAACTGTTCCTAGTCGAGGGTGTATCGAGACAGGGCGTTGATACACCAGAGTAGACTAGCGTATACGCATCTAGACCCATATGATTGGCGATGGAAGATCCCATATCCATCGGTGTTTGACATGAAGGATGGTGTACGGGTGCTCAGTAGAGACTGGGTACACTGGACGGACTCGCCGAGAACTCCCAAATGGTATTATACCTCACGTCAGATGGCATTTCTCTGGTGACACTGGTACAGGTTAGTCTGTAGACCCGAGATCGTCATAGAGTCTTGTGTGATTCCCACTGTGCTTTGATTTCCATCATACCATGTCCAAGAGGGCGTGCAAAAAGGTGGCTTTTGGGTACAGTCCCGAATCACATGGATGCAATGAGCGATAGGAGAGGTTTTGTCTCTCCCGGTATAGGGAGTTGATGTTGCTCTGTGTTCGATTGGCTATAACTGGAAATCCCTGGCCAGGGTTGCTGATTTACTGGTAAGTGTTATCAGTAGTTTCTCGAACTGTTATGGACCTCATATCGACACGACTTATCAAGCTACTGGGGTCTGACGTTTACCACTTCTAGGCGAGATATGCGACATATCAGACGAAGAGACCGGACTGTACGGGAGTGTTACTGATTGGATTCACGGGAGAAAGTACAGGCTTGCTTGTTGATCTTCTGATCGCTCGATACCTGGGTGGCTGTTACGTTTAGCTGACCACTTGCAGTTTGTGGGTGTTTGATATGATCACCTACTGCCGGCGTATTGACGATTCTTTAGAGTCCTACACAGAGGTTTCTTGGATCAGGAAAAACGGAGTAGGAGCATATATATGATATGTGCGGGACCGAGAACAATACCTGTATGTGATACCGTATTAGATTCTCGCGAAATGAGATATCGGCCGGGTATATGTGATATAGCCGGGTCATCGGATCAAGTGTTGATTCGATTAACTGATACAGATTATATTAGTCGGTTATTTGTGAAATAGCCGGATTATCGGATTAAGAGTTGATTCGATAATTTAATGTATAATTATATATTTGATATATTAAATTACATTAACTAATATAAGCTCACTAAAAAATTCTTTTTCTCACTCGGGTAATACATAGATATATATGCGATATATGTTAATTGTATTATTTTATTTTGTTACAATAAATATTGTATATGTGATTTATAATATTGTAACAAGTTAGGGTTATTAATGCAACATGATTAGTGGAGATTAAACATGATTAAGGTTTGATTTGGGTTAATTTTTCTAGAAGCTTCTAGAAGCTTTTGTTTTGTTTTTGCAAAGATATTTTGTAAAGATATTTTTGGATGATATTTAGTTAACCCAACCCAACCATTGACCATGGTTCATTCTCTACATGGGTTAAGTTATCATACTTAACCCATGGTTGCATTTCTAACCTCACACAATTCATTATTCATCACAAAAGAAATAGTTCTTCTTCTTCCTTCTTCTTTTGGATGAAAAAGCTTACTAGCTATTTCATTAGTGATGATTTTGAGTGAGATTAATAATTAAAATGAGAGCTAAAATCCTACTTCATCATCCTAATCTATCCTAGCCATTTAGATTAGGGTGTTCACTTCATTTATGAGTGAGAGCTTGTGTTAAAGAAACTTCAAGGTAGATCATCTTAGTTATCGAAGATCGGAAGCAAGTTTACATCATTCTCTTCGTGGAGCCTCTCTAGAGTCTGGGTACATGATGATCGCAATGAAGGGACCTCAACACGGAGCTTATGAAGTGAAGGACTGGACTACAAAGGTTGTAATCCCAAACTCTTAGATGTTAAAGTGTTTAACATGCTTTTCGCCTAATCTCCAGTTTAAAGATCTTGGTTAGGGTTGTTCGGCATGTCTAAATTTTGAATCAGGCATGGTTGATGCCTTATAGACCCTTATGAGAGTGCCTAGCAACCCTACAGTGGTATCAGAGCCTAGCTAGAATTTTAGGCGAAGTCTAGACGAAATTTAAAGTCCGATCGAACTCTGAATACTCGTAAAAGCCTAGTTTCTGGAAATTTTTCAAAAAGTTGACATTTTCATATTAAAAATGCTCAGAAAATTCAGCAGGTAATTGTATGGGTTACTGTAAAAAATGACCCCAAAATACCTTTATTGCGCCGCGGAACCGCCGTTGTACCCGTGCTTGAGCGGCGGTTCCGCGGCGCTACAGTGGAATTAGGGTTGCATTTTTGTACAGTAATGTCCGTATGTATTTCCTGATGCTTCTGGAATTTTTAATTTTACTCAAGTGTTGAGTTTTCTGGGTTGTATTGGGAGCTCGTTGATTCGATCGGAAAGTATAATTTCGTTTAGTTTGTCCGGGTAATTTTTAGAACGTGTTAAAAAGTTCGACCGGATATCAATAACTCACTTTTTCCCCTGCCGGAAAATTTCCAAGTGTTGGATTTTTCCGTAGTTTAAGAACATTCTAAGTCGTGCAAGTAACGCGGTGGACCCTCTAGAAGAACACAAACCTTAACTCGATTATGTGACCGTCTGAACTGCCTCTAAACCTTAGGGTTTGTGGCAGTACGGCGTTGCCACATGTGAGGCGTTGGCTTGACCCTTCTACGGCTGGACCATTGGTACTGTGGCATGTGATGGATGATTTTTAAACTAATTTCAAGTGTTGAGAATTATTTGGGAAATCTTGGGTGTTTGATAATTCGATCGGAAAGTTTAACATTGTCTATTTATCTGGAATGTGATACAATATTTGGAATCCACAAGTAGTTATGAGATAACTAATTTGAATGTTATAAATCTAGCAGTTCAGTCTCAGATGATCGGTTGCCATGGAATTTTGATGTGATCAAAAGTCCGTCGCAATTACGTAGCGTACGCGGATACTCGCCGGGTAAACTTAATAGACAGCCACGCCCCATAGCCCCGACCAAGTGACTGTAGGAGAACCCCATCGCCAAAAGCATCCGTTCGGGTGCTCGCGGCAGCGGTGTTCCGCCTTAGTACACTTCATCGACAGCATCGGGGGTGCGGCCTGTTGGAGATAGTGCCCTCAGAGTCAATTATTGGATCACAGGCACGTGATTGCAATGATTGAGGGAGGACCTATCCCGGTAGGACAGTCTTACTCTAGATGATAGTATGCTATCTGGTTTATCTTTATCATCGTGTACTGCTTAGGTGACCTGACAGGTCGCTATTACACGTTGATAGAGCCCCTAGGATTCTTGCTTGACCACCAGCAGTATGAGGGCGATCATATAAGTGGGAGCTGGGGTCTATAAGCACATCCTTAAAAGGTCCCTAGTCGTGCGAGTTTCGAGACAAGGCATCGATACTCCAGAGTAGACTAGTGTATACAGTCGAGACCCCGACGAGGGGCGGTGACCGGTCTCACAAGCCATTGGTGTCAGTTGGTTCACCTAAGATGTATACAGGTGCTCATTAGGTTATGAGTACACCGGACAGGACTCGCCGAGAACATGCTAGTTGGTCATATACCAGACGTCAGATAGCAGTTCCCAGGTGACATGTGTACAGGTTAGTTCATCGACCTGATGATCATCATTTGTCTCGTGTGAGTTCCCACTGTACTTTGATTACTACCCTACCACGCTCAAAGGAGACGTGCAAACAGGTTTTAGTTGGGTACAGTCCCGAGCCACATGGAGGCAGTGAGCGTATCTTCAGGGGTTCGTCTCTCCCGGTATTAGGGGTGAGGTCGCGCTGTGTCTAGGAGAGCCACTACACAAAACCCTCGGCCGAGGCAAGGAGATTTACTGGTAGGTATTCCAGTAGTATCTCAGGGTGTTCTGGGCTACACTCCGACACGACTTGTACCGCTTTTGGGGGTCTGACTTTTACCAACCCCCTAGGCCCGCCATGCGATGCTCATAGACGAACGGACCGGACTGTACAGATATTGTCACTGACAGGCTCAGTAGGGTGTCAGGCTGAGTTCGCTCACAGACGTCCCTTTTGGTCAATATCTGGTAGCCCGTTACGTATTGGCTTATACCTCTGACAAGCTAGTGGTTAAATCCACAACCAAGGTGTTGATGAGTCTTTAGAGTCCCCCACATTTAGTTACTCAAGCTTTCGGACGAAAAGCTGTAGAGGCCGTATGGAGATATGGTAAGGTCCGATCAGATACGTGCGGTATTGCACGGATCAGGATCGGACAGTTTGTACTAGAGGCCGTATGGAAATATGGCAGGGTTCGATCAGATACGTGCGGTATTGCATGGATCAGGATCGAACGGATATTACTAGCCGGCTTTGGTTTAAGCCGGATCCTAGTATAGTACAGTGTAGATTTTGTCTCATTGCATTTGTATTTCGGTCGGAATACAAATGCGGGTGTGTATGCACAGTATCGGGGTTTTCCTGTAATTTATTACGGGACCAGTTTTCTGGAGTTGCCAGTTTGTTTTCGGTTTCGGCCGATTTCCTTTGTATCGTTCATTGGCCGAAGATTGGTGGAGGAGGGCTTATTTGCATTGTTGCAAATAAGTATTTGTGGAGGGGGTCTTTGCATATTGTTGTATCATGATGGTGCACCATCCATTGACCTTGACTTCTTGACTTCTTCATGATGGCTTGACTTTTTGAAGTCATCATGCTTGATGATGGGTTATGGTGAGGTGGTTGGAGTGTTAGTTTAGGCTTGTGATCATTTCTTTTGATGATAGCATTTTTCTTCCTCTCACTTGCATTACTCTCTTGATGGACTCTCTTGGTTTTGGTCACACTCTCATTCACTCCCTCCCTCATCTCTTGTGGCTGGCCAAGCTCATAGTGGGCTGTCCAAGAATTTCTAGTGGGGATTTTTGTTCCTTTCATGTTAGAAAAATCCCCAAGTTCACCTAGAAAAAGTTGATGTATCATACCTCCACCAATATGGCAATTCCTACAACCCCAAATGAGACTTGAGCACTACACATTCTACAGCAAACCTTGGGCACGTCGACTAGCCAGCTTCGTGCCCGAGTTGCCTCGGTATTGAGGTGGGAGCCCGTAAAAGATGCAGACGATGTGGTGCCCTTCCGGCAAGGAGGCGACGACCGGAGTTTCCGCAGGAGATCGGGACGACGACGAGAAGACCGGAGGACTCGGATCAGTCGGTATATCTCTAACCCATCTTATAGTTAGCTAGGACTAGTTAATGGTTCGATCCGGGTATTTAGTGCGCGGTGGTGCCGGTTTGCTAGTTTGCAAAATTAAAGTTTTTCGCTTCCGCATTTTTTGGCGTCGGATTGACGGCCGGGGCGCCGCCGTGCACTTACAGTGGTATCAGAGCCTTGCCATTAACTTAGTCTAGCTTTGTTAAATGTGTTTACATTTCCGATCGACTAAAATTCCAAAACTCCGCGTTTCCTTCACATCAGTTTTCTGTCGAAATTTTTTGAAGTCCAAAAATTTTTCAGGTTGCATAAAATTGATGTACTGGAAGTTCTAAGAGATCTGTAGAAATTCGACACAGTGAGTCGACCATAGGAGCGCGGAACCGCGGCCAAACCCCCCTTTGGGCCGCGGTTCCGCCGCACTATAGTGTGATCACTGTATCCAATTTCTACAGTTCCCTTCTGGGATTATTATAGGGGTTTTGGAATATTAATTTTGGGCCCAGAATTTCTTGATGTGCTACAGTAGTACTTGGGGGCCCACTTGTTAAAATTTGATCGATCGGATATTTAAAACACATTATTTCACAGTATTTACATTATATCTGCGATCGTGAATGTCACTTGATCGGTAAATCCTGTCTAGCTGCTATAGCCCAGTTAGACGGATTTGCGAACGTGACTTTCACGTTGATGTTCTGTGTATTGCTGTGATATTGCGGATCGGTCGTGGGGATAGCCTGGATGCAATGCTAGTACAGTGTTTTTGTTGTATTATGTACATTTGATATTGCGGGGCGAGCGTCCGACATGTGGACTGCCGTCACTGCCTGATTGTATTATTCTTTTGGGGCACGACCAGGTTGCGGTCGATGTACCCGGTGTATGTATATTTTACTTTCTGTACTAGGATTGCCCCGCGGAGGGGTGCACGGATAGCCGGGTTCTGGAGGGCAACAAGCCCGCATCTCATGGCATTGAGACGGAGGGGGCTTTACTCTAGAATTGGCGGGATATTCGCCGCACTCATAGGGGGTACAGGTTGACCCAGGAGGGGTGCCCAAGTTACCAGATTCCGTGAAGTGCTGGGTGGTCCATTCACGTTGCTGAAGGGGGCTGCCTCGCTTCAGGTTTTGGCGGGTGAATTGCCGCGCCCGTAGGGGTCTAGGTTTTCATTGCACAGGCTATCCACACGACCAGGGGAACGTCGGGTTTTAGCGGCTCTGTGAAACCCGGGGATCCCAGATATCTGTATTGTTCTGTGATGCTGTACATTTCTGTGATGTTGCATTTTATCACGCTTTGAGCGAAATATAATATATTGGTATATATATTAGTAGATGTTGTATATGTTTTGCATCCGCGCTAGTCCAGTCCCCGCTCTGTCGTTAGTTAGCTAACCTAACGGGTAATGACGGGACCCGGTGGCGAATGCGGATGGCATATACGTACGTCATATTATTTTCGTTCTTTGTGGTGTGATCAATTGATGGGACTGCGTTGATTCGGATCAATGCAAGTTAAAAACAAACCTAATCTGATGTTGTTGGAACACTTTTTAAAAAGCTGTTATTGCAAGGACGTTCACTTTTGTTTTGCATCGCGGTATTCAGTTGGAATATCCTGCTCCTCAGTCGACGAGGCAAGGGCCGAGATCCCTTCACCGGGAGTGACCCCTTAGACAAAAGTTTGCGTCAAGGCAATAACTTCACTATAGCCGATTACTTTTGCTTTGCATCGTGGTATTCAGTTGGAATATCCTGCACCTCATTCTACGGGGAAAGAGCCGAGATCCCTTCACCGGGAGTGACCTCTTTAGCAATAGTTTTCGTCACTATATTTTCAAAAAGCTATCCGGTTCCTTCAACGATATCAAGTTCTTTACGTTAAAGGTTTTCGCCAGAAACCATTCGTAGCCCTCCATCGTTTCAGATGGGTAGCACGTAGTATTCATGCTATGTTTGTTGGCCTTCGTCAAGGCATAGTGTATGGTAGCTACTTGTTGCCTTTCTGCAGCATAGATAGATGCGTTAGTTTGGGACAGTCGTATAGCCTTGTTGGCCTTCGTCAAGGGCTTGTGCGGGTGGGTTCAAATCAACCTGGAGAATGACGGGTAGAACTTGACATGCGACTTATGATTTGTTAGCCTTCGTCAAGGTCATAAGAGCATGGGGTAAAAATCACATCGGGAGTTTCAAAAGAACTGAAACTTGCCAGATATGCGCATACCTTCTGGAGTGTGATGACGTGAGCGGATTCCGTCACGTTATCATGCGGTGATAGTTGGGTCCCGATTCCCACTGATGAGTTGGTTTACTCCTCGGGTGACCCCGACTAATTCTTCTTTCAGGTTTGGAGGAGAATTTGACGGTACAGTGGGAGGTTTCCAGATTAGATAAATTGGTAACCATTCTGATCTAGGTTAGAGTGCACGCTGAGTGTTTCTTTTCTCTCTCTCTTTGGCAGCGACCATTGACCCGACCCTAAGACTATGACTCAGAGACCAAAATTAACCGAACCTTCTTAAACACTGGCTTTTGGATTGTCAGAGTTGCAAACCTCTTTGCCACTCCTACTTTTACCCTTTTCTCCAGGACACCCCGTACTACTACGAACGTCCACTTCCATTGGACAAAACCATCGTATGGTTATATACGAACTCGAAGGGATTTATTCGAGGATGGTTTGAGGTTCTGGAGAAAACGGATAGGACTATTCAGTTGTCTTTTCCTTTTACCTTCTCTCAGGTTGCGAGTACTCCTTGGTTTAGGAGATAGTACACCTATTACGCAAATTGGATAGTCTTCTTCCAAACCATAGGCAGGTGCCGACCGGTAGGAAATGAAGAAAACCAATTAGCCTAACAGTGGTGTACAGAAGGTATTAAGTAAAGACATATCAAGGGATTAGTAAGAGGGCAAAGTAAATTATGACTGATATTCATGACCAAACCAAGTATTTCATTACCACTCCCACATCACCTTTGTATTTCTCCAGGACACTCCGTATCACTACGAAGATCCACAGTTTATTGGATACTCCATCGTATGGTTATATACGAACTCGAAAGGAACTTGTTCCAGTTCGGGGATGGATTCTGGTTCAGGAGAAATGGGAATAAGGTTTATTCGGTTGTCTTTTATCTTCACCTTCTCTCGCATTGCGAGTGCTCCTAGGATCAGGACAGTACACCCATTATTCTTATTGGATAGTCTTCTTCCAAACCATAGGCTAGTGCCGAACGGTAGGGAAGGAAGAAAACCATTTGGCCTGAGGGGTGTGCAGAAGGTAATGACTAAAGACATATAAAGGGATTTGGAGAGGTGGCAAAGAATTATGCGGTTACAGTCGTGAATCTAGAAGAGGCATTACTAGGAATACCGGGATACCCCATCGAAACATTTCAATGTTTCAGTTTCACTGTGTACTGTTAATGGAAAACTGATTTCCCAATTAGACACTTGCTCCAGGGTATGTATTTACCAAGTATGATTCTCATATCTGTATGGTTTTACAGATGATGAGTGGGAGTAAGCTATTGGGAATTAGGTGATTGTCCTCATTATATCGGGATTCGTTGTAATCAGTGATATTTGAGGAAGTCACCTGGGTTGTTTGCCGGACGGCAAATATTTGGTTTTGAATATCCGCTGTTGTGCACCAATTTCAAATTGATATATCTGTACGTCTATTTTCATAGAGTGAGATATACCTTTTAAAATTATGTCTATGACATTTACCTATATCAGTGGATGGTTAGGTAAGGAGCATTAAACAGCGGTGTAATTCTTCTTAACCATAAGTACAGTTTTCAACCTACGACACACAGTGAATGAGTTATCAGACTCAAAGGACTTATACAGGGTATTGTATGTTGTCCAGGGTCCATCAGGACAGAGGGGTTGGTCCTCGTACTATATTCGGTTTACTTATAACTTCTCTAGTTTTTAGACAGGTGTTTCGTGGAAACACAGGGTCCGAATTTTGAGAAGTTTTAGGTATTTGAATACAGTAGAGAACCAGGTGTAGCAAGTATCGGGATTCTTCAAAGTGATCGAAGATGTAGATACTTGTATATGGTATTCAGTTGATAGTAATGGTTAAGAGAACTTGCTTCTCTTTCAGGTTACTCATAATTGGAAGTATTCCTAAGTTGAGTAACGCTGATCGGCCTCTTTCCATTTAGTTGACATGCACTGGAGACAGCTGCATGATTTGAATCTGGTTCAATTAAATCAGTACCTCTGGTCCTATATTGGATATAGAACAGTTCGTATCTTAACGATGTTAAGGTATGGGGAGTTGTCCGGCTTATGATTAAAACCAGACACTGGACAACTCAAAGCATGTTTCTGTAATGGCTGTTTGTGGGTTGACCCAGGCTATGACGAGGGTTGACTTTCTACCATCTGGAAGATCAATAGTGATATTGTTCTAAACTCGCCACAGTTTTAATAAAAATGGATTTTTTCAGAAAACAGTAGTGGGAGTATGGTAGAACTGGAAGTGATTCCAGAACCGCAAACGATTGCTGAAGATTTTGATAGGAACCTAAAGATTCAATCTGGTTTGACATTCCATTGGCCACTCCGCAGATTTGGTGGGTAACTTCAGGCACCCGAGAGGTACTCCGGTAGCCTCAAGGACGGTGACAGGGAAGTTCTTGTTTACCCACACTTACCATTGCTGTTGTTCCAGACTGTAAGACCCGGCAGGAGGATGAGTATAGCGTCGTTCTAAACTGGCTTTAGAAGTGTACGTCTATATGACTCTGCCAGAGGGTTGTCATGATCAGTGGGAGCAGCGGAAGCATTGGTGGACGGGTGGCTTATGTCTATTTATAGACTAAAGCAGATATAGCGGAGATAGATCATCCATTTCTGATGTGACAGTCATAGGCTTGACTTCATCAGAATAGAGGATGGATCTGTTGAGAAGGTAGTAGGGTGTGATGTCATGGTATTTGGATGACATACACAAAGTAGGAAGTGATATTCCTATACTACGATCGGTTATACTTTGGTCGTCACACAGTGGTTTCTCCACATGGGACTTGGACATTATATCAGACATACTGGTTACTAGATCTATGGTTGTAGATCTAGATTTGGGTGGTTTCCCAATTAAGGGTACTTAGACAGCATTCTAAGAGTATTTAGAATGGACGACTCCTGGCACGGTAGTGTACCTGCAGGTGATGGAGTCACCCTCTCTAAAGGTGTCTTATAGACTAAAGGGGAGAGGGATGTGCATGATTGGCAGATCACTTGCTCAGGCAATTGAGTCAATCATGAGATGTCAAGTACCACACCAGATGTTGTTCTTGCACTAGATGCAATAAGTTGACATTGATCCAATCCTGGAGAAACAGTCGGAAGCAGTTTTAGAACATAAGTGGATGTTCTAGGGATATGATAACGACAGCCTCATTCGGGAGACAGTTATCATTCCAGGCTTCCAAGGTGACATGGACGACAAGGAGGTTGTCAGAGTTATAGTTTTCCTTCTGACGAGGGGCAGTATTTTGGACAGGTGGTCCAAGGCAATACTGAGGGAGGCATGGCGCAGGAAACTGATTAAGTTCAGTTGACGATACAGTCTAAGAAGTTTGGATTTGGAGTTTATTTATGAGCTAGGTCCCATCAGACATCCAGACATATTCTGAGACAGGTATTGCTCATTTCAGGAGATGGTTTTCTCCGTGAACTTGAGATATAGAGAGACATAGAAAGGAACATCAAAGCGGATCCACTCACTGAGGCTATTCCTCGAACGCAATAGTTTCGCAAACGAGCTTTGTGAGACTGACAAGTAGAGGAGTTGGGTGTTCGGTATCACACAGGCTGTGAGTATGCGACATCGCAATAATTAGCCTTGAGTGCAAGTGGGAGATTGTTGGAGATAGTGCCCTCAGAGTCAATTATTGGATCACAGGCACGTGATTGCAACGATTGAGGGAGGACCTATCCCGGTAGGACAGTCTTACTCGAGATGATAGTATGCTATCTAGTTTATCTTTATCATCGTGTACTGCTTAGGTGACCTGACAGGTCGCTATTACACGTTGATAAAGCCCCTAGGATTCTTGCTTGACCACCAGCAGTATGAGGGCGATCATATAAGTGGGAGCTGGGGTCTATAAGCACATCCTTAAAAGGTCCCTAATCGTGCAAGTTTCGAGACAGGGCATCGATACTCCAGAGTAGACTAGTGTATACAGTCGAGACCCCGACGAGGGGCGGTGGCCGGTCTCACAAACCATTGGTGTCAGTTGGTTCACCTAAGATGTATACAGGTGCTCATTAGGTTATGAGTACACCGGACAGGACTTGCCGGGAACATGCTAGTTGGTCATATACCAGACGTCAGATAGCAGTTCCCAGGTGACATGTGTACAGGTTAGTTCATCGACCTGATGATCGTCATTTGTCTCGTGTGAGTTCCCACTGTACTTTGATTACTACCCTACCACGCTCAAAGGAGACGTGCAAACAGGTTTTAGTTGGGTACAGTCCCGAGCCACATGGAGGCAGTGAGCGTATCTTCAGGGGTTCGTCTCTCCCGGTATTGTGAGTGAGGTCGCGCTGTGTCTAGGAGAGCCACTACACAAAGCCCTCGGCCGAGGCAAGGAGATTTACTGGTAGGTATTCCAGTAGTATCTGAGGGTGTTCTGGGCTACACTCCGACACGACTTGTACCGCTTTTGGGGGTCTGACTTTTACCAACCCCCTAGGCCCGCCATGCGATGCTCATAGACGAACGGACCGGACTGTACAGATATTGTCACTGACAGGCTCAGTAGGGTGTCAGGCTGAGTTCGCTCACAGACGTCCCTTTTGGTCAATACCTGGTAGCCCGTTACGTATTGGCTTATACCTCTGACGTGCTAGTGGTTAAATCCACAACCAAGATGTTGATGAGTCTTTAGAGTCCCCCACATTTAGTTACTCAAGCTTTCGGGCGAAAAGCTGTAGAGGCCGTATGGAGATATGGTAAGGTCCGATCAGATACGTGCGGTATTGCACGGATCAGGATCGGACAGTTTGTACTAGAGGCCGTATGGAAATATGGCAGGGTTCGATCAGATACGTGCGGTATTGCACGGATCAGGATCGAACGGATATTACTAGCCGGCTTTGGTTTAAGCCGGATCCTAGTATAGTACAGTGTAGATTTTGTCTCATTGCATTTGTATTTCGGTCGGAATACAAATGCGGGTGTGTATGCACAGTATCGGGGTTTTCCTGTAATTTATTACGGGACCAGTTTTCTGGAGTTGCCAGTTTGTTTACGGTTTCGGCCAATTTCCTTTGTATCGTTCATTGGCCGAAGATTGGTGGAGGAGGGCTTATTTGCATTGTTGCAAATAAGTATTTGTGGAGGGGTCTTTGCATATTGTTGTATCATGATGGTGCACCATCCATTGACCTTGACTTCTTGACTTCTTCATGATGGCTTGACTTTTTGAAGTCATCATGCTTGATGATGGGTTATGGTGAGGTGGTTGGAGGGTTAGTTTAGGCTTGTGATCATTTCTTTTGATGATAGCCTTTTTCTTCCTCTCACTTGCATTACTCTCTTGATGGACTCTCTTGGTTTTGGTCACACTCTCATTCACTCCCTCCCTCGTCTCTTGTGGCCGGCCAAGCTCATAGTGGGCTGTCCAAGAATTTCTAGTGGGGATTTTTGTTCCTTTCATGTTAGAAAAATCCCCAAGTTCACCTAGAAAAAGTTGATGTATCATACCTCCACCAATATGGCAATTCCTACAACCCCAAATGAGACTTGAGCACTACACATTCTACAGCAAACCTTGGGCACGTCGACTAGCCATCTTCGTGCCCGAGTTGCCTCGGTATTGAGGTGGGAGCCCGTAAAAGATGCAGACGATGTGGTGCCCTTCCGGCAAGGAGACGACGACCGGAGTTTCCGCAGGAGATCGGGACGACGACGAGAAGACCGGAGGACTCGGATCAGTCGGTATATCTCTAACCCATCTTATAGTTAGCTAGGACTAGTTAATGGTTCGATCCGGGTATTTAGTGCGCGGTGGTGCCGGTTTGCTAGTTTGCAAAATTAAAGTTTTTCGCTTCCGCATTTTTTGGCGTCGGATTGACGGCCGGGGCGCCGCCGTGCACTAACACGGCCGTCTACTAAAGTTTGCGACGAGCATTCGATCAGGATATCGAGAATCTTGTTGAATTGCCCGACTAGATATTGAAAAGTGTTTTCGATAATGAGACTAAAATGCGGGGTTTATAATTGTTAGGCATATGATGTCTAAGGAAATCATTTAGTTAGGCATGCGATGTATAAGGAGGTTGCGGATTCCAACTGTTGTAGTTTTACACTTTCTTTTCTGCGACCGTAAGTGTAGTATGTAGTTGTATCGCCAGTTTTTGTTGCTATACGTCAACGACAAGCGGTGTATGCATACTTACTTACGTTGATGATATGAGATATTATGTGTTGTTGTGATATGTTATATTGGATCGTCATGTTTGAATAGCCGGGGGTTTTATGTGAGATTAGAGTTTTTTCATTTTCATTCATGTAAAATTCATTTGTATGTAATATTCTTTTATTGTGACACTTCCGGGCTGAGGATGATGTCACCATTGTATATTATTTACTTTTCCGCATTAAGATAGACCCAAGGCGGGGAGCACAAGTAACCGGGTTCTAGGGTCCAGTGGGAGACCATCTCGAGGGGTCGAGACCGGGTCTCCTAACTCTAAAACTGGCAGGGTTACTTGCCGCTCTTGTTGGGGTCTAGGGATGTGGGTTTGGCTATTCATCGCGACTGTGGAATTCGTGTTTTATACAGGCTCGTATTAAAACACGGACGTCCTAGTATATCCAATATTTCATATATGTTCTTCTGCTGTAATGTTCTGTGATGAGATCATATTACTGCCTGAGACGAATGTTTATATTATATATATGAGATATATGTTATATTGCAGATTTCGTTTCAAATGTGATGCTTGTGAAGCATAATAAAATGGGACTTCATTAATGAGATTAATAAAACTAAAAGAAACCTAAAGATATTGTAGAAACTTGTCTCAAAAACAGGTAGCTCTAGTTCTTGCTTTACATAGCGGTGTTCCTTGTAGAACATCCAGCACCTTATTCGATAAGGAAAGAGCCGAGATCCCTTCACCGGGAGTGACCTCTTTAGCGAAACTAGCAGATGCTAAAAACACGGTTTGTCTTTTGATTGCTTATATAGTTTTTGCTTTGCATAGTGATATTTGTGAAATATCCTGCACCTTATTCGATGAGGAAAAAGCCGACGATCCCTTCACCGGGAGTGACCTCTTTAGCAAAACTAGAAAAGGCCTCAAAAACATTCCTTTTAAAAATCACTCGATTCTACAACGATATCAAATTCATTACGCAAAAAGTTTTCTTAAAAACCTGTCGTAACCCTCCGTCATTTTAGGAAGTAGAGCACTTAGTATTCGTGTTGTGTTTGTTGACCTTAGTTAAGGCACAGTGTACGGTAGCTAAGTGATGTCTTCCTATATAGCATATGATGCGATTAGTGAGGACAGTCATGTGACTTTGTTGACCTTAATTAAGGGTCATGTGGGTGGGTCTATTTAATCAAGAAATGACGGGTAAAACTTGACTAGTGCTTATGATTTGTTGACCATAGTTAAGGTCATAAGTCACTAGGGGTAAAATATTATTGGGAATTTCAAGTGTTGAAATTTGCAATGAGATTGCATACCTTCTATGAGATAGTTGGATCCCGATACCCGCTGCGAGTAAGAGTTACTCCTGGGAGAGTTTTACACATTACGATTAGCCGATCAAGTAGGTGTCTAGAAAGGTGTTAACGGGGTTACGTCCCTGGAAAAATGAGATTTACTTTAATTAGGTCCGTGCGAAAGCGCGGGGAACCTCCCTCAAAGTACCGGCACTGGCCTGGCCGAAAGATTAGCGAACTTGTAGAGTGTAATTAATCCCGGCTAGTCTTTCCTTTTAGGGTTTGAAGGAAAATTTGACTAAAACAGTGGGAGCCATCCTGATTAGATATATTAATAACCAATCTAATCTTGTAAGAGCATACGCTGAGTGTTTTCTTCTTTCTCTCTCCTGATTACGACTATGTCACGTCTTAATCAAGATAATAATACGGATGTATTGACCGAACCCACTTGTTATACTGTGATAGGGAACGCTGGTCCCGCTCCAACTTATAATTGTTATAAGACAGAGCAGGAAATAGGGGATTACCAGAATTCCCGTGCCGCCCAAACGAAGAAAGTGCATGTTGATGCATCTTCTTCAGGTGTGTTCATTACACAGAACTGTTTCTCAATATCCATTACGTCCTGGGTATTTGATACCGGATCAGGATCCCACATATGTAATTTGTTACATGGGCTACAGATAGGTAGAGAACTGAGAACGAGTGATAAGTTTCATGAGATAGAAACGGTGCAAGTGTTGCAGCCAAGTCTGTTGGTAGTTATCACCCTGTATTACAAGAATACATTGATTCTGAACGAATGTTATTAGATACCGAACCTGATATACAACATCATATCAGTCTCTTTATTAGTAAAGAAAGGATATAATTTTGTATTGTTGGATAATGTTTTGAACATTTCCTATATCAAGTGTTGATCGGTTCAAGCACGTTATCTAAAAGCATAGACGTTCTAAATTAAACCACGGTTCTTAACGTACAGAACACACACAAGATGAAGAGTTCAGAAATGAACGAATCATTCTTGAGGTATTGTAGACTAGGTCATATCAATGCGACCCGACTAGCTGAAGTTACATAAAGATGCATATTTAAATTAGTTTGGATTTACATCTTGTAAAACTTTCCAGTCATGTCATAAAGATAAGTTGACCACAGCTCCATTTATTAGAAACAGAGAAAGAGTTAGTGAACTCTTGGGATTGATACATGCTGATGTATGAAGGTCCCCTGTCTACACATGCCAAGACCGGTTCTTTATACTTCAATACATTCACTGATTATCTCTCAAGATCCGGACATATGTTCCTGTTGAAACACAAGTCTGGAACTTTTGAGAAATTCAATGAATATAAGTTAGAAGTAGAGAACCAAAAACGGGTAAAAGTATTATGTCCTTTGATGTGATCAGGGAGGAGAATACTTGAGCACGGAATTCCTGGACTTTTCTAAAGGAGAATGAGATTCTCTCTCAGCATTACTCCTCCGTATACACCACAGCACCTCGGTGTATCGGGGCGAAGCAATCACACCCTATGTGATATGGTGCGCTCTATGATAAGTACTACTGAGTTTCCTATTTCTTTTTGGGAGTTATGCACTTGAGAAGTTGCATACCTATTGAATAGGGTTCTGATTGAAATATTTTCTGACGTGTATATGTAAAAAGTAACGACAATCAAAAAATTATATTGACCGCAATCAAACCACGGTGTCGGATGTAGTTAATGAATCAGTGCGGATCGTCCACAGGGATTGTGCAATTCAATTGTATTTTGATACGTTTGAAATGAAATGTTAAACTACAATAAACGAAAACATGATTCAAGATGTGATTTGTATGCGAGTGTCACTATTCTTTACTCAAGAATCAAGAAACTATAAACAATCAAGAATCGGTTGTTTTGATAATATTTCCAATCAACAATCAAGAATATAAGAGAGGCTCGTAGGAATCGATCGGATCTTTAGACGTGATGCAATCTAAAGGGTTTCGTGTTCTTGTCCTTCGAAGAATTGATACTAGATCAATGGTGATCGACGAGAGTTAGGGTTTTCTTGATGAAATTAGGGTTTCATCTCTTAACCCTTGTTCTTTCGAGGATACCATTTATATTCTAGCCTCTAGCAATTTCAAGAAACGATCGGAACTCCCCAATCTCGAGCGATGTCGATCAAGAAAGCATCGCTACAAATTGGGTCGTCGATTCTTGAACTTGCTAGGGTTTACAAACTCGTGGGATTCAAGAATCGATTACAAATTTGTTACATCATCATACTAAAGATCGTTTCGACTCCCCGACGAGCGGAGTTTTATTCACACATCACCACAAAGACAATATTCAAGAATAGTAATGATAACATGATGCGGAATTTAAAGAAAACAAGATAAAAGAATATCACCTTTTATTTAATCAACAATTTCAATACATTCTTTCAAGAATCTACAAGAAGAAGAAATCGATCGTTGACTCGGCTTCGCTCGTCTCCGTGGATCGTGGATCTACTTTGATCTCTTGCCCGATTGAAGATCGGCTCGGCTCATAAAAGGGTTGAAGGCATCTTGCTTGGCTTGCACTCAAGATCTTGAATTGTTGTTGGATTTAGGGTTAGGGTTTCCTACAAGCTCTCTCACTAAACTTGAGGAAGAGGAAGATGAAGAATGGGATTGATTTTTCTAAGCTTTCCCAAGGTTGAATAATTGTCCAAATGATGAGCCTAGGGTCTTATTTATAGAACTCCCAAACCCTAGGTTTAGGTTTGAATTAGAACTTTCCCTCCCAAAGTTTGTTGAAGAGTTTCTAGAAGGAGTTTGTTAGGAGTTAGCTTAGGGTTTAAGCTAGGGTTTAGGGAAAGTTCTAGAAGTATTAGGCTAGTTTAGGTGTTTGCTGATCTGGAGGAAGTATCTGGAATATTCTGGAAGTTTGTGTGCATTATTGAGCTGGGGCCACTGAAACAGGAGTTTTGATGCAATTTGAGGAGCTGACGTCATGGGCCCGCCGCGCAACCGCCGCAATAACCTAGAATTGGCCGCCCTTCCGCGGCGGCTTGAGGAGGTTGGGCTCTGTAAATTCTTCAGTGGTCTTGGGCTTCTGTTTGTGGTTTTCTTTGATGTTTAGAATTGCAGTTTCCCTTCTGTGTTGATACCAAATTTGAGTTCAGTGAGTTTACGAGCAATTGTAATGGTCGAGCACTGTAATGATCGAGCAAGCTTCTCTTTTCCTGCATAGACTTCGAAACACGGGTTGCAAGATATAGAAAATATGCTATGTAATGCAATGCAGTCAATTTCCCTAGAAATGATGGTTTTAAGGTCGAATACATGTAATCTGATGTTTTGCGACCGATTTGCTAATATGTGAATTATGAATACCGTACACTTCTATATGGATGCAAATGATAAGGAAATTGCCGGTTAAAATATGCAATATTTTCGACTGATCAAATACCCCCAAACTTAATTTCGATCGTCTCGAGCGAATGTTTTATTAAAACGAGAAGGAGAAAATAAAGAAAGAGAAAAACTAACTAGCACACTTTCGTAGGCAACACGATTGCACTGAGCACGTGCAATAAGCCTTTAAACCTCTAGGTGTCCCTAGTAGGAGGAGTGTTGTCTCCTGAGGGTTTTCAACGGATTGCACCCACAAAATCCAATAATAAAAGCAAGATCATGAATATTACATTTAAAGAAGAGAATCGTAAAAGAAAAGCTTTGAAAATTAGGGTTTCCAACTAAGCTAGCTTTTCGGTTGTCATGAGCCCTATCTTAATGGTCATGAAAAGATGTTAGAAATCACGTCCTCCCTCAATAAAACATCGTCTTATTCTTCATTCCTATCTTTATTCCAAACATCGATCATATCACCCTGCGTGTGTGTAAAGACATCCCTACACCCGGAGAATTCAATTCAAGCTATCATACCCTTGCCCATCGGCCTCAGTACTTCTTGGCAAACGAGATTGCTTACACACTTTCATGCGACCGTCAATACTTCTTGAGGTACTAACCGACCGATTACTAATGTGCTTGCATGCTTGGTGTATTTTCCTCGTCTTGCACCACCTCAGGCATAGCAGTGACTCCCAGACCAGTTGACCTTGGGGCACTAGGTGAAGAAGCACCCTTTTGCTATATATTTTTATTGCCCTTGGTGATAACAAAACCAGTATCCATTTTTCTCACCACTTTAAAACACATATTTTTTTTTTCTTCATACTTTTGGCTTTAAGACAAGAGCATTTCAAGGTATCCTCTACTATCCCAGGCTTCAAGACGTGTGTAAGTGCGAATAGCAGGGTAGCCACGTTCAAAATGTTTGGCTTCCAGAATAGAAACTATTTTTCAGACTTATTTTTGTCCTCAGATTAGTGACGTCCTTCATCTTACTAACCCTTGGGACAACGGCTCATAACTACTTATTACTAGTTCGTATAAGAAAACTTCTAATTTTCTTAGTTTTCTAAAATTTTTCCAATCTCATGGATGCAATTTTTCACTATCTAAACTTTCATTATCTTATTTATATACAAAAAGTGTAAATATTAAAATTATTTTTATATTTGAAAATTTTTAAATTTTTATGGGTTTTGAAAAATTTTCAATTTTTATAGATTTTTCTAAAGAAATGTTTTGTGCTTATGCAGATGATATGCAAATGATGCGAAAATAAGCACAAACCTCCCCCAAACTTGTTTTCAACAGTGTCCTCACTGTTGCCGGCAGCTATATCTACAAAAATGTAAATCTGGGAGGAATTATTAGTGGGGGCAAAATATATAAGTGAAGAACTTCCCCCAAACTTATCTTTCACTCACCTTCATTCAAAAGATGATGCAATGATATACAGGATATGAAGGTGAGACGGAGGAATTTTAATCCAAATAAACTGGCTCTTGTAAGAACAAGAGCTCCTCCGTGGGGTCAGTGGAAAAATACGGCTTAAGTCTATGTCCATTTACTTTGAAAACAGTGCCGTTTTTAACATTTTCAACTTCTACTGCCCCGTGCGGGTATACAGACCGCACAACAAAAGGTCCCTTCCAACGAGATCGGAGCTTACCCGCGTGAAGGTGTAATCATGAATCATAAAGAAGGACTTGTTGACCAGGTAAAAATGTTTTCCTTAAAATGCTTTTATCGTGAAAAACCTTAGTCCTATTCTTTGTGATTACAGCATTATCATAAGCTTCATCGCGGAGTTCGCTTAGCTCGTTAAGTTGCAGCTTCCGAAAGTTGCAAGCAAGGTTTAGATCAAAATTTATTTCCTTTATAGCCCACAATGCTTTATGTTCTATCTCAACAGGTAGATGACATGCTTTACCAAAAACTATCCTATATGGAGACATTCCTAGGTCGGTCTTATATGCAGTCCTGAATGCCCAAAGAGCATCCGTCAATTTGGTCGACCAGTCTTTTCTATTTTTAGCAACAGTTTTCTCCAGGATAAGTTTGATTTGTCTGTTTGAGATCTCAGCCTGCCCGCTTGTTTGGGGGTGATAGGGTGTAGAAAGACGGTGGTTGATTGAGTATTTTCGCATCAGAGTCTCGAAAGATCTGTTGCAGAAGTGTGTCCCATTATCGCTAATGATAGCGCGTGGGTGTCCAAATCGCGAAAATATATTCTCTTTCAAGAACTTAATGACAACTTTCCTGTCATTAGTGCGACATGGAATGGCTTCTACCCACTTTGAGACATAATCAACCGCCAGCAAAATGTACAGATTCCCAAAGGAGTTGGGAAAAGGACCCATAAAATCAATGCCCCAAACATCAAACATTTCAACAACCAGAATGGGTTGCTGAGGCATTTCATTCCTCTGGGATATTCTACCCGTATACTGACATTGTGTACAGGTTTTGCAATACTCAAATGCGTCCTTGAATAAGGTCGGCCAATAAAATCCACATTGCAAAACCTTTTCCGCTGTCTTTCTAGGACCAAAGTGACCCCCACAAGCCTGATCATGACAAAATGAAAGAACACTCTTGAACTCTTCATTCGGGACGCACCGGCGAATGATCTGATCAGGACAATATTTAAACAAATAGGGCTCGTCCCAGTAAAAGTGTTTTACTTGGGAAAGAAAACGATATTTGTCCTGTTTTGACCAATCGCTCGGTATAAGTCCCGTGGCATGATAGTTCACAATATCCCTGAACCATGGTTCAGCGGATATGCTCAAGAGTTGTTCGTCAGGGAATGAGTCATTGATTGGCAGGGTCACAGGGGAAGAAACGATGCGTGAAAGGTGGTCGGCTACTACGTTTTCACATCCTTTCTTATCTTTGATAACAAGATCAAATTCTTGTAACAGTAGGATCCAACGTATTAGTCGACCTTTTGCATCTTTCTTCGCCAGAAGATGTTTTAAAGCGGAATGGTCAGTATATACAACTATAGGTGAGCCGATTAAGTAAGGCCTGAATTTTTCTAACGCAAATACAACCGCTAAAAGCTCTTTCTCGGTGGTTGTATAATTGATTTGCGCATCATTCAAGGTCTTACTAGCATAGTAAATCACGTGTGGCATCTTATCAATGTGCTGTCCTAAGACTGCACCTACTGCAAAATCAGATGCGTCACACATCAGCTCAAAGGGGTAGTCCCAATTTGGTGATGATAAAACGGGGGCTGAAGTGAGTGAGTGTTTAAGTGAGTCGAAAGCTGTCTCGCAATCCGAGTCAAAATGGAAGGTCGTATCCTTGGCCAGGAGTAGTGTTAAAGGTCTAGCAATTTTGCTAAAGTCCTTTATGAATCTCCTATAAAAGCCCGCATGGCCAAGGAAAGAGCGAATATCTTTGACGCTTTTGGGATGAGGCAGGTTTTGAATGACATCTACTTTAGCTCTGTCAACCTCAATGCCTTTCTGTGAAATGACATGTCCAAGGACTATTCCTTCTTGGACCATAAAATGGCATTTTTCCCAGTTCAATGTCAAGTTCTTCTCTTTGCAACGAGTAAGAACAGCGTCAAGATTCGCTAGGCAATCAGAAAAAGAGTCTCCAAAAATCGAGAAGTCGTCCATAAAGATCTCCAAAAAATTCTCTACCATATCAGAGAATATCCCCATCATACACCGCTGAAAGGTAGCGGGAGCATTGCATAGCCCAAAGGGCATGCGACTGTAAGCAAAGGTACCAAAAGGACAAGTAAAAGTGGTTTTATCTTGATCCTTTTTGGCGATGGGGACCTGATTGTAGCCTGAGTAACCGTCCATAAAACAATAAAACTCTCGTCCCGCTAAGCGTTCCAGCATTTGATCAATAAATGGTAGAGGAAAATGATCTTTCCTCGTAGCAGCGTTGAGTTTTCTATAATCGATGCATACACGCCACCCAGTTTGGGCGCGTGTTTGAATCAACTCATTCGCTTCATTTATGATAACTGTGATGCCGGATTTCTTAGGAACGACATGTATAGGACTCACCCACTGGCTATCGGAGATGGGGTATATAATACCATTATCTAAGCACTTGACGATCTCTTTCATGACAGCTTCCTTCATGACGGGATTCAACCGTCTCTGTGGTTCTCGGGTCGGTCTGGCATCATCCATCACATGTATATGATGTTCAACTATCAAGGGACTAATCCCTTTGATGTCCGCCATACTCCAACCAAACGCCTCTTTGTTAGATCTCAATACCGATAAAAGGGCATTCTCTTGCTCTGATGCAAGAGAAGCGGAAATGATAACCGGTAATGACTCGTTCTCACCAAGATATGCATATTTCAGGTGAGAAGGTAAAATTTTGAGATCTAACTCAGGCGGAGAAATGATAGAAGGAAGGGTCATAGATTGATTTTTGGATCTACAAAGAAGCTCAGAGCCTGTGAAAGATACAGACTCGGGTGGAGAAAAGTCAGAAGTGCAGGACTCATGTGTAGCTAAAGTGTCCTCACTAAGATCATGTGTGAAATCAAACAGAGATGTGCTAATGTCATCGAGATCAGTAAAGCAAAGATCCTCAGCTCCACAACTATCGGGAGCGATCTCATGGACAGAGCACACATCTAAAATATGAGCAGAGGGTTCTGACGGCTGACTTCCAACTTTATAGATATTTAGTTCAATGGTCATATTTCCAAATGATAAATTCATTGAACCATTTCTACAGTTTATAACAGCGTTGGAAGTGGCAAGGAAAGGACGACCTAGAATCACCGGAATTTGGCCCCGGGGGTTTGCTACAGGATGTGTGTCGAGCACAATGAAGTCTACAGGGAAAACAAATTCCCCGACCTTTATTAACACATCCTCTAATTCACCCCTTGGTTTGGTGATAGATCGGTCTGCCATCTGGAGAGTACAATGAGCAGGTTTCAGCTCTCCAATCCCTAATTGCTCATAGACAGAATAAGGTAACAGGTTAACACTCGCGCCAAGGTCTAAAAGAGCACGATTTATGTTTTTACCCCCAATCGAAATCGATATTGTAGGACAACCTGGGTCCTTTCTTTTCTTTGGAAGCTGGGGTATAAAAGCAGTGCTGATGTTATTAGACATAAAGACCTTCTTCGGCACTTGGGTCTTCCTCTTCCTAGTGCACAAGTCCTTTAGAATTTTCGCATAAGCGGGGACTTGCTGAATCGCATCTAGGAGAGGGATATTGATGTTAATCTGTTTGAACATCTCTAAAATTTTCTCCATATGAGGACTCGTTCTATTAGCCCTTAGCCGGTTCGGGTAAGGTGCTTTCGCAATAAGCGCGGGGTCCATCATAGGAGAAGGAAAGGGGGGTAGACGAGGTCCCAAAGGAGGTGTGGGGACCGTCTGTGGAGAATTATAAGGGTTGGGTGAAGGTGTTGAGCCTAAGGGGAAATGGAGAATAGGCTCGTGCGAAAGTGGTTTGGTAGAAGAAGAAGGATCAGAAGGTGAAGTGTGTGTGTGTGGGAAAGACTCAGCCGGGGTGTTGATATGATTTTCAGTATCATCAATACCTTCCCCGACATGATTGTTCAGCACTCTTCCCGATCTCAACGTTGTAATGGCATTTACATTGTAATGCCCAGGATTCTGTAGGGGTTGAGAGGGAAGTTTCCCTTTTTCTCTCGCACTCATTTCGGCTTTTAAGCGTGCGATTTCAGCTTCCATCGTGCGAATACTCTCAGCTTGGGACGCTGAGTTTTTCTTTATTTCACTGACGGAAGATCTAACTTCAGTCGAAACATCCATGAAATTTGATAAAAGTGATTTCATGGTTTGAGTGAATTGAGAGAAATCGTCAGCACAGGGCTGCATAGGATTAGACTGTGCAGGAGTGTTGCCCTGGTTTTGGAAATTTTGTGACTGGTAGGGGTGCTGAGTGAGTTGTAGGGGTTGCTGTTGTGGTGGAGGAAGAGCCCGTTGAAATTGATTCGTGTTTGGAACCGTGTTTTGAGATTGGTTTTGGTTCCAAGCAAAATTCGGGTGGTTCCTCCAACCCTGATTGTAACTGGAAGAATATGGATCGTTTCGAGGTCTTTGAAATGCGGCATTAGAATGCTCGTGACCTTGAAACGCAGAGTTTAATGGACATTCTTCCGTTAAATGTGACGGATCAGAACAGCACCCACAAACAGTTTTGGGGAGCGACATTGGGTTTAGGGAGGCTGCTGCAAATTTGTGTTCCATAGCGTCGAGCTTCTTTTGCATTGCTGCCATTTCAGCTCGGACACCTATGGACACATCTATTTGGTGTACGCCACCCCTATTCAATGGTTGTGTTCCACTCTCCCAAATTAGTGACTTTTCAGCGAACTCTTCTAAGTATCGCCAGGCTTCCCCGTCATCTTTGGTCATAAAAGTACCTTGACACATGTTTTCAAGGCTCTGTTTAGTGCTAGGGTTACTGCCCTCATATATGATTCGGCAAAGCTCCCATCTCGGGATGCCATGGTGAGGACATTGAACCAATAGATCCTTGAAACGTTCAAAGTATTTTGAAAATGGTTCGGCAGGGAGCTGGGCAAATTGGTTCAGTTCGCTACGGATTCGAGCCGTCTTTTGGACTGGGTAAAATTTCTTAAGGAATGCGGCGACGAATTCTTCCCAATTCGTAATAGAGTGTGCGGTGGTGTTATATAGCCACTTTTCGGCTATATCGCACAAAGTAAATGGAAGAAGTCGTAGACGCATCGCATCCACTGAAAGTTGTGACGTACCCATCATTGCGCATACGTTTTCAAATTTGGTAATGAAAACGTAAGCGTCCTCGGTCTCGAGTCCGTGGTATTTGGGTAAAAGATTGATATACTGGGGCTTTATTTCAAAGTTGTCCCCATTGGCTGGTGGTGTGGATAAGCAGGTCGAAAGAGGACCTCTATGTGGATAGCATCTTTCCTGGAGAGAAATGTGGGGTGGAGTAGGATTCTGCGCACCAACGGACGGTGGCAGATTAGGGTTAAAGAAATTTGATGGATTCGGATCCATCGGTGTGGGTGTGGTAGTGGGTAAAGAAAAGGTAAATGGAGAATTATCGACTTCGGAGTCGATAAAAGGTACGCGGACTAAACGGGCACTAGAATCCCGTGTCCAGCCTATCTTGTACTAAAAAGGGTTAGTACAAGTGGCAGCGTTGACTTATAATTAGGGATGAATGAATGCGGTGCTTGCTTTGAAAAAGGGACGGATTTTGAAAAAATGATGCGACAAAACAAATGCAGCACACAACCCTAGAATCTAATGGTCACCTAGGTCCGATCTCTAGACCGCTCCTAACTGCCAAAAGACAAGCCGCAGGATAGAATCCTCCACTGCCTCTTTGTCCCCCTGTGGCCGGATAAGTGCCAGGTAAGTGGGAAGGAACCACCACTACAGTGGACCTAATTAATAACCACTAGCCTTAGACACACTCGCCTTAGGCACCACAAGAAAACGCGGATAAACAATGAATTACCCACGACCTTCTCTTGTCCTATTGAGCGCGACAGTCCTTAGAGTCTTCTCTAGATTTCTTTTAGTTAATGGAGGTAATGCGGATGCAAGTTTGACGATTTTCGGGGCCTAGGAAGGGTAATGAAATCCCCACCTAATTTGGATTTGGCCGTGCCCCTTAAATTTCCGTATTAGAATGCAAACAACCAAGAAATCAAAAACACGCACAATTTTTATTTTGCTTTTGCGCGCTGCGATTTATTTGCAAAGAATCCTGCAGCAAAGGATTAGTTGGAGCTAAAAGAGAAGAGGGGAGAGAGCAAGAAATCACCTGCAGAAAAATACCACAGAGATCCTCCAAGACTGCGGCGGTTCCGCCGCAATAGGCACGTATATGCCGCCCTTCCGCGGTCAGATATTGGGAACAGTGTACAATTTTTCAACAGATTCTTCCTGTTGCTATCTACAGCTCTCTGGTATATTCAAACAAATTTTTCCACAGAACAGAATGCTCCAGATCACCTTGCAATCAAATCACAACACACGTGTAAGAGTTTGTACGAATTTTGATTTCAAGAAGTAAAACGTAATAATTCTTTCACTTCAAACTAAAAATGCAAATGAATTAGCGCGATCCCCGGCAACGGCGCCATTTTGATTGAAATATTTTCTGACGTGTATATGTAAAAAGTAACGACAATCAAAAAATTATATTGACCGCAATCAAACCACGGTGTCGGATGTAGTTAATGAATGAGTGCGGATCGTCCACAGGGATTGTGCAATTCAATTGTATTTTGATACGTTTGAAATGAAATGTTAAACTACAATAAACGAAAACATGATTCAAGATGTGATTTGTATGCGAGTGTCACTATTCTTTACTCAAGAATCAAGAAACTATAAACAATCAAGAATCGGTTGTTTTGATAATATTTCCAATCAACAATCAAGAATATAAGAGAGGCTCGTAGGAATCGATCGGATCTTTAGACGTGATGCAATCTAAAGGGTTTCGTGTTCTTGTCCTTCGAAGAATTGATACTAGATCAATGGTGATCGACGAGAGTTAGGGTTTTCTTGATGAAATTAGGGTTTCATCTCTTAACCCTTGTTCTTTCGAGGATACCATTTATATTCTAGCCTCTAGCAATTTCAAGAAACGATCGGAACTCCCCAATCTCGAGCGATGTCGATCAAGAAAGCATCGCTACAAATTGGGTCGTCGATTCTTGAACTTGCTAGGGTTTACAAACTCGTGGGATTCAAGAATCGATTACAAATTTGTTACATCATCATACTAAAGATCGTTTCGACTCCCCGACGAGCGGAGTTTTATTCACACATCACCACAAAGACAATATTCAAGAATAGTAATGATAACATGATGCGGAATTTAAAGAAATCAAGATAAAAGAATATCACCTTTTATTTAATCAACAATTTCAATACATTCTTTCAAGAATCTACAAGAAGAAGAAATCGATCGTTGACTCGGCTTCGCTCGTCTCCGTGGATCGTGGATCTACTTTGATCTCTTGCCCGATTGAAGATCGGCTCGGCTCATAAAAGGGTTGAAGGCATCTTGCTTGGCTTGCACTCAAGATCTTGAATTGTTGTTGGATTTAAGGTTAGGGTTTCCTACAAGCTCTCTCACTAAACTTGAGGAAGAGGAAGATGAAGAATGGGATTGATTTTTCTAAGCTTTCCCAAGGTTGAATAATTGTCCAAATGATGAGCCTAGGGTCTTATTTATAGAACTCCCAAACCCTAGGTTTAGGTTTGAATTAGAACTTTCCCTCCCAAAGTTTGTTGAAGAGTTTCTAGAAGGAGTTTGTTAGGAGTTAGCTTAGGGTTTAAGCTAGGGTTTAGGGAAAGTTCTAGAAGTATTAGGCTAGTTTAGGTGTTTGCTGATCTGGAGGAAGTATCTGGAATATTCTGGAAGTTTGTGTGCATTATTGAGCTGGGGCCACTGAAACAGGAGTTTTGATGCAATTTGAGGAGCTGACGTCATGGGCCCGCCGCGCAACCGCCGCAATAACCTGGAATTGGCCGCCCTTCCGCGGCGGCTTGAGGAGGTTGGGCTCTGTAAATTCTTCAGTGGTCTTGGGCTTCTGTTTGTGGTTTTCTTTGATGTTTAGAATTGCAGTTTCCCTTCTGTGTTGATACCAAATTTGAGTTCAGTGAGTTTACGAGCAATTGTAATGGTCGAGCACTGTAATGATCGAGCAAGCTTCTCTTTTCCTGCATAGACTTCGAAACACGGGTTGCAAGATATAGAAAATATGCTA
Organism: Agapanthus africanus; assembly: GCA_030015575.1. NCBI lineage: Eukaryota > Viridiplantae > Streptophyta > Magnoliopsida > Asparagales > Amaryllidaceae > Agapanthus > Agapanthus africanus. The sequence continues at coordinate 809,832,358 of CM057338.1, forward strand.
TGTAATGCAATGCAGTCAATTTCCCTAGAAATGATGGTTTTAAGGTCGAATACATGTAATCTGATGTTTTGCGACCGATTTGCTAATATGTGAATTATGAATACCGTACACTTCTATATGGATGCAAATGATAAGGAAATTGCCGGTTAAAATATGCAATATTTTCGACTGATCAGGTTCCAATCAAATCAGTTGCCTACCACTTCATATGTGATATGGAATGGGAAGAGCCCATATCTTAAGTATGTTAAGATTTGGGGTTGTCCAGCCTTTATCAAAAAGCATAATCCGGACAAGCTCGAGACAAAGTCAGTTCTGTAGAAATTTATTGGATATCCCAAGCATTCGCAAGGTAATATCTTCTACCTAACCGAGGAACAAAAGATGTTTTGTTTCTCAGCATGCCACCTTTGTGAAAGGGAATTTCTTGTGAAGAAATTAGTGGACATGAGGTAGAACTGGATGGAGTTCCAGCTATACAAACTGCAGGTGATGATTTGGTAAACCCGGAGGATTCAATAGTTTCCAACGAACCTCAGCCTCTCCACCGATCTGGTAGGGTTCCTCATCCACCTGAGAGATACTTCGGTTTCTCTATGATAGTGGGAGCGAGGATTGCATCATGTGATGATGACCCAACTAGTTTCGAGCAGGCCATCAGGAATGGAACTCTATAAGAATGGCTGGATGCTTAGCGATTTGAGATGGAATCCTTATACACTAACAAAGTATGGACTTTGGTTGCTTTATCTGAAGGGTCAAATCCCCATGAGGAGCAAGTATATCTTGAGAAGATTACTTGGTGTACATGGAAAAGTTGAGACTTTCAAAGCTATGCATAAGTCCATCCAGATCCTACTTGCCACGGCTACATACCATGACTACGATATCTGGCGGTTGGGTGTCATGACTGTAGGACTACGGTAGCGCCCCGGCCGTCTATCCGAGGCCAAAATGCGGAAACGAAAATTTTTCTTGACTTTAAAACCGGCACTACCGCATCCTAAAAACCCGGATTGAACCATTAACCTAATGCTAGCTAACTAGAGAAAGGGTAGAGAGCTATACCGAGCGATCCGTATCCTTCGGTCTTTGGCCTCCACTGCGATCTCCTCGCGGAATCTCCGGTCTTCATTTCCTCGTCGGAACGGGCACCACATCGCCAGGTTCTTTTATGGGCTCCCACCTCTGGACCGAGGCAACTCGGGCATGAATTTGGCGAGCCGACGTGCCCAAGGGTGCTGTAGGATCAGTGTAGAATGCTTTGTCTCTTACGGGTAGTGAAGTTGCCTTTGAAGGAGGGAAGAAGAAGATGAGCTTTTGAGATGGCTATGGATTTTTGTGGCAAAGAATAATAGGATATGATAATTTCTCCCACACCAAAAATGAACCCTCTCTATCTCTCAAGAAGTGGCCGGCCAATATCTTGGCAAGGGAAAATATGAAGGGGGTGAGCCCATGCTAGGTGTGGGGTGACCATAAAGAAATAGGTGATAACAAGAAAAAGGATCACATCAAAGTCTTTCACAAATCCCTTCATAATTAAAGCAAACCATAATGAGCAAAAAAGGAATCAAAAGATGCTTGTATTATCATAATCCCTCAAATCACAAATAACACCCTCCAAATTGCTAATTTGCACATTTGCAAATTAGCCCCTCCAAAAATCCGGCCGTGAAGGAACAAAGGAAAACTGGCCGGAACGGAATACAAACTGGCAACTTCAAAAATTGATCCCATAATAAATTACAGGAAAACCCCGCGACTGTATATACATACCCGCATTTGTATTCCAACCGAATACAAATGCAAAGAGACAAAATCTACACAGTACAATACTAGGATCCGGCTTAAACCAAGGCCCGCTAGTATTACCCGTCCGATCATGATCCGTGCAATACCGCACGTATATAATCGAACCCTGCCATATCTCCATACGGCCTCTACAGCGTTTCGCCCGAAACTTGAGAAAACGGTCTGTGGGGGACTCTAAAGACTCGTCAATACTTTGGTTGTGGATTTAACCACTAGCACGTCAGAGGTATTAGCTGTTAGGTTTACCTAGCACCTCATGAAGGGTTTGGAAGCATCACGTGTCTCAAAATCAAATTTTTTAGGTGCTAAGTGAACATACAAAGAATCATCACTAGAAAATTAGGGTTTCTTAACATAGACATCACCACAAGTAATAAAAGCTAGGGTTTTGAGAGTACAACATTTGTAACTCCTTACGCTAGACTCCTTGGCTACTTGAGGGTTGAAAGAAATCCGCTTGAGATCCTCTAGGTCCACGATGATCCACCCGGAGTCCTCACTCTATAAAAATAGACGTACAGATATATCAATTTGAAATTGGTGCATAACAACGGATATTCAAAACCAAATATTTGCCGTCCGGCAAACAACCCAGGCGATTTCCTCAAATATCACCAATTACAACGAATTCCGATATAATGAGGATGATCACATAATTCCCAATAACTTACTCCTACTCATCATCTGTAAAACCATACAGATGTGAGAAATATACCTGGTAAATACATATCCTGGAGCAAGGGCTAATTGGGAAATCAGTTTTCTTTTAACAATATACAGTGAAACTGAAACATATGAATGTTTCGAAGGGGTATCCGAGTATTCCTAGTAATGCCTCTTCCATTATCCAGATTCACAACTGTAACCGTATATTTCTTTGCCACCTCTCCAAATCCCTTTATATGTCTTTAGTCGTTGCCTTCTGTACACCCCTTTAGGCCAAATGGTTTTCTTCCTTCCCTACCGTTCGGCACCGGCCTATGCTTTGGAAGAAGACTATCCAATAAGCATAATGGATGTATTGTCTTAATCCTAGGAGCACTCGCAATCCGAGAGAAGGTGAAGATAAAAGACAACCGAATAAACCTTATTCCTATTTCTCTCGAACCAGAATCCATCCCCGAACTGGAACAAGTTCCTTTCGAGTTCGTATATAACCATACGATGGAGTATCCAAATAACTGTGGATCTTCGTAGTGATACGGAGTGTCCTGGAGAAATACAAAGGTGATTTAGGATTGGCGAAGAAATACTTGGTTTGGTCGTGAATAGCAGTCGCAATTTACTTTGCCCTCCTTCTAATCCCTTTATTTGTCTTTACTTAATACCTTCTGTACACCTTTTAGGCTAAATGGTTTTCTTCATTCCCTACAGGTCGGCACCTGCCTATGGTTTGGAAGAAGACTATCAAATTTGCATAATAGGTGTACTGTCCTAATCCAAGGAGCACTCGCAACCTGAGAGAAGGTAAAAGGAAAAGACAACTGAATAGTCCTATCCGTTTTCTCCAGAACCGGAAACCATCCTCGAATAAATTCCTTCGAGTTCGTATATAACCATACGATGGTTTTATCCAATGGAAGTGGACGTTCGTAGTAATACGGGGTGTTCTGGAGAAAAGGGTAAAAGAAGGAGTGGCAATGAGGTATGCAACTCTGACAATCCAAAAGCCAGTGTTAAGAAGGTTCGGTTAATTTTGGTCACTGAGTCATAGTCAAGGGTTGGGCCATGGTCGCTTCCAGAGAGAGAGAGAAAAGAAACACTCAGCGTGCACTCTAACCTAGATCAGAATGGTTGTCACTTTATCTAATCAGGAAACCTCCCACTGTAACGTCAAATTCTTCTCCAAACCTGAAAGAAGAATTAGTCGGGATCACCCGAGTAGTAAACCAACTCATCAGTGGGAATCGGGATCCAACTATCATCGCATGATAATGTGACGGAATCCACTCACGTTATCACACTCCAGAAGGTATGCGCATATCTGGTAAGTTTCAGTTTCTTTAGAAACTCCCGATGTGATTTTTACCCCAAGCGGCTTATGATCTTGACTAGGTCAACAAACCATAAACCGCCAGTCAAGTTCAACCCGTCATTATTCTAGATTGCATTAAACTCCCGTACGTGCCCTTGACTAGGTCAACAAGGCTGCACGACTGTCCTAACCAATCCCATTTATGCAACAAACAAGCACCATTTAGCTACCGAACACTACGTCTTGACTAGGTCAACAAACGCAGCACGAATACTAAATAATACCCTTAAGAAATGACGGAGGGCTACAGCTGGTTTTTGGCGAAAAACCTTTAACGTAATGAACTTGATATCGTTGAAGGAACTGCATAACTTTTTATAAAAAATATAGTGGCGAAAACCTTTGCTAAAGAGGTCACTCCCGGTGAAGGGATCTCGGCTCTTTCCCTGTAGAATGAGGTGCGGGATATTCCAACTGAATACCAAGATGCAAAGCAAAAGGAAATCGGCTATAGTGAAGTTATTACCCTGATGCAAACTTCTGTCCAAGGGGTCACTCCCGGTGAAGGGATCTCGGCCCTTGCCTCGTCGACTGAGGTGCTGGATATTCATAACCGAATACCACTGTGCAAAACAAAAGAGAACGTCCTTGCAATAACAGCTTTTTGAAAAAAATGTTCCAACAACATCATAATAAGTTTGTTTAGCTCGCATTGATCCGAATCAACGCAGTCCCATCAATGGATCACACCACAAAAGAACGAAAATACGATGTACGTATATGCCATCCGCATTCATCACTGGGTCCCGTCATCACCCATTAGGTTACTTAACTAACGACAGAGCGGGGACTGGACTAGCGCGGATGCAAAACATATACAACATCTACTAGTATATATATCAATATATAATATTCGCTCAAGGCGTGATAAAATGCAACATCACAGAAATGTAATAAGCATCACAGAACAATACAGATATCTGGGATCCCCGGGTTTCATAGAGCCGCTACTGAAACCCGACGTTCCCATGGTCGTGTGGATAGCCTGTGCAATGAAATCCTAGACCCCTACGGGCGCAGCAAGTTACCCGCCAAAACCTGAAGCGAGGCAGCCCCCTTCAACAACGTGAATGGACCACCCAGCACTTCACGGAATCCGGTAACTTGAGCACCCCTCCTTGGGTCAACCTGTACCCCCTACGAGTGCGGCGAACAGCCCACCAATTCTAGAGTGAAGCCCCCTCCGTCTCAACGCCATGAGATGCGGGCCCGTTGCCCTCTAGAACCCGGCTATCCGTGCACTCCTCCGCGGGGTAATCCTAGTACAAAAAGTAAAATATACATACAACGGGTACATCGACCTCAGCCCGGTTGTGCCCCAAAAGAATAATATACAAACAGGCAGTGACGGCAGTTCACATGTTGGACGCTCGCTCTGCAATATCAAATGTACATATACAACCAAACTGTACTAACATTGCATCCAGGCTATCCACCACGACAATCCGCAACATCGCAGCACAACACAGAACATCAACGTGAATGTCACGTTCGCAAATCCGTCTAAAAGGACTATAGCAGTTAGACAGGATTTACCGATCAAGTGATATTCACGGTCGCAGATATAATGTAAATACTGTGAACCAACATGTTTAAAATTTTCGATCGACCAAATATACCGAAGTGGGCCCCAAGCACAACTGTAGCACTCAAAGAAAATCTGGGCCCAAAAAGAATATTCCAAAAACCCTATTTCTATGTCAGAAAGACACTGTAGAAATTTGGTGCAAAGAAGAGTCAATATTGCGGCGGAACCGCGACCAAAGCATAGGTTTGGCCGCGGTTCCGTGTCCTAATAGTAAAGTTAGGTCACCAAATTTTCACAGAACTCTTAGAAAACCCTCTACGTATTTCTGCAATACACCAAATAATTTTTTGAGCACAGCAAAAATTCGACAGAAACCCGATGCATGAAAACGCGGTTTTTGGAATTTTCGATCGATCGAACTTGTAAACACGTTAGAGCAAGCTAGACTAGGTTAATGGCGTGGCTCTGATACCATGTAGGACTACGGTAGCGCCCCGGCCGTCTATCCGAGGCCAAAATGCGGAAACGAAAATTTTTCTTGACTTTAAAACCGGCACTACCGCATCCTAAAAACCCGGATCGAACCATTAACCTAATGCTAGCTAACTAGAGAAAGGGTAGAGAGCTATACCGAGAGATCCGTATCCTTCGGTCTTCGGCCTCCACTCCGATCTCCTCGCGGAATCTCCGGTCTTCATTTTCTCGTTGGAACGGGCACCACATCGCCGGGTTCTTTTACGGGCTCTCACCTCTGGACCAAGGCAACTCGGGCACGAAATTGGCGAGCCGACGTGCCCAAGGATGCTGTAGGATCAGTGTAGAATGCTTTGTCTCTTACGAGTAGTGAAGTTGCCTTTGAAGGAGGGAAGAAGAAGATGAGCTTTTGAGATAGCTATGGATTTTTGTGGCAAAGCATAATATGATATGATAATTTCTCCCACACCAAAAATGAACCCTCTCTATCTCTCAAGAAGTGGCCGGCCAATATCTTGGCAAGGGAAAATATGAAGGGGGGTGAGCACAAGCTAGGTGTGGGGTGACCATAAAGAAATGGGTGATAACAAGAAAAAGGATCACATCAAAGTCTTTCACAAATCCCTTCATAATTAAAGCAAACCATAATGAGCAAAAAAGGAATCAAAAGATGCTTGTATTATCATAATCCCTCAAATCACAAATAACACCCTCCAAATTGCTAATTTGCATATTTGCAAATTAGCCCCTCCACCAGAAAAATCCGGCCGTGAAGGAACAAAGGAAAACTGGCCGGAACGGAATACAAACTGGCAACTTCAAAAACTGATCCCGTAATAAATTACAGGAAAACCCCGCGACTGTATATACATACCCGCATTTGTATTCCGACCGAATACAAATGGAAAGAGACAAAATCTACACAGTACAATACTAGGATCCGGCTTAAACCAAAGCCCGCTAGTATTACCCGTCCGATCATGATCCGTGCAATACCGCACGTATATGATCGAACCCTGCCATATCTCCATAAGGCCTCTACAGCGTTTCGCCCGAAACTTAAGAAAACGGTCTGTGGGGGACTCTAAAGACTCGTCAATACTTTGGTTGTGGATTTAACCACTAGCACATCAGAGGTATTAGCTGTTAGGTTTACCTAGCACCTTATGAAGGGTTTGGAAGCATCACGTGTCTCAAAATCAAATTTTTTAGGTGCTAAGTGAACATACAAAGAATCATCACTAGAAAATTATGGTTTCTTAACATAGACATCACCACAAGTAATAAAAGCTAGGGTTTTGAGAGTACAACCTTTGTAGCTCCCTACGCTAGACTCCTTGGCTACCTGAGAGTTGGAAGAAGTCCGCTTTAGATCCTCTAGGTCCACGATGATCCACCCGGAGTCCTCTTTGTCCAAGCTTGAAACTTCACAAGATCAAGAGATGAAATGGAAGCTAAACACTCTTCATTAATGGGCAAGACTAGTGTAGAATGGTGTTGTGGTTGGTTTTCTCACTTCAAAATCCTAACTTGGTAAGTCTTTTGCTCACTTGAGAGAACTAGAGAGCAAAAGAGAGGAGGAAGAAGATGATGGCTCTAGAAAACTCAAGAGAATGATAATCTCATATGAAAAATAGAAATTATAAGTATATATATTTTCTACTCTTCATCTCAAACCATGGTTACATAATAAAGATATTATTGTACTTGAGTTAAAAGACAAAAGGAAGATTAACTCATGGTTAAAAAGTGGGTGAACAAAGGTTAGTTCAAAGAAGAGTGTAGAAGATAACCATGGATTAATCTTTTTCTTTTCTTTTGTTTTAAAACAAATACAAATATATATCCATATATAATCATAAGGTGTGAGTCTTATATTACCACCATCTTCTATATATACAACCATGATAGAATGATGTATGCATGTATGTGTGCATGCACATCCATATGTGCATGAACAAGTATGAATGGATACATGCATGCATACACCCAAAAAAAAGACAAGAAAAGGATTTCTAGTGAGAAACTAATAGTTAAATGATAAATCAACCCTTCATTTAGCAACCCGGTCATATCACATACGACCCGACCAAAAGCAAGCCGCCCGATTAATATACGGTATCTTATACGCGCATTTTAACCAGGTCCATGCGCATATCGCATATGCGCACCACAATGTTTCGCCTGGACTAGGTAACTCCTTTGTGGGACTCTAAGACTCGTCAATACGCCGGCAGTGGGTGATGATCATATCAAGCACCCCCAAACCGCAAGCGGTCAACTAAACGTAACGGCCACCCGGGTATTGAGCGATCAGAAGAAAACAAGCGAACCTGCTACAACTCCCGTCGAGCCAACCGGCAACACTACCGTACAGTCCGGTCTCTTCGTCAGATATGCTGCATATCAAGTCTAGGGATGGTAACGTCGACCCCAATAACTCAATAAGTCGTGCCGATGAATGGTCCATAACAGATCGAGAAACTACTGATAACACTTATCAGTAAATCTCAACAGCCCTGGCCAGGGACTTACTGATATAGCCAATCGAGCACAGCACGGCATCAACTCCCAATACCGGGAGAGACGAAACCCCTCCTATCGCTCATTGCCTTCGTGTGTCTCGGGACTGTACCCAATGGCCACTTGTTTGCACGACTCAGTAGAGCCGTGGTAGGGTGGTAATCAAAGTACAATAGGAGAACACACAAGACTCTATGACGATCTCGGGTCTACAGACTAACCTGTACCAGTGTCACCTGAGAACTGCTATCCGACGATAGATATAATTCCATATAGGAGTTCTCGGTAAGTCCGTCCAGTGTACCCAGTCATCACTGAGCACCCGTATACGATCTCGATGTCAAACATCGATGAATGTGGGAACATCCATCGCCCATCATATGGGTCAAGTATCATATACGCTAGTCTACTCTGGTATATCGATGCCCCGTCTCGATACACCTACGACTGGGGACATTCCAGGATATGCTTATAAACTACAGATGTCCCACTAGTATGATCTCTATCATAATCACAGTAGTCAAGCCAATATCCTCAGGGCTTTATCAACATGTGTGAATGAATAAAAGCATGATCAAATCAACAAGTCAGATAAAGAAGAACCAGATAGCATACTATCATGTCGAGCAAGAATGTACACTGAATATATATATATATACATGTATAAATACATCCACTATCATATAATGGCCTCTAGGGCATACCTATATCCAACATTAGCCATACGTAACGGGCTACCAGGTATTGACCAAAAGGGACGTCTGTGAGCGAACGCATGCTGACACCCTACTGAGCCTTTCGGTGACAATATCCATACAGTCCGGTCCGTTCGTCTATGAGCATCGCATGGCGGGCCTAGGGGGTTGGTAAAAGTCAGACCCCCAAAAGCGGTACAAGTCGTGTCGGAGTGTAGCCCAGAACACCCTGAGATACTACTGGAATACCTACCAGTAAATCTCCTGCCTCGGCCGAGGGCTTTGTGTAATGGCTCTCCTAGACACAGCGCGACCTCACCCCCAATACCGGGAGAGACAAACCCCTGCAGATCCGCTCACTGCCTCCATATGGCTCGGGACTGTACCCAACTAAAACCTGTTTGCACGACTCCTTTGAGCCGTGGTAGGGTAGTAATCAAAGTACAGTAGGAACTCACACGAGACAAATGGTGATCTCAGGTCGACGAACTAACCTGTACACATGTCATCAGGGAACTACTATCTGACGTCTGGTATAAGACCAACTAGCATGTTCTCGGCGAGTCCTGTCCGGTGTACTCATAACCCAATGAGCATCTGTATACATCTTAGGTGAACCAACTGACACCAGTGGCTTGTGAGACCGGCCACCGCCCCTCGTCGGGGTCTCGACTGTATACACTAGTCTACTCTGGAGTATCGATGCCCTGTCTCGAAAACTCCCATGACTAAGGACCTTTTAAGGATGTGCTTATAGACCCCAACTCCCACGTATATGATCGCCATCATACTGCTGGCTGTCAAGCAAGAATCCTAAGGGCTCTATCAACGCGCAATAATGACCTGTAAGGTCACCTAAAGCAGTACACGATAAAGATAAACCAGATAGCATACTATCATCTTGAGTAAGACTGTCCTATCGGTATAGGTCCTCCCTCAATCATTGCAATCACGTGCCTGTGATCCAATAATTGACTCTGAGGGCACTATCTCCAACAATGACTGCTTTTCTAAATGTTGATTTGGAAGAGAGCGTCTATAAGTACACAGCCAAAGGGCTTCGTAGACAGTGGGAGCAGCGGAAACGTGTGCAAGATGTTTTATGTGATAAATCAGGCATCGCGGAGTTGGAACATCTATTTTGATGTGGGAGTCAAAGAGTTTGACTTCATCAAAATGGTAGATGAACCTTGTATATACAAAAAGAAAGTAGGGAGTATGGTGATGATCCTCGTAGAGTATGTGGATAACATACTCTTGATAGGGAAGGAGTTTCCTATGCTACGCTCGGTCAATCTCCGCTTATCACAAGGATTCTCCATATAGGATCAAGGTGATACCCTTTAAATCCTAGGTTTTATATCTATGGGATAGATCTAAATAGATGTTAGGATTCTCACTAGTTGTGGTGAGATGGTATCAATCGATCCTGGGGAGAATCACTGGAAAAGGTTCCAGGGTGATAAGGACGACTGAATGTCAGTCGCAGGCATTGTCTTTACCCTCAATGGAGGGACGGTATGTTAGAAGAGTTCCAAGCTAGATACCGTGACTTACTAGACGATTAAAGGCAAGATACATCGTTACCAAGGATGCTACCAAAGAGGCAGTCTGGATATAAATATAAGTTCATGAGATGAACTTCGTTCCTACCATTGTGTGACAATGGAGTTGTGGCTTATGCCAAGGAACCCCCATCCCATCTGAAATCCAGATATAATTCTTAGGCAGTATCACCTGATCATGGAGATGGTTAATCTCCAGGGAGATCGAGGTTAGGAGAGTAGACACAGAGGACAACAGCGCGGATCCACTCACAAAGGCCTTTTTCCCAGTAAAGACTTTTATGGGATGGTTGAGTATAAGATACTTCAACCACAACTAATTGTTGGATATGTGATACCACAACAGATTGCCCTAGTGCAAGTGGGAGACTGTTAGTTATATGTATTCCTTAGAGGCCATTACTGTACATATGATGTATATTGTAATGGATGCTTGGACATATATAAGGAGGACTTTCTTGCTCGACATGATAGTGTGTTATCTGGTTGTACTTTATCTTAACATGTACTCTGATTGTCTCTATATTACATGTTGATAAAGCCCTTAGGATATGTACTCGACTACTGGGACTATGATGAGATCATACTAGTGGGGCCACGGTAGTCGACGAGTACATCCTATAACTGTTCCTAATCAAGGGTGTATCGAGACAGGGCGTCGATACACCAGAGTAGACTGGCATATACGCATCTTGACCCATATGATGGGTGATGGATGATCCCATACCTATCGGTGTTTGACATCAAGGATGGTGTACGGGTGCTCAGTAGAGATTAGGTACACTGGACGGACTCGCCGAGAACTCCCAGATGGTATTATACCTCACGTCAGATGGCAGTTCTCTGGTGACACTGGTACAGGTTAGTCTGTAGTCCCGAGATCATCATAGAGTTTTGTGTGATTCCCATAGTGCTTTGATTTCCATCATACCACGTCCAAGAGGGCGTGCAAAAAGGCGGCTTTTGGGTACAGTCCCGAATCACATGGAGGCAATAAGCGATAGGAGGGGTTTCGTCTCTCCCGGTATAGAGAGTTGATGTTGCGCTGTGTTCGATTGGCTATAACCGGAAATCCCTGGTCAGGGTTGCTGAGATTTACTGGTAAGTGTTATCAGTAGTTTCTCGAACTGTTATGGACCTCATATCGACACGACTTATCAAGCTACTGGGGTCTAACGTTTACCACCCCTAGGCGAGATATGCGACATATCAGACGAAGAGACCGGACTGTACGGGAGTGTTACTGATTGGATTCACGGGAGAAAGTACAGGCTTGCTTGTTGATCTTCTGATCGCTCAATACCTAGGTGGCTGTTACGTTTAGCTGACCGCTTGCAGCTTGTAGGTGTTTGATATGATCATCACCTACTGCCGGCGTATTGACGATTCTTTAGTGTCCTACACAGAGGTTTCTTGGTTCAGGCAAAACGGAGTAGGAGCACATATATGATATGTGTGGGACCGAGAACAATACGTGTATGTGATACCATATTAGATTCTCGCGATATGAGATATCGGCCGGGTATATGTGATATAGCCGGGTCATCGGATCAAGTGTTAATTCGGTGAACTAATACAGATTATATTAGTCGGTTATTTGTGAAATAATTGGATTATCGGATCAAGTGTTGATTCGATAATTTAATGTATAATTATATATTTGATATATTAAATTACATTAACTAATATAAGCTCACTAAAAGATTTTTTTCCTCACTCGGGTAATACATTGATATATATGCGATATATGCTAATTGTATTATTTTATTTTGTTACAATAAATATTGTATATGTGATTTATAATATTGTAACAAGTTAGGGTTATTAATGCAACATGATTAGTGGAGATTAAACATGATTAAGGTTTGATTTGGGTTAATTTTTCTAGAAGTTTCTAGAAGTTTTTGTTTTGTTTTTGCAAAGATATTTTGTAAAGATATTTTTGGATGATATTTAGTTAACCCAACCCAATCCTTGACCATGGTTCATTCTCTACATGGGTTAAGTTATCATACTTAACCCATGGTTGCATTTCTAACCTCACACAATTCATTATTCATCACAAAAGAAATAGTTCTTCTTCTTCCTTCTTCTTTTGGATGAAAAAGCTTACTAGCTTTTTCATTAGTGATGATTTTGAGTGAGATTAATAATTAAAATGAGAGCTAAAATCCTACTTCATCATCCTAATCTATACTAACCATTTAGATTAGGGTGTTCACTTCATTTATGAGTGAGAGCTTGTGTTAAAGAAACTTCAAGGTAGATCATCTTAGTTATCGAAGATCGGAAGCAAGTTTGCATCATTCTCTTCGTGGAGCCTCTCTAGAGTCCGGGTACATGATGATCGCAGGAAGGGACCTTAACACGGAGCTTATGAAGTGAAGGACCGGACTACAAAGGTTGTAATCCCAAACTCTTAGATGTTAAAGTGTTTAACATGCTTTGTTTCGCCTAATCTCTAGTTCAAAGATCTTGGTTAGGGTTGTTCGGCACGTCTAAATTTTGAATCGGGCATGGTTGATGCCTTATAGACCCTTGTGAGAGTGCCTAGCAACCCTACAATAGGATCAAGGTGATACCTCCTAAATCCTGGGTTTTGGATCTATGAGATAGATCTAAGTGGATGTTAGGATTCTCACTAGGTGTAGTGAGATGGTATCAATCGATCCTGGGGAGAATCACTGGATAGCTTCCACGGTGGTAAGGATGACTGAATGTCAGTCACAGGCATTTTCTTTACCTTCAGTGGAGGGAAGGTATGTTGGAAGAGTTCCAAGCTAGATACCATGGCATACTAGACGATAAAGGCTGGATACATTGCTACCAACGATACTACCAAAGATGTAGTCTGGATGTATATAAGTTCATGAGATGAACTTCGTTCCTACCATTGTGTGACAATGGAGTTATGGCTTATGCCTAGGAACCCCCGTCCCATCAGTGATCCAGACATATTCTTAGGCAGTATCACCTGATCATGAAGATGCATGATCTCTAGGGAGATCGAGGTTAGGAGAGTAGACACAGAGGAGAACAGGACGGATCCACTCACAAAGGCCTATTCCCAGGAGAGACATTTATGGGATGGTTGAGTATGAGATACTTCAACCACTGCTGATTGTTTGCTATTGGATACTACAACAGATAGCCCTAGTGCAAGTGGGAGATTGTTAGTTATATGTATGCCCTAGAGGCCAATACTGTACATACGATGTATATTGTAGTGGATGCTTGGACATATATATGGAGGACTTTCTTGCTCGACATGATATTATGCTATCCTGTTGCTCTTTATCTTAATATGTACGCTGATTGTCTCTATGTTACATATTGATAAAGCCCTTAGGATGAGTACTTGACTACCAGGACTATAATGCAGATCATACTAGTGGGGACAGAGTAGTCGATAAGTACATCCTTCAAATGTTCCTAGTCGAGGGTGTATCGAGACAGGGCATCGATATACCAGAGTAGACTAGCGTATAGCTTCTCGACCCATGTAGATGGGCGATGGATGATCCCATATCCATTGGTGTTTGACATCAGAGACAGTATACGGGTGCTCAGTGGAGACTGGGTACACTGGACGGACTCGCCGAGAACTCCCAGATGGTATTATACCTAACGTCAGATGGTAGTTCTCTGGTGACACTGGTACAGATTAGTCTGTAGACCCGAGATCGTCATAGAGTCTTGTGTGATTCCCACTGTGCTTTGATTTCCACCTTACCACGTTCAAGAGAACGTGCAAAACGGTAGCTTTTGGGTACAGTCCCGAGTCACATGGAGGCAATGAGTGATAGGAGGGGTTTCGACTCTCCCGGTATTGGGAGTTGTTGTTGCGCTGTGCTCGATTGGCTATAACAGGAAGTCCTTGGCCAAGGCTGCTTCAGAGATATACTAGTAAGTGTTATCAGCAGTTTCTCGACCCGTTATGAGCCTCACATCGACACGACTTATCGAGTTACTGGGGTCTGACGTTTACCACCCCTAAACGAGATATGTGACATATCAGACGAAGAGACCGGACTGTACGGTAGTGTTACTGATTAGATTCGCAGGAGTGTGAGCAGGCTTGCTTGTTGATCTTCTGATCGCTCAATATCCAGGTGGCCGTTACGTTTAGCAGACCGCTTGCGGCTTGTGGGTGTTTGATATGATCATCACCTACTGCTGGCGTATTGACGAGTCCTTAGAGTCCTACACAGGGGTTTCCTGGCTCAAGCGAAACGGAGTAGGAGCACATATGTGATATGTGCGGGACCGAGATTGATACGATATGAGATACCGTATTCTATTCTCGTGATATGAGATATCGGTCGGTTATATATGATATAGCCGGGTTATCGGATCAAGTGTTGATTCGATAAGTTGATTCATATGATATTAGTCGGTTATAGGAGATATAGCCGGATTATTAAATCAAGAGTTGATTTGATAATCTAATGTATAATTTTATATTTGATATATTACATTACATTAACTAGTATTAGCTCACTTATGATTTCTTTTCTCACTTTGGATACATTGATATATATGTGTTATATGTTAATTGCATCATGCTTGGTTAAAAATGCAACTAGGGTTAATGAGGGTTAAACCATGCTAGGGTTAAATTAGGGTTTAAATTTTATCATTATGTAATTCAAATATTATGGATAATTGTCATGGTTGATATTTGTTGAAAGCTTGTAGAAGCTTGTAAGCATGTTTGACTTTGTCCATTTTCTTTGTCTAGCTTAAGATATTTTTTGACCTAACCTTTAACCCTAGCTCATGGTTAACTCTCTACAAGGGTTAAGCATGACATTCTTAACCCTTGATTGCATTTCTAACCTCAACAATAATTCATATGATGAGTTCTTTCTTCTTCTTCTTCTTCCTCTCAAAAAGCTTTCTAGCTTCAATGGAGGTATGAGAAAAAGTGTGAGAAAATCAAATCTAAAGTGAGCCCACTTCCTACTTCATCATCCTCTACTACTTGCCATTTAGTATAGTGTGTTTGCTTCACTAATTCCGTAATTAGTGAAGAGATAGCTTGGGTTAGTGTCTTCTCGACATAGATCATCTTTGGCCTCGAAGACTTCGAAGCAAGCATGTTCGTTTTTTCATCGGAGCCTCTCTAAAGTCTAGGACTTCTTGATTGCAGCGAAGGGACTACTACACGGAGCTAATGAAGTAAATGACCGGTCTACAAAGATTGTATTCCTTGCTCACTAGACTTGCAAAGTGTTTACATTTATATTCCGTCGATTTCTAGTATATGATTCTCGGGTTAGGGTTAGCTAGAATGGCAAAATTTTAATTTGGTATGGACGATACCTCCCGAAACCTTGCTGCCGTGCTAGGCAACCCTACAGCGACTATGGCCCGACCCTAGACTATAACTCGGTAACAAAGTTAACCGAACCTTCTTAAAACACACAGGCTTTTGAATTGTCAGAGTTGCATACTTCATGCCACTCTTACTTTTACCCTATGCATTTCTCCGGAACATTCCGTATCACTACGAAGATCCACATTTATTGGATATGACCATCGTATAGTTACATACGAACTCGAAGAAACTTATTTCAGATTCGAGAATGGTTTTCGGTTCTGGAGAAGTTGAATAGGACTATTCAGTTGTCTTTTCCTTTTACCTTCCTTCAGGTTGTGAGGGTTCCTAGGATTAGGAGAGGGTACACCTATTGTGCTTATTGGATAGTCTTCTTCCAAACCATAGGCTAGTGCTGAAAGGTGGGGAAGGAAGAAAACCAATTAGCCTATGTGTGGTGTACAGAAGATAATAAGTAAAGAAAAATAAAGGGATTAGAAAAAGTGCAAAGTAAATTGTGACTGCTATCATTCATGACGAAACTGCGTATATCATCGCCACTCCTACTTCACCTTTGAATTTCTCCAGAACACCCCATATCACTACGAAGATCCACATTTTAGATAATCCATCATATAGTTATATATGAACTCGAAGGAACTTGTTCCAGTTCGAGGATGGATTCTGGTTCAGGAGAAATAGAATAAAGTTTATTCAGTTGTCTTTTATCTTTACCTTCTCTTAGGTTGCGAGGGCTCCTAGGATTAGGAGAGTACACCTATTACGCTTATTGGATAGTCTTCTTCCAAACCATAGACTGGTGTCGAACGGTAGAGAAGGAAGAAAACCATTTAACCTAAGAGTGGTGTACAGAAGGTAATGAGTAAGACAAATAAAGGGATTTGGAGAGATGGCAAGGAAATATACGGTCACGGTCATGAATCTGGATAATAGAAGAGGCATTACTAGGAATACCCGGCTACCCCTTCGAAACATTTTCATGTTTCAGTTTCACTATGCGTTGTTAATTTAAAAACTGATTTCCCAATTGGATCCTTGCTCTAGGGTATGTATTTACCAGGTTTAATTCTCACATCTGTATGGTTTTACAGATGATGAGTGGGAGTAAGTTATTGGGAATTAGGTGATTATATTCTCATTATATCGGAATTCGTTGTAATTGGTGATATGTAAGAAAATCGTCTAGGGTTTTTCCTGACGGCAAATATTTGGTTTTGAATATCCATTGTTATGCACCAATTTCAAACTGATATATCTGTACGTTTATTTTATAAAGTGAGATATAACTTTTTGAAATTATGTCCATGATATTTACCCATGTCAGTTGATGATTAGGTAAGGAGCATTAAACAGCGGTGTAATTCTTCTTAACCATATTACAGTTTTCAACCTACGACACACAGAGTTTGAGTTATTCAACTCAGGGGACTTATACAAAATATTGTATGTTGTCCAGTATCCATTAGGACAGAGGGGATGGTACTCATACTATATTCTGTTTACTTATGACTTCTCCAGTTTTAGACAAGTATTTCGTAGAAATACAAGGTCCAAGTTTTGAGAAGTTATAGGTACAAGAATAAAGTAGAGAACCACGTGATGAAAGTATCAGGATTCTTCAAGGTGATCGAATATGTAGATACTTGTGTTTGGTATTCAGTTGATAGTAATGGTTTTGAGAACTTGCTTCTCTTTCAGGTTACTCATATCTGGATGCACTCCTAAGTTGAGTAATGTTGATCGGCCTCTCTCCATTTAGTTGACATGTACTAGAGACAGCAGCATGATTTGAATCTGCTTCCAATTAAATCAGTGCCTCTGTTTCTATATTGTATATAGAATGGTTCATATCTTAACGATGTTAAGGTATATGGAGTTGTCCGGCTTATGCATAAAACCAGACTCTGGATAACTCAAGGCACGTTTCAATAATGGCAGTTTGTGGGTTATCCCGGGCTATGACGAGGGTTAACTTTCTACCATCTGGAAGATCAATAGTGATATTGTTCTTGACTCGCCATAGTTTTAGTAAAATGGAATTTTTTTAGAAAACAGTAGTGGGAGTATGGTAGAAATGGAAGTGATTCCAGAACCAAAGATGATTACTGAAAATTTAAATAGAACCTAAAGATTCAATCGGATTTAACATTCCATTAGCCACTCCGTAGATATGGTGGGTAACCTCAGGCGCCCGAGAGGTACTTTGGTATTCTCAAAGACGGTGACAGGGTGGTTTTTGTTTACCCAGACTTGTCATTACTGCTGTTCAAGACTATGAAACCCGGCAGAAGGATGAGTATAGCACCGTTCTAAACTAGCTTTAGAAATGCATGTGTATATGACTCCGCCAGAGGGTTGTTGTAGTCAGTGGGAGCAACGGAAGCATAGTGGACAAGTAGCTTATGTCTATTTATAGACTAAAGCAAGTGTAGCGGAGATAGATCATCTATTTTTGATGTGACAGTCATAAACTTTGACTTTATCAGAATAAGAGATGGATCTGTTAAGAAGGTAGTAGGGTATGATGTCCTGGTATTTGGATGACATACACTTTGTAGGAAGTGAAATTCCTATACTATGATCGGTTATACTATGGTTGTCATACAGTGGTTTCTCCACATAGGATATGGATATTATATCAGGCATTCTGGTAACTGGATCTATGGTTTTAGATCTAGATTTGGGTAGTTTCCCAATCCGGGTACTTAGACAGTTTCTAAAGGTGTTTTAGAATGGACGACTCCTGGCATGGTGGTGTACCTGCAGGTGATGGAATCACCCTCTCTAAAGGTGTCTTACAGACTAAAGGGGAGAGCGATGTGCATGATTGGCATATCACTTACTTAGGCAATTGAGTCAATCATGAGATGTCAAGTACCACACCAGATGTTGTTTTTGCACTAGCTGCAACAAGTTTATATATTAATCCAATCTTGGAGAAACGTTCGGAAGCAGTTTATGAATATAAGTGGATATTCTAGGGATTTGGTAACGGCAGCCTCCTTCGAAAGACGGTTATCATTCGAGGGTTCCAAGGTGACCTGAATGATAGAGTGACTGTCAGAGTTATAGTTTTCCCTCTTTTGAGGGGCAGTAGTTTGGACAGGTGGTCCAAGCGGGTATTGAGGAAGGCATGGCGCAGGATACTGATTAAATTCGGTTGACGTACAGTCTAAGAAGTTTGCTGGATTTGGAGTTCATTTATGAACTGGGTCCCATCAGATATCCAGACATATTCTAAGGCAGGTATTGCTCATTTCGGAAGATGGCTTTCTCCGCGAACTTAAGATAAAGAGAGACCTAGAAAGAAACATTAGAGCGGATCCACTCACTGAGACTATTTCTCGAATGCAATAGTTTTACAAACGAGGTTTGTGAAACTGATTAATAGAGAAGTTGGGTCTTCGGTATCATACGGGCTGTGAGTATGCGACACCGCAACAATTATTCTTAAGTGCAAGTGGGAGATTGTTGGCTATAGAGCCCTCAAGTCAATTATTGGATCGCAGGCACGTGATTGAAATGATTGTGGGAGGACCTATACCGGTAGAACAGTCTTACTCGAGATGTTAGTATGCTATCTAGTTTGTTTTTATCATCGTGTACATGCTTCAGGTGACATTACATATCACTATTACATATTGATAAAGCCCATAAGATTCATGCTTGACTACCAGCAGTATGATGGCGATCATAAATGTGGGAGCTGGGTGGTCTATAAGCACATCCTTAAAATATCTTTAGTCATGGGAGTTTCGAGACTGGGCATCGATACTCCAAGAGTAGACTAGTGCATACTGATCGAGACCCTGACGAGGGACGGTGGCCGGTCTCACAAGCCATTAGTGTTAGTTGGTTCACTTAAGATGTATACAGGTGCTCATTGGGTTATGAGTACACCGGACGGACTCGCCGGAAACATGCTAGTTGGTATTATACCTATTGTTAGATAGCAGTTCCCTGGTGACGTGTACAGATTAGTCTATCGACCTGAGATCGTCATTTGTCTCGTGTGACTTCCCACTATGCTTTGATTACTACCCTACCACGGCTTAAAGGAGTCATGCAAACAGGTTTTAGTTGGGTACAATCCCGAGCTACATGGAGGCTGTGAGCAGATCGTCAGGGATTCATCTCTCCCGGTATTGGGGGTTGATGTCGCGGTGTGCACGGGTGCCCATCACCAGAAATCCTCAGCCAGGGTAGATAAGAATTACCGATCTAGGATCGGTAGTTTCTCAGGTGGTGATGGGTTTCATACCGACACTATATGTCGCATTATTAGGGATCTGACTTTATCCACCCCCTACACTCGATATGCGATACTCATAGACGAACAGACTGGACTGTACGGATATTGTCACCGCCAGGCTCGATAGGGTTTCAGGATGAGTTTACTCGTCGGTCTCCCTTTCGCTCAATACCTGGATAGCCGTTACGTACAGCTAGCGCCGCTAACGTACTTGTGGTTAAACCCACTGCCAGCGTATTGATGAATCTTTAGAGTCCCACACAGAAGGTTTCACTGTTTCGGGCGAAACGTTGTAGAGGCCGTATGGTTTTATGGAAGGGTTCGATCATATACGTGCACTTGTGCACGCATCATGATCGGACGGATAATACTAGTGGGCTTTGGTTTAAGCCGGATCCTAGTATTATATTGTTGGATTATTTTTGTCTCGTAGTATTCGTATTCAATCGGAATACGGATGCGGGTATGTATATACGGATGAAGGGTATTCTTGTAATTCGTTACGAGATTAGTTTAGTAGATGCCATTTCATTTTCATTAAACATTTAGGTTAATGTTTATTTGGTGGAAAGTGTGAGTGCATGCACTTGGTAACTCATGGCTATGAGTCATGAGATGATTCATGGTGACATGGGGGTTTTTGTTTTGGCCAAGATATTTGTGTGTGATATTTTGGGTTGTGAGATGGCTGCTCATTTTTTTTTGGTGAGGCTTTTCTTTAAGTGCTCATAACTCACAAACATCATACAACAATAACTCACACAAAACAACTCAAGAAAAAGGCAAACACTTTTTTCACTTGCTTATTCTTGAGCTCACACTCTTCACTCCATGGTTTCTTCTTCAACCTCCACCCAAACCCTCTCATGAGTTAAGAATCCTTGGATGTATTGAGACAAATTATTCACACGCAATCTCTACTTCATCTTGGCTATCTAGGTTTGAACACTAGATACCCGAGTTGCTTCAGTTTTGAGGCGGGAGCCCGTATTACTAACCCTCGACGTGGAGCTTAGGACAGAGGTTGAAGACCGAAGGACACGGATCGATCGGTATAACCTCTCTAAAATCTTCACATATAACTAGTATAGGGCTAATGGTACGATCCGTCGATTAAGGTTCCGTTAGCGCCGATTTCTAAAAGTTTTTGTTCCGCATTTGGCCACGGATTGATGGTCGGGGCGCTGCCGTAATCCAACACCTCCATGTAGCTCAGGATTGTACCCAACTAAAATCTATTTGCATGACCCCTTTGAGCCGTGGTAAGGTAGTAATCAAAGCACAGTGGGAACTCACACGAGACAAATGACGATCTCAGGTCGACAGACTAACCTATACACATGTCACCTAGGAACTGCTATCTGACAATAAGTATAGTACCAACTAGCAGGTTCCCGGCGAGTCCGTCCAGTGTACTCATAACCCAATGAGCACATGTATACTATCTTAGGTGAACAAACTAACACCAATGGCTTGTGAGACCTGGCTACCACCCCTCATCGGGGTCTCGATCAGTATACACTAGTCTACTCTGGAGTATCGATGCCCAGTCTCAATACTCTCTCGACTAGGGACATTTAAGGATGTGCTTATCAACCACCCAGCTCCCACATATATGATTGCCATCATAATGCTGGTAGTCAAGCAAGAATCCTATGGGCTCTATCAACATATAAAAGTGATCTGTAATACCATATAATACATGTACATTATGACAGAGACAAACCAGATAATATACTATCATTTTGAGTAAGACTGTTCTACCCGTATAGGTCCTCCCTCAATCATCATAATCACCTGCCTACGATTACAATAATTGCCTTGAGGGCACTATAGCCAACAGTATTTTTCCTTTAGTTCAAAAATATTTTGTTTGGTTTAAAAGACCGTTAATCTGGTTCGAGATTAAGATTGACTTAAACAGATGAGCGTTTGGGCCTAATTTATTTTTAACTAAGGATACGTTAGCCATATTTGAGACTAAGATCAACTTAGCAACATTTTAAAGATCGTTAAATTTTATTAAGGTCCAATAATAGAGTATTTGAGCTCGACTGCAAGAGACTTAGCCAATTTGGGCTTAGTCCACTCAGTCTTATTTTTTTTCAAAAGTGCTAAGCACTTATTTAGGCTCTGTTTGTTCAGCCCCAGTTTTATGCAAAAGTGCTAAGCACTAATTTAGCACTCTGACGCTCACATGGGTATCATATGAAGCCTTCAGTTATGGGCACCGCCCAATTAGTGCTAAACATTCAGTTATATATATAGTGCTAAGCACTTTTTTGGCGTCCACATGAAGAGCATGTGTGGCTCTAGACGCTGCCCAATTAGTGCTAAGCACTCAGCCGTTTTGGCTATATATGAAGTGCTAAGCCCTTTTTGTATGGCGCCCACGTGAGGAGCGTGTGAAGCGCTGTGCGCTGCCTAATCAGTGCTAAGAACTCAACCGTTTTGGCTGTATATGAAGTGTTAAGCACTTTTATTCAGCGCCACATGTGTTTCACGTAAGGCACTGGGCGCTATTGGGAGGGCGCCCATGTGGGAAACTGTCCCGACCCGAAAATATTAGCTCGTGACCGGCACTTAAATCACACCACGTCTACAGGCATAACGTAATTCAAGTAAGCCGAAGCCCAGAAATCTAAACCTTTTTAAGAAAATAAAAGAGGTGAAGTTTTGAAATAAAGGTATGATGAAATCAAAAGTTTTCTTAAATACATAGAAAATAGAATGTGAAAAAGCAAGTGGATTATATTAGTTGAAAAATGTTTCGTCTTTTAAAAATTTGGGCAGCACCTCCTTTGTATATTTTGATCCAAAACCACATATACATGATAATATAAAAGGCATCCCCAAGCGGGAGCTAGCCCTTCGCCAATCGACGGAATCACAACCACGCAAGACAGAAATATATGTATACGACGCCCAACGGCGAAGATCAACACAAAAAGGATAATGTAAAGTAAGACATCAACCCACCAAGCGAACATATAACCCATCACTCAAAGTTTCGCTACCACAAGTCTTTCTAAGTCTTACTATTTATACAAATACTATTTTCTGATTGATGGAGTTGACTAGATACAGTAGGAATAATAAATACAATAGTGGCACAATCCAATATGTACCACCTACCAAAGCTAATCACCCGAATGCAAGCTGTGTGCCAGCGATGCCGCTACTGATCCATGCGGTCAACCTGCAAGAACTGTGGCACAACGGGGGTAAGTCGCCAACTCGTGAGTAGAAAACATCATCAGGTAGAAATCGAATAAAACAACGATTCCTAGGTCAACTATATCATAAAGGTAATACTATAATATTTAGGGTGACCGTATCTGCATATGTGCCAACAATATAATCAATGCCTATCTGCATATGGATAACATCTACGTGTCCATCAATGACACAACAACATCATGCATGTAAATATCATGAAAGCATATGCATGTAAATATGAGGATATAAATCAACGTGTGCTCATCAATGACACATCAAATCATAGAACCTGAGTGTCCAACATCGACACTCAAAACATCATGAAACCCGTGTTCAACATCGACACATAAATCCTTATATCTCGGGCTCCGTCAGTCCGGATTGGACTGTATCATCTCACGACTCCGGTCGGTATCCTCCGGATAACCACCTAGTCCAAATACTATCACTGGTAGGTAGTATTCCCTCTACCAGGCTCATCGCCTACTGCACAACATACCTTTCTTGCCCCGGGATACCATACCGGGTCCACCATGTACTCGCAAACGGCCTCATCCAACTCCTCGAATCGGGTTTCACATGCCAATCTCAGAACCGAGAAAACACATGGTGGACGTCTCGAAATATCATATCAAGAGAAACCTGGTTTTTAAAACAATAAATACTTTCTTTTGAAATATAACCATGGTTCTCAAATCCAGAATCTCATGAAAACAATATCTCAATGCGTAATATCATAAAGCATGATGTATGCAAATATAGAACAGAAATGTAAGCATATCAAGTATATCATGCGACATATCATAATGATGTGAGCATAGCAAGTATGTCATGCAATATAGCATAATGATGGGGCAATTCTACTGTGTAAGTGACATAGCAATTATCGATGATGAAGGTGTGTGAGCCGGCAAATTTGTGTTAGTGTAACATACGCATCATCGATAATGGTGTAGGTGTACTAGCACAGGTACATATATAATAAGATGAGAATATCACGGACGTAGCATAAAATACATCATAAGATAAATGCTATAAAGTATACGTATCTAAAACATATCCGAGACGGTGAATCTATCAATCGGCATCCAGCCTCACAACATCACGTACGGTATAATCCATCGTACGACATCCTCTAGTCAAGGGTATGGATCAATCATCAAGTAAAACTCATCATGTACGGTATCCATCGTACGGCGGCATTAAACAATTGGGGATCCTATCAACCTATATGACAATGAGGGTATGAACCTAACGTCTCGTACGGCATATCACTCATGATTCACAACATTATATATATCTATATACCTATATCCCAGGTCACATCCGTATCAATCTCATATCGTGGGACCGACAAAGGTATCAACTATCTCATATCGACTCGCATCCATATAACAACATATCACACCAAGTCATCACATCACATCGTATACTCTTTTCATCACATTAACATCTCACATCAAGTCATCTTACATATACATTCTATCTTATAAATCTCATGTTATGCTACTCTAAATCTCATACTTATTCTCATGCACTACCTATATTTATCTCTCGCGATTCACATTTACGTTTCACATCCTTATATATATCTTCGAGACACCCTTATCAATAATATCATTTCATACTAAACCTTTAATTACATCCGTGGGTTCCTAGTATAGGTTTCTCCGACCATATTCATAAGTTACTAACATGGTTTCCTTAACCATATCCTATATATATCAGTTTCCATTAAAATTTGTGCGGGTGCTATACGCCATCTGTTAGTTATATGTATGCCCTAGAGGCCATTGCTATACATAGGATGTATATTGTAGTGGATGCTGGGACATATATAGGGAGGACTTTCTTGCTCGACATGATAGTATGCTATCTGGTTACTCTTTACCTTAACGTGTACACTGATTGTCTCTCTGTTACATGTTGGTAAAGCCCTTAGGATGTGTACTTGACTACCTGGACTGTGATGCGGATCATACTAGTGGGGACATGGTAGTCCATAAGTATATCCTTCAAGGTCCCTAGTCATGGGTATATCGAGTATAGGGCATCAATATACCAGAGTAGACTAGCGTATACCTTCTCGATCCATACAGATGGGCGATGGATGATCCTATATCCATTGGTGTTTGACATCAGAGATGATATACGGGTGCTCAGTGGAGACTGGGTACACTGGACGGACTCGCCGAGAACTCCCAGATGGTATTATACCTTACGTCAGATGGCAGTTCTCTGGTAACACTGGTACAGAGTAGTCTGTTGACCCGAGATCGTCATAGAGTCTTGTGTGGTTCCCACTGTGCTTTGATTTCCATCTTACCACGTCCAAGAGGGCGTGCAAAACGGTGGTTTTTGGGTATAGTCCCGAGTTACATGGAGGCAATGAGCGATAGGAGGGGATTCGTCTCTCCCGGTATAGGGAGTTGATGTTGCGCTGTGTTCGATTGGCTATAACCGGAAATCCCTGGCCAGGGTTGCTGAGATATACTGGTAAGTGTTACCGGTAGTTTCTCGAACTGTTATAGACCTCATATCGACACGACTTATCGAGCTATTGGGGTCTGACGTTTACCACCCCTAGGCGAGATATGCGACATATCAGACGATCAGACCGGACTGTACGGTAAGTGTTACTGGTTGGATTCACAGGAGTATGAGCGGGCTTCCTCGTCGATCTTCTGATCGCTCAATACCCGGGTGGCCGTTACGTTTAGCAGACCGCTTGCGGCTTATGGGTGTTTGATATGATCATCACATGCTGCCGGCATATTGACGAGTCTTTAGAGTCCTACACAGAGGTTTCCTGGCTCAAGGGAAACGAAATAGGAGCGCATATGAGATATGTGCGGGACCGAGAATAATGCGTGTATGTGATACCGTATTCTATTCTCGCGATGAATGTATCGACTGGTTGTATGCGATATAACCTAGTTATCGAATCAAGGGTTGATTCGATAAGTCGATACATTGGATACTAGTCGGTTATGTGCGACATGACCGGATCATTGAATCAAGTGTTGATTTAATGATTTAATGTATAATTATATATATTTGATGTATTACTTTGCATTAAATAGTATTGGTTCACTTTAAATGGATTTTCTCGCTTGCATTGCACAAGTTGTATATGTGATATACTTTTGTGCACTTGATTGTATCATGTTTGATGATGCATGTTAACTTGGTTAAGTGTAAAGATTAAACCATGGTTAAGTTAATGATTAGGGTTTTGCTTATCTTATTTATTTATTTATTTATTTTGGAAAAGATTAGAGAGAAGAATGGTGGCTTTCTTTGTTTGTAGTTG
Source organism: Agapanthus africanus (assembly GCA_030015575.1). NCBI lineage: Eukaryota > Viridiplantae > Streptophyta > Magnoliopsida > Asparagales > Amaryllidaceae > Agapanthus > Agapanthus africanus. The sequence goes on from CM057338.1 coordinate 809,859,118, forward strand.
AAGCTTCATGAAGGTTTGACCAAAGCTACCATTCTTGTCTTCTTCTCCTAACCCTAACCATTCAACTAACCTTGGTTAATTCTCTACACTTGACTATGGTTAAAATTATGATAAGTATTATTTTTCTTTAAAACTTATCATAATATTCATCTTCATCTTCTTCTTCTTCTTCACATGAAGAAGCTTGCTACCAACAATGGCAAAGTAAGAAAAAGAGTGAGAAATCCAATTCTAAAGTGAACCCACTTCCTATTTCTTCATCCTCTACCTCTTGCCAAGTAGTATAGGGTGTTTTCTTCACAAGTTTTATGACTTGGTGAAGTGGGAGCTTGATCTAGTGTTGCCTCGACGTAGATCATCTTCGGCATCGTAATCGACGACCTAGCCCGCCCATTTCTCCGATGAAGCCGACGCTAGAGCCCGGGACTCGATTTGGACAGCGAGGAGACTTCATTGCGGAGCTATAGAGGTGGAGGACCAGATCTACAAAGGTTGTATTTCCGTTCTTTTAGTTAAGATGTTAACTAGTTGCTTGTTTCACCTAAATATCTAGTTAACGATCCGTATTAGGGTTTCTCGGCACTTGTAATTTTTGAAATTGGCATGGTTGATGCCTTGTAAGACCTCATTAGTGTGCCTAGGAACCCTACAGTGGTATCAGAGCCTAGCTAGAGCCTTAGGCGAAGTCTAGACGACGTTTGAAACCCGAACGAACCCGAAACCCTAAATCCAAAATGCTCTCTGTACATTTTCTGAAATCGTGGATTTTTGAGAATTAAAAATATGCAGAAAAATCAGCAGGTATTTCTAAGAATTACTGTGAAGTTCGAGAACCTGAATCGCTAAAGGCGCGGCGGAACCGCGGCAATAGCATGCCTATTGCGGCGGTTCCACGGCCAGTTTGTCTCTTCAGACGATTATGTTTACACAGTAATTCCTAGTGTTTAGTGTTGGTTTTCCTGGGAGTTTTTAATTTGAACTCAAGAGTTGAGTTTTTTGGGTTGTATTGGGAGTTCGTATATTCGATCGGATTATCAAACTTTGTCTATGTGTTTTCCGGATAATTTTTGAATATGTTAAAAAGTTCGACCGGATATAAATACCCAACTTTTCCCCTGCCGGAAAATTTCCAAGTGTTGGATTTTTCCGAGATTTAAAGACGTTCTAAGTAGTGCAAGTAACGCGATGGACCCTGTAGAAGACAACAAACCTTAACTTGATTATGTGACCGTCTTGAACTGCCCTTTGAACCTTCGGGTTTGGGGCAGTACGGCTTGCCACATGTGAGGCGTTGTCTTGACCTTTCTACGGATGGACCGTTGGTACTGAGGCACGAAGTGAATGTCTTTGAACTTATTTCATGAGTTGAGCTGTATCGGGAAAACTTGGGTGTTTGAATGTTCGATCGGAAAGTTTAACATTTTCTATTTATCTGGAATGTGATACAATATTTGGAATTCACAAGTAGTTATGAGATAACTAAATGAATGTTATAAATCTAGCGGTTTATTCTCACTTGATCGGTTGCCACGGAATTTTGATGTGATCAAAAGTCCGTCGCAATCACGTAGCGTACGCGGATACTCGCCAGGTAAACTTAATAGACAGCCTCGCTCCATAGCCCCGACCAAGTGACTGTAGGAGAACCCCGTCGCCGAAAGCATCCGTTTGGGTGCTTGCGGTAGCGGTGTTCCGCCTTGGTGCACTTCGTCGACGGTATCGGGGGTGCGGCCGTCTACTGAAGTTTGCGACGAACATTCGATCAGTATGTCGGGAATCTTGTTGAATTGTCCGACTTGATATTGAAAAGAGTTTTCGATAATGAGACTAAAATGCGGGGTTTATAATTGTTAGGCATGTGATGTCTAAGTAATTCATTTGATTAGGCATGCGATGTCTATGGAGGTTGCGGATTCCAACTGTTGTAGTTTTACTCTTTCTTTTCTGTGACCGTAAGTGTAATATGTGATATCACCGGTTTCGTTGTTATATGTCAACGACAATTGGGATGCGCATATTTACTTACGTTGATGACATGTGATGTTATGTGTTGCTGGATATGTTATATTGGATCGTCGTGTTTGAATAGCCGGGGGTTTTTATGTGAGATGAGTGTTTTTCATTTTCATTCATGTAAAAACTTGTATGTAATATTCTTTTATTGGGGCACTTCCAGGTTGCGGAAGATGTCACCCTTTGTATATTATTTTCTTTTCCGCACTAGGATAGACCCAAGGAGGGGAGCACAAGTAACCGGGTTCTGGAGTCCAGTGGGAGACCAACTCGAGGAGTCGAGTCCGGGTTTCCTAACTCTAGAATTGGTAGGGTTGCTTGCCGCTCTCGTAGGGGTCTAAGGGTGTGGGTTTGGCTATTCATCGCGACCGTGGAATCCGTGTTTTATACTGGCTCGTATTGAAAACACGGACGTCCTAGTATATCCAATATTTCATATGATTCTTCTGCTGCGATATCTGTGATGTGATCATGTGATATGTTCTGTGATGGATACTGTATATAGTATATATGATATATTATATAGGCGTTACTTATGTTTTACACCCGCGCTAGCCCTGCCCCGCTCTGCCGTTAGTTACCTAACCTAACGGTGCACGAGGGGACATCGAGGCGAATGCGGATGGCATAAGTGTACGTCGTATTTATCTGTGATGTTTAGGTACTTAAATGATGGGACTTCATTAATGTGATTAATGAAATAAAAGAAACCTAAGATGTTGTGGAATCGAATTTCAAAAATAAAACAGGTAGCTACAGTTCTTGCTTTGCACAGCGGTATATGTGATATATCCCGCACCTTATTCGATTTGGAAAGGACCGAGATCCCTTCACCGGAAGTGACTCCTTTAGCAATAACTGGCAGATGCTATACACTCGGTTTGTCTTTTGATTGCTTTTAAGAGTTTTTGCTTTGCACAGTGATATATATGATATATCCCGCACCTCATTCGACGAGGAAAGGACCGACGATCCCTTCACCGGGAGTGACTCCTTTAGCAAAACTAGAAAAGCCTCAAAAGCACTCCATTTTAAAAATCATTTGATTCTACAACGATATCAAGTTCATTACGCAATAGGTTTTCAGAAAAACCTGTCGTAGCCCTCCGTCATTTCAGATAAGTACTAGTTAGTATTCGTGCTGCGGTAGTTTGGCATTCGTCAAGGCGTAGTGTACGGTAGCTAACTAGTATTTATCTGCTTTTGCATATGATGCAGATTGGATTAGGGTATTCGTACGGCGTTGTTTGGCATTCGTCAAGGGTCGTGCGGGTGGGTTTAATTCAATCAAGAAATGTACGGGTTGAACTTGACTAGTGGACTATGGGTTGTTTGGCATTCGTCAAGGTCATAGAACACTAGGGGTAAAATATTATCGGGAATTTCAAGTGTTGAAATTTGCAATGAGATTGCATACCTTCTATGAGATAGTTGGATCCCGATACCCGCTGCGAGTAATTGTTACTCCTGGGAGAGTTTTACACATTGCAATTAGCCGATCAAGTAGGTGTCTAGAAAGGTGTCAACGGGGTTACGCCTCTGGGAAAACGAGGTTTACAGTAATTAGGTTCGTGCGAAAGCACGGGGGACCTCACTCAAAGTACCGACACTGGCCTGGCTGAAAGATTGGCGAACTTGTAGTGTATTCCTTTTAGGGTTTGAAGGAAGATTTGATAAAAAGCAGTGGGAGCCATCCTGATTAGATAAAATAATAACCAATCTGATCTTGCAAGAGCGCACGCAGAGTGTTTTCTTCTCTCTCTCTCCTGGTAGCGACCATATCACGCCTTAATCAAGATAATAATACGGAATATTGACCGAACCCGCTTGTTATACTGAGCTGGGGAACGTTGGTCCCGCTCCAACTTATAATTGTTATAAGACAGAGCAGGAAATTGGGGATTACCAGAATTCCCGTGCCGCCCAAACGAAGAGAGTGCATGATGATGCATCATCTTCGGGTGTGTTCATTACAGAGAACTGTTTCTCAGTATCCTTTACGTCCTGGGTATGTGATACCAGATCAGGATCCCAGATATGTAATCTGTTACATAGGGCTACAGAAAGGTAGAGGACTGAGAACGGGTGATAAGTTTCATGAGACAGAAAACGGGGCAAGAGTTGCAGCCAAGTCTGTTGGTCACTGTCATCCTGTATTATCAATACATTGATTCTGAACGAATGTTATTAGATACCGAACCTGATATACAAAATCATATCAGTCTCTTGATCAGTAAAGAAATGATAAAATTTTGTATTGTTGGATAATGTTTTGAACATTTCCTATATCAAAAGTTGATCGGATCAGGCACGTTATCTAAAAGCATTGATGTTCTAAATCAAACTACAGTTCTTAGTATACAGAACACACACAAGAGGAAGTGTTCAGAAATGAACGAATCCTTCTTGAGGCATTGTAGACTAGGTCATATCAATGCGACCCGACTAGCTGAAGTTACATGAAGATGCATATTTAAATCAGTTTGAATCTACATCTTATGAAACTTGCCAGTCGTGTCACAAAGATATAATGACACCAGCTCTGTTTATTGGAAACAGAGAAAGAGTTAGTGAACTCTTGGGATGATACATGTTGATGTATGTAAGGTCCCCTGTCTACATATGCCAGGACTGGTTCTTTGTACTTCATTACATTCTCTGATGATCTCTCAAGATTCAGACATATGTTCCTGTTGAAACACAAGTCCGAACCTTTTGAGATATTCACAGAATATGATTTAGAAGTAGAAAACCAAAACACGGGTATAAGTATTATGTCCTTTGATGAGATCGAGGAGGAGAATACTTGAGCACGGAAATCCTGGATTATTCTAAAGGAGAATGAGATTCTCTCTCAGCATTACTCCTCCGTATACACCATAGCACGATGGTATATCGGAGCGGAGCAATCACACCCTATATGATAAGGTGTGCTCTATGATGAGTAATACTGAGTTACCTGTTTCCTTTTGGGAGTTATGCACTTGAGAAGCTGCATACCTATTGAATAGGGTTCGAATCAAATCAGTTGCCTACCACTTCATATGTGATATGGAAAGGGAAGAGCCCATATCTTAAGTTGGTTAAGATTTGGGGTTGTCCGGGCTATGTCTGAAAAGCAAAATCCGGACAAGCTCAAGGCAAGGTCTGTAATGTAGAACTGGAAAGGTTCCAGCTATACAGACTACAGCAGATGATTTGATAAAACCAAAGGATTCAATAGTTACCAATGAACCTCACCCTCTCCGCCGATCTAGTAGGGTTCCTCACCCACCTGAGAGATACTTCGGTTTCTCTATCACAGTGGGAGCGAGGATTGCATCATGAGATGATGACCCAACTAGTTTCGAGCTGGCCATCAGGAGTGGGACTCTGTAAGAATGGCTAGATGCGAGATGGAATCCATGTACACCAACAAAGTATGGACTTTGGTTGCTATATCTGAAGGGTTAAATCCCCATCAGGAGCAAGTATATCTGGAGAAGATTACTTGGTGTAGATGGAAAAGTTGAGACTTTCAAAGCTAGACTTGTTAAAGCTTTTCGTCATCGACCAGGCGTGGATAATGATGAAACCTTTTCAAGTGGCTATGCTTAAGTCCATCCAGATCCTACTTGCCACAGCTACATACCATGACTACGATATCTGGCGGTTGGGTGCCATGACTGCTTTTCTAAAATGATGTTTTAGAAGAGAGAGTCTATAAGTACACAGCCAGAGGGCTTCGTAGACAGTGGGAGCAGCGGAAACGTGTACAAGATGCTTTATAGGATAAAGCAGGTATCGCGGAGTTGGAACATCTGTTTTGATGTGTTAGTCAAAGAGTTTGACATCATCAAAATGGTAGATGAACCTTGTATATACAATAAGGTAGTAGGGAGTATGGTGATGATCTTCGTAGAGTACGTGGATGACATACTCTTGATAAGAAAGCAGTTTCCTATGCTACGCTCGGTCAATCTCCGCTTATCACAATGACTCTCCATAAAGGATCAAGATGATACCTCCTAAATCCTGGATTTTGGATCTATGAGATAGATCTAATTGGATGTTAGGATTCTCACTAGTTGTAGTAAGATGGTATCAACAGATCCTGGGGAGAATCACTGGAAGGGTTCCAGGGTGATAAGGACGACTGAATGTCAGTCACAGGCATTGTCTTTACCCTTAGTAAAGGGACGGTATGTTGGAAGAGTTCCAAGCTGGATACCGTGGCATACTAGACGATAAAGGCTCGATACATCGCTACTTAAGATGCTACCAAAGAGGCAGTCTGGATGTATATTTGTTCATGAGATGAACTTAGTTCCTCCCATTGTGTGACAATGGAGTTGTGGCTTATGCCATGGAACGTCCGTCCTATCAGTGATCCAGACATATTCTAAGGCAGTATCACCTGATCATGAAGATAATAGATCTCCAGGGTGATCGAGGTCAGGAGAGTAGACTCTGAGGACAACACGGCGGATCCACTCACAAAGGCCTTTTTCCAGAGAGAGACTTTTATGGGATGGTTGAGTATGAGATACTACAACCACTGCTATCAGATGGCCCTAGTGCAAGTGGGAGATTGTTAGTTATATGTATGCCCTAGAGGCCATTGCTATACATAGGATGTATATTGTAGTGGATGCTGGGACATATATAGGGAGGACTTTCTTGCTCGACATGATAGTATGCTATCTGGTTACTCTTTACCTTAACGTGTACACTGATTGTCTCTCTGTTACATGTTGGTAAAGCCCTTAGGATGTGTACTTGACTACCTGGACTGTGATGCGGATCATACTAGTGGGGACATGGTAGTCCATAAGTATATCCTTCAAGGTCCCTAGTCATGGGTATATCGAGTATAGGGCATCAATATACCAGAGTAGACTAGCGTATACCTTCTCGACCCATACAGATGCGCGATGGATGATCCCATATCCATTGGTGTTTGACATCAGAGATGATATACGGGTGCTCAGTGGAGACTGGGTACACTGGACGGACTCGCCGAGAACTCCCAAATGGTATTATACCTTACGTCAGATGGCAGTTCTCTGGTGACACTGGTACAGAGTAGTCTGTTGACCCGAGATCGTCATAGAGTCTTGTGTGGTTCCCACTGTGCTTTGATTTCTATCTTACCACGTCCAAGAGGGCGTGCAAAACGGTGGTTTTTGGGTACAGTCCCGAGTCACATGGAGGCAATGAGCGATAGAAGGGGATTCGTCTCTCCCGGTATAGGGAGTTGATGTTGCGCTGTGTTCGATTGGCTATAACCGGAAATCCCTGGCCAGGGTTGCTGAGATATACTGGTAAGTGTTACCAGTAGTTTCTCGAACTGTTATAGACCTCATATCGACACGACTTATCGAGCTATTGGGGTCTGACGTTTACCACCCCTAGGCGAGATATGCGACATATCAGACGATCAGACCGGACTGTACGGTAAGTGTTACTGGTTGGATTCACAGGAGTGTGAGCGGGCTTGCTCGTCAATCTTCTGATCGCTCAATACCCGGGTGGCCGTTACGTTTAGCAGACCGCTTGCGGCTTGTGAGTGTTTGATATGATCATCACCTGCTGCCGGCGTATTGACGAGTCTTTAGAGTCCTACACAGAGGTTTCCTGGCTCAAGCGAAACGAAATAGGAGCGCATATGAGATATGTGCGGGACCGAGAATAATGCGTGTATGTGATACCGTATTCTATTCTCACGATGAATGTATCGACTGGTTGTATGCGATATAATCTAGTTATCGAATCAAGGGTTGATTCGATAAGTCGATACATTGGATACTAGTCGGTTATGTGCGACATGACCGGATCATTGAATCAAGTGTTGATTTAATGATTTAATGTATAATTATATATATTTGATATATTACTTTGCATTAACTAGTATTTGTTCACTTTAAATGGATTTTCTCGCTTGCATTGCACAAGTTGTATATGTGATATACTTTTGTGCACTTGATTGTATCATGTTTGATGATGCATGTTAACTTGGTTAAGTGTAAAGATTAAACCATGGTTAAGTTAATGATTAGGGTTTTGCTTATCTTATTTATTTATTTATTTATTTATTTTGGAAAAGATTAGAGAGAAGAATGGTGGCTTTCTTTGTTTGTAGTTGAAGCTTCATGAAGGTTTGACCAAAGCTACCATTCTTGTCTTCTTCTCCTAACCCTAACCATTCAACTAACCTTGGTTAATTCTCTACACTTGACTATGGTTAAAATTATGATAAGTATTATTTTTCTTTAAAACTTATCATAATATTCATCTTCATCTTCTTCTTCTTCTTCACATGAAGAAGCTTGCTACCAACAATGGCAAAGTGAGAAAAAGAATGAGAAATCCAATTCTAAAGTGAACCCACTTCCTATTTCTTCATCCTCTACCTCTTGCCAAGTAGTATAGGGTATTTTCTTCACAAGTTTTATGACTTGGTGAAGTGGGAGCTTGATCTAGTGTTGCCTCGACGTAGATCATTTTCGGCATCGTAATCGACGACCTAGCCCGCCCATTTCTCCGATGAAGCCGACGCTAGAGCCCGGAACTCAATTTGGACAGCGAGAAGACTTCATTGCAGAGCTATGGAGGTGGAGGACCGGATCTACAAAGGTTTTGTTTCCGTTCTTTTAGTTAAGATGTTAACTAGTTGCTTGTTTCGCCTAAATATCTAGTTAACGATCCGTATTAGGGTTTCTCGGCACTTGTAATTTTTGAAATTGGCATGGTTGATGCCTTGTGAGACCTCATTAGTGTGCCTAGGAACCCTACACCATCCACGCGACTTCCCCCATTGATATAAATCTACTCACCTGCGGAACTACTTGTTCAGCCGTAGTCGATGTGCTCCGTCGTCTCGAAATCCACGCGAAGGTACCTACAATAAATACACAATCGTAAATGCTATTGAAATCAAGTCCGGAAAACCAATACAGCACACATTGCACTCAAAGGTTAGAACCTATAGCCTACACATGCAAAAACAACCAAACAACCCTTGTTGTTGACGTACAAACGCCCAACGACCAAATACAAATCCAAACATCAAAACTAAGCATTCAAACCTCGGAAAACATAACCAAAAACACCCCAATATGCCCCTAGATTTTGGCTCAGGTCAATTGGGAGTAAACTAGCAAGTACAGGGAGTTGTTTATAGGGATTAGGAGTTGTAGTCAAAAACCCAACCCCAAACCACACTAGAAAACCGGCGACACTACCCTAAGATCTGAGCTCACCGGCCATATCAGGTTGGAATGGTCTCATATTTTGGTGGTGGGTTCCTAGTGGTGTATCTAGGTCACTGGTATTGTTTGTTTTTCTCAGAATTACCCCAGATTGCTCCAGATTCCCTGTAGGCTAATATTATCACAAAACCGACATGGGGAAATCCCTAAGTCCGTATTTTGGTTTCTAATTCGGGTCTTGGCCAGTAAAATCATCACTAGGGTCTTGTAGACACCCACTACAGATCATAATTCCACACAAACACCCAACCCTCTCTTGGAATTTCTAAATTCACAAATCCACATTAAATCAATTCTAAACTAGACCAAAGAAACTAAATTAGTAAGCTAATGGTGTAGAAAATACCTCATTTGGCAACTCAAGAATTTTCTTGAGTTGCTCAAAGTCTTCAAAATCCAACTTTGATTGGTCCAATGTGTTGAGTATGAGACGGGGATCATTTTTAATGAAAGGGGTATAGGGTTTTAGCAAGGTTTTTGAGGTGATACTTGGAGGTGGAGGTGGCGGGAGTAGCATGAAGGAGAAGATGAAGAAAATAATGGCGGAAGAATGAAGGAAATGGGCAGCCCCCCTCTCTCTCTTATCCTCACCCTCACTCTCTCTCATGGCATGCTCTCATGCCATAATGTGGTCCCCCCCTCTCTCTCTTTAATAATTCACTTTCTTTTCTCAAAATAGTTCACATAACACCACTAACACAAACACAAAAGAACAACATGTAACAAAATTCAACATGTCATAGTGCACTAGCCATGACTAATTAAAAAAGACGGATTTGGCTTAATCGCGATTAGTGGTGCACAAATCAATTATTATTTAAACTACATATAATTAATTATAAAAATGTCAAATCCAATAAATATATATTTAAATGAATAAATCATTTTAGTTTCCAATTATTTCACAATTATTGGTATATATTTACACCACTTTACGAAAACCCCAAATTCGCAAATCGGGTAGTTTTCGCGAAATATATTATTTTAATATTAAATTCCAAAAATAATATTTTATATTTTCTGAAATGTTACAATCTTCCCCCCTTAAATAAATTCGGTCCCCGAATTTAAATTTAAAACCCCAAATACTAAAACATTTCAATAATCTTGTTCAAATCAACGGGGCTCCGAAATCACGGAATACACAGAAATACCACAGCGCATCAGATGCGCATGAAAACGGGTATGAAACTCAAAACGAACTCCGTCAAGCGTCACGCACTCATCGGAGTTACAATGGAGATACAGATCTCGAAATCCGCTACTGAAATCCAATATGCACTAGTCAAATACTATAATACGGGTATAATACGCATCCTTGGAAAAAGCTCTTAAAACTGAATAAAACATATGCAAAATCTTTTCTGAATCGCCGTGAGATGTGTAATTCACGGCACAAGTGCCTGACGCTCATTTGTAAAGTAATAAATATATCTATATATGTTTTTTCTCAAATTATACGTTTCGCCGTTTTGAAAATCCCAAAAAGTTTTCCTTTGTAAACGTTCGTGTCGCTCACGGACACGTAGGAAATAGCGAGACTATAGCTCCTTTTTGAAAACATCTTGTTAAACTTCTTATGCATGCAAAGTACTCAAGTACTGTTCTCTGATCAGTCATGTTCGGCTACTACATAATATAGTGCCCATCTTGAAAACAAAGTGCTCAAGAGCAAAATCAGCCCCAAAAGGCGTATCCAATAATCACGTGCGTCTGGTGCACACGGAAATCAAATCCAAATATAAGTGCCACAATATGCACAAAAACAAAAACTAAGTGCAATGGGTGTGCACGAAAGCATCTGCCCAGTGCAACGGGTGTGCACGACAATAACATCTAGTGCATCTATAGTGCACGAAAATCTCAATCCAGTGCAACTAATTTGCACGAATGAAAATCCCAATCGAGTGCATCCGGTATGCACGAAATCACATCTCATATCATGGGCCCAACATGCGTGAAAATCCAAATCAAGTGCATCCGACATGCACGAATAAAAATCTAAATCAAGTGCATCCGTTATGCACGAATAAAAATCTAAATCAAGTGCATCTGATGTGCACCAAATCCAATACCAAGCGCATAATATGCGCAAAAATCCAACCCAAGCACATCAGGTCCGTATGAATGCCTTGCGGTAAAGCGCACGAAAACGAACGTCAAGTGCAAACGCGCACAAAATATAAATCTGGTAAAAGAAATGCTCAAAGACATAAATCGGGTGCAACCGATGTACGGAGTATAAATCTGAAGCAGCTAATGCACGAAATACCCATCCGGTGCAACAAATACATGAAATGCAAATCTAGTGCAACAAATGCACAAAATACAAATCGGGTGCATCCAGTGCATGAAATACAAATCTGGTGCATCTAGTGCACGAAATACAAATCTAGTGCAACAACTGCACAGAAACTCATCAATAACTCAAATGCGTATAAAAAGCAACACCGGGTGTACCAAGGTGTATAAAATCATAAGCACGTGCAACTACGTGCACAAAACACGTATCAATGCACTGCAAGCATATGTGAGCCATACCGAGTGCAAAAATCAAATTGAGTGCATACCACATGCACAAAATCAAATCAACCGTTTGAAATCCACGAAATCATAAACACATGCAGTCAAGGCACAAAACCGATATCAAGTGCAATAGATATGCACAAATCATAACCCAACACAACGGTGTATAAAGCATCTCTCAAATGCAATAACTATGCACAAAAATGTAAATACCCAGTAGGTGCAACCATGGTACACGAAAACAATATCATGAACTCAATCATCAAAACGCAAATCCAAGCGATATAAACATAATACTCAGATCACAAAACACAATTCGCAACAAATGACATTGAGGTACACCTCCTACAATGTCGAAAAAATGTCGGTGCGTCTAAAACTGTCAAAGCAAGAACATCCGCTTGCCTCTAGCTCACGGTCTGGCATCATCTGTCTCTGGGTCCTTATTTCTCTGTGGATTACCAATCTCGCAATCCATCGGCTCATCGGCCCGGTCAGGTGTGCTAATGGAAACGATTCCGCTCTGGCACTCCTCTAGTTATCTCTCGGCCAATTAGCATGACCACTCGTAAGGCAGCACGTCACTGGCGTCGGCCTCGGGCCCTCTGAATACACGTGACACAACTGATCCTGGGTGCAAATCTTATCGCAGCATTGTCCTGGAAGGAACCTACTCAAGGTCTCTTCCAATCTCGCCTATACCGGACTGTACGGGGGCCGATACTCTTACATAATCTTCTCTCGTTTTCTGTACATCTGCGGTCTAAGCACAGCGTTTCCTCTGGAACTCGCCTTATCCCAACGCCTCTATATACATATCAGATCTCTAATCTCAACGGTGAATAACAATAGCTCGTTAATATCTCGCACGAACCTCTTGTTCCACTCGTATTTATTATCGTCCACTTCGACGTCTCATCATGCTATCTGCGTACTATAATTTTTCTCGGCTACAGTCAATCCGGAGTCTCTTACACGGACTCAAAATTACAAACTCGGTATCTTCATCACTCTTTAGAAGATATCTAGCTGAACCCGTCCTCGGGAACTCGTCCCAACCATCGGAGGAATACTCCATATTCGTCCACTCAATCAACTCACAACGCATCTGGGTGAGGTCCTCTATCCGAAACTGGTCAACTTACTGATCTCCTATCGGATCATCCAACGAACAACGTCATCTCTGGATCGATCTACTCTAGATCTGAGTAAGATTCTCCACACTAGAAATCTTCAACTCAACTGAGTCTGCGTCGGCGCATCAAATCAGACGAATCACCTTCATTTCTCGACTCAAGATAGGCTAGCTATCTCCCGTCACATCTCTGCCTGGAAGCTCCAGCGATCTCAGCTCATAAAGTCTGGAGGCGATATCCTATCAATCTCAGCAACAGCTGGGTCATCTGTCTGTAAGGAAGACGACATCACAAATCTCTTAGGTAAGCTGTACATCAACAGTCCTTTCACACAAGCAGCCTCTATCAGTGGCCCAATCATCCGGTGCAAAACCAAACACTCGCCTCAAACAAGAGGTCACAACACAGATACAAAATCGATACGTTCCCATGTCACCAAAAAACACGATGGTCAGTCCTCGTCCATGACGAGCTCACTCTGACCGTATCACTAGCAGCAGCTCAATCTGCACTCAAACCATGGTGACAGGAACCTCAAGAATGTATCGATGAAGATAGATCAAAGGAATGAAAGAAATCAACGGATCCAGAATGGATACATGATCATAAGGAGAAACAGAATCAGTGAGAGGATGATCATGGAAACGAATAGACTCAAGGATCTCAAATGGATGTATGATCAAGGGAACGAAGAGAATCACAAGTCTCAAGATATGTACATCCTAAGGTCACTTAAGCGGAGTATCGTATCGTAAGTATGCCTCGGAACATACGCACGGTACGTCACTCAACTTGAGTTACCTACTCCATCAATCAGGGTCAACTTATGTAACGAAAGTTCGGGTCTAATACCCCCATGTTCAAGTTTAAGTTCCGTAAGGTCAAGCCTAGGTTCCGAAATATTTACGCCCTAGACTCCGCATAGTCAAACCTAGACTCGAACCAAGGTTAAACCTAGCGCTCTGATACCAACTTTGTCATGACCCGAAAATATTAGCTCGTGACCGGTACTTAAATCACGCCACGTCTATAGGCGTAACGTAATTCAAGTAAGCCGAAGCCCAGAAATCTAAACATTTTTAAGAAAATAAAAGAGGTGAAGTTTTGAAATAAAGGTATGATGAAGTCAAAAGTTTTCTTAAATACATAGAAAATGGAACGTGAAAAAAGCAAGTGGATTATATTAGTTGGAAAACATGTTTCGTCTTTTAAAAATTTGGGCAGCACTTCCTTTGTATATTTTGATCCAAAACCACATATACATGATAATATAAAAGGCATCCCCAAGCGGGAGTTAGCACTTCGCCAATCGGCGGAATCACAACCATGCAAGACAGAAATATATGTATACGACGCCCAACGGCAAAGATCAACACAAAAAGGATAATGTAAAGCAAGACATCAACCCACCAAGCGAACATATAACCCATCACTCTAAGTCTCTCTACCACAAGTCTTTCTAAGTCTTATTATTTATACAAATACTAGTTTCTGATTGATGGAGTTGACTAGATATAATAGGAATAATAAATACAATGGTGGCACGATCCAATATGTACCACCTACCAAAGCAAATCACCCGAATGCAAGCTGTGTGCCAGCGATGCTACTACTGATCCATGCGGTCCACCTATAAGAATTGTGGCACAACGGGGGTGAGTTGCCAACTCGTGAGTTGAAAACATCATTAGGTAGAAATCGAATAAAACAATGATTCCTAGGTCGACTATATCATAAAGGTAATACTATGATATTAGAGTGACCGTATCTGCATATGTGCCAACAATATAATCAATGCCTATCTGCATATGGATAACATCTACGTGTCCATCAATGACACAACAACATCATGCATGTAAATATCATGAAAGCATATACATGTAAATATGAGGATATAAATCAACGTGTGCCCATCAACGACACATCAAATCATGGAACATGAGTGTCCAACATCGACACTCGAAACATCATGAAACCCGTGTCCAACATCGACACGTAAATCCTCATATCTCGGGCTCCGTCAGTCCCGGATCGGCCCACGGGCTCCGTCAGTCCGGATCGGCCCGTATCATCTCACGATTCCGATCGGTTTCCTCCGGATAACTGCCGAGTCCAAATACTATCACCGGTAGGTAGTAGTCCCTTTGCCAGGCTCATCGTCTACTGCACAACATATATTTCTTGCCCCGAGGTACCATACCGGGTCCACCATGTACCCGCAAACGGCCTCATCCAACTCCTCGAATCGAGTTTCACATGCCAATCTCAGAACCGAGAAAACACATGGTGAACGTCTCGAAATATCATATCAAAAGAAACCGGGTTTTTAAAACAATACATACTTTCTTTTGAAATATAATCACGGTTCTCAAATCCAGAATCCCATGAAAACAGCATCTCAATGCGTAATATCATAAAGCATGATGTATGCAAATATAAAACAGAAATATAAGCATATCAAGTATATCATGCGACATATCATAATAATGTGAGCAAGCAAGTATGTCATGCAACATAGCATAATGATATGGAAATTCTACCGCGTAAGTGACATAGCAATTATCGATGATGAAGGCGTGTGAGCCGGCAAATCTGTGTAAGTGTAACATACGCATCATCGATAATGGTGTAGGTGTACTAGCACAGATACATATATAATAAGATGAAAATATCACGGCATAGTATAAAGTAGATCATAAGCGAAATGCTATAAGGTATACGTATCTACAACATATCCGAGTCGGTGAATCTATCAATCAGCATCCAGCCTCACAACATCATATACGGTATAATCCATCGTACGGCATCCTCTATTCCAGGGTATGGATCAATCATCAAGTAAAACTCATCATGTACGGTATCCATCGTACGGCGGCATTAAACAATTGGAGATCCTGTCAACCTATTTGAAAATGAGGGTACGGACCTTACGTCTCGTATAGCATATCACTCATGATTCACAACATTATATATATCTATATACCTATATCCCATGTCACATCCGTATCAATCTTATATCGTAGGACCGACAAAGGTATCAACTATCTCATATCGACTCGCATCTATATAACGACATATCACACTAAGTCCTTATATCACATCGTATACTCTTTTCATCACATTAACATCTCACATCAAGTCATCTTACATATGCATTCTATCTTATAAATCTCATGTCATGCTACTTTAAATCTCATACTTATTCTCATACACTACCTATATTTATCTCTCGTAATTCACATTTACGTTTCGCATCCTTATATATATCTTCGAGATACCTTATCAACCGTATCATTTCATACTAAACCTTTAATCACATCTGTGGGTTCCTAGTATAGGTTTCTCCGACCATATTCATAAGTTACTAACATGGTTTCCTTAACCATATCCTATATATATCGGTTTCCATTAAAATTTGCGCGGGTGCTATACGCCATCCACCCAACTTCCCCCATAGATATAAATCTACTCACCTGCGGAACTCCTTGTTCGGCCGTAGTCAATGTACTCCGTCGTCTCGGAATCCATACGAAGGTACCTACAATAAATACACAATCGCGAATGCTATTAAAATCAAGTCTGGAAAACTAATACGGCACACGGTGCGCTCATAGATTAGAACCTATAGCCTACGCATGCAAAAACAACCAAACAACCCTTGTTGTTGACGTACAAACGCCCAATACCAAATACAAATCCAAATATCAAAACCAAGCATTCAAACCTCGGAAAACATAACCAAAAACACCCAAATATGCTCCTAGATTTTGACTCAGATCAATTGGGAGTAAACTAACAAGTATAGGGAGTTGTTTATAGGGATTAGGAGCTGTAGTCAAAAACCCAACCCCATACCACACAAGAAAACCGGTGACACTACCCCAAGATCCGAGCTCGCTGGCCATATCAGGTTAGAATGGTCTCATATTTTGGTGGTGGGTTCCTAGTGGTGTATCTAGGTCACTGATATTGTTTGTTTTTCTCAGAATTACCCCAGGTTGCTCCAGATTCCCAATAGGCTAATATTATCACAAAACCGACATGGGGAAATCCCTAAGTCCATATTTTGGTTTCTAATCCGGGTTTTGGCCAGTAAAATCATCACTAAGGTCTTGTAGACACCCACTACAGATCATAATTCCACACAAACACCAAAACCCTCTCTTGGAATTTCTAAATTCACAAATCCACACTAAATCAATTCTAAACTAGAATAGAAACTAAAGAAACTAAATTACTAAGCTAATGGTGTAGGAAATACCTCATTTGACAACTCAAGAATTTTCTTAAGTTGCTCAAAGTCTTCAAAATCCAACTTTGATTGGTCCAATGTGTTGAGAATGAGGTGGGGATCATTTTTAATGAAGGGAGTATAGGGTTTCAGCAAGGTTTTTGAGGTGATACTTGGAGGTGGAGGTGGAGGGAGTAGCATGAAGGAGGAGATGAAGAAAATAATGGAGGAAGAATGAAGGAAATGGGCAGCCTCCCCTCTCTCTCTTATCCTCACCCTCACTCTCTCTCATGGCATGCTCCCATGCCATGATGTGGTCCCCTCTCTCTCTCTCTTCAATAATTCACTTTCTTTTCTCAAAATAGTTTACATAATACCACTAACACAAACACAAAAGAACAACATGTAACAAAATGCAACATGTCATAGTGCACTAGCTATGACTAATTAAAAAAAGACGGATTTGGCTTAATCGCGATTAGTAGTGCACTAATCAATTTTTATTTAAACTGCATATAATTAATTATAAAAATGCCAAATCCAATAAATAAATATTAAAATGAATAAATCATTTTAATCTCCAATTATTTTATAATTATTGGTATATATTTACACCATTTTACGAAAACCCAAATTCGTAAATCGGGTAGTTTTCGCGAAATATATTATTTTAATATTAAATTCCAAAAATAATATTTTATATTTTCTGAAATGTTACAATCTTCCCCCCTTAAATAAATTCAGTCCCCGAATTTAAATTTAAACCCCCAAATACTAAAACATTTCAATAATCTTGTTCAAATCAACGCGGCTACGAAATCACGGAATACACAGAAATACCACAGCACATCAGGTGCGCATGAAAACGGGTATGAAACTCAAAATCAAATTCCGTCAAGCGTCACGCAATCATCGGATCCAATATGCACTAGTCAAATACTATAATACGGTATAATACGCATCCTTGGAAAAAGCTCTTAAAACTGAATAAAACATATGCAAAATCTTTTCTGAATCGCCGTGTGATGCATAATTCACGGCACAAGTGACGAACGCTCATTTTGTAAGGTAATAAATATATCTATATATGTTTTTGCTCAAATTATACGTTCCGCCATTTTGAAATATCCCAATAGGTTTTCCTTTATAAACGTTCGTGTCGCTCACGGACACGTAGGAAATAGCGAGAGTATAGCTCCTTTTTGAAAATCTCTTGTTAAACTTCTTATGCATGCGAAGTACTCAGGTACTGTCCTCCGATCAGTCATGTTCGGCTACTACATAATATAGTGCCCATCATGAAAACAAAGTGCTCAAGAGCAAAATCAGCCCCAAAAGGCGTATCCAATAATAACGTGCGTCTGGTGCGCACGGAAATCAAATCCAAATATAAGTGCCACAATATAGACAAAAGCAAAACCTAAGTGCAACGGGTGTACACGAAAGCATCTGCCCAGTGCAACGGGTGTGCATGACAATAACATCTAGTGCATCTATAGTGCACGAAAATCTCAACCCAGTACAACTAACATGCATGAATGAAAATCACAATCGAGTGCATCCGGTGTGCACGAAATCACATCTCATATCATGCGCCCAACATGTGCAAAAATCTAAATCAAGTGCATCCGGCATACATGAATAAAAATATAAATCAAGTGCATCCGTCATCCATGGATAAAAATCTAAATCAAGTGCATCCGATGCGCACCAAATCCAATACCAAGCGCCTAATATGCGCAAAAATCCAATCCAAGTGCGTCAGGTCCGTATGAATGCCCAGTGCGGTAAAGCGCACGAAAATGAACATCAAGTGCTAATGCGCACAAAACATAAATATGGTAAAACAAATGCTCAAAGATATAAATCGGGTGCAACCGATGTACGGAGTATAAATCTAGTGCAGCTAATGCATGAAATACCCATCCGGTGTAACAAATGCATGAAATGCAAATCTGGTGCAACAAATGCACGAAATACGAATCTGGTGCAACAAATGCACAAAATACAAATCGGGTGCATCCAGTGCATGAAATACAAATCCGGTGCATCTAGTGTACGAAATACCAATCTAGTGCAACAAATGCACGGAAACTCATCAATAACTCAAATGCGTATAAAAGCAACACCGGGTGTACCAAGGTGTATAAAATCATAAACGCGTGCAGCTGCATGCACAAAACACGTATCAATGCACTGCAAGTATATATGAGCTATACTGAGTGCAAAAATCAAATCGAGTGCATACCACATGCACAAAATCAAATCAACCGTTTGAAATCCACGAAATCATAAACACGTGCAGTCAAGGCACAAAACCGATATCAAGTGCAATAGATATGCACAAATCATAACCTAACACAATGGTGTATAAAGCATATCTCAAATGCAATAACTATGCACAAAAATGTAAATACCCAGTAGGTGCAGCCATGGCGCACGAAAACAATATCATGAACTCAATCATCAAAACTCAAATCCAAGCGATATAAACATGATAATCAGATCACAAAACACAATTCACAATAAATGACACTGAGATACACCTCCTACAATGTCAAAAAAAATGTCGGTGCACCCAAAACTGTCAAAGCAAGAACATCCGCTTGCCTCCTGCTCACGGTCTGGCGTCCTCTGTCTCTGGGTCCTTATTTCTCTGTGGATTACCAATCTCGCAATCCATCGGCTCATCGGCCCGGTCAGGTGTGTTAATGGAAATGATTCCGCTCTGGAACTCCTCTAGTCATTTCTCGGTCAATTAGCATGACCACTCGTAAGGCAGCACGTCACTGGCATCGGCCTCTGGCCCTCTGAATACATGTGACACAACTGATCCTGGGTGCAAATCTTATTGCAGCAGTGTCCTGGAAGGAACCTGCTCAAGGTCTCTTCTAATCTCGCCTATGCCGAACTGTACGGGGGCTGATACTCTTACATAATCTTCTCTCGTTTTCTGGACATCTGCGTTCTAAGAACAGCTTTTCCTCGGGAACTGGCCGTAAATCAACGCCTCTATATACATATCAGATTTCTAATCTCAACGGGGAGTAACAACAGCTCGTTAACATCTCGCACGAACCTCTTGTTCCACTCATCTTAATTATCGTCCACTTCGACGTCTCGTCATGCTATCTGCGTACTGTAATTGTTCTCGGCTACAGTCAATCCAGAGTCTCTCACACGGACTCAAAATTACAAACTCGGTATTTTCACCACTCTGCAGAAGATATCTAGCCGAACCCGTCCTCGGGAACTCGTCCCAACCATCGGAGGAATATTCCATATTCGTCCGCTCTCGATCAACTCACAACGCATCTAGGTAAGGTCCTCTATCCATAGCTAGTCAACTTACTGATCTCCTATCGGATCATCCAACGAACAAAGTCATCTCTGGATCGATCTACTCTAGATCTGAGTAAAATTCTCCACACTAGAAATCTTCAACTTAACTGAGCCTGCGTCGACGCATCAAATCAGACGAATCACCTTCGTTTCTCGACTCAAGATAGGCTAGCTATCTCCTTCGCATCTCTACCAGGAAGCTCCAGCGATCTCAGCTCATAAATTCTGGAGGTGACATTATATCAATCTCAGTAACAGTTGGGTCATCTGTCTGCAAGGTAGACGACGTCATAAATCTCTGAGGTAGGATGTACATCAACAGTCCTCTCATACAAGCAGCCTCTATCAGTGGCCCGATTATCCGGTGCAAAACCGAACACTCGCCTCAAACAAGAGGTCACAACACAAATACAAAATCGATACGTTCCCATGTCACCAGAAAACACGATGGTCAGTCCTCGTCCATGACGAGCTCGCCCTAACCGCATCGCTAGCAGCAGCTCAATCTACGCTCAAACCATGGTGATAGGAACCTCAAGCATGTATCGATGAATATAGATCAAAGGAATGAAAGGAATCAACGGATCCAGAATGGATACATGATCATAAGGAGGAACGGAATCAGTGAGAGGATGATCATGGAAACGAATAGACTCAAGGATCTCAAATGGATGTATGATCAAGGGAACGAAGAGAATCACAAGTCTCAAGATATGTACATCCTAAGGTCACTTAAGCGGAGTATCGTATCGTAAGTATGTCGCGGAATATACGCACGGTACGTCACTCTACTTGAGTTACCTACTCCATCAATCAGGGTCAACCTATGTAACGAAAGTTTAGGTCTAATACCACCCATGCTCAATTCTAAGTTCCGTAAGGTCAAGCCTAGGTTCCGAAATATTTACGCCTTATACTCCACATAGTCAAACCTAGACTCAAACCAAGGTTAAACCTAGCGCTCTGATACCAACTTTATCACGACCCGAAAATATTAGCTTGTGACCGGCACTTAAATCATGCCACAACTATAGGTGTAACTTAACTCAAGTAAGCCGAAGCCTAGAAATCTAAACCTTTTTAAGAAAATAAAAGAGGTGAAGTTCTGAAATAAAGGTATGATGAAGTCAAAAGTTTTCTTAAATTCATAGAAAATGGAACGTGAAAAAAGCAAGTGGATTATATTAGTTGAAAAACATGTTTCGTCTTTTAAAAATTTGGGCAGCACCTCCTTTGTATATTTTGATCCAAAACCATATATACATAATAATATAAAAGACATCTCCAAGCGGGAGCTAGCTCTTCGCCAATCGACGGAATCACAACCACGCAAAACAGAAATATATGTATACGACGTCCAACAGCAAAGATCAACACAAAAAGGATAATGTAAAGCAAGACATCAACCCACCAAACGAACATATAACCCATTGCTCTAAGTCTCGCTACCACAAGTCTTTCTAAATCTTACTATTTATACAAATACTAGTTTCTGATTGATGGAGTTGATTAGATACAATAGGAATAATAAATACAATAGTGGCACAATCCAATATGTACCACCTACCAAAGAAAATCACCCGAATGCAAGCTGTGTGCCAGCGATACCGCTACTGATCCATGCGGTCAACCTGCAAGAACTGTGGCACAACGGGGGTGAGTTGCCAACTCGTGAGTAAAAAACATCATCAGGTAGAAATCGAATAAAACAACGATTCCTAGGTCAACTATATCATAAAGGTAATACTATGATATCTAGGATGACCGTATCTGCATATGTGCCAACAATATAATCAATGTCTATCTGCATATGGATGACATCTACATGTCCATCAATGACACAACAACATCATGCATGTAAATATCATGAAAGCATATGCATGTAAATATGAGGATATAAATTAACGTGTGCCCATCAATGACACATCAAATCATGGAACCTAAGTGTCCAACATCGACACTTGAAACATCATGAAACCCATGTCCAATATCGACACGTAAATCCTCATATCTCGGGCTCCGTCAATCCGGATCGGCCCACGGGCTCCGTCAGTCCGGATCGGCCCGCATCATCTCACGACTCTGGTCGGTATCCTCCGGATAACCACCGAGTCCAAATACTATCACCGGTAGGTAGTAGTTCCTCTGCCAGGCTCATCGTCTACTGCACAATATATACATTTCTTACCCCGGGGTACCATACCAGGTCCACCATGTACCCGCAAACAACCTCATCCAACTCCTCGAATCAGGTTTCACATGCCAATCTCAGAACCAAGAAAACACATAGTGGACATCTCGAAATATCATATCAAGTGAAACTGGGTTTTTAAAACAATACATACTTTCTTTTGAAATATAACCACGGTTCTCAAATCCAGAATCTCATGAAAACAGCATCTCAATGCGTAATATCATAAACCATGATGTATGCAAATATAGAACAGAAATGTAAGCATATCAAGTATATCATGCGACATATCATAATGATGTGAGCATAGCAAGTATGTCATGCAACATAGCATAATGATGTGGAAATTCTACCGTGTAAGTGACATAACAATTATCGATGATGAAGGTGTGTGAGCCGGCAAATCTGTGTAAGTGTAACATACGCATCATCCATAATGGTGTAGGTGTACTAGCATAGGCACATATATAATAAGATGAGAATATCACGGACGTAGCATAAAGTACATCGTAAGCGAAATGCTATAAGGTATACGTATCTTCAACATATCCGAGTCGGTGAATCTATCCATCGGCATCCAGCCTCACAACATCACGTACGGTATAATCCATCGTACGGCATCCTCTAGTCAAGGGTATGGATCAATCATCAAGTAAAACCCATCACATACGGTTTCCATCGTACGGCGGCATTAAACAATTAGGGATCCTATCAACCTATATGACAATGAGGGTACGGACCTAACGTCTCGTACGGCATATCACTCATGATTCACAACATTATATATATCTATATACCTATATCCCAGGTCACATCCGTATCAATCTCATATCGTGGGACCGACAAAGATATCAACTATCTCATATCGACTCGCATCCATATAACGACATATCACACCAAGTCATCACATCACATCATATACTCTTTTCATCACATTAACATCTCACATCAAGTCATCTTACATATACATTTTATCTTATAAATCTCATGTCATGCTACTCTAAATCTCATACTTATTCTCGTGCACTACCTATATTTATCTCTCGTGATTCACATTTACGTTTCATATCCTTATATATATCTTCGAGACACCCTTATCAATTATATCGTTACATACTAAACCTTTAATCACATCCGTGGGTTCATAGTATAGGTTTCTCCGACCATATTCATAAGTTACTAACATGGTTTCCTTAACCATATCCTATATATATATATATATATATGTTTCCATTAAAATTTGCAGGGGTGCTATACGCCATCCACCCGACTTCCTCCGTAGATATAAATCTACTCACCCGTGGAACTTCTTGTTCAGCCGTAGTTAATGTGCTCCGTCGTCTCGGAATCCACACGAAGGTACCTACAATAAATACACAATCGCAAATGCTATTAAAATCAAGTCCGGAAAACCAATACGGCACACAGTGCACTCATAGGTTAGAACATATAGCCTACACATGCAAAAACAACCAAACAACCCTTGTTGTTGACGTACAAACGCCCAACAACCAAATACAAATCCAAACATAAAAACCAAGCATTCAAACCTCGGAAAACATAACCAAAAACACCCCAATATGCTCCTAGATTTTGGCTCAGGTCAATTGGGAGTGAAGTAGCAAGTATAGGTAGTTGTTTATAGGGATTTTGAGGTATAGTCAAAAACCCAACCCCATACCACACAAGAAAACCGGTGACACTACCCCAAGATCCAAGCTCGCCGGCCATATCACGTTGGAATGGTCTCGTATTTTGGTGGTGGATTCCTAGTGGTGTATCTAGATCACTGGTATTGTTTGTTTTCTTAGAATTACTCCAGGTTGCTCCAGATTCCCTGTAGGCTAATATTATCACAAAACCGACATGGGGAAATCCCTAAGTCCGTATTTTGGTTTCTAATCCGGGTCTTGGCCAATAAAATCATCACTAAGGTCTTGTAGACACCCACTACAGATCATAATTCCATACAAACACCCAAACCCTCTCTTGGAATTTCTAAAGTCACAAATCCACACTAAATCAATTCTAAACTAGAATAGAAACTAAATTACTTAGCTAATGGTGTAGGAAATACCTCATTTGGCAACTCAAGAATTTTCTTGAGTTGCTCAAAGTTTTCAAAATCCAACTTTGATTGTTCCAAGGTGTTGAGAATGAGGTGGGGATCATTTTTAATGAAGGGAGTATAGGATTTTATTAAGGTTTTTGAGGAGGTAGAGGGAGTAGCATGAAGGAGGAGATGAAGAAAATAATGGAGGAAGAATGAAGGAAATGGGCAGCCTTCCCTCCTTCCCCCCCACCCTCGCTCTCTCTCTCTCTCTCTTATCCTCACCCTCACTCTCTTTCATGGCATGCCCCCATGCCATGATGTGGTCCCCTCTCTCTCTCTTCAATAATTCACTTTCTTTTCTCAAATTAGTTCACATAATACCACTAACACAAACACAAAAGAACAACATGTAACTGTCACGCCCCGCTTCCCAGTGTACGGCGAAGGGGACGCGACGAGGTCCGCTACGTATATACTCAGAAGTACATACGCTAAGCGTATCTAAGCAATATAAAATAAATACACAAGAGACAAGAGATAATAAAAACAGCAACTTTTATTTATTAATATTCTTTTGTACAATGCATGAAAAGGAAATACAACTAAAATAAAAAATGCCTAAACAGTGGCATAACAGGAAATGAAAAATACAGAAAGGAAAAGTGTACAATGAAACTAAAGTGCAGGGTCTTCAGCAAACTGCTCCAAGTCTTCTTGCGATGGCTCGATCTCTGCCGGGTCCAAACCACCTGACGACATTCAAAGAAGAAAGAAATAGAATGTCGTCAGCGAACAGGTCGCTCGGTAAGTCCCAAAGATAGGGGAAGAATAGACAAAGAGTAGGAGAGAGAGAGAGTAGCTTTTAATGTTGTATTGTATTGTTGTAATGTTGTATTAACGCTGTTGTTTGTAGCTTGGTACAGAAGAATGCCAGTGTATACGAGAGGGGTCTCTATATGCTAGAGATCAGGGCAAACGGAATATAGAGTACAAGGCTCCGTTAGAAGGCCCAGAACAACGGCAATTGGATTCATGTTAGGTGTCTTAAATCTGACCGTCTCGTGCCACTTTTAACACCTTCCGTACCAATCTACCCCTTAAACCCCGCGATGTCTTGTTTGTATTGTTATCTTGTAAATTGTATTGATTGTAAGATTGATTGACTGGCTGACCGAAACCATGATATCAGGAAACAGTTATAACCGTAGAGTCATGTAAATGGAATATTGGGAATCATGTAAAAGGAATATATATCCATGGTTCGGTTCAGTCAAGTTGTATAAATTAATAATTGTATTCATGGATTCATGTGTTCATATTGAATTAGAATCTTGTAGATTATAGATTGACTTGAATCATATTCAAGTCAGATTAATCAGACTCAAACCCGAGTCAGACAATCAGATCGAAGTCTTATAATTGCTAGGGTCCTTAGGGTAGTTTATAAAACTTGAGGGGGTTTTATGTAAAAATACTTTTATATACTTTTCAAAATACGCCTCAAGTATTTATTGTTCGTCTTTAGAGTTGTAATGAGGGTAGATTTTATGTTGTGACATTTCTAGTGAAAATATCCTAGTTTTATAAATAGGGTATTTATCTGTAATATTGATTATTTGAAGTTCATGGTATTTTAGTGTAAAATTTATTCTTGTGATTTTTAGGAAAAGGTGGAAAATTTATATTATAATAAAATAGATATTTAAATGATAAATATACATATGTTTTTACAAAAATAATTTTTAATAAATATTTTATATTCCAAAAATCTCATTTTCTTAAGATGTCGTATTTTAAACCTTTCGAGATCGAATGCTCGTTGCGGAGGTCTGAATCTCGCACTACTAGCCCGAGAGTGCGCGATAAACCGCACGATCCCGAAAGGGTTCCCCAAAAATGGGTTGTAGCGGCGCTTTGCAAAGATTGTAAAATACTAATCCTTTTAGAAAACGGTTTTATAAAGTAAAATGTATTTATTTGCAAAGGTGTAATTTTCCGTATTTTAGATTCTAGGGTTTCCTAAGCCAATTAGCCTATTTCTAAATGGTCTAAACGATAAGTCGTTAGAAACCTCAAATCGCCTCTTCACCGCCAATTGTGGTCAGGTAAGTACAAGTGAGGAAGGAGGGATCCGCTCATGAATCGTGAGACGGGCCTTTTAAAGTTACCTTTTCTCACTTGCCTAGCCTAGACACCATAAAATCAGGTTTAGATAAACGATCGATGTCCATAACTTATCGTGTTTTCCTAATAAGAGGTATTTATTTAAAAGTGTGTCAAAGCTAAAACTTCTAGAATTAGTTTTATTAAGAATATGGTATTTAAATGAAGGTTTTGTTTTATCGTATTCTAAGTTTTGATGATATCGTTTTGGGGTTGTATTTGCGTGTGTATGGAGGTGGGTCATTACCTCGTGCTCTACTTTAAATGTATAGCAAAGTTAGGGGGTTAAATGTGAAATCGAAACATGATGGTATTAAAGTGAAAAATACGATAAATTAAAAAGGTTATCATTTCATGTGACGAAACTTGTTCAAATTGATTTTTAAAAGTTTAATAGTCAAGATAAAGATGTTTAAACATGAATGTATTTATGAGAAGTGAATTTTTATAGAAAACCGAGTCGGAAATTGGATTTGTTCCGATTCCGTCGAGTTTTGTAATTTCGTATTTTAGAGAATAAGAAAGAGAGATAGAATAGGACTTACAGGTTTTGATTACTTAAGAGAGTGAGGGGGAACTAGAGAAATCGTCGGTGTGTTGCGTCGTCGCCGATAGCTCCTAAAACGTTCGCCGGAATTTCCGCCGGAATTTCGTCGGAGCTTCGCCTCGAGCTTGTTTTCAAAGTACACAACTCTTAGAAAATTTTTGAGAGAGTGGCTCAAGATTTTGGGGGTGAGAGGGTAGTGTGTAGGGTTGGTATTTATAGGGTTAGGCTAGGGTTAGGGTAGATGAAAAGTTAAAAATAAAAATGTGATAAAATGTATTAAAAGTGGAGTAATTGGGGTTTTTAAAGAGATCTGGAAGTGGTCTAAGGCTGAAATTTTGCAGGTGCATAGGGAATATGAAAAAACACAACTTTCATGTTGTAGCCGTCGCTGGAATCGGCCGACTCGGGGGTGACTCGGCCGTGACTCGGTCGGAGCACTGAGTCGGCCGAGTCAAGGCCGAGTTGGCCGATTCCCGGCCGAGTCCGGCGGCCAGGATCCCCCCCGACGGTTCATCTAACTCCTGAAAGTGTTACATCTTTGGGTCCAGTAGGGTTTTTGTGAGATATGCACGTTTAAACTCTTGGTATTCTAAAGGTTTTTAAAAAAAATCTATATTAAAAATAATGTGGGGTATGGGATTTGAACTCTGGTGGCTTGGTTCAGCAGTGCAAGGTGTTACCAATGAGCTACAAGCTCCTTCTTGTAATTATGGTGTGAAATAATTACTTAAAGTGGTAACAGCAATATTAAATACCCCAAGTATACTTTAATTTTAAAACAATTTTATGTACACTAAAAATGGAGTTATTTAAAAACAAAATAATTACTTATATATTGTGCTAAGGTTAAAATACTCCTTTATGGATTTTGAAAAAATTTAATTTAAAAATTTGTATAGGAAAAAGGTGTATAAGAAAATTAGGGTTGTTACATTCTACCCTCCTTATAAAAATTTCTTCCTCGAAATTTGAAAAAGGAAAGTGTAACAGTTTCAAGGAAAGTCTGGTGACTGTAGTATAGATAGTGTATAAAAATAACAAAGTAATATAAGGGTGAAAAGGCTTACCGGTGTTACCTTGACCTACAGTCTTGGCTTCTACGGCTTCTAATGTGAATGTCTGTCGCCGTGGTACATTCTTTCTAGCTGGAGGCACATTCTTCCTTTGGGGCCTCTTTCTCTGCCCTCTAGGCATGTCCCTTATTGCTTGTTGGAATTGGCGAGTAGGCTGTGCAGGTGGTGGAGCAGGTAGTGCAGGACGAGTTGCAGGAGCCTGGATAGCTGGCCGCTGCGGGTAGTTGGTGGGTGTGTGAGTTGAGTTGCTATTGTAAGGACAGTTCCTAATTCCGTGGTTGGATGCGCCACAAATTAGACACAAGCCTTTTGCACGCCTACAGTCCTTCCACAAGTGTCCCTTTCTTCTGCAGTAGTAGCAGAAATCTGGACTTGACTGGTTATTGGTTTCTTTTGATCTCCTGGGTTCAAACGATGGCCTTGGAGAGGCTCCTCCTGCTATTTGAGTGGCAGGGTATTTCAAACCGGCATATTGGGGTCTGCCCCTCGCCTTTATCACCGTCTCATAACTGCGGGCAGCTTCCAAAGCATCTTCATGTGTCAGAAATTTCCCCGTGGCTAGAGCAACCTGAATCTCTGTGTCCAAATCTTGTTGAAATCGACAGGCTCTGATCTCGTCCGTCGGTATCAAGTGTGCCGCAAATCGGCTTAGCATGGTGAATTCAGCGTCGTACTCATCTACTGATTTGTCCCACATCAAACCTTGTTGTAGATGAATAAACTGCTGCTCCATGGAAAACCTGGCAGTCACAGGGAAGTATTTCGCGTCGAACTTCTTGCGAAAAGTCTTCCATTCAATAGGCTTTACAAGACGGCTTTCTTCCGCCTTCCACCAGTTGCGAGCATTGTCCGTGAGCTGTAGTTTCGCCACACGGACCCAAGCTATGTCTGGCACTTGTGCTGCTGCCAGATCATCTTCTATGCTTTGTGCCCATCTTCAGCTTCAAGAGGGCTTCCTTTTCCGGAGAACTGCTTCGGATGTAAAGTCCTGAATTGCTTTACCCCCGGTGCATTAGTCTCGGGATGGTTCAGGAGTTGTTGCTGTCCCTCAAGAAGGCTGCGGATCGCCTCAAGTAGCACTTTTTGCTCGGTAGGTGGCGCAGGAACAGCAGGTGCGAGGGGTAGTGCTGGAGGTGTGTTGGTGCTGGTGTTGTTCGGGGAATCCATAACCCTGAAGAAAAATTTGGGTTAGGACAGATCAAGTACATGAAATGATAAGATTCAAGGAATATGGAATTGTAAGATTCAAGAAACATGAATTGTAAAGAATGTTTTAGTTGCTGGTTCTTATGTTATATTGCTTAGGTTGTTCACGCAGAACAGAACTGCATGATAAGGTTTCATACAGCTCTGACCTGCATGGGCCACCAACAAAACCTGTCACGCCCCGCTTTCCAGTGTACGACGAAGGGGACGCGACGAGGTCCGCTACGTATATACTCAGAAGTACATACGCTAAGCGTATCTAAGCAATATAAAATAAATACACAAGAGACAAGAGATAAAAAAAAACAGCAACTTTTATTTATTAACATTCTTTTGTACAATGCATGAAAAGGAAATACAACTAAAATAAAAGATGCCTAAACAGTAGCATAACAGGAAATGAAAAATACAGAAAGGAAAAGTGTACAATGAAACTAAAGTGCAGGGTCTTCAGCAAACTGCTCCAAGTCTTCTTGCGATGGCTCGATCTCTGCCGGGTCCAAACCACCTGACGACATTCAAACAAGAAAGAAATAGAATGTCGTCAGCGAACAGGTCGCTCGGTAAGTCCCAAAGATAGGGGAGGAATAGACAAAGAGTAGGAGAGAGAGAGAGTGGCTTTTAATGTTGTATTGTATTGTTGTAATGTTGTATTAACGCTGTTGTTTGTAGCTTGGTACAGAAGAATGCCAGTGTATACGAGAGAGGTCTTTATATGCTAGAGACCAAGGCAAACGGAATATAGAGTACAAGGCTCCGTTAGAAGGCCCGGAACAACGGCAATTGGATTCATGTTAGGTGTCTTAAATCTGACCGTCTCGTGCCACTTTTAACACCTTCCGTACCAATCTACCCCTTAAACCCCACGATGTCTTGTTTGTATTGTTATCTTGTAAATTGTATTGATTGTAAGATTGATTGACTGGCTGACCGAAACCATGATATCAGGAAACAGTTATAACCGTAGATTCATGTAAATGGAATATTGGGAATCATGTAAAAGGAATATATATCCATGGTTCGGTTCAGTCAAGTTGTATAAATTGATAATTGTATTCATGGATTCATGTATTCATATTGAATTGGAATCTTGTAGATTATAGATTGACTTGAATCATATTCAAGTCAGATTAATCAGACTCAAACCCGAGTCAGACAATCAGATCGAAGTCTTATAATTGCTAGGGTCCTTAGGGTAGTTTATAAAACTTGAGGGGGTTTTATGTAAAAATACTTTTATATACTTTTCAAAATACGCCTCAAGTATTTATTGTTCGTCTTTAGAGTTGTAATGAGGGTGGATTTTATGTTGTGACATTTCTAGTGAAAATATCCTAGTTTTATAAATAAGGGTATTTATCTGTAATATTGATTATTTGAAGTTCATGGTATTTTAGTGTAAATTTATTCTTGTGATTTTTAGGAAAAGGTGGAAAATTTATATTATAATAAAATAGATATTTAAATGATAAATATACATATGTTTATATAAAAATAATTTTTAATAAATATTTTATATTCCAAAAATCTCATTTTCTAAAGATGTCGTATTTTAAACCTTTCGAGATCGAATGCTCCTTGCGGAAGTCTGAATCCCGCACTACTAGCCCGAGGGTGCGCGATAAACCGCACGATCCCGAACGGGTTCCCTAAAAATGGGTTGTAGCGGCGCTTTGCAAAGATTGTAAAATACTAATCCTTTTAGAAAACGGTTTTATAAAGTAAAAGGTATTTATTTACCAAGGTGTAATTTTCCGTATTTTAGATTCTAGGGTTTCCTAAGCCAACTAGCATATTTCTAAATGGTCTAAACGACAAGTCGTTAGAAGCCTCAAATCGCCTCTTCACCACTAATTATGGCCAGGTAAGTACAAGTGAGGAAGGAGGGATCCGCTCACAAATCGTGAGACGGGCCTTTTAAAGTTACCTTTGCTCACTTACCTAGCCTACACACCACAAAGTCAGGTTTAGATAAACGATCAATGTCCACAACTTATCGTGTTTTCCTAATAAGAGGTATTTATTTAAAAGTGTGTCAAAGCTAAAACTTCTAGAATTAGTTTTATTAAGAATATGGTATTTAAATGAAAGTTTTGTTTTATCGTATTATAAGTTTTGATGATATCGTTTTGGGGTTGTATTTGCGTGTGTGTGGAGGTAGGTCATTACCTCGTGCTCTACTTTAAATGTATAGCAAATTTAAGGGGTTAAATGTGAAATCGAAACATGATGGTATTAAAGTGAAAAATACGATAAATTGAAAAGGTTATTATTTCATGTGACGAAACTTGTTCAAATTGATTTTTAAAAGTTTAATAGTCAAGATAAAGATGTTTAAATATGAATGTATTTGTGAGAAGTGAATTTTTATAGAAAATCGAATCGGAAATCGGATTTGTTCCGATTCCGTCGGGTTTTGTAATTTCGTATTTTAGAGAATAAGAAAGAGTGATAGAATGGGACTTACGGGTTTTGATTACTCAAGAGAGTGAGGGGGAACTAGAGGAATCGTCGGTGTGTTGCGTCGTCGCCGATAGCTCCTAAAACGTTCCGCCGGAATTTCCGCCGGAATTTCGTCGGAGCTTCGCCTCGAGCTTGTTTTCAAAGTACACAACTCTTGGAAAATTTTGAGAGAGTGGCTCAAGATTTTGGGGGTGAGAGAATAGTGTGTCGGGTTGGTATTTATAGGGTTAGGCTAGAGTTAGGGTAGATGAAAAATTAAAAATAAAAATGTGATAAAATGTAATAAAAATGTATTAAAAGTGGAGTAATTGGGGTTTTTAAAGAGCTCTGGAAGTGGTCTGAGGCTGAAATTTTGCAGGTGCATAGGGAATATGAAAAGACACAACTTTCATGTTGTGGCCGTTGCCGGAATCGGCCGACTTGGGGGTGACTCGGGGGTGACTCGGCCGTGACTCGGTCGGAGCACTGAGTCGGCCGATTCCCGGCCGAGTCCGGCGGCCAAGATCCCCCCTGACGGTTCATCTAACTCCTGTAAGTGTGACATCTTTGGGTCCAGTAGGGTTTTTGTAAGATATGCACGTGTAAACTCTTGATATTCTAAAGGTTTTAAAAAAATCTATATTAAAAATAATGTGGGGTATGGGATTTGAACTCTGGTGGCTTGGTTCAGCAGTGTAAGGTGTTACCAATGAGCTACAAGCTCCTTCTTGTAATTATGGTGTGAAATAATTACTTAAAGTGGTAACAACAACATTAAATACCCCAAGTATACTTTAATTTTAAAACAATTTTATGTACACTAAAAATGGAGTTATTTAAAAACAAAATAATTACTTATATATTGTGCTCAGATTAAAATACTCTTTTATGGATTTTGAAAAAAATTAATTTAAAAATTTGTATAGGAAAAAGGTATATAAGAAAATTATGGCTGTTACATTCTACCCTCCTTATAAAAATTTCGTCCTCGAAATTTGAAAAAGGAAAGTATACGATCGGTATAGCCTTTCTAAACCTTCTCTAGTTTGCTAGTTAAAGGTTAATGGTTCGATCCGGGTGAAAGTATACGATAGCGTCAGTTTCAAGTTTAAGAAAAAGTTTTCGTTTCCGCATTTTGGCATCGGATTGACGGCCGGGGCGCTACCGTTGACTTACATGGTATCAGAGCCACGTCATTAACCTTTACTAGCTTGTTCTAATGTGTTTAAAATATCGATCGGCCGAATTTTCGAAAACCGCAATTCCATTTTAGCAGTCTCTGTCGAAATTTTTTTGTCGTCGAAAAATTATTTTGAGTGTTTCAGAAAATCAGGCAGGCTTTTTTAAGACATCTGTGAAAATTTGGTAGCATGATGCTACAGTACCGCCGTGAAACCGCGGCCATACCCATGTTTTGGCCGTGGTTCCGCCTCCATTATGTGTCATCTCTGCAGCAATTTTTCTACAGTGGTCTTAAACTTGGAATTGTGGTTTCTGGAATATTTTGTTTGGGCCCAGATTTGTTACAGTACTGGATTTGTGCTTGAGGCCCACTTCGGGAAATTTTGTCGATCGGAAATTTTAAATATGTTAGTTCACAGTACTTACATTATATCTGCGACCGTGAATGTCATTCGAGCGATAAATCTTGTCTAATTGCTATAGCCCTTTTAGACGGATTTGCGAACGTGACATTCACGTTGATTTTCTGTGTTGTGCTGTGATGTTGCGGATTTGTCGTGGTGGATAGCTTGGTGCAATGTTGGTACAGTTTTGGTATTATTTATACATTTGATATTGTGGGGCGAGCGTCCGACATGTGGACTGCCATCACTGCCTGTTTGTATATTATTCTTTTGGGGCATGACCGGGTTGAGGTCGATGTACCCGTTGTATATATTTTATTTTTTGTACTAGGATTACCCCGCGATGGGGTGCACGGATAGTCGGGTTCTAGAGGGTAACGGGCCCGCGTCTCATGGCTTTGAGACGGAGGGGGCTTCACTCTAGAATTGGCAGGCTATTCGCCGCACTCGTAGGGGGTATAGGTTGACCCAAGGAGGGGTGC
This sequence comes from Agapanthus africanus, assembly GCA_030015575.1. NCBI lineage: Eukaryota > Viridiplantae > Streptophyta > Magnoliopsida > Asparagales > Amaryllidaceae > Agapanthus > Agapanthus africanus. The sequence goes on from CM057338.1 coordinate 809,893,359, forward strand.
TCAAGTTACCGGATTCCGTGAAGTGCCGGGTGGTCCATTCACTTTGTTGAAGGGGGCTGCCTCGCTTCAAGTTTTGGCGGGTAACTTGCCGCGCCCGTAGGGGTCTAGGATTTCATTGCACAGGCTATCCACATGACCAGGGGAACGTCGGGTTTCACTTGCGGCTCAAAGGAAACCCGGGGATCCCAGATTATCTGTATTGTTCTGTGATGCTTGTTACTCTCTGTGATGTTGCATTTTATCACGCCATGAGCGAATATTATATATTGATGTATATACTAGTAGATGTTGTATATATTTTACACCCGCGCTAGTCCAGTCCCCGCTCTGTCGTTAGTTAAGTAACCTAACGGGTGATGACGGGACCCAGTGGCGAATGCAGATGGCATATACGTACATCATATTTTCGTTCTTTTATGGTGTGATTAATTGATGGGACTGCATTGATTCGGATCAATGCAAGCTAAACAAATCTATTCTGATGTTGTTGGAACATTTTTCAAAAAATTGTTATTGCAAGGACGTTTTCTTTTGTTTTGCACAGCGGTATTCGGTTATGAATATCCAGCACCTCAGTCGACGAGGCAAGGGCCGAGATCCCTTTACCGGGAGTGACCCCTTGGATAGAAGTTTGCGTCAGGGTAATAACTTCACTATAGCCGATTGCCTTTTTGCTTTGCATCCTGGTATTCAGTTGGAATATCCTGCACCTCATTCTACGGGGAAAGAGCCGAGATCCCTTCACCGGGAGTGACCTCTTTAGCAAAGGTTTTCGCCACTATATTTTTATAAAAAGCTATCCGGTTCCTTAAACGATATCAAGTTCATTACGTTAAAGGTTTTTCGCCAAAAACCATTCGTAACCCTCCGTCATTTCAGACGGGTAGCACTTAGTATTCATGCTATGTTTGTTGGCCTTAGTCAAGACATGGTGTATGGTAGCTATTTGTTACTTTTCTGTTGCATAGATAGATGCGTTGGTTTGGGACAGTCATACAGCCTTGTTGGCCCTAGTCAAGGGCTTGTACGGGTGGGTTCAAATTAACCTGGACAATGACGGGTTGAACTTGACATGTGACTTATAATTTATTGGCCTTATTCAAGGTCATAAGAGCATGGGGTAAGAATCACATCGGGAGTTTCTAAAGAAACTGAAACTTGCCAGGCATGCGCATACCTTCTGGAGTGTGATAACGCGAGTGGATTCCATCACGTTATCATGCGATGATAGTTGGATCCCGATTCCCACTGATGAGTTGGTTTACTCCTCGGGTGATCCCGACTAATTCTTCTTTCAGGATTGGAGGAGAATTTGAGGTTACAGTTGGAGGTTTCCTGATTAGATAAATTGATAACCATTCTGATCTAAGTTAGAGTACACGCAGAGTGTTTCTTTTCTCTCTCCTTTTGGCAGCGACCATGGCCCAACCCTAGACTATGACTCAGTGACCAAGTTAACCGAACCTTGTTAAAAACACTGGCTTTTGGATTGTCCGAGTTGCATACCTCATTGCCACTCCTACTTTTACCATTTTCTCCAGAACACCCCGTATTAGTGCGAACATCCACTTCCATTGGATAAAACCATCGTATGGTTATAAACGAACTCGAAGGAATTTGTTCCAGATTCGAGGATGGTTTCCGGTTCTGGGGAAAATGAATAGGATTATTCAGTTATCTTTTCTTTTTACTTTCTCTCAAACTGCGAGTGCTCCTTGGATTAGGACGGTACACCTATTATGCCAATTGGATAGTCTTCATCCAAACCATAGGCAGGTGCCGAAAGGTAGGGAATGAAGAAAACCGATTAGCCTAAGTAAGGTGTACAGAAGGTAATAAGTAAAGACAAGTAAAGGGATTAGAAAGAGGGCAAAGTAAATTGCGACTGCTATTCACGACCAAACCAAGTATTTCATCGCCACTCCTACTTGCCCTTGGTATTTCTCCAGAATACCCCGTATCACTATGAAGATCCACAGTTATTGGATATTCTATCGTATGGTTATATACGAACTCGAAGGAAGTAGTTCCAGTTCAAGGATGGATTCTGGTTCAGGAGAAATAGGAATAAGATTTATTCAGTTGTCTTTTATCTTCACCTTCTCTCAGGTTACGAGTACTCCTAGGATTAGGAGAGTACACCCATTATGTTTATTGGATAGTCTTCTTCTAAACTATAGGCTGGTGCCGAACGGTAGGGAAGGAAGAAAACCATTTGGTCTAAAGGTGGTGTACAAAAGGTAATGACTAAAGACATATAAAGGGATTTGGAGAGATGACAAAGAAATATACAGTTACAGTTGTGAATCTGATAATGGAAGAGGCATTACTAGGAATACCCGGATACCCCTTCGAAACATTTACATGTTTCAGTTTCACTGTGTATTGTTAAAAGAAAACTGATTTCCCAATTAGCCCTTGCTCCAGGGTACGTATTTACCAGGTTTGATTCTCACATCTGTATGATTTTACAGATGATGAGTGGGAGTAAGTTATTAAGAATTGGGTGATCATCCTCATTATATCGGGATTCATTGTAATTGGTGATATTTGAGGAAATCGCCTGGTTGTTTGCCGGACGGCAAATATTTGGTTTTGAATATCCGTTGTTATGCACCAATTTCAAATTGATATATCTGTACGTTTATTTTTATAAAGTGAGATATAACTTTTTGAAATTATGTCCATAACATTTACCTATATCAGTGGATGGTTAGGTAAGGAGTATTAAACAGCGGTGTAATTCTTCTTAACCATAAGTACAGTTTTCAACCTACGACACATAGGGAATGAGTTATTAGACTCAGGGGACTTATACAGAGTATTGTATGTTGTCCAGTGTCCATTAGGACAGAGGGGTTGGTACTCGTACTATATTCTGTTTACTTATGACTTCTCTAGTTCTTAGACATGTGTTTCATAGAAATACAAGATCCAAGTTTTGAGAAGTTATAGGTATATGAATAAAGTAGAGAACCAGGTATTGCAAGTATCAAGATTCTTCAAGGTGATCAAAGATGTAGATACTTGTGTATGGTATTCAGTTGATAGTAATAATTATGAGAACTTGCTTTTCTTTCAGGTTACTCATAATTGGATGCACTCCTAAGTTGAGTAATGCCGATCGGACTCTCTCCATTTAGTTGACATGCACTGGAGACAGTTGCATGATTTGAATCTGGTTCCAATTAAATCAGTGCCTCTGTTTCTATATTAGGATATAGAATAGTTCATATCTTAACAATATTAAGGTATGGGGAGTTGTCCGGCTTATGCTTAAAACTAGACTCTGGATAACTCAAGGCGCGTTTCTGTAATGGTTGTTTGTGGGTTAACCCGGGCTTTGACGAGGGTTGACTTTCTACCATCTGGAAGATCAATAGTGATATTGTTCTTGACTCGCCACAGTTTTGATAAAAATGAATTTTTTCATAAAACAGTAATGGGAGTATGGTAGAACTGGAAGTAATTCTAGAACCACAAACGATTATTGGAAATTTGATAAGAACCTAAAAATTCAGTCAGGTTTGACATTCCATTAGCCACTCCACAGATATGGTGGGTAAGCTCAGGCACTCGAGAGGTACTTCGGTATGCTCAAGGACGGTGACAGGGAGGTTCTTGTTTACCCAGACTTGACACTACTGTTGTTCCAGACTATGAGACCCGGCAGGAGGATGAATATAGCGTCGTTCTAAACTAGCTTTAGAAGTGTACGTGTATATGACTCTGCCAGAGGGTTATCGTAGTCAGTGGGAGCAGCGGAAGCATAGTGGACAAGTAGCTTATGTCTATTTATAGACTAAAGCAGATATAGCGGAGATAGATCATCTATTTCTGATGTGACAGTCATAGGTTTGACTTCATCAGAATAGGGAATGGATCTGTTAAGAAGGCAGTAGGGTGTGATGTCCTGGTATTTGGATGACATGCGCAGAGTAGGAAGTGAAATTCCTATACTACGATCGGTTATACATTGGTTGTCACATAGTGGTTTCTCCACATAAGACATGAATATTATATCAGACATTCTGGTTACTAAATCTATTATTTTAGATCTAGATTTGGGTAGTTTCCCAATCTGGGTACTTAGACAGCATTCTAAAGGTGTTTTAGAATGGACGACTCCTGGCACGGTAGTATACCTGCAGGTGATGGAGTCACCCTCTCTAAAGGTGTCTTACAGATTAAAGGGAAGAGGGATGTGCATGATTGACATATCACTTGCTTAGGCAATTGAGTCAATCATGAGATGTCAAGTACCACACCAGATGTCGTTTTTGTACTAGCTGCTATAAGTTCAGATATTAATCTAATCCTGGAGAAACATTCGGAAGCAGTTTTAGAACATAAGTAGATGTTCTAGGGATATGATAACGACAGCCTCTTTCGGGAGACGGTTATCATTCCAGGCTTCCAAGGTGACCTGGATGACAGAGTGACTGTCAGAGTTATAGTTTTCCCTCTGACAAGGGGCAGTAGTTTGGACAGGTAATCCAAGTGGACACTGAAGGAGGCATGACGTAGGATACTGATTAAGTTCAGTCGACGATACAGTCTAAGAAGTTTGGATTTAGAGTTCATTTATGAACTAGGTCCCATCAGATATCCAGATATATTCTAAGACAGGTATTGCTCATTTCGGCAGATGGCTTTCTCCGCGAACTTGAGATAAAGAGAGACATAGAAAGAAACATCAGGGCGGATCCACTCACTGAGGCTATTCCTCGAATGCAATAGTTTCGCAAACGGGCTTTGTGAGACTGATCAGTAGAGGAGTTGGGTGTTCGGTATCACACGGGCTGTGAGTATGCGACATCGCAATAATTAGCCTTGAGTTTAAGTAGGAGATTGGTGGATATAGTGCCCTCAAAGTCAATTATTAGATCGCAGGCACGTGATTGCAATGATTGAGGGTGGACCTATACCGGTAGGACAGTCTTACTCAAGATGATAGTATGCTATCTGGTTTATCTTTATCATCGTGTACAGTTTTAGGTGACCTTAGAGATCACTATTACACATTGATAGAGCCCTTAGGATTTTTGCTTGACGGCCAGCAGTATGATGGCGATCATATACGTGGGAGCTGGGGTTTATAAGCACATCCTTAAAAGGTCCCTAGTCGAGGGAGTTTCGAGACAGGGCATCGATACTCCAGAGTAGACTAGCGTATACGGGTCGAGACCCCGACGATGGGCGGTGGCTGGTCTCACAAGCCATTGGTGTCAGTTGGTTCACCTAAGACATATACGGTTGCTCATTGGGTTATGAGTACACCGGACAGGACTCGCCGGGAACATGCTAGTTGGTTTTATACCTAGCGTCAGATAGCAGTTCCCTGGTGACATGTGTACAGGTTAGTTCATCGACCTGAGATCGTCATTTGTCTCGTGTGAGTTCCCACCATGCTTTGATTACTACCCTACCATGTCTCAAAGGAGTCGTGCAAACAGGTTTTAGTTGAGTACAGTCCCGAGCCACATGGAGGCAATGAGCGGATCGGCAGGGGTTTCGTCTCTCCCGATATCGGAGGTGAGATCGCGCTGTGTCTAGGAGAGCCATTACACGAAGTCCTTGGCCAAGGCAGGAGATTTACTGGTAGGTATTACAGTAGTATCTCAGGGTGTTCTGGGCTACACTCCGACACGACTTGTACTACTTTTGGGGGTCTGACTTTTACCAACCCCCTAGGCCTGACATGCGATGCTCATAGACGAACGGACCGGACTGTACGGATATTGTCACTGACAGGCTCAGTAGGGTGTCAGGATGAGTTCGCTCATCGACCTCCCTTTTTGGTCAATACCTGGTAGCCTGTTACGTACGGCTAGTACCACTGACGTGCTAGTGGTTAAATCCACAGCCAAAGTATTGACGAGTCTTTAGAGTCCCCCACAGATATTTTGTCAAGTTTTGGGCGAAACGTTGTAGAGGTCGTATGGTATTATGGCAGGGTTCGATCATATACGTGCAGTAGTGCACGGATCATGATCGGACGGATCATACTAGTGGGCTTTGGTTTAAGCCAGATCCTAGTATTAGATTTGTTGGATTACTTTAGTCTCATTGCATTTGCATTCAGTCGGAATGCGGATGCAGGTATGTATATACAGGTGAGGGGTATCCTTGTGATCCGTCACGAATTTACTTTAGATGTTGCCTTATCTTTTTATTGTTGTAAACATTTAGGTTAATGTTTACAAATGGTGGAAATTGTGAGTGGATTTCATTATGAGGAGTATTTAATATGACATAGACATGTTTAGTGACTCATGATCTCTTTATTTGTGCTAATGTCACATTAGGATTTGTTTTTTTATGTTGAATTGATGGATGGAGAGAGAGCGGGCAGCCATATGGCTTGAGGTGAGCTCTTGTATTATGATTCTAGCTCTCACAACAATTCAACACAACATCACAAGAAAAAGCTCCTCTCTTTTCTTTCTTCTTCTTGCTCACAACCTCCACTATGTCATCATCTTCTACCTCCACTCTAACCATCTCATGTGTTGAGAATCCTAGAGTGTCAAGAGACAAAGTGATCACACGCATTCTCTATTTCACCTTGGACACGTCGGCTAGCAAACTTCGTGTCCGAGTTGTTTCGGACGAAGCGGGAGCCCGTAAAAAGACTCATTGATGTGGTGCCCTTCCGACGAGAAGACCGAGATGCCGTGAGGAGCTTGGGATGGTGGCCAAAGACCGAAGGACACGGATCGATCGGTATAGCCTTTCTAACCCTTCTCTAGTTTGCTGGTTAAAAGTTAATGGTTCGATCCGGGTGAAAGTATACGATAGCGCCAGTTTCAAGTTTAAGAAATAGTTTTCGTTTCCGTATTTTGGCCTCGGATTGACGGCCGGGGCGCTACCGTAGACTTACAGCTTCTTCATCGATCTCCTGTTGATTCGTCAAAAACATCATCCTTAAAATATTTACAATCAGTTAAATCAAATATCTCGACCTCAAACGTATCATCATTACACTCATATAAATTCATTGTTGGAGGTGAAATTGAAATTTCAAAATTCTGTGGGTGGGTTTCAGACCAGCTTGAAGGAATCTTGTGTTTTCTTTCCTCACTATTTATTGCAGCAGCTATCTGGTCAATAAACATTTCAATATTCGCCATTGTTTGTTTTATTGGCCCAATTCCATTTTGCAGAATTGTAGCCAACTTCTTTTCAATATACTCACGTCTCATATCCTCATTATTATCAACGTCTACTGAAGGTGAAGGTGTGAAAGTTTGGTACGGTTGATAAGAATTTGATTGGATATGATCACAAGGAGGGCCAGCATCATAATATGTGTATGATGGTACTTATTGGTCTATGAAATTAAAAGGAGTGAATGTTGTGTCGGTTTGAATTGAATTAGATGGAGGACGTATATTATAATAAAGGTGTGATTGGAATTGTGGGCCTAAATTATGGTGAGAAAATTCAGAATACATGCATTGATTCCAACAACAATTTTGTCGGTTTCTCCAATTACCAAATCCTATTATAAACGGACACCCTTTATAAACATGAGAGGTATCTTCACAATTAGTGCAGAAAAGTGGATTATTAGAAACCGGGTAACTAACTTTTAATACTTCTACCTTTTATTTAAGATCATCTAACTCGGCACGTAACAAATCCTCATAGTCCGCTATTGGGTGTATCAAGTGAATTATAATCAGTCCTATATTTATTCATTATAATGCAATCTTGATGTGATGGTTTAACTAGATAACAAAGTTCATACAAAGTAGGTTTTGCATGTTCATCATCCATATTCAAATGAAAAACTGAAAGTTAAAACGAAAGGTAGAAAAGAAAAAAGTAAATAGAAAAAAGAAAACTTGAAATCAGAAATGGGCACTGGATCCGAACATGGGAGGAAATTCGAACAGCTGTGAAAAAAATCTGGGCTCCAAATTCAGCAAGATTTCGACCACTTTTCGGATATGACCAGAATTTTGTAAGATCTAGCCGAAATTCTTCTATCGTTCTGCTCCGTGTGCTCCCTAGTTCTCGAGTCCGCTCTTGATTTCCTGAAATAAAAAAACAAAAATTTGCAAAATAAAATAAATTAAAATATAACTAAAATAAAACTTGAATTAAAATTAACTAAAATTTCTAACCCTTTTCCGGCAACGGCGCCAAAAGCTTGATAGAGATTTTATTAGTCTCATAATTTTAACCGCAAGTGCACGATCATATCGTTGTAATGCTTACAGATCTTACCACATGAAGACGTTGAGAATTCTACTTAACTTTAAAACGAGTTAAAATAAAAGATTTATTTTATTTAACTAAACTAATTAAAATCATATAAAGAAAATTAAAGTTGCAAATTTTAAAATAAAAGATCCAAATAAATAAAAAGGCCTAGGGTGCTATTTTTGATAATTTACACCCTTGCTCTGTTTATAGCTTAGTAAAGTCCACATTCAACACACGTAGTCCGTCTTTTGCACACTTTTCCCTTTTAGCCATGTAGTCTGCATTTATTGACAAAATATACCCGGAACAGTATAAAATAGGCAAAATAAAGATAAATATGGTTATAAAATGGGTTTTTTACTTGTAGCCCCTTAAAACATAGCAAATTCCCTTCTATTCAAAAAAACTTGGTATTTACTTTTACCCCCAAAACTAATAAGATATATCATTTTAGTCCTTTTACGATTTCCATCAACTTTTAACGGTATAACATCATATTTTTCTTTTAAAATATCCCAACCTTTCTTCTTATTTGGAATACACAATTTCTTCCCTGAATTTAAATTAAGGTTTAGGTTTCTGCTGCACCTTTTTCAAAATTGGCCATGAAATCAGGAGTATCTTCAATATTCTTCTCTAACTATGAAAAGGTTGAATACTTCTGCAGTCTTAATTGTTGTCTATGAATAAATGGTAAATGTAAAATCTATGGAGCAAAAATAAAGTTAAGGTTAAGAGGGTTTTTTCCGACGGAAATCGTAAAAGGGGTAAAATGATGAATTTTATTGGTTTCGGGGGGTAAAAAGCAAATACCAAGTTTTGGAGGATTAGAATGAAATTTACTATGTTTTGGGGGGACTACAAGTAAAATCCCCTATAAAAATATGCATTAAAATGCATTAATTAACCTGATGTATGTATCCATACCTATATCTTTTATTTTTTTTCCTTGTTACCGTAGCTTTGCCTTTGCCGCCCCTCTTAATAATTTCGCCATTCACATTCATGTCCGGTTTCAGAAGGGAGTTGAGTTTTGATAACCAAAATTTTATAAAATTATCTAAATTTAACTTCAAAATCCTAACTATGTTTAGGATGGTTTTTGGAGTTTAGAAAACCATGATTATCAGATAACCACAGTTTACTATACTCCAATTTAACCAAAGCTTTCTAAGCTCCAAAGTTCGTAACGAAAACACCCATTTTAGAATTCAAATAACTGTAATTCCAGATTTTTGAAGTTCTGATAACCACAAAGCCAATTACACCATCAAAATTGAAAATAGAGTTTGAGCTTACGAACCTTCCTCACTGCCTCTGCTCAGAAATAAACCCCGGTTATACTGACTCCATACCCAAACAATGGCCTCACTGATTAAAGGGCCTGTTTGGTTCAAGGATTATGAGGGATTTTGCACTGTTTGGATTCCACAATCCAAAAAAAAAGTAAGAATTTAAAGATCTTGTGTTTGGTTGAGAGATTCCAAAACTGAGATTTGGTTGTATTTTAGTGGTGGGCCTGCCAACGAAGAGGATTTGCATTCCTAAAAAATTGGCTAGATTCTTCTAGATTTGCACTGTTCGTTGGGGCCCGTGTTATTTTTTAAATGTTAAAAACTCCTTTTTCTCTCTCCATAATCCTTAAATCCAAATCCCCAACCGAACAAGGATTACAAAAATTTACTAATCCAAAACTAGGATTTAATATCAACTAAATAACAAATTCCTCGATCCATAAAATTTTAATCTAAGAATCTTGGAATTCAAATTAAGTAATCCTTCAGCCAAAACGGTCCTAAGGGGCAGTTTGGTTGCAAGATTGTAAAATTTGGATCGTGGAATCCTTAAAGAAAACCTGGATTCATGAATTTTGTGTTTGGTTGCAAGAGTTGGATTTGTAGAATTCCTTTGTTTCTTATGCGGGTCACACTCCAAAACCATGATCCATGAATCCTAAAATAAAAGAGGATTTAGCTTGGATTTGTACCGTTCATTGTAATATTTCAATTGTAGTTTGGGAATCCAAATTTCACAATCCACCAACCAAACAAGCATCCGCTTAGGTCTATAAATATATGAGTTTTATCGCAATTTCGTTTCGAGATGGAAGTGTGAGGAAAATTAAAAAAGGAAATAAAAATCGGAGAGCTGCGGAGGTCGAGATCAACGGTTGAGAATGCTGGCGGTGTTCGATCGGACGGTGGCAAAGAGCCCAGAGGGGCTGCGATCTGAGGGCGGCGACTGCGGCGGCGGAGGGGCCTCTCTAGCGAGCCATTTCTCGTCGGTGAAAGAAGCGGCGGTGACCATAAGCCTCGGGTCATGTGGATCCTTAGCTTACTCTGCCGAGAACCAGAACCCTCTCCTCCCAAGGTAATTAAAATCAAAATCTTTGAACTAGAATTTGTTGTTAATACAAGCAATTAGTATCAATAATGGATCAAAACATTAGAGAGGATGCTTCTTGGAAAGGGAGGGGATTTCCTCCTATAGCCAAAAAATACAACCTCCACCATTTTTTCGGACGATCGGCATCCATCATCATCATCGTTATCATCTAAGATGTGCATACACCAAATTTCATGTGATTCCACCACTTTTTCAACGTTGAATTAGTAATGTAAAAAGTTCTATTGTCGGTAAACCATTAATTTTGCACCAACTAAATTAACGTTGAAAAAAATGGTATAATTACATGAAATTTGGTGTATCCATATTTTAGATGATAAATATAGAGGTGATGTATGCCGATCGTCTAAAAAATTCATGGAGGGTGCATTTTTCCGACGCCATAGGAGGAAATTCACTCCTATGACACCTTCCCTGCATTAACATCTTATATAAAACCATAAATATATGCTTCAAAATAGTTAGGCTTTTTTGGCTATACGCCCCTTAAATCTTATATAATACGCCCCTTAAATCTTATATAATCCCATTTTAGTCCCTGAATCTTGTTTTGTTCCCCAGTCCCTTAAATCTACCAGATAAGGACAATGGGTTAGTTTTGGACCAGGGTTACGGGAATATTCCATTAAAGTTTAAGTGACCTCTGGTTTGATGGTTATACCCGTCTCTTTCTCTTTTCTTCTTTAAATAAGTATATCCTTCAATTCCTAACAAAAGTAAACCCTGGATTTTTTAATGCCCCTCTAAAATCCAAAATCCTACACGATGAAATTTCACTATCCTTTTGTTCTTCCATCCTAACAAGTTTTGCATCTCTGAAAACTTTGGATCAAAGGAGCTTGATGAGTCCAATGGAGGTATAACTAGAGAAAGGCGGCATTGTTGTATCAACTTCAAATTTTGGGTTTGCAAGAAGGAAGAGAACAAAGGATGCATTGGTTATCGAATGCGGAAGTTTTTTTAATTTGCAATGAATTTGCTTCCGTGGTTATAAAATTTTGGTTATTTTCCAATAAATACAGATAATGCAGAGAATAATAAAGGAGGAAATGACAAACTTTCTATATAATGGCAGAAAATATCGATAAGTAAATGCAACGAATTCTCGGTTAATTGTAGTAAAATGGGCATAAAACTGCAATATGCTCCACAAGAATATTCAAATAAATATAAAAGAGCAGACAAATAAATTCAACGAAAATGTAGATGAACACCACAACGAATTACAACTAATAGAAATGCCACATAATATGCTGAAATTAGCAAAGTATCCACTAAAAGTCTTAAACAACACAGATCCACTTAATCAATAAGTTTAGATCATACCAACACACTATCACAAACCCCTAATTCATAACTCAAATATTTAAAACCAACATGCTTTACATAATGACCAAATTTTCGTCTAAACAGCAGAAAAAACCACTTGATCTGTTGATCATAACAGAAAAATATATGTTTATCAAATATTTTTCTATTATGAATACTATGTATCCTAAATCAAAAAATACATAACAAAGAGAACAAAAAAAAAGTGTTGAACGAAAATTAAAAGCTGTTCATCAGTTGACTTAATTACGATTTAATCACAATTCCTATTTGTTTATCACCGCATGACGTAAATATCATAATAAAAACAAAACAAGAACAATGAACTTCTCTAATCTTTCTTTCATATTGAAGCCCTAATGCTTGATTGCTTGCATTTGCTTGGGTTTCTTGAATACATAAATCATTCACAATTGAACTTCAAGTTTTTAATGTTCTTGTTAAATCCAAGTACATAATCAAGCTCCATTTGCTCTTAGTGCCCCATGTCTAGCTCCATTTGCTCCTAATGCTTTAGCTCTAATAGGCCTCTGATTTGTTCAAAAAGAAGAATATGTATGTAGTTGTTTAGTAATCGCAATCAATAACGGTGTCGCGTGTAGCGAGCGTTAGTAAGTACGGGTCGTCCTCTGGGATTCGAGGAATTCGTAAATTCTTACTTTAGTTGAGTCGAAAGAACTAGTAAAGAATTTCAAGAAATAGTTCAAGATTTAGTTGAATTTAATAGTTTCAAGAAATTCAAGAAATCGTTTTCAAGAAAGAAAATTCAAGAAAATATTCAAGATTTAGTTATCAAGGAAATTATAGAAGGCTTGTAGGATTCGAACGGAATTGATAGTCATGAATGACTATTCAAAATGATTCATCTTATCTATTGGTAGAATTAAAACTAGATCGATGGCTAAAAATGAGAATTAGGGATCTCTTGAAGAAACTAGGGTTTCTTCTTCATTACCCCTTGTCCTTTCATTGATTGTCATTCTTATCTAGCCTTTTACAAGAAAGATCATCCATCTAATCCCCAAATTGTGACGAAATTCTCAATAAATTGATCTGACTCACAATTTGGACATTAATGATTCTTTTTGCTAAAGTTTATAATCTCCATAAAATTTAAAATGAATATAGAATTCGCTCACCATGTGATCTACCAAATTCCTTCGAATCCTTAGCAAGCGGAGATTTACTCACATATTATGAAAATAGAAGAATCAACAAATAGAGATTTCATAATGCGAAAATTTAAAGGAAGCGACATTAAAAATAATGATCACCTTTATTATTCAACTTCAAATTACAATCTCTTCAATCCGAGATTACAAGAAGAATAACTCTCGATCACTCCCTTAAAGAGGTAATTTCTCCGTCGATCTTCGCTTCGCTCGATCACCGTGAGTTTTGGATCTATCGAGGATCACGTGCTCGTTGATGACGATCGGTTTCGCGTAAAGGAATCTTGAATGATGTCGCTCAATGAATTTCTCAACGATTCTTGATCTTGGATCTTGATTTGGAATTAGATCTTTTTAGCTCTTTTCTTGATTTGGTTTTTGGATCAAAAGTTGCGAACCCCTCACCTCAAGGCTTAGGTCCTTTTTATAGCCTCTAATCAAGCTTCCTCCATAAGTTAGGTAGTTATAAAGAGCCTTCTAGAATAAACTAGGTAGTTATCAAGTTTTCTCAACAAGCTAGATTATTATAGAGAAGTTTTCAGAACAAAGTTGTTACAACGAGACTTCCCCAATAAGCTAGGACGTTGCAATGAAGCTTCTGGAGGATTCTCGATAGCTGACTCCCTGAATCGGCCGCGGATCCGCGGTGACTCGGCCTGACTCGGCCGCGGATCCACGGCTGATTGGTGAGATCATGACTCCAAATCTTTTGAGCCTTCTTTTGTTGGCCTCTGGGTTTATATTTGATATCTGGAATCTTTTTTTCTTTTCTGAATCTCTGCCAGAATTTTAACTCTTTGATTTCCTGTATTTTATCGGCGAATTTCTGATTCCGATATCTGGCACAAGATCTCAATAAAGAATGTTAGAGATATACAATATTATGGATGAAATAATAAACATACAATTTTCTTCAAAAATGTTGATTATAATGTAAAACACATGGTAATTGATATTTTCCAGACAAACTTCTAATATGTGTTATATTTATATCAAATATGTTTAGATGATTAGAAAAGTAAGGAAATTGTCACGTTAAAAGTGCACTATTTTCAACTGAACAACCTCCAAGTTCTTCTGCTATTGCATAATCAAAGCATGAAATATGGTATACACAATGTGGAAATGGTAAATTGTAATCTATAATGGACTATCATTTGCGAAAAACAAAACAAAACAAGAACAATGAATTTCTCAAATCTTTCATTTGAGCCCTGATGCTTGATCGCTTGCATTTGCTTGGGTTCCTTGAATACATAAACCATTCACAATTGAATCTCAAGTTCCTTGAATACATAAACCATTCACAATTGAACTTCGAGTTCCTACTATTCTTGTTAAATCCAACTACATAATCTAGTTTTGTTTGCTCCTAGTGCTCCATATCTAGCTCTAGTGGATCTCCATGTTCTGCTATCGCAGAATCAATGCATGAAATATGTAGGGTTGCTAGGCACGCTCACAAGGTTCTACAAGGCATCAACCATGCCCGATTAAAATTTTAGCCGTGCCGAACAACCCGAAGCCGGATCTTTAAACTAGGGTTTATGCGAAAACTAACATGTTAAACACTTTAACACTAAGTGAGAGGGATTACAACCTTTGTAGATCCGGTCCTTCACTTAAGCTCCGTGTTGAAGTCCCTTCGCTGCGATCATCGTGTTCCGGACTCTCGAGAGGTTCCACGAAAAGAAAGATGCAAGCTTGCTTCCGATCTTCGATACAAAGATGATCTATCTTGAAGTTTCATTAACACAAGCTAACACTCACCGAATGAAGTGAACACTCTCATCTAAAGGGCAAGGATAGATGAGAATGATGAAGTAGGATTTTTGCTCTCTTTTGTTTTCATATTCTCACTCACCTTCATCACTTAGCAAAAAGCTAGAAAGCTTTTTCCAAGAAGGAACTCAAGGAAGAAGATGATGGAATCCTTTTGTGATGAACAATGAATTAATGTAGTGGTTACAAATCTAACCAAGGGTTAAACATGAAGGAGTTAATCCTTGTAGAGAATTAACTAGAGTTAATGGTTTGGATTGGGTTAACATAATATCTTCACAAAATATCAAGCAAAACACAAAGTCAAAGCTTCATGAAGCTTCCATGAAGCTTCATGCAAAAGCTATCCCTAATCCAAACCCTAACCAAGTTTAAACCCTAAACCATTGTTAAATTTGTAACCCTAACATGTTACAATATTATATATCACATATACAATATATTTTATAACAATAGAAAATAATACAATTAACATATATCGCATATATATCAATGTATTATCCCGTGAGAAAATGAATCTTTTAGTGAGCTAATATTAGTTAATGTAATTTAATATATCATATATATTATTATACATTAAATTATCGAATCAACACTTGACCCGACAATCCGGCTATATCGCATATAACCGACTAATACGATGACCTGGCTATATCACATATACCCGGCCGATATCTCATATCGCGAGAATCCAATACGGTATCACATATCGCATTATCCTCGGTCCCGCACATATCACATATGTGCTCCTACTCCGTTTTGCCTGAATCAAGAAACCTCTGTGTAGGACTCTAAAGAATCGTCAATACGCCGGCAGTAGGTGATGATCATATCAAACACCCACAAGCTGCAAGTGGTCAGCTAAACGTAACAGCCACCCAGGTTTTGAGCGCTCAGAAGAGCAACAAGAAAGCCTGTACATTCTCCTGTGAATCCAATCGGTAACACTCCCGTACAGTCCGGTCTCGTCGTCTAATATGTCGCATATCTCGTCTAGGGGTGGTAAACGTCAGACCCCAGTAGCTCGATAAGTCGTATCGATATGAGGTCTATAACAGTTCGAGAAACTACTGATAACACTTACCAGTAGATCTCAGCAACCCTGGCCAGGGATTTCCGGTTATAACCAATCGAACACAGCGCAACATCAACTCCCTATACCGGGAGAGACGAATCCCCTTCTATCGCTCATTGCCTCCATGTGATTCGGGACTGTACCTAAAAGCCACCTTTTTGCACGCCCTCTTGGACGTGGTATGATGGAAATCAAAGCACAGTGGGAATCACACAAGACTCTATGACGATCTCGGGTCAACAGACTACTCTGTACCAGTGTCACCGGAGAACTGCCATCTGACGTGAGGTATAATACCATCTGGGAGTTCTCGGCGAGTCCGTCCAGTGTACCCAGTCTCTACTGAGCACCCGTACACCATCCTTGATGTCAAACACCAATAAATATGGGATCATCCATCGCCCATCATATGGGTCAAGATGCGTATACGCTAGTCTACTCTGGTGCATCGATGCCCTGTCTCGATACACCCTCGATTAGGAACAGTTATAGGATGTACTCGTCGACTACCGTGGCCCCACTAGTATGATCTCATCATAGTCCCAGTAGTCGAGTACATATCCTAAGGGCTTTATCAACATGTAACATAGAGACAATCAGAGTACATGTTAAGATAAAGTATAACCAGATAGCATACTATCATGTCGAGCAAGAAAGTCTTCCCTATATATGTCCAAGCATCCATTACAATATACATCATATGTACAGTAATGGCCTCTAGGGCATACATATAGCTAACAATCTCCCACTTGCACTAGGACCATCTGTTGTGGTATCGCATACCTAACAATTTGCTGTGGTTGAAGTATCTCATACTCAATCATCCCATAAAAGTCTCTACTGGGAAAAAGGCCTTTGTGAGTGGATCCGCGCTGTTGTCCTCTGTGTCTACTCTCCTAACCTCGATCTCTCTGGAGATCAACCATCTCCATGATCAGGTGATACTACCTAAGAATTATATCTGGATTTCTGATGGGACGGGGGTTCCTTGGCTAAAGCCACATCTCCATTGTCACACAATGGTAGGAACGAAGTTCATCTTATGAACTTATATATCCAGACTGCCTCTTTGGTAGCATCCTTGGTAACGATGTATCTTGCCTTTAATCGTCTAGTAAATCACGGTATCTAGCTTGGAACTCTTCCAACATACCGTCACTCCACTGAGGGTAAAGACAATGCCTGCGACTGACATTCAGTCGTCCTTATCATCCTGGAACCTTTCCAGTGATTCTTCCCAGGATCGATTGATACCATCTCACTACTCCTAGTGAGAATCCTAACATCCAAATAGATCTATCTCATAGATCCATAACTCAGGATTTAAGAGGTATCACTTTGATCCTATATGGAGAATCCTTGTGATAAGCGGAGATTGACCGAGCGTAGCATAGGAAACTCTTTCCCTATCAAGAGTATGTCATCCACGTACTCTACGAGGATCACCACCATACTCCCTACTACCTTTTTGTATATACAAGGTTTATCTACCATTTTGATGAAGTCAAACTCTTTGACTACCACATCAAAACAGATGTTCCAACTTCGCGATGTCTGCTTTATCCTATAAAGCATCTTGCACACGTTTCCGCTGCTCCCACTGTCTACGAAGCCTTCTGGCTGTGTACTTATAGACGCTCTCTTCTAAAACATCATTTAGAAAAGCTGTCATGACACCCAACCACCAGATATCGTAGTCATGGTATGTAGCCGTGGCAAGTAGGATCTGGATGGACTTAAGCATAGCTTTGAAAGTCTCAACTTTTCCATGTACACCAAGTAATCTTCTCAAGATATACTTGCTCCTGATGGGGATTTAACCCTTCAGATAAAGCAACCAAAGTCCATACTTTGTTGGTGTATAAGGATTCCATCTCAGATCGCTAAGCATCCAGCCATTCTTACAGAGTCCCACTCTTGATGGCCTGCTCGAAACTAGTTGGGTCATCATCTCATGATGTAATCCTCGCTCCCACTGTCATAGAGAAACCGAAGTATCTCTCAGGTGGGTGAGGGACCCTACTAGATCGGCGGAGAGGCTGAGGTTCGTTGGGAACTATTGAATCCTTTGGTTCTACCAAATCATCAGCTGCAGTTTGTATAGCTGGAACTACTTCCAGTTTTACAGAGCTGACCTTGCATCGAGCTTGTCCGGATCTTGCTTTTAGACATAGGCCGGACAACCCCAAATCTTAATAAACTTAAGATATGGGCTCTTCCCTTTCCATATCACATATGAAGTGGTAGGCAACTGATTTGATTTGAACCCTATTCAATAGGTATGCAGCTTCTCAAGTGCATAACTCCCAAAAGGAAATAGGAAACTCAGTAGTACTCATCATAGAGCACACCATATCACATAGGGTGTTATTGCTCCGCCTCGATATACCATCGTGCTATGGTGTATACGGAGGAGTAATGCAGAGAGAATCTCATTCTTCTTTAGAATAGTCCAGGATTTCCGTGCTCAAGTATTCTCCTCCTTGATCTCATCAAAGCACATAATACTTATACCCGTTTTTGGTTCTCTACTTCTAACTTATATTCATTGAATTTCTCAAAAGTTCCAGACTTGTGTTTCAACAGGAACATATGTCCGGATCTTGAAAGATAATCAGTGAATCTAATGAAGTACAAAGAACCGGTCTTGGCATGTGTAGACAGAGGACCTTCATACATCAGCATGTATCAATCCCAAGAGTTCACTAACTCTTTCTCTGTTTCCAATAAACAGAGCTATGGTCATCTTATCTTTGTGACATGACCGGCAAGTTTCACAAGATATAAATTCAAACAAATTTAAATATGCATCTTAATGTAACTTCAGGTAGTCGGGTTGCATTGATATGACCTAGTCTACAATGCCTCAAGAAGAATTCGTTCATTTCTGAACTCTTCCTCTTATGTGTGTTCTATATACTAAGAACTGTAGTTTGATTTAGAACGTCAATGCTTTTAGATAACGTGCATGAACCGATCAACTCTTGATATAGGAAATGTTCAAAACATTATCCAACAATACAAAATTATATCCTTCTTTACTAATAAAGAGACTGATATGATGTTGTATATCAGGTTCGGTATCTAATAACATTTGTTCAGAATCAATGTATTCTGGTAATACAGGGTGATAGTGACCAACAGACTTGGCTGCAACACTTGCACCGTTTTCTGTCTCATGAAACTTATCACCCGTTCTCAGTTCTCTACCTTTCTGTAGCCCATGTAACAGATTACATATGCGGGATCCTGATCCGGTATCTCATACCCAGGACGTAAAGGATACTGAGAAACAGTTCTCTGTAATGAACACACCCGAAGATGATGCATTGACATGCACTTTCTTCGTTTGGGCGGCACGGGAATTCTGGTAATCCCCAATTTCCTGCTCTGTCTTATAACAATTATAAGTTGGAGCGGGACCAACGTTCCCCAGCTCAGTATAACAAGCGGGTTCGGTCAATATATCCGTATTATTATCTTGATTAAGGCGTGATATGGTCGCTACCTGGAGAGAGAAAAGAAAACACTCAGCGTATGCTCTTGCAAGATTAGATTGGTTATCTATTTATCTAATCAGGATGTCTCCCACTGTTTTAATCAAATCTTCCTTCATACCCTAAAAGGAAAGACTAGCCGGGATTAATTACACGCTACAAGTTCGCCAATCTTTCAGCCAGGCCAGTGTCGGTGCTTTGAGGGAGGTTCCCCGTGCTTTCGCACGGACCTAATTAAAGTAAACCTCGTTTTCCCAGGAGCGTAACCCCGTTAACACCTTTCTAGACACCTACTTGATCGGCTAATTGTAATGTGTAAAACTCTCCCAGGAGTAGCTCTTACTCGCAGCGGGTATCGGGATCTAACTATCTCATAGAAGGTATGCAATATCATTGGGAATTTCAACACTTGAAATTCCCAATAATATTTTACCCCTAGCGTGCTATGACCTTGATGCATGCCAAACAACCCATAGTCCGCTAGTCAAGTTCAACCCGTACATTTCTTGATTGAATTAAACCCACCCGCACGACCTTTGACGCATGCCAAACAACGCCGTACGAATACCCTAATTCAATCGCATCGTATGCTAGCAGATAAGCACTAGTTAGCTACCGTACACTACGCCTTGACGCATGCCAAACTACCGCAGCACGAATACTAAGTAGTACTTATCTGAAATGACGGAGGGCTACGCAGGTTTTTAAGAAAACCTTTTGCGTAATAAACTTGATATCCTTGTAGAATCGAGTGATTTTAAATGGAGTGTTTTTGAGGCTTTTCAAGTTTTGCTAAAGGGGTCACTCCCGATGAAGGAATTGTCGGCCCTTTCCTCATCGAATAAGGTGCAGGGTATATCATATATACCACTATGCAAAGCAAGAACTATAGAAGCAATCAAAAGACAAACCAAGTTTGTAGCATATGCTAGTTTCACTAAAGAGGTCACTCCCGGTGAAGGGATCTCGGCTCTTTCCTTATCGAATAAGATGCTGGATGTTCTACAAGGAACACCGCTATGCAAAACAAGAACTAGAGCTATCAGTTTTTAAACAAGTTTCTACAACATCTTAGGTTTCTTTTATTTCATTAATCTCATTAATGAAGTCCCATTTTATTATGCTTCACAAGCATCACATTTGAAACGAAATCTGCAATATAACATATATCTCATATATATAATATAAACATTCATCTCAGGCAGTAATATGATCTCATCACAGAACACTGCAGCAGAAGAACATATATGAAATATTGGATATACTAGGACGTCCGTGTTTTAATACGAGCCTGTATAAAACACGGATTCCACGGTCGCGATGAATAGCCAAACCCACATCCCTAGACCCCTATGAGAGCGGCAAGCAACACTGCCAATTCTAGGGTTAGGAGACCCGGTCTCGACTTCTCGAGATGGTCTCCCACTGGACCCTAGAACCCGGTTACTTATGCTCCCCGCCTTGGGTCTACCTAATGCGGAAAAGTAAATAATATACAATGGTGACATCATCCTCAGCCCGGAAGTGCCCCAATAAAAGAATATTACATACAAATGAATTTTACATGAATGAAAAAGAAAAACTCTCATCTCACATAAAACCCCTGGCTATTCAGAACGCGATGATCTAATATAACATATCACAACAACACATAATATCTCATATCATCAACGTAAGCAAGTATGCGTATCCTGATTGCCGTTGATGTATAGCAACGAAGCCGGCGATACACCACATACTACGCTTACGGTCACAGAAAAGAAAGCGTAAAACTACAACAGTTGGAATCCGCAACCTCCTTAGACATCGCATGCCTAACAATTATAAACCCCGCATTTTAGTCTCATTATCGAAAACTCTTTTCAATATCAAGTCGGGCAATTCAACAAGATTCCCGACGTCCTGATCGAATGTTCGTCGCAAACTTTAGTAGATGGCCGCACCCCCCGATGCCATCGACGAAGTGCACTAAGGCGGAACACCGCTGCCGCAAGCACCCGAACGGATGCTTTTGGCGACGGGGTTCTCCTACAGTCATTTGGTCAGGGCTTTGGGGCGTGGCTGTCTATTAAGTTTACCCGGCGAGTATCCGTGTACGCTACGTGATTGCGACGGACTTTTGATCACATCAAAATTCCGTGGCAACCGATCAATTGAGACTGATCTGCTAGATTTATAACATTCAAATCAGTTATCTCATAACTACTTGTGAATTCCAAATATTGTATCACATTCCAGATAAATAGACAATGTTAAATTTTTCGATCGAATAATCAAACACCCAAGATTTCCCAAATAGTTCTCAACACTTGAAATTAGTTTAAAAACATCCATCACATGCCACAGTACCAATGGTCCAGCCGTAGAAGGGTCAAGCCAACGCCTCACATGTGGCACGCCGTACTGCCCCAAACCCTAAGGTTTAGAGGCAGTTCAAGACGGTCACATAATCGAGTTAAGGCTTGTTGTCTTCTAGAGGATCCAGCGCGTTACTTGCACGACTTAGAACGTTCCTAAATTACGAAAAAATCCAACGCTTGGAAATTTTCCGGCAGGGGAAAAAGTGAGTTATTGATATCCCGTCGAACTTTTTAACACGATCTAAAAATTACCCGGACAAACTAAACAAAGTCAAATTATCCGAGCGAATCAACGAGTCCCCAATACAACATTAGAAAACTCAACACTTGAGTGGAATTAAAAAATTCCCAGAGAAAAATGACAAGAAAGGACCTAAGAATAAATATATGAAGTTCCAGGGACTAATTCAAAATTTTGGCCGCGGAACCGCCGCCAAACCCTTGGTTTGGCCGCGGTTCCACGGTCATATAAAAGCATTAGTGGTCCGTACTTCACAGTAATTCTTAGTTTTTCCTGCTATATTTTCTGAGAATTTTTAATTCATAAAAAGCACATTTTCAGAAAATGTCCAGAGAAGGGTTCAAATTAGGGTTTCGGGGTTCGATCGGAGTTTAAACTTCGTCTAGACTTCGCCTAAAACTCTAGCTTGGCTCTGATACCACTGTAGGGTTGCTAGGCACGCTCACAAGGTTCTACAAGGCATCAACCATGCCCGATTAAAATTTTAGCTGTGCCGAACAACCCGAAGCCGGATCTTTAAACTAGGGTTTATGCGAAAACTAACATGTTAAACACTTTAACACTAAGTGAGAGGGATTACAACCTTTGTAGATCCGGTCCTTCACTTCTTAAGCTCCGTGTTGAGGTCACTTCGCTGCGATCATCGTGTTCCGGACTCTCGAGAGGTTCCACGAAGAGAAAGATGCAAGCTTGCTTCCGATCTTCGATACAAAGATGATCTATCTTGAAGTTTCATTAACACAAGCTAACACTCACCGAATGAAGTGAACACTCTCATCTAAAGGGCAAGGATAGATGAGAATGATGAAGTAGGATTTTTGCTCTCTTTTGTTTTCATATTCTTACTCAGTTTCACCACTTAGCAAAAAGCTAGAAAGCTTTTTTCAAGAAGGAACTCAAGGAAGAAGATGATGGAATCCTTTTGTGATGAACAATGAATTAATGTAGTGGTTACAAATCTAACCAAGGGTTAAGCATGAAGGAGTTAACCCTTGTAGAGAATTAACTAGAGTTAATGGTTTGGATTGAGTTAACATAATATCTTCACAAAATATCAAGCAAAACACAAAGTCAATGCTTCATGAAGCTTCATGGAAGCTTCATGCAAAAGCTAACCCTAATCCAAACCCTAACCAAGTTTAAACCCTAAACCATTGTTAAATTTGTAACCCTAACATGTTACAATATTATATATCACATATACAATATATTTTGTAACAATAGAAAATAATACAATTAACATATATCGCATATATATCAATGTATTATCCCGTGAGAAAATGAATCTTTTAGTGAGCTAATATTAGTTAATGTAATTTAATATATCATATATATTATTATACATTAAATTATCGAATCAACACTTGATCCGACAATCCGGCTATATCGCATATAACCGACTAATACGATGACCCGGCTATATCATGTATACCCGGCCGATATCTCATATCGCGAGAATCCAATACGGTATCACATATCGCATTATCCTCAGTCCCGCACATATCACATATGTGCTCCTACTCCGTTTTGCCTGAGTCAAAAAACCTCTGTGTAGGACTCTAAAGAATCGTCAATACGCCGGCAGTAGGTGATGATCATATCAAACACCCACAAGCTGTAAGCGGTCAGCTAAAGGTAACAGCCACTCAGGTATTGAGCGCTCAGAAGATTAACAAGCAAGCCTGTACATTCTCCTGTGAATCCAATCAGTAACACTCCCGTACAGTCCGGTTTCGTCGTCTAATATGTCGTATATCTCTCTTAGGGGTGGTAAACGTCAGACCCCGGTAGCTCGATAAGTCGTGTCGATATGGGGTTTATAACAGTTCGAGAAACTACTGATAACACTTACCAGTAGATCTCAGCAACCCTGGCCAGGGATTTCCGGTTATAGCCAATCGAACACAGCGCAACATCAACTCCCTATACCGGGAGAGACGAATCCCCTCCTATCGCTCATTGCCTCCATGTGATTCGGGACTGTACCCAAAAGCCACCTTTTTGCACGCCCTCTTGGACGTGGTATGATGGAAATCAAAGCACAATGGGAATCACACAAGACTCTATGATGATCTCGGGTCAACAAACTACTCTGTACCAGTGTCACCGGAGAACTGCCATCTGACGTGAGGTATAATACCATCTGGGAGTTCTCGGCGAGTCCATCCAGTGTACCCAGTCTCCACTGAGCACCCGTACACCATCCTTGATGTCAAACACCAATAGATATGAGATCATTCATCGCCCATCATATGGGTCAAGATGCGTATACGCTAGTCTACTCTGGTGCATCGATACCCTGTCTCGATACACTCTCGACTAGGAACAGTTATAGGATGTACACGTCGACTACCGTGGCTCCACTAGTATGATTTCATCATAGTCCCAGTAGTCGAGTACATATCCTAAGGGCTTTATCAACATGTAACATAGAGACAATCAGAGCACATGTTAAGATAAAGTACAACCAGATAGCATACTATCATGTCGAGCAAGAAAGTCCTCCCTATATATGTCCAAGCATCCATTACAATATACATCATATGTACAGTAATGGCCTCTAGGGCATACATATAACTAACAAAATATAATATGCATGGTGTGAAAATTGTAAAATTGCATTCCATAATGGATCAGTAAGACAATAACCAATTCTCTAATTTGTACCTTCACCTCCAATCCTAAAAAAAATAGTAACAAAAACCAATTCAATTGAATCTTTCTTTATCCAATTTATAACATGTAAATAAACAAGAATTGGGATTGAAATCATGATTACTTGGTAGCGGATTTGGACTCATGTTGCGTTGATGAGGATGGCAGACTCTTTATGCTTCTACGTAGGAAGAGAACGGCGGTGCTCATGTCTTCCACTACGATGATGAAGCTGGTTAATGATATCGTTCTTTTTTACTCCCAAAATCCTAGCTTCTTTTACCTCTAAATCCTTTAAAATTAACAAAAGTTTTGACGAGGGGAAAGGGGGGAGGGGGAGAGCTGCTCAAGTTAACTACAACCAACGGATAGATGGGTCATTAACTATGTATGGGTAGGAGTTCACTTAAGGTTTAGGTTGATTTTAGACATAATTTTGTAACATGTCCTGATTTGGAGTAAATTAAAGTATTTGAGGGACCACTAAGAAAATAACAAGATTTTAGGGACCAATATGGAAATTGATTAGATTTAAGGAAATTAAATAGAAAAAAACCCCAAAAAATTATTATCTCCTTTTTCCGGTGGGTATTTTGCAAAAACTAGGATTTATTTCAAACCTACCATGAAAGGAGGTTTGAGATGTTATATTTTTTGTTCTCGAATTATCAGCCTGCTTCTCTAAGAAATCTTAGAAATTTGACAGGCTTCTATTAAGGGACTGATTGTTTTTTGACATGAAGTACTATGAAATATCAGTAGTATGATTGCTTGTGGTACTTCAAGCGTGTGGTTTTATGGAAGAAGGGTTTGGAAGTTACTTTATGATGATGTGGGCTGTATGTGGCATTGCTACTTCCATTTTTTCTTCTCTTCATTATGGTATGGAAGAGAGCATGGAGCACAAGGAACAAGAATGAAAATTATAGTTTATTGTTCCAATCAATTACTTCCAAAAATTAATGTTCTATTACTATTCTAAACTAGCTTTTTATTTGTTTTTCTCATGAAATAAGTATAATAATTTACTTTAAAATTTACTTCTTTCTTCCAATTATTTGGAAACAAACAATAGAACTAACTTCTAGGTCTATTTCCATGACTCTTTGGGAGTTACTTCAAGATATACTTCCAGCTCTATCGGTACTTCCAATCATTCAAAAAGGCCTTAAATTTGATTAACTTAGGGTTGTATAGTCCACTTTTCTTGCACACATATCCTCCTGGATCACCAAATTAGCATCATGGTGGATATGTTAATAAGTTGTATAAGAAGTTTTATCCTTTATTGGAAAGAATAGCAAAAGAGTGAAATGTTCCAACTTTATTAATCCAATGACTTAATTGTTTAACTTTTGGGTAGAAAGCATTTTTATGAGTCATTCTTAAGTGGACTATGTCATGACATCTGGAATTATTGAAAATGCGCGAGACAATGGTTACGTGATACGAATTTGCAGAGTACCTACTATCCTTGTTGGGGTAAGTTAAAAACATATTTTGTCATGGTAATGGAACACAAACTATTTTGAATCTTTATCTTGATAACTTTTTAGGTGATGATCCTTAAAGTAGTTTCTTCAACTGATGATTCTCTTTGCTAATGATAAAGGTGCATGACCATTCAACCATCGATCTATGAAGATTGATGTTATCTTCCAACATCGCTTTCTTAAAGAGGTCCAACAATTACATATGCCAAGTCCACATTAATCATAAAGTATCCATGTAAAACAGTACCATGATCTTGTTTGGTACCATTGTATATGACATTGATGTTGTCAACAGACATTCAAGCGTAAGAAAGGTTCCCCTCATAATAAAATGTTGCATCATTTTTCATTGTTTCTATTTTTTCAGTATATATATTTTTAATCATGCTACATCATTTGATCGATTTGAAGTATCCTTCTAGGAGTCGTCTACGGTATCAAAATTTTGAATGAAACATTGCTTAAACGTGGTGCTTCCCTGATTTAACAGTAAATATGTGTTTAATTCTTTAAGGTGAACCGATCTGATGATCCCATCATCTTTTCTACCCTCTTGTTGATATTTCATCATAACCAACTGAAATTTGCTTTAGTTCCCTTTAAGCAATTGCTTATCTTTGCATTTACTTAATGTTCTTATATTATATATATTTCCAACCTTCATCCATCGTTATTTTGTGGCCTCTTATATTGTTGTTGTTGGTGTTGCTGCTGCTGCTGCTGCAGATTATTTGCTGCTGTGGATGATATATTTTGTTTGTTCCAAGGGCACATTGCAAATCTTCCGCATTTGAAGCAACAATATGGATTGAGCAAGAATGCCAATGAGGTTACAATTGTCATCGAAGCTTACAGGACATTAAGAGATAGAGGGCCTTATCCTGCCGATAAGGTTGTGAGAGACCTCAATGGGAAGTTTGCCTTTGTTCTGTTTGATAGCTCTTCAAAGACAACCTTCATTGCTGTTGTAAGTAAATTTTAAGCCATCATCCTTTTCTTAATGCAGCAGGTAATTCCGATATTAACTGAACTTGCATGTATGCAAGTCATGCAGGCTATTTATTGAAAAATCTTTCATTCTATATAACTAAAACTCTAATGGTAAACAAAAATCTTTGACCATATGTTTCCTGAGGCCCCCATATAAGAGCCTTATGGTTAAAACATCTCATTCTTTATCATGATTGGTAGAAAAACCCCTAATCTCTCACTTCTGAGTCTTATTTGTTAGGTCAAACCTTTATGTTTATGCTCATGCATAATATAGAATTCCAAAATGTGCATTATGACGATTTTCTTCTGACTACCAGAGGGTGTGGTTTATGAACTACATTTAACTAGCTATATACAAAGTTTGTATAGTATGTTTGTGTGAATTATCATTATCAAATTGTCAACGCATGATTTACTTTTGAGAACAAGTGAACAGCAAAACAACAAACAGCTATAAAAGACATTTCTTCCAATTATTTGGACTCAATTTTTTTGAATCCCATCTAATGGTAAACAAAAATCTTTGACCATATGTTTCCTGAGGCCCCCATATAAGAGCCTTATGGTTAAAACATCTCATTCTTTATCATGATTGGTAGAAAACCCCCTAATCTCTCACTTCTGAGTCTTATTTGTTAGGTCAAACCTTTATGTTTATGCTCATGCATAATATAGAATTCCAAAATGTGCATTATGACGATTTTCTTCTGACTACCAGAGGGTGTGGTTTATGAACTACATTTAACTAGCTATATACAAAGTTTGTATAGTATGTTTGTGTGAATTATCATTATCAAATTGTCAACGCATGATTTACTTTTGAGAACAAGTGAACAGCAAAACAACAAACAGCTATAAAAGACATTTCTTCCAATTATTTGGACTCAAATTTTTTGAATCCCATCTCATCTCAGTTAGAGAGCCTTTACAATGTTTTAAGCCAATTAATGTTAAAATTTGTTTATATTTCTGGCAAATTCAAAGGACGAAGAAAGAATTATACCAGTGATAAAGAATTATTTTCTGTTGAAAACGCTATAAATTCTTTTAAAAATGTGCTTACTCTCATCCAAGTTCATTATTGAAACGGTTAATTGACCAGTGATTCAATTTCTTAAGTTAAAACCAAGACAAATAGGATAACTAAGAAGAAGTTAGAAGAACCAGGTAGTACATGAAGCTAGAAAATTATATCTATTCCATACATTCTATTCTTGGTTTTACTAGTAGTGCTGCAGATTTCTGAGCAGGAACGACTAGCGTTTTGTTTAGGCAACTGCCTGATTAGACAAAACATCTTCTACATCTCATCAGAGACAAATGTTGCAAAGGTATATCCTGTTCATTCAAGTAAAGGATAACAAGAAAAGAAGTTGAGTTCATAACTTAATATCCGATTTCAATTGGCCTTTCTATAAAGAATCAACCAGATCCAAACAAATAGATCGGGTAGTAAACTATCTTAAAGTTATTACTGGTCCTGATGATAACTTTTAAATGTTCATACTGTAACAGGTGCACAACACAATCTAAAAGACCTTTCGGAGAAATGCATGTCCCTAGAAGAGACCAATGCAAACTCTGCCAACAACAATCCTGAAGAGACCATAGTTGAAAAGATAGTTTTGGCCTGAAATTTAATAGAACAACGTGGCAAAATCAAAATATATGTGAAGAAAACTTCTTATATGGATTATGTAGATATTTTACCAACAAATAGTTGTAAGGCGCTATATGAAACTAGTAAATTTCAAAGAGTCTTTGAGTTCTGAAGCCTACAGGGAAAAAATATACACCCTAGATCTCTATCAATCCTTCCAAATATGGCTTATGCTTCATCTAAACTCAGAGCCTGAATTCAGTATATTAGGTTCAATGCTGGTAATTTCTCTTGCTACGAGAAATGGTTAGCTCTCTTCATTTGTCCAGCCCATTTCCCCCCTTATCTTTCCCTTTCTGATAAGAATTAGGCTGTACAATATCCTATCGGATGTTGGCAATTTGCTCTTGAGGGAATTGTCCGTATGTATTAATTAGAGCTTGTAGACCTTGCGGCATTATTTCATGTTGCTTCAGGCCAAAATGTTCTTTTCAACATTGGTCTCATCAGGTTTGTTGCAGGGCTTGCATTAGTTTCTAATGGGGAGATGCATTTCTGGAGACGGTCTTTTTAGTTGTTATGCGCACCTATTACAGAACGCATATTGGAAAAATATCATTAGAGTACACACACACACACACACATCAAGATATTCTACTAACTGATGTATATGTTTGGATCTGGTTTATTTTTAAGGAAGACCAATTTGTTGGACTATTTGCAGTACAGTCCCATAACCGGATGTTGCATGTCGTGAGTTGAAGCTAAAAATTGAGTAATGAACTCAGAAGAAAATTTCTTGCTATTCGTTACTTCAATGAAGTCGGATATACTTTGCATCATTTCTCTTTGATGAGATGTAGGGGTGTGCCTTTATCTGGTGGTTCTAGATGAAGCGCTAGCCATTCTTTCTAAGAAAATCTGCAGGTAAAAGCAGGAAATTTCTTTTGGAAAAATATAATTTTTACTCCATGGACCACCTAATTCTTCTAACATTCTTCTCAATTATCTTATTTGTCTTGGTGTTGAGAAATTGACCCACTACTTGATTATTCATTTTGATGAAGAATTCAAATGAGAGCAAGTATAATAAATTTGTTCCATACTGTTATATTTAGCATTTTATTGTTGACAATTGATGCGGAAAGAATTCCTATGTCGCTCCATTTTCAGTTTATATACATATAAACAAAAGTGAAAAATATAATGCTCTTCGGGTGATTTCCATGGCATATCTATGTGTTTCCGTAGTTTTGACAGCTAGTAGGTTAATTTCTTCTGCTGATTTTCTTTTTGGGGGTTATAATACAGGATGCTGATGGAAGCGTTCCTTTCTTTTGGGGAACTGATTCAGAAAGCCACCTTGTTCTTTCTGATGATGTAGAAATCGTGAAAAGGGGCTGCGGGAAGTCATTTGCACCCTTCCCCAAAGGTAGAGTTAACGGTTTAGTTTTTGATACAGCGCATGCACCTGCATTGGCAAATGCAACTTTGATTTTTCTATAAAATGTTAGTTTCTAGAGGGATAATATAATTAATATGCAAAAGAAAAAGACGTGAAAAAGAGATGCAATATATAATTCATTATAAGAAGTATTGTGGTTAGATCGAAAAGAAAGGATCTTTCTTCTTTTAAGATAAACAATAGGATGACTCTTATCATTCAGTTTCTATACAACTCAAAAATTGCCAACCTCCTTATACGAGGGTTTGCATTATCCTTCTTTCAACACTGTAACTTAATACATTACCTATGAACATTACAAGTTTTTTGAGCAGGCTGCTTCATTAAAAAAAAAAAAGAGGAAGAGAAACTGCTGCAAATGTAGCTGCTTGTTAAAAAAATTTGAAGCCTACTTCATCTTAATTGACATGTTTCAACCAAATGCTGGGTATTAAATAATGCAAAATAACTTTAAAATATCTAAAACAAACGAGTAAAAAGCCCACTTTCGCAACAAAGGGTGCATTGTACATTGCACCAGACAAAACACGTAAATTTTATCTGAACAGCATTTCTTTACTTCTTTTATTTTTCCTTGGAGCAGGCTGCTTCTTCACAACTTCTAAGGGTTTGCAGAGTTTTGAGCATCCTTTGAGCGAAGTGAAGCCAATGCCTAGGGTGGACAGCCAAGGGCAAGTCTGTGGTGCTATATACACGGTTGATGCAGAAACTAAAAAGGACAGCTTGGCTATGCCTAGGGTTGGCAGCGCTGCAGATTGGTCCTCTCAATAGTAACCTGCAAGTATTATCAAACTCGGGCCGCTTTACGGATTTACCCTTACTAATGCTATGCTAAGCTATATTCCACATTACTTATAATATCTTTGCCTATCTGATCGATGTTTAAGATTTGTATACGCTGAAGTTATGACCTGCTATTGTTCATGTACTACCGAGATTAATGTGATTATGTTCTTTGTTGAAATATAGATTTGAAAGCTTATTTAGCCTTATATGCTTTGCATTCTCGAGGGGAACCGTAAACCATTTATGTAAAGAAAACACTCTGAACTTTTCTTCCATATCAGTAAATTACTTGAGTGTTATTGTCAAATCTGATCTAGGTGGATCAATCTTGTATCAATTTTGTGGGTATAATGGGTAGAGCTTTTCACCTTTGAACCTGATTTCTGATTGAGGTTGAAGGATGATAAATCAGTTTGATTTTTCCAAGTGAATAGTCGAAATCACATCAGGAGAAGGAAAACAACGAAGAAGAATAAGAAATGTTCTTGAGTCAAACTGATCTCATTCGATTGAGAGGCGAGATGGCCTACTGTGGATTTGGTTGTTTTAGTAGTTGGTTCACCCTTGGAGGTGTGTGTGTGGGGGGGTGTGTGGGGTGGGGGGGGGGCTTGGAAACACACATTTTGTTCTGAACTCTGAAGTGAGCACAACAGAATACGCTTTTGAAACAGTGTATCATGGTATTAGATGCTTGAAAATACAATGTGATGGTCGCAATGTAACTACAGATACTGCATAATTTAAAAAGCAAATAATACATGGTTACTAGATTGGTGGAACCTCTAAACGCAGAGTTTAGATGGGTAGAAGGAAATAAAGAGAATTGAGAGGTCTTGCAAAGGATCCTCATAGGGTGGAAATGGTGAAATCAGTCAAATATACAAGTCTAGTAGAAGTCCAAGGTAAAAATAAATAAATAACAACTCGAGTTTGGATGAGTCCAATCTACATCATTCCTAACTTGGAGCATGTTATGGTCGATTTCTATTGAGCTTACCACGACGAAAGAGAGAGAATCAGTAAGAAGTGCACTGGTGATCCCAAGATTACCCGGAAAACAAGACAATGCCAGAGACTTGCTCTAGCGTGGTCCCTTCGACACTCTTGTTAGTCTTTGCACAAAAGTAATTAAGGTTTTTAGGATATGAATGTGCATATCTATAAAAGATTACCATCTCCCTGTTTATACTACTTTGTGATGGATGATCCTCCCCCCGTGATAGGATATTTCCTGCAGACCATGTCCTCAGCAAAGGGACATAGAGACATGGTCTACTATTTGGAAAAACAACTATGCAAGAGCTTGCATGGTGTATGCCTTTGCATAGCCTTTGGATGGGCTTTCCCCACATGCAAGGGAAGCCCATCCAGGGCTCTAGAGGGCTTGCACCATTCAAGCCCTTCTACAATACTTTTTCCCCCGAAATTTCCCTGCCCAGTGCCAGTCCCTTAGTGGGCCCTTTTCGGACGCCTGGGGGATGACTTTGGTTCAATTAGGGGCCCATATGGAATCAGCGATTTCCCCACTCATGGTAGGCCTATTAGTTGTTTCCTTTTGGGCCCATCAGAGCATTATGATAAAAATTGACTCAACTCATATACTCTATGCACAGTTTTGGATTTTCTGAAAATTTTCAAAGGAATTGGAAGCAAATACTTTAGAATCTTGGTTTAAAGATTCAAAAGGCTGATAATCTGAGGAGATGCAAGTTTGGAAAACACGTCGCAGCTGGTTGCAAGCTGTCACGACACATGTGGTCTTTTTAAGGCTTAGATCAGAAGAAATTTTATAGTGGTTGTGACATAACTAGACATTAGCTGACTAGTTACGTTGTAACCAATCAAATATTGCCAAGTGGATCCAAATATCCATATAAGCAATGAGGAAAAAAAATGAAAAAAGATTTGTTGAGATATGAATCTAGTTTTGCATGAAAATTAGAAATTCTCTCTTCCAATATAGATCTGCAACCTTTCTCATTCTCCACAAAATTCTTTTCATATGGTTTAAAAAATCCAAGATAAAGAAAAAAAATATAAATTTAAAATGCACAAAAAATGCAGCCTTATAAGCTAATGTTTCTCCTTAATTTTCTTTAATTTTTCAATACATAAATTTAATCTAATGTTTATCTTCTTGTTTCTTTCTTATTCAATTTTTCCGTTTCTATGATTTTATTTTTGCTTATATGGAAAGAAATAGAATACCGGTTGCCTAATTTTATGATACAATTCCTAAAATTCATATATTAAAATGATGAAATTTTTTCAGCTATATATGTTTTTTAATAAATTAAATTTTTAGTGGATTTTATTTTCTCAAGTTTTATCAACTCGCTTTTATGTTTCGATATTTTTTTCAAAAATAGAGAGCGTCACCCATACTCTAGAAGAATTTAGAACATCAGTCGATTAATAGTTTGATACAATGAATTTCGAGATACTTAAGTTGTTATGCTTAGACATTTTGAATCTCAAACTTTATATAGAATTTAATTATGTATTTGAGAAATACGGAATACGGAATTGCAGCTTTATTTTTCTCTCATTGAAGATGTCATTTCTCGCCAAGTTGAGAATTCCAATTGTAGCGTGTTTCGAATAACTTCAGATATGTAGATGTATCACAATCTTGCATTGATTAACTTTTTATATTTCATATATGTTTCTGCAGGAGCTAGTTGCACTATCGTTTCTACGTATTTATGTCGACAAATCTATCATCACAAGTTTCTAGGAAATCAAATTAAATATGTACACATTTACTTTATTCTTAAAAATCTAATTAGAAATATATATTGACTATGTTTTTCTCAAAAATCGAGTCAAAAACATTTTAAAACACAATTTAAAAAATATTAAAAAAGAGTACTAAAGAGAATGCGTTGAACAAAAACTCCCATTAAGTGATGCATGAAATGTGAGCTCAATTTGTACGATTGTTCTTAAGATTGATTATGCACAAATATCAATTATTTATTTGACTGCTTAGAATAATTTTTAAAAATGAAAAAAAAATATTGGAATTCATATTATTTTAAAATAACAAATCATATTCTACAGCCAACCTAACTAATAGAGGAAAATAACAGACAAACCGAAATGATTCCTAGAGAAAAAATTCCTTTTTTTTTTATTTTCTCATATTGATATGTACATGTATTTTATTGTTTTAATTATTTGTCTATGATTTTTCTCTATTAGTTAGGTTGCTGTAGAATATGATTTGTTATTTTAAAATAATATGAATTCCAATATTTTTTTCATTTTTAAAAATTATTCTTGGCAATCAAATAGATAATTAATATTTGTGCATAATCAATTCTTAAGAACTTGTAATCGAGTAATCGGAGTATTTGTTCAACACATCCACTTTTGTAGTCTTTTTAAATATTTTTAAATTGTGTTCTAAAATGTTTTGACTCTTTTTTGAGAAAAACATAGTGAATGTATGTTTCTAATTCGATTTTTAAGTATAAAGCAAATGTGAAAATATCTATTTTAATTTCCTAGAAGCTTGTGATGATAGAATTGTCTACAAATATGCCGAAACGATAGTGCAACCAGCTCTTCTAAAAATATATATGAAATATACTAAGTTAATCAAAGCAAAATTATGATACATCTACGTATCTGAAGTTATTAACAAATTCAAAACACGCTTACGGTTGGAATTCTCAATTTGACGAGAAATGACATTTTCAATGAGAGAAAAATAAAGTTACTGTATTTCTCAAATAAATAATTAAAAATTCTATGTAAAGTTTAAGCTTCAAAATGTCTAAAGCATAGCAACTTAAGTATCTTGAAATTCATTTTATTCAAACCATCAATCTACTGATGTTCTAAATTCTTCCAGCATGGCTGACGCTCTCTATATTTGAAAAATATTATTGAAACAAAAAGCTAGTTGATAAAAATTGAGAAAATAAAATCCACTAAAAATTTAATATACTAAAAATTATAGTTGAAATTTTTTCATCACTTTAATATATGAATTTTAGGAATTATATAATAAAATTAGGCGACCAATATTTTATTTCTTTCCATATAAGCATAAATAAAATCATAGAGATGGAAAAATTGAATAAGAAAGGAACAAGAACATAAACATCAGATTAAAGTTATGTATTGAAAAATTAAAGAATATTAAGGAGAAACATTAGCTTATAAGATCTCAAAAGGTATTTTTTGTGCATTTAAATTTATATTTTTTCTTTATGTTAGATTTAATTGATATGAAAAGAATTTCGTGGAGAAGGAGGAGAGAAAAATCACTAATTTCCATGAAAAACAAGATTCATATCTCAACAAATCTTTTTTCATTGTTTTTTCCTCATTGTTTATGGGGATATTTGGATCCACTTGGCAATATTTGATTGGTTACGACGCAAATTGTGGGCTAATGACTAGCTATGTCATAAACACCATAAACTTTCTTCATTCGTGGCCAGCTGTCATCTAAACATTAGGGATGAAAGTGTATCTTTGGGCCCAAGTTCATCTCCCTAGTATTTGTGAACTGGGCTTGAACAGGCCCGATGGGCCGCCAATATATTTTTCCTTCTCTGTTTGAAGTTGCCCTGAGAACTCTCAAGAGTTTCTTCACCTATTCATTTGGCAAATTTTCATAGCAGCTTCCTGCTTTCTACAAGAAAGAACAGTGTGATTAGGGCATCACAAAAAGGGATGACTATCATGATCATCTATAACTTTAGTTAGTCAAACTCATAATCCTTGTGTTTACTTACCAAAACAATCGGTTTTACACCCACCCTCATCATTGGTTTTAATCGGTTGGATAACGCATTGAAAGCAAGATTCAGAAGTCAATAGAGACGGAATCGTCCGTTTGTCGAAACCTTGCAACTGACAGAAAATTTATCTCTGAACAAGCAACAGTTGCTCGAGATCCACAAACATCCTACCCTTCTTTGATACGAGCAAAGCATAGAGTTCTTATTATTTCTTTCTCCTCGTCCCCTAATACATAATCCCCTGTTTCTTTCCTTCAACTTGCCTGACAATTATAACAAACTGTCCTGGTGTTTTTTCCTATGCGCCTTCCGACATTTTTAATGTCGTAGTCTGAAAATAAATTATGAGATCTAATTCTTCAGATGATTCCAGGTATTCTATGACAATTGGTTAACTTAATGAGCGAGTCATGGTATTATCATACCATGATTACTAACAAAATCTTTAGCATGCATATCAATTCTGATATTTTATACTGGCAGATCAGGCTAATTCCTCATTTAACTTCTGCACCGTTGAATTCTTTTCAGTACTTCTCTGTCATTCTTTTTTGCTAATATGGTCGATTTTCATCCTCAGTGCGCCCTCGATGTATTGTATAGATATATTATCTAAGTCACAAACTTTTTGAGAACCAATGAATTGCTCATGACCCAATTTCAGCTTTCATACATATTATGCATAATTCGCTCATGTTCTACTGCTTTATTACTTGTTCAGTATTTATTTTATGAATATAAGTACATTTCCAAGATATGCACTATCGGAGATCATCCCTTTAGGGCCTTAGATTCAGTCGAGATAACGCATGGTATCGAATTACTCGCCATCACATGGATTTTCGAACACCCCAATGCACTCCAACATCGATCAAGTGGTTGATGGTCCCTTCATATTGATAGTCGGCCGAAATTTTTAATACATTTGACAAATATTATTTATATATATATTTAATTTGCATATTGGCACTAACACAGGCTGTTCTCTTTGTTGGTGGAATATTATTGAAAGAGGGAGGAGGTGGAGATAGGACCACACTAGGTACCTAGGGATAGGCCTTGCATGGACCACTTAACTCACTCTTTCTAGTTTTATGGTTTTTTCTAGGGTTTTATTGTGGTTTCATGGGAGGTTGCTGTTTCTCTGAACTGGCAAATATTTGACAAGGAAAGGGATGGATGAGCTGTGAGCTTTTATGGAGTTAGTTATGAAATATGTAATGCTTCTGTGTGCATGCTAACACAGTAATATTACTGTCCCATATATTGCAATATTGCATTAGGTATATAAAATAACATTATATGTCTCATATATAAGTAAATATTTATATTTATATAAATGAGCACATGTGAATTTGAAACATTTGAACATTATTAATACATATGTGATGGGCCCACAGAAAACCACCAAGACCTTTAGAACTACCATGACTTAACGGCGTTAAATTTCGTATTAAATGACCGTTTTACCTTTTTCATAATATAATAAATTTATTAATAATTATTTTAATAATTATTAAATACTAATGAAATAATTAAGAATTTTTTTGGGAGGCTGGGGAGGGGGAGGGGAGGTGTGGGGTATCAGTGATATGCCTAAAACAACAGTAGACGTCTGAAGAAATACGTGTAGACGTCTGCCAGAAATCACTCCAAAAATAGAGCGTAACCAGACGTCTGATATTGAAGATTCATATGTTTGGATTTTAGTGTTCAACAAATCCAGAAAACATGCAGACGTCTGAACAATACGAGCCGGACATCTGCTCATCACGAGTGCAGCTATCGCGGATCTCAATCACGCGAATCTTTCCACAACTTCCAAATTAGTTGTAACAAATTTAGCAAAGATTTTATTTGATCCCATAGTGTAAATTGTAATATATATATATATATATATATATATATATATATATATATATATATATATATATATATATATATATATATTCTTGATATTCAATATAATTACCAAGTTGAAAATCCTAAAAACTATCTTCTCTAAAATTTTATATGTTATTAGAGCCTTACAATTAAAAGCTCAATTTTGATCTATAGCTTCCTCTCAAAACGTAATCCTCATTATCTCCAAATTCTCTTCTTCAACAAAACTTTCCCACACAAACTTCACCGTGTGGAGATCCCAAATTCAATCGGGCTTAATCGGCCATGATCTCCTTGGTTACATCGACAGCTCCAAATCTCCTCTTCCGAGGACTATCACTGATGTCAATGACAATACCAAGAGCGTTGAAAATCCCGACTACCATCAATGGTACCTGTTGGCTATAGCGCCCTCAAGGCAATTATCATAGTCGCAGGCAGGTGATTATGATGATTGAGGGAGAACTTATACCGGTAGAACAGTCTTACTCAAGATGATAGTATGCTATCTGGTTTGTCTTTATCATCAACGTACATGCTTTATGTGGTATTACAGATCACTATTACATGTTGATAGAGCACATATGATTTATGCTTGACTACCAGTATTATGATAACGATCATATACGTGAGAGCTGGGTGGTCTATAAGAAAATCCTTAAATGTTCCTAGTTGTGGGAGTTTCGAGACTGGACATCGATATTCCAGAGTAGACTAGTGTATACTGATCGAGACCCCGACGAGGGGCGGTGGCCCGTCTCACAAGCCATTGGTGTTAGTTTGTTCACCTAAGATAGTATACATGTGCTCATTGGGTTATGAGTACAATGGACGGACTCGCCGGGAACCTGCTAGTTGGTATTATATTTATTGTCAGATAGCAGTTCCCAGGTGACTTGTATACAGGTTAGTCTGTCGACCTGAGATCGTCATTTGTCTCGTGTGAGTTCCCACTGTGCTTTGATTACTACCCTACCACGGCTCAAAGGAGTCGTGCAAACAGGTTTTAGTTGGGTACAGTCCCGAGCCACATGGAGGCAGTGAGCGGCTCGTCGGGATTCGCCTCTCCCGGTATTGGGGGTTGATATCGTATTGTACACGGGTGGCCATCACCAGAATGTAAGACCACGGTAGCGCCCCGGCCGTCTGTCCGAGGCCAAAATGCGGAAACAAAAACTTTTCTAAAACTAGAAACTGGCGCTACCGCGGACTATAAACCCGGATTGGACCATTAACCTACTACTAGCTAACTAGAGAAAGGGTAGAGAGCAATACCGAGCGATCCGTGTCCTTCGGTCTTCGACCACCATCCCGATCTCCCCGCGGCATCTCCGATCTCGATCTCCTCGTCGGAAAGGGCACCACATCACCGAGTCTTTTTACGGGCTCCCACCTCTGAACCGAGGCAACTCGGACACGAATTTGGCAAGCCGACGTGTCCAAGATTGCTGTAGAATGAGTGTAGAACGCTATGTCTCGAGGGGTTGTTTGATGTTGCCATTTGGATGTGAAGGTGGAGATGTGAGCTTTTTAGATGGGCTAAGGAATTTTGTGGCAAGAAAAAGAGAACAAAATTCCCCTCCCAAAATTTTGACAGCCCCCTCTCAAGAAGTGGCCGGCCATGATAAAAGGAAGAGGGGGGGTGAGCACAAACAAGATGGGTGAGTATAAGAGAAAAGAGTGAGTGATGATGAGCAATCATGATCACCACAAAGTCTCATCCTAATCCCATCACAAAAAGCAAGTCATGATGAACATAAGGAAGTCAAAGTCAATCTAGAACCATCATGAAGCAACCACTTACAAAAAACACTCTTCATTTTGCTAATTTGCACATTTGCAAATAAGCCCCTCCCATCAAAGGAATTTCAGCCAAGAAGGAATAAAGGAAAAATGGCCGAAACGGAATGCAAGCTGGCAACTTCAAAAAGCGATCCGGTAATAAATTATTGGATAAACCCGCGACTATATATACATGCCCGCATTTGTATTCCGACCGAATACAAATGCAATGAGACAAAATCTACATTGTATAATACTAAGATCCGGCTTAAACCAAAGCCCGCTAGTATCATCCGTCCGAAACACGACACGTGCACAAGTGCACGAGTATGTTCGAACCCTGCCATAAAACCATATGGCCTGTACAGCGTTTCGCCCGAAACTTGAGAAACTGTCTGTGGGGGACTCTGAAGACTTGTCAACACTTTGGCTGTGGATTTAACCACGAGCACGTCAGAGATATTAGTGTTAGTTATATGTATGCCCTAGAGGTCATTACTATACATAGGATGTATATTGTAGTGGATGATTGGACATATATAGGGAGGACTTTCTTGCTCGACATGATAGTATGCTATCTGGTTACTCTTTACCTTAACGTGTACACTGATTGTCTCTCTGTTACATGTTGGTAAAGCTCTTAGGATGTGTACTTGACTACCTGGACTATGATGCGGATCATACTAGTGGGGACATGGTAGTCCATAAGTACATCCTTCAAGGTCCCTAGTCGTGGGTGTATCGAGACGGGGTATCGATATACCAGAGTAGACTAGCATATACCTTCTCGACCCATAAAGATGGGCGATGGATGATCCCATATCCATTGGTGTTTGACATCAGAGATGATATACGGGTGCTCAGTGGAGACTGGGTACACTGGACGGACTCGCCGAGAACTCCCAGATGGTATTATACCTTACGTCAGATGGCAGTTCTCTGGTGACACTGGTACAGAGTAGTCTGTTGACCCGAGATCGTCATAGAGTCTTGTGTGATTCTCACTGTGCTTTGATTTCCACCTTACCACGTCCAAGAGGGCATGTAAAACGGTGGTTTTTGGGTATAATCCCGAATCACATGGAGGCAATGAGCGATAGGAGGGGATTCGTCTCTCCCGGTATAGGGAGTTGATGTTGCGCCGTGTTCGATTGGCTATAACCAGAAATCCCTGGCCAGGGTTGCTGAGATTTACTGGTAAGTGTTACCAGTAGTTTCTCGAACTGTTATAGACCTCATATCGACACGACTTATCGAGCTATTGGGGTCTGACGTTTACCACCCCTAGGCGAGATATGCGACATATCAGACGACGAGACCGGACTGTACGGTAAGTGTTACTGGTTGGATTCACAGGAGTATGAGCGGGCTTGCTCGTCGATCTTCTGATCGCTCAATACCCGGGTGGCCGTTACGTTTAGCAGACCGCTTGCGTCTTGTGGGTGTTTGATATGATCATCATCTGCTGCCGGCGTATTGATGAGTCTTTAGAGTCCTACACAGAGGTTTCCTGGCTCAAGCGAAACGAAATAGGAGCGCATATGAGATATGTGCGGGACCGAGAATAATGCGTGTATGTGATACCGTATTCTATTCTCGCGATGAATGTATCGAATGGTTGTATGCGATATAACCTAGTTATCGAATCGAGGATTGATTCGATAAGCTGATACATTGGATACTAGTCGGTTATATGCGACATGACCGGATCATTGAATCAAGTGTTGATTTAATGATTTAATGTATAATTATATATTTGATATATTACTTTGCATTAACTAGTATTGGTTCACTTTAAATGGATTTTCTCACTTGAAGTTCACAAGTTGTATATGTGATATACTTTTGTGCACTTGTTTGTATCATGTTTGATGATACATGCTCACTTGGGTTTGTGTAAAGAATTAAACCATGGTCAAGTTAATGATTAGGGTTTACATTTTTCTTATTCATTTATTTATTTTTCATTTTGGAAAGATAAATAAGAAATGGTGGCTTTCTTTGTTTGCTTGTTGAAGCTTCATGAAGCTTTGAACAAGTCCACCATTTTTGTCTCATGCTTAACCCTAACCATTCAAACTAAGCATAGTCTATTCTCTACACCTAATCATGGTTGCCATATGATAAGTATTCAATTTATTTTCTATTTTGAATATAACTTATGATATTCTTTCTTCTTCTTCTTCATCTTCAACAAAAGAAAAAGCTTGCCTCCATCAATGGCAACTTGAGAAAAAGAGTGAGAAATCCAATTCTAAAGTGAACCCACTTCCTATTTCTTCATTCTCTACCACTTGCCAAGTAGTATAGGGTGTTTTCTTCACAAGTTTCATGACTTGGTGAAGTTGGAACTTGATCTTGTGTTGCCTCGACGTAGATCATCTTCGGCATCGAAGTCGACGACCTAGCCCGCCCATTTCTCCGATGAAGCCGACGCTAGAGCCCGGGATCCGATGATCGCAGCGAGGGTACACCGTCATAGAGCTTTGGAGGTGGAGGACCGGATCTACAAAGGTTGTATTTCCGTTTACCCTTTAGTTAAGTTGTTAACTAGCTTTTAGTTTCGCCTAAAATTCTAGTTAACGATCCGTATTAGGGTTTCTCGGCACTTGTAAAATTTGAAACTGGCATGGTTGATGCCTTGTGAGACCTCATTAGTGTGCTTAGGAACCCTACAGTGGTATCAGAGCCTAGCTAGAGCCTTAGGCGATGCGTAGACTGAGTTAGAAATCCGATCGAACCAAAACCCTAACCCAAAAATGCTCTCTGTACATTTTTGAAATTCATGGAATTTTGTAAATTAAAAATGCTTAAAAAATTCAGCAGGAAATTCTAAGAATTACGGTGCAAAAATTACCTAATGATGTGTCTAAAGCGCGGCGGAACCGCGGCATTAGCATGGCTAATGCGGCGGTTCCGCGCCCATTTAGTCTCTTCAGTCAACCATTTTTGCACAGTAACTTCTTTATTTAAATGCTGAGTTTTATGGGAATTTT
Source organism: Agapanthus africanus (assembly GCA_030015575.1). NCBI lineage: Eukaryota > Viridiplantae > Streptophyta > Magnoliopsida > Asparagales > Amaryllidaceae > Agapanthus > Agapanthus africanus. Next base: position 809,935,846 of record CM057338.1, read on the forward strand.
TAATATTTACTCAAGAGTTGAGTTTTCTGGGTTGTATTGGAGACTCGGTGTTTCGATCGGATTGTCTAATTTTGTCTGTGTGCTTTTCCGGATAATTTTAGAATATGTTAAAAAGTTCGACCGGATATAAATACCCACTTTTTCCCCTGCCGGGAAATTTCCAATTGTTGGATTTTTCCGTAGTTTAATGACGTTCTAAGTAGTGCAAGTAACACGATGGTCCCTCTAGAAGACAACAAACCTTAACTCGATTATGTGACCGTCTTGAACCGCCCTTTGAACCTTAGGGTTTGGGGCAGTACGGCGTGCCACATGTGAGGCGTTGGCTTGACCCTTCTACGGCTGGACCGTTGGTACTGAGGCACGAAGTGAATGTTTTTAAACTTATTTCATGTGTTGAGCTGTTTCGGGAAAACTTGGGTGTTCGATTGTTCGATCGGAAAGTTTGACATTTTCTATTTATCCGGAATGTGATACAATAATTGGAATTCATAAGTTGTTATGAGATAACTGAATGAATGTTATAAATCTAGCGGTTTAGTCTCACTTGATCGGTTGCCACGGAATTTTGATGTGATCAAAAGTCCGTCGCAATCACGTAGCGTACGCGGATACTCGCCGGATAAACTTAATAGACAGCTACACCCCTTAGCCCCGACCAAGTGACTGTAGGAGAACCCCGTCGCCGAAAGCATCCGTCCGGGTGCTCGCGGTAGCGGTGTTCCGCCTTGGTGCACTTCGTCGACGGTATCGGGGGTGCGGCCGTCTACTAAAGTTTGCGACGAGCATTCGATCAGGATGTCGGGAATCTTGTTGAATTGCCCGACTTAATATTGAAAAGCGTTTTCGATAATGAGACTAAAATACGGGGTTTATAATTGTTAGGCATGCGATGTCTAAGTATTTCATTTGATTAGGCATGTGATGTCTAAAGAGCTTGCGGATTCCAACTGTTGTAGTTTTACACTTTTTTTTTCTGTGACCGTAAGTGTAATATGTGATATCGCCGGTTTCATTGCTATATGTCAACGACAATTGGGATGGGCATATTTACTTACGTTGATGACATGTGATGTTATGTGTTGCTGGATATGTTATATTGGATCGTCGTGTTTGAATAGCCGGGGTTTTTTATGTGAGATGAGTGTTTTTTCATTTTCATTCATGTAAAAACTTGTATGTAATATTCTTTTATTGGGGCACTTCCAGGTTGCGGAAGATGTCACCATTTGTATATTATTTACTTTTCCGCACTAGGATAGACCCAAGGAGGAGGGCACAAGTAACCGGGTTCTGGAGTCCAGTGGGAGACCAACCCGAGGAGTCGAGTCCGGGTCTCCTAACTTTAGAATTGGTAGGGTTGCTTGCTGCTCTCGTAGGGGTGTAGGGGTGTGGGTTTGGCTATTCATCGCGACCGTGGAATCCGTGTTTTATACTAGCTCGTATTGAAAACACGGACGTCCTAGTATATCCAATATTTCATATGTTTCTTCTGCTGCGATATCTGTGATGTGATCATGTGATGTTCTGTAATAGATATAGTATATAGTATATATGATATATTATATAGGCGTTACTTATGTTTTACACCCGCGCTAGCCCTGCCCCGCTCTGCCGTTAGTTACCTAACCTAACGGTGCACGAGGGGACATCGAGGCGAATGCGGATGGCATAAGTGTACGTCGTATTTATCTGTGATGTTTATGTACTTAAATGATGGGACTTCATTAATATGATTAATGAAATAAAAGAAACCTAATGAAGTTGTGGAATCGAATTTCAAAATTAAAACAGGTAGCTACAGTTCTTGCTTTGCACAGCGGTATATATGATATATCCTGCATCTTATTCGATGTGGAAAGGGCCGAGATCCCTTCACCGGGAGTGACCCCTTTAGCAATAACTGGCAGATGCTACACACTCGGTTTGTATTTTGATAGCTTCTATAGTTTCTGCTTTGCACAGTGATATATATGATATATCCCGCACCTCATTCGACGAGGAAAGGGCCGACTATCCCTTCACCGGGAGTGACCCCTTTAGCAAAACTAGAAAGGCATAAAAAACACTCCATTTTAAAATCATTTGATTCTACAACGATATCAAGTTCATTACGCAATAGGTTTTCAGAAAAACCTGTCGTAGCCCTCCGTCATTTCAGATAAGTCCTGTTTAGTATTCGTGCTGCGTTTGTTGACCTTGTCAAGGCGCAGTGTGCGGTAGCTAACCAGTATTTATCTGCTTATGCATATGATGCAGATTGGGTTAGGGTAGTCGTACGGCCTTGTTGACCTTGTCAAGGGTCGTGCGGGTGGGTTTGATTCAATCAAGAAATGACGGGTTGAACTTGACTTACGGTCTATGGTTTGTTGACCTTGTCAAGGTCATAGATCGTTTGGGACAAAATATTATCGGGAATTTCAAGTGTTGAAATTTGCAATGAGATTGCATACCTTCTATGAGATAGTTGGATCCCGATACCCGCTGCGAGTAAGAGTTACTCCTGGGAGAGTTTTACACATTACAATTAGCCGATCAAGTAGGTGTCTAGAAAGGTGTCAACGGGGTTACGCCTCTGGGAAAACGAGGTTTACATTAATTAGGTTCGTGCGAGAGCACGGGGGACCTCCCTCAAAGTACCGACACTGGCCTGGCTGAAAGATTGGCGAACTTGTAGCGTGTAATTAATCCCGGCTAGTCTTTCCTTTTAGGGTTTGAAGGAAGATTTGATAAAAACAGTGGGAGCCATCCTGATTAGATAAAATAATAACCAATCTGATCTTGCAAGAGCATACGCAGAATGTTTTCTTCTCTCTCTCCAGGTAGCGACCATATCACGCCTTAATCAAGATAATAATACGGAATATTGACCGAACCCGCTTGTTATACTGAGCTGGGGAACGTTGGTCCCGCTCCAACTTATAATTGTTATAAGACAGAGCAGGAAATAGGGGAATACCAGATTTTCCGTGCCGCCTAAACGAAGAAAGTGCATGCTGATGCATCATCTTCGGGTGTGTTCATTACAATGAAATGTTTCTCAGTGTCTTCTACGTCCTGGGTATTTGATACCGGATCAGGATCCCGCATATGTAATTCGTTACATGGGCTACAGATAGGTAGAGAACTGAGAACGGGTGATAAGTTTCATGAGACAGAAAAAGGGGCAAGTGCTGCAACCAAGTCTGTTGGTCACTGTCACTCTGTATTATCAATACATTGATTCTGAACGAATGTTATTAGATACCGAACCTGATATACAAAATCATATCAGTCTCTTTATTAGTAAAGAAATGATAAAATTTTGTATTGTTGGATAATGTTTTGAACATTTCCTATATCAAAAGTTGATCGGTTCAAGCACGTTATCTAAAAGCATTAATGTTCTAAATCAAACTACAGTTCTTAGTATACAGAACACACACAAGAGGAATAGTTCAGAAATGAACAAATTCTTTTTGAGGTATTGTAGACTAGGTCATATCAATGCGACCCGACTGGCTGAAGTTACATTTAGATGCATATTTAAATCTGTTTGAATTTACATCTTGTGAAACTTGCTAGTCATGTCACAAAGATAAGATGACCACAACTCTGTTTATTGGAAGCAGAGAAAGAGTTAGTGAACTCTTGGGATGATACATGTTGATGTATAAAGGTCCTCTGTCTACACATGCCAAGACCAGTTCTTTGTACTTCATTACATTCTCTGATGATCTCTCAAGATTCAGACATATGTTCCTGTTGAAACACAAGTCCGAACCTTTTGAGATATTCACAGAATATAAGTCAGAAGTAGAGAACCAAAATGAGGGTATAAGTATTATGTCCTTTGATGCGATCAGGGAGGAGAATACTTGAGCACGGAATTCCTGGACTATTCTATAGGAGAACGAGATTCTCTCTCAGCATTACTCCTCCGTATGCACCATAGCACGACGGTGTATCGGGGCGGAGCAATAGCACCCTATGTGATATGGTGTGCTCTATGATGAGTACTACTGAGTTTCCTATTTCCTTTTGGGAGTTATACGCTTGAGAAGCTGCATACCTATTGAATAGGGTTCAATCAAATCAGATGCCTACCACTTCATATATGATATGGAAAGGGAAGAGCCCATATCTTAAGTTGGTTGAGATTTGGGGTTGTCCGGCCTATGTCTAAAAGCAAAATCTGGACAAGCTTGTGGCAAGATCTGTTATGTAGAACTGGAAATGTTTCAGCTATACAAACTACAGCAGATGATTTGGTAGAACCAAAGGATTCAGTAGATTCCAACGAACCTCAGCCTCTCCGCCGATCTAGTAGGGTTCCTCACCCACCTGAGAGATACTTCGGTTTCTCTATGACAGTGGGAGCGAGGATTGCATCATGAGATGATGACCCAACTAGTTTCGAGCTGGCCATCAGGAGTAAGACTCTGTAAGAATGGCTGGATGCTTAGTGATCTGAGATGGAATCCATGTACACCAACAAAGTATGGACATTGGTTGCTATATCTGAAGGGTTAAATCCCCATCAGGAGCAAGTATATCTTGAGAAGATTACTTGGTGTAGATGGAAAAGTTGAGACTTTCAAAGCTAGACTTGTTAAAGGTTTTCGTCATCGACCAGGCGTGGATAATGATGAAACCTTTTCCAGTGGCTATGCTTAAGTCCATCCAGATCCTACTTGCCACGGCTACATACCATGACTACGATATCTGGCGGTTGGGTGTCATGACTGCTTTTCTAAATGATGTTTTAGAAGACAGAGTCTATAAGTATACAGTCAGAGGGCTTCGTAAACAGTGGGAGCAGCGGAAACGTGTACAAGATGCTTTATAGTATAAAGCAGGCATCGTGGAGTTGGAACATCTGTTTTGATGTGGTAGTCAAAGAGTTTGACTTCATCAAAATGGTAGATGAACCTTGTAGATACAAATAGGTAGTAGGGAGTATGGTGACGATCCTCGTAGAGTACGTGGATAACATACTCTTGATAGGGAAGGAGTTTCCTATGCTACGCTCGATCAATCTCCGCTTATCATAATGATTCTCCATATAGGATCAAAGTGATACCTCCTAAATCCTGGATTTTAGATCTATGAGATAGATCTAATTGGATCTTAGGATACTCATTAGTTGTAGTGAGATGGTATCAATCGATCCTGGGGAGAATCACTGGAAGGGTTCCAGGGTGATAAGGACGACTGAAAGTCAGTCACGGGCATTGTCTTTACCCTCAGTAAAGGGACGGTATGTTGGAAGAGTTCCAAGATAGATACCGTGGCTAACTAGACAATAAAGGCAGGATACATCGCTACTTAAGATGCTACCAAAGAGGCTGTTTGGGTGTATATTGGTTCATGAGATGAACTACGTTCCTACCATTGTGAGACAATGGAGTTATGGCTTATGCCAAGGAACGTCGGTCCCATCAGTGATCCAGACATATTCTAAGGCAGTGTCACCTGATCATGGAGATGGTTGATCTCCAGTGTGATCGAGGTTAGGAGAACAGACTCAGAGGACAACATGGTGGATCCACTCATAAAGGCCTTTTCCCAGAGAGAGACTTTTATGGGATGGTTGAGTATGAGATACTACAACCACTGCTATAAGATGGCCCTAGTGCAAGTGGGAGATTGTTAGTTATATGTATGCCCTAGAGGTCATTACTATACATAGGATGTATATTGTAGTGGATGCTTGGACATATATAGGGAGGACTTTCTTGGTCGACATGATAGTATGCTATCTGGTTACTCTTTACCTTAACGTGTACACTGATTGTCTCTCTGTTACATGTTGGTAAAGCCCTTAGGATGTGTACTTGACTACCTGGACTATGATACGGATCATACTAGTGGGGACATGGTAGTCCATAAGTACATCCTTCAAGGTCCCTAGTCGTGGGTGTATCGAGACGGGGCATCGATATACCAGAGTAGACTAGCATATACCTTCTCGACCCATAAAGATGGGCGATGGATGATCCCATATCCATTGGTGTTTGACATCAGAGATGATATACGGGTGCTCAGTGGAGACTGGGTACACTGGACGGACTCGCCGAGAACTCCCAGATGGTATTATACCTTACGTCAGATGGCAGTTCTCTGGTGACACTGGTACAGAGTAGTCTGTTGACCCGAGATCGTCATAGAGTCTTGTGTGATTCTCACTGTGCTTTGATTTCCACCTTACCACGTCCAAGAGGGCGTGCAAAACGGTGGTTTTTGGGTACAGTCCCGAATCATATGGAGGCAATGAGCGATAGGAGGGGATTCGTCTCTCCCGGTATAGGGAGTTGATGTTGCGCCGTGTTCGATTGGCTATAATCGGAAATTCCTGGCCAGGGTTGCTGAGATTTACTGGTAAGTGTTACCAGTAGTTTCTCGAACTGTTATAGACCTCATATCGACACGACTTATCGAGCTATTGGGGTCTGACGTTTACCACCCCTAGGCGAGATATGCGACATATCAGACGACGAGACCGGACTGTACGGTAAGTGTTACTGGTTGGATTCACAGGAGTGTGAGCGGGCTTGCTCGTCGATCTTTTGATCGCTCAATACCCGGGTGGCCGTTACGTTTAGCAGACCGCTTGCGGCTTGTGGGTGTTTGATATGATCATCATCTGCTGCCGGCGTATTGACGAGTCTTTAGAGTCCTACACAGAGGTTTCCTGGCTCAAGCGAAACGAAATAGGAGCGCAAATGAGATATGTGCGGGACCGAGAATAATGCGTGTATGTGATACCGTATTCTATTCTCGCGATGAATGTATCGAATGGTTGTATGCGATATAACCTAGTTATCGAATCGATGATTGATTCGATAAGCCGATACATTGGATACTAGTCGGTTATATGCGACATGACCGGATCATTGAATCAAGTGTTGATTTAATGATTTAATGTATAATTATATATTTGATATATTACTTTGCATTAACTAGTATTGGTTCACTTTAAATGGATTTTCTCACTTGAAGTTCACAAGTTGTATATGTGATATACTTTTGTGCACTTGTTTGTATCATGTTTGATGATACATGCTCACTTGGGTTTGTGTAAAGAATTAAACCATGGTCAAGTTAATGATTAGGGTTTACATTTTTCTTATTCATTTATTTATTTTTCATTTTGGAAAGATAAATAAGAAATGGTGGCTTTCTTTGTTTGCTTGTTGAAGCTTCATGAAGCTTTGAACAAGTCCACCATTTTTGTCTCATGCTTAACCCTAACCATTCAAACTAAGCATAGTCTATTCTCTACACCTAATCATGGTTGCCATATGATAAGTATTCAATTTATTTTCTATTTTGAATATAACTTATGATATTCTTTCTTCTTCTTCTTCATCTTCAACAAAAGAAAAAGCTTGCCTCCATCAATGGCAACTTGAGAAAAAGAGTGAGAAATCCAATTCTAAAGTGAACCCACTTCCTATTTTTTCATCCTCTACCACTTGCCAAGTAGTATAGGGTGTTTTCTTCACAAGTTTCATGACTTGGTGAAGTTGGAGCTTGATCTTGTGTTGCCTCGACGTAGATCATCTTCGGCATCGAAGTCGACGACCTAGCCCGCCCATTTCTCCGATGAAGCCGACGCTAGAGCCCGGGATCCGATGATCGCAGCGAGGGTACACCGTCATGGTTCTTTGGAGGTAGAGGACCGGATCTACAAAGGTTGTATTTCCGTTTACCCTTTAGTTAAGTTGTTAACTAGCTTCTAGTTTCGCCTAAAATTCTAGTTAACGATCCGTATTAGGGTTTCTCGGCACTTGTAAAATTTGAAATTGGCATGGTTGATGCCTTGTGAGACCTCATTAGTGTGCCTAGGAACCCTACAATTAGCCATACGTAACGGGCTACCAGGTATTGACCAAAAGGGAGGTCGATGAGCGAACTCATCCTGACACCCTACTGAACCTGTCAGTGACAATATCCGTACAGTCCAGTCCGTTCGTCTATGAGCATCGCATGGCGGGCCTAGGGGGTTGGTAAAAGTCAGACCCCTAAAAGCGGTACAAGTCGTGTCGGAGTGTATCCCAGAACACCCTGAGATACTACTGGAATACCTACCAGTAAATCTCCTGCCTTGGCCAAGGACTTCGTGTAATGGCTCTCCTAGACACAGCACGACCTCACCCCCAATACCGGGAGAGATGAACCCCTGCCGATCCGCTTACTGCCTCCATGTGGCTCGGGACTGTACCCAACTAAAACCAGTTTGCACGACTCCTTTGAGCCGTGGTAGGGTAGTAATCAAAGCACAGTGGGAACTCACACGAGACAAATGACGATCTCAGGTCGATGAACTAACCTGTACACATGTCACCAGGGAACTGCTATCTGACGTCAGGTATAATACCAACTAGCATGTTCCCGGCGAGTCCTGTCCGGTGTACTCATAACCCAATGAGCACCCGTATACATCTTAGGTGATCCATCTGACACCAGTGGCTTGTGAGACCGGCCACCGCCCCTCGTCGGGGTCTCGACTGTATACACTAGTCTACTATGGAGTATCGATGCCCTGTCTCGAAAACTCCCACGACTAGGGACCTTTTATGGATGTGCTTATAGATCCCAACTCCCACGTATATGATCGCCATCATACCGCTGGCCGTCAAGCAAGAATCCTTAGGGCTCTATCAACGTGCAATAGTGACCTGCAAGGTCACCTGAAACAGTACACGATGATAAAGATAAACCAGATAGCATACTCATTTTGAGTAAGACTGTCCTACCGGTATAGGTCCTCCTTCAATCATTGCAATCACGTGCCTGTGATCCAATAATTGACTCTGAGGGCACTATATCCAACAATCTCCCACTTGCACTCAAGGCTAATTATTGCGATGTCGCATACTCACAGCCCGTGTGATACCGAACACCCAACCCCTCTACTAATCAGTCTCACAAAACCCGTTTGCAAAACTATTGCGTTCGAGGAATAGCCTCAGTGAGCGGATCCTCCCTGATGTTTCTTTTTATGTCTCTCTTTATCTCAAGTTCGTGGAGAAACCCATCTCCCGAAATGAGCAATACCTGTCTTAGAATATGTCTTGATATCTGATGGGACCTAGCTCATAAATGAACTCCAAATCCAAATTTCTTAGACTGTATTGTCAACTGAAACCAATCAGTATCCTGCGCCATGCCTCCCTCAGTATCCGCTTGGACCACCTGTCCAAAATACTGCTCCTCGTCAGAGGGAAAACTATAACTCTGACAGCCACTCTGTCATCCAGGTCCCCTTGGAAGCCTGGAATGATAACTGTCTCCTGAATGAGGTTGTCGTTATCATATCCCTAGAACATTCACTTATGTTCTAAAACTGCTTCCGAATGTTTCTCCAGGATTGGATCAATATCAACCTATTGCATCTAGTGCAAAAACATCTGGTGTGGTACTTGACATCTCATGATCAACTCAATTGCCTAAGCAAGTGATCTGCCAATCATGCACATCCCTCTCCCCTTTAGTCTGTAAGACACCTTTAGAGAGGGTGACTCCATCACTTGCAGGTACATTACCGTGCCAGGAGTCGTCCATTCCGAAACACCTTTAGGATGCTGTCTAAGTACCCAGATTGGAAAATTACCCAAATCTAGATCTAAAACCATAGATCTAGTAACCAGAATGTCTGATATTATATCTATATCCTATGTGGAGAAACCACTGTGTGACAACCAAAGTATAACCGATCGTAGTATAGGAATTTCACTTCCTACTCTGTGTATGTCATCCAAATACCAGGACCTCACACCCTACTACCTTCTTAACAGATACATCCCCTATTCTGATGAAGTCAAACCTATGACTGTCACATCAGAAATAGATGATCTATCTCCGCTATATCTGCTTTAGTCCATAAATAGACATAAGCTACTTGTCCACTATGCTTCCGCTGCTCCCACTGACTATGACAACCCTCTGGCAGAGCCATATACACGTGCACTTCTAAAGCCAGTTCAGAACGACGCTATATTTATCCTCCCGCCGGGTCTCATAGTCTGGAACAACAGTAGTGTCAAGTCTGGGTAAACAAGAACCTCCCTGTCACCGTCCTTGAGGCTACCGGAGTACCTCTCAGGTGCCTGAGGTTACCCACCATCACTGCGGAGTGGCAAATGAAATGTCAAATCAGATTGAATCTTTAGGTTCTCATCAAATTTTCAGTAATCGTTTGCGGTTCTGGAATCACTTCCAGTTCTACCATACTTCCACTACTGTTTTCTGAAAAAAAATCCATTTTATTAAAACTGTGGCGAGTCAAGAACAATATCACCATTGATCTTCCAGATGGTAGAAAATCAACTCTCGTCATAGCCCGGATCAACCCACAAACAGCCATTACAGAAACGTGCCTTGAGTTATCCAGAGTCTGGTTTTAAGCATAAGCCGGAAAACTCCCCGTACCTTAACATCGTTAAGATATGAACCGTTCTATATCCAATATAGAAACAGAGGCACTGATTTAATTGGAACCAGATTCAAATCATGCAGCCGTCTCTAGTGCATGTCAACTAAATGGAGAGAGGCTGATCAGCATTACTCAACTTAGGAATGCTTCCAATTATGAGTAACCTGAAAGAGAAGCAAGTTCTCTTATTCATTACTATCAACTGAATACCATACATAAGTATCTACATCTTCGATCACCTTGAAAAATCCTGATACTTGCAACACCCGGTTCTCTACTTTATTCTTATACCTATAATTTCTCAAAACTTGGACCTTGCATTTCTACGAAACACATATCTAAGAACTAGAGAAGTCACAAGTAAGCAGAATATAGTACGAGTACCAACCCTTCCGTCCTCATGGACACTGGACAACATAAAATACTCTGTATAAGTCCCCTGAGTCTAATAACTCAATCTCTGTGTGTCGTAGGTTGAAAACTGTACTTATGGTTAAGAAGAATTACACCGCTGTTTAATGCTCCTTACCTAACCATCAACTGATATAGGTAAATATCATGGACATAATTTCAAAAAGTTATATCTCACTTCATGAAAATGAACGTACAGATATATCAATTTGAAATTGGTGCATAACAACGGATATTCAAAACCAAATATTTGCCGTCCGGCAAACAACCCAGGCGATTTCCTTAAATATCACCAATTACAACGAATTCCGATATAATGAAGATGATCACCCAATTCTCAATAACTTACTCCCACTCATCATCTGTAAAACCATACAGATGTGAGAATCAAACCTGGTAAATTCATACCCTGGAGCAAGTGTCTAATTGGGAAATCAGTTTTCTTTTAACAGTACACAGTGAAACTGAAATATTGAAATGTTTCGTAAGGGTATCCGGGTATTCCTAGTAATGCCTCTTCTATTATCCAGATTCACAACTGTAACCGTATATTTCTTTGCTATCTCTCCAAATCCTTTTATATGTCTTTAGTCATTTCCTTCTGTACGCCCTCTTAGGCTAAATGGTTTTCTTCCTTCCCTACCGTTAGGCACCAGCCTATGGTTTGGAAGAAGATTATCCAATAAGCATAATGGGTGTACTGTCCTAATCCTAGGAGCACTCGCAACCCGAGAGAAGGTAAAGATAAAAGACACCTGAATAAAGCTTATTCCTATTTCTCCTGAACCAGAATCCATCCCCGAACTGCAACAAGTTCCTTTCGAGTTCGTATATAACCATACGATGGAATATCCAGATAATTGTGGATCTTCGTAGTAATACGGAGTGTCCCGGAGAAATACAAAGGTGAAGTAGGAGTGGCGATGAAATACTTGGTTTGGTCGTGAATAACAGTCGCTATTTACTTTGCCCTCTTACTAATTCCTTTATTTGTCTTTACTTAATACCTTCTGTACACCATTGTTAGGCTAATTGGTTTTCTTCATTCCCTACCGTTCGGCACCTGCCTATGGTTTGAAAGAAGACTATCTAATTAGCGTAATAGGTGTACCATCCCCTAATCCAAGGAGCGCTCGCAACCTGAGAGAAGGTAAAAGGAAAAGACAACTGAATAGTCCTATTCGTTTTCTCTAGAACCGGAAACCATCCTCGAATCTGGAACAAGTTCCTTCGAGTTCGTATATAACTATACGATGGTTTTATCCAATGGAAGTGGACGTTCGTAGTAATACGGGTGTTCTGGAGAAAAGGGTAAAAGTAGGAGTGGCAATGAGGTATGCAACTCTGACAATCCAAAAGCCAGTGTTTTAAGAAGGTTCGGTTAACTTGGTCACTAAGTCATAGTCCAGGGTCGGGTCATGGTCGCTACCAAAGAGAGAGAGAAAAGAAACACTCAGCGTGCACTCTAACCTAGATCAGAATGGTTACCAATTATCTAATCAGGAAACCTCCCACTGTAACTTCAAATTCTCCTCCAAACCTGAAAGAAGAATTAGTCGGGATCACCCGAGGAGTAAACCAACTCATCAGTGGGAATCGGGATCCAACTATCATCGTATGATAACGTGACGGAATCCACTCACGTTATTACACTCCAGAAGGTATGCGCTTGCCTGGCAAGTTTCAGTTTCTTTAGAAACTCCCGATGTGATTTTTACCCCATGCTCTTATGACCTTGACTTTGGCCAACAAATCATAAGTCACATGTCAAGTTCTACCCGTCATTTTCCAGGTTAATTTGAACCCACCCATACCTACCCTTGACTTTGGCCAACAAGGCAGTACGACTGTCCCAAATCAACACATCTATCTATGCAACAGAAAAGTAACAAATAGCTACCATACACTATGCCTTGACTTTGGCCAACAAACATAGCATGAATACTAAGTGCTACCCGTCTGAAATAACGGAGGGCTACGAATGGTTTTTGGCGAAAAATCTTTAACGTAATGAACTTGATATCGTTGAAGAAACTAGATAGCTTTTTATAAAAATATAGTGACGAAAACCTTTGCTAAAGAGGTCACTCCCGGTGAAGGGATCTCGGCTCTTTCCTCGTAGAATGAGGTGCAGGATATTCCAACTGAATACCACGATGCAAAGCAAAAGTAATCGACTATAGTGAAGTTATTGCCCTGACGCAAACTTCTGTCCAAGGGGTCACTCCCGGTGAAGGGATCTCGGCCCTTGCCTCGTCGACTGAGGTTCTGGATATTCATAACCGAATACCACTGTGCAAAACAAAAGAGAACGTCCTTGCAATAACAGCTTTTTGAAAAATTGTTCCAACAACATCAGAATAGGTTTGTTTAGCTTGCATTGATCCGAATCAATGCAGTCCCATCAATTGATCACACCACAAAAGAACGAAAATACGATATACGTATATGCCACCCGCATTCGCCACTGGGTCCCGTCATCACCCGTTAGGTTACTTAACTAACGACAGAGCGGGGATTGGACTAGCGCGGGTCCAAAACATATACAACATCTACTAGTATATATATCAATTTATAATAATCGCTCAAGACGTGATAAAAATGCAACATCATAGAAATGTAATAAGCATCACAGAACAATATAGATATCTGGGATCCCCAGGTTTCATAGAGCCGCTCTGAAACCCGACGTTCCCCTGGTCGTGTGGATAGCCTGTGCAATGAAATCCTAGACCCCTACGGGCGCGGCAAGTTACCTGCCAAAACTTGAAGCGAGGCAGCCCCCTTCAACAACGTGAATGAACCACCCAGCACTTCACGGAATCCGGTAACTTGAGTACCCCTCCTTGGGTCAACCTGTACCCTCTACGAGTGCGGCGAATAGCCTTCCAATTCTAGAGTGAAGCCCCCTCCGTCTCAAAGCCATGAGATGCGGGCCCGTTGTCCTCTAGAACCCGGCTATCTGTGCACCCCTCCGCGGGGTAATCCTAGTACAGAAAGTAAAATATACAACGGGTACATCGACCTCAGCCCGGTCGTGTCCCAAAAGAATAATATACAAACAGGCAGTAACGGCAGTCCACATGTCGGACGCTCGCCCCGCAATATCAAATGTACATATACAACCAAACTGTACTACCATTGCATCCAGGCTATCCACCACGACAAATCCGCAACATCACAGCACAACACAGAACATCAACGTGAATGTCACGCTCGCAAATCCGTCTAAAAGGGCTATAGCAATTAGATAGGATTTACCGATCAAATGACATTCACGGTCGCAGATATAATGTAAATACTGTGAACTAACATGTTTAAAATTCTCGATCGACAAAATTTCCCGAAGTGGGCCCTAAGCACAACTGTAGCACTCAAAATAATCTGGGCCCAAAATAAAATTACCAGAAACCCCATTTCCAACTCAGGAACCTACTGAAGAAATTTGGTACAGTGATTCCTCTTTACTGCGACCGAACCGCGGCCAAAGCAGGGGTACGGCCGCGGTTCCGCGGCTAAACAGGAACATCACTTCACCAAATTTTCTCAGATTTCATAAAAACCCTGCATGTATTTCTGCAATGCACCAAATTATTTTTTGACCACAGAAAAATTTCGACAGAAACTGAACTTTGGAAACGTGGTTTTTGGAAACTTCGTCCGATCGAAGTTCTAAACACGCTAGAGCAAGCTAGTAAGGGTTAATGGCATGGCTCTGATACCATGTAAGACCACGGTAGCGCCCCGGCTGTCTGTCCGAGGCCAAAATGCGGAAACAAAAACTTTTCTAAAACTAGAAACTGGCGCTACCGCGGACTATAAACCCGGATCGGACCATTAACCTACTACTAGCTAACTAGAGAAAGGATAGAGAGCTATACCGAGCGATTCGTGTCCTTCGGTCTTCGACCACCATCCCGATCTCCCCGCGGCATCTTCGATCTCGATCTCCTCGTCGGAAAGGGCACCACATCGCCGAGTCTTTTTACGGGCTCCCACCTCTGAACCGAGGCAACTCGGACACGAAGTTGGCAAGCCGACGTGTCCAAGATTGCTGTAGACTGAGTGTAGAACGCTATGTCTCGAGGCGTTATTTGATATTGCCATTTGGATGTGAAGGTAGAGATGTGAGCTTTTTAGATGGGCTAAGGAATTTTGTGGCAAGAAAAAGAGAACAAAATTCCCCTCCCAAAATTTTGACAGCCCCCTCTCAAGAAGTGGCCGGCCATGATAAAAGGAAGAGGGGGGGTGAGCACAAACAAGGTGGATGAGCATAAGAGAAAAGAGTGGGTGATGATGAGCAATCATGATCACCACAAAGTCTCATCCTAATCCCATCATAAAAAGCAAGTCATGATGAACATAAGGAAGTCTAAGTCAATCTAGAACCATCATGAAGCAACCACTTACAAAAAACACCCTTCACTTTGCTAATTTGCACATTTGCAAATAAGCCCCTCCCATCAAAGGAATTTTAGCCAAGAAGGAACAAAGGAAAAATGGCCGAAACGGAATGCAAGCTGGCAACTTCAAAAAGCGATCCGGTAACAAATTACTGGATAACCCCGCGACTGTATATACATGCCCGCATTTGTATTTCGACCGAATACAAATGCAATGAGACAAAATCCACACTGTATAATACTAGGATCCGGCTTCCAAAGTCCGCTAGTATCATCCGTCCGAAACATGACACGTGCACAAGTGCACGAGTATGTTCGAACCCTGCCATAAAACCATATGGCCTCTACAGTGTTTCGCCCGAAACTTGAGAAACTGTCTGTGGGGGACTCTAAAGACTCGTCAATACTTTGGCTGCGGATTTAACCACTAGCACGTCAGAGATATTAGCCATACGTAACGGGCTACCAGGTATTGACCAAAAGGGAGGTCGATGAGCGAACTCATCCTGACACCCTACTGAGCCTGTCAGTGACAATATCCGTACAGTCCGGTCCGTTCGTCTATGAGCATCGCATGGCGGGCCTAGGGGGTTGGTAAAAGTCAGACCCCCCAAAGCGGTACAAGTCATGTCGGAGTGTAGCCCAGAACACCCTGAGATACTACTGGAATACCTATCAGTAAATCTCCTGCCTTGGCCAAGGACTTCGTGTAATGGCTCTCCTAGACACAGCGGACCTCACCCCCAATACCGGGAGAGACGAACCCCCGCCGATCCGCTCACTGCCTTTATGTGGCTCGTGACTGTACCCAACTAAAACCTGTTTGCACGACTCCTTTGAGCCGTGGTAGGGTAGTAATCAAAGAACAGTGGGAACTCACACGAGACAAATGACGATCTCAGGTCGATGAGCTAACCTGTACACATGTCACCAGGGAACAGCTATCTGACGTCAGGTATAATACCAACTAGCATGTTCCCGGCGAGTCCTGTCCAGTGTACTCATAACCCAATGAGCACCTGTATACATCTTAGGTGATCCATCTAACACCAGTGGCTTGTGAGACCGGCCATCGCCCCTCGTCGGGGTCTCGACTGTATACACTAGTCTACTCTGGAGTATCGATGCCTTGTCTCGAAAACTCCCACGACTAGGGACCTTTTAAGGATGTGCTTATAGACCCCAGCTCCCACGTATATGATCGCCATCATACTGCTGGCCGTCAAGCAAGAATCCTAAGGGTTCTATCAACGTGCAATAGTGACCTGTAAGGTCACCTGAAACAGTACATGATGATAAAGATAAACCAGATAGTATACTATCATTTTGAGTAAGACTGTCCTACCGGTATAGGTCCTCCCTTAATCATTGCAATCACGTGCCTGTGATCCAATAATTGACTCTGAGGGCACTATATCCAACACAGAAATTCTCGGCCGGGGTAGTCGAGAATTATCGATCTAGGATCGATAGTTTCTCAGGTGGTGATTGGTTTCATACCGACACTAAATATCGCGTTATTAGGGGTCTGACTTAATCCACCCCCTAAACTCGATATGCGATACTCTTAGACGAACAGACCGGACTGTACGGATATTGCCACTGTCAGGCTCAGTAGGGGTTTGGATGAGTTTGCTCCTCGGCCTTCCTTTCGTTCAATCCCTGGGTAGCCATTACGTACAGCTAGTGCCGCTGACGTGCTTGTGGTTAAATCCACTGCCAACGTATTGATGAGTCTTTAGAGTCCCACACAGAGGGTTTTCATGGTTCAGGCGATATGGTGTAGATGATGTATGTTGGTACATACAGGTGTCCGATTAAATATGTGTATAGGCTTCATAGACTTTAATCGAACGGTTGATAATACTAGCGGCTTAAGATTAAGCTGGATTATTAAATCAGGTTTTGATTTAATAATTTATATATGCATTTATATATATGTATTCTAGTATTATTGTTCACTATTCATTTTCTTACTTGGCTATTCGTATTTTTGTACGAATACGCGTATATGTAATTCGATACGTGTACCGGGAAGTATTCCGTATTTATACGGAATAGCTTCTAGAAGATGGCCACCTCATAATTGATTTTCTTTTTAGAAAATCATTTTGGAAATGAGGTGGAGGGTGAGTTGGCATGAGCATGGGTTTTGGCATGTAGAGAGGTATGGTTTGCATTTGTTTATTAGTTAAATAAGATGAGATATTTTTTGGTTGCATGATTGGAAAAAGGAGGGGGGCTTCCATCTCTTCTACATGCTTTGCTCATTTTTTTCCTTCACTTGCTCATTCTCATTCTACTCTCACTTGGAGACTTAGCCATTTTTTTTAGTTGCTCATACCACATGTTTCCTCACCTCCTCTTCATCTTCTTGGGTTGCTCTTGGAGCATTTGTGATGAGAGAAAAATTATAGTGACACATTCCCACACCTCCACTCTCTATTGCTAGCAACCTTAGAGCGTCGATTGCCTCGCTTTGCGAGGCTGGAGCTTGCGCCGTTTCCCTCAGGTGGATCATCGTAGATGGAGGAAGACCGGAAACCAAATTCGATCAAGGAGCCTCTAGGTGCTTGGGATGATGGTTCAAGACCGAAGGACATGGATCAACTCAGTATAACCATCTAACTCCTAGTCTTACATATTGCTAGTATAGGGTTTAGGGTAGATCCAGCCATCGGGTCATGGTAGCGCCAGTTTAGAAAAAATTTGTTCCGCATTTGGCCACGGTTTGATGGCCGGGGCGCTGCCGTAACCCAACATGGTATCAGAGCCAACCCTTACACCCTTAGCTAGCTAGTTTAGACGATGTTAAAGTATCTAAACCGAAACAACCCCGAAACAGTGCACTGCATACTTCAGTTTCTGTCGAATTTTCAGAGTCTTCAAATTTTTTTTAAGCAACTGCAGAAGACTGCTTGTATGACTACTAGAACACTCCCCAAATACGAACCCATTCCACCCATTTTGGACCGGCCACATGTAGAAAATTTCCGAGCTGCCGGCCCTGCAGTCAAGTTTGGGTTTCGTATTTTGGATGTGGTCTGGTCTCTGAAATTTTGGTGCAGTGGTATTGCTTGTTTTGCCCATTTTGGATATTATGTTATCTTTTCTTCAGGGGAAATTCGGGGTGTTTTGAAGTCGATAATTTAGCATTGTTTAAATGTTTACAGTACATGCATTACTATCTGCGACCGTGAATGTCATTCGAGCGGTATAACTCGTCTAATTGCTATATGTTCTTTTAGACGAGTTTGCGAACGTGACATTCATGTTGATGTTTTGTGTTGTGCTATGTTGTGGTTGGATCGTCGTGGTGGATAGCTTGGGTGCAAAGATAGTACAGTTTAGTTTCATTTGTACATTTGATATTGCAGGGCGAGCATCCGACATGTGGACTGCTGTCACTGCCAGTTTGTATATTATTTGTTTGGGGCACGACCGGGTTGAGGTCGATGTCACCCTTGTATATTATTTTCTTTTCTGTACTAGAATTACCCCGCGGTGGGGTGCACGGATAGCCGGGTTCTAGAGGGCAACGGGTCCGCATCTCATGGCGTTGAGACGGAGGGAAACTTACTCTAGAATTGGCAGGCTATTCGCCGCACTCGTAGGGGGTATAGGTTGACCCACGGAGGGGTGCCTAAGTTACCAAATTCTATGAAGTGCTGGGTGGCCCATTCACGTTGTTGATTGGGGTTGCCTCACTTTTGGGATTGGCGGGTAACTTACCGCACTCGTAGGGGTCTAGGTTTTCATTGCACAGGCTATCCACACTACAGGGGAACGTCGGGTCTCATTTGCGGCTCAAGTGAAACCCAGGGCTCTAGGATTATCC
This sequence comes from Agapanthus africanus, assembly GCA_030015575.1. Taxonomy (NCBI): domain Eukaryota; kingdom Viridiplantae; phylum Streptophyta; class Magnoliopsida; order Asparagales; family Amaryllidaceae; genus Agapanthus; species Agapanthus africanus. The sequence continues at coordinate 809,954,918 of CM057338.1, forward strand.
ACCACTCTGTGTTGTTGCTTCTGTGATACTTCTGTGATGTTGCTTTATATCATTCCTGGGATGATTGTTTTATATATTTATATATATACTAGTAGATGTTGTATATGTTTTGCACCCATGCTAATCCAGTCCCCGCTCTGTCGTTAGTTAAGTAACCTAACGAGTAATGACGGGACCCAGTGGCGAATATGGATGGCATATACGTACATTTTATTTTTCGTTCTTTTCTGGCGTGATATGTTAATTGATAGGACTGCATTGATTCTGATCAATGCAAGGATAAAACAAACCTATATATGATGTTGTTGGAACCAAGTTTATAAAAACTAATATTACAGACATTCTCTTTTGCTTTGCACAGTGGTATTCGACTGGGAATATCCTGCACCTCATTCGACGAGGCAAGGGCCGAGATCCCTTCATCGGGAGTGACCCCTTGAGTAAAAGTTTGCGTCAACGTAATAACTTCACCATAATCGTTTCCTTTTGCTTTGCATCGAGGTATTCAATTTGGAATATCCTGCACCTCATTCTACGAGGAAAGAGCCGAGATCCCTTCACTGGGAGTAACCTTTTTAGCAAAAGTTGCGCCACTATATATTTGTAAAGCTATCCGGTTCCTTCAGCGATATCAAGTTCATTACGTTAAAGGTTTTTCTCTAAAAATCAGCCGAAGCCCTCCGTCATTTCAGATAGGTATCTCGTAATATTCGTGCTATGTACGTTGGTCTCTATCAAGGCATAGTGTACGGTAGCTGCGTGATATGTGTCTGTAGCATGGATATGCGATTATTTAGGACAGCTGCATAGTCACGTTGGTCTCTATCAAGGGCTTGTGCGAGTACGTTTAGATCAATCTTGGATAATGACAGGTTGAACTTGACTAGCGACTTATGGCACATTGGTCTCTATCAAGGCCATGAAGTCGTTAGGGGTAAAAATCACATCGGGAGTTTCAAACATACAGGAAACTTGCCAGGCATGCGCATACCTTCTGGAGTGTGGTGATTTGAGTGGCTTCCATCAAGTTATCATGTGATGATAGTTGGATCCCGATTCCCACTGATGAGTAGGATTACTCCTCGGGTGATTTTAGATGATCCCGACTAATTCTCCTTTAGGTTTGGAGGAGAATTCGAGAAAATAGTGGGAGCCATCCTGATTAGATAAAGTGATTAACCATTCTGATCTAGGTTAGAGTCTGCTGGGTTCTCTAGGCGGCCGCTGGGTTTCGGGAGGCATCGTCCATGCCATTTTCAAAAAATTGGCATGCTAAAGAACCCTAACGCTAGAATCTAAACTAGAGAATTAGACGAACAAGCATGTAAACATCTTTACATCTAAGTGAACAAGGAATACAACCTTTGTAGACCGGTCCTTCACTTCAATAGCTCCGTGTAGTAGTCCCTTCGCTCCAAGTAGTGATCTCCCGGACTCTAGTGAGGCTCCACAAGGTGAAATGAACAAGCTTGCTTTAAGTCATCGAGGCCGAAGATGATCTACGTCGAGGAGACACTAAATCAAGCTACCTCTTCACTAAGTGATGCACTTGGTGAAGAAACAACCCAATCTAAATGGCTAATAGAGTAAAGGCTGATGAAGTAGGAATTTTTCTCACTTTAGAAATTATTTTCTCACTATATTTCTTCATCTCTCATGAAGCTAGAAAGCTTGAGGAAGAAGATGAAGAAAGCTCTCATGGATGAAGCAAGTGAAGAACGAATCAAGTGGTGAGAATAGCAACCATGGGTGAGTTTGTTGGCTATAGTGCCCTCAAGGCAATTATCATAGTCGCGGACTTGTGATTATGATGATTGAGTGAGGACCAATACCGATAAAACAGTCTTACTCAAGATGATAGTATGCTATCTGGTTTGTCTTTATCATCATGTTGATAGAGCCCATAGGATTCTTGCTTGACTGCCAGCATTGTGATGGCGATCACATACGTGGGAGTTGGGGGTCTATAAGCACATCCTTAAATGTCCCTAGTCGTGGGAGTATCGAGACCGGGCATCGATACTCCAGTGTAGACTAGTGTATGCTGATCGAGACCCCGACGAGGGGTGGTGGCCAGGTCTCACAGGCCATTGGTGTTAGTTTGTTCACCTAAGATAGTATACAGGTGCTCATTGGGATATGAGTACATTAGACGGACTCGCCGGGAACGTGCTAGTTGGTATTATACCTATTGTCAGATAGCAGTTCCCAGGTGACATGTGTACAGGTTAGTCTGTCGACCTGAGATCGTCATTTGTCTCGTGTGAGTTCTCACTGTGCTTTGATTACTACCCTACCACGGCTCAAAGGAGTCGTGCAAACAGGTTTTAGTTGGGTATAGTCCCGAGCCACATGGAGGCAGTGATCGGATCGTCGGGGATTCGTCTCTCCCGTTATTGAGGGTTGATGTCACGTTGTGTACGGATGACCATCACCATAAATCCGTGGCCACGGTGGACGAGAACTACCGATCCAGGATCGATAGTTTCTCAGGTGGTGATGGGTTTCATGCCGACACTAAATATCGCGTTGTTGGGGGTCTGACTTTATCCACTCCCCTAGACTCGATATGCGATACTTTTAGATGAACAGACCGGACTGTACGTATATTGTCACTGACAGGCTCAGTAGGGGTTCAGGATGAGTTTGCTCGTCGGCCTCCCTTTCGCTCAATACCTGGGTAGCCATTACGTACAGCTAGTGCCGCTGATATGCTTGTGGTTAAACCCATTGCCAGCGTATTGACGAGTCTTTAGAGTCCCACACAGAGGGTTTTCACGGTTCAGGCTATATGGTGTATATGAGGTACGTTGATACATACAGATGTCCGATTAAATATGTGCACTTGCTGCGCAGACTTTAATTGGACGGTTGATAATACTAGCGGCTTAGGATTAAGCCAGTTTATTAAATCAGGTTTTGATTTAATAATTTATATATGTATTTGTATATACGTATTCTAGTATTATTGTTCACTATTCGTTTTCTCTCTCGGCTATTCGTATTTTTGTACGAATACGCGTATATGTATTTCGGTACATGTACCGGGAAGTATTCCGTATTTTATACGGAATAGCTTCTAGAAGATTTTTTGCCACCTCATTATTTGATTTTTCATTTATGAAAATTCATTTTGTTTAATGATGAGGTGGAATATGTGAGGTGGCATATGCATAGTATTAAGCATGGAGCAAGGTATGGTTGCTATTTGTTTATTTGATTAAAAAAGGAAAATGATTTTTGTTGATTGGAGAGAGAGAGGGGGCCGTCCACATAAGGGGGAGGAGTGATCATTTCATTTGGTTGATTAATTTTACATGCTAGCTCTCTCTCTCTCTCTCTCACTCTCTTAACTTCACAAAAAGCCTTAACCATTTTGCTTCATGCTAAGTTCTCACCACCTCATTCATTCTTCTTGAGTTGCTCCATGGAGCACATGGTTGAGAGAAAATCATAGTGACACACTAGTACACCCCCACTCTCCATCGCTAGCAACATTGGAGCGTCGGTTACCTCGTTCGACGAGGTTGGAACTTGCGCCGTTTCCCTCGGGTGGATCATCGGAGACGAAGGAAGACCGGCAACCAAACATCGTCAAAGGATCGCTAGGAGCTTAGAATGAAGACCGAAGGACACGGATTAACTCGGTATAACGATTCTAACCTCTTCTTAGTTTGCTAGTTTTGGGTTTATGGTCGATCCGGAAATAGGGTAACGGTAGCGCCGGTTTTAGAAATTTTTGTTCCGCATTTTGGCCGCGTTTCGACAGCCGGGGCGCTGCCGGGACCCTTCATGGTATCAGAGACACCCTTTAAACCCCCTACTAGCTTGTTTAGACGTGCTTAAAAGATCGATCGACGGTTTTCACCAAAAACACGATTCCAATTGTCTGTTCTCTGCCGATTTCAAAAGTGTTCAAAAAATTATTTGTAGCATCTTAAAAATCCGTGCAGGTATTTTTTAGAGTACACAAAAAATTTGGGCCCATAACTCCTCTAAAGAGCCGCGGATCCACCGCACATAGACCCCATTGGCGGCAGTTCCGCGTCAGCTTAGTTGCGACGGGCGTCTAAAATTTTTCTGTAGCTCTAATTATTGGAATTGTGATTTTTTTGATATTTTGTTTTGGCCCAGGTTTCAGTGAAGTATTGTTTTTCTATTGGGGCCAATTTGGAACTTTGTCGATCGGTATTTTAAGTGTGCGTTTATCAGTACATACATTTATATCTGCGACCGTGAATGTCATTTGATCGGTAAACTCGTCTAATTGCTATATATCTTTTAGACGGGTTTGCGAATGTGACATTCACGTTGATGTTCTGTGATGTGCTGTGATGTTGGTTGGATTGTCGTGGTGGATAGCTGTGGTGCAATGTTAGTACAGTTTTTATTTTATTTGTACATTTGATATTGCGGGGCGAGCGTCCGATATGTGGACTGCCGTCACTGCCAGTTTGTATATTATTCTTTTGGGGCACGACCGGGCTGAGGTCGATGTCTCCCTTGTATATTATTTTATTTTCTGTACTAGGATTACCCCGCGGTGGAGTGCACGAATAGACGGATTCTAGAAGGCAACTGGTCCGCATCTCAAGGCATTCAGACGGAGGGGACCTTACTCTAGAATTGGCGGGCTATTCGCCGCACTCGTAGGGGGTATAGGTGACCCAGGAGGGGTGCTCAAGTTACCGGATTCCGTGAAGTGCTGGGTGGTCCATTCACGTTGCTGAAGGGGGCTGCCTCACTTCTGGTTTTGGCGGGTAACTTGCCGCGCTCGTAGGGGTCTAGGTTTCATTGCACATGCTATCCACACGACAGGGAATGTCGGGTATCACTTGTGGCTCAAGTGAAACTCGGGGCTCCAGATTATTCACCATTCTGTATTGCTTCTGTAATGTTTCTGTGATGTTGCTTTATATCATGCCTGGGATGATTGTTATATATATTTATATATACTAGTAGATGTTGTATATGTTTTGCACCCGTCCTAGCCCAGTCCCCGCTCTGTCGTTAGTTAAGTAACCTAACAGGTGATGACGGGACCCAGTGGCGAATGCGGATGGCATATACGTACATTTTATTTTCGTTCTTTTCTGGTGTGATTAATTGATGGGACTGCATTGATTCTTATCAATGCAAGGATGAAACAAACCTATATATGATGTTGTCGGAACCATGTTTTTTAAAAAACTGACATTACAGACGTACACTTTTGCTTTGCATCGTGGTATTCATTTGGAATATCCTGCACCTCATTCGACGAGGCAAGGGCCGAGATCCCTTCATCGGGAGTGACCCCTTGGGTAAAACTTTGCGTCAATGTAATAACTTTACTATAGTCGATTATTTTTGCTTTGCATCATGGTATTCAGTTTGGGATATCCTGCACCCCATTCGACGGGGAAAGAGCCAAGATCCCTTCACCGGGAGTGACCTCTTTAGCAAAAGTTTTCGCCACTATATATATTTATAAAACCACTTGGATTCCTTCAATGAGATCAAGTTCATTACGTTAAAGGTTTTTCCCCAAAAACCAGCCGTAGCCCTCCGTCACTTCAGATTTGTATTGCTTAGTATTCGTGCTACGTATGTCGTGCTTAGCCGAGGCGTAATGTTTGGTAGCTATGTAGTGCTTTTCTGTTGCATGGATATGCGATTGGTTAGGACAGTCGTACGGTCATTTTGGCTCAGTCAAGGACTCGTGCGGGTGGGTCTAATGCAATCAAGATAGTGATGGGTTGAACTTGACTAGGATCCTTTGATATGTTGGCTCAGTCAAGGTCACTTGGGTCCTAGGGGTAAAAACACACATCGGGAGTTTCAAACATACAGGAAACTTGCTAGGCTTGCGCATACCTTCTGGAGTATGGTGACTTGAGTGGCTTCCATCAAGTTATCATATGATGATAGTTGGATCCCGATTCCCACTGATGAGTTGGATTACTCCTCGGGTGATTCCGACTAATTCTCCTTTTAGGTTTGGAGGAGAATTTGAGGATACAGTGGGAGCCATCCAAATTAGATAAAATGATTAACCATTCTGATCTAGGTTAGAGTGCACGCTGAGTATTTCTTCTCTCTCTCTCTCTGGTTGCGACTATGACCCGACTTTTGACTAAAACTCATGAAACCAAGTTGACCGAACCTTCTTTAAACACATTGGCTTTTGGAATGTCACGGTGTCGCATATACTGTTGCCACTTCTATATCACTTTTGCATTTCTCCAGAACACTCCGTATCACTACGAACGTCCACTTCCATTGGATAAATCCATCGTATGGTTATATACGAACTCGAAGGATCTGATTCGAGGATGGATTCTGGTTCTGGAGAGATTGAATAGGATTATTCGGTTGTCTTTTCTCTTTACCTTCTCTCAGGTTGTGAGGGCTCCTAGGATTAGGAGAGGGTACACCTATTAAGCTTATTGGATAGTCTTCCTCCAAACCATAGGCAGGTGCCGAACGGTAGGGAAGGAAGAAAACCAATTAAGCTTAAGTGTGGTGTACAGAAGGTAATAAGTAAAGACGTATAAAGGGATTAGAATAATGGCAAAGGAAATTGCGACCACCATCATTCACGACAAAGACCGGGTATACCCCTGCCACTCCTACATCCTCTTTGCATTTTTCTAGGAAACTCCGTGTCACTACGGATATCCACTTCCATTGGATAAATACATCATATAGTTACATATGAACTCGAAGGAACTTTTTCGAGGATGGATTCTGGTTCAGGAGAAAAAAAATAGGATTATTCAGATGTCTTTTCTCTTTATCTTCTCTCAGGTTGCGAGGGCTCCTAGGATTAGGAGAGTACGCCTATTACGCTTATTGGATGTAGGGTTCCTGGGCACACTAATGAGGTCTCACAAGTGATCAAACATGGCTAATTCAAAATTTTCCATCTGCCTACAAACCCTAATACGGATCGTTAACTAGATGTATAGACGATGCAAAGCGAGTTAACTACTTTAACTAAGAGGAAAGTGATTACAACCTTTGTAGATCTGGTCTTCCACCTCTCTAGCTCCGTGTTGACGACCCTCCGCTGTACCCTTCGGATCCCGGACTCTCGCGGTGGTTTCATCGAAGAATTGATCGGGCTAGGTCGTCGACTTCGATGCCGAAGATGATCTACGTCGAGGCAACTCAAGATCAAACTCCAACTTCACCAAGTCATGAAACTTGTGAAGAAAACACCCTATACTACTTGGCAAGTGGTAGAGGATGAAGAAATAGGAAGTGGGTTCACTTTAGAATTGGATTTCTCACTCTTTTTCTCAAGTTGCCATTGATGGAGGCAAGTTTTTCTTCTTGTTGATGAAGAAGAAGAAGAAAGAAAATGATAAGTCTTATTCAAAATAGAAAATAAAATGAATACTTATCATATAGCAACCATGGTTAGGTGTAGAGAATAAACTATGGTTAGGTTGAATGGTTAGGGTTAAGCATGAGACAAAAAAGGTGGACTTATTCAAAGCTTCATGAAGCTTCAACAAGCAAACAAAGAAAGCAACCATGACTTATTTTGCAAAAAAGAATAAATAAATAAATGAATAGATTAGAAAATGAAAACCCTAACCATTACATAACCATGGTTTAATCATACACACAAACATTCATGTATCATCAAACATGATACAATCAAGTGCACAAAAATATATCACATATACAATGTGCATATCAAGTGAGAACAAAAATATATCACATATACAATGTGCATATCAAGTGAGAAAATCCTTTTAAAATGACCAATACTAGTTAATGTAAAGTAATATATCATATATATAATTATACAATATCAAGTGAGAACAAAAATATATCACATATACAATGTGCATATCAAGTGAGAAAATCCTTTTAAAATGACCAATACTAGTTAATGTAAAGTAATATATCATATATATAATTATACATTAAATCATTAAATCAACACTTGATTCAATGATCCGGTCATGTCGCATATAACCGACTAGTATCCAATGTATCGGCTTATCGAATCAATCCTTGATTCGATAACTAGGTTATATCGCATACAACCAATCGATACATTCATCGCGAGAATAGAATACGGTATCACATACACGCATTATTCTCGGTCCCGCACATATCTCATATGCTCTCCTATTTCGTTTCGCTTGAGCCAGGAAACCTCTGTGTAGGACTCTAAAGACTCGTCAATACGCCGGCAGCAGGTGATGATCATATCAAACACCCACAAGCCGCAAGCGGTCTGCTAAACGTAACGGCCACCCGGGTATTGAGCGATCAGAAGATCGACGAGCAAGCCCGCTCACACTCCTGTGAATCCAACCAGTAACACTTACCATACAGTCCGGTCATGTTCGTCTGATATGTCGCATATCTCGCCTAGGGGTGGTAAACGTCAGACCCCAATAGCTCGATAAGTCATGCCGACGTGAGGTCCATATCAATCGTGAAACTACTGATAACTCTTACCAGTATATCACTGCAACCCTGGCCAGGGATTTCCTGTTATGGCCAGTCGTGCATAGCGCAACATCAACCCCCAATACCGGGAAAGACGAATCCCCTCCTATCGCTCATTGCCTCCATGTGAATCGGGACTGTACCCAAAAACCACCTGTTTGCACGACTCAGTAGAGCCGTGGTAGGGTGGAAATCAAAGCACAGTGGGAGACACACAAGACTCTATAACGATCCCGGGTCAACAGACTAAGCTGTACCAGTGTCACCAGAGAACTGCCATCTGACGTGAGGTATAATACCATCTGGGAGTTCTTGGCGAGTCCATTCAGTGTACCCAGTCTCCACTGAGCACCCGCATACTATCTCTGATGTCAAACACCAATGGATATGGGATCATCCATCGCCCATCACATGGGTCGAGAAGATATACGCTAGTCTACTCTGGAATATCGATGCCCCGTCTCGATATTCCCACGACTAGGAACATTGAAGGATGTACTCTTGGACTATCCAGGCCCAACTAGTATGATCTACATCATAGTCCTGGAAGTCGAGCACACATCCTAAGGGCTTTATCAACATGAAATCAGAGAGACAGAGAGTATACATGTTAAGATAAAGAGCAACCAGATAGCGTATTATCATGTCGAGCAAGAAAGTCCTACCTATATATGTCCCAGCATCCACTACAATATACATCCAATGTACAGTAATGGCCTCTAGGGCATACATATAACTAACAATCTCCCACTTGCACTAGGGCCATCTGTAGCAGTGGTTGCAGTATCACATACTCAGCCATCCCATATAAGTCTCTCTCTGGGAAAAAGCCTTTGTGAGTGGATCCGCCGTGTTATCCTCTGAGTCTACTCTCCCAACCTCGATCACCCTGGAGATCAACTATCTCCATGATCAGGTGATGCTGCCTCAGAATATGTCTGGGTCACTGATGGGACCAGGGTTCCTGGGCCGAAGCCACACTTCTATTGTCATACAATGGTAGGAACCTAGTTCATCTCATGAACCAATATACACCCAAACTGCCTCTTTGGTAGTATCTTTAATAGCGATGTTACCAGCCTTTATCGTCTAGTTTGCCACGATATCTTGCTTGGAACTCTTCCAACATACCGTTCCTCCACTGAGGATAAAGACAATGCCTGCGATTGACATTCAGTCATCCTTATCACCCTGGAACCTTTCCAGTGATTCTCCCCAGGATCGATCGATACCATCTCACTACAACTAGTGAGAATCCTAACATCCATCTAGATTTAACTCATAGACCCAAAACCCAGGATTTAGAAGGTATCACTTTGATCCTATATGGAGAATCCATGTGATAAGAGGAGATTGACCGTGCGTAGCATAGGAAACTCTTTTCCTATCAAGAGTATGTTGTCTACGTACAATACGAGGATGACCACCTTACTCTCTACTACCTTTTTGTATATACAAGGTTCGTCTACCATTTTGATGAAGTCAAACTCTTTGACTACCACATCAAAACAGATGTTCCAACTCCGCGATGCCTGCTTTAATCCTGTAAAGCAACTTGCACACGTTTCCGCTGCTCCCACTGTTTACGAAGCCCTCTGGCTGTGTACTTACAGACGTTCTCTTCTAAAACATCATTTAGAAAAGCAGTCATGGCACCCAACCGCCAGATATCGTAGTCATGGTATGTAGCCGTGGCAAGTAGGATCCGGATGGACTTAAGCATAGCCACTGGAAAAGGTATCATCATTATCCACGCCTGGTTGATGACTAAAACCTTTAACAAGTCTAGCTTTGAAAGTCTTAACTTTTCCATCTACACCAAGTAATCTTCTCAAGATATACTTGCTCCTGATGGGGATTTAACCCTTCAGATATAGCAGCTAAAGTCCATACTTTGCTGGTGTACATGGATTCCATCTCAGATCGCTAAGCATCCAGCCATTCTTACAGAGTCCCTACTCTTGATGACCTGCTCGAATCTAGTTGGGTCATCATCTTATGATGCAGTCCTCGCTCCCACTGTCATCGAGAAACCGAAGTATCTCTCAGGCAGGTGAGGAACCCTACTAGATCGGCGGAGAGGCTTGAAGTTCGTTGGGGTCTATAGAATCCTTTGGTCCAGTCAAATCAGCTGCAGTTTTGTATAGCTGGAACCTTTCCAGTTCTACTGAACTGACCTTGCCTCGATTTTGTCCGGATTTTGCTTTTGACATAGGCCGGACAATCCCAAATCTTAACTTATTTAAGAGATAGGCTCTTCCCATACCATATCTTATATGGAGTGGTAGGCACTGATTTGAATCGAACCCTATTCAATAGGTATGCAGCTTCTCAAGTGCACAACCCCAAAAGGAAATAGGTAACTCAGTAATACTCATCATAGAGCACACCATATCTAATATTGTGCGATTGCTCCGCCCTGATACACCGTTGTGCTGTGGTGTATTCAGAGGAGTAATACGGAGAGAGAATCTCATTCTCCTTTAGAACAATCCAGGAATTCTATGCACAAGTATTCTCCTCCCTGATCACATCATAGGACATAATACTTATACCCGTATTGGTTCTCTACTTCTATCTTATATTCTGTGAATATCTCAAAAGGTTCGGACTTGTGTTTCAACAGGAACATATGTCTGAATCTTGAGAGATTATCAGAGAACGTAATGAAGTATAAAGAACCAGTCCTGGTATGTGTAGACAGGAGACCTTACATACATCATAATGTATCAGTCCCAAGAGTTTACTAACTATTTCTCTGTTTCCAATATACAGAGCTATGGTCATCTTATCTCTGTGACATGACTGGCAAGTTTCACAAGATGTAAATTCAAACTGATTTAAATATGCATCTAAAATGTAACTTCAGCCAGTCGGGTCGCATTGATATGACCTAGTCTACAATGCCTCAAGAATGATTCGTTCATTTCCGAACTCTTCCTCTTGTGTGTGTTCTGTATACGAGGAACTGTAGTTTGATTTAGAACGTCAATGCTTTTAGATAACGTGCCTGAACTGATCAACTTTTGATATAGGAAATGTTCAAAACATTATCCATCAATACAAAATTACATCCTTCTTTACTAATAAAGAGTCTGATATGATTTTGTATATCAGGTTCGGTATCTAATAGCATTTGTTCAGAATCAATATACTGGTAATACAGGGTGACAGTGACCAACAGACTTGGCTGCAACACTTGCCCCGTTTTCTGTCTCATGAAACTTATCACCCGTTCTCAGTTTTCTACCTTTTTGTAGCCCTATGTAACAGATTACATATCTGGGATCCTGATCCGGTATCAAATACCCAGGATGCAGAGGATACTGAGAAACAGTTCTTTGTAATGAACACACCCGAAGAAGATGCATCATATGCACTTTCTTCGTTTGGGCGGCATAGGAATTCTGGTATTCCCCTATTTCCTGCTCTGTCTTATAACAATTATAAGTTGGAGCGGGACCAACGTTCCCCAGCTCAGTATAACAAGCGGGTTCGGTCAATACATCCATATTATTATCTTGATTAAGGCGTGATATGGTCGCTACGTGGAGAGAGAGAGAAGAAAACACTCTGCGTGCGCTCTTGCAAGATTAGATTGGTTATTTATTTTATGTAATCAGGATGGCTCCCACTGTTTTTATCAAATCTTCCTTCAAACCTTAAAAGGAAAGACTAGCCGGGATTAATTACACTCTACAAGTTCGCCAATCTTTCAGCCAGGCCAGTGTCGGTACTTTGAGGGAGGTTCCCCATGCTTTCGCACGGACCTAATTACAGTAAACCTCGTTTTCCCAGAGGCGTAACCCCGTTGACACCTTTCTAGACACCTACTTGATCGGCTAATTGTAAAGTGTAAAACTCTTCCAGGAGTAACAATTACTCGCAGTGGGTATCGGGATCCAACTATCACATAGAAGGTATGCAATCTCATTGCAAATTTCAACACTTGAAACTCCCGATAAAGATTTTTACCCCTAGCACTTATGACCTTAACTATGGTCAACAAATCATAAGTACTAGTCAAGTTCTACCCGTCATTTCGTGATTAATTAGACCCACCCACATGACCCTTAACTAAGGTCAACAAAGTCATGCGACTGTTTTAACTAATCGCATCATATGCGGTGTAGGAAGACATCACTTAGCTACCGTACACTGTGCCTTAACTAAGGTCAACAAACACAGCACGAATACTAAGTACTCTACTTCCTAAAATGACGGAGGGTTGCGAATGGTTTTTATGAAAACCTTTAACGCTTTGAACTTGATCTCGTTGCGAAATCAAATGTTTTTAAATGGAATGTTTTTGAGGCTTTTCTAGTTTTGCTAAAGGGGTCACTCCCGGTGAAGGGATCGTCGGCCCTTTCCTCGTCGAATGAGGTGCGGGATATATCATATATATCACTGTGCAAAGCAGAAACTATAGAAGCAATCAAAAGACAAACCGAGTGTTGTAGCATCTGCCAGTTATTGCTAAAGGAGTCACTCCCGGTGAAGGGATCTCGGTCCTTTCCTTATCGAATAAGGTGCAGGATGTTCTACAAGGAACACCGCGATGCAAAGCAAGAACTGTAGCTCCCTGTTTTTATTTTGAAATTCGATTCCACAACATCAATTAGGTTTATTTTCTTTCATTAATCTCATTAATGAATATCCCATCATTTAAGTCCACCTAAACATCACAGATAAATATAACGTACGCTTATGCCATCCGCATTCGCCTTGATGTCCCGTCTGCACCGTTAGGTTAGGTAACTAACGCCAGAGCGAGGCAGGGCTAGTGCGGGTGTAAAACATAAGCAACGTCTATATAATATATCATATATACTATATAATATATGTAAGTGCACGGCGGCGCCCCGGCCTCCATCCCGAGGCCAAATGCGGAAGCGATGGTTAACTTTAGATTTTGCAAACTAGCAAACCGGCACCACCGCGCACTAAAACCCGGATCGGGCTATTAACTAGTCCTAGCTAACTACAAGACGGGTTAGAGTTATACCGACTGATCTGAGTCCACCGGTCTTCTCGTCGTCGTCCCGATCTCCTGCGGAAACTCCGGTCGTCGCCTCCTTGCCGGAAGGGCACCACATCGTCTGCATCTTTTACGGGCTCCCACCTCAATACCGAGGCAACTCGGGCACGAAGCTGGCAAGTCGACGTGCCCAAGATTTGCTGTAGAATATAGTGTGGATTACTATGTCTCTTTTTGGGGTTGTAGGAATTGCCATATAGGTGGAGGAATGATACAATCTCATGGAGATGGAACTTGTGGGATTTTTTCAAGAGCAAAAGAGCAAAAATCCCACACTAAAATTTTGGACAGCCCCTAGCCTTTCTTGGCCGGCCATGGCTTGTGGAATGGAGAGAATGAGAGAGGTGGTGTATCAAAATGAAGGGAGCCACACAATAATACAAGTGAGAGAGAGGTCAAATGATATCATGAAAGGAAATCATTATCAACAAATGATCACAAAGAAACTCCAACACTCATACAACCATCATCATCCATCATCAACACCAAAAAGTCATGCCATCATGACACTGCGAGACTAGCCATGATGACAAAAGAAAGTCAAGTGATCATGAAGAACTCAAAACCAACACTCCAACAAGCTAATCATCAACAACCATGATGAAAAGAAGAAGAAGTCAAATGAAGTCAAATGGTGGAGGAATTATCATGACACAAGAATATGCAATCACCACCCTCTACAAATGCTTATTTGCACAAATGCAAATAAGCCCTCCTCCACCAATCTTCGGCCAATGAACGATACAAAGGAAATCGGCCGAAACGGAAAGCAAACTGGCAACTCCAGAAAACTGGTCCCGTAATAAATTACAGGAAAACCCCGATACTGTGCATACACACCCGCATTTGTATTCCGACCGAAATACAAATGCAATGAGACAAAATCTACACTGTACAATACTAGGATCCGGCTTAAACCAAAGCCGGCTAGTATTATCCGTTCGATCCTGATCCGTGCAATACCGCACGTATCTGATCGAACCCTGCCATATCTCCATACGGCCTCTACAGCGTTTCGTCCGAAAGCTTGAGTAACTGAATGTGGGGGACTCTAAAGACTCGTCAACACCTTGGTTGTGGATTTAACCACTAGCACGTCAGAAGTATAAGCCAATACGTAACGGGCTACCAGGTATTGACTAAAAGGGACGTCTGTGAGCGAACTCAGCCTGACACCCTACTGAGCCTGTCAGTGACAATATCCGTACAGTCCGGTCCGTTCGTCTATGAGCATCGCATGGCGGGCCTAGTGGGTTGGTAAAAGTCAGACCCCCAAAAGCGGTACAAGTCGTGTCGGAGTGTAGCCCAGAACACCCTGAGATACTACTGGAATACCTACCAGTAAATCTCCTGCCTCGGCCGAGGGCTTTGTGTAATGGCTCTCCTAGACACAGCGCGACCTCACCCCCAATACCGGGAGAGACGAACCCCTGAAGATCCGCTCACTGCCTCCATGTGGCTCGGGACTGTACCCAACTAAAACCTGTTTGCACGTCTCCTTTGAGCGTGGTAGGGTAGTAATCAAAGTACAGTGGGAACTCACACGAGACAAATGACGATCCTCAGGTCGATGAACTAACCTGTACACATGTCACCAGGGAACTGCTATCTGACGTCAGGTATAAGACCAACTAGCAGGTTCCCGGCGAGTCCTGTCCGGTGTACTCATAACCCTATGAGCACCTGTATACATCTTAGGTGATCCAACTGACACCAATGGCTTGTGAGACCGGCCACCGCCCCTCGTCGGGGTCTCGACTGTATACACTAGTCTACTCTGGAGTATCGATGCCCTGTCTCGAAACTCCCACGACTAGGGACCTTTTAAGGATGTGCTTATAGACCACCAGCTCCCACTTATATGATCGCCCTCATACTGCTGGTGGTCAAGCAAGAATCCTAGGGGCTCTATCAACGTGTAATAGCGACCTGTCAGGTCACTTAAAGCAGTACACGATGATAAAGATAAACCAGATAGCATACTATCATCTCGAGTAAGACTGTCCTACTGGGACAGGTCCTCCCTCAATCATTGCAATCACGTGCCTGTGATCCAATAATTGACTCTGAGGGCACTATCTGCAACAGTCTCCCACTTGCACTCAAGGCTAATTATTGCGATGTCGCATACTCACAGCCCGTGTGATACCGAACACCCAACTCCTCTACTAGTCAGTCTCACAAAGCTCATTTGCGAAACTATTGCGTTCGAGGAATAGCTTCAGTGAGTGGATCCGCTTTGATGTTTCTTTCTATGTCTCTCTATATCTCAAGTTCGCGGAGAATGCCATCTCCCGAAATGAGTAATACCTGTCCATGAATGTGTCTGGATGTCTGATGGGACCTAGCTTATAAATGAACTCCAAATCCAAACTTCTTAGACTGTATCGTCAACTGAACATAATCAGTATCCAGCGCCATGCCTCCCTCAGTATTGCCTTGGACCACCTGTCCAAAATACTGCCCCTCATCAGAAGGAAAAACTATAACTCTGACAACCTCCTTGTCGTCCAGGTCACCTTGGAAGCCTGGAATGATAACTGTCTCCTGCATTAGGCTGTCGTTATCATATCCCTAGAACATTCACTTATGTTCTAAAACTGCTTCCGACTGCTTCTCCAGGATTGGATCAATATCAACTTATTGCATTTAGTGCAAGAACAACATCTGGTGTGGTACTTGACATCTCATGATTGACTCAATTGCCTAAGCAAGTGATCTGCCAATCATGCACATCCCTCTCCCCTTTAGTCTGTAAGACACCTTTAGAGAGGGTGACTCCATCACCTGCAGGTACACTACCGTGCCAGGAGTCGTCCATTCTAAATACTCTTAGAATGCTGTCTAAGTACCCTTAATTGGGAAACCACCCAAATCTAGATCTAAAACCATAGATCTAGTAACCAGTATGTCTGATATAATGTCCAAATCCCATGTGGAGAAACCACTGTGTGACGACCAAAGTATAACCGATCGTAGTATAGGAATATCACTTCCTACTCTGTGTATGTCATCCAAATACCATGACATCACACCCTACTACCTTCTCAACAGATCCATCCCCTATTCTGATGAAGTCAAACCTATGACTGTCACATCAGAAATTGATGATCTATCTCCGCTATATCTGCTTTAGTCTATAAATAGACATAAGCTACCTGTGCACCATGCTTCCGTTGCTCCCACTGACCACGAAAACCCTCTGGCAGAGTTATATAGACGTACACTTCTGAAGCCAGTTCAGAACGACGCTATACTCATCCTCCTGCCGGGTCTTGCAGCCTGGAACAACAGCAATGGCAAGTGTGGGTAAACAAGAACCTCCCTGTCACCGTCCTTGAGGCTACCGGAGTACCCCTCGGGTGCCTGAGGTTACCCACCTTATCTGCGGAGTGGCCAATGGAATGTCAAACCAGATTGAATCTTTAGCTTCCTATCAAATCTTCAGTAATCGTTTGTGGTTCTGGAATCACTTCCAGTTCTACCATACTCCCACTACTGTTTTCTGAAAAAATCCATTTTTAATAAAACTGTGGCGAGTCAAGAACAATATCACTATTGATCTTCCAGATGGTAGAAAGTCAACCCGCGTCATAGCCTGGGTCAACCCACAAACAGCCATTACAGAAACGTGCCTTGAGTTATCCAGAGTCTGGTTTTAAGCATAGGCCGGACAACTCCCCGTACCTTAACATCGTTAAAATATGAACTGTTCTATATCCAATATAGAACCAGAGGCACTGATTTAATTAAACCAGATTCAAATCATGCAGCTGTCTCCAGTGCATGTCAACTAAATGGAAGAAGGCCGATCAGCGTTACTCAACTTAGGAATGCTTCCAATTATGAGTAACCTGAAAGAGAAGCAAGTTCTCTTAATCATTACTATCATCTGAATACCATACACAAGTATCTACATCTTCGATCACTTTGAAGAATCCCGATACTTGCAATACCTGGTTCTCTACTTTATTCAAATACCTATAACTTCTCAAAATTCGGACCCTGTGTTTCCACGAAACACCTGTCTAAAACTTAGAGAAGTCATAAGTAAACCGAATATAGTACGAGGACCAACCCCTCTGTCCTGATGGACCCTGGACAACATACAATACTCTGTATAAGTCCCTTGAGTCTGATAACTCATTCACTGTGTGTCGTAGGTTGAAAACTGTACTTATGGTTAAGAAGAATTACACCGCTGTTTAATGCTCCTTACCTAACCATCCACTGATATAGGTAAATGTCATAGACATAATTTCAAAAGGTATATCTCACTCTATGAAAATAGACATATAGATATATCAATTTGAAATTGGTGCACAACAGCGGATATTCAAAACCAAATATTTGCCGACCGGCAAACAACCCAGGTGCCTTCCTCAAATATCACCGATTACAACGAATACCGATATAATGAGGATGACCACCCAATTCCTAATAACTTACTCCCACTCATCATCTGTAAAACCATACAGATGTGAGAATCGTACCTGGTAAATACATACCCTGGAGTAAGGACTAATTGGGAAATCAGTTTTCTTTTAACAGTACACAGTGGCACTGAAACATTGAAATGTTTCGATGGGGTATCCCGATATTCCTAGTAATGCCTCTTCTAGATTCACGACTGTAACCGTATAATTCTTTGCCACCTCTCCAAATCCCTTTATATGTCTTTAGTCATTACCTTCTGCACACCCCTTTAGGCCAAATGGTTTTCTTCCTTCCCAACCGTTCGGCACCAGCCTATGGTTTGGAAGAAGACTATCCAATAAGCATAATGGGTGTACTGTCCTAATCCTAGGAGCACTCGCAATGCGAGAGAAGGTGATGATAAAATACAACTGAATAAACCTTATTCCTATTTCTCCTGAACCAGAATCCATCCCCGAACTGGAACAAGTTCCTTTCGAGTTCGTATATAACCATACGATGGAGTATCCAATAAACTGTGGATCTTCGTAGTGATACGGAGTGTCCTGGAGAAATACAAAGGTGAAGTGGGAGTGGTAATGAAATACCTGGTTTGGTCGTGAATATCAGTTGCAATTTACTTTGCCCTCTTACTAATCCCTTGCTTTGTCTTAACTTAATACCTTTTGCACACCATCGTTATGCTAATTGGTTTTCTTCATTCCCCACCGTTCGGCACCTGCCTATGGTTTAGAAGAAGACAATCCAATTTGCGTAATAGGTGTACTATCTCCTAAACCAAGGAGTACTCGCAACCTGAGAGAAGGTAAAAGGAAAAGACAACTGAATAGTCCTATCCATTTTCTCCAGAACCTGAAACCATCCTCGAATAAATCCCTTCGAGTTCGTATATAACCATACGATGGTTTTGTCCAATGGAAGTGGATGTTCGTAGTAATACGGGGTGTCCTGGAGAAAAGGGTAAAAGTAGGAGTGGCAATGAGGTTTGCAACTCTGACAATCCAAAAGCCAGTGTTTAAGAAGGTTCGGTTAATTTTGGTCTCTGAGTCATAGTCTTAGGGTCGGGTCAATGGTCGCTGCCAGAGAGAGAGAAAAGAAACACTCAGCGTGCACTCTAACCTAGATCAGAATGGTTACCAATTTATCTAATCTGGAAACCTCCCACTGTCACCTCAAATTCTCCTCCAAACCTGAAAGAAGAATTAGTCGGGGTCACCCGAGGAGTAAACTAACTCATCAGTGGGAATCGGGATCCAACTATCACCGCATGATAACGTGACAGAATCCGCTCACGTCATCGCACTCCAGAAGGTATGCGCATATCTGGCAAGTTTCAGTTCTTTTGAAACTCCCGATGTGATTTCTTCCCCATGCTCTTATGACCTTGGCGTGAGGTCAAAATATCATAAGTCACATGTCAAGTTCTACCCATCATTGTCCAGGTTAATTTGAACCCACCCGTACATACCCTTGACGTAGGCCAAAATAGTAGTACGACTGTCCCAAACCAACGCATCTATCTATGCAACAGATAAATACCCGGCAGCTACCAAACACTATGCCTTGGCGTAAGGTCAAAATACATAGCTTGAATACTACCGAATATTTAACTGAAATGATGGAGGGCTACGAATGGTTTCTGGCGAAAACCTTTAACGTAATGAACTTGATATCGTTGAAGGAACTGGATAGCTTTTAAAAATATAGTGACGAAAACCTTCGCTAAAGAGGTCACTCCCGGTGAAGGGATCTCGGCTCTTTCCCCGTAGAATGAGGTGCAGGATATTCCAACTGAATACCACGATGCAAAGCAAAAGTAATCGGCTATACTGAAGTTATTGCCCTGACACAAACTTCTGTCCAAGGGGTCACTCCCGGTGAAGGGATCTCGGCCCTTG
The DNA here is from genome assembly GCA_030015575.1 of Agapanthus africanus. Taxonomy (NCBI): domain Eukaryota; kingdom Viridiplantae; phylum Streptophyta; class Magnoliopsida; order Asparagales; family Amaryllidaceae; genus Agapanthus; species Agapanthus africanus. The sequence goes on from CM057338.1 coordinate 809,974,745, forward strand.
CCTCGTCGACTGAGGAGCAGGATATTCCAACTGAATACCACGATGCAAAACAAAAGTGAACGTCCTTGCAATAACAGCTTTTTGAAAAGTGTTCCAACAACATCAGATTAGGTTTGTTTTTAACTTGCATTGATCCGAATCAACGCAGTCCCATCAATTGATCACACCACAAAGAACGAAAATATACTGATGTACGTATATGCCATCCGCATTCGCCACTGGGTCCCGTCATTACCCGTTAGGTTAGCTAACTAACGACAGAGCGGGGAATGGACTAGCGCGGATGCAAAACATATACAACATCTACTAATATATATACCAATATATTATATTTCGCTCAAGGCATGATAAAATGCAACATCACAGAAAATGTACAGCATCACAGAACAATACAGATATCTGGGATCCCCGGGTTTCACAGAGCCACTACTGAAACCCGACGTTCCCCTGGTCGTGTGGATAGCCTGTGCAATGAAATCCTAGACCCCTACGGGCGCGGCAAGTTACCCGCCAAAACCTGAAGCGAGGCAGCCCCCTTCAGCAACGTGAATGGACCACCCAGCACTTCACGGAATCCGTAACTTGGGCACCCCTCCTGGGTCAACCTGTACCCCCTATGAGTGCGGCGAATAGCCTGCCAATTCTAGAGTGAAGCCCCCTCCGTCTCAATGCCATGAGGTGCGGGCCCGTTGCCCTCTAGAACCTGGCTACACGTGCACCCCTCCGCGGGGCAATCCTAGTACAGAAAGTAAAATATACATACAACGGGTACATCGACCGCAACCTGGCCGTGCCCCAAAATAATAATACAAACAGGCAGTGACGGCAGTCCACATGTCGGACGCTCGCCCCGCAATATCAAATGTACATAATACAACAAAACTGTACTAGCATTGCATCCAGGCTATCCCCCACGACCGATCCGCAACATCACAGCAATACACAGAACATCAACGTGAAAGTCACGTTCGCAAATCCGTCTAACCGGGCTATAGCAGTTAGACAGGATTTACCGATCAAGTGACATTCACGGTCGCAGATATAATGTAAATACTGTGAAATAATGTGTTTAAAATATCCGATCGATCAAATTTTGCCAAGTGGGCCCCCAAGTACTACTGTAGCACATCAAGAAATTCTGGGCCCAAAATTAATATTCCAAAACCCCTATTTTCATCCCAGAAAGCAACTGAAGAAAATTGATACAGTAATCTCATCATAGTGCGGTGGAACCGCGGCCTAAATGGGGGTTTGGCCGCGGTTCCGCGCTCCCATTGTTGAATTACTGTGTCGAATTTCTACAGTATCCTTAGAATTTCCAGTACATCAATTTTCTACAACCTGAAAATTTTTTCGAGCCAGAAAAAATTCAACAGAAAACTGATGTGAAGAAAACGCGGATTTTGTAATTTTGGTCGATCAGAAATGTAAACACATTAGACAAAGCTAGACTAGGTTAATGGCGAGGCTCTGATACCACTGTAAGTGCACGGCGGCGCCCCGGCCTCCATCCCGAGGCCAAATGCGGAAGCGATGGTTAACTTTAGATTTTGCAAACTAGCAAACCGGCACCACCGCGCACTAAAACCCGGATCGGGCCATTAACTAGTCCTAGCTAACTACAAGACGGGTTAGAGATATACCGACTGATCCGAGTCCTCCGGTCTTCTCGTCGTCGTCCCGATCTCCTGCGGAAACTCCGGTCGTCGCCTCCTTGCCGGAAGGGAACCATATCGTCTGCATCTTTTACGGGCTCCCACCTCAATACCGAGGCAACTCGGGCACGAAGCTGGCAAGTCGACGTGCCCAAGATTTGCTGTAGAATATAGTGTGGATTACTATGTCTCTTTTTGGGGTTGTAGGAATTGCCATATAGGTGGAGGAATGATACAATCTCATGGAGATGGAACTTGTGGGATTTTTTCAAGAGCAAAAGAGCAAAAATCCCAGACTAAAATTTTGGACAGCCCCTAGCCTTTCTTGGCCGGCCATGGCTTGTGGAATGGAGAGAATGAGAGAGGTGGTGTATCAAAATGAAGGGAGCCACACAATAATACAAGTGAGAGAGAGGTCAAATGATATCATGAAAGGAAATCATTATCAACAAATGATCACAAAGAAACTCCAACACTCATACAACCATCATCATCCATCATCAACACCAAAAAGTCATGCCATCATGACACTACGAGACTAGCCATGATGACAAAAGAAAGTCAAGTGATCATGAAGAACTCAAAACCAACACTCCACCAAGCTAATCATCAACAACCATGATGAAAAGAAGAAGAAGTCAAATGAAGTCAAATGGTGGAGGAATTATCATGACACAAGAATATGCAATCACCACCCTCCACAAATGCTTATTTGCACAAATGCAAATAAGCCCTCCTCCACCAATCTTCGGCCAATGAACGATACAAAGGAAATCGGCCGAAACGGAAAGCAAGCTGGCAACTCCAGAAAACTGGTCCCGTAATAAATTACAGGAAAACCCCGATACTGTGCATACACACCCACATTTGTATTCCGACCGAAATACAAATGCAATGAGACAAAATCTACACTGTACAATACTAGGATCCGGCTTAAACCAAAGCCGGCTAGTATTATCCGTTCGATCCTGATCCGTGCAATACCACACGTATCTGATCGAACCCTGCCATATCTCCATACGGCCTCTACAGCGTTTCGCCCGAAAGCTTGAGTAACTGAATGTGGGGGACTCTAAAGACTCGTCAACACCTTGGTTGTGGATTTAACCACTAGCACGTCAGAGGTATAAGCCAATACGTAACGGGCTACCAGGTATTGACCAAAAGGGACGTCTGTGAGCGAACTCAGCCTGACACCCTACTGAGCCTGTCAGTGACAATATCCGTACAGTCCGGTCCGTTCGTCTATGAGCATCGCATGGCGGGCCTAGGGGGTTGGTAAAAGTCAGACCCCCAAAAGCGGTACAAGTCGTGTCGGAGTGTAGCCCGGAACACCCTGAGATACTACTGGAATACCTACCAGTAAATCTCCTGCCTCGGCCGAGGGCTTTGTGTAATGGCTCTCCTAGACACAGCGCGACCTCACCCCCAATACCGGGAGAGACGAACCCCTGAAGATCCGCTCACTGCCTCCATGTGGCTCGGGACTGTACCCAACTAAAACCTGTTTGCACGTCTCCTTTGAGCGTGGTAGGGTAGTAATCAAAGTACAGTGGGAACTCACACGAGACAAATGACGATCCTCAGGTCGATGAACTAACCTGTACACATGTCACCAGGGAACTGCTATCTGACGTCAGGTATAAGACCAACTAGCAGGTTCCCGGCGAGTCCTGTCCGGTGTACTCATAACCCAATGAGCACCTGTATACATCTTAGGTGATCCAACTGACACCAGTGGCTTGTGAGACCGGCCACCGCCCCTCGTCGGGGTCTCGACTGTATACACTAGTCTACTCTGGAGTATCGATGCCCTGTCTCGAAACTCCCACGACTAGGGACCTTTTAAGGATGTGCTTATAGACCACCAGCTCCCACTTATATGATCGTCCTCATACTGCTGGTGGTCAAGCAAGAATCCTAGGGGCTCTATCAACGTGTAATAGCGACCTGTTAGGTCACTTAAAGCAGTACACGATGATAAAGATAAACCAGATAGCATACTATCATCTCGAGTAAGATTGTCCTACTGGGACAGGTCTTCCCTTAATCATTGCAATCACGTGCCTGTGATCCAATAATTGACTCTGAGGGCACTATCTCCAACAATATATCTATCTGAACAAATCACATGATCACATCACAGATAACGCAGCAGAAAATATCATATGAAATATTGGATATACTAGGACGTCCGTGTTTTTAATACGAGCCAGTATAAAACACGGATTCCACGGTCGTGATGAATAGCCAATCCCACATCCCTAGACCCCTACGAGAGCGGCAAGCAACCCCACCAATTCTAGGGTTAGGAGACCCGGACTCGACTCCTCGAGATGGTCTCCCACTGGACCCCAGAACCCGGTTACTTGTGCTCCCCTCCTTGGGTCTATCCTAATGCGGAAAAGTAAATAATATACAAATGGTGACATCATCCGCAACCTGGAAGTGCCCCAATAAAAGAATATTACATACAAGTTTTTTTACATGAATGAAAATGAAAAACACCCATCTCACATAAAAACCCCCCGGCTATTCGAACACGATGATCCAATATAACATATCCAGCAACACATAATATCACATGTCATCAACGTAAGTAAACATGCGTATCCCAATCGTCGTTGACATATAGCAACGAAACCGGCGATATCACATATTACACTTACGGTCACAGAAAAGAAAGTGTAAAACTACAACAGTTGGAATCCGCAAACTCTTTAGACATCGCATGCCTAGACCAATGAATTCCTTAGACATCACATGCCTAACAATTATAAACCCTGCATTTTAGTCTCATTATCGAAAACTCTTTTCAATATCAAGTCGGGCAATTCAACAGGATTCCCGACATCCTGATCGAATGCTTGTCGCAAACTTTAGTAGGCGGCCGCACCCCCGACGCCGTCGACAAAGTGCACCAAGGCGGAACACCGCTGCCGCGAGCACCCAAAAGGATGCTTTCGGCGACGGGGTTCTCCTACAGTCACTTGGTCGGGGCTATGGAGTGAGGCTGTCTATTAAGTTTACCCGGCGAGTATCCGCGTACACTACGTGATTGCGACGGACTTTTGATCGCATCAAAATTCCGTGGCAACCGATCAAGTGAGACTAAACTGCTATGTTTATAACATTCATTCAGTTATCTCATAACTACTTGTGAATTCCAAGTATTGTATCACATTCCAGATAAATAGAAAATGTTAAACTTTCCGATCGAGCAATCGAACACCCAAGTTTTCCCGAAACAGCTCAACACATGAAATAAGTTTAAAAAACATTCACTTCGTGCCTCAGTACCAACGGTCCAGCCGTAGAAGGGTCAAGCCAACGCCTCACATGTGGCATGCCGTACTGCCCCAAACCCGAAGGTTCAAAGGGTAGTTCAAGACGGTCACATAATCGAGTTAAAGTTTGTTGTCTTCTAGAGGGACCATCGCGTTACTTGCACTACTTAGAACGTCGTTAAACTACGGAAAAATCCAACAATTGGAAATTTCCCGGCAGGGGAAAAAGTGGGTATTTATATCCGGTCGAACTTTTTAACATATTCTAAAATATCCGGAAAACACATAGACAAAGTTTGATAATCCGATCGAATCTACGAACTCCCAATACAACCCAGAATATTCAACTCTTGAATAAATATTAAAAAATCCCAGAAAATCCAGAACCAAAATATAGGAATTACTGTGCAAAAATTATTGGGCAATGTGACCATACGGCCGCGGAACCGCCGCAGAAGCCATGCTTCTGCCGCTGTTCCGCGGTGGTTTAGATGATTCAGGGGCTCGTTTTGCACCATAATTCTTATATCTTCCTGCTGAATTTTTTAAGAATTTTTAATCTGGAAAAAACCCAGTTTTTAAAAAATGTACAGAGAGCCGTTTTGAATTAGGGTTTCGGGTCGATCGGATTTCTAACTCCGTCTACGCATCGCCTAAGGCTCTAGCTAGGCTCTGATACCACTGTAGAGTTCCTGGGCACACTAATGAGGTCTCACAAGTGATTAAACATGGCTAATTCAAAATTTTCCATGTGCCTACAAACCCTAATACGGATCGTTAACTAGATGTATAGACGATGCAAAGCGAGTTAACTACTTTAACTAAGAGGAAAGTGATTACAACCTTTGTAGATCCGGTCCTCCACCTCTCTAGCTCCGTGTTGACGACCCTCCGCTGTACCCTTCGGATCTCGGACTCTCGCGGTGGTTTCATCGAAGAATTGATCGGGCTAGGTCATCGACTTCGATTCCGAAGATGATCTACGTTGAGGCAACTCAAGATCAAACTCCAACTTCACCAAGTCATGAAACTTATGAAGAAAACACCCTATACTACTTGGTAAGTAGTAGAGGATGAAGAAATAGGAAGTGGGTTCACTTTAGAATTGGATTTCTCACTCTTTTTCTCAAGTTGCCATTGATGGAGGCAAGTTTTTCTTCTTGTTGATGAAGAAGAAGAAGAAGAAAGAAAATGATAAGTCTTATTCAAAATAGAAAATAAAATGAATACTTATCATATAGCAACCATGGTTAGGTGTAGAGAATAAACTATGGTTAGGTTGAATGGTTAGGGTTAAGCATGAGACAAAAAAGGTGGACTTGTTCAAAGCTTCATGAAGCTTCAACAAGCAAACAAAGAAAGCCACCATGACTTATTTTGCAAAAAAGAATAAATAAATAAATGAATAGATTAGAAAATGAAAACCCTAACCATTACATAACCATGGTTTAATCATACACACAAACATTCATGTATCATCAAACATGATACAATCAAGTGCACAAAAATATATCACATATACAATGTGCATATCAAGTGAGAAAATCCTTTTAAAATGACCAATACTAGTTAATGTAAAGTAATATATCATATATATAATTATACATTAAATCATTAAATCAACACTTGATTCAATGATCCGGTCATGTCACATATAACCGACTAGTATCCAATGTATCGGCTTATCGAATCAATCCTTGATTCGATAACTAGGTTATATCGCATACAACCAATCGATACATTCATCGCGAGAATAGAATACGGTATCACATACACGCATTATTATCGGTCCCGCACATATCTCATATGCGCTCCTATTTCGTTTCGCTTGAGCCAGGAAACCTCTGTGTAGGACTCTAAAGACTCGTCAATACGCCGGCAGCAGGTGATGATCATATCAAACACCCACAAGCCGCAAGCGGTCTGCTAAACGTAACGGCCACCCGGGTATTGAGCGATCAAAAGATCGACGAGCAAGCCCGCTCACACTCCTGTGAATCCAACCAGTAACACTTACCGTACAGTCCGGTCATGTTCGTCTGATATGTCGCATATTTCGCCTAGGGGTGGTAAACGTCAGACCCCAATAGCTCGATAAGTCATGCCGACGTGAGGTCCATAACAATCGTGAAACTACTGATAACTCTTACCAGTATATCACTGCAACCCTGGCCAGGGATTTCCTGTTATGGCCAGTCGTGCATAGCGCAACATCAACCCCCAATACCGGGAGAGACGAATCCCCTCCTATCGCTCATTGCCTCCATGTGAATCGGGACTGTACCCAAAAACCACCTGTTTGCACTACTCAGTAGAGCCATGGTAGGATGGAAATCAAAGCACAGTGGGAGACACACAAGACTCTATGACGATCTCGGGTCAACAGACTAAGCTGTACCAGTGTCACCAGAGAACTGCCATCTGACGTGAGGTATAATACCATCTTGGAGTTCTCGGCGAGTCCGTTCAGTGTACCCAGTCTCCACTGAGCACCCGCATACCATCTCTGATGTCAAACACCAATGGATATTGGATCATCCATTGCCCATCACATGGGTCGAGAAGATATACGCTAGTCTACTCTGGAATATCGATGCCCCGTCTCGATATTCCCACGACTAGGAACATTGAAGGATGTACTCATGGACTATCCAGGCCCCACTAGTATGATCTACATCATAGTCCTGGAAGTCGAGAACATATCCTAAGGGCTTTATCAACATGTAATCAGAGAGACAGAGAGTATACATGTTAAGATAAAGAGCAACCAGATAGTGTATTATCATGTCGAGCAAGAAAGTCCTACCTATATATGTCCCAGCATCCACTACAATATACATCCAATGTACAGTAATGGCCTCTAGGGCATACATATAACTAACATTGGATAGTCTTCTTCCAAACCTTAGGCTGGTGCCGAAGGGTACGGAATGAAGAAAACCAATCAGCGTAAAGGAGGTGTACAGAAGGTAATAAGTAAAGACATAATAAAGGGATTGGAGTGAAGGAAGGCGAGTATATAGTTACTGTCGTGAATCCGGATAGTGGAAGAGGCGTTACTAGGAATACCAGTTAACCCCTTATGAAACATTTTCATGTTTCAGTCTGACTGTGCGATGTTAATTGAAAACTGTTTTCTCAATTGGAATCTAGCTCCAGGGTATGTATTTGCCAGATCAGTTTATCACATCTGTATGTTATTACGGATGGTGAGTGGGAGTAAGATATTGGGAATTGGGTGATTAGATCCTCATTATATCGGAATTCGTTGTAATTGGTGATATTTGAGGAAATCATCTGGATTTTGCCGGATGGCAAATATTTGGTTTTGAATATCCGTTGTTATGCACCAATTTCAAACTGATATATCTGTACATTTATTTTATAAAGTGAGATATAACTTTTTGATATTATGTCTGTGACATTTACCTATATCAGCTGGTGATTAGGTAAGGTGCATTCAACAGCGGTGTAATTCTTCCTAACCATACTACAGTTTTTCAACCTACGACGCAGAGGGTTTGAGTTGTTGAACTCAGGGGACTTGTACAAAGTATTGTATGTTTTCCAGTGTCGATTACGACAATGGGGTTGGTATTCGTACTATATTCTGTTTACTTGTGACTTCTCCAGTTCTGGACAAGTATTTCGTAGAAATGCAAAATCCAGATATTGAGAAGTTATAGGTATAAGAATAAAGTAGAGGACCATTTGTTGTAAGTATCAGGATTCTTCGAGAAAGTTGAAGATGTAGATACTTGTGTTTGGTATTCAGTTAATAGTAATGGTTTTGAGAACTTGCTTCTTTTTCAGGTTACTCATATGTGGATGCACTCCTAGATAAGTAATGCTGATTGTCCTCTTTCCATTTGGTTGATTTGTACTGGAGACAGCTGCATGATTTTGAATCTGGTTCCAATTAAATTAGTGCTTTTGTTTCTATATTAGAGATATATAGAATCAATTTATATCTTAACGATGTTAAGGAATAGGGAGTTGTCCGGCTGATGCATAAAACCAGAATTCGGATAAACTCAAGGCACGCTTTAGTAATGGCTGTTTGTGGGTTATCCTGAGCTTTGACAAGGGTTAACTTTCTACCATCAGGAAGATCAATATTTATATTGTTCTTGACTCGCCACAGTTTTAATAAAATGGACTTTTTCAGAAAACACAAGTGGGAGTATGGTAGAACTGGAAGTGATTCCAGAACCACAAACGATTACTGAAGATTTAATAGAACCTGAAGATTCAATTGTTTTTCGACGTTCCATTAGCCACTCCGCAGATTTGGTGGGTAACCTCAGGCACCTGAGAGGTACTTCGGTCTTCTCAGAGATGGTGACAGGGAGGTTCTTGTTTACCCAGACTTGCCATTGCTGTTGTTCTAGACTATAAGACCCGACAGGAGGTTGAGTATAGCGTCGTTCTAAACTAGTTTTAGAAGTGCACGTGTATATGACTCTGCCAGAGGGTTGTTGTAGTCAGTGGGAGCAGCGGAAGCATAGTGGGCAAGAAGCTTATGTCTATTTATAGACTAAAGCAGGTATAGCGGAAATAGATCATCTAATTTTGATGTGACAGTCATAGGTTTTGACCTCATCAGAATAGGAGATGGATCTGGTAAGAAGGTAGTAGAGAGTGATGTCCAGGTACTGGGATGACATGCACTTGATAGGAAGAGATATTCCTATACTACGATCGGTTGTACTATAGTTGTCACAAAGTTGTTTCTCTACACAGGATATGGATGTAATATCAGGGTTTCTGGTTACTAGATCTATGGTTTTAGATCTAGATTTGGGAAGTATCCCAATCTGGGTACTTTGACATTAAAAGGACGACTCCTGGCATGGTGGTGTACCTACATGTGATGGAGTCAACCTCTCTAAAGCTGTCTTACAGACTAAAGGGGAGAGGAATCTGCATGATTAGCATATCACTTGCTTAGGCAATTGAGTTAATCATGAAATGTCAAGTACCACACCAGATATTGCTTTTGCACTAGATGCAATAAGCAGATATATTAATCCAATCGTGGAGAAACATTGGGGAGCAGTTTATGAACATAAATGGATGTTCTAGGGATATGGTAACGGCAGCCTCCTTAAGGAGACGGTTATCAGTTCAAGCTTCCCAAGTGACCTGGATGACAGAGTGACTGTCAGAGTTACAGTTTTTCTCTCTTTTGAGGGACAGTATGTTGGACAGGTGGTCCAAGCGGATACTGAGGAAAGGCAAGGCGCAGGGTACTGATTAAATTCAGTGGACGATACAGTCTAAGTAGTTTGCTAGATTTGGAGTTCATTTGTGAACTGGGTCCCATCAGACATCCAGACAAATTCTAAGACAAGTATTGCTTATTTCGGGAGATAGTTTTCTCCGCGAAGTTGCGATTAAGAGAGATACAGAAAGAAACATTGGAGCGGATCCACTCACTGAGGCTATTTCTCGAACGCAATCATTTTCGCAAACGGGCTTTGCGAAACTGATTAGTAGAGAAGTTGGGTGTTCGGTATCACACGGGCTGTGAGTATACGACATCGCAATAATTGGCCTTAAGTGCAAGTGGGAGATTGTTGGCTATAGTGCCCTCAAGGCAATTATCATAGCCCCAGACTTGTGATTATGATGATTGAGTGAGGACTAATACCGATAAAACAGTCTTACTCAAGATGATAGTATGCTATCTAGTTTGTCTTTATCATCATGTTGATAGAGCCCATAGGATTCTTGCTTGACTGCCAGCATTGTGATGGCGATCATATACGTGGGAGCTGGGGGTCTATAAGCACATCCTTAAATGTCCCTAGTCGTGGGAGTATCGAGACCGGGCATCGATACTCCACTGTAGACTAGTGTATGCTGATCGAGACCCCGATAAGGGGCAGTGGCCAGGTCTCATAGGCCATTGGTGTTAGTTTGTTCACCTAAGATAGTATACAGGTGCTCATTGGGATATGAGTACACTGGACGGACTCGCCGGGAATGTGCTAGTTGGTATTATACCTATTGTCAGATAGCAGTTCCCAGGTGACATGTGTACAGGTTAGTCTGTCGACCTGAGATCGTCATTTGTCTCGTGTGAGTTCCCACTGTGCTTTGATTACTACCCTACCACGGCTCAAAGGAGTCGTGCAAACAGGTTTTAGTTGGGTACAGTCCCGAGCCATATGGAGGCAGTGATTGGATCGTCGGGGATTCGTCTCTCCCGGTATTGGGGGTTGATGTCACGTTGTGTACGGATGGCCATCACCATAAATCCGTGGCCACGGTGGACGAGAACTACCGATCCAGGATCGATAGTTTCTCAGGTGGTGATAGGTTTCATGCCGACACTAAATATCGTGTTGTTGGGGGTCTGACTTTATCCACCCCCTTGGACTCGATATGCGATACTCTTAGACGAACAGACCGGACAGTGCGTATATTGTCACTGACAGGCTCAGTAGGGGTTCAGGATGAGTTTGCTCGTCGGCCTCCCTTTCACTCAATACCTGGGTAGCCGTTACGTACAGCTAGTGCCGCTGACGTGCTTGTGGTTAAACCCACTGCCAGCGTATTGACGAGTCTTTAGAGTCCCACACAGAGGGTTTTCACGGTTCAGGCTATATGGTGTACATGAGGTATGTTGATACATACAGATGTCCGATTAAATATGTGCACTTGCTGCGCAGACTTTAATTGGACGGTTGATAATACTAGCGGCTTAGGATTAAGCCAGTTTTTTAAATCAGGTTTTGATTTAATAATTTATATATGTATTTGTATATACGTATTCTAGTATTATTGTTCACTATTCGTTTTCTCTCTCGGCTATTCGTATTTTTGTACGAATACGCGTATATGTATTTCGGTACATGTACCGGGAAGTATTCTGTATTTTATACGGAATAGCTTCTAGAAGATTTTTTGCCACCTCATTATTTGATTTTTCATTTATGAAAATTCATTTTGTTTAATGATGAGGTGGAATATGTGAGGTGGCATATGCATAGTATTATGCATAGTCTTAAGCATGGAGCAAGGTATGGTTGCTATTTGTTTATTTGATTAAAAAAGGAAAATGATTTTTGTTGATTGGAGAGAGAGAGGGGGCCGGCCACATAAGGGGGAGGAGTGATCATTTCATTTGGTTGATTAATTTTACATGCTAGCTCTCTCTCTCTCACTCTCTCAACTTCACAAAAAGCCTTAACCATTTTGCTTCATGCTAAGTTCTCATCACCTCATTCATTCTTCTTCTTGAGTTGCTCCATGGAGCACATGGTTGAGAGAAAATCATAGTGACACACTAGTACACCCCCACTCTCCATCGCTAGCAACGTTGGAGCGTCGGTTACCTCGTTCGACGTGGTTGGAGCTTGCGCCGTTTCCCTCGGGTGGATCATCGGAGACGAAGGAAGACCGGCAACCAAACATCGTCAAAGGATCGCTAGGAGCTTGGAATGAAGACCGAAGGCCACGGATCAACTCAGTATAACGATTCTAACCTCTTTTTAGTTTGCTAGTTTTGAGTTTAAGGTCGATCCGGAAATAGGGTAACGGTAGCGCCGGTTTTAGAAATTTTTGTTCCGTATTTTGGCCGCGTTTCGACGGCCGGGGCGCTGCCGGGACCCTTCAGAGTTAGTGTTATACTCTAACTCATGTAGAGAATCAACCATGGCTAACAATAATGGTTAGGTTAATAAATATCTAGAGTGAGACAAAATTAGTGGACTAAGTAAATGGGTTCTACAAGCTTCTACAAGTTTCAACCATGTGACAAATTTCCAACCAATTTTGATTTACTTTAAATAAATAAAATCCTTCATTATTATTTGCATGGTGTTGTTGGATATAGTGCCCTCAAAGTCAATTATTGGATCGCAGGAACGCGATTGCAATGATTAAGGGAGGACCTATGCCGGTAGGACAGTCTTACTCGAGATGATAGTATGCTATCTGGTTTATCTGTATCATCGTGTACATGATTTAGGTGACCTTACAGATCACTATTACATGTTGATAGAGCCCTTAGGATTCTTGCTTGACTACCAGCAGTATGATGGCGATCATATACGTGAGAGTTGGGTAGTCTATAAGCACATCCTTAAAGTGGTCCCTAGTCGTGGGAGTTTCGAGACTGGGCATCGATACTCCGTTAGTAGACTAGTGTATACAGTCGAGACCCCGACGAGCGGCGGTGGCGAATCTCACAAGCCATTGGTGTCAGTTGGATCACCTAAGATGTATACAGGTGCTCATTGGGTTATGAGTACACCGGACAGGACTCGCCGGGAACATGCTAGTTGGTATTATACCTGACGTCAGATAGCAGTTCCCTGGTGACATGTGTACAGGTTAGTTCATCGACCTGAGATCGTCATTTGTCTCATGTGAATTACCACTATGCTTTGATTACTATCCTACCACGGCTCAAAGGAGTCGTGCAAAAAGGTTTAGTTGGGTACAATCCCGAGCCACATGTAGGCAGTGAGCGGATCGGCAGGGGTTTCGTTCTCTTGGTATTGGGGGTGAGATCGCGCTGTGTCTAGGAGAGCCATTGCACGAAGTCCTTGGCTAAGGCAGGAGATTTACTGGTAGGTATTCCAGTAGTATCTCAGGGTGTTCTGAGCTACACTCCAACACGACTTGTACCGCTTTTGGGGGTCTGAATTTTACCAACCCCCTAGGCCCGACATGCGATACTCATAGACGAACGGACCGGACTGTACGGATATTGTCACTGACAGGCTCAGTAGGGTGTCAGGATGAGTTCGCTCATCGACCTCCCTTTTAGTCAATACCTGGTAGCCCATTACGTACGGCTAGTACCACTGACGTGCTAGTGGTTAAATCCATAGCCAAAGTATTGATGAGTCTTTAGAGTCCCCCACAGACAGTTTCTCAAGTTTCGGGCGAAACGTTGTAGAGGCCGTATGATATTATGGCAGGGTTCGATCATATACGTGCAGTAGTGCACGGATCATGATCGGACGGATCATACTAGTGGGCTTTGGTTTAAGCCGGATCCTAGTATTAGATTTGTTGGATTACATTAGTCTCATAGCATTTGCATTCAGTCGGAATGTGGATGCAGGTATGTATATACAGGTGAGGGGTATCCTTGTGATCCGTCACGAGTTTACTTTAGATGTTGCCATATCTTTTTATTGTTGTAAATATTTGGATTAATGTTTACATATGGAAATTGTGAGTGGAAATGATCATGAGGAGCATTTATTGTGACATGGACATGGGTAGTGACTCATGATCTCTTTATTTGTGCATATGTCACATTATTGCTTGATTTATGTGTTGAAATGATAAGAAGAGAGAGAGAGGGCAGCCATATGGCTTGGGGTTAGCTCTTGTATTATCATTCTTGCTCTCATTTTTCTCATTCCAACACAATAGAAAAGAAAAAGGCTCTTCTTCTTCTTCTTCTTCTTCTTCCTCTAGCTCACAACATCCACCATGGTATTATCTTCTACCTCCACTCTAACCATCTCATGTGTTGAGAATCCTAGTGTGTCAAGGGACAAAGTTATCACACACATTCTCTACTTCACCTTGGACACGCCGGCTAGCAAACTTCGTATTCGAGTTGCTTCGGTTCGAAGCGAGAGCCTGTAAAAGGATTCATAGATGTGGTGCCCTTTCCGACGAGGAGACCGGAGATCGAGCGAGATCGGAGATGCCGCAAGGAGCTAAAGATGGTGGCTAAAGACCGAAGGACATGGATCGATCGTTATAGCTTTTCTAACCCTCTTTAGATTGCTAGTTTAAAGTTAATGGTTTGATCCGGGTAAAAGTCTGCGTTAGCGCCAGTTTCTGTAGGGTTACTAGGCACTCTAACAAGGGTTAAGAAGGCATCAACAATGCCCGATTAAAATTTTAGCCGTGCCGAACAACCCTAAACAAGATCTTTGCTAGATAATTAGGGTTACACATGCTAGTAAATAACATTTACAACTAAGTGAATACGAAATACAACCTTTGTAGATCGGTCCTTCACTTCTAAAGCTCCTTGTCGTAGTCCCTTCGCTGCGATCATTGTTCTCCCGGGCTCTTGCATGGCTTCACGAGGCGAAAGAAGCGTCTTTGCTTGAAGTCTTCGAGGCCGAAGATGATCTACGTCGAGGGAATACCAACTCAAGCTACTACTTCACTAACTAGAGAATTAGTGAAGCAAACACCCTAAACTTAAGTTCTAGTCTAGTAGAGGATGGAGAAATAGGAAGTGGGTTCACTTTAGAATTTATGTTCTCACAATGTTTCTCGCTTTGGATCAAACCCTAGAGAGCTTTTTAGCTCAAGGAAGAAGATGAAGAAATAAAGAGAGAAAGATAATGATCAAGTGAGAAAGCTAACCATGGTGAGTGAGTATCATATACTAACTCATGTAGAGACATAACCATGGCTAATTCTAATGGTTAGGTTAACTAAATATCTTAAGTAAAACAAATTGAGTTGAATTTGTCAAAGCACTAAAAGCTTCTACAAGCTTCATGCACTTAACAAATATTAACCAATTTAGATTTACTTTAAATATAAAAACCCCTCCACTAAAATTAGAATGATGTATGTCTTATACACCCATGTCATGTGTATCAACAACCATGATACAAAAAGAAAACACATTTTAATATATATCACATATATATTAAAGTTGTGCACATGTGAGAAAAAACCTTAAGTGAACAAATGTTAGTTAATGTAAATTAGTATATCATATATACAATTATACACTAAATTATTAAATCAACACTTGACTTAATAATCCGGTTATATCTCATATAACCGACTAACATCCAATGTATCGACTTATCGAATCAACACTTGATTCGATAACCCGGCTATATCACATATAACCGACCGATACAAAAAGTCGCGAGAATAGAATACGGTATCACATACACGCATTATTCTCGGTCCCGCACATATCACATATGCGCTCCTATTTCGTTTTGCCTGAGCCAGTAAAACCTCTATGTAGGACTCTAAAGACTCGTCAATATGCCGGCAGTAGGTGATGATCACATCAAGCACCCACAAGCCGTCAGCGGTACTAGCTGGACGTAACGGCTACCCGGGTATTGAGCGATCAGAAGATCAGCAAGCAAGCCCGCTCCAACTCCTGCAAAAAGCCTGACAGTGATACTACCGTACAGTCCGGTCTCCTCGTCTGATATGTCGCATATCAAGTCTAGGGGTGGTAAACGTCAGACCCCAATAACCGATAAGTCATGCCGATATGAGGCGCATAACGGGTCGAGAAACTACGGGTAACACTTACCAGTAAATCTCTAAACCAGCCCTGGCCAGGGACTTCCCTGTTATGGCCAATCGAGCACAGCGCAACATCAACCCCCAATACCGGGAGAGACGAAACCCCTCCTATCGCTTATTGCCTCCATGTGACTCGGGACTGTACCCAAAAACCACCGTTTTGCACGCCCTCTTGGACGTGGTAAGGTAGAAATCAAAGCACAGTGGGAATCACACAAGACTCTATGGCGATCTCGGTTCTACAGACTAACCTATACCAGTGTCACCAGAGAACTGCCATCTGACGTGAGGTATAATACCATCTGGGAGTTCTCGGCGAGTCCGTCTAGTGTACCCAGTCTCCACTGAGCACCCGAATATCATCTCTGATGTCAAACACCAATGGATATGGGATCATCCATCGCCCATCTATATGGGTCGAGAAGCTATACGCTAGTCTACTCTGGTATATCGATGCCCCATCTCGATACACCCACGACTAGGGACCTTGAAGGATGTACTTATGGACTACCATGTCCCCACTAGTATGATCCACATCATAGTCCAGGTAGTCAAGTACACATCCTAAGGGCTTTACCAACATGTAGTAGAGAGACAATCAGTATACACGTTAAGGTAAAGAGTAACCAGATAGCATACTATCATATCGAGCAAGAAAGTCCTCCCTATATATGTCCAAGCATCCACTACAATATACATCTCATGTATAGTAATGGCCTCTAGGGCATACATATAACTAACAATCTCCCACTTGCACTAGGGCCATCTGTTAACAGTGGTTGTAGTTTCTCATACTCAACCATCCCATAATAGTCTCTCTCTGGGAAAAGGCCTTTGTGAGTGGATCCGCCGTGTTGTCCTCTGAGTCTACTCTCCTGACCTCGATCCCCTGGAGATCAACCATCTCCATGATCAGGGGACACTGCCTTAGATTATGTCTGGATCACTGATGGGACGGGCGTTCCTAGGTATAAGCCACAACTCCATTGTCACACAATGGAAGGAACGAAGTTCATCTCATGAACTAATATATCTATCCAGACTGCCTCTTTGGTAGCATCCTTGGTAACGATGTATCTTGCCTTTAATCATCTAGTAAGTCACGGTATCTAGCTTGGAACTCTTCCAACATACCGTCCCTCCACTGAGGGTAAAGACAATGCCTGCGACTGACATTCAGTCGTCCTTATCACCCTGGAACCTTTCCAGTGATTCTCTCCAGGATCGATTGATACCATCTCACTACAACTAGTGAGTATCCTAACATCCAATTAGATCTATCTCATAGATCCAAAACCCAGGGTTTAGGAGGTATCATTTTGATCCTATATGGAGAATCTTTGTGATAAGCGGAGATTGACCGAGCGTAGCATAGGAAACTCCTTCCCTATCAAGAGTATGTCATCCACGTACTCTACGAGGATCATCAACATACTCCCTACTACCTTTTCGTATATACAAGGTTCATCTACCATTTTAATGAAGTCAAACTCTTTGGCTACCACATCAAAACAGACGTTCCAACTCCGCGATGCCTGCTTTATCCTATAAAGCATCTTGCACACGTTTCCGCTGCTCCCACTGTCCACGAAGCTCTCTGGCTGTGTACTTATAGACGCTCTCTTCCAAATCAACATTTAGAAAAGCTGTCATGACACCCAACCACCAGATATCGTAGTCATGGTATGTAGTAGTGGCAAGTAGGATCTGGATGGACTTAAGCATAGCTTTGAAAGTCTCAACTTTTCCATGTACACCAAGTAATCTTCTCAAGATATACTTGCTCCTGATGGGAATTTAACCCTTCAGATAAAGCAACCAAAGTCCATACTTTATTGGTGTATAAGGATTCCATCTCAGATCGTTAAGCATCCAGCCATTCTTACAGAGTCCCACTCCTGATGGCCAGCTCGAAAATAGTTGGGTCATCATCTCATGATGCAATCCTCGCTCCCACTTTCATAGAGAAACCGAGGTATCTCTCAGGTGGATGAGGAACCCTAATAGATCGGCGGAGAGGCTGAGGTTCGTTGGTTACTATTGAATCCTTCGGTTCTACCAAATCATCTGCTGTAGTTTGTATAGCTGGAACTCCTTCCAGTTCTACCTCATGACCACTAATTTCTTCATAAGAAATTCCCTTTCACAAAGGTGGCATGTTGAGAAACAAAACATCTTTTGTCCCTCGGTTAGGTAGAAGATATTCCCTTGCACATGCTTGGGATATCCAACAAACTTCCACAGATCTGACTTTGCCTCGAGCTTGTCCAGATTATGCTTTTAGACATAGGCTGGACAACCCCAAATCTTAACAAACTTAAGATATGGGCTCTTCCCTTTCCATATCACATATGAAGTGGTAGGTGATTTGAGTGATTCAGCGTGCTTGCGCTTTCTAAAAGATAGATAAAAAATATTTGTAACCGCAATCAGAAACGGCGTCGCTTTGCAGCTAGCCGGTGAGTACGGGTCGGTCCACAGGGATGTTGTGAATTTCCGATTCGTTCTTACGAGTTAATTCCGAAGGGTGTTCGGATTGATTATTAAATCTAAAATCCTAAATTATTCTACCTAGGGCAATTAATTGAAAGTTATAACTAGGGCAGATAAATAAAATCTATACTAGGGCAGATAAATAAAATCTATACTAGGGCAGGAAAATAAATTTAATCTAGGGCTTGAATTGAAATTATCTAGGGCAAGAAAATAAACAAATCTACTTACTTTACAGATGCATTTCTCCAATCATCCATGCAGGGTTGTCAGATCTGAATTTCAGAATTGAAGAGAGGCACCGATGCTCTCCATAAAGAATTTTGGAATTTTTATTAAAAGGAGGCATGAAGAGTTACAATGATTAGAGTTCCTATTTATAAAGAATAGGAAACCCTAGGGTTACATCTGATTCGCATGTCTACAATTACAAAAATAGCCCTTAGGAAGACCGGTCAAAGACATAAAGAATTATGGTAAAAATTTTATTCTCTAACTGCTCCACTCCACCACGGAACCGCGGCCCAAGGCCCTGTTTGGCCGCGGTTCCGCGGTCAACTAAGAAGATTGGGCTTTGAATTTTGGGCTGCAGCTTCTGGTCATTTTGGGCTTCCTGTATCTATATATCTTTTTCCATTTGGGCTTCTAGGTTGGTTCCAGATCTTCAGTGAACAATTTGCAATGGATTTTTAACTGTTCGCTTTGAGTCGATGTCTTGAATCTTGCTTTGTGAATTGTTCTTTATGTAGGCTTGATCAAGATTCTCTGTTTGTCGGTCAAAATCCACTTTTGCATCGTCTTTTCATCATTTTCACTGCTTCTTGTCCAAGAACCTGTAACCTGTAACATGTAGCAGACATGCGTCAAAAGCACCCGTTTATTTATAAAAAGAATAAGAATGGGGAATATAATAATACAATATTATGGTATGAACAAATACCCCCAAACTTATCTTTTGCTCGTCCTCGAGCAAACTTATTTTTATTCACTAAAATCCTAACCACACTTTCGCAGGGAAACACGATTGCACTGAGCAGGTGCAACAAGCCGTTAAACCTCTAGGTGTTCCTAGTAGGAGGAGTGTTGTCTCCTGAGGGTTTTCAGCGGATTACACCCACAAAATCCTATCAACTCGGCCCATTGACTTTTGTTCTTCATTTAGGTTTTCTAACAAGGAATTCTATTATCTTTTACCCGTAAATTATCCACCCATATTCTTCATACTTCCTCATCATCTAACTTAAGATTATATATGTTATGTAGACCTACTTAGCTTTCGGCATCTCTTAAGTCTTCCTTCTATCAACTCTATTAAAGATATAAGTTCTATTTTTCATTTCTCTCTCTTATCTAAATTCCAATCACATATCCCTACGTGTGTGTATAGATCACCCCTACACTTGGAAATTCAAATCAAGCAATCATACTCTCATCCATTGTCCAAAGCACTTATTAATTAGTGAATTTTTAAATGAAATTTGCTTACACATCCTTCATGCGACCGTTAATACTTCTTGAGGTACCAACAACCGATTACAAGATGCGTTAGCACTTTAAAGCGTACTTCCTAGTTTTGCAACACCCAAGGCTTTAGCAGTGACTCCCAAACCAGTTAGTCTAAGGCACTAGGTGATGAAGCACCCTCGCTAAATATTTTTCTATTTTTGCAGCCTTAAGTAATCACAAAAACCAGTGTCCATTTTTTTTATTCTTTATTCACTTTTTTTTCTTCTTTATTTTCATTGTACTAAGGACTTTAGACAAGAGCACTTCAAGGTTTCTTCTACTATTCCAAGTTTCAAGGTGCGTGATTGTGCAAATTGTAGGGTATACATTTTTAGAATCTAGGCTTAAGCTAGGAACTATTTTTCAAACTTATACTCTAATAAGAACATCAATACTCTTCCTTCGTTTTGACTTAGCCCAAGAAGTGAACCCAAAATTTGCCTATTTCTAAATAAACTACAAGGCATATACTTTCTACCGTTAAACTTTAAGGAATGTTATTTTTAGGGTTTTTAATTTACTAAGTCTAAGATCTAGTTGTTCCTAGCCAGTTAACCTATCTGTCAAACTCAAATCAAATATGGCCAAAATTGAATACAATTATTTTTATAATTTTTGAAATTTTTCAATTTTTATGGGTTTTCAAATAAGTATGCAAATGCAAAAATATGTACAAATGAATGCGAAGGAAGAAGACGTACCGATCATACCCCCAAACTTGAACTTGACAGTGTCCTCACTGTCATGCTAAACCAAGAGGGTCAAAATACCGGCACTCCCCTGTTTATTTATTTATAATTTTTTTTTTATATTTTTAATGTTTTGAATTTTTTTTATATTTTTAATAGAAAAGAAAACAAAAAAATATATACATATATACAAAGATTCCCCCAAACTTAAGCTTGGCCTTGCACAAGCCAAAAGTTAGCACCAACCATTCAAAAATCTTATCGTGGAAATGGTATAGTTGGTGCAAGAAAATGAGAAGCACGCGAGACCGTGTGGAAAGAAGAATGGTAGAATATGGTCTCGGTGGGGGAGAAGAATGGCGAAAAGAAGAAGGAAGTGGAGTACGATCTTGAGGGTGTAAATTGAGTGAATAAATTAGCGCAATTTGTGATGACCGATGTGTTAAAAGCGATTGCGCTAACCTATCAACTCTTCGTGAAATAGGGTCAAATCCCTCAAGATTCGCAAGAAAACATGGGTACGCCGAACTTGGTATCGGAGATGAAAGCGTAACGGTCATTTGTACGGTCGGGACAATAGGAGAGACAAAAGGGAGTGAATTAGGGATAGTATCTTTCTCACCGTAGTAAACTGTTTCGAACTTAAAAGATTCCATTAATGGTTCGAAACTACTATAATCAACCGAGTCTGATGGCTCATCTGAAAATGTAAAGGATTCAAACTCGGGCGGTGAGTCATCAACATCGTCCGAAAAAGTGAAACACTCGTAAGTGTTATCATCTGTGAGAACAGTATCGGATTCAAAGGAAAATCTTTCAAGCTCACAGTCTTCAAGCGGGGTCGGAACGATGGGAAGGAGGGAGGGTGATATAACAGTCAAAGGTTCAGGAGGATGAATTGGAAAATCAGACACATCAAACAAAAATGATTCAACCTCAATATTATCCTCAAGACTCTTCTCGATACTATCCTCAATATTCAACTCATCCATGCCATTATCATCAAAATCTAGACGCATATGAGATTCGGGAGAAACATTTAATAACTCAGGATGATGATTTGAACATAAAATTTCAAGCAAATCGACAGGTTCATCATCCGAAATATTCCCGGCGTCTATGTCCTTAATCAAGTGAAAATCAATTTCTTTAGACACCTCATCAGCATGGATATGTATCGATTTAGGTTCTAGAGTGGAGGTGTAAAGATCGAAAGGATTAGGTGCGGTTTCACTCGAAAGGGGTTCCTCACAATTTGGCAAATCAAATACTACAAAATCATACAACTCATTTTTATTTTCAACAGGTGAACTATTTAGGGCAATCGATGGCAAACAGGAGTTGTGGGCCTCAATTGGGTAAGGGTAGGTTTGATTTGTAAATCCTCTCTCTGTCCAACCGCCTCCTCATACATTGGAAAATTTGGAGCTAGTTGGAAACTAGCTACCGGCTCACTCGGTTGCATAAGGGCGGCCATGGACGCTTCTACATTCTTCACCATTTTGTTTGTTGCAGCAATATAAGCCTCCAACGACTCTTCCAAACTAGACTTGGGTGGTGAGGGGGTTTCGGTAAAAGATTCAAAATTGTTTGGATATGTGAAACTCCCAAAAGGCTGTGTAGAAACAGGGTCTAGTGGCGGTGGGAAAGTCGGGTAAGACTGGTAGGAAGTGGGTGGTTGGGCAGGGGTAGAGTCAACATATGGATAGAAAGGTGAATAGTCTTGTTGATCCTTAGAACTGGATGAGTGGAGAGGGGTGAAAGATCGACTGCGAGATTGAGCAATATGCTCAGCAATGGACATCGGCCTATGAGTGACAGAAGGACTTGAAGAAGTGGTATCAACATATGTAGGTGGTAAAGGTTGACTCGGTTGACAAAAAGTGGGTTGAAAAGTCAAACTATTTCTCTTAGACGTCTCTATTTGATCTTTCAAAGATATTTTTGGCACGGAGGGATCGTCTTTAAATTGACCGAACAAATTGACATACGACGCAAAATTAGGTTCGGGATACCAAAGTTCGGCTAATGATTTATTGTGTGGGGTACTCATGTTAGAAGAAGAAAGGTGACAAGAAGGAAGGTTGGGTGGTGCAAGGATTTATTTGCGGCTAAAAAAATTTTGCAAGCTCTATAAAATATTTGTCCTTTTTATTTTCATTTTTTTCTCTTTATTTGGAAAAATTTTGTTGCAAAAAAAATTTAGAGAAAAGATATGCAACAGCAAAATATTTTATAGAAAAGATATGCAACAGCAAAATATTACTTGCAATCAATTTAGTTCAAGCGGGGCCCAAAAATCCTGCACAAGACTGTTATATGGAAGGGAATATATTTTTAAAGTGCACAGAATCTTGCAGGAATTTCCAGAAAATATATTTCAAAAATTACAGAGGAGGAACAGAGAAGCTTACAGAAAAATTTTCATAAGAAGATGCCACTAGATCACCGCCCTTCCGCGGCAATAGAGCACTAACACCGCGGTTCCGCGGCCCTCTGGACAGAACGGATCCCCAAAATTTTTTGTAAGCTCTGATTCGACTAGATGGCCGCGGTTCCGCGGCCTAAGGTGGGTTTTGGCCGCGGAATCGCGGCGAGATGGTGGATTTAGATCTGCAGAAAATTTTCACCGTTCTGTTATTTAATTTCCCTTCTGTTTCGATACCCCGTTTTCCGTTTTGCTTTCTGGAAATTTCCAGATCCGAATTTGTATATCCTGCAAAAATTCAAACAACAAAGTATCCCTTCCAAAAATAACAGATTATATATTTTTTATATTTTTTTGGATTTTTTAGATTTTTATGATTTTTTAAATTTTATGATTAACCCGAAATTGCGAAAAGGAAAGTTCTACGCCATCCCCGGCAACGGCGCCATTTGTCACGCGGGTGACCCGGGTTCGATCCCCGGCAACGGCGCCATTTGATTTGAGTGATTCAGCGTGCTTGCGCTTTCTAAAAGATAGATCAAAAATATTTGTAACCGCAATCAGAAACGGCGTCGCTTTGCAGCTAGCCGGTGAGTACGGGTCGGTCCACAGGGATGTTGTGAATTTCCGATTCGTTCTTACGAGTTAATTCCGAAGGGTGTTCGGATTGATTATTAAATCTAAAATCCTAAATTATTCTACCTAGGGCAATTAATTGAAAGTTATAACTAGGGCAGATAAATAAAATCTATACTAGGGCAGGAAAATAAATTTAATCTAGGGCTTGAATTGAAATTATCTAGGGCAAGAAAATAAACAAATCTACTTACTTTACAGATGCATTTCTCCAATCATCCATCCAGGGTTGTCAGATCTGAATTTCAGAATTGAAGAGAGGCACCGATGCTCTCCATAAAGAATTTTGGAATTTTTGTTAAAAGGAGGCATGAAGAGTTACAATGATTAGAGTTCCTATTTATAAAGAATAGGAAACCCTAGGGTTACATCTGATTCGCATGTCTACAATTACAAAAATAGCCCTTAGGAAGACCGGTCAAAGACATAAAGAATTATGGTAAAAATTTTATTCTCTAACTGCTCCACTCCACCACGGAACCGCGGCCCAAGGCCCTGTTTGGCCGCGGTTCCGCGGTCAACTAAGAAGATTGGGCTTTGAATTTTGGGTTGCAGCTTCTGGTCATTTTGGGCTTCCTGTATCTATATATCTTTTTCCATTTGGGCTTCTAGGTTGGTTCCAGATTTCAGTGAACAATTTGCAATGGATTTTTAACCGTTCGCTTTGAGTCGATGTCTTGAATCTTGCTTTGTGAATTGTTCTTTATGTAGGCTTGATCAAGATTCTCTGTTTGTCGGTCAAAATCCACTTTTGCATCGTCTTTTCATCGTTTTCACTGCTTCTTGTCCAAGAACCTGTAACCTGTAACATGTAGCAGACATGCGTCAAAAGCACCCGTTTATTTATAAAAAGAATAAGAATGGGGAATATAATAATACAATATTATGGTGTGAATAGTAGGCAACTGATTTGATTTGAACCCTATTCAATAGGTATGCAGCTTCTCAAGTGCATAACTCCCAAAAGGAAATAGGAAACTCAGTAGTACTCATCATAGAGCACACCATATCACATAGGGTGCTATTGCTCCGCCCCGATATACCATCGTGCTATGGTGTATACGAAGGAGTAATGCTGAGAGAGAATCTCATTTTCCTTTAGAATAGTCCAGGAATCTCGTGTTCAAGTATTCTCCTCCCTGATCACATCAGAGGACATAATACTTATACCCGTTTTTGGTTCTCTACTTCTAACTTATATTCTTTGATTATCTCAAAAGTTTCGGACTTGTGTTTCAATAGGAACATATGTCTGAATCTTGAGAGATCATCAGTGAATGAAATGAAGTACAAAGAACTGGTCCTGGCATATGTAGACTGGGGACCTTCATACATCAGCATGTATCAATCCCAAGAGTTCACTAACTCTTTCTCTGTTTCCAATAAACAGAGTTATGGTCATCTTATCTTCGTGACATAACCGGCAAGTTTCATAAGATGTAAATTCAAATTAATTTAAATATGCATCTAAATGTAACTTCAGCTAGCCGGGTCGCATTGATATTACCTAATCTACAATGCCTCAAAAAGAATTCGTTCAGTTCTGAACTCTTCCTCTTGTGTGTGTTTGTTATGTTAAGAACTGTAGTTTGATTTAGAACGTCAATGCTTTTAGATAACGTGCCTGAAGCGATCAACTCTTGATATAGGAAATGTTCAAAACATTATCCAACAATACA
The DNA here is from genome assembly GCA_030015575.1 of Agapanthus africanus. Classification (NCBI taxonomy): domain Eukaryota; kingdom Viridiplantae; phylum Streptophyta; class Magnoliopsida; order Asparagales; family Amaryllidaceae; genus Agapanthus; species Agapanthus africanus. The sequence continues at coordinate 810,000,392 of CM057338.1, forward strand.
AAATTATATCCTTCTTTACTAATAAAGAGACTGATATGATGTTGTATATCAGGTTTGGTATCTAATAACATTCGTTCAGAATCAATGTATTCTGATAATACAGGGTGATAACTACCAACAGACTTGGCTGCAACACTTGCACCGTTTCTATCTCATGAAACTTATCACCCGTTCTTAGTTCTCAACTTATCTGTAGCCCATGTAACAGATTACATATGTGGGATCCTGATCCGGTATCTAATACCCAGGATGTAAAGGATACTGAGAAACAGTTCTCTATAATGAACACACCCGAAGATTATGCATCAACATGCACTTTCTTCGTTTGGGCGGCACGGGAATTCTGGTAATCCCCTATTTCCTGCTCTGTCTTATAACATTCATAAGTTGGAGCGGGACCAACGTTCCCCAGCTCAGTATAACAAGCGGGTCTAGTCAATACATCTGTATTATTTTCTTGATTAAGGCGTGATATGGTCGCTACCTGGAGAGAGACAGAAGAAAACACTCAGCGTATGCTCTTGCAAGATTAGATTGGTTATTATTTTATCTAATCAGGATGGCTTCCACTGTTTTTATCAAATCTTCCTTCAAACCCTAAAAGGAAAGACTAGCCGGGATGAATTACACCCTACAATTTCGCCAATCTTTCAGCCAGGCCAGTGTCGGTACTTTGAGGGAGGTTCCCCATGCTTTCGCACGGACCTAATTAAAATAAACCTCGTTTTCCCAGAGGCGTAACCCCATTGACACCTTTCTAGACACCTACTTGATCGGCTAATTGTCCTGTGTAAAACTCTCCCAGGAGTAACAATTACTCGCAGTGGGTATTCGGATCCAACTATCTCATAGAAGGTATGCAATTTCATTGCAAATTTCAACTCTTGAAATTCCTGATATAATATTTTGCCCCAAGCATCCCATGACCTTGACGGAGGTCAACAAACCACAGGGTGCAAGTCAAGTTCAACCCGTCATTTCTTGATTGAATCAAACCCACCCGCACGACCCTTGACGGAGGTCAACAAGGTCTTACGACTACCCTAATCCAATCTGCATCATATGCATAAGCAGATAAATACTAGTTAGCTACCGCACACTACGCCTTGACGGAGGTCAACAAACGTAGCACGAATACTAAGTAGGACTTATCTGAAATGACGGAGGGCTACGACAGGTTTTTCTGAAAACCTATTGCGTAATGAACTTGATATCGTTGTAGAATCAAGCGAATTTTGAAATGGAGTGATTTTGAGGCTTTCATTAGTTTTGCTAAAGAGGTCACTCCCGGTGAAGGGATCTCGGCTCTTTCCTCATCGAATAAGGTGCAGGACATATCATATATATCACTATGCAAAGCAAAAACTCCAAAAGCAATCAAAAGACAAACCGAGTGTTGTAGCATCTGCCAGTTTTGCTAAAGAGGTCACTCCCGGTGAAGGGATCTCGGCTCTTTCCTCATCGAATAAGGTGCAGGATATATCATATATATCGCTATGCAAAGCAAAAACTGTAGCTACCCTTTTTGAAAAATTTGATTCTACAACATCTTTTAGGTTTCTTTTCTTTCATTAATCATATTAATGAAGTCCCATCATTTAAGTCACCTAAACATCACAGATAAATACGACGTACACTTATGCCATCCGCATTCGCCTCGATATCCCCTCGTGCACCGTTAGGTTAGGTAACTAACGGCAGAGCGGGGCAGGGCTAGTGCGAGTGTAAAACATAAGTAACGTCTATATAATATATCATATATACTATATGCAGTATCCATCTCAACATATCAAATGATCACATCACAGATATCGCAACAGAAGAAACATATGAAACATTGGATATACTAGGACGTCCGTATTTTATTTTGAGTCTGTATAAAACACGGATTCCACGGTCGCGATGTATAGCCAAACCCACACCCCTAAACCCTTACGAGAGCGGCAAGCAACCCTTCCAATTCTAGAGTTAGAAGACCCGGACTCGACTCCTCGAGTTGGTCTCCCACTGTACTCTAGAACCCGGTTACTTGTGCTCTCCTCCTTGGGTCTATCCTAGTGCGGAAAAGTAAATAATATACAAATGGTGACATCAACCTCATCCCGGAAGTGCCCCAATAAAAGAATATTACATACATTTAATTTTACATGAATGAAAATAAAAACCCTCATCTCACATAAAACCCCCGGCTATTCAGAACACGACGATCCAATATAATATATCCAGCAACACATAACATCACATGTCATCAACGTAAGTAAATATGCGCATCCCAATTGTCGTTGACATATAGCAACGAAACCGGCGATATCACATATTACACTTACGGTCGCAGAAAAGAAAGTGTAAAACTACAACATTTGGAATCCACAATCTCTTTAGACATCGTAAATCCGAAATATCACATACTTCGCATTTCATGCCTAACTATATGAATTCCACATATTGTATCACATTCCAGATAAATAGACAGTATTAAACTTTCCGATCGAATAATCAAATACCCAAGATTTCCTAAATAGCTCAACACTTGAGCGGAGTTCAAAAATTCGAGAATACGTACAGTACCAACGGTCCAGCCGTAGAAGGGTCAAGCCAACGCCTCACATGTGGCACGCCGTACTGCCCCAAACCCTAAGGTTTAGAGGCGGTTCAGACGGTCACATAATCGAGTTAAGGTTTGTGTTCTTCTAGAGGGTCCATCGCGTTACTTGCACGTTTTTCCGAAAGATTTAAACTCAAGAAAAATTCAACACTTGAAAGTTTTTCGTGCTGGGAAAAAATGAGTTAATGATATCCGTTCGAACATTTTAACAGTTTCTAAATATCCGGAAAACATAACGAAATTAAATATTCCGATCGAAACAACGAATACAAAATAATCCCCAGAACACTCAATACTTGAGTCAGATTAAAAATACCCAGAAAGATACACTAACAGAAATAGATATTACTGCACAAAAACAAAAGCCCATTGCTACAGTACGGCCGCGGATCCGCGGCCTAAGAGAGGTATGGCCGCGGTTCCGCGGCGGTCCGTACGGATTAGGTGCTCGTTTTCTACAGTAATGTTTATATTTACCTGCTGATTTTTTAAGGTATTTTTAATACAGAAAATATCACAGTTTTGAAAATTTTCCAGAGAGGGGGTCTACTTTGTCGTATTCGGGTTCGATCGGAGTTTGAACTTCGTAAACACGTCGCCTAATGCTCTAGCTAGGCTCTGATGCCACTGTAGGGTTACTAGGCACTCTAACAAGGGTTAAGAAGGCATCAACCATGCCTGATTAAAATTTTAGCCGTGCCGAACAACCCTAAACAAGATCTTTGCTAGATAATTAGGGTTACACATGCTAGTAAATAACATTTACAACTAAGTGAATACGAAATATAACCTTTGTAGATCGGTCCTTCACTTCTAAAGCTCCTTGTCGTAGTCCCTTCGCTGCGATCATTGTTCTCCCGGGCTCTTGCATGGCTTCACGAGGCGAAAGAAGCGTCTTTGCTTGAAGTCTTCGAGGCCGAAGATGATCTACGTCGAGGGAATACCAACTCAAGCTACTACTTCACTAACTAGAGAATTAGTGAAGCAAACACCCTAAAATTAAGTGCTAGTCTAGTAGAGGATGGAGAAATAGGAAGTGGGTTCACTTTAGAATTTATGTTCTCACAATGTTTCTCGCTTTGGATCAAACCCTAGAGAGCTTTTTAGCTCAAGGAAGAAGATGAAGAAATAAAGAGAGAAAGATAATGATCAAGTGAGAAAGCTAACCATGGTGAGTGAGTATCATATACTAACTCATGTAGAGACATAACCATGGCTAATTCTAATGGTTGGGTTAACTAAATATCTTAAGTAAAACAAATTGAGTTGAATTTTTCAAAGCACTAAAAGCTTCTACAAGCTTCATGCACTTAACAAATATTAACCAATTTAGATTTACTTTAAATATAAAAACCCCTCCACTAAAATTAGAATGATGTATGTCTTATACACCCATGTCATGTGTATCAACAACCATGATACAAAAAGAAAACACATTTTAATATATATCACATATATATTAAAGTTGTACACATGTGAGAAAAAACCTTAAGTGAACAAATGTTAGTTAATGTAAATTAGTATATCATATATACAATTATACACTAAATTATTAAATCAACACTTGACTTAATAATCCGGTTATATCTCATATAACCGACTAACATCCAATGTATCGACTTATCGAATCAACACTTGATTCGATAACCCGGCTATATCACATATAACCGACCGATACAAAAAGTCGCGAGAATAGAATACGGTATCACATACACGCATTATTCTCGGTCCCGCACATATCACATATGCGCTCCTATTTCGTTTTGCCTGAGCCAGTAAAACCTCTATGTAGGACTCTAAAGACTCGTCAATATGCCGGCAGTAGGTGATGATCACATCAAGCACCCACAAGCCGTCAGCGGTACTAGTTGGACGTAACGGCTACCCGGGTATTGAGCGATCAGAAGATCAGCAAGCAAGCCCGCTCCAACTCCTGCAAAAAGCCTGACAGTGACACTTCCGTACAGTCCGGTCTCCTCGTCTGATATGTCGCATACCAAGTCTAGGGGTGGTAAACGTCAGACCCCAATAACCGATAAGTCGTGCCGATATGAGGCGCATAACGGGTCGAGAAACTACGGGTAACACTTATCAGTAAATCTCTAAACCAGCCCTGGCCAGGGACTTCCCTGTTATGGCCAATCGAGCACAGCGCAACATCAACCCCCAATACCGGGAGAGACGAAACCCCTCCTATCGCTCATTGCCTCCATGTGACTCGGGACTGTACCCAAAAACCACCGTTTTGCATGCCCTCTTGGATGTGGTAAGGTGGAAATCAAAGCACAAGGGGAATCACACAAGACTCTATGGCGGGTCTACAGACTAACCTATACCAGTGTCATCAGAGAACTGCCATCTGACGTGAGGTATAATACCATCTGGGAGTTCTCGGCGAGTCCGTCCAGTGTACCCAGTCTCCACCGAGCACCCGAATATCATCTCTGATGTCAAACACCAATGGATATGGGATCATCCATCGCCCATCTATATGGGTCAAGAAGCTATAAGCTAGTCTACTCTGGTATATCGATGCCCCTTCTCGATACATCCACGACCAGAGACCTTGAAGGATGTACTTATGGACTACCATGTCCCCACTAGTATGATCCGCATCATAGTCCAGGTAGTCAAGTACACATCCTAAGGGCTTTACCAACATGTAGCAGAGAGACAATCAGTGTACAGGTTAAGGTAAAGAGTAACCAGATAGCATACTATCATGTCGAGCAAGAAAGTCCTCCCTATATATGTACAAGCATCCACTATAATATACATCTCATGTATAGTAATGGCCTCTAGGGTATACATATAACTAACAGTTTCAAGTTTATGAAAAGTTTTTGTTTCCGCATTTCTGACTCGGATCGACGACCGGGGCGCTACCGTAGACTTACATGGTATCAGAGCCACGCCATTAATCTTAGCTAGCTCGTTTTAGACAATGTTAATTTATCGAAAACGAAACTGAACCCAAACACTACCACTGCTGTCCCCGTCTCTGTCGATTTTAAAAGTGTTCAGAAAAATTTTCAAACATGTGCAGAAGGCTACTGGAGGGAAACCAAGCCTGCACCCCAAAAACGAGCCCCACCCACCTGGGAAAAATCGGCCACCAAGGCAATATTTCTGGCCAGGCCGGCCCATTTAGGGTGTCTAGGGTTGTATTTTTGGGTGCAGGCAGGACTCTGGGAAGTTGGTTCAGTGGTATTGTTTGTTCGGCCCAATTTGGATATGGTTTTATCAGTTTTTCTGGGCTATTCGGGGGTTATTTCGGATTCGATATTTTATAATATTGTTTAAAGTTTACAGTGCATTACATTATATCTATGACCGTGAATGTCATTTGTTCGGTAAATCTTGTCTAATCGCTATAGCCCTTTTAGATGGATTTGCGAACGTGACATTCACATTGATGTTCTGTGTTGTGCCGTGATGTTGCGGATTTGTCGTGGTGGATAGCCTGGATGCAATGGTAGTACAGTTTGGTTATATTTGTACATTTGATATTGCGGGGCGAGCGTCCGACATGTGGACTGCCGTCACTGCCTTTTTGTATATTATTCTTTTGGGGCACGACCAGGTTGAGGTCGATGTACCCGTTGTACATATTTTATTTTCTGTACTAGGATTACCCCACGGTGGGGTGCACGGATAGCCGGGTTCTAGAGGGCAACGAGCCTGCATCTTATGGCTTTGAGACGGAGGGGGTTTTACTCTAGAATTGGCGGGCTATTCGCCGCACTCGTAGGGGGTATAGGTTGACCCAAGGAAGGGTGCTCAAGTTACCGGATTCCGTGAAGTGCTGGGTGGTCCATTCACTTTGTTGAAGGGGGCTGCCTCGCTTCAGGTTTTGGCGGGTAACTTGCCACGCCCGTAGGGGTCTAGGATTTCATTGCACAGGATATCCACACGACCAGGGGAACGTCGAGTTTCAGTTGCGGCTCAAAGGAAACCCGGGGATCCCAGATTATCTGTATTGTTCTGTGATACTTATTACATTTCTGTGATGTTGCATTTATCACGCCATGAGCGATTATTATATATTGATATATATATATATATATATATATATATATACTAGTAGATGTTGTATATGTTTTACATCCGCGCTAGTCCAGTCCCCGCTCTGTCGTTAAGTAACCTAACGGGTGATGACAGGACCCAGTGGCGAATACGGATGGCATATACGTACATCATATTTTCGTATTAGTGTGATCAATTGATGGGACTGCATTGATTCGGATCAATGCAAGCTAAACAAACATGTTTGATGTTGTTGGAATAATTTTTCAGAAAGCTGTTATTGCAAGGACGTTCTCTTTTGTTTTGCACAGTGGTATTCGGTTATGAATATCATATATACTACTTGTGCACATCAAGTGAGAAAATCAATCTTAAGTGAACAAATACTAGTTAATGTAAAGTAATATATCAAATATATAATTATACATCAAATCATTAAATCAACACTTGATTTAATGATCCGGTCATATCGCATATAACCGACTAATATAAAGTGTATCAATGTATCGAATCAACACTTGATTCGGTAACCCGGCTATATCATATATAACCGTCCAATGATACAAATCACGAGAATAGAATACAGTATCACATACTGTTATTATTCTCGGTCCCGCACATATCTCATATGCGCTCCTATTTCGTTTCGCTTGAGCCAGGAAACCTCTGTGTAAGACTCTAAAGACTCGTCAATACGCCGGCAGCAGGTGATGATCATATCAAACACCCACAAGCCGCAAGCGGTCTGCTAAACGTAATGGCCACCCGGGTATTGAGCGATCAGAAGATCAACGAGCAAGCCCGCTCACACTCCTGTGAATCCAACCAGTAACACTTACCGTACAGTCCGGTCTCGTCGTCTGATATGTCGCATATCTCGCCTAGGGGTGGTAAACGTCAGACCCCAATAGCTTGATAAGTCATGTCGATATGAGGTCTATAACAGTTCAAGAAACTACTGGTAACACTTACCAGTAAATCTCAGCAACCCTGGCCAGGGATTTCCGGTTATAGCCAATCGAACACAGCGCAACATCAACTCCCTATACCGGGAGAGACGAATCCCCTCCTATCGCTCATTGCCTCCATGTGATTCGGGACTGTACCCAAAAACCACCGTTTTGCACGCCCTCTTGGACGTGGTAAGGTGGAAATCAAAGCATAGTGGGAATCACACAAGGCTCTATGACGATCTCGGGTCAACAGACTACTCTGTACCAGTGTCACCAGAGAACTGCCATCTGACATAAGATATAATACCATCTGGGAGTTCTCGGCGAGTCCGTCCAGTGTACCCAGTCTCCACTGAGCACCCATATATCATCTCTGATGTCAAACACCAATGGATATGGGATCATCCATCGCCCATCTGTATGGGTCGAGAAGGTATACGCTAGTCTACACTGGTATATCGATGCCCTGTCTCGATACACCCACGACTAGGGACCTTGAAGGATGTACTTATGGACTACCATGTCCCCACTAGTATGATCTGCATCATAGTCCAGGTAGTCAAGTACACATCCTAAGGGCTTTACCAACATGTAACAGAGAGACAATCAGTGTACACGTTAAGGTAAAGAGCAACCAGATAGCATACTATCATGTCGAGCAAGAAAGTCCACCCTATATATGTCCAAGCATCCACTACAATATACATCCTATGTATAGTAATGGCCTCTAGGGCATACATATAACTAACAATCTCCCACTTGCACTAGGGCCATCTGATAGTAGTGGTTGTAGTATCTCATACTCAACCATCCCATAAAAATCTCTCTCTGGGAAAAGGCCTTTGTGAGTGGATCCGCCGTGTTGTCCTCTGAGTCTTCTCTCCTAACCTCGATCACCCTGGAGATCAATTATCTCCATGATCAGGTGACACTGCATCAGAATATGTCTGGATCACTGATGGGACGGGCGTTCCTAGGCATAAGCCACAACTCCATTGTCACACAATAGGAGGAACTAAGTTCATCTCATGAACTAATATACACCCAGACAGCCTCTTTGGTAGCATGTTAAGCAGCGATGTATCTTGCCTTTAATCGTCTAGTATGTCACGGTATCTAGCTTGGAACTCTTCCAATATACCGTCCCTCCATAGAGGGTAAAGGCAATGCCTGTGACTGACATTCAGTCGTCCTTATCACCCTGGAACACTTCCAGTGATTCTCCCCAGGATCGATTGATACCATCTCACTACATCTAGTGAGAATCCTAACATCCATTTAGATCTATCTCATAGATCAAAACTCAGGATTTAGGAGGTATCACTTTGATCCTATATGGAGAATCATTGTGATAAGCGGAGATTGACCGAGCGTAGCATAGGAAACTCCTTTCTTATCAAGAGTATGTCATCCACGTACTCTACGAGGATCACCACCATACTCCCTACTACCTTTTTGTATATACAAGGTTCATCTACCATTTTGATGAAGTCAAACTCTTTGACTACCACATCAAAACAGACGTTCCAACTCCGCGATGCCTGCTTTATCCTATAAAGCAACTTGTGCACGTTTCCGCTGCTCCCACTGTCTACGAAGCCCTCTGGCTGTGTACTCTTAGACGCTCTCTTCCAAAACATCATTTAGAAAAGCAGTCATGACACCCATCCACCAGATATCGTAGTCATGGTATGTAGCCGTGGCAAGTGTAAGGTTAGTCTAGCACCCTATGAAGAGTTTTGAAGCATCACATGTCTCAAAGTTTGTATTTTTAAGGTGCTAAGCTAACATGCAAAGGATAGATCCTAGAAAATTAGGGTTAACAAAACTTTAAGCTAGTAAAGACTAGGGTTTGAAGGCTACAACCTTTGTAGCTCCCCTTTGCAAGACTCCTTGGTGTCTTGGGTGTTGAATCGAGGTCCTCTTGAACTCCCCTTGTGTCCACGACGATCCACCGAGGAGATCTCCGTCCAAGCTCGCTACTTTGTAAAATCAAAGGAAACACTCTAATCAAGTTGGCTAGACTTGAGTAGAATGGTGTTGTGGCTTTGGATCTCACTTCAAAAACCTTTCTTTGATTGTATTTAACTCACTAGAAAAACCTAGAGAGGAAAAGATGAAGGAAGATGAAGATGGTGGCCTTTCTTTGCAAGAGGTAAAAAGATAACCTTGAGTTAAGCAAGAGAAAGAAATATATATCACTATATATATTTAATTCCTTCTTGACTTCAACCATGATTAAATGATAGATAGTTAATTTAACTTGGGTTTAGAATGATAAAGAGAAGGATAACCATAGGTTAGTGGTAGTTGAGCTAGGTTAGGTTAGAAGAAGAGTGTGGAAACTAACATGATTATCCTTTTCTTTTTCATTTAACTTTAAAACCAAAATTAAATAATTATCCATTATTTAATCCATGGTGTAAGTCTTGCATTGCCACCATTTCCATATGCTAACAACCATGATGGATGGGTGTATGTATGTATGCATGTATGCACATTCACATGTGCATGAAACTAGCATGAAAGAAAGAAAGAAAAGCACACATGCATGCACACATCCATCATCCAAGAAAAGGTTTTAAGTGAGAAAACTAATGGTTAAATGATAAATCAACACTTGATTTATCAATCCGGTCATATCTCATATGACCCCACCAAAAGTAGTTCACCCGATCAATGTTCGGTATCATATACGCACATTTCAATCGGGTGCATGCGCATATCGCATACGCGCACCACAACGTTTCGCCTGGACTGGGTAACTCCTTTGTGGGACTCTAAGACTCGTCAATACGCCGGCAGAGGGTGATGATCATATCAGGTACCCTCAAGCCGCAAGCGGTCAGCTAAACGTAACGGCCACCCGGGTATTGAGCGATCAGAAGACAACAAGCGAACCTGCTACAACTCCCGTCGAGCCATCCGGCAACACTACCGTACAGTCCGGTCTCTTCGTCAGATATGCTGCATATCGAGCCTAGGGATGGTCACGTCGACCCCAATAACTCAATAAGTCGTGCCGGTGAATGGTCTATAACAGATTGAGAAACTACTGATAACACTTATCAGCAAATCTCAGCAGCCCTGGCCAGGGACTTGCTGTTATAACCAGTCGGGCACAGCACAGCATCAACTCCCAATACCGGGAGAGACGAAACCCCTCCTATCGCTCATCGTCTTCGTGTGTCTCAGGACTGTACCCAACGGCCACCTGTTTGCACGACTCAGTAGAGCCGTGGTAGGGTGGCAATCAAAGTACAGTGGGAGAACACACAAGACTCCATGACGATCTCGGGTCTACAGACTAACCTGTACCAGTGTCACCTGAGAACTGCTATCCGACGATAGATATAATTCCATATATGAGTTCTCGGTGAGTCCGTCCAGTGTACCCAGTCACCACTGAGCACCCGTATATGATCTTGATGTCAAACATCGATGAATGTGGGAACATCCATCGCCCATCGTATGGGTCTAGTATCATATACGCTAGTCTACTCTGGTATATCGATGCCCCGTCTCGATATACCTACGACTAGGGACTTTCCAGGATATGCTTATAGACTACAGATGTCCCACTAGTATGATCTCCATCATAATCAGAGTAGTCAAGCCGATATCCTCAGGGCTTTATCAGCATGTATGAATGAATAGAAGCATGATCAAATAAACATGTCAGATAAAGAAGAACCAGATAGCATACTATCATGTCGAGCAAGAATGCAAACTGAATATATATACATGTATAGATACATCCACTATCACATAATGGCCTCTAGGGCATACATATATCCAACAGCAAGTAGGATCCGGATGGACTTAAGCATAGCCACTGGAAAATGTTTCATCATTATCCATGCCTGGTCGATGACGAAAACCTTTAACAAGTCTAGCTTTGAAAGTCTCAACTTTTCCATCTACACCAAGTAATCTTCTCAAGATATACTTGCTCCTGATGGGGATTTAACCCTTCAGATATAGCAACCAAAGTCCATACTTTTTTGGTGTACATGGATTCCATCTCGGATCGCTAAGCATCCAGCCATTCTTACAGAGTCCTACTCTCGATGGCCTGCTCGAAACTAGTTGGGTCATCATCTCATGATGCAATCCTCGCTCCCACTGTCATAGAGAAACAGAAGTATCTCTCAGGTGGGTGAGAAACCCTACTAGATCGGCGGAGAGGTTGAGGTTCATTGGTAACTATTGAATCCTTTGGTTTTATCAAATCATCTGCTGTAGTTTGTATAGCTGGAACCTTTCCAGTTCTACATTACAGACCATGTCTTGAGCTTGTCCGGATTTTGCTTTTAGACATAGGCCGGTCAACCCCAAATCTTAACTAGCTTAAGACATGGGCTCTTCCCATACCATATCTTATATGGAGTGGTAGGCTGTGATCTGATTCGAACCTAATTCAATAGGTATGCAGCTTCTCAAGTGCATAACCCCCAAAAGGAAACAGGTAACTCCGTAGTACTCATCATAGAGCGCACCATATCGAATAGGGTGCAATTGCTCCGCCCCGATATACCATCATGCTATGGTGTATACGGAGGAGTAATGCTGAAAGAGAATCTCATTCTCCTTTAGAAAAGTCCAAGAATTCCGTGCTCAAGTATTCTCCTCCTTGATCACATCAAAGGACATAATACTTATACCCGTTTTGGTTCTCTACTTCTAACTTATATTCTGTGAATATCTCAAAAGGTTCGGACTTGTGTTTCAACAGGAACATATATCTGAATCTTGAAAGATTATCAGAGAATGTAATGAAATACAAAGAACCGGTCTTGGCATGCGTAGATAGGGGACCTTTATACATCAACATGTATCATCCCAAGAGTTCACTAACTCTTTCTCTGTTTCCAGTAAACGGAGCTGTGGTCATCTTATCATTGTGACATGACTGGCAAGTTTCACAAGATGTAAATTCAAACTGATTTAAATATGCATATATATGTAACTTCAGCTAGTCGGGTCGCATTGATATGACCTAGTGTACAATACCTCAAGAAGAATTCGTTCATTTCTGAACTCTCCCTCTTGTGTGTGTTCTGTATACTAAGAACTGTAGTTTGATTTAGAACGTTAATGCTTTTAGATAACGTGCCTGAACCGATCAACTTTTGATATAGGAAATGTTCAAAACATTATCCAACAATACAAAATTTTATCATTTCTTTACTAATAAAGAGACTGATATGATTTTGTATATCAGGTTCGGTATCTAATAACATTCGTTCAAAATCAATGTATTTGGAATACAGGGTGACAGTGACCAACAGACTTGGCTGCAACACTTGCACCGTTTTCTGTCTCATGAAACTTATCACCCGTTCTCAGTTCTCTACCTTTCTGTAGCCCATGTAACAGATTACATATGCGGGATCCTGATCCGGTATCACATACTCAGGACGTAAAGGATACTGAGAAACAGTTCTATGTAACGAACACACCCGAAGAAGATGCATCAACATGCACTTTCCTCGTTTGTGCGGCATGGGAAATCTGGTATTCCCCAATTTTCTGCTCTGTTTTATAACAATTATAAGTTGGAGCGGGACCAACGTTCCCCAGCTCAGTATAACAAGCGGGTTCGGTCAATACATCCGTATTATTATCTTGATTAAGGCGTGATATGGTCGCTACTTGGAGAGAGAGAGAGAAGAAAACACTCTGCGTGCGCTCTGTCAAGATTAGATTGGTTATTATTTTATCTAATCAGGATGGCTCCCACTGTTTTTATCAAATCTTCCTTCAAACCCTAAAAGGAAAGACTAGCCGGGATTAATTACACACTACAAGTTCGCCAATCTTTCGGCCAGGCCAGTGTCGGTACTTTGAGGGAGGTCCCCCGTGCTTTCGCACGAACCTAATTACAGTAAACCTCATTTTCCCAGAGGCGTAACCCCGTTGACACCTTTCTAGACACCTAGTAGATCGGCTAATTGTAAAGTGTAAAACTCTCCCAGGAGTAACAATTACTCGCAGCGGGTATCGGGATCCAACTATCTCATAGAAGGTATGCAATCTCATTGCAAATTTCAACACTTGAAATTCCCGATAATTTTTCCCCTAACCTCCTATGACCTTGACAAAGGCCAACAAATCATAGGATGCTAGTCAAGTTCAACTTGTCATTTCTTGATTGAATTAAACCCACTCGCACGACCCTTGACAAAGGCCAACAAGGTCGTACGACTACCCTAACCCAATCTGCATCATATGCATAAGCAGATAAGCACTAGTTAGCTACCGCACACTACGCCTTGACAAAGGCCAACAAACGCAGCACGAATACTAGCTACTACTTATCTGAAATGACGGAGGGCTACGACAGATTTTTTTGAAAACCTATTGCGTAATGAACTTGATATCGTTGTAGAATCAAATGATTTTGAAATGGAGTGTTTTTGAGGCTTTTCTAGTTTTGCTAAAGGGGTCACTCCTGGTGAAGGGATCGTTGGCCCTTTCCTCGTCGAATGAGGTGCGGGATATATCATATATATCACCGTGCAAAGCAGAAACTATAGAAGCAATCAAAAGACAAACCGAGAGTTGTAGCATCTGCCAGTTATTGCTAAAGGGGTCACTCCCGGTGAAGGGATCGTCGGCCCTTTCCTCATCGAATAAGGTGCAGGATATATCATATATACCGTTGTGCAAAGCAAGAACTGTAGCTACCTGTTTTAATTTTGAAATTCGATTCCATAACATCTTAGGTTTCTTTTTCTTTCATTAATCATATTAATGAAGTCCCATCATTAAAGTACCTAAACATCACAGATAAATATGACGTACACTTATGCCATCCGCATTCGCCTCGATGTCCCCTCGTGCACCGTTAGGTTAGGTAACTAACGGCAGAACGGGGCAGGGCTAGCGCGGGTGTAAAACATAAGTAACGTCTATATCATATATCATATATACTATATATAGTATCTATCACAACATATCAAATGATCACATCACAGATATCGCAGCAGAAGAATCATATGAAACATTGGATATACTAGGACGTCCGTGTTTTCAATACGAGCCAGTATAAAACACGGATTCCACGGTCGCGATGAATAGCCAAACCCACACCCCTAGACCCCTACGAGAGCGGCAAGCAACCCTACCAATTCTAGAGTTAGGAGACCCGGACTCGACTCCTCGAGTTGGTCTCCCACTGGACTCCAGAACCCGGTTACTTGTGCCCTCCTCCTTGGGTCTATCCTAGTGCGGAAAAGTAAATAATATACAAAAGGTGGCATCTTTCGCAACCTGGAAGTGCCCCAATAAAAGAATATTACATACAAGTTTTTACATGAATGAAAATGAAAAACCCTCATCTCACATAAAACCCCCGGCTATTCAAACACGACGATCCAATATAACATATCCAGCAACACATAACATCACATGTCATCAACGTAAGTAAATATGCGCATCCCAATTGTCGTTGACATATAGCAACGAAACCGGCGATATCACATATTACACTTACGGTCGCAGAAAAGAAAGTGTAAAACTACAACAGTTGGAATCCGCAAACTCTTTAGACATCGCATGCCTAATCAAATGAATTCCTTAGACATCACATGCCTAACAATTATAAACCCCGCATTTTATTCTCATTATCGAAAACTCTTTTCAATATCTAGTCGGGAAATTCAACAAGATTCCCGGCATCCTGACCGAATGCTCGTCGCAAACTTTAGTAGACGGCCGCACCCCCGATACCGTCGACGAAGTGCACTAAGGCGGAACACCGCTGCCATGAGCACCCGAACGGATGCTTTCGGCGATGGAGTTCTCCTACAGTCACTTGGTCGGGGCTATGGGGCGTAGCTGTCTATTAAGTTTACCGGCGAGTATCCGCGTACGCTACGCGATTGCGACGGACTTTTGATCGCATCAAAATTCCGTGGCAACCGATCAAGTGAGACTAAACTGCTATGTTTATAACATTCATTCAGTTATCTCATAACCATTTGTGGATTCCAAATATTGTATCACATTCCAGATAAACAGAAAATGTTAAACTTTCCGATCGAACAGTCAAACACCCAAGTTTTCCCGAAACAGCTCAACACATGAAATAAGTTTAAAAATATTCACTTCATACCTCAGTACCAACGGTCCAGCCGTAGAAGGGTCAAGCCAACGCCTCACATGTGGCACGCCGTACTGCCCCAAACCCTAAGGTTCAAAGGGCAGTTCAAGACGGTCACATAATCGAGTTAAGGTTTGTTGTCTTCTAGAGGGACCATCGCGTTACTTGCATTACTTAGAACGTCATTAAACTACGGAAAAATCCAACACTTGGAAATTTTCCGGCAGGGGAAAAATTGGGTATTTATATCCGGTCGAACTTTTTAACATTTTCTAAAATTATCCGGAAAAACCCATAGACGAAGTTAAACATCCCGATCGAAACACCGAGTCCCCAATACAACCTAGAAAACTCAACTCTTGAGTATAATTTAAAAATTCCCAGAAAATACAGCACTAATAGATAGGAGTTACTGTGCAAAAATTAATGAAAGAAACGAGCGTACGGCCGCGGAACCGCCACATGAGCCAAGCTCTTGCCGCGGTTCCATGGCTATTTGATCAATTTACTGGCTCGTTTTGCACAGTAACTCCTAGAAAACCCTGCTGATTTTTCTGCATATTTTTAATTTGGATAAAACCCAGTTTTGAAAAAATGTACAGAGAAGGGTTTTAAACTAGGGTTTCGGGTTCGATCGGACTTCTAACATCGTTTAAACTTCGCCTAAGGCTCTAGCTAGGCTCTGATACTACTGTAGGGTTCTTAGGCACGCCAATAAGGTCTCACAAGGCATCAACCATGCCAAATTCAAAATTTTCCGGTGCCGAGAAACCCTAATGCGATCGTTAACTAGAAATTAGGCGAAACTACAAGCTAGTTAACAACTTAACTACTAAGTGAATGGAAATACAACCTTTGTAGATCCGGTCCTCCACTTCCTTGGCTCCGTTATGACGTCCCTCCACTGCAACCATCGGAATCCTGGACTCTCGCGGTGGTTTCATCGGAGAAAAGATCGGGCTAGGTCGTTGACTTCGATGCCGAAGATGATCTACGTCGAGGCGACTCTAACTCGAGCTCCATCTTCACCAAGTCATGAAACATGTGAAGAAAACACCCTATACTACATGGCAAGTGGTAAAGGATGAATAAATAGAAAGTGGGTTCACTTTAGAATTGGATTTCTCACTCATTTGATCATGGCACCATTGGAGGTATCATGGTTTCTTCTTCTTGAAGAAGATGATGAAGAAGAAGAAGAATATGATAAGCATAATAAAATCAATTGATTAATTATAATAAATCAAGTGATCTTATCATATAGCAACCATGGGTTAGTTTAACAAGTGTAGAGAATTAACTAGGGTTTAAGTAAATGGTTAGGGTTAAGGAAAGAAACAAAATGGTTAAGCTTTCAAAGCTTCATGAAGCTTCAACAAAAAGAACAAAAGAAGCAACCATTTTTTTTCTTGACCTTAAAAATAAATGCATAAAGAAAATAAATAAAACATTTAAAACCCTAACCATTAACCTAAATCATAGTTTAAAAGCAAACACACCCAAGTTTGTATGTATCATCAAACATGATATAATCAAGTGCACAAAAATATATCACATATACTACTTGTGCACATCAAGTGAGAAAATCAATCTTAAGTGAACATATACTAGTTAATGTAAAGTAATATATCAAATATATAATTATACATCAAATCATTAAATTAACACTTGATTTAATGATCCGGTCATATCGCATATAACCGACTAATATAAAGTGTATCAATGTATCGAATCAACACTTGATTCGGTAACCCGGCTATATCATATATAACCGTCCAATGATACAAATCGCGAGAATAGAATACAGTATCACATACTGTTATTATTCTCGGTCCCGCACATATCTCATATGCGCTCCTATTTCGTTTCGCTTGAGCCAGGAAACCTCTGTGTAGGACTCTAAAGACTCGTCAATACGCCGGCAGCAGGTGATGATCATATCAAACACCCACAAGCCGCAAGCGGTCTGCTAAACGTAACGGCCACCCGGGTATTGAGCGATCAGAAGATCAACGAGCAAGCCTGCTCACACTCTTGTGAATCCAACAAGTAACACTTACCGTACAGTCCGGTCTCGTTGTCTGATATGTCGCATATCTCGCCTAGTGGTGGTAAACGTCAGACCCCAATACCTAGATAAGTCGTGTCGATATGAGGTCTATAACAGTTCGAGAAACTACTGGTAACACTTTCCAGTAAATCTCAGCAACCCTGGCCAGGGATTTCCGGTTATAGCCAATCGAACACAACGCAACATCAACTCCCTATACCGGGAGAGACGAATCCCCTCCTATCGCTCATTGCCTCCATATGATTCGGGACTGTACCCAAAAACCACCGTTTTGCATGCCCTCTTGGACATGGTAAGGTGGAAATCAAAGCACAGTGGGAATCACAGAAGACTCTATGACGATCTCGGGTCAACAGACTACTCTGTACCAGTGTCACCAGAGAACTGCCATCTGACGTAAGGTATAATACCATCTGGGAGTTCTCGGGGAGTCCGTCCAGTGTACCCAGTCTCCACTGAGCACCCGTATATCATCTATGATGTCAAACACTAATGGATATGGGATCATCCATCGCCCATCTGTATAGGTCGAGAAGGTATACGCTAGTCTACACTGGTATATCGATGCCCTGTCTCGATACACCCACGACTAGGGACCTTGAAGGATGTACTTATGGACTACCATGTCCCCACTAGTATGATCCGCATCATAGTCCAGGTAGTCAAGTACACATCCTAAGGGCTTTACCAACATGTAACAGAGAGACAATCAGTGTACACGTTAAGGTAAAGAGCAACCAGATAGTATACTATCATGTCGAGCAAGAAAGTCCTCCCTATATATGTCCAAGCATCCACTACAATATACATCCTATGTATAGTAATGGCCTCTAGGGCATACATATAACTAACACACCCACCCACCCATGTTTGCATGTATCATCAATCATGATGCAAACTAGTGCGCAAACATATATCACATATACAACTTGTGCACAATAAGTGAGAAAATCAATCTTAAGTGAACCAATACTAGTTAATGTAAAGTAATATATCAAATATATAATTATACATTAAATTATTAAATCAACACTTGATTTAACGATCCGGTCATATCGCATATAACCGACTAATATCTAGTGTATCAATATTTCGAATCAACACTTGATTCGGTAACCCGGCTATATCACATATAACCGAGCGATGATACAAATCGCGAGAATAGAATACAGTATCTCATACTGGTATTATTCTCGGTCCCGCACATATCTCATATGCGCTCCTATTTCGTTTCGCTTGAGCCAGGAAACCTCTGTGTAGGACTCTGAAGACTCGTCAATACGCCGGCAGTAGGTGGTGATCATATCAATCACCCACAAGCCGCAAGCGGTCTGCTAAATGTAACGGCCACCCGGGTATTGAGCGATCAGAAGATCAACGAGCAAGCCTGCTCACACTCCTGCGAATCCAATCAGTAACACTTACCGCACAGTCCGGTCTGTTCGTCTGATATGCCGCATATCTCGCCTAGGGGTGGTAAACGTCATACCCCAGTAGCTTGATAAGTCATGCCGATGTAAGGTCCATAACAAGCATGAAACTACTGATAACACTTACCAGTAAATCAGTGCAACCGTGGCCAGGGATTTCCATTTATGGCCAGTCGAGCATAGCGCAACATCGACCCCCAATACCGGGAGAGACGAATTCCCTCCTATCGCTCATTGCCTCCATGTGAATCGGGACTGTACCCAAAAACCACCTGTTTTCCTGACTCAGTAGAGCCGTGGTAGGGTGGAAATCAAAGCACAGTGGGAGACACACAAGACTTTATGACGATCTCGGGTCAACAGACTAAGCTGTACCAGTGTCACCAGAGAACTGCCATCTGACGTGAGGTATAATACCATCTGGGAGTTCTCGGCGAGTCCGTTCAGTGTACCCAGTCACCACTGAGCACCCGCATACCATCTCTGATGTCAAACACCAATGGATATGGGATCATCCATCGCCCATCACATGGGTCAAGAAGATATACGCTAGTCTACTCTGGAATATCGATGCCCCGTCTCGATATTCCCACGACTAGGAACATTGAAGGATGTACTCATGGACTACCCAGGCCCCACTAGTATGATCTGCATCATAGTCCTGCAAGTCGAGTACACATCTTAAGGTCTTTATCAACATGTAACAGAGTTACAGTAGGTATACATGTTAAGAAAAAGAGCAACCAGATAGCGTACTATCATGTCGAGCAAGAAAGTCCTTCCTATATATATCCCAGCATCCACTACAATATACATCTCATATACAGTAATGGCCTCTAGGGCATACATATAACTAACACGTTTATTATATATCATATATATAACAATAAAGCATTCGTCTCAAGCATATAAAGTGATCACATCATAGAATATCAGCAACAGAAGATAACATATGAAATATTGGATATACTAGGAATTCCATGTTTCAAATATTAGTAATATGTATGCCCTAGAGGCCATTACTATACATACGATGTATATTGTAGTGTATGCTTGGACATATATAGGGAGGACTTTCTTGCTCGACATGATAGTATGCTATCTGGTTGCTCTTTATCTTAACAAATACACAGATTGTCTCTATAATACATATTGATAAAGCCCTTAGGATGAGTACTTGACTACCGGGACTATGATGCAGATCATACTAGTAGGGACAGAGTAGTCGACAAGTACATCCTTCAAATGTTCCTAGTCGTGGGAGTATCGAGACAGGGCATCGATACTCCAGTGTAGACTAGTGTATACGCTTCTCGACCCATATGATAGGCGATGGATGATCCCATATCCATTGGTGTTTGACATCAGAGAAGGTATGCGGGTGCTCAGTGGAGACTGGGTACACTGGACGGACTCTCCGAGAACTCCTAGATGGTATTATACCTATCGTCGGATAGCAGTTCTCTAGTGACACTAGTGCAGGTTAGTCTGTAGACCCGAGATCGTCATAGAGTCTTGTGTGATTCTCACTGTGCTTTGATTTCCACCTTACCGCATTCAAGAGAACGTGCAAAACGGTGGCTTTTGGGTACAGTCCCGAGTCATATGGAGGCAATGAGCGATAGGAGGGGTTTCGTCTCTCCCGGTATAGGGAGTTGATGTTGCGCTATGCTCGATTGGCCATAATAGGAAATCCCTGGCAAGGGTTGCTGAGATCTACTGGTAAGTGTTATCAGTAGTTTCTCGAACAGTTATGGACCTTGCATCGGTATGACTTATCAGGCTATTGGGGTCTGACGTTCTACCACCCCCAGGCTGTGATATGCGACATATCAGACGAAGAGACCAAACTGTACGGTAGTGTTACCGATTGGATTCGCAGGAGTATGAACATGCTTGCTTGTTGATCTTCTGATCGCTCAATACCTGGGTGACCATTAAGTTTAGCAGACCACTTGCGGCTTGTGGGTGTTTGATACGATCATCACCTATTGCCGGCGTATTGATGAGTCTTTAGAGTCCTACACAGAGGTTTCCTGGCTCAAGCGAAACGGAGTAGGAGCATATATGTGATATGTGCGGGACCGAAGTTGATACGATATGAGATACCGTATTCTATTCTCGCGATATATGATATCGGTCGGTTATATATGATATACCCGGGTTATCGGATCAAGTGTGGATTCGATAAGTTGATTCATATAGTATTAGCCGGTTGTATATGATATAGCCGGATTATTAAATCAAGAGTTGATTTGATAATTTAAGAATAATTATATATTTGATATATTATATTACATTAACTAATATTAAGCTCACTTATGATTTCTTTTCTCACTAGATGTGCACATTGTATATATGCGATATGTACATTTGTGTACATGTATTGTGTCACGTTTGATGATACATACAAGATGGATGTATGAGATGAATAACATGCTAGGGTTAAGTTAGGGTTTCTATTTATGTTAAACTAATTCAAAAGAGATTGAGTTTGTCATGGTAAAGCTTGGACAAAAGCTTTTGGATAAGCTTTGACAAAGTCAACTCTTTTGTCTAGTTAAAGATATTTATCAAACCCAACCCTTAACCATAGTGTGCGGTTGATTCTCTACATGAGTTAAGCATGATGGCTTTAACTCACCCATGGTTGCAATGATTCATTTGGATGAATAATTGATGAGATATTTTCTTCATCTTCTTCTTTTTCATCAAAAAAGCTTCTAGCTTCAATGGAGTTTTGAGAAAAAGTGTGAGAAAATGAAATCTAAAGTGAGCCCATTTCCTACTTCATCATCCTCTACTACTTGCCATTTAGTAGAGTGTGTTTGCTTCACTATTTATATGCTTAGTGAAGAAATATCTTGGGTTAGTGTCTCCTCGACGTAGATCATCTTCGGCCTCGAAGACATTGAAGAAAGCACATTCGTTTCTTCAAGGGATCCTCTCTAGAGTCCGGAGTTTGCAATCGCAGCGAAGGGGACTATTACATGGAGCTATTTGAAGTGAAGGACCGG
Source organism: Agapanthus africanus (assembly GCA_030015575.1). NCBI lineage: Eukaryota > Viridiplantae > Streptophyta > Magnoliopsida > Asparagales > Amaryllidaceae > Agapanthus > Agapanthus africanus. Next base: position 810,022,601 of record CM057338.1, read on the forward strand.
TCTACAAAGGTTGTATTCCTTGCTCACTAAAACTTGCAAAGTGTTTGCATATGTTTTCCGTATTATTTCTAGTTTACGATTCATGGTTAGGGTTAGCTAGAATGGCAAATTTTTGAATTTGGCATGGACGATGCCTCCCGAAACCTTGCTGCCGTGCTAGGCAACCCTACAGTGGTATCGGAGCCATGCTAGAAATTTATACGGAATTTGTTAAGATTACGAAACCGAAACAACTCCGAAACAACTCCGAAACTTGAAACGCAAAATCCAAGTTTCTGTCGATTTTAAATAGTGTTCAAAAAATTATAAACATGTGCCGAATGTTTTATGTGATGCCTCATGAACACGCAAGAAAACCCAACCCCAGTACTCGGCCTTTGGCTGGCGACCAACATTAAAATTCCGGCGACGCCGGATTTCCTATGGAGAATGGGGTTGAGTTTTTTGGTGTGTTCCAGTGACTTGGGTTTGGTGTTTCAGGTGTTGTTTATTTTTGTTAATTTTGCATGTGTTGTAATCTTACACTATAAGCAAGTTGGAGTGTTTCGTATTCGTAGTTTTAACATTGTTTCGGGTCATTCACGTATTGTCTGGGCGAAGTTAAAAAGTTTGATCGAATGTCAAAAACCCATTTTCCCAAGTTTAACGTATTCGAAAAAACATGCAAGTGATTCTGTGGACCCTCTAGAAGAACGTAAACCTTAACTCGATTATGTGGCCATCAGAACCGCCACTTGAACCCTAGGGTTTGTGGTAGTTTAGCGTTGTCACATGTGAGGTGTTGGTTTGACCCTTCTACGGTTGGTTTATAGGTACCGTGGCATCTTCTGGGTATTATTAAAACTGTGCTCAAGTGTTGAGCTGTCGGGAAATTGTAGGACTTTGAAGAATCGATCGAAGAGTTTAACTTCGTCCGGATATTCTGTGATGGGATACAATTTTTGGAATCCACATATAGTTATGAGATAACTAATTTGAATATTATAAATCTAGCAATTTAGTTTCAGTTGATCAGTTGTCACGGGATTTTGATGTGATCAAAAGTCCGTCGCAATCACGTAGCGTACGCGGATACTCGCCGGGTAAACTTAATAGATAGCCTCGCTCCATAGCCCCGACCAAGTGACTGTAGGAGAACCCCGTCGTCAAAAGCATCCATTCGGGTGCTCGCGGCAGCGGTGTTCCGCCTTAGTGCACTTCGTCGACGGTATCGGGATGGTGGTGGTGGTGGTGGTGCGGCCGTCTACTAAAGTTTCCGACGACCGTTCGATCAGGATGTCGGGAATCTTGTTGAATTGCCCGACTAGATATTGAAAAGTGTTTTCGAGATCGAGACTAAAATGCGGGGTTTATAATTGTTAGGCATGTGATGTCTAAGGAATTCATATGGTTAGGCATGTGATGTCTAAGGTGGTTGCGGATTCCAACTGTTATAGTTTTTCACTTTCTTTTCTGCGACCGTAAATGTAATATGTGGTGTATCGCCGGTTTCGGTGCTATATGTCAACGACAATTGGGATACGCATATTTACTTACGTTGATGACATGTGATGTTATGCGTTGCTGTAATATGTTATATTGGATCGTCGTGATTGAATAACCGGGGGTTTTATGTGAGATGAGAGATTTTTCATTTTCATTCATGTAAAATTCATTGTATGTAATATTTTTTTATTGGGTCACTTCCGGGTTGAGGATGATGTCACCATTGTATATTATTTACTTTTCCACATTAGGATAGACCCAAGACGGGGAGCACAAGTAACCGGGTTCTAGGGTCCAGTGGGAGACCATCTCAAGGAGTCGAGACCGGGTCTCCTAATCCTAGAATTGGTAGGGTTGCTTGCCGCTCTCATAGAGGTCTAGGGATATGGGTTTGGCTATTCATCGCGACCGTGGAATCCGTGGTTTATACTGGCTTGATATAAAACACGGAAATTCTAGTATATCCAATATTTCATATATGTTCTTCTGCTGCGGTGTTCTGTGATGAGATCATATTACTGCCTGAGACGAATGCTTATATTATATATATGTGATATATATTATATATTGTTGCTTTCGTTTCATATGTGATGCTTGGGAAGCATAATAAATGGGACTTCATTAATGAGATTAATGAAATAAAAGAAACCTAAAGATGTTGTAGAAACTTGTCTCCAAAACTGGTAGCTCTAGTTCTTACTTTGTATAGCGGTATTCCTTGCAGAATATCCAGCACCTTATTCGATAAGGAAAGAGCCGAGATCCCTTCACCGGGAGTGACCTCTTTAGCGAAACTAGCAGATGCTACACACTCAGTTTGTCTTTTGATTGCTTCTATAGTTTTTGTTTTGCATAGTGGTATTTGTGAAATATCCTGCACCTTATTGTTAGTTGTATGTATGCCCTAGAGGCCAGTATTGTACAGATGATGTATATTATATTGGATGCTTGGACATATATAGAGATGACTTTCTTGCTCGACATGATAGTATGCTATCTGGTTGCTCTTTATCTTAACATGTACACTAGTCTCTTTATACTGTCTTATAGTTACATGTTGGTAAAGCCCTTAGGATGTGTACTTGACTACCTGGACTATGATGCAGATCATACTAGTGGGGACATGGTAGTCCATAAGTACATCCTTCAAGGTCCCTAGTCGTGGGTGTATCGAGACGGGGCATCGATATACCAGTGTAGACTAGCGTATACGCTTCTCGACCCATGTGATGGGCGATGGATGATCCCATATCCATTGGTGTTTGACATCAGAGAGGGTATACGGGTGCTCAGTGGAGACTGGGTACACTGGATGGACTCGCCGAGAACTCCCAGATGGTATTATACCTCACGTCAGATGGCAGTTCTCAGGTGACACTTGTACAGGTTAGTCTGTAGACCCGAGATCGTCATAGAGTCTTGTGTGATTCCCACTGTGCTTTGATCTCCACCTTACCACGTCCATGAGGGCGTGCAAAACGGTGGTCTTTGGGTACAGTCCCGAGTCACATGGAGGCAATGAGCGGTAGGAGGGGTTTCGTCTCTCCCGGTATTGGGGGTTGATGTTGCGCTGTGCTCGATTGGCCGTAACAGGGAAGTCCCTGGCCAGGGCTGATCAGAGATTTGCTGGTAAGTGTTACCAGTAGTTTCTCGACCCGTTATGAGCCTCACATCGGCACGACTTATCGGTTATTGGGGTCTGACGTTTACCACCCCTAGACTTGATATGCGACATATCAGACGAACAGACCGGACTGTACGGTAAGTGTTACTGGTTGGATTCACAGGAGTGTGAGCGGGCTAGCTCGTCGATCTTCTGATCGTTCAATACCCGGATGGCCGTTACGTTTAGCAGACCGCTTGCGGCTTGTGGATGCTTGATATGATCATCATCTGCTACCGGCGTATTGACGAGTCTTTAGAGTCCTACACAGAGGTTTCCTGGCTCAAGCGAAACGAAATAGGAGCGCATATGAGATATGTGCAGGACCGAGAACAATGCGTGTATGTGATACCGCATTTCATTCTCGCGATATATGTTTCGATTGGTTATATTCGATATGACCTAGTTATCGAATCATTGATTCGATAAATCGATACATTGGATTCTAGTCGGTTATGTGCGACATGACCGGATCATTGAATCAAATGTTGATTTAATGATTTAATGTATAATTATATATTTGATATATTACTTTGCATTAACTAGTATTGGTTCACTTTAAATGGATTTTCTCACTTGATGTGCAAGTTGTATATGTGATATACTTTTGTGCACATGTTTGTATCATGTTTGATGATACTTGCTCACATGGTTAAGTGTAAAGAATTAAACCATGGTTAAGTAGATAATTAGGGTTTTGATTTATTCTCTCATTTATTTATCCATTCTTTATTTATATAAATGGATAAATGAAAACATAATAGTTTCTTTTTTATCATGAAGCTTGTTGAAGCTTCATAAAGCTTTGACTAAAGAAACCATTTTGTCTTCTAGCTTAACCCTAACCCTTCTCATTTACCATGGTCTTTTCTCTACACTTAACCTTGGTTAAGATATGATAAGTATTGATTTATTTTTCTATTATGAAGATACTTATCATATTCTAGCTTCATCTTCTCCTTCTTCTTTAAGATAGAAACCTTGATTCCATCAATGGCAACTTGAGTTCTAGTGAGAGAAATCCAATTCTAAAGTGAACCCACCTCCTATTTCTTCACCCTCTACCTCTTGCCAAGTTGTTTTGGGTGTTTTCTTCACAAGTTTCACAACTTTGTGAAGTCGGAGCTTGAACTTATGATGCCTCGACGTAGATCGTCTTTGACACGAAGCCGACGACCTAGCTCGCCCGTTTCTCCGATGAAGCCGACGATTGAGTTCGGGATTCATGATGGACAGCGAGAGGACACCCACGTGGAGCTAAGGAAGTGGAGAACCGGATCTACAAAGGTTGTAGCATCTAACTTTTAGTTAAGTAGTTAACTAGATTATCTTTTCGCCTAGAATTCTAGCCGACGATCCGTATTAGGGTTTCTCGGCACCCATAAAATTTTAAATTGGCATGGTTGATGCCTTGTGTGACCTCTATAGTGTTCCTAGGAACCCTACAGTGGTATCAGAGCCTAGCTAGAGCCTTAGGCGAAGTCTAGACGGAGTTTGAAGTCCGAACGAACCGAAACCCTAACTCACAAAATGCTCTCTGTACATTTTCTAAAATCTGGGATTTTTCCAAATTAAAAATATGCAGAAAAATCAGCAGGTGATTCTAAGAGTTACTGTGAAATTCGACAGCCCAAATCCACCAAACCGCCGTGGTTCCGCGGCATGAGCATGGCTCATGCGGCGGTTCCGCGGCCGTACGGCCTTATTAAACAAAGAATTCTGCACAATAATTCTTATTTTCCAGTGCTGGTTTTCCTGGGAATTTTTAAAATTTATTCAAGAGTTGCATTTTCTGGGGTTGTTTTGGAGCTTCGGTGTTTCGACCGGATTATCAAACTTCGTCTTTGTGTATTTCCGGATAATTTTTGAATTTGTTAAAAAGTTCGACCGGATATAAATACCCAACTTTTCCCCTGTCGGGAAATTTCCAAGTGTTGGATTTTTCCGTAGTTTAACGACGTTCTAAGTAGTGCAAGTAACGCGATGGACCCTCTAGAAGACAACAAACCTTAACTCGATTATGTGACCGTCTTGAACTGCCCTTTGAACCTTCGGGTTTGGGGCAGTACGGCGTGCCACATGTGAGGCGTTGGCTTGACCCTTCTACGGCTGGACCGTTGATACTGAGGCACGAACTGAATGTTGTTAGACTTATTTCATGTGTTGAGCTGTATCGGGAAAACTTGGGTATTCGACTGTTCGATCGGAAAGTTTAACATTTTCTGTTTATCTGGAATGTGATACAATAATTGGAATTCATAAACAGTTATGAGATAACTGAATGAATGTTATAAATTTAGCAGTTTAGTTTCACTTGATATTGAAAAGAGTTTTCGATAATGAGACTAAAATGCGGGGTTTATAACTGTTAGGCATGTGATGTCTAAGTATTTCATTTGATTAGGCATGCGATGTCTAATGAGGTTGCGGATTCCAACTGTTGTAGTTTTACACTTTCTTTTCTGTGACCGTAAGTGTAATATGTGATATCGCCGGTTTCGTTGCTATACGTCAACGACAATTGGGATGCGCATATTTACTTACGTTGATGACATGTGATGTTATGTGTTGTTGGATATGTTATATTGGATTGTCGTGTTTGAATAGCCGGGGTTTTTTTTATGTGAGATGAGTGTTTTTCATTTTCATTCACGTAAAAACTTGTATGTAATATTCTTTTATTTGGGGCACTTCCAGGTTGCGGAAGTTGTCACCTTTTGTATATTATTTACTTTTCCGCATTAGGATAGACCCAAGGAGGGGAGCACAAGTAACCGGGTTCTGGGGTCCAGTGGGAGACCAACTCGAGGTGTCGAGTCTGGGTCTCCTAACCCTAGAATTGGCAGGGTTGCTTGCCGCTCTCGTAGGGGTCTAGGGGTGTGGGATTGGCTATTCATCACGACCGTGGAATCCGTGTTTTATACTGGCTCGTATTGAAAACACGGACGTCCTAGTATATCCAATGTTTCATATGTTTCTTCTGCTGCGATATCTGTGATGTGATCATGTGATGTTCTGTGATAGATACAGTATATAGTATATATGATATATTATATAGACGTTACTTATGTTTTGCACCCGCACTAGCCCTGCCCTGCTCTGTCGTTAGTTACCTAACCTAACTGTGCACGAGGGGACATCGAGGCAAATGCGGATGGCATAAGTGTACGTCGTATTTATCTGTGATGTTTAGGTATTTAAATGATGGGACTTCATTAATGAGATTAATGAAAGAAAATAAACCTAAGATGTTGTAGAATCAAATTTTAAACAAAACAGGTAGCTACAGTTCTTGCTTTGCAGAGCGGTATATATGATATACCCTGCACCTTATTCGATGAGGAAAGGACCGAGATCCCTTCACCGGGAGTGACTCCTTTAGCAATAACTGGCAGATGCTACACACTCGGTTTGCTTTTGATTGTTTTTGAGTTTTGCTTTGCACAGTGATATATATGATATATCCCGCACCTCATTCGACGAGGAAAGGGCCGACGATCCCTTCACCGGGAGTGACCCCTTTAGCAAAACTAGAAACGCCTCAAAATCACTCCATTTCAAAACTTCATTTGATTCTACAACGATATCAAGTTCATCACGCTCATGGTTTTTATGAAAAACCTGTCGTAGCCCTCCGTCATTTCAGATAAAGACTATTTAGTATTCGTGCTGCGTTTGTTGACCTCTGTCAAGGCGTAGTGTGCGGTAGCTAACTAGTATTTATCTGCTTATGCATATGATGCAGATTGGATTAGGGTATTCATATGACCTTGTTGACCTTTGTCAAGGGTCGTGCGAGTGGGTTTGATTCAATCAAGAAATGACGGGTTGAACTTGACTAGTGCCCTATGGTTTGTTGACCTCTGTCAAGGTCATGGCACACTAGGGGCAAAATATTATCGGGAATTTCAAGTGTTGAAATTTGCAATGAGATTGCATACCTTCTATGAGATAGTTGGATCCCGATACCCACTGCGAGTAAGAGTTACTCCTGGGAGAGTTTTACACATTACAATTAGCCGATCAAGTAGGTGTCTAGAAAGGTGTTAACGAGGTTACGCCTCTGGGAAAACGAGGTTTACAGTAATTTGGTTCGTGCGAAAGCACGGGGGACCTCCCTCAAAGTACCGACACTAGCCTGGCTGAAAGATTGGCGAACTTGTAGTGTGTAATTAATCCCGGCTAGTCTTTCCTTTTAGGGTTTGAAGGAAGATTTGATAAAAACAGTGGGAGCCATCCTGATTAGATAAGATAATAACCAATCTGATCTTGCACGAGCTTACGCTAAAGTGTTTTCTTCTCTCTCTCTCCAGGTAGCGACCATTTCATGCCCTAATGAAGATAATAATATGGATGTATTGACTGAACCCGCATGTTATACTGTGCAGGGGAACGTTGGACCCGTTCTTTCTTATAAGAGTTATAAGACTGAACAGGAAACAGGAGAATATCTAGATTCTCACGCCGCCCAAACGGAGAACGTGCATAATGATGCACCTTCTTCGGGTGTGTTTGTTATTGAGAACTGTTTCTCAGTTCACCCTACGTCCTGAGTATTAGATACCGGATCAGGATCCCATATATGTAAGCAGTTACATGGGCTACGAAAAGGTAGAGAACTGGGAAAAGGTGATCATTCCGTTCAAGTAGGGAATGGGTCAAATGTTGCAGCCAAAGCAGTTGGCATATATCACCTGGTATTACCAAATGGTGATACACTAGTCCTGAATGAGTGCTATTATATACCGAACATGATGTGCAACATTATATCAGTTTCTTTATTAAGTAAAGAAGGATATAATTTTGTAGTAAAGGATAATGTTATGAACATATTCTTAGATCAAAAGTTGATTGCATCAGGCTCGCTACATAATGGCATATTCATTCTCAATCAAAATACAGTCTTCAATATACAAAACACACACAAGAGGAAAAGCTCAGAAATGAACGAATCCTTCTTGTGGCACTGTAGACTTGGTCATATCAATGCGACACGACTGGCTAAGTTATATAAGGATGGTCATTTGAATTCTTTTGAATTATCATCTTATGATACTTGCCATTCATGTCTCAAAGGAAAAATGACCAAAGCTCCGTTTAGTGGACACGGAGAAAGAGTTAATGAACTCTTAGGACTGATACATAGTGATGTATGCGGTCCCATGTCTACGCATGCCAGGGACGGTTCTTCCTACTTCATTACATTCACTGACGATCTCTCTAGATTCGGACATGTGTTCCTGATGAAACACAAGTCTGAAGCTTTTGAGAAATTCAGAGAATATAAGCACGAAGTAGAAAAACAAACAGGCAAAAGTATTAAGATCCTTCGATCTGATCGAGGAGGAGAATACTTAAGCAATGAGTTCCTAGATTATCTAAAAGAGAATGGGATTCTCTCTCAGCTTACTCCTCCTTATACACCACAGCACAACGGAGTATCGGAGCGGAGGAATCGCACCCTATTAGATATGGTGCGCTCTATGATGAGTACAGCTGAGTTACCTATTTCCTTCTGGGGGTATGCGCTTGAGACAGCAGCATACCTATTGAATCAAGTTCCAACTAAATCTGTACCTACCACATCATATGAGATATGGAGTGGGAAGAGACCATGTCTTAAACGAGTTAAGATATGGGGTTGTCTGGCCTATGTCAAAAGGCAAAATCCAGACAAACTCGAGGCTACGGTCAGTTCTATGTAAGTTTGTGGGATATCCTAAACATTCAAATGGATATCTTTTCTACCACAGTGAACAACAAAAAGTGTTTATTGCTCAACATGCCACCATTTTAGAAAAGGAATTTCTTGCAAAAGAGATTAGTGGCTCTGAGGTAGAACTGGAAGAAGTTCCAGAAACACAAGCTATAACTGAAGATTTAGTGGAACCAGAAGATTCGGTAGTACCCGACGAACCTCAGCCTCTCCGCCGATCTAGTAGGGTTTCTCGTCCACCTGAGAGATACTACGGTTTTCTCATTGATGGTGGAAGCGAGGATTGCATCATGGAGGATGATGACCCAACTAGCTTCGAGCAGGCCATCACGAGTGGGGACTCAGTGAAATGGCTGGATGCTATGCGGTCCGAGATGGAATCCATGTACACCAACAAAGTATGGACTTTGGAAGTTGCTCCTGAAGGGGTAAAACCCATTGGGAGCAAGTGGATCTTCAAGAAAAAACTTGGTGTAGATAGGAAAGTGGAGACTTTCAAAGCTAGACTTGTTGCAAAAGGTTTTCGCCAAAGACCAGGTGTGGACTATGACGAAACCTTTTCTCCAGTGGCTATGCTTAAATCCATCCGGATCATGCTTGCCATCGCTGCATATCATGACTACGAAATCTGGCAAATGGATGTTAAGACCGCCTTTCTAAACGGTGATTTAGAAGAGTGCGTGTACATGACTCAGCCAGAGGGCTTCATAGACAGTGGGAGCAGCGGGAAGGTGTGCAAGCTGCTTAAATCCATTTATGGATTAAAGCAAGCATCGCGGAGTTGGAACATCTGCTTTGACGTCGTTATCAAAGAGTTTGATTTCGTCAAAAACCCAGATGAACCGTGTATCTACAAGAAGGTGGCAGAGAGTAAGGTTGTATTCCTCGAATTGTACGTGGACGACATACTCTTGATAGGAAATAATATTCCTATGCTGCAATCGGTCAAGCTCTTCTTATCACAAAGATTCTCAATGAAAGATCTTGGTGATGCCTCCTGCATATTGGGAATCAGGATCTATAGAGATAGATCCAAACGGATATTGGGATTGTCCCAATCCAGGCACATTGACACCATACTAAAGAGGTTTAGTATGGAAGAATCCAAGCGTGGGAACTTGCCCACGATCTCTGGACTCACTCTCTCCAAAGAGATGTCTCCTAAGACTGATTTGGAGAGAGCTCGCATGCAAGGGATACCCTATGCTTCGGCAGTAGGCTCTATCATGTATGCGATGCTATGTACCAGACCCGATGTTGCATACTCACTAAGTGTAGTGAGTCGGTATCAAGCAGATCCTGGAGAGAGTCACTGGACAGCTGTGAAGAACATTCTCAAGTACTTGCGAAGGACTAGAGATATGTTCTTGGTGTATGGTAACGGAGAACTCCAAGTGGAGTCCTTTACCGATTCGAGCTTCCAGAGTGATAAGGACGACTCTAAGTCGCAGTCGGGTTTTGTCTTTACCCTTTACGGAGGGGCGGTTAGCTGGAAGAGTTCCAAGCAGGAAACCGTGGCAGACTCGACGATGGAGGCTGAATACATCGCTGCCAACGATGCTGCTAAAGAAGCTGTCTGGATCAAGAAGTTCATTACTGAACTTGGAGTGGTTCCATCCATTGAGCATCCAATACCTTTGTATTGCGATAACAATGGAGCGGTGGCTTTGGCCAAGGAACCCAGGTCCCATCAGTGATCCAGGCATATTCTGAGGCGGTATCACCTGATCCGGGAGATAGTTGATCGCCGGGAGATCGAGGTCAGGAGGGTTGACACGAAGAACAACACGGCGGATCCACTCACGAAGGCCATTCCCCAGATACAGTTTGAGAGACTCTTCGGGATGCTCGGTATGCGATACTACAGCAGCTGGCCCTAGTGCAAGTGGGAGATTGTTAGTTGTATGTATGCCCTAGAGGCCAGTATTGTACAGATGATGTATATTATATTGGATGCTTGGACATATATAGAGATGACTTTCTTGCTCGACATGATAGTATGCTATCTGGTTGCTCTTTATCTTAACATGTACACTAGTCTCTTTATACTGTCTTATAGTTACATGTTGGTAAAGCCCTTAGGATGTGTACTTGACTACCTGGACTATGATGCAGATCATACTAGTGGGGACATGGTAGTCCATAAGTACATCCTTCAAGGTCCCTAGTCGTGGGTGTATCGAGACGGGGCATCGATATACCAGTGTAGACTAGCGTATACGCTTCTCGACCCATGTGATGGGCGATGGATGATCCCATATCCATTGGTGTTTGACATCAGAGAGGGTATACGGGTGCTCAGTGGAGACTGGGTACACTGGACGGACTCGCCGAGAACTCCCAGATGGTATTATACCTCACGTCAGATGGCAGTTCTCAGGTGACACTTGTACAGGTTAGTCTGTAGACCCGAAATCGTCATAGAGTCTTGTGTGATTCCCACTGTGCTTTGATCTCCACCTTACCACGTCCATGAGGGCATGCAAAACGGTGGTCTTTGGGTACAGTCCCGAGTCATATGGAGGCAATGAGCAGTAGGAGGGGTTTCGTCTCTCCCGGTATTGGGGGTTGATGTTGCGCTGTGCTCGATTGGCCGTAACAGGGAAGTCCCTGGCCAGGGCTGATCAGAGATTTGCTGGTAAGTGTTACCAGTAGTTTCTCGACCCGTTATGAGCCTCACATCGGCACGACTTATCGGTTATTGGGGTCTGACGTTTACCACCCCTAGACTTGATATGCGACATATCAGACGAACAGACCGGACTGTACGGTAACTGTAGGGTTCCTAGGCACCCTTATGAGGTCTCACAAGGCATCGAACATGCCAAATTAAAATTTTAACGGTGCCGAGAAACCCGACTACGGATCGTTTGCTAGATGTTTAGGCGAAAACATAAACTAGTTAACAGTTAACTAAGGGATACGGAAATACAACCTTTGTAGATCCGGTACTCCACCTCCATAGCTCCGCAACAAGGTCCTCTCCGCTGTCCAAATCAAATCCGGGCTCAAGCGTCGGCTTCGTCGGAGAATGGGCAAGCTAGGTCGTCGATGTCCATGTCGAAGATGATCTACGTCGAGGCATCGCTAAATCAAGCTCCGACTTCACCAAGTCAAGAAACTTGTGAAGAAAACACACTCTACTACTTGGCAAGAGGTAGAGGATGAAGAAATAGGAAGTGGGTTCAATTTAGAATTGGATTTCTCACTTGTTTTCATCAATCACCATTGATGAAGTGAACTTTCTTCATGTGAAGAAGATGAAGAAGAAGAAGGAAATAGTTATGATAAGTTAATTGAAAAAGAAAAGAAAATCAATTCTTATCATAAAATTAACCATGGTCAAGTGTAGAGACTAAACTAGGGTTAGTGGGAATGGTTAGGGTTAAGGATGAGATAAGAATGGTTGACTTGATCAAAGCTTCATGAAGCTTCAACTAAAGAACAAATAAAGCCACCATTCTTTTCTCTTTTCCATTTATTTTCCAAAATGCATAAACAAATAAATAAATGAATAAATAAGTAATGGAAAATAAAACCCTAACCACTCTCACAACCATGGTTTAATCTTCACACAAAACACAAGTTAGCATGCATCATCAAACATGATACATACAAGTGCATAAAAGTATATCACATATACAACTTGCACAATCCAAGTGAGAAAATCCATTTAAAGTGAACCATTACTAGTTAATGCAAAGTAATATATCAAATATATAATTATACATTAAATCATTAAATCAACACTTGATTCAATGATCCGGTCATGTCGCACACAACCGACTAGTATTCAATGTATCGGCTTATCGAATCAATCCTTGATTCGATAACTAGGGTATATCGCATATAACTTAATCGATACATTCATCGCGAGAATGAAATACGGTATCACATACACGCATTATTCTCGGTCCCGCACATATCTCATATGCGCTCCTATTTCGTTTCGCTTGAACCAGGAAACCTCTGTGTAGGACTCTAAAGACTCGTCAATACGCCGGCAGCAGATGAGGATCATATCAAACACCCACAAGCCGCAAGCGGTCTGCTAAACGTAACGGCCACCCGGGTATTGAGCGATCTGAAGATCGACGAGCAAGCCCGCTCACACTCCAGTGAATCCGACCAGTAACACTACCGTACAGTCCGGTCTGATCGTCTGATATGGCGCATATCTCGCCTAGGGGTGGTAAACGTCAGACCCCAATAGCTCGATAAGTCGTGTCGATATGAGGTCTATAACTGTTCGAGAAACTACTGGTAACACTTACCAGTAAATCTCAGCAACCCTGGCCAGGGATTTCCTGTTATAGCCAATCGAACACAGCGCAACATCAACCCCCTATACCGGAAGAGACGAATCCCCTCCTATCGCTCATTGCCTCCATGTGACTCGGGACTGTACCCAAAAACCACCGTTTTGCACGCCCTCTTGGACGTGGTAAGATGGAAATCAAAGCACAGTGGGAACCACACAAGACTCTATGACGATCTCGGGTCAACAGACTACTCTGTACCAGTGTCACCAGAGAACTGCCATCTGACATGAGGTATAATACCATCTGGGAGTTCTCGGCGAGTCCGTCCAGTGTACCCAGTCTCTACTGAGCACCCGTATATCATCTCTGATGTCAAACACCGATGGATATGGGATCATCCATCGCCCATCTGTATGGGTCGAGAAGGTATACGCTAGTCTACTCTGGTATATCGATGCCCCGTCTCGATACACCCACGACTAGGGACTTTGAAGGATGCACTTATGGACTACCATGTCCCCACTAGTATGATCCGCATCATAGTCCAGGTAGTCAAGTACATATCCTAAGGGCTTTACCAACATGCAACAGAGAGACAATCAGTATACACGTTAAGGTAAAGATCAACCAGATAGCATACTATCATGTCGAGCAAGAAAGTCCTCCCTATATATGTCCTAGCATCCACTACAATATACATCCTATGTACAGTAATGGCCTCTAGGGCATACATATAACTAACAGTAAGTGTTACTGGTTGGATTCACAGGAGTGTGTAGGGTTCCTAGGCACTCTAGTGAGGTCTCACAAGGCATCAACCATGCCAATTTCAAAAATTACGGTGCCGAGAAACCCTAGTGTACGGATCGTTGGCTAGAAATCTAGGCGAAAAGCAAACTAGTTAACACTTAACTAAGAGTACGGAAATACAACCTTTGTAGATCCGGTCCTCCACCTCCACGGCTCCGTGATGAAGTCCTCTCCGCTGTCCAAATGCAAGTCCCGGGCTCTAGCGTCGGTTTCATCGGAGAAAGAGCGGGCAAGGTCGTCGGCTTCGTGCCGAAGATGATCTACGTCGAGGCATCGCTAGATCAAGCTCCACCTTCACCAAGCCATGAAAAATTGTGAAGGAAACACACTCTACTACTTGGCAAGAGGTAGAGGATGAAGAAATAGGAAGTGGGTAGACTTTAGAATTGGATTTCTCACTTGTTTTCATCAATCACCATTGATGAAGTAAGCTTTTTCTTCCTTGCTCATGAAGAAGAAGAAGAAAGAAATATATGATAAGTTATTAGAAAATAGAAAATAATAGAATACTTATCATAATCTTAACCTTAGTTAAGTGTAGAGAATTGACTAAGGTTGGGTTGATTGGTTAGGGTTAAGGATGAGAACAAAAAGGTCATCAAGTCAAAGCTTCATGAAGCTTCAACTAAAAACAAATGAAGCCACCATTCATTTATCTTTCAATTTATTCAAAATGAATAAATAAATAAGATAAATGAATAAGTAAAACCCTAATCAACAACTTAACCTTGGTTTAATTCTTTACACTTAACCAAAATGCATGTATCATCAAACATGATACAATCATGTGTACAAAAGTATATCACATATACAATGTGCACAAACCGAGTGAGAAAATCCATTTAAAAGTGAACCGATACTAGTTAATGCAAAGTAATATATCAAATATATAATTATACATTAAATCATTAAATCAACACTTGATTCAATGATCCGGTCATGTCGCACATAACCGACTAGTATCCAATGTATCGGCTTATCGAATCAATCCTTGATTTGATAACTAGGTTATATCGCATACAACCAATCGATACATTCATTGCGAGAATAGAATACGGTATCACATACACGCATTATTCTCGGTCCCGCACATATCTCATATACGCTCCTATTTCGTTTCGCTTGAGCCAGGAAACCTCTGTGTAGGACTCTAAAGACTCGTCAATACGCCGGCAGCAGGTGATGATCATATCAAGCACCCACAAGCCGCAAGCGGTCTGCTAAACGTAACGGCCACCCGGGTATTGAGCGATCTGAAGATCGACGAGCAAGCCCGCTCACACTCCAGTGAATCCAACCAGTAACACTACCGTACAGTCCGGTCTGATCGTCTTATATGTCGCATATCTTGCCTAGGGGTGGTAAACGTCAGACCACAATAGCTCGATAAGTCGTGTCGATATGAGCTCTATAACACTTCGAGAAACTACTGGTAACACTTACCAGTAAATCTCAGCAACCCTGGCCAGGGATTTCCTGTTATAGCCAATCGAACACAGCGCAACATCAACTCCCTATACCGGGAGAGACGAATCCCCTCCTATCGCTCATTGCCTCCATGTGACTCGGGACTGTACCCAAAAACCACCGTTTTGCACGCCCTCTTGGACGTGGTAAGATGGAAATCAAAGCACAGTGGGAACCACACAAGACTCTATGACGATCTCGGGTCAACAGACTACTCTGTACCAGTGTTACCAGAGAACTGCCATCTGACGTGAGGTATAATACCATCTGGGAGTTCTCGGCGAGTCCGTCCAGTGTACCCAGTCTCTACTGAGCACCCGTATATCTCCTCTGATGTCAAACACCAATGGATATGGGATCATCCATCGCCCATCTGTATGGGTCGAGAAGGTACACGCTAGTCTACTCTGGTATATCGATGCCCTGTCTCGATACACCCACGATTAGGGACTTTGAAGGATGTACTTATGACTACCATGTCCCCACTAGTATGATCCGCATCATAGTCCAGGTAGTCAAGCACACATCCTAAGGGCTTTACCAACATGTAACAGAGAGACAATCAGTATACACGTTAAGGTAAAGAGCAACCAGATAGCATACTATCATGTCGAGCAAGAAAGTCCTCCCTATATATGTCCCAGCATCCACTACAATATACATCCTATGCATAGTAATGTCCTCTAGGGCATATATATAACTAACAATCTCCCACTTGCACTAGGGCCATCTGATAGCAGTGGTTGTAGTATCTCATACTCAACCATCCCATAAAAATCTCTCTCTGGGAACAGGCCTTTGTGAGTGGATCCGCTGTGTTGTCCTCTGAGTCTACTCTCCTAACCTCGATCTCCTTGGAGATCAACCATCTCCATGATCAGGTGATACTGCCTTAGAATATGTCTGGATCACTGATGGGACGGACGTTCCTTGGCAAAAGCCACAACTCCATTGTCACACAATGGGAGGAACAAAGTTCATCTCATGAACCAATATACACCCAGACTGCCTCTTTGGTAGCATCTTAAGTAGCGATGTATCCAGCCTTTATCGTCTAGTATGTCACGGTATCTAGCTTGGAACTCTTCCAACATACCGTCCCTTTACTGAGGGTAAAGACAATGCCTGTGACTGACACTCAGTCGTCATTATCACCCTGGAACCCTTCCAGTGATTCTCCCCAGGATCGGTTGATACCGTCTCACTACAACTAGTGAGAGTCCTAACATCCATTTAGATCTATCTCATAGATCCAAAAACCCAGGATTTAGGAGGTATCACTTTGATCCTATATGGAGAATCATTGTGATAAGCGGAGATTGATCGAGCGTAGCATAGGAAACTCCTTCCCTATCAAGAGTATGTCATCTACGTACTCTACGAGGATCGTTACCATACTCCCTACTACCTTCTTGTTTATACAAGGTTCATCTACCATTTTGATGATGTCAACTTCTTTGACCGCTTCATCAAAACAGATGTTCCGACTCCGCGATGCCTGCTTTATCCTATAAAGCATCTTGCACACGTTTCCGCTGCTCCCACTGTCTACGAAGCCCTCTGGCTGTGTACTTATAGACACTCTCTTCTAAACATCATTTAGAAAAGCTGTCATGACACCCAACCACCAGATATCGTAGTCATGGTATGTAGCCGTGGCAAGTAGGATCTGGATGGACTTAAGCATAGCTACTTGAAAAGGTTTCATCATTATCCACACCTGGTCAATGATGCAAACTTTTAACAAGTCAAGCTTTGAAAGTCTCAACTTTTCCATCTACACCAAGTAATCTTCTCAAGATCTACTTGCTCCTGATGGGGATTTAACCCTTCAGATATAGCAACCAAAGTCCATACTTTATTGGTGTATATGGATTCCATCTCAGATCACTAAGCATCCAGCCATTCTTACAGAGTCTTACTCCTGATGGCCAGCTCGAAACTAGTTGGGTCATCATCTCATAATGCAATCCTCGCTCCCACTGTCATAGAGAAACCGAAGTATCTCTTAGGTGGGTGAGGAACCCTACTAGATCGGCGGAGAGGTTGAGGTTCGTTGGTAACTATTGAATCCTTTGGTTCTTTCAAATCATCAGCTGCAGTTTGTATAGCTGGAACCTTTCCAGTTCTACATAACTGACCTTGCCTCGAGCTTGTCTGGATTTTGCTTTCAGACATAGGCCGGACAACTCCAAATCTTAACTAACTTAAGACATGGGTTCTTCCCATTCCATATCACATATGAAGCGGTAGGCAACTGATTTGATTAGAACCCTATTCAATAGGTATGCAGCTTCTCAAGTGCATAACACCCAAAAGGAAATAGGTAGCTCAGTATTACTCATCATAGAGCACACCTTATCACATAGGGTGTAATTGCTCCACCCCGACATACCATCGTGCAATGGTGTATACGGAGGAGTAATGCTGAGAGAGAATCTCATTCTCCTTTGGAATAATCCAGGATTTTCGTGCTCAAGTATTCTCCTCCTCGATATCATCAAAGGACATAATACTTATACCCGTGTTTTGGTTCTCTACTTCTAACTTATATTCTGTGAATATCTCAAAAGGTTCGGATTTGTGTTTCAACAGGAACATATGTCTGAATCTCGAGAGATTATCAGAGAATGTAATGAAGTACAAAGAACCGGTCTTGGCATGTGTAGACTGGGGACCTACATACATCAACATGTATCATCCCAAGAGTTCACTAACTCTTTCTCTGTTTCCAGTAAACGGAGCTATGGTCATCTTATCTTTGTGACATGACGGGCGAGTTTCACAAGATGTAAATTCAAACTGATTTAAATATGCATCTATATGTAACTCTAGCTAGTCGGGTCACATTGATCTGACCTAGTCTACAATGCCTCAAGAAGAATTCGTTCATTTCTGAACTCTTCCTCTTGTGTGTGATCCGTATACTAAGAACTGTAGTTTGATTTAGAACATCAATGCTTTTAGATAACGTGCCTGAACCGATCAACTTTTGATATAGGAAATGTTCAAAACATTATCCAACAATACAAAATTTTATCATTTCTTTACTAATAAAGAGAGTGATATGATTTTGTATATCAGGTTCGGTATCTAATAACATTCGTTCAGAATCAATGTATTTGGAATACAGGGTGACAGTGACCGACAGACTTGGCTGCAACTCTTGCCCCGTTTTCTGCCTCATGAAACTTATCACCCGTTCTCAGTTCTCTACCTTTCTGCAGCCCTATGTAACAGATTACATATCTGGGATCCTGATCTGGTATCACATACCCAGGACGTAGAGGATACAGAGAAACAGTTCTATGTAACGAACACACCCGAAGATGATACATCAGCATGCACTCTCTTCGTTTGGGCGGCACGGGAATTCTGGTAATCCCCTATTTCCTGCTCTGTCTTATAACAATTATAAGTTGGAGCGGGACCAACGTTACCTAGCTCAGTATAACAAGCGGGTTCGGTCAATATTCCGTTTTATTATCTTGATTAAGGCGTGATATGGTCGCTACCAGGAGAGAGAGAGAAGAAAACACTCAGCGTGCGCTCTTGCAAGAATAGATTGGTTATTATTTTATCTAATCAGGATGGCTCCCACTGCTTTTTATCAAATCTTCCTTCAAACCCTAAAAGGAAAGACTAGCCGGGATTAATTACACACTACAAGTTCGCCAATCTTTCAGCCAGGCCAGTGTCGGTACTTTGAGGGAGGTCCCCCGTGCTTTCGCACGAACCTAATTAATGTAAACCTCGTTTTCCCAGAGGCGTAACCCCGTTGACACCTTTCTAGACACCTACTTGATCGGCTAATTGTAATGTATAAAACTCTTCCAGGAGTAACTCTTACTCACAGCGGGTATCAGGATCCAACTATCTCATAGAAGGTATGCAATCTCATTGCAAATTTCAACACTTGAAATTCCCGATATTATTTTGCCCCGAACGATCTATGACCTTGACAAGGTCAACAAACCATAGACCGCAAGTCAAGTTCAACCCGTCATTTCTTGATTGAATCAAACCCACCCGCACGACCCTTGACAAGGTCAACAAGGCCGCACGACTACCCTAACCCAATCTGCATCATATGCATAAGCAGATAAATACTGGTTAGCTACCGCACACTGCGCCTTGACAAGGTCAACAAACGCAGCACGAATACTAAACATGACTTATCTGAAATGACGGAGGGCTACGACAGGTTTTTCTGAAAACCTATTGCGTAATGAACTTGATATCGTTGTAGGATCGAATGAATTTTGAAATGGAGTGTTTTTGAGGCTTTTCTAGTTTTGCTAAAGGAGTCACTCCCGGTGAAGGGATCGTCGGTCCTTTACTCGTCGAATGAGGTGCGGGATATATCATATATATCACTGTGCAAAGCAAAAACTCTTAAAAGCAATCAAAAGACAAACCGAGGGCGTAGCATCGACCAGTTATTGCTAAAGGAGTCACTCCCGGTGAAGGGATCTCGGTCCTTTCCTTATCGAATAAGGTGCAGGATATATCACATATACCGCTGTGCAAAGCAAGAACTGTAGCTACTTGTTTTATTTTGAAATTCGATTCTACAACATCTTAGGTTTCTTTTATTTCATTAATCACATTAATGAAGTCCCATCATTTAAGTACCTAAACATCACAGATAAATACGACGTACACTTATGCCATCCACATTCGCCTCGATGTCCCCTCGTGCACCGTTAGATTAGGTAACTAACGGCAGAGCAGGGCAGGGCTAGCGCGGGTGTAAAACATAAGTAACGTCTATATAATATATCATATATACTATATACTGTATCTATCACAGAACATCACATGATCACATCACAGATATCGCAGCAGAAGAAACATATGAAATATTGGATATACTAGGACGTCCGTGTTTTCAATACGAGCCAGTATAAAACACGGATTCCACGGTCGTGATGAATAGCCAAACCCACACCCCTAGACCCCTACGAGAGCGTCAAGTAACCCTACCAATTCTAGAGTTAGGAGACCCGGACTCGACTCCTCGAGTTGGTCTCCCACTGGACTCCAGAACCCGGTTACTTGTGCCCTCCTCCTTGGGTCTAACCTAGTGCAGAAAAGTAAATAATATACAAAGGGTAACATCTTCCGCAACCTGGAAGTGCCCCAATAAAAGAATATTACATACAAGTTTTTACATGAATGAAAATGAAAAACACTCATCTCACACAAAAACCCCCGGCTATTCAAACACGACGATCCAATATAACATATCCAGCAACACATAACATCATATGTCATCAACGTAAGTAAATATGTCCATCCCAATTGTCGTTGACATATAGCAACGAAACCGGCGATATCACATATTACACTTACGGTCACAGAAAAGAAAGTGTAAAACTACAACAGTTGGAATCCGCAATCTGCATAGACATCGCATGCCTAATCAAATGAATTCCTTAGACATCGCATGCCTAACAATTATAAGCCCCGCATTTTAGTCTCATTATCGAAAACACTTTTCAATATCAAGTCGGGCAATTCAACAAGATTCCCGACATTCTGATCGAATGCTCGTCGTAAACTTCAGTAGACGGCTGCACCCCCGATACCGTCGACGAAGTGCACCAAGGCGGAACACCGCTGCCGCGAGCACCCGAACGGATGCTTTCGGCGACGGGGTTCTCCTACAGTCACTTGGTCGGGGCTATGGAGTGAGGCTGTCTATTAAGTTTACCCGGCGAGTATCCGCGTACGCTACGTGATTGCTACGGACTTTTGATCACATCAAAATTCCGTGGCAACCGATCAAGTGAGACTAAATTGCTAGATTTACAACATTCATTCAGTTATCTCATAACTTATTGTGAATTCCAATTATTGTATCCCATTCCAGATAATTAGAAAATGTTAAACTTTCCGATCGAACAATCGAACACCCAAGTTTTCACGATACAGATCAACACATGAAACAAGTCTAAAGACATTCAGTTCGTGCCTCAGTACCAACGGTCCAGCCGTAGAAGGGTCAAGCCAACGCCTCACATGTGGCACGCCGTACTGCCCCAAACCCGAAGGTTCAAAGGGCAGTTCAAGACGGTCACATAATCGAGTTAAGGTTTGTTGTCTTCTAGAGGGTCCATCGAGTTACTTGCACTACTTAGAACGTCGTTAAACTACGGAAAAATCCAACACTTGGAAATTTCCCGACAGGGGAAAAATTGGGTATTTATATCCGGTCGAACTTTTTAACATATTCTAAAATTTATCCGGAAAGCCAAACAAACAAAATTTGATAATCCGATCGAACATTCGAATCCCCAAAACAATCCCAGAAAATTCAACTCTCGAATAAAATTTGAAAAATACCCAGAAAATCCAGCATAATATAATAAGAGTTACTGTGCAAACATAGGAGGATGACGTCATCATCTCGCCGCGGAACCGCCGCAGAAGCCAGGCTTCTGCCGCGGTTCCGCCGCGATATTTACTGTTCATGACTCAATTTTTGCGTCGTAATTCTTATAATTCCCTGCTGAATTTTTTAAGCATTTTTAATATCGAAAAACTCCAGATTTTAGAAAAAGTCCAGAGAGCAAGTTTGTGATCGGGTTTCGGGTTCGTTCGGACTTCAAATTCCGTCTGGACTTCACCTAAGGCTCTAGCTAGGCTCTGATACCACTGTAGGGTTCCTAGGCACTCTAGTGAGGTCTCACAAGGCATCAACCATGCCAATTTCAAAAATTACGGTGCCGAGAAACCCTAGTGTACGGATCGTTGGCTAGAAATCTAGGCGAAAAGCAAACTAGTTAACACTTAACTAAGAGTACGGAAATACAACCTTTGTAGATCCGGTCCTCCACCTCCACGGCTCCGTGATGAAGTCCTCTCCGCTGTCCAAATGCAAGTCCCGGGCTCTAGCGTCGGTTTCATCGGAGAAAGAGCGGGCAAGGTCGTCGGCTTCGTGCCGAAGATGATCTACGTCGAGGCATCGCTAGATCAAGCTCCACCTTCACCAAGCCATGAAAACTTGTGAAGGAAACACACTCTACTACTTGGCAAGAGGTAGAGGATGAAGAAATAGGAAGTGGGTAGACTTTAGAATTGGATTTCTCACTTGTTTTCATCAATCACCATTGATGAAGTAAGCTTTTTCTTCCTTGCTCATGAAGAAGAAGAAGAAAGAAATATATGATAAGTTATTAGAAAATAGAAAATAATAGAATACTTATCATAATCTTAACCTTAGTTAAGTGTAGAGAATTGACTAAGGTTGGGTTGATTGGTTAGGGTTAAGGATGAGAACAAAAAGGTCATCAAGTCAAAGCTTCATGAAGCTTCAACTAAAAACAAATGAAGCCACCATTCATTTATCTTTCAATTTATTCAAAATGAATAAATAAATAAGATAAATGAATAAGTAAAACCCTAATAAACAACTTAACCTTGGTTTAATTCTTTACACTTAACCAAAATGCATGTATCATCAAACATGATACAATCATGTGTACAAAAGTATATCACATATACAATGTGCACAAACCGAGTGAGAAAATCCATTTAAAAGTGAACCGATACTAGTTAATGCAAAGTAATATATCAAATATATAATTATACATTAAATCATTAAATCAACACTTGATTCAATGATCCGGTCATGTCGCACATAACCGACTAGTATCCAATGTATCGGCTTATCGAATCAATCCTTGATTTGATAACTAGGTTATATCGCATACAACCAATCGATACATTCATCGCGAGAATAGAATACGGTATCACATACACGCATTATTCTCGGTCCCGCACATATCTCATATGCGCTCCTATTTCGTTTCGCTTGAGCCAGGAAACCTCTGTGTAGGACTCTAAAGACTCGTCAATACGCCGGCAGCAGGTGATGATCATATCAAGCACCCACAAGCCGCAAGAGGTCTGCTAAACGTAACGGCCACCCGGGTATTGAGCGATCTGAAGATCGACGAGCAAGCCCGCTCACACTCCAGTGAATCCAACCAGTAACACTACCGTACAGTCCGGTCTGATCGTCTAATATGTCGCATATCTCGCCTAGGGGTGGTAAACGTCAGACCCCAATAGCTCGATAAGTCGTGTCGATATGAGCTCTATAACACTTCGAGAAACTACTGGTAACACTTACCAGTAAATCTCAGCAACCCTGGCCAGGGATTTCCTGTTATAGCCAATCGAACATAGCGCAACATCAACTCCCTATACCGGGAGAGACGAATCCCCTCCTATCGCTCATTGCCTCCATGTGACTCGGGACTGTACCCAAAAACCACCGTTTTGCACGCCCTCTTGGACGTGGTAAGATGGAAATCAAAGCACAGTGGGAACCACACAAGACTCTATGACGATCTCGGGTCAACAGACTACTCTGTACCAGTGTTACCAGAGAACTGCCATCTGACGTGAGGTATAATACCATCTGGGAGTTCTCGGCGAGTCCGTCCAGTGTACCCAGTCTCTACTGAGCACCCGTATATCTCCTCTGATGTCAAACACCAATGGATATGGGATCATCCATCACCCATCTGTATGGGTCGAGAAGGTACACGCTAGTCTACTCTGGTATATCGATGCCCTGTCTCGATACACCCACGACTAGGGACTTTGAAGGATGTACTTATAGACTACCATGTCCCCACTAGTATGATCCGCATCATAGTCCAGGTAGTCAAGCACACATCCTAAGGGCTTTACCAACATGTAACAGAGAGACAATCAGTATACACGTTAAGGTAAAGAGCAACCAGATAGCATACTATCATGTCGAGCAAGAAAGTCCTCCCTATATATGTCCCAGCATCCACTACAATATACATCCTATGCATAGTAATGGCCTCTAGGGCATACATATAACTAACAGAGTGTGAGCGGGCTAGCTCATCGATCTTCTGATCGCTCAATACCCGGATGGCCGTTACGTTTAGCAGACCGCTTGCGGCTTGTGGATGCTTGATATGATCATCATCTGCTACCGGTGTATTGACGAGTCTTTAGAGTCCTACACAGAGGTTTCCTGGCTCAAGCGAAACGAAATAGGAGCGCATATGAGATATGTGCAGGACCGAGAACAATGCGTGTATGTGATACCGCATTTCATTCTCGCGATATATGTTTCGATTGGTTATATTCGATATGACCTAGTTATCGAATCATTGATTCGATAAATCGATACATTGGATTCTAGTCGGTTATGTGCGACATGACCGGATCATTGAATCAAATGTTGATTTAATGATTTAATGTATAATTATATATTTGATATATTACTTTGCATTAACTAGTATTGGTTCACTTTAAATGGATTTTCTCACTTGATGTGCAAGTTGTATATGTGATATACTTTTGTGCACATGTTTGTATCATGTTTGATGATACTTGTTCACATGGTTAAGTGTAAAGAATTAAACCATGGTTAAGTAGATAATTAGGGTTTTGATTTATTCTCTCATTTATTTATCCATTCTTTATTTATATAAATGGATAAATGAAAACATAATGGTTTCTTTTTTATCATGAAGCTTGTTGAAGCTTCATGAAGCTTTGACTAAAGAAACCATTTTGTCTTCTAGCTTAACCCTAACCCTTCTCATTTACCATGGTCTTTTCTCTACACTTAACCTTGGTTAAGATATGATAAGTATTGATTTATTTTTCTATTATGAAGATACTTATCATATTCTAGCTTCATCTTCTCCTTCTTCTTCAAGATAGAAACCTTGATGCCATCAATGGCAACTTGAGTTCTAGTGAGAGAAATCCAATTCTAAAGTGAACCCACCTCCTATTTCTTCACCCTCTACCTCTTGCCAAGTTGTTTTGGATGTTTTCTTCATAAGTTTCACAACTTTGTGAAGTCGGAGCTTGAACTTATGATGCCTCGACGTAGATCGTCTTTGACACGAAGCCGACGACCTAGCTCGCCCGTTTCTCCGATGAAGCCGACGATTGAGTTCGGGATTCATGATGGACAGCGAGAGGACACCCACGTGGAGCTAAGGAAGTGGAGAACCGGATCTATAAAGGTTGTAGCATCTAACTTTTAGTTAAGTTGTTAACTAGATTATCTTTTCGCCTAGAATTCTAGCCGACGATCCGTATTAGGGTTTCTCGGCACCCATAAAATTTTAAATTGGCATGGTTGATGCCTTGTGTGACCTCTATAGTGTGCCTAGGAACCCTACACTTATTCGGTAAGGAAAGAGCCGATAATCCCTTCACCGGGAGTGACCTCTTTAGCAAAACTAGTAAAAGCCTAAAAAACACTCCATTTAAAATCACTCGATTCTACAACGATATTAAGTTCTTTACGACAAAAGGTTTTCTGAAAAACCTGTCGTAGCCCTCCGTCATTTCAGATAAGTACTACTTAGTATTCGTGCTACGTTTGTTGACTAAGTTAAGACGTAGTGTGCGGTAGCTAATTAGTGCCTATCTGCTAAAGCATAAGATGCGATTGGATTAGGGTAGTCGTACGATTTTGTCGACTTAGTTAAGGATCGTACGGTTGGGTTTATTTCAATCAAGAAATGGCGGGTTGAAA
This sequence comes from Agapanthus africanus, assembly GCA_030015575.1. Classification (NCBI taxonomy): domain Eukaryota; kingdom Viridiplantae; phylum Streptophyta; class Magnoliopsida; order Asparagales; family Amaryllidaceae; genus Agapanthus; species Agapanthus africanus. The sequence continues at coordinate 810,048,556 of CM057338.1, forward strand.
TTGGCTAGCGCTTATGATTTGTTGACTAAATTAAGGTCATAAGTCGCTAGGGGCAAAATATTATTGGGAATTTCAAGTGTTGAAATTTGCATTGAGATTGCATACCTTCTATTAGATAGTTGGATCCCGATACCCACTGCGAGTATGAGTTACTCCTGAGAGAGTTTTACACATTACAATTAGCCGATCAAGTAGGTTTCTAGAAAGGTGTTAATGGGGTTACGCCCATGGGAAAATGAGGTTTATTTTAATTAGGTCCGTGCGAAAGCACGGGGAACTTCCCTCAAAGTACCAACACTGGCCTGGCTGAAAGATTGGCGTAGAGTATAATTAATTTCGGCTAGTCTTTCCTTTAGGGTTTGAAGGAAGATTTGACTAAAACAGTGGGAGCCATCCTGATTAGATATATTAATAATCAATCTAATCTTACAAGAGCATACGCTGAATGTTTTCTTCTCTCTCTCTCCAGGTAGCGAAAATGTCACGTCTTAATCAAGATAATAATATGGATGTATTGACCGAACCCGCTTGTTATACTGAGCTGGGGAACATTGGTCCCGCTCCAACTTATAATTGTTATAAGACCGAGCAGGAAATAGGGGATTACCAGAATTCCCGTGCCGCCCAAACGAAGAAAGTGCATGATGATGCATCTTCTTCGGGTGTGTTCATTACAGAGAACTGTTTCTCAGTATCCTTTACGTCCTGGGTATGAGATACCGGATCAGGATCCCAGATATGTAATCTATTACATGGGCTACAGATAGGTAGAGAACTGAGAATGGGTGATAAATTTCAAGAGTTGGAAACGGTGCAAGTATTGCAGCCAAGTTAGTTGGCAGTTATCACCCTGTATTACTGAATACATTGATTCGGAACGAATGTTATTAGATACCGAACCTGATATACAACATCATATCGGTCTTTTTATTTAGTAAAGAAGGATATAATTTTGTATTGTTGGATAATGTTTTGAACATTTCCTATATCAAGAGTTGATCGGTTCAGGCACGTTATCTAAAAGCATATATGTTCTAAATCAAACCACAGTTCTTAACGTACAGAACACACACAAGAGGAAGAGTTCAGAAATGAACGAATCCTTCTTGAGGTATTGTAGACTAGGTCATATCAATGTAACCCGACTAGTTAAGTTATATAAAGATGCATATTTAAATCAGTTTGAATTTACATCTTGTGTAACTTGCCAGTCATGTCACAAAGATAAGATGACCATAGCACCGTTTATTGGAAATAGAGAACGAGTTACTAAACTCTTAGGATTGATACATGTTGATGTATGAAAGTCCCCTGTCTACACATGCCAGGACTGGTTCTTTGTACTTCATTACATTCACTGATCATCTCTCAAGATTCGGACATATGTTCCTGTTGAAACACAAGTCTGAATCTTTTGAGAAATTCAAAGAATATAAGTTAGAAGTAGAGAACCAAAAACATGTATAAGTATTATGTCCTATGATGCGATCAGGGAGGAGAATACTTAAGCATGGAATTCCTGGACTATTCTAAAGGAGAATGAGATTCTCTCTCAGCATTACTCCTCCGTATACACCATAGCACGTCGGTGTATTGGGGCAGAGCAAATCACACCCTATGTGATATGGTGTGCTCTATGATGAGTACTACTGAGTAGCCTATTTCCTTTTGGGAGTTATGCACTTGAGAAGCAGCATACCTATTAAATAGGGTTCCAACCAAATCAGGTGCCTACCACTCCATATGTGATATAGTATGGGAAGAGCCCATCTCTTAAGGATGTTAAGATTTGGGGTTGTCCGGCCTATGTCAAAAATAAAATTCGGACAAGCTCGAGGCAAGGTCAGTTCTGTGGAAATTTGTTGGATATCCCAAGCATTCGCAAGGGAATATCTTCTACCGCACCGAGGAACAAAAGGTGTTTTGTTTCTCAGCATGGCACCTTTGTGAAAGGGAATTTCTTGTGAAGAAATTAGTGGTCATGAGGTAGAACTGGAAGGAGTTCCAGCTATGCAAACTGCAGCTGATGATTTCGTAGAACCGGAGGATTCAATAGCTCACGACGAACCTCAGCCTCTCCGCCGATTTAGTTGGGTTCCTCACCCACCTGAGAGATACTTCGGTTTCTTTATGACAGTGGGAGCGAGGATTGAATCATGAGATGATGACCCAACTAGTTTCGAGCAGGCCATCAGGAGTGGGGACTCTGTGAAAATGGCTGGATGATAAGCGGTCTGAGATGGAATCTATATACACTAACAAAGTATGGACTTTGGTTGCTTTATCTGAAGGGTTAAATCCCCATCATGAGCAAGTATATCTTGAGAAGATTACTTGGTGTACATGGAAAAGTTGAGACTTTCAAAGCTATGCTTAAGTTCATCCAGATCCTACTTTCCATTACTACATACCATAACTACGATATCTGGCGGTTGGATGTCATGACTGCTTTTCTAAATAGTGATTTAGAAGAGAGCGTCTATAAGTACACAGCCAGAGGGCTTCCTAGACAGTGGGAGCAGCGGAAACGTGTGCAAGTTGCTTTTTGGGATAAAACAGGCATCGCGGAGTTGGAACATCAGTTTTGATGTAGAAGTCAAAGAGTTTGACTTCATCAAAATGATAGATGAACCTTGTATATACAAAAAGGTAGTAGGGAGTATGGTGGTGATTTTCGTATTGTACGTGGATGACATACCCTTGATAGGAAAGGAGTTTCCTATGCTACACTCGATCAATCTCCTCTTATCACAAGGATTCTCCATATAGGATCAAGGTGATACCTCCTAAATCCTGGTTTTGGATCTATGAGATAGATCTAAGTGGATGTTAGGATTCTCACAAGGTGTAGTGAGATGGAATCAATCGATCCTGGGGAGAATCATTGGATAGCTTCCAGGGTGATAAGGTCGACTGAATGTTGGTCATAGGCATTGTCTTTACCCTCAGTGGAGGGACGGTATGTTGGAAGAGTTCCATGCTAGATACCGTGACATACTAGACGATAAAGGCTGGATACATTGCTACCAAGGATGCTACCGAAAAGGTAGTCTGGATGTACACTAGTTCATGAGATGAACTTCATTGCTACCATTGTGTGACAATGGAGTTTTGGCCAAGGAACCCCTGTCCCATCAGTGATCCAGACATATTCTAAGCCAGTATCACCTGACCATGGAGATGGTTGATTTCTAGGGAGATCCAGGTTTTAGAGAGTAGACACAGAGGACAACACGGCGGATCCACTCACAAAGGCTTATTCTCAGGAGAGACTTTTATGGGATGGTTGAGTATGAGATACTTCAACCACTGCTGATTGTTGGGTATGAGATACTATAACAGATGACCCTAGTGCAAGTGGGAGATTGTTAGTAATATGCATACCCTAGAGGCCATTACTGTACATACGATGTATATTGTAGTGGATACTTGGACATATATAGGGAGGACTTTCTTGCTCGACATGATAGTATGCTATCTTGTTGCTCTTTATCTTAACATGTACACTGATTGTCTCTATAATAGATGTTGATAAAGCCCTTAGGATGAGTACTTGACTACCAGGACTATGATGCAGATCATATTAGTGGGGATAGAGTAGTCGACAAGTACATCCTTCTAATGTTCCTAGTCGTGTGAGTATCGAGACAGGGCATCGATACTCCAGTGTAGACTAGCGTATACGCTTCTCGACCCATATGTTGGGCGATAGATGATCCTATATCCATTGGTGTTTGACATCAGAGAAGGTATGCGGGTGCTCAATGGAGACTGAGTACACTGGACGGACTCGCCGAGAACTCCTAGATGGTATTATACCTATCGTCGGATAGCAGTTATCTGGTGACACTGGTATAGGTTAGTCTGTAGACCCGAGATCGTCATAGAGTCTTATGTGACTCCTACGGTGCTTTGATTTCCACCTTACCACGTTCAAGAGAACGTGCAAAATGGTGGCTTTTGGGTACAGTCCTGAGTCACAAGGAGGCAATGAGCGATAGGAAGGGTTTCGTCTATCCCGGTATAGGGAGTTGACGTTGCGCTATGCTCGATTGGCCATTGTAAGTCTACGGTAGCGTCCCGGCCGTCAATCTGAGGCCAAACGCGGAACAAAAACTTTTACAACTGGCGCTATCGCATACTATAACCCGGATCTAGCCATTAACTGTCACGACCCGAAAGTACGGAACATGACCGGCACTTAAACTACGAACGTCTCGAGGCGTACGTAATCTAAGTAAACCGAAAACCCAGAAATCCAAACCAAGAAAAGTAGTAGAGTACAGGAAAACCAATTTAAAACAAGTAGTTTTAATAGCATAAGCCGAATTATGCGGTTTTTAAGAACATCATTTCGGCAGAGTCTCCTTTGTAAATACTGGCTCCCAAACGGGATACAACATGAATAGTATACGAAATCAATAAAAAGGCATCCCCAAGCGGGAGCTAGCTCTTCGTCAATCGACGGTCACAACCACACAAGCAATATAATATACAACGCCAACGGCGAGGATCAAAACTCAAAAGGAAACTCAAAACCACCAGAAATATAACGAGCGACTCTAAGGTCCAAAGAATAAACAACACTGGTCTCTATCTCAATAAATACATGTTTGGTTGATGGAATTTACTAGATACAACGGAATAATATTATACAAGGTAATATGATGGGTACGATACAAGAAAAACCCACCTACTAGCAAGTCACCCGAATGAAACTGAGCCCGCAAAGCCGTAATGAAACCTGTACGGCAAACCTGCAAGAAACTGGGGCACAACGGGGTGAGTTGCCAACTCGTGAATAGAAAAACATCTACGCACAGAAATCGCATAAATAACGCAATCCTAGGTCAATAATCATAATATATCCTCAAAAATGTATATAACATGCAGCCTATAACAAGGCTAGGGTAAATATCTAACCCGAGTGTAATCTCATGTGGCCGTGTCTGTGCCTCAGGTAGCAATATATCATATGAATGAGGTATGCATGCATGAAACAGAATACATGTAAATGAAGAAACTGTTTTCATAATTTAGTGAGATTTCCTTCGTATTTTTAAACTGAGGTATCATAAATGAAATCAGTATCAACAGTGTCTAGCATCGACACAAAACATAAATCTCACTGTCTCGAAATATCAATGTCTCAATCTCAATATCTAGGGCGCCGTCAGTCCAGACCGGCCCCTACCATCCATCTCAAGACCACGACGGTATCCTCCGGATATCCGACGTGTCGGGTAATATCACCGGTAGGTAGTGCTCCCCAGCCAGGCTCAACGTCAACACCACATTCCTCTTGCCCCGGGGTACCATACCGGGCCCACCATGTACCCGAAACGGTTCCTCCACTCCTCGAATCGGGTCTCGAAATCCATCAGCAAACTCATGGTGGACGAATCATACATCATAGGAAAACCGCACTTTATATTTTAAAAGAGAGAAAAGGTTTATTTATGTTTTTGCGGTTTTCCTCCAAATCCAGAAAATCTCATGGAAATCCGAATCCAAAACCTCAATAACACGTAAAATAGTGAATATATGCATGAGAATCCATGAATGCGGCATAACGATGAATAACAGTATGCATGAAGTGACAAGTAATAACTACAATATCTAAGCTGGCATATAAGGTAAGTACACTAATATTATGTCAAACTACTAGCTATCTAGCTAAGTTAAGCAATAATGTTTTCTAAGATGTACGTGACATGGCAATTACCGATGAAGATGTGTGTGAGCCGGCAATTAAGTGTACGTGGTACCTACGCATCATCGGTAATGGTGCTGGTGTCCTAACAGCATGATATCACTAATGGAGTATGAAACATAAAATAAGCATACGATGCGAAGCGGACCACAAAAATGAGCGGGAGGTGAAAACTAGACGCAACTATAACAATCTGCATTAATCTAATATAAGTCCTACAAATGGTGCCTTTTGAAATAACACGAATCATGGGTTTTGAAAATAGGGGCTACGGTGTTTTTATGAAAAGATACGTCTTTTGAAATATCCGTAGGATCCCTTGGGCTGTCTTTAAGAATGCCCACGATTCGTTGGTTTTTGAAATAGGTACGAAGTCTAATCTAATCTAACAACTACACTAAACTATACGGCTGAACTAACAAGCTGAACTACAGGTAAGGGAACCGCCTATCATCTGAGTCGATACATATACATACCTGTATATGTATAGTCGGTGATCCCGCCTCAATAATATCATATCCGATACCCTATCTATAATCAGGCATCCCAAGTCAAGAGTGCGGATCAATCATCAATATAGCTCGTACGTAAATCCGTCGTACGGCATCCCAATCTGGGTACGGGTCAATATCACATTCATCATACTATTCACCTGGTATCCTCTTTATCAATTATCATGATCGGGGTACTGATCTACGTCTAGTACCATACTGATACCGCCTACGTATGCATGGACGTGTGTGAAACACTACGTCAAGGACCCGCTACAACGTCATGTCGTATCTCAAATACGAACCCTGCTATATCGCCGATCTCACGGGCTCAAATCAAATCTCATCGACTCAGCTCAATCCCAAGTATCATCCTCAAACCCGTATGTGAACACATAGTCCCATACCCATGTGAACCCATAACTATAAAGAATCCCATGAGCACATATCAATAGGAATGTATGCAAGTATGTATGTGTGTATGTGTAGTGCAACACTACCCTAGGGTTCGCAACACTAAGGTAATCCAACACACCAATATCCATCCTAAGCAACATTATTAATCCCAAATAACATATAATAAATGTTGGTGTGTATACGCATCCGTATACACCACCACGGACTGCGGGGGTGCTATACGCCATCCACCCGACTTCTCCCCGTAGATATAAATCTACTCACCTGGTCCTCGCTCGCCGGTGCCGACGCCGCCAGGCGCTTGCTTGTCGTCCCGAAGTTCACATGGGGTACCTACATATCATAACGTACCATATCGCATTAAAACTAAATTCGAAATCGAAACGGCATACGAAAATCAAATCGGCACGCGTATCACGCATAGATCCAAACCTATCGCCTACGCATGCAAGAATAGTCAAACCAACCCCCGATGTCGATGTACAAACGTCAAACCATTGAGAAAACCCAAACACACCAATCGTGATTTCAAAACTCACTAATTATATAAGAAATAGGGTTTAGTTCATCAAAACCATAAAATTAAACAATTCGTTTTATTTTCCAAAAATCTAGTTAGCACAAATTCCCATTTCGGTTCAAAACTTGATGTTTTACCCAAACTAAATATTTTGACGATTCTAATGGCCAAAATGCTCACTTAATATCATAATTAGGTCATACAAATCACCTCCATATTTTTAATCTCACAAATTAGCATTAACTCAAAATTCAAGTTTGCAACAAATATCGATTTTAACACTTTTCAAAGTAAAATTCACAATTTATCAATTAAGCATGGTTTTGCATGATCAAAGTCGCTAAACAACAAATTAAAATGCTAATAAAGTCATCAAAACCTTAATTACATTTTAAATCACAATTTATATGTATTTCACTAAAACCTAGTTTGCAAATTTTCCAATTTCAACCATTTTAAAGCAACAATACATAATTCAACAAGTAGGCTAGGTTTTGCACACGCTAAGGTATTAAACTACCCATTATAATTTCAATGATGTGATGAAACCCTTACCATAATTTTAATTCTCAATTTTTTTCATAATATTTAAAAAAAAAACTAGTAAGCATAAAATTCCAAATTCGGTGCAAGCATCTTAGATTTGCGATCTAAAGATCAAAATCACAAGTAAATATCCAAACTAAACAAACTAGATAACAACTACACATATCTAATCTAGTTGTGATGCTTAAAACCCTAATTCAAAACCAAACCCTCTTCTTTAAAAACCTAGAATGAAATTAGCACTAAAATTTAACACTAAAACAATTTACTTAAGGGAATTAACCATAAGTGTTAGTTGGGTAAAGATTATACCTCAATATATAGAGATCTAGCATGAAGATTTGCTTCCAAAAACACCTACTTTCTCCATGTTTTAAACCAATTTGGGTTAGAGAAGAGGTAGAATACGGTTTTGTGTTGAATTTGTAAAGAAATTTGTGGATTTTTGTAGAATTTTGATGGAATTTAAAGCAAAAGAATTGGGGATAAAAATGAGGGCTGAAGCAAGGAATGATTCGGCCAAGGGAAGATGGGAGAGAGTGTGAGGAAATGGTGTGAAAAAAATCCAAGTCAAAGCCCCCCCTAAATTACCGTAATATCCCCATCCAAAACAATATAATAAAAACCTATATTTAAATCATTTGAATGAGTCAAAGAAGCAAGGAATGGAGGGGGAGTTGCTGATCCAGCAGTGGTGGGGCCAGCCAAAGTAGTGAGGAATGAGTGTGAGAGATTTTACAAAGAAATTCTATGCAAAAAAGACCCCCCACAATGCCATAATTGCAAGTTTAAGCTTAAATTCAATAGATTTGGTTTTCTATAATAAAAATTAGTTAAAACTTAAAATAAAATACTAAAAATTTATGTTACAACTAGATTTTAATTAACATGATTTTAAAGCTTAAATTTAGCCCATTTAAATTTGTATTTATCGCTAATTTAATGTATTTTCTTACCGGCTTAAAATAATATTAAAAATTGAAAAATTAGGGAAAATTTTTAAACGACCAGAATTTTATAAGTAACTCATTAGATACTAAAAACTAGCAATTACCTATCCAAATTAGGTATAATTAGGCCTAAACTGCAAAATAACAAAAAGGACGATTTACGGAAAAATACCAAATTTTCACCGATTTTCGGGAAAACACCAAAACGACTTTTCTAGGCGTTACAATCTTCCCCCCTTAAAGAAATTCGGTCCCCGAATTTAAATTAAAACTTTCCCCAAATACTAAAACATCTAAGAAAACCCATCAAGTCGTCGGGGCTCCGAAATTGTAAATACATAAAACAAATCGTAGCGCAGCGCATGCGCTTGAAAAATGAGCATATAACTCAAATCAAAACTCCGTCAAGCATCCCGCAATCATCGGAGTCAAGGTGAAGACACGAATGCCAAATCCGAAGCAAAACCGATATGCTATAATTCGGAACTATACATGTAAATATCTGAAGAAAATGCGTGCAAAACACACTCAGGTACTGTCCTCTGACTAGCCCTTCTTAGTACGAAACAAATCACAAAATCATGAAAATGTACCGCTCCATAAGAATCAATCCCAAAAGTGGATATGAAAAGCCTGTGCGTCCGGTGCGCACGGAAATCAAAATCCATGAATGTGCCATACATGAGCACAGAAACAACATCAAGGTGCAACGGGTGTGCACACAACATCGGTCATAGGCAACGTGTGTGCCTGACAGCAAAATCAGGTGCATCTGACATGCACGAAAAATCTCGATTTAGTGCATCTGGTGTGCACCAAAATCGCATCTCAAGACATACGCTCAACATGCGCGAAAATCCAAATCAGGTGCATCCATCGTGCACGAAATCATGAAATCCAATATCAAGCGCCGAACGTGCGCAAAATCAATCAGGTGCACAAGGTGCACAAAACAAATATCGAGTATCACAATCGAAATCGAAGTCCAGTGCACACTGCAAGCATATAATAACTATACAGAGTGCAGGAACCAATTCGTGTGCGTGCATACGCACAAAATCAACTCAAATGTCTAAAACCGTAAAATCACAAACATGTGAAACCCAAGCACGAAAACGATATCAAGTGCAACACTGTGCAAAGATCGTAAATCCTCAATCATCAAAATCAAATCATGCGAATAAATCACCCAAAACATCGAAATCAATAATGGCGGAATAGTATCGCTCAAGTGCATCCTCTAAGAATCTCGGGCCAACTGTCGCGGTCACTAATGGGACGTCTCGTCGATGATCATGAACTCTGGCCTGCTGGTGTGCGTAACCATGACCACTCCTGGGTCAAGGTCTTCACTGTGAATTACCAATCTTTCGGTCCATCGGCTCATCGGCCCTGTCAGATATGCTAACGGGGACGATTCCGTTCTGGCACTTCTCTGGTCATCTCTTGGTCAATTATCGCGACCACTCGTAAGACAGCATATCACTGGCGTCGGCCTCTGGCTCTCTGAATGTACGTGACACATCTGATCCTGAGTGCAAGTATCATTGCAGCAGTGTCCTGGACGGAATCCTGCTCACGGTCTCTTCCATGTCTCGTCTCTGCCAACTGTCCGGAAGTCATTGTCCTTTCCTATATCTGCATCTTGCTCTGGAACGACTGCATACTCATCGCGACTCCTTCTAGAAGGTAAGTCCAAGTACCATGCCTCGGCATGCACATCGCCTCTCTGATGTCGGCGGAGTGGAACATCATCTCATCTAGATCTGGTGCGAACCTTTTACTCCACTTTTCTCTAATGTCGTCTGCTTTCGACTCGTCTCGTCGCGGCTGCATGGACTGAGCTCCAACGACTATCCTCGAATCTGGAGTCTCCCAAGAAATGCATCTCACCACCTAGCATCCGAATTAAGTCGAACCATCCAATCGATTGTCAAAACCTCATAATCCCCCAAGGGCTCAACATCTTGGGTACAGTTTAATAGTATCGAGTACATACCACAGCATCGGTGGTCCAGCCGTAGAAGGGCAAACCCAAGCCTCACTAATGGCGCCGTAGAACTGCCGCAAACCCGAAGGTTCAAAGGCTTTCACACGGTCATTAAGTCGAGTTAGGGTTTCATTCTTCTAGAGGGACCATAGAATTGCCTGCATGTCTTTCCGACTACTTTAAACTTAGAATAATAGGTTTCCGACATTCGATCGTCTCTGTCGACCCTCACGTCTCTGCGTGAAGTCGTCTCTAGCTGGAATCAATCTATCTGATGACCTCGCATCGGGGTAAGCGAACGATCCACATGTCCTAGTTATTCATCCTAGATGACTAGCGACCTCTTATCATCTCTTAGTACAACTTATACTGCAATAGCTCCAACATCTGGGGCGATATCTCGTCGTTCGCAGCAATAACTGGCTCACTCGTCTGCATGCTGAACCGTGCCTCAATCATCAGGCGTAAGCAACACACCAACGGTCATCAAAATCTGGCTGGCCTCCATCATTGGCTCAATTCTCTAGTGTCGATCAGCACCTCCGAGTAACCTCATAAAGGCGATCCGCCAAACGCTCGTGGCGCGGAAACACAGTAAAAAGACACATCTCTGCAATCGTGTGTCGCCGGAATTTCGCCCTGGTCAGTCCTCGTTCGTGACGAGCTTGTGCTGACCGCAACTCTAGACGTAGCTCTCCCTGCCCGTAACCGTAGCAGCAAAACCAAACTGGTACCGATGAGGCTAGATCATGAAGGAATATAATACTGAACAAGGAAATGTACATCCTAAGGCTTCATAAGTGGAGTGGCGTGTCGTAAATATGCCGCGGAACATATCAACGGTACGTCACTCTACTTTAGTCACCTATTCCATCAACCAAGGGTCATCCTACGCTCCGAAGGTTAAAACCTAACGCTCTGATACCAACTTTGTCACGACCCGAAAGTAGGGAACATGACCGGCACTTAAACTACGAACGTCTCGAGGCGTACGTAATCTAAGTAAACCGAAAATCCAGAAATCCAAACCAAGAAAAGTAGTAGAGTACAGGAAAACCAATTTAAAACAAGTAGTTTTAATAGCATAAGCCGAATTATGCGGTTTTTAAGAACATCATTTCGGCAGAGTCTCCTTTGTAAATACTGGCTCCCAAACGGGATACAACATGAATAGTATACGAAATCAATAAAAAGGCATCCCCAAGCGGGAGCTAGCTCTTCGTCAATCGACGGTCACAACCACACAAGCAATATAATATACAACGCCAACGGCGAGGATCAAAACTCAAAAGGAAACTCAAAACCACCAGAAATAGAACGAGCGACTCTAAGGTCCAAAGAATAAACAACACTGGTCTCTATCTCAATAAATACATGTTTGGTTGATGGAATTTACTAGATACAACGGAATAATATTATACAAGGTAATATGATGGGTACGATACAAGAAAAACCCACCTACTAGCAAGTCACCCGAATGAAACTGAGCCCGCAAAGCCGTAATGAAACCTGTACGGCAAACCTGCAAGAAACTGGGGCACAACGGGGTGAGTTGCCAACTCGTGAATAGAAAAACATCTACGCACAGAAATCGCATAAATAACGCAATCCTAGGTCAATAATCATAATATATCCTCAAAAATGTATATAACATGCAGCCTATAACAAGGCTAGGGTAAATATCTAACCCAAGTGTAATCTCATGTGGCCGTGTCTGTGCCTCAGGTAGCAATATATCATATGAATGAGGTATGCATGCATGAAACAGAATACATGTAAATGAAGAAACTGTTTTCATAATTTAGTGAGATTTCCTTCGTATTTTTAAACTGAGGTATCATAAATGAAATCAGTATCAACAGTGTCTAGCATCGACACAAAACATAAATCTCACTGTCTCGAAATATCAATGTCTCAATCTCAATATCTAGGGCGCCGTCAGTCCAGACCGGCCCCTACCATCCATCTCAAGACCACGACGGTATCCTCCGGATATCCGACGTGTCGGGTAATATCACCGGTAGGTAGTGCTCCCCAGCCAGGCTCAACGTCAACACCACATTCCTCTTGCCCCGGGGTACCATACCGGGCCCACCATGTACCCGAAACGGTTCCTCCACTCCTCGAATCGGGTCTCGAAATCCATCAGCAAACTCATGGTGGACGACTCATACATCATAGGAAAACCGCACTTTATATTTTAAAAGAGAGAAAAGGTTTATTTATGTTTTTGCGGTTTTCCTCCAAATCCAGAAAATCTCATGGAAATCCGAATCCAAAACCTCAATAACACGTAAAATAGTGAATATATGCATGAGAATCCATGAATGCGGCATAACGATGAATAACAGTATGCATGAAGTGACAAGTAATAACTACAATATCTAAGCTGGCATATAAGGTAAGTACACTAATATTATGTCAAACTACTAGCTATCTAGCTAAGTTAAGCAATAATGTTTTCTAAGGTGTACGTGACATGGCAATTACCGATGAAGATGTGTGTGAGCCGGCAATTAAGTGTACGTGGTACCTACGCATCATCGGTAATGGTGCTGGTGTCCTAACAGCATGATATCACTAATGGAGTATGAAACATAAAATAAGCATGCGATGCGAAGCGGACCACAAAAATGAGCGGGAGGTGAAAACTAGACGCAACTATAACAATCTGCATTAATCTAATATAAGTCCTACAAATGGTGCCTTTTGAAATAACACGAATCATGGGTTTTGAAAATAGGGGCTACGGTGTTTTTATGAAAAGATACGTCTTTTGAAATATCCGTAGGATCCCTTGGGCTGTCTTTAAGAATGCCCATGATTCGTTGGTTTTTGAAATAGGTACGAAGTCTAATATAATCTAACAACTACACTAAACTATACGGCTGAACTAACAAGCTGAACTACAGGTAAGGGAACCGCCTATCATCTGAGTCGATACATATACATACCTGTATATGTATAGTCGGTGATCCCGCCTCAATAATATCATATCCGATACCCTATCTATAATCAGGCATCCCAAGTCAAGAGTGCGGATCAATCATCAATATAGCTCGTACGTAAATCCGTCGTACGGCATCCCAATCTGGGTACGGGTCAATATCACATTCATCATACTATTCACCTGGTATCCTCTTTATCAATTATCATGATCGGGGTACTGATCTACGTCTAGTACCATACTGATACCGCCTACGTATGCATGGACGTGTGTGAAACACTACGTCAAGGACCCGCTACAACGTCATGTCGTATCTCAAATACGAACCCTGCTATATCGCCGATCTCACGGGCTCAAATCAAATCTCATCGACTCAGCTCAATCCCAAGTATCATCCTCAAACCCGTATGTGAACACATAGTCCCATACCCATGTGAACCCATAACTATAAAGAATCCCATGAGCACATATCAATAGGAATGTATGCAAGTATGTATGTGTGTATGTGTAGTGCAACACTACCCTAGGGTTCGCAACACTAAGGTAATCCAACACACCAATATCCATCCTAAGCAACATTATTAATCCCAAATAACATATAATAAATGTTGGTGTGTATACGCATCCGTATACACCACCACGGACTGCGGGGGTGCTATACGCCATCCACCCGACTTCTCCCCGTAGATATAAATCTACTCACCTGGTCCTCGCTCGCCGGTGCCGACGCCGCCAGGCGCTTGCTTGTCGTCCCGAAGTTCACATGGGGTACCTACATATCATAACGTACCATATCGCATTAAAACTAAATTCGAAATCGAAACGGCATACGAAAATCAAATCGGCACGCGTATCACGCATAGATCCAAACCTATCGCCTACGCATGCAAGAATAGTCAAACCAACCCCCGATGTCGATGTACAAACGTCAAACCATTGAGAAAACCCAAACACACCAATCGTGATTTCAAAACTCACTAATTATATAAGAAATAGGGTTTAGTTCATCAAAACCATAAAATTAAACAATTCGTTTTATTTTCCAAAAATCTAGTTAGCACAAATTCCCATTTCGGTTCAAAACTTGATGTTTTACCCAAACTAAATATTTTGACGATTCTAATGGCCAAAATGCTCACTTAATATCATAATTAGGTCATACAAATCACCTCCATATTTTTAATCTCACAAATTAGCATTAACTCAAAATTCAAGTTTGCAACAAATATCGATTTTAACACTTTTCAAAGTAAAATTCACAATTTATCAATTAAGCATGGTTTTGCATGATCAAAGTCGCTAAACAACAAATTAAAATGCTAATAAAGTCATCAAAACCTTAATTACATTTTAAATCACAATTTATATGTATTTCACTAAAACCTAGTTTGCAAATTTTCCAATTTCAACCATTTTAAAGCAACAATACATAATTCAACAAGTAGGCTAGGTTTTGCACACGCTAAGGTATTAAACTACCCATTATAATTTCAATGATGTGATGAAACCCTTACCATAATTTTAATTCTCAATTTTTTTCATAATATTTAAAAAAAAAACTAGTAAGCATAAAATTCCAAATTCGGTGCAAGCATCTTAGAATTGCGATCTAAAGATCAAAATCACAAGTAAATATCCAAACTAAACAAACTAGATAACAACTACACATAGCTAATCTAGTTGTGATGCTTAAAACCCTAATTCAAAACCAAACCCTCTTCTTTAAAAACCTAGAATGAAATTAGCACTAAAATTTAACACTAAAACAATTTACTTAAGGGAATTAACCATAAGTGTTAGTTGGGTAAAGATTATACCTCAATATATAGAGATCTAGCATGAAGATTTGCTTCCAAAAACACCTCCTTTCTCCATGTTTTAAACCAATTTGGGTTAGAGAAGAGGTAGAATACGGTTTTGTGTTGAATTTGTAAAGAAATTTGTGGATTTTTGTAGAATTTTGATGGAATTTAAAGCAAAAGAATTGGGGATAAAAATGAGGGCTGAAGTAAGGAATGATTCGGCCAAGGGAAGATGGGAGAGTGTGTGAGGAAATGGTGTGAAAAAAATCCAAGTCAAAGCCCCCCCTAAATTACCGTAATACCCCCATCCAAAACAATATAATAAAAACCTATATTTAAATCATTTGAATGAGTCAAAGAAGCAAGGAATGGAGGGGGAGTTGCTGATCCAGCAGTGGTGGGGCCAGCCAAAGTAGTGAGGAATGAGTGAAAGAGATTTTACAAAGAAATTCTATGCAAAAAAGACCCCCCACAATGCCATAATTGCAAGTTTTAGCTTAAATTCAATAGATTTGGTTTTCTATAATAAAAATTAGTTAAAACTTAAAATAAAATACTAAAAATTTATGTTACAACTAGATTTTAATTAACATGATTTTAAAGCTTAAATTTAGCCCATTTAAATTTGTATTTATCGCTAATTTAATGTATTTTCTTACCGGCTTAAAATAATATTAAAAATTGAAAAATTAGGGAAAATTTTTAAACGACCAGAATTTTATAAGTAACTCATTAGATACTAAAAACTAGCAATTACCTATCCAAATTAGGTATAATTAGGCCTAAACTGCAAAATAACAAAAAGGACGATTTACGGAAAAATACCAAATTTTCACCGATTTTCGGGAAAACACCAAAACGACTTTTCTAGGCGTTACATTAACGCTAAACTAGCTAACTGCAGAGATGATAGAAAGGCTATACCGATCGATCCGTGTCCTTCGGTCTTTAGCCACTATCACCATCTCCTTGTGGCTGCTCCGAACTCGCTCGATTTCCGATCTCCTCGTCGAGGTGGCACCACGTCAATGAATCTTTATACGGTCTCCTGCCTCTATACCGAGGCAACTCGGACATGAAGTATGTTAATCGACATGTCCAAGATGAAGTAGAGAATGAGTGTGAATACTTTGTCTCAAACACCCTATGGTTCTCATCACATGAGAGGGTTAGGGGGGAGGTTGAAGAAGATGCGAGAGGGATGAAGAGTGTGATCTCAAGATAAATCAAGTGAGCAAAAAACACAACCCCAAAACTTAAGTTGACTGCCCACTTCTCTTGTGTGTGATATATATGAGGTTTTGTGTTGGAGAAACAAAGAAAATATCTTACCAAAATATCTCCAACTCAACCCTAAAATATCTCACCCAAAACAAACTCCATAATTCATCATGAGTCACTACATGACTCATTAGCATGAGTCATTAATGAACATGCTAGAATTAATGAGTCACCAAAAATGAGTCACACTTTCCAAATCCAATAATCATTTAAACCAAAATGATTAACCCAAAAAGAAATGCATCTTCTAAACTATTATCGTAACGGATTACGAGAATACCCCTCACCTGTATATACATACCTGTATCCGTATTCCGACCGAATACGAATACGATGAGACTAAAATATTCCGACTCAATCTAATACTTGGATCCGGCTTAAACCAAAGCCCACCAGTATTATCTGTCCGAATCATGACACGTGCACAAGTGCACGTGCATGTTCGAACCCTGCCATAAAACCATACGGCCTCTACAACGTTTCGCCCGAACTTTGGAAACTATCTGTGGGGGACTCTAAAGACTCGTCAATACCCTGGCAGTGGGTTTAACCACAAGCACGTCAGCGGCACTAGCTATGCGTAACGGTTGCCCATGTATTGACCGAAAGGGAAGCCGATGAGCGAACTCATCCTGGAACCCTACTGAGCCTATCAGTGACAATATCTGTACAATCCGGTCCGTTCGTCTATGAGCATCGCATATTGGGCCTAGGGGGATGGTAACGTCAGACCCCCAAAGGCGGTATAAGTCGTGTCGGAGGGTAGCACTGAACACCCTGAGAAACTACTGGAATACCTACCAGTAATTCTCACCTGCCTTGGCTAAGGACTTGGTGTAATGGCTCTCCTAGACACAGCGCGATCTCACCACCACTACCGGGAGAGACGAATCCCCTGCCGATCCGCTCACTGCTTCTATGTGGCTCGGGACTGTACCCAACTAAAACCTGTTTGCACGACTCCTTTGAGCCGTGTTAGGGTAGTAATCTAAGCACAGTGGGAACTCACACGAGGCAAATGACGACCTCAGGTCGATGAACTAACCTGTACACATGTCACCAGGGAACTGTTATCTGACGCTAGATATAATACCAACTAGCAGGTTCCCGGCGAGTCCTGTCCGGTGCACTCATAACCCAATGAGTACCTGTATACATCTTAGGTGATCCAACTGACACCAATGGCTTGTGAGACCGGCCACCGCCCCTCGTCGGGGTCTCGACTGTACACTAGTCTACTCCGGAGTATCGATGCCCTGTCTCGAAACTCCCACGACTAGGGACTATTTTTAAGGATGTGCTTATGGACTACCCAACTCTCACGTATATGATCGCCATCATACTACTGGCAGTCTAGCAAGAATCTAAGGGCTCTATCAATGTGTAATAGTGATCATGTCACCTAAAACTGTACACGATGAAAAAGACAAACCAGATAGCATATTATCATCTCGAGTAAGACTGTCCTACCGGTATAGGTCCTTCTCAATCATTGCAATCACGTACCTGCGATCCAATAATTGACTTTGAGGGCACTATATCCAACAATCTCCCACTTGTACTTAAGGCTAATTATTGCGATGTCACATACTCACAGCCCGTGTGATACCGAACATCCAACTCCTCTACCAATCAGTTTCACAAAGCCCGTTTGTCAAACTATTGTGTTCGAGAAATAGCCTCAGCGAGTGGATCCACCCTAATGTTTCTTTCTATGTCTCTCTTAATCTCAAGTTCGCGGAGAAAACCATCTCCCGAATTGAGTAATACCTGTCTTAGAATATGTCTGGATATCTGATGGGACCTAGTTCATAAATGAACTCCAAATCCAAACTTCTTAGACTGTATCGTCAACTGAACCTAATCAGTATCCTGTACCATGCCTCCCACAGTATCCTCTTAAACCACCTGTCCAAAATACTACCCCCTTCGTCAGAGGTAAAACTATAACTCTGACAGTCACTCTGTCATCCATGTCACTTTGGAAGCCTGGAATGATAACCGTCTCCCAAAGGAGGCTTCCGTTATTAAATCCCCAGAACATCCACTTATGTTCTAAAACTGCTTCCGTATGTTTCTCCAGGATTGGATTAATATAAACTTATTGCATCTAGTGCAAAAACAACATCTGGTATGGTACTTGACATCTCTTGATTGACTCAATTGCCTAAGCAAAGTGATATGCCAATCATGCACATCCCTCTCCCCTTTAGTCTGTAAGACACCTTTAGAGTGGGAGACTCCATCACCTGCAGGTACACCACCATGCCAGGAGTCGTCCATTCTAAAACACCTTTAGAATACTGTCTAAGTACCCAGATTGGGAAACTACCCAAATCTAGATCTAAAACCATAGATCTAGTAACCAGAATGTCTGATATTATATCCATATCCTGTGTGGAGAAACAACTGTGTGACAACCAAAGTATAACTGATCGTAGTATAGGAATTTTACTTCCTACTCTGTATATGTCATCCAAATACCAGGACATCACACTCTACTACCTTCATAACTGATCCATCCCCTATTCTGATGAAGTCAAACCCATGACCGTCACATCAAAAATAGATGATCTATCTCCGCTATATCTGCTTTAGTCTATAAATAGACATAAGCTGCTTGTCCACTATGCTTCCGCTGCTCCCACTGACTACAACAACCCTCTGGCAGAATCATATACACGTGCACTTCTAAAGCTAGTTTAGAACGACGCTATACTCATCCTCCTGCCGGGTCTCATAGTCTGGAATAGCAGTAATGGCAAGTCTGGGTAAACAAGAACCTCCCTATCACCGTCCTTGAGGCTACCGAAGTACCTTCCGGGTGCCTGAGGTTACCCATCATATCTGCGGAGTGGCTAATGGAATGTCAAACCTGATTGAATCTTTAGGTCCTATTAAATTTTCAGTAATCGTTTGCGGTTCTGGAATCACTTCCAGTTCTACCATACTCCCACTACTGTTTTCTGAAAAAATCCATTTTACTAAAACTGTGGCGAGTCAAGAACAATATCACTATTGAACTTCCAGATGGTAGAAAATCAACCCTCGACATAGCCCGGGTCAACCCACAAACGGCCATTACAGAAACGTGCCTTGAGTTATCCAGAGTCTGGTTTTAAGCATAAGCCGGACAACTCCCCGTACCTTAACATCGTTAAGATATGAACCATTCTATATCCAATATAGAAACTTTGGCACTGATTTAATTGGAACCAGATTCAATTCATGCGGCTGTCGCCAGTGCATGTCAACAAAATGGAGAGAGGCCGATCAGTATTACTCAACTTAGGAATGCATCCAATTATGAGTAACCCGAAAGAGAAACAAGTTTCTCAAAACCATTACTATCAACTGAATACCATACACAATTATCTACATCTTCGATCACCTTGAAGAATCCTGATACTTGCAACACTTGGTTCTCTACTTTATTTTTTTACCTATAACTTCTCAAAACTTAGACCTTGTATTTATATGAAACACTTGTCTAAAAACTAGAGAAGTCACGAGTAAACAGAACATAGTATGAGGACCAACCCCTTTTTCCTAATGGACACTGGACAACATACAATATTCTATATAAGTCCGCTGAGTTGAATAACTCAAAACCTGTGCATCGTAGGTTGAAAACTGTACTTATGGTTAAGAACTACTCCGCTGTTCAATGCTCCTTACCCAATCGTCAACTGATATAGGTAAATGTTACAGACATAATTTCAAAAGTTATATCTCACTTTATGAAAATAAACGTACAGATATATCAATTTGAAATCGGTGCATAACAACAGATATTCAAAACCAAATACTTGCCGTCAGGCAAAAACCCAGGTGATTTCCTCAAATATTACCAATTACAACAAATTCCGACATAATGAGGATAATCACCTAATTCCCAATAACTTACTCTCACTCATCATCTGTAAAACTATACGGATGTGAGAATCATACCTGGTAAATACATACCATGGAGTAAGTATCTAATCGGGAAAACAGTTTTCCTTTAACAACGCATAGTGAAACTGAAACATGAAAATGTTTCGAAGGGGTATCCGGGTATTCGTAGTAATGACTCTTCCATAATCCAATCCATGACTGTAACCGTATATTTCTTTGCCATCTCTCCAAATCCCTTTATTTGTCTTTAGTCATTACCTTTTGTACACCTTCGTTAGGCTTAATGGTTTTCTTTCTACCCTACCGTTCTGCACCAGCCTATGGTTTGAAAGAAGACTATCCAGTAAGCATAATAGGTGTACTCTCCTAATCTTAGGAGTACTCGCAACCTGAGAGAAGGTGATGATAAAAGACAACTGAAGAAAACCTTATTTTATTTCTCCCGAACTGGAGGAAAAGCAAAGGTGAAGTAGGAGTGGCGATGAATTATGCGGTTTGGTCGTGAATGATAGCAGTCGCAATTTACTTTTCCCTCTTTCTAATCCCTTTATTTTGTCTTTACTTATTACCTTCTGTACACCCTACTTAGGTTAATTGGTTTTCTTCATTCCTTACCTTTCGGCACCTGCCTATGGTTTGGAAAAAGACTATCCAATAAGCGTAATAGGTGTACTCTCCTAAACCAAGGAGCCCTCGCAACCTGAGAGAAGGTGATGATAAAAGACAACTGAATAAACCAATTCATTTTCTCCTGAACCTGGATCCATCCTCGAAGAAGTCCCTTCGAGTTCGTATAAAACCATACGATGGATTTATCCAATGGAAGTGGATGTTCGTAGTAATACGAGGTGTTATGGAGAAATGCAAAGGGTAAAAGAATGAGTGGCAATGATGTATGCAACTCAGACAATCCAAATGCCAGTATTTTAAGAAGGTTCGGTCAACTTGGTCACTGAGTTATAGTCTAGGGTCGGTCAACGGTCACTGCCAAAGAGAGAGAAAAGAAACATTCTGCGTGCACTCTAACCTAGATCAGAATGGTTATCACTTTATCTAATCAGGAAACATCCCACTGTACCGTCAAATTCTCCTCCAAACCTGAAAGAATAATTAGTCGGGATCACCCGAAGAGTAAACCAACTCATTAGTGGGAATCGGGATCTAACTATCATCGCATGATAACGTGAAGGAATCCACTCACGTTATCACACTCCAGAAGGTATGCGCATGCCTGGCAAGTTTCAGTTTCTTTAGAAACTCCCGCTATGAATTTTTGCCCCATGCTCTTATTACCTTGACGTTGGCCAAAATGTCATAAGTCACATGTCAAGTTCTACCCATCATTATTTTGTTAATTTGAACCCACCCGTACATACCCCTGACGTTGGCCAAATGGCAGAACGACTGTCCCAAACCAACTCATCTATCTATGCAACAGATGAATACCCAGCAGCTACGAAACATTATGCCTTGGCGTTGGTCAAAATACATAGCTTGAATACTAATGAATACCCAACTGAAATGACGGAGGGCTACGGCTGGTTTTTGGCGAAAAACCTTTAACGTAACGAACTTGATGTCGCTGAAGGAACCTGATAGCTTTTTACAAAATTATAATGGCGAAAACCTTTGCTAAAGAGGTCACTCCCGGTGAAGGGATCTCGGCTCTTTCCTCATGGAATGAGGTGCAGGATATTCCAAATGAATACCGCGATGCAAAGCAACAAGTAATCGACTATAGTGAAGTTATTACCCTGACGCAAACTTCTGCCCAAAGGGTTACTCCCGGTGAAGGGATCTCGGCCCTTGCCTCGTCGAATGAGGTACAGGATATTCCAACTGAATACCACTATGCAAAACAAAAGAAAACGTCTTTGTAATAACACTTTTTGAAAACTGTTCCAGCAACGTCAAACAGGTTTGTTTTCCTTTGCATTGATTAGAATCAACGCAGTCCCATCAATTAATCACACCAGAAAAGAACGAAAATAAAATGTACGTATATGCCATCCGCATTCGTCACTGGGTCCCGTTATCACCCGTAAGGTTACTTAACTAACGACAGAGCGGGGACTGGACTAGCGCGGGTGTAAAACATATACAACATCTACTAGCATATATACCAATATACAATAATCGCTCCAGGTGTGATAAATGCAACATCACAGAAAAGTAATAAGCATCACAGAACAATACAGATAATCTGGGATCCCCAGGTTTCACAGAGCCGCTACTGAAACCTGACGTTCCCCGGTCGTGTGGATAGCCTTTGCAACGAAACCTAGACCCTTACGAGTGCGGCAAGTTACCCGCCAAAACCTGAAGCGAGGCAGCCCCCTACAGCAAAGTGAATGGACCACCCAGCACTTCACGGAATCCGGTAACTTGGGCACTCCATCTTGGGTCAATTTGTACCCCCTACGAGTGCGGCGAATAGTTTGCCAATTCTAGAGTGAGGCCCCCTGCCTCTCAAAGCCATAAGATGCGGACGCGTTGCCCTCCAGAACCCGGCTATCCATGCACTCCGTCGTGGGGTAAACCTAGTACAGAAATGAAAATATATACAACGGGTACATCGACCTCAACCCGGTCGTGCCCCAAAAGAATAATATACAAATAGGCAGTGACGGCAGTCCACATGTTGGACACTCGCCCCGCAATATCAAATGTACAAATAAATCCAAACTGCACTACCATTGCACACAGCTATCCACCACGACAAATCCGCAACATCACAGCACAACACAGAACATCAACGCGAATGTCACGTTCGTAAACCTGTCTAAAAGGACTATAGCAATTAGACACGATTTACCGCTCGAATGACATTCACGGTCGGAGATATAATGTAAGTACTGTAAACTAACATATTTAAAATCTCGATCGACAAAACTTCCTGAAGTGGGCCCTAAGTATATATCCAGTACTCAAACAAAATCTGGGCCCAAACAAAATATTCCAGAAACCACAATTCCACATGAAAGACACCCAGAAGAAAAATGGTACACTGTTGCTCCAAAACGGCAGCGGAATCGCGGCCAATACAAGGCTTGTGCGGCGGTTCCGCGGTGGTCATGATGGTTCAGTCGACCAAATTTCTACAGTAGTCTTAGAAAAGCCTGCATGATTTTCTGACATACCCAAAATAATTTTTAGACCAGTTTAAAAATTCGACAGAAACTTTAACATTGAAAATGCGGTTTTGGAAATTTCGTTCGATCGATGTTCTAAACATGTTAGAACAAGCTAGTAAAGGTTAATGGAATGGCTCTGATACCATGAGAGTCTACGGTAGCGCCCCGGCCGTCAATCTGAGGCCAAACGCGGAACAAAAACTTTTACAACTGGTGCTATCGCATACTATAACCCGGATCTAGCCATTAACGCTAAACTAGCTAACTACAGAGATGATAGAAACGCTATACCGATCGATCCGTGTCCTTCGGTGTTTAGCCACCATCACCATCTCCTTGCGGCTGCTCCGAACTCACTCGATTTCCGATCTCCTCATCGAGGTGGCACCACGTCAACGAATCTTTATACGGGCTCCTGCCTCTATACCGAGGCAACTCGGACATGAAGTATGCTAACCGACATGTCCAAGATGAAGTAGAGAATGAGTGTGAATACTTTGTCTCAAACACCCTATGGTTCTCATCACATGAGAGGGTTAGGGTGGAGGTTGAAGAAGATGCAAGAGGGATGAAGAGTGTGAGCTCAAGATAAATCAAGTGAGCAAAAAACACAACCCCAAAACTTAAGTTGACTGCCTACTTCTCTTGTGTGTGATATATATGAGGTTTTGTGTTGGAGAAACAAAGAAAATATCTTACCAAAATATCTCCAACTCAACCCTAAAATATCTCACCCAAAACAAACTCCATTAATTCATCATGAGTCACTACATGACTCATTAGCATGAGTTATTAGTGAACATGCTAGAATTAATGAGTCACTAAAAATGAGTCACACTTTCCAAATCCAATAATCATTTAAACCAAAATGATTAACCCAAAAAGAAATGCATCTTCTAAAGTATTCTCGTAACGGATTACGAGAATACCTCTCACCTGTATATACAGACCTGTATCCGTATTCCGACCGAATACGAATACGATGAGACTAAAATATTCCGACTCAATATAATAGTTGGATCCGGCTTAAACCAAAACCCACCGGTATTATCTGTCCGAATCATGACAAGTGCACAAGTGCACGTGCATGTTCGAACCCTGCCATAAAACCATACGGCATCTACAACGTTTCGCCCGAACTTGGGAAACTATCTGTGGGGGCTCTAAAGACTCGTCAATACCCTGACAGTGGGTTTAACCACAAGCACGTCAGCGACACTAGCTGTGAGTAACGGCTGCCCATGTATTGACCGAAAGGGAAGCCGATGAGCGAACTCATCCTGGAACCCTACTGAGCCTATCAGTGACAATATATGTACAGTCCAGTCCGTTCGTCTATGAGCATCGCATATCGGGCCTAGGGGGCTGGTAACGTCAGACCCCCAAAGGCGGTATAAGTCGTGTCGGAGGGTAGCACTGAACACCCTGAGAAACTACTGGAATACCTACCAGTAATTCTCACCTGCCTTGGCCAAGGACTTGGTGTAATGGCTCTCCTAGACACAGCGCGATCTCACCCCCAATACCGGGAGAGACGAGTCCCTTGCCGATCCGCTCACTGCCTCTATGTGGCTCGGGACTGTACCCAACTAAAACCTGTTTGCACGACTCCTTTGAGCCGTGGTAGGGTAGTAATCAAAGCACAGTGGGAACTCGCACGAGACAAATGACGACCTTAGGTCGATGAACTAACCAGTACACATGTCACCAGGGAACTGCTATCTGACGCTAGGTATAATACCAACTAGCAGGTTCCCGGCGAGTCCTGTCCGGTGCACTCATAACCCAATGAGTACCTGTATACATCTTAGGTGATCCAACTGACACAAATAGCTTATGAGACCGGCTACCGCCCCTCCTCGGGGTCTCGACTGTATACACTAGTCTACTCCGGAGTATCGATGCCCTGTCTCGAAACTCCCACGACTAGGGACAACTTTTAAGGATGTGCTTATGGACTACCCAACTCTCATGTATATGATTTCCATCATACTGCTGGTAGTCTAGCAAGAATCCTAAGGGCTCTATCAACGTGTAATAGTGATCATGTCACTTAAAACTGTACACGATGAAAAAGACAAACCAGATAGCATATTATCATCTCGAGTAAGACAGTCCTACCGGTATAGGTCCTCCTCAATCATTACAATCACGTACCTGCGATCCAATAATTGACTTTGAGGGCACTATATCCAATAGCCATAACAGGAAATCCCTGGCCAGGGTTGCTGAGATCTACTGGTAAGTGTTATCAGTAGTTTCTCAAACAGTTATGGACCTTGCATCGGCATGACTTATCAGGCTATTGGGGTCTGACGTTATACCACCCCCAGGCTGTGATATGCGACATATCAGACGAAGAGACCGGACTGTACGGTAGTGTTACTGATTGGATTCGCAGAAGTACGAACATGCTTGCTTGTTGATCTTCTGATCGCTCAATACCCGGGTGGCTGTTATGTTTAGCAGACCGCTTGCGGCTTGGGGTGTTTGATATGATCATCACCTACTGCCGGTGTACTGACGAGTCTTTAGAGTCCCACACAGAGGTTTCCTGGCTCAAGCGAAATGGAGTAGGAGCACATATGTGATATGTGCAGGACCGAGGTTGATACGATATGAGATACCGTATTCTATTCTCGCGATATGTGATATTGGTCGGTTATATATGATATAGCCGGATTATCGGATCAAGTGTTGATTTGATAAGTTGATTTATATAGTATTAGCCGGTTGTATATGATTAGCTGGATTATTAAATCAAGAGTTGATTTGATAATTTAATGTATAATTATATATTTGATATATTATATTACATTAACTAATATTAAGCTCACTTATGATTTCTTTTCTCATTAGATGTGCACATTGTATATATGTGATATGTATATTTGTGTACATGTATTGTGTCATGTTTGATGATACATACAAGATGGATGTATGAGATTAATACCATGCTAGGGTTAAGTTAGGGTTTCTATTTATGTTAAGCTAATTCAAAATAGATTGAGTTTGTCATGGTAAAGCTTGGACAAAAGCTTTTAGATAAGCTTTGACAAAGTCAACTCTTTTGTCTAGTTAATGATATTTATCAAATCCAACCCTTAACCATAGTGTGTGGTTGATTCTCTACATGAGTTAAGCATGATGGCTTTAACTCACCCATGGTTGCAATGATTCATTTGGATGAATACTTGATGAGATATTTTCTTCATCTTCTTCTTTTTCATCAAAAAAGCTTCTAGCTTCAATGGATTTTTGAGAAAAAGTGTGAGAAAATGAAATCTAAAGTGAGCCTACATCCTACTTCATCATCCTCTACTACTTGCCATTTAGTAGAGTATGTTTGCTTCACTAATTATATGATTAGTGAAGAAATAGTTTGGGTTAGTGTCTCCTCGACGTAGATCATCTTCGGCCTCGAAGACATCGAAGCAAGCACGTTCGTTTCTTCAAGGGATCCTCTCTAGAGTCCGGAGTTTGCAATCGCAGCGAAGGGGACTACTACATGGAGCTATTTGAAGTGAAGGACCGGTCTACAAAGGTTGTATTTCTTGCTCTCTAAAACTTGCAAAGTGTTTGCATATGTTTTCCGTATTATTTCTAGTTTACGATTCGTGGTTAGGGTTAGTTAGAACGGCAAATTTTTGAATTTGGCATGGACGATACCTCCCGAAACCTTGCTGCCGTGCTAGGCAACCCTACATTAAATTAAGCCAGTATAAAACACCTATTCCACGGTCGCGATGAATAGCCAAACCCACATCCCTAGACCCCTACGAGAGCGGCAAGCAACCCTACCAATTCTAGAGCTAGGAGACCCGGACTCGACTCCTCGAGATGGTCTCCCACTGGGCTCTAGAACCCGGTTACTTGTGCTCCCTGTCTTGGGTCTATCCTAATGCGGAAAAGTAAATAATATACAACAATGGTGACATCATCCTCAACCCGGAAGTGCCCCAATAAAAGAATATTACATACAATGAATTTTACATGAATGAAAATAAAAACTCTCATCTCACATAAAACCCCCGGCTATTCAAAACATGACGTTCTAATATAACATATCCAAGCAACACATAACATCACATGTCATCAAAAAGCTAGACGATGTTAAACATTCCGATCGAATCAACAAACACCCAAAATTTCCCCAAAAGCACAACACTTGAGTGCGGTTTAAAAATACTCAGAACATGCCACAGTACCTATGGACCAACCATAGAAGGGCCAACCCTTGCCTCACCTGTGGCGCTGCGGAACTACCGCAAACCCGAAGGTTTGGCGGCGGTTCTTACGGTCATAGAATCGAGTTAGAGTTTCGTTCTTCTAGAGGGTCCATCGAATCACTTGCATGATATTTGAATGTTTCAAACTTGGAAAAAATCCAACTCTTGGAAAATTTCCAGCGAGGGTTAAAGTGGGTATTTGATATCTGTCTGAACTTTTTAACACCGTCTTAAAAACCCGAAAACATGTTAGAATTACGACTAAGAAACACTTCGAATTGCCTTTATAGAAAATTAACATCTCATGCAATTTTAGAAAAAACAAGCAACACCTAAAACACCAAAACCCAGAGACCAGAACACCAAACAAATACGAAGCCCAGAAAACAACATGGGGCCGGCATGCTCAGATTTTGGGGGGTTCTCACCGGGTCAAAACCGGTGGATTGGGTTCGTATTTACTCAGTGTTCATGTTACATCTCATATAACATTCTGCAATTGCTAAAAATTTTTTTCAACGACTTTGAAATTTTGACAGAAACTGGGTTTTAGCGTTTCAAGTTTCGGAGCAGTTTCGGTTTCGTAATCTAACAAACATTGCCTAATTCTCTAGCTTGGCTCTGATACCACTGTAAGGTTTCCAAGCACAACAGCAAGGTTTCGGGAGGCATCGTCCATGCCATTTTCAAAAAATTGCCATGCTAAACAACCCTAATCTTAGAATCTTTAACTAGAGATTTAGACAATACCAAATGTAAACAACTTTACATGAAGAGAACAAGGAATACAAGCTTTGTAGACCGGTCCTTCTCTTCACTTGCTCCATGTAGTAGTCCCGCGACTCCACGAGGCTTCTCTTGAGACTTTGAACGAGCTTCCTCCGATGGACTTCGTGCCAAAAATGATCCACACGAAGTCCCTCCAATTCAAGCTACCTTTACACTAAACTCTTTAGTGTATGAAACATGCTACACTCGATCGTTAGTCAAGTGTAGGATGGTGAAGTAGGGGATGTTAAAATCTCATAAATATGTGTTCAAGCTTCATGGTTCACATCATATGTGAGGGTTGAAGCTTGAGCCACGACAAGAGGAGGAAGAAGAAGCTAGAGAGCAACCATGGGAGCAACTCAAGAAAAATGGCAAAGTGTTGAGAATGAGCTAGAATCAATGCCAAGTCTTGACCCCTCACTCATTCAAGCATGGAATTATGCAATATAAATTGCAACCATGCTTGAATAGTGAGTCAAGATGAATAAACAAAAGTAAATCCCATGCTTGAAACCATGCTTTCACTTTCCACTTCATTTCTATTTTCACAAAATAGAAATTTAAATGCCATGCTTCATTATATATATATATATATATATATATATATTTGTAAATCTACGGTAGCGCCCCGGCCGTCTGTCCGAGGCCAAAATGCGGAAACGAAAACTTTTTCTAAACTAGAAACCGGCGCTATCGCAGACTTTAATCCCGGATCGAACCATTAACCTACAACTAGCAAATTAGAGAAGGGTTAGAAAGGCTACATCGATCGATCCGTGTCCTTCGGTCTTTAGCCATCATCTCTAGCTTCCCGCGGTATCTCCGATCTCGTTCGATCTCCGTTCTCCTCGCCGGAAAAGGGCACCACATCATCGAGTCTTTTTACGGGCTCCCATCTCTGAACCGAGGCAACTCGGACACGAAGTTTGCTAGCCGACGTGTCCAAGATTGCTGTAGAATATACGTAGAAACCTTTGTCTCAAGGGTTAATAGAAGTTTCCATTTGTAGTGAAGAAGGAGGAATGAACTTTTGGAGACGAGTCAAGGATTTTTGTTGCAAGAAAATGAGATTCCACTTCACACTAAAAATTGGACAGCTCATAAAAGAGCTCGGCCACTGCTGGAAACACTAATGGGGAGGTGAGTGTAGGAGCAAAGAAAAAATGTGACCATAAGCACGAAAGAATGGGTGATAATGAGGAGAAAAAGTCACACCCAAATCCATATCAATCCATTCACAATTAATGCACAAAAAGAAACTAAGCAAATCAAGAAGTTGCTGGAAAAGTGCAGGAGCCCCGGCAACCATAGAAAAGCCCTCCATTTATAAATCTTCACTTTTGCAAAAAAAACCCCTTCAAAGGAAAATTCGGCCAAACAACAAAGGAAAAGGAATTTGGCCAAAACAAGAATGCAAGCTGGCAACTTCAAAAAGTGATCCCGTAATAAATTACAGGAAAACCCCGCGACTGTATATACATACCCGCATTTGTATTCCGACCGAATACAAATGCAATGAGACAAAATCTACACAGTAAAATACTAGGATCGGGCTTAAACCAAAGCCCGCTAGTTGTTGGATATAGTGCCCTTAGAGTCAATTATTGGATCACAGGCACGTGATTGCAATGATTGAGGGATGACCTATGCCGGTAGGACAGTCTTACTCAAGATGATAGTATGCTATCTGGTTTATCTTTATCATCGTGTACTGCTTTAGGTGACCTTACAGGTCACTATTGCACGTTGATAGAGCCCTTAGGATTCTTGCTTGACTGCCAGCAGTATGAGGGCGATCATATACGTGGGAGCTGGGGTCTATAAGCACATCCTTAAAAGGTCCCTAGTCGTGGGAGTTTCGAGATAGGGCATCGATACTCCAGAGTAGACTAGTGTATACAGTCGAGACCCCGACGAGGGGCGGTGGCCGGTCTCACAAGCCACTGGTGTCAGTTGGTTCACCTAAGATGTATACAGGTGCTCATTGGGTTATGAGTACACCGGACAGGACTCACCGGGAACATGCTAGTTGGTCTTATACCTGACGTCAGATAGCAGTTCCCTGGTGACATGTGTACAGGTTAGTTCATCGACCTGATATCATCATTTGTCTCGTGTGAGTTCCCACTGTGCTTTGATTACTACCCTACCACGCTCGAAGGAGACGTGCAAACAGGTTTTAGTTGGGTACAGTCCCGAGCCACATGGAGGCAGTGAGCGGATCTGCAGAGGTTCGTCTCTCTCGGTATTGGTGGTGAGATCGCGCTGTGTCTAGGAGAGCCATTACACGAAGTCCTTGGCCAAGGCAGGAGATTTACTGGTAGGTATTCCAGTAGTATCTCAGGGTGTTCTGGGCTACACTCCGACACGACTTGTACCGCTTTTGGGGGTCTGACTTTTACCAACCCCCTAGGCCCGCCATGCGATGCTCATAGACGAACGGACCGGACTGTACGGATATTGTCACTGACAGGCTCAGTAGGGTGTCAACATGAGTTCGCTCATAGACGTCCCTTTTGGTCAATACCTGGTAGCCCGTTACGTATGGCTAATACCACTGATGTGCTAGTGGTTAAATCCACAACCAAAATATTGACGAGTCTTTAGAGTCCCCCATAGACCGTTTTCTCAAGTTTCGGGCGAAACGCTGTAGAGACCGTATGGAGATATGGCAGGGTTCGATCAGATACGTGCAGTATTGCACGGATCATGATCGGACGGATAATACTAGCGGGCTTTGGTTTAAGCCGGATCCTAGTATTGTACAATGTAGATTTTGTCTCTTTGCATTTGTATTCGGTCGGAATACAAATGCGGGTATGTATATACGGTCGCGGGGTTTTCCTGTAATTTATTACGGGATCAGTTTTCTGAAGTTGCCAGTTTGCATTCCGTTTCAGCCAGTTTTTCTTTCTTCCATTCTTTGGCTGAATTTTCTATGGGAGGGGTTTTCTAGCAAAGTGTCATTTTAGCTAAATGCAAGGGGTTTTATGTGATGGAGGCTTCATGAGATTTCTAGAAGGGTTTTGTGCACATGGCTAGCATTAATGAGATGTGTATTGATTTGGATTTGGATTAGAATTTTATGTGATCCTTTTATCATGTTATCACACATTTTCTTTTTCTTGCTTTATTCCCTTTTCCCATCACCATTTTTATATGGCCGGCCACATTTTCATAGAGAGGGGATTCTTGATGTAGGTGGCAAATTCATTCTCATTTGCATCATCACAAAATTCCTTAGTTGATCTAAAAAGTTATTCCTCCACCTCCATCAAAACATGGAAACTTCACAAACCCTCGAGATAAACTATTCTACACTTCACCTACAGTATTCTTGGACACGTTGGCTCGCCAACTTCGTGCCCGAGTTGCTTCGGTCCAGAGGTGGGAGCCCGTAAAAGAACCCGGCGATGTGGTGCCCGTTCCGACGACGAGATGAAGACCGGAGATTCCGCGAGGAGATCGGAGTGGAGGCCGAAGACCGAAGGACACAGATCGCTCGGTATAGCTCTCTACTCTTTTTCTAGTTTGCTAGAGTTAGGTTAATGGCCCGATCCGGGATTTTAGTGCGCGGTGGTGCCGGTTTCTAGTTTTTAGAAAAGTTTCGTTTCCGCATTCCGGCGTCGGATTGACGGCCGGGGCGCCGCCGTGCACTTACATTGGTATCAGAGCCACGCCATTAACCTAGTCTAGCTTGCTCTAACGTGTTTACAAGATCGATCGAACGGATTTTCCGAAAACCCGCATTTTCTGGTTCTGTTCTCTGTCGAAATTTTTTGTGCTCGAAAAAATATTTGGTACATTTTAGAAATACGTGCAGGGAATTCTAAGCATTCTGGAAAAATTTGATGCATTGATTCCTTAGAAGGACCGCGGAACCGCGGCCAAACACCTTTTATTGCCGCGGTTCCACGGCGGGAAAGTATGATCAATGCGTCGAATTTTTGCAGTGGGCTTCTGAGGTGAAAATGGTGTTTTTGGAATATTCTTTTTGGGCCCAGATTTTTCTTTGAGTGCCACAGTAGTGCTTGGGGCCCACTTCGGTAAATTTGATCGATCGAAAATTTTAAACATGTTAGTTCACAGTATTTACATTATATCTGCGACCGTGAATGTCATTTGATCGGTAAATCCTGTCTAACTGCTATAGCCCTTTTAGACGGATTTGCGAACGTGACATTCACGTTGATATTCTGTGTTGTGCTGTGATGTTGCGGATTGGTCGTGGGGGATAGCCTGGATGCAATGTTAGTACAGTTTCGTTTTATATGTATATTTGATTTTGCGGGGCGAGCGTCCAACATATGGACTGCCGTCACTGCCTGTTTGTATATTATTCTTTTGGGACACGACCGGGTTGAGGTCGATGTACCCGTTATATGTATATTTTATTTTCTGTACTAGGATTACCCCGCGGAGGGGTGCACGGATAGCCGGGTTCTAGAGGGCAACGGGCCCGCATCTCATGGCATTGAGACGGAGGGGGCTTTACTCTAGAATTGGCGGGCTATTCGCCGCACTCGTAGGGGGTACAGGTTGACCCAAGGAGGGGTGCCCAAGTTACCGGATTCTGTGAAGTGCTGGGTGGTCCATTCACGTTGTTGAAGGGGGCTGCCTCGCTTCAGGTTTTGGCGGGTAACTTGCCGCGCCCGTAGGGGTCTAGGATTTCATTGCACAGGCTATCCACACGACCAGGGGAACGTCGGGTTTCAGTAGCGGCTCTATGAAACCCGGGGATCCCAGATATCTGTATTGTTCTGTGATGCTTATTACATTTCTGTGATGTTGCATTTTATCACGCCTTGAGCGAATATTATATATTGATGTATATACTAGTAGATGTTGTATATGTTTTGCATCCGCGCTAGTCCATGTAGGGTTCCTAGGCACACTCAAGAGGTTCCACAAGGCATCAACCATGCCAAATTCAAAAATTATATGCCGAGAAACCCTAATGCTAGATCGTTAACTAGAGGTAAAGGCGAAAAGCAAGCAAGTAAACTACTTTATTGCTAAGTGAATGGAAATACAACCTTTGTAGATCCGGTCCACCACTTCTTTAGCTCCGTGTTGACGTCCCTTTGCTGCGATCACCGGGATCCCGGACTCTAGCGATGGTTTTGTCGGGGAAATGAGCGGGCTAGGTCGTTGACTTCGATGCCGAAGATGATCTACGTCGAGGCAACTCTAATTCAAGCTCCATCTTCACTAGGTCATGAAACTTGTGAAGAAAACACCCAATACAACATGGCAAGTGGTAGAGGATGAAGAAATAGGAAGTGGGTTCACTTTGGATTTGGATTTCTCACTTGGATTGATCACTTGAAAATTTCTAGCAAAGGTTTTCTTTCTTCATCAAGAAGAAGAAGAAGAAAGAAATGGAAAAAATGAATTAATCAAAATAGAAAATCAAGTGACCCTTATCATAATGCAACCTTGGGTTAGTTTAACTCATGTAGAGAGCAAACCCTAGTTTAGCTAATGATTAGGTTTAAAGATAAAACAAAATGGTTACTTATTCAAAGCTTCATGAAGCTTCAACAAAACAACAAAGCAAGCCACCATTTCATTTATCTTTCCAAAAATGAATTAAAGAAAATAAATAAACCAAATAAAATAATGGAAACCCTAACCATTAGCTAAACATGGTTTGAAGCAAACACACACCCAAGTTTGCATGTATCATCAAACATGATACAAACTAGTGCACAAAACTATATCATATATACAATGTGCACATTAAGTGAGAAAATCCATCTTAAGTGAACCAATATTAGTTAATGCAAAGTACTATATCAAATATATAATTATACATTAAATCATTAAATCAACACTTGATTTAATGATCCGGTCATATCGCATATAACCGACTAATATCAAGTGTATCAATGTATCGAATCAACACTTGATTCGGTAACCCGGCTATATCATATATAACCGTCCAATGATACAAATCACGAGAATAGAATACAGTATCACATACACGCATTATTTTCGGTCCCGCACATATCTCATATGCGCTCCTATTTCGTTTTTCTTGAGCCGGGAAACCTCTGTGTAGGACTCTAAAGACTCGTCAATACGCCGGCAGCAGGTGATGATCATATCAAACACCCACAAGCCGCAAGCGGTCTGCTAAACGTAACGGCCACCCGGGTATTGAGCGATCAGAAGACCAACGAGCAAGCCCGCTCACACTCCTGTGAATCCAACCAGCAACACTTACCGTACAGGCCGGTCTCGTCGTCTGATATGTCGCATATCTCGCCTAGGGGTGGTAAACGTCAGACCCCAAC
This sequence comes from Agapanthus africanus, assembly GCA_030015575.1. NCBI lineage: Eukaryota > Viridiplantae > Streptophyta > Magnoliopsida > Asparagales > Amaryllidaceae > Agapanthus > Agapanthus africanus. Next base: position 810,083,543 of record CM057338.1, read on the forward strand.
AGCTCGATAAGTCGTGTCGATATGAGGTCTATAACAGTTCGAGAAACTACTGGTAACACTTACCAGTAAATCTTAGCAACCCTGGCCAAGGATTTCCGGTTATAGCCAATCGAACACAGCGCAACATTAACTCCCTATACCGGGAGAGACGAATCCCCTCCTATCGCTCATTGCCTCCATGTGATTCGGGACTGTACCCAAAAACCACCGTTTTGCACACCCTCTTGGACGTGGTAAGGTGGAAATCAAAGCACAGTGGGAATCACACAAGACTCTATGACGATCTCGGGTCAACAGACTACTCTGTACCAGTGTCACCAGAGAACTGCCATCTGACGTAAGGTATAATACCATCTGGGAGTTCTCGGCGAGTCCGTCCAGTGTACCCAGTCTCCACTGAGCACCCGTATATCATCTCTGATGTCAAACACCAATGGATATGGGATCATCCATCGTCCATCTGTATGGGTCGAGAAGGTATACGCTAGTCTACTCTGGTATATCGATGCCCCGTCTCGATACACCCACGACTAGGGACCTTGAAGGATGTACTTATGGACTACCATGTCCCCACTAGTATGATCTGCATCATAGTCCAGGTAGTCAAGTACACATCCTAAGGGCTTTACCAACATGTAACAGAGAGACAATCAGTGTACACGTTAAGGTAAAGAGCAACCAGATAGCATACTATTATGTCGAGCAAGAAAGTCCACCCTATATATGTCCAAGCATCCACTACAATATACATCCTATGTATAGTAATGGCCTCCAGGGCATACATATAACTAACAGTCCAGTCCCTGCTCTGTCGTTAGTTGAGTAACCTAACGGGTGATGACGGGACCCAGTGGCGAATGCGGATGACATATACGTACATCATTATTTTCGTTCTTTTGTGGTGTGATCAATTGATGGGACTGCGTTGATTCGGATCAATGCAAGATAAACAAACCTATTCTGATGTTGTTGGAACATTTTTCAAAAAGCTGTTATTGCAAGGACGTTCTCTTTTGTTTTGCACAGTGGTATTCGGTTATGAATATCCAGCACCTCAGTCGACGAGGCAAGGGCCTAGATCCCTTCACCGGGAGTGACCCTTTGGACAGAAATTTGCGTCAGGGCAATAACTTCATTATAGTCGTTTACTTTTGCTTTGCACCGTGGTATTCAGTTGGAATATCCTGCACCTCATTCTACGGGGAAAGAGCCGAGATCCCTTCACCGGGAGTGACCTCTTTAGCAAAGGTTTTCGCCACTATATTTTTATAAAAGCTATCCGGTTCCTTCAACGATATCAAGTTCATTACGTTAAAGGTTTTTCGCCAAAAACCATTCGTAGCCCTCCGTCATTTCAGAAAGGTAGCACTTAGTATTCATGATATGTATGTTGGCCTTCGTCAAGGCATAGTGTATGGTAGCTACTTGTTACTTTTCTGCAGCATAGATAGATGCGTTGGTTTGGGACAGTCGTACTACTATTTTAGCTTTCGTCAAGGGTATGTACGGGTGAGTTCAAATTAACCTGGATAATGACGGGTAGAACTTGACATGTGACTTATGATATGTTGGCCTTCGTCAAGGTCATAAGAGCATGGGGTAAAAATCACATCGGGAGTTTCTAAAGAAACTGAAACTTGCCAGATATGCGCATACCTTCTGGAGTGTGATAACGTGAGCGGATTCCGTCACGTTATTATGCGATGATAGTTGGATCTCGATTCCTACTGATGAGTTGGTTTACTCCTCGGGTGATCCCGACTAATTCTTCTTTCAGGTTTGGAGAAGAATTTGACGGTACAGTGGGAGGTTTCCTGATTAGATAAAGTGATAATCATTCTGATCTAGGTTAGAGTGCACGCTGAGTGTTTTTCTCTCTCTCTCTTTGGCAGCGACCATGACCCGACCCTAGACTATGACTCAGTGACCAAAATTAACTGAACCTTCTTAAACACCGGCTTTTGGATTGTCTGAGTTGCAAACCACATTGCCACTCCTACTTTTACCCTTTTCTCCAGAACACCCCATATTACTACGAATGTCCACTTCCATTGGATAAAACCATCGTATGGTTATATACGAATTCAAAGGAATTTATTCGAGGATGGTTTCTGGTTCTGGAGAAAACGAATAGGACTATTCAGTTGTCTTTTCCTTTTACCTTCTCTCAGGTTGCGAGTACTCCTTGGTTTAGGAGATAGTACACCCGTTAAGCCTATCAGATAGTCTTCTTCCAGACCTTAGGCTGGTGCTGAAAGGTAGGGAATGAAGAAAGCCGATTAGCCTTAGTGCGGTGTGCAGAAGGTATTAAGTTAAAACAAATAAAGGGATTAGAAGGAGGGCAAAGTAAATTGCGATTGATATTCACGACCAAACCAAGTATTTCATTACCACTCCCACTTCACCTTTGTATTTCTCCACGACACTCCGTATCATTACGAAAATCCACAGTTATTTGGATATTCCATCGTATGGTTATATACGAACTCGAAAGGAACTTGTTCCAGCTCGGGGATGGATTCTGGTTGAGGAGAAATAGGAATAAGGTTTATTCGGTTGTCTTTTATTTTCACCGTCTCTCGCATTGCGAGTGTTCCTAGGATTAGGACAGTACACCTATTATGCTTATTGGATAGTCTTCTTCCAAACCATAGGCTGGTGTCGAACGGTAGGGAAGGAAGAAAACCATTTGGCCTAAAGGGGTGTGCAGAAGGTAATGACTAAAGACATATGAAGGGATTTGGAGAGATGGCAAAGAGATATACGGTTACAGTTGTGAATCTGGATAATGGAAGAGGCATTACTAGGAATACCCGGATACCCCATTGAAACATTTTAATGTTTCAGTTTCACTGTGTACTGTTAAAAGAAAACTGATTTCCCAATTAGACCTTGCTCCAGGGTATGTATTTACCAGGTATGATTCTCACATCTGTATGGTTTTACATATGATGAGTGGGAGTAAGCTATTGGGAATTAGGTGATTGTCCTCATTATATCGGGATTCGTTGTAGTTGGTGATATTTGAGGAAATCTCCTGGGATATTTGCTGGACGGCAAATATTTGGTTTTGAATATCCGCTGTTATGCACAAATTTCAAATTGATATATCTGTACGTCTATTTTTATAGAGTGAGATATACCTTTTTGAAATTATGTCTGTGACATTTACATATATCAGTGGATGGTTAGGTAAGGAGCATTAAACAGCGGTGTAATTCTTCTTAACCATAAGTACATTTTTCAACCTACGACACACAGGGAATGAGTTATTAGACTCAGGGGACTTATACAGAGTATTGTATATTGTCCAGTGGACAGAGGGGTTGGTCTTCGTACTATGTTCTGTTTACTTGTGACTTCTCTGGTTCTTAAACATGTATTTCGTAGAAACACAAGGTCTGAGTTTTGAGAAGTTATAGGTATATGAATAAAGTAGAGAACCAGGTGTTGCAAGTATCGGGATTCTTCAAAGTGATCGAAGATGTAGATACTTGTGTGTGGTATTTAGTTAATAGTAATGATTAAGAGAACTTGCTTCTCTTTCAGGTTACTCATAATTGGAAGCGTTCCTAAGTTGAGTAACGCTGATCGGCCTCCCTCCATTTAGTTGACATGCACTAGAGACAGCTGCATGATTTGAATCTGGTTCAATTAAATCAGTGCCTCTGGTTCTATAATGGATATAGAACAGTTCATATCTTAATGATGTTAAGGTACGGGGAGTTGTCCGGCTTATACTTAAAACCTGACTCTGGATAACTTGAGGCACGTTTCTGTAATGGCTGTTTATGGGTTGACCCAGGCTATGACGAGGGTTGACTTTCTACCATCTGGAAGATCAATAGTGATATTGTTCTTGACTCGCCACAATTTTAAAAGAAATGGATTTTTTCAGAAAACAGTAGTGGGAGTATGGTAGAACTGGAAGTGATTCCAGAACCGCAAACGATTACTGAAAATTTGATAAGAACCTAAAGAATCAATCTGACTTGACATTCTATTGGCCACTCCGCAGATATGGTGGGTAACCTCAGGCATCCAAGAGGTACTCCGGTAGCCTCAAGGACGGTGACAGGAAGGTTCTTGTTTACCCAGACTTGCCATTGCTGTTGTTCCAGACCGTGAGACCCGGCAGGAGGATGAGTATAGCGTCGTTCTAAACTTGCTTTAGAAGTGTACGTGTATATGACTCTGTCAGAGGGTTGTCGTGGTCAGTGGGAGCAGCAGAAGTATTGGTGGACAAGTGGCTTATGTCTATTTATAGACTAAAACAGATATAGCGGAGATAGATCATCTATTTCTGATGTGACAGTCATAGGTCTGACTTCATCAGAATAGGGGATGGATCTGTTAAGAAGGTAGTAGGGTGTGATGTCCTGGTATTGGATGACATACACAGAGTAGGAAGTGAAGTTCCTATAGTACGGTCGGTTATACTTTGGTTGTCACACAGTGGTTTCTCCACATAAGGCTTGGATATTATATCAGACATTCTGGTAACTAGATCTATGGTTTTAGATCTAGATTTGGGTAGTTTCCCAATCTGGGTACTTAGACAGCATTCTAAAGGTGTTTTAGAATGGACGACTCCATGCACGGTAGTATACTTGCAGGTGATGGAGTCACCCTCTCTAAAGGTGTCTTACAGACTAAAGGGGAGAGGGGTGTGCATGATTGGCAGATCACTTGCTTAGGCAATTGAGTCAATCATGAAATGTCATGTACCGCACCAGATTTTGTTTTTGCACGAGATGCAATAAGTTGATATTAATCCAATCCTGGAGAACATTCGGAAGCAGTTTTAGAACATAAGTGGATGTTCTAGGGATATGATAACGACAGCCTCATTCGAGAGACAGTTATCATTTCAGGCTTCCAAGGTGACTTGGATGACAAAGTGACTGTCAGAGTTATAGTTTTCCCTCTGACGAGGGGCAGTATTTTGGACAGCTGGTCCAAGAGGATACCGAGGGAGGCATGGCGCAGGATACTGATTAAGTTTAGTTGACGATACAGTCTAAGAATTTTGGATTTGGAGTTCATTTATGAGCTAGGTCCCATCAGATATCCAGACATATTCTAAGACAGGTATTGCTCATTTCGGGAGATGGTTTTCTCCGCGAACTTGAGCTAAAGAGAGACATAGAAAGAAACATCTGAGCGGATCCACTCACTGAGGCTATTCTTCGAACGCATTAGTTTCGTAAACAGGTTTTGTGAGACTGATTAGTAGAGGAGTTGGGTGTTCGATATCACACGGGCTGTGAGTATGTGACATCGCAATAATTGGCCTTGAGTGCAAGTGGGAGATTGTTGGATATAGTGCCCTTAGAGTCAATTAATTGATCATAAGCACGTGATTGCAATGATTGAGGGAGGACCTATGCCGGTAGGATAGTCTTACTCAAGATGATAGTATGCTATCTAGTTTATCTTTATCATCGTGTACTGTTTTTGGTGACCTTACAGGTCACTATTGCACGGTGATAGAGCCCTTAGGATTCTTGCTTGACTGTCAGCAGTATGCGGGCGATCATATACGTGGGAGCTGGGGTCTATAAGCACATCCTTAAAAGGTCCCTAGTCGTGGGAGTTTCAAGACATGGTATCGATACTCCAGAGTAGACTAGTGTATACAGTCGAGACCCCGATGAGGGGCGGTGGACGGTCTCACAAGCCACTGGTGTCAGTTGGTTCACTTAAGATGTATACAGGTGCTCATTGGGTTATGAGTACACCGGACAGGACTCGCCGGGAACATGCTAGTTGGTCTTATACCTGACGTCAGATAGCAGTTCCCTGGTGACATGTGTACAGGTTAGTTCATCGACCTGAGATCGTCATTTGTCTCGTGTGAGTTCCCACTGTGCTTTGATTACTACCCTACCACGCTCAAAGGAGACGTGCAAACAGGTTTTAGTTGGGTACAGTCCCGAGCCACATGGAGGCAGTGAGCGGATCTGCAGAGGTTCGTCTCTCCCGGTATAGGGGGTGAGGTCGCGCTGTGTCTAGGAGAGCCATTACACGAAGTCCTTGGCCAAGGAAGGAGATTTACTGGTAGGTATTTCAGTAGTATCTCAGGGTGTTCTGGGCTACACTCCGACACGACTTGTACCGCTTTTGGGGGTCTGTCTTTTACCAACCCCCTAGGCCCGCCATGCGATGCTCATAGACGAACGGACCGGACTGTACGGATATTGTCACTGACAGGCTCAGTAGGGTGTCAGCATGAGTTCGCTCACAGACGTCTCTTTTGGTCAATATCTGGTAGTCCGTTACGTATATTTAATACCTTTGACGTGCTAGTGGTTAAATCCACAACCAAAGTATTGACGAGTCTTTAGAGTCCCCATAGACCGTTTTCTCAAGTTTCGGGCGAAACGTTGTAGAGGCCGTATGGAGATATGGCAGGGTTCGATCAGATACGTGCGGTATTGCACTGATCATGATCGGATGGATAATACTAGCGGGCTTTGGTTTAAGCTGGATCCTAGTATTGTACAGTGTAGATTTTGTCTCTTTGCATTTGTATTCGGTCGGAATACAAATGCGGGTCTGTATATACGGTCGTGGGGTTTTCTTGTAATTTATTACGGGATCAGTTTTCTGAAGTTGCCAGTTTGCATTCGGTTTCAGCCAGTTTTTCTTTCTTCCATTCTTTGGCTGAATTTTCCATGGGAGGGGTTTTCTTGCAAAGTGGCATTTTAGCTAAATGCAAGGGGTTTTATGTGATGGAGGCTTCATGAGATTTCTAGAAGGGTTTTGTGCACATGGCTAGCATTAATGAGATGTGTATTGATTTGGATTTGGATTAGAATTTGATGTGATCCTTTTATCTTGTTATCACACATTTTCTCTTTCTTGCTTTATTCCCTTTTCCCATCACCATTTTTATATGGCCGGCCACATTTTCACAGAGAGGGGATTCTTGATGTGGGTGGCAAATTCATTCTCATTTGCATCATCACAAAATTCCTTAGTTGATCTAAAAAGTTATTCCTCCACCTCCAACAAAACATGGCAACTTCATAAATCCCCGAGATAAACTATTCTACACTTCACCTACAGTATTCTTGGACACGTCGGCTCGCCAACTTCGTGCCCGAGTTGTCTCGGTCCAGAGGTGGGAGCCCGTAAAAGAACCCGGCGATTTGGTGCCCGTTCCGACGACGAGATGAAGACCGGAGATTCCGCGAGGAGATCGGAGTGGAGGCCGAAGACCGAAAGACACGGATCGCTCGGTATAGCTCTCTACTCTTTTTCTAGTTTGCTAGAGTTAGGTTAATGGCCCGATCCGGGATTTTAGTGCGCGGTGGTGCCGGTTTCTAGTTTTTAGAAAAGTTTCGTTTCCGCATTCCGGCGTCGGATTGACGGCCGGGGCGCCGCCGTGCACTTACACTAGTATAATCCGTCCGAACCATGACACGTGTACAAGTGCACGCATATGTTCGAACCCTACCATAAATCCATACGGCCTCTACAACGTTTCGCCTGAAACTTGAGAAACTGTCTGTGGGGGACTCTAAAGACTCGTCAATACTTTGGCTGTGGATTTAACCACTAGCACGTCAGTGGTACTAGCTGTACGTAACGGGCTACCGGATATTGACCAAAAGGGAGGTCGATGAGCGAACTCATCCTGACACCCTACCGAGCTTGTCAGTGATAATAACCATACAGTGCTGTCCGTTCGTCTATGAGCATCGCATGTCGGGCCTAGGGGTTGGTAAAAGTCAGACCCCCAAAAGCGGTACAAGTTGTGTAGGAGTGTAGCCCAGAACACCCTGAGATACTACTGAAATACCTACCAGTAAATCTCCTGCCTTGGCCAAGGACTTCGTGTAATGGCTCTCCTAGACACTGCGCGATCTCACCCCCAATACCGGGAGAGACGAAACCCCTGCCGATCCGCTCACTGCCTCCATGTGGCTCGGGACTGTTTCCAACTAAAACCTGTTTGCACGACTCTTTTGAGCCGTGGTAGGGTAGTAATCAAAGTACAGTGGGAAATCACACGAGACAAATGATGATCTCAGGTCGATGAACTAACCTGTACACATGTCACCAGGGAACTGCTATCTGACGTCAGGTATAATAACAACTAGCATGTTCCCGGCGAGTCCTGTCTGGTGTACTCATAACCCAATGAGCACCTGTATACGTCTTAGGTGAACCAACTGGCACCAATGGCTTGTGAGACCAGCCACCGCCTCTCGTCGTGGTCTCGATCGTATACACTAGTCTACTAATGGAGTATCGATGCCTAGTCTTGAAACTCTCATGACTAGGGACCACTTTAAGGATGTGCTTATAGACTACACAACTCTCACGTATATGATCGCCATCATATTACTGGTATTCAACCAAGAATCCTAAGGGCTCTATCAACGCGTAATAGTGATCTGTAATATCACCTAAAGCTGTATACGATGATAAAGATAAACCAGATAGCATACTAGCATCTTGAGTAAGACTGTCCTACCGGCATAGGTCCTCCCTCAATCATTGCAATCACGTGCCTGCGATCCAATAATTGACTTTGAGGGCACTATATCCAACAATCTCCCACTTGCACTCAAGGCTAACTATTGCGATGTCGCGTACTCACAGCCCATGTGATACCGAACACCCATCTCCTCTACTAATCAGTTCACAAAGCACGTTTGTAAAACTATTGCGTTCAAGAAATAGCCTAAGTGAGCGGATCCACCCTGATGTTTCTTTCTATGTCTCTCTTAATCTCAAGTTCGCGGAGAAAGCCATCTACCAAAATGAGCAATACCTGTCTTAGAATATGTCAGGATATCTGATGGGACCTAGTTCATAAATGAACTCCAAATCCAAACTTCTTAGACTGTATCATCAACTGAATTTAATCAGTATCCTGCGCTATGCCTCCCTCAGTATCCGCTTGGACCTCCTGTCCAAACTACTGCCTCTCGTCAGAGGGAAAACTATAACTCTGATAGTCACTCTGTCATTCAGGTCACCTTGGAAGCCTGAAATGATAACCGTCTCCCGAATGAGGCTGTCGTTATCATTGTTAGTGTATATGCCCTAGGGGCCATTATTGTATCATACAAGATTGAATATTACTTAATGGAAGCTTGGGATATTCACAGTTGTATATACAGTCTTGCTAAAAATGGTAGTATGCTGCTTGGTTTGTGTCTACTTTAATATGTGCATATGTTTCTTGTAACGTATCAGTTATACATATTAGTAGAGCCCATAGGTTCTTTGCTTGATTACCAGTGTTGTGATGGCAGTCACACTAGTGGGGGCTGGGTAGTCTATAAGCAACATCCTATACATGTCCCTAGTCGTAGGATTATCGAGACAGGGCATCGATACTCCAGAGTAGACTAGTGTGTACGCTTCTCATCCCAGTTGGGGAGAGGTCTGTCCCATAGCCATCAGTACGTCGTACTAGAGATAGTATACAGGTGCTCGTTAGGTTACGGGTACACCAGACAGGACTCGCAGGGGAACTGTTGGTTGGTATTATACCCGTCGTCAGTTAACAGTTCCCAGGTGACATGAGTACAGCATTGTCCGTAGACTTGACACTGCTACTTCGCCTCGAGTGTGTCCCACTGTTCTTAGATTTCTACCCTACCACGGCTCAAAGGAGTCGTGCAAACAGGTAGCAGTTAGGTGCAGTCCCGAGCACTTGGAGGCAGTAGTGGTTAGACAGGATTCGTCTCTCCCAGTATTGGGAGATGATATCGCGCTGTGTCAGAGAGCCATTACGCAAAGTCCCTGGCCAGGGCAAGCGAGATTTACTGGTAGGTTCCAGTAGTTTCTCAGGGTGTAATGGGCTTCGCTCCGACACGACTTATACCGCTATTAGGGGACTGACGCTTGCCGCCCCCTAGGCTCGATATGCGATAGTCTTAGACGAACTGACCGGACTGTACGGAGATTGTCACATCAGGCTCATTGGGAGTTCGGATGAGTTTCCTCATCGGGCTTCTTATCGACATCTACCTGGGGACCGTTACGTACAGCTAGTGCCGCTTGCGGTCTGTGGTTAAACCCACTGCCAGCGTAGTGTCGAGTCTTTAGAGTCCCACACAGAGGGTTTCCCTGCTCCAGGCGAAACGATATAGAGGTCGTACGGTTTTACGACAAGGGTTCGGACGCGTACGTGTGTTTACGCACGTATGACGTTCGGACAGTTTTTACTAGCCGGCTTTGGTTTAAGCAAGATTCTAGTATCGAGTTATTGGATTTATACAGTCTAAAGTTTTTCCGTGTTTTCACGGATTGGAGGGGCGTTCTCGTAATTTTCCGGGAAGCTTCTAGAAGCATGGTGAGTTGGAGGCTAAGGTGGCATTTGCATTAATTGGATTAGTGAGTCATATAGTGATTCATACATTGAGTTAATGATTCATTTAATGATTTATATGACTCATATGATGAATCACTTAGTGCATTAATGAAACATGATGATAAATCAATATTTATTATTTATTTGATAATATCATATGTTTCATATATATACAAATGGTTTCATTCATCCAAAAGGATTCACTTCTCACCTTCTCTCTCCTCAAAGCTCTCTCTCTTCAAACCCTAACCCTAACCTCTCATGTGTTGAGATCAAGGGTTAGCTAGACTAATACATCCATAACCTCACTCTATATCCCCTAGGTAGCTTAGATTAGCACTTTAAGCAACCTAGTTATCTTAAGTTAGAGATTAAGCTTGGCGTAGGAGCTCTCGGGTGGATCGTCTTTGACTCGAGGAGGCCGTTGAGGTGCCGATGTTCCAAGGAGCCTACGTGGAGTGGAGGACAGCGATGAAGACCCGAAGGACATGTAACGTGAGGTATAACTTTGAATCCGAGTAGTTAAACCTCAAGTAGTTAGTTAGTAATAGTTTAGATACGATTCATGCGCTCAAGTCCGTGTTACGAAGCTTTGATAATCGTTTTTTATATATTCCGCCTCCTCGCAAGTTCGTGGGGTGCGTGACATGGACTTATAGTGGTATCAGAGCCAACTAAACCATTACTAGCTGTTAGCAACTAATTAGAAGTTCGATCGACGGAAAACACGAAAACAAAACACCCCGAACCCTAACAGTTTCTGTAAATTTTAAACGTGTCGAAAAAAATATTTGATATGCCTTAAAATTCACAGCAGGGAAAAATAAGAAAACTGGTAAAATACGAGATCTCAACTCCTTTAGATAGCCGCGGATCCGCGGCACAATAGTGCTTTTGGCCGCGGATCCGCCGCCGAGACAACTCCGAGTTGACTCTGATTTTCACAGTAATTCATATTCTAGTGTGTTTTGTTTTCCTGTATATTCTGTTTCTACCCAGGTTACTTCAGTACAGGCTTGCTTTTGGGGTAGACACAGAAAATGGTGATCGATCGATGTTCTAAGATATTTGCTAATTGGGTTTTTATCTGTAATGTTTAATGTGTTCGTAAACCTCCCCTAACTGCTAGTATGTCGGTTGGCAGGGGGTTGCACATTTCTATAATATTTACTGTTTGTGTATATGAACTTGATTGGGATGTTGTGATGATTAGCCGGGGTTTGAGATGTGTTTTATATTCATTCATTCGATGTAAATGTAATATGATGTAATATTCTTTTGCGGGGCGCATCCAGGTTGCGGTTGTAGCCACCGTTGTATTATTTCATTTTACTGTTTTTGCTCGTAGGATAGACCCAAGGTGTGGTGCACAAACTACCGGGTACTTTGAAGTGTTTAGTGGCCTACTCACGTTGTTGAGGGAGACCGCTTCACTTCGGGTACTTGGCGGGTAGTTTGCCGTACCCGTAGGGGTCTAGGGTGGGGTAATGGCTATTCATTACAACTGTGTAATCCGTCTTTTGTTGCAGGCTCAAAGCAAATGCGGATTGCTAGTATATCCAATAAAGTTCATCTGTGATCTGGAATGCTTATTATTACGTCTGACGAATGTACAATATCTATATATGATAGCTATTAGACGTCACTTATGTTTTACACCCGCGCTAGCCCAGCCCCCGCTCTGTCGTTAGTTAAGTAACCCAACGGGTGATGACGGGACCCAGTGGCGAATGCGGATGGCATAAGAGGACGTGGTATTTTCGTTGTTTTCTGCAATGATAGGATAAATGATGGGACGCATTATTTTAATGCAAAGAAAATAAACCAAAGTTAAATCATTGGAATAAATTTAAAAGAAACCACTCGGTTATTTTAAAAGAGCAGATTTTTTAATTGCGGAGCTTTAACTACTCCTTTTAAAAAGCTATCAGGTTCCTTCGATTATATCAAGTTCACTACGTTCACGGTTTCTCCAAAACCAGTCGTAGCCCTCTGTCATTTCTTATGGATGGTCAGTAGTATTCAAGCTATGTATTTTGACCTAACGCCAAGGCATAGTGTTTGGTAGCTGCTGGGTATTCATTTGTTGCATAGATAGATGTGTTAGTTTGGGACAGTCGTATTATCATTTTGGCCTAACGTCAAGGATATGTACGGATGGGTTCAAATTAATAAGGATAATGATGGGTAGAACTTGACATGTGACTTATGACATTTTGACCTAACGCCAATGTCATAAGAGCATGGGGCAAAAATCCATATCGGGAATTTCTAAAGAAACTGAAATTTGCAGAGAGAGCATACCATTTTGGAGTTTGATGAATGTTGGTAGGATTCCTTCAACATTATCATACGATGATATTTTGGATCCCGATCCTACTGTGAGTACATGCTACTTATCAGGAGATTCGTCACTTAACGATCAATGCTATAAACCAAGTAGGTGCCTAGAAAGGTGTCAGCGGGGTTACGCCCCCAGAGAAAAGAGGTTATTTAATTAAGGAACTTCACGAAAGCGTTGGAAAACCTCCCTCGAAGTATCGACACTGGCCCGGCTGAACGGTTAAGCAAGTATTGTACGGTGAGAATAGTCCTGGCTAATTCTTCTTTTATGGTTTGAGGAAGGATTCGAGAAACAGTGGGAGCCATCCTGTTTAGATAAATTAAAAACCACTCTAAACTTGCAAGAGCATCATGCTAAAATGTTTTCTTCTCTCTCTCTTAATTGCAGCGACTTTGTGACCACACATAGGTTACATCTAGATAACAATTTGACTGAATCTGACTTATTTGACTGGCAAAGGTCTGTCCAGATGTCCATTGCCTATGACAAACTAGACCACCCTATTACTACTCAAGATCCCGCCGTCCCAGGTCCAGTTTCCACCGTCACGGATATGGATATCCGACAGACAAGGGAAAAGGATAAAGCGAAAGCCAAGTGCCTCGTGTTAGCTTCAGTTGATGGTGTATACCAGAAGCAGCACGAGAAGATGGATTCAGTTTCTATCTTTCTCCATAACAAAGATTTATATGGAAAGCAATCTCATATCGCAAGATATGAGACCTCGACCGAATTAATTCAAACGAGGTTGGCCGTCGGGTCATTTGTAGGGGACAACGTCCTTACAATGACTAGCTATATTGATAAGCTCCAGGACCTGGAGACCACGTTGGGAAACAGGTCAGATACTGACTTGATTCTACAGTCTCTACCTTCTACCCTGAAGGAAACCAGGGAAGCAGAAGGAAAGAGAAGGGCAAAAGTTTCGGGACTTAATGTAGTAAAAGAGGGTAGTTCCCATTATTATGGGATTGGACATTGGCAGAAAGATTGCAGGGCTTTAGAAGCCAGTAACCAGGATACGAAGCATGTTGTGGCTTCAGCCTCAAGTGTGTTTGTTATTGAGAACTGTTTGTCAATTAACTCTACTTCCTGGGTATTAGATACCAGAGCAGGATCTCATATCTGTAATTCATTACATGCTTTGAGAAACCGTAAAGTTATAAAGGTAGGTGATTGGTCTCTCAAAGTTGCAAACGGAATGACAGTGAACGCTGAATCCGTGGGAGAATATCGCCTAGGTTTGACAAGTGGGCATATATTGATTTTACGTAACTGTTTATATATACCTAATATGACTTGTAATATCATATCAGTGTCCTCTTTTTCAAGAGAGGGATATGATTTTACATTCATAAGCGATGTAGTTAACATCCACCTACATCAAGTTCTGATTGGGTCAGGTACATTAGATAACGGTATATACGTATTATGTCAAGCTCAGGTTTTCAATGTCCAGAATACACTTAAAAGAAAGTCTCCGGAATTAAATCAGGCTTTCTTATGGCATTGTAGACTAGGTCACATCAATAAGAGAAGGTTGACTAAGTTACATAGAGAAGGATATTTGAATCCGTTCAAATATCAATCTTATGCTACTTGTGAATCTTGTCTCATTGGAAAGATGACAAAGACTCCGTTTTCTGGACATGGAGTAAGAGCGAGCGAGCTCTTGGGACTCGTACACAGTGACGTATGCGGTCGAATGTCTACACATCCGTGAGGAGGTTATTCCTACTTCATTACTTTTACGGATGATTTCTCTAGGTATGGATATGTCTTCTTAATGAAGCATAAATCCGAGGCCTTTAAGAAATTCCAAGAATACAAGAATGAAGTAGAAAACCAAACCGGCAAAAGTATCAAGACACTGAGATCTGATCGAGGTGGTGAATACTTAAGTGCCGAGTTCCTGGGTTACTTAAAAGAGAATGGAATTCTCTCTCAGCTTACTCCTCCATACACACCACAACACAACGGTGTATCAGAAAGGAGGAATCGAACCCTATTGGATATGGTTCGTTCCATGATGAGTATGGCTGAGTTACCACGATCATTCTGGGGATATGCACTAGAATCGGCTGCATATCTTTAGTGTTAGTTGTATGTATGCCCTAGAGGCCATTACTGTACATTGGATATATATTGTAGTGGATGCTGGGACATATATAGGGAGGACTTTCTTGCTCGACATGATAGTATGCTATCTGGTTGCTCTTTACCTTAACGTGTACACAGATTGTCTCTCTATTACATGTTGGTAAAGCCCTTAGGATGTGTACTTGACTACCTGGACAATGATGCGGATCATACTAGTGGGGACATGGTAGTCCATAAGTACATCCTTCAAAGTCCCTAGTCGTGGGTGTATCGAGACGGGGCATCGATATACCAGTGTAGACTAGCGTATACCTTCTCGACCCATACAGATGGGCGATGGATGATCCCATATCCATTGGTGTTTGACATCAGAGATAATATACGGGTGCTCAGTAGAGACTGGGTATACTGGACGGACTCGCCGAGAACTCCCAGATGGTATTATACCTTACGTCAGATGGTAGTTCTCTGGTGACACTGGTACAGAGTAGTCTGTTGACCCGAGATCGTCATAGAGTCTTGTATGATTCCAACTGTGCTTTGATTTCCACCTTACCACGTCTAAGAGGGCGTGCAAAACGGTGGTTTTTGGGTACAGTCCCGAGTCACATCGAGGCAATGAGCGATAGGAGGGGATTCGTCTCTCCCGGTATAGGGAGTTGATGTTGCGCTGTGTTCGATTGGCTATAACCGGAAATCCCTGGCCAGGGTTGCTGAGATTTACTGGTAAGTGTTACCAGTAGTTTCTCAAACTGTTATAGACCTCATATCGACACGACTTATCGAGCTATTGGGGTCTGACGTTTACCACCCCTAGGCGAGATATGCGACATATCAGACGATCAGACCGGACTGTACGGTAGTGTTACTGGTTGGATTCACTGGAGTGTGAGCGGGCTTGCTCGTCGATCTTCTGATCGCTCAATACCCGGGTGGCCGTTACGTTTAGCAGACCGCTTGCGGCTTGTGGGTGCTTGATATGATCATCATCTGCTACCGGCGTATTGACGAGTCTTTAGAGTCCTACACAGAGGTTTCCTGGCTCAAGCGAAACGAAATAGGAGCGCATATGAGATATGTGCGGGACTGAGAATAATGCGTGTATGTGATACCGTATTTCATTCTCGCGATGAATGTTTCGAATGGTTGTATGCGATATAACCTAGTTATCGAATCGAGGATTGATTCGATAAGCCGATACATTGGATACTAGTCGGTTATATGCGATATGACCGGATCGTTAAATCAAGTGTTGATTTAATGATTTAATGTATAATTATATATTTGATATATTACTTTGCATTAACTAGTATTGGTTCACTTTAAATGGATTTTCTCACTTGTTTGTGCACATTGTATATGTGATATATTTTTGTGCACAAGTTTGTATCATGTTTGATGATACTTGCTTCTTTGGTTAAGTGTATAGAATTAAACCATGGTTAAGATGATGATTAGGGTTTTGCTTATTCTTTATTTATTTATTGATTTATTTGGAAAAGATTTTGAAGAGAATGGTGGCTTTCTTTGTTTCTAGTTGAAGCTTCATGAAGCTTTGACATTGTAACCATTCTTGTCTTCATGCTTAACCCTAACCATTCCTTTAACCTTGGTCAATTCTCTACACATAACTATAGTTAAAATTATGATAAGAATTGATTTTCTATTCTATTCTAAAAACTTATCATAATATTATCTTCTTCTTCTTCTTCACATGAAGAAGCTTGCTTCCAAAAATAGCAAAGTGAGAAAAAGAGTGAGAAATCCAATTCTAAAGTGAACCCACTTCCTATTTCTTTATCCTCTACCTCTTGCCAAGTAGTAGAGTGTGTTTTCTTCACAAGTTTCATGACTTGGTGAAGTTGGAGCTTGATCTAGCGATGCCTCGACGTAGATCATCTTCGGCATCGTCGTCGATGACCTAGCCCGCTTTTTCTCCGATGAAGCCGACGCTAGAGCCCAAGATCCGATTTGTACAGCGAGGAGACATCATCGCGGAGCCATGGAGGTGGAGAACCAGATCTTCAAAGGTTGTATTTCCGTTTACCATTTAGTTAAGTTGTTAACTAGTTTCTTTTTCGCCTAAACTTCTAGCCAACGATCCGTATTAGGGTTTCTCGGCACCGTAATTTTTGAAATTGGCATGGTTGATGCCTTGTGAGACCTCTTGAGAGTGCCTAGGAACCCTACAGTGGTATCAGAGCCTAGCTAGAGCCTTAGGCGATGCGTAGACGATGTTAGAAACCCGATCGAACCCCGAAACCCTAACTTTTAACCCTCTCTGGACTTTTTCTGAAAAAGTGTTTTTTTACAAATTAAAAATGCTTAAAAAAATTCAGCAGGAAATTCTAAGAATTACGGTGCAAAAATTACCTAATAATCTGTCTAAAGCGTGGCGGATCCGCGGCATTAGCCGCCTATTGCGGCGGTTCCGCGCCCATTTAGTCTCTTCAGTCAACCATTTTTGCACAGTAACTTCTTTATTTAAATGCTTAATTTTATGGGAATTTTTAAAATTTATTCAAGAGTTGATTTTTCTGGGGTGTATTGGGAGTTCGTAGATTCGATCGGATTATCAGATTTTATCTATGTGGCTTTCCGGATAATTTTTGAATATGTTAAAAAGTTCGACCGGATATAAATACCCAATTTTTCCCCTGTCGAGAAATTTCCAAGTGTTGGATTTTTCCGTGGTTTAAAGACGTTCTAAGTAGTGCAAGTTACGCGATGGTCTCTCTAGAAGACAACAAACCTTAACTCGATTATGTGACCGTCTTGAACTGCCCTTTGAACCTTAGGGTTTGGGGCAGTACGGCGTGCCACATGTGAGGCGTTGGCTTGACCCTTCTACGGCTGGACCGTTGGTACTGAGGCACGAACTGAATGCTGTTAGACTTATTTCATGTGTAGAGCTGTATCGGGAAAACTTGGGTGTTCGATTGTTCGATCGAAAAGTTTAGCGTTTTCTATTTATCCGGAATGTGATACAATAATTGGAATTCACAAGTAGTTATGAGATAACGGAATGAATATTATAAACATAGCAGTTTAGTCTCACTTGATCGGTTGCCACGGAATTTTGATGAGATCAAAAGTCCGTCGCAATCACGTAGCGTACGCGGATACTCGCCGGATAAACTTAATAGACAGCTACATCCCATAGCCCAGACCAAGTGACTGTAGGAGAACCCCGTCGCCGAAAGCATCCATCCGGGTGCTCGCGGTAGCGGTGTTCCGCCTTGGTGCACTTCGTCGACGGTATCGGGGGTGCGGCCGTCTACTGAAGTTTGCGATGAGTATTCGATCAGAATGTCGGGAATCCTGTTGAATTGCCCGACTTGGTATTGAAAAGTGTTTTCGATAATGAGACTAAAATGTGGGGTTTATAATTGTTAGGCATGCGATGTCTAAAGAATTCATTTGATTAGGCATGTGATGTCTAAAGGAGTTGTGGATTCCAACTGTTGTAGTTTTACACTTTCTTTTATATGACCGTAAGTGTAATATGTGATATCGCCGGTTTCGTTGCTATATGTCAACGACAATTGGGATGCGCATATTTACTTACGTTGATGACATGTGATGTTATGTGTTGCTGGATATGTTATATTGGATTGTCGTGTTTGAATAGCCGGGGGTTTTTATGTGAGATGAGTGTTTTTCATTTTCATTCATGTAAAAACTTGTATGTAATATTCTTTTATTGGGGCACTTCCAGGTTGCGGATGATGTCACCACTTGTATAGTATTTACTTTTCCGCGCTAGGATAGACCCAAGGAGGAGAGCACAAGTAACCGGGTTCTGGAGTCCAGTGGGAGACCAACTCGAGGAGTCGAGTCCGGGTCTCCTAACTATAGAATTGGAAGGGTTGCTTGCCGCTCTCGTAGGGGTCTAGGGGTGTGGGTTTGGCTATTCATCGCGACCGTGGAATCCGTGTTTTATACTGGCTCGTATTGAAAACAAGGACGTCCTAGTATATCCAATATTTCATATGTTTCTTCTGCTGCGATATCTGTGATGTGATCATGTGATATGTTCTGTGATGGATACAGTATATAGTATATATGATATATTATATAGATGTTACTTATGTTTTACACCCGCGCTAGCCCTGCCCTGCTCTGCCGTTAGTTACCTAACCTAACGGTGCACGAGGGGACATCGAGGCGAATGCGGATGGCATAAGTGTACATCGCATTTATCTGTGATGTTTAGGTATTTAAATGATGGGACTTCATTAATGTGATTAATGAAATAAAAGAAACCTAAAGATGTTGTAGAATCGAATTTCAAAATAAAACAGGTAGCTACAGTTCTTGCTTTGCACAGCGGTATATATGATATATCCTGCACCTTATTCGATGAGGAAAGGACCGAGATCCCTTCACCGGGAGTGACTCCTTTAGCAATAACTGGCAGATGCTACACACTCGGTTTGTCTTTTGATAGCTTTTAAGAGTTTTTGCTTTGCACAGTGATACATATGATATATCCCGCACCTCATTCGACGAGGAAAGGACCGACGATCCCTTCACCGGGAGTGACTCCTTTAGCAAAACTAGAAAAGCCTCAAAAACACTCCATTTTAAAATCATTTGATTCTACAACGATATCAAGTTAATTACGCAATAGGTTTTCAGAAAAACCTGTTGGAGCCCTCCGTCATTTCAGATAAGTAGTAGTTAGTATTCATGCTACGTTTGTTGGCCTGCGTCAAGGCGTAGTGTGCGGTAGCTAACTAGTATTTATCTGCTTATGCATATGATGCAGATTGGATTAGGATAGTCGTGCGACTTTGTTGGCCTGCGTCAAGGGTCGTGCGGGTGGGTTTAATTCAATCAGGAAATGACGGGTTGAACTTGACTAGCGCTCTATGGTTTGTTGGCCTGCGTCAAGGTCATAGGACGCTAGGGGCAAAATTATCGGGAATTTCAAGTGTTGAAATTTGCAATGAGATTGCATACCTTCTATGAGATAGTTGGATCCCGATACCCGCTGCGAGTAAGAGTTACTCCTGGGAGAGTTTTACACATTACAATTAGCCGATTAAGTAGGTGTCTAGAAAGGTGTCAACGAGGTTAAGCCTCTGGGAAAACGAGGTTTACATTAATTAGGTTCGTGCGAAAGCACGGGGGACCTCCCTCAAAGTATCGACACTGGCCTGGCTGAAAGATTGGCGAACTTGTAGTGTGTAATTAATCCCGGCTAGTCTTTCCTTTTAGGGTTTGAAGGAAGATTTGATAAAAAGCAGTGGGAGCCATCCTGATTAGATAAAATGATAACCAATCTATTCTTGCAAGAGCGCACGCTGAGTGTTTTCTTCTCTCTCTCTCCTGGTAGCGACCATATCACGCCTTAATCAAGATAATAATACGGATTATTGACCGAACCCGCTTGTTATACTGAGCTGGGGAACCTTGGTCCCGCTCCAACTTATAATTGTTATAAGACAGAGCAGGAAATTGGGGGATACCAGATTTCCCGTGCCGCCCAAACGAAGAGAGTGCATGCTGATGCATCATCTTCGGGTGTGTTCATTACAAAGAACTGTTTCTCTGTATCCTCTACGTCCTGTGTATGTGATACCAGATCAGGATCCCAGATATGTAATCTGTTACATAGGGCTACAGAAAGGTAGAAAACTGAGAACGGGTGATAAGTTTCATGAGGCAGAAAACGGGGCAAGTGTTGCAGCCAAGTCTGTCGGTCACTGTCACCCTGTATTACCAATACATTGATTCTGAACGAATGTTATTAGATACCGAACCTGATATACAAAATCATATCAGTCTCTTTATTAGTAAAGAAATGATAAAATTTTGTATTGTTGGATAATGTTTCGAACATTTCCTATATCAAAAGTTGATCGCTTCAGGCACGTTATCTAAAAGCATTGATGTTCTAAATCAAACTACAGTTCTTAGTGTATGGATCACACACAAGGGGAAGAGTTCAGAAATGAACGAATCCTTCTTGAGGCATTGTAGACTAGGTCATATCAATGCGACACCACTAGCTGAAGTTACATTTAGATGCATATTTAAATTAGTTTGAATTTACATCTTATGAAACTTGCCAGTCATGTCACAAAGATAAGATGGCCATAGCTCTGTTTATTGGAAACAGAGAAAGAGTTAGTAAACTCTTGGGATTGATACATGCTGATGTATGAAAGGTCCCCTGTCTACACATGCCAAGACCGGTTCTTTATACTTCATTACATTCTTTGATGATCTCTCGAGACTCAGACATATGTTCCTGTTGAAACACAAGTCTGAACCTTTTGAGATATTCACAGAATATAAGCTAGAAGTAGAGAACCAAAATACGGGTATAAGTATTATGTCCTTTGATGCGATCAGGGAGGAGAATACTTGAGCACAGAATTCCTGGACTATTCTAAAGGAGAATGAGATTCTCTCTCAGCATTATTCCTCCGTATACACCATAACATGATGGTATATTGGGGTGGAGCAATCACACCCTATATGATAAGGTGTGCTCTATGATGAGTACTACTGAGTTTCCTATTTCCTTTTGGGAGATATGCGCTTGAGAAGCTGCATACCTATTGAATAGGGTTCGAATCAGATCAAAGCCTACCACTTCATATGTGATATGGAAAGGGAAGATCCCATTTCTTAAGTTGGTTAAGATTTGGGGTTGTCCGGGCTATGTTTAAAAGCATAATCCGGACAAGCTCAAGGCAAGGTCTGTTATGTACAACTGGAAAAGTTTCAACTATACAAATTACAGCAGATGATTTGGTAGAACCAAAGGATTCAGTAAATTCCAACGAACCTCAGCCTCTCCGCCGATCTAGTAGGGTTCCTCACCCACCTGAGAGATACTTCGGTTTCTCTATGACAGTGGGAGCGAGGATGGCATCATGAGATGATGACCCAACTAGTTTCGAGCTGGCCATCAGGAATGGGACTCTGTAAGAATGGCTGGATGCTTAGCGATCTGAGATGGAATCCATGTACACCAACAAAGTATGAACTTTGATTGCTATATCTGAAGGGTTAAATCCCCATCAGGAGCAAGTATATCTTGAGAAGATTACTTGGTGTAGATGGAAAGGTTGAGACTTTCAAAGCTAGACTTGTTAAAGGTTTTCGTCATCGACCAGGCATGGATAATGATGAAACCTTTTCCAGTGACTATGCTAAAGTCCATCCGGATCCTACTTGCCACGGCTACATACCTTGACTACGATATCTGGCGGTTGGGTGTCATGACTGCTTTTCTAAATAATGTTTTAGAAGAAAGAGTTTGTAAGTACACAGTCAGAGGGCTTCGTAGACAGTGGGAGCAGCGGAAACGTGTGCAAGATGGTTTATGTGATAAAGCAGGCATCGCGGAGTTGGAACATCTGTTTTGATGAGTTAGTCAAATAGTTTGACATCATCAAAATGGTAGATGAACCTTGTATGTACAAGAAGGTAGTAGGGAGTATGGTAGTGATCCTCGTAGAGTACGTGGATGACATACTCTTGATAGGGAAGGAGTTTCCTATGCTACGCTCGGTCAATCTCCGATTATCACAAAGATTCTCCATATAGGATCAAAGTGATACCTCCTAAATCCTGAGTTTTCATCTATGAGATAGATGTAATTGGATGTTAGGATACTCACTAGATGTAGTGAGATGGTATCAATCGATCCTGGGGAGAATCACTGGAAGTGTTCCAGGGTGATAAACACGACTGAATGTCAGTCACAGGCATTGTCTTTACCCTAAGTGTAGGGACGGTATGTTGCAAGAGTTCCAAGCTAAATACCGTGACATACTAGATGATAAAGGCAGGATACATCGCTACTTAAGATGCTACCAAAGAGGCTGTTTGGGTGTATATTGGTTCATGAGATGAACTACGTTCCAACCATTGTGAGACAATGGAGTTATGGCTTATGCCAAGGAACGCAGGTCCCATCAGTGATCCAGACATATTCTAAGGCAGTATCACCTGATCATGGAGATGGTTGATCTCCAGGGTGATCGAGGTCAGGAGAGTAGACTCAGAGGACGACACGGCGGATCCACTCACGAAGGCCTATTCCTAGAGAGAGACTTTTATGGGATGGTTGAGTATGAGATACTACAACCACTGCTATCAGATGGCCCTAGTGCAAGTGGGAGATTGTTAGTTGTATGTATGCCCTAGAGGCCATTACTGTACATTGGATATATATTGTAGTGGATGCTGGGACATATATATGGAGGACTTTCTAGCTCGACATGATAGTAAGCTATCTGGTTGCTCTTTACCTTAACGTGTACACAGATTGTCTCTCTATTACATGTTGGTAAAGACCTTAGGATGTGTACTTGACTACCTGGACTATGATGCGGATCATACTAGTGGGGACATGGTAGTCCATAAATACATCCTTCAAAGTCCCTAGTCGTGGGTGTATCGAGACGGGGCATCGATATACCAGTGTAGACTAGCGTATACCTTCTCGACCCATACAGATGGGCAATGGATGATCCCATATCCATTGGTGTTTGACATCAGAGATAATATACGGGTGCTCAGTAGAGACTGGGTACACTGGACGGACTCGCCGAGAACTCCCAGATGGTATTATACCTTACGTCAGATGGCAGTTCTCCGGTGACACTGGTACAGAGTAGTCTGTTGACCCGAGATCCTCATAGAGTCTTGTGTGATTCCCACTGTGCTTTGATTTCCACCTTACCACGTCCAAGAGGACGTGCAAAACGGTGGTTTTTGGGTACAGTCCCGAGTCACATCGAGGCAATGAGCGATAGGAGGGGATTCGTCTCTCCCGGTATAGGGAGTTGATGTTGCGCTGTGTTCGATTGGCTATAACCGGAAATCCCTGGACAGGGTTGCTGAGATTTACTGGTAAGTGTTACCAGTAGTTTCTTGAACTGTTATAGACCTCATATCGACACGACTTATCGAGCTATTGGGGTCTGACGTTTACCACCCCTAGGCGAGATATGCGACATATCAGACGATCAGACCGGACTGTACGGTAGTGTTACTGGTTGGATTCACTGGAGTGTGAGCGGGCTTGCTCGTCGATCTTCTGATCGCTCAATACCCGGGTGGCCATTACGTTTAGCAGACCCCTTGCGGCTTGTGGGTGCTTGATATGATTATCATCTGCTACCGGCGTATTGACGAGTCTTTAGAGTCCTACACAGAGGTTTCCTGGCTCAAGCGAAACGAAATAGGAGCGCATATGAGATATGTGCGGGACTGAGAATAATGCGTGTATGTGATACCGTATTTCATTCTCGCGATGAATGTGTCGAATGGTTGTATGCGATATAACCTAGTTATCGAATCGAGGATTGATTCGATAAGCCGATACATTGGATACTAGTCGGTTATATGCGATATGACCGGATCGTTAAATCAAGTGTTGATTTAATGATTTAATGTATAATTATATATTTGATATATTACTTTGCATTAACTAGTATTGGTTCACTTTAAATGGATTTTCTCACTTGTTTGTGCACATTGTATATGTGATATATTTTTGTGCACAAGTTTGTATCATGTTTGATGATACTTTCTTCTTTGGTTAAGTGTATAGAATTAAACCATGGTTAAGATGATGATTAGGGTTTTGCTTATTCTTTTATTTATTTATTGATTTATTTGGAAAAGATTTTGAAGAGAATGGTGGCTTTCTTTGTTTCTAGTTAAAACTTCATGAAGCTTTGACTTTGTAACCATTCTTGTCTTCATGCTTAACCCTAACCATTCCTTTAACCTTGGTCAATTCTCTACACATAACTATAGTTAAAATTATGATAAGAATTGATTTTCTATTCTATTCTAAAAACTTATCATAATATTATCTTCTTCTTCTTCTTCTTCACATGAAGAAGCTTGCTACCAAAAATAGCAAAGTGAGAAAAAGAGTGAGAAATCCAATTCTAAAGTGAACCCACTTCCTATTTCTTCATCCTATACCTCTTGCCAAGTAGTAGAGTGTGTTTTCTTCACAAGTTTCATGACTTGGTGAAGTTGGAGCTTGATCTAGCGATGCCTCGACGTAGATCATCTTCGGCATCGTCGTCGATGACCTAGCCCGCTTTTTCTCCGATGAAGCCGACGCTAGTGCCCAAGATCCGATTTGTACAGCGAGGAGACATCATCGCGGAGCCATGGAGGTGGAGAACCGGATCTACAAAGGTTGTATTTCCGTTTACCATTTAGTTAAGTTGTTAACTAGTTTCTTTTTCGCCTAAACTTCTAGCCAACGATCCGTATTAGGGTTTCTCGGCACCGTAATTTTTGAAATTGGCATGGTTGATACCTTGTGAGACCTCTTGAGAGTGCCTAGGAACCCTACATTTTGAACATAGTTCCTACCAAGACTGTGCCTACCACACCATATCAGATGTGGAGTGTGAAGAAACCCTATCTTCAGTATCTGAAGATTTGAGGATGTCCAGCTTTTGTTAAAAAGCAGCATGCGGACAAGCTCGAGGCACGATCAATACAGTGTAAGTTTATGGGATATCCAAAGAACTCCAGGGGGTATCTATTCTATTACGCAGAGGAACAAAAGGTTTTTGTTTCTCGTAATGCCCATTTTCTAGAACATCAGTTTTTAGAAAAGGAAATAAATGGGAGTGAAATAGAACTGGAAGAAATTCCAGAACCACAAACTGTTACTGAAAGTATGGTAGAACCAGAGGTTTCAGAAGAAAGGGACATCCCGATGCCACTCCGCAGAAATAGTAGGCAGTCTCATCCGCCTGAGAGATACTACGGTTTTCTTATAGATGGAGATCGAGAAGATTGCATCATTGATAATGATGACCCTACTAGCTTCCAGCAAGCCATTCAGAGCGGCGACTCGGTAAAATGGCTGGATGCAATGCGGACCGAAATGGAATCCATGTACACTAACAAAGTATGGACTTTGGACATTGCTCCAGATGGGGTAAAACCCGTAGGATGCAAATGGATCTTCAGAAAGAAGATTGGTGTAGATGGACAGGTTGAAACCTATAAGGCTAGACTTGTTGCAAAGGGTTTCCGTCAAAGACCTGGTTTGGACTATGACGAAACCTTTTCTCCAGTGGCTATGCTCAAATCCATTCGGGTCCTTCTTTCTATTGCTGCCTTCCACGATTATGAGATCTGGCAGATGGACGTAAAGACGACCTTTCTAAATGAAAATTTAGAAGAGAGCGTCTATATGGATCAGCCAGAGGGATTCATTCAGAGTGGGAGCAGCGGTAAAGTATGCAAACTCCTTAAGTCCATTTATGGACTGAAGCAGGCATCTCGGAGTTGGAACATCTGTTTTGATGATACTGTCAAAGAATTTGACTTTATTAAAAATCAAGATGAACCATGCATATACAAAAAGATTATAGGGAGAGCTGTAGTATTCCTCATCTTGTACGTGGATGACATTCTCCTAATAGGAAATGATATTCCTATGTTACAGTCAGTCAAGAGTTTTTTGTCACAGAAGTTCTTCATGAAAGACCTAGGTGATGCTACCTACATTCTGGGGATCCAGATCTATCGTGATAGATCAAAAAGGATGTTGGGACTTTCGCAGTCCAGGTACATAGACACCATATTGAAAAGATTCAGTATGGAAGATTCTAAGCGCGGTAACCTACCGGCTTGTCACGGAATCACCCTCTCCAAAGATATGTCTCCCAAGACTGATTTGGAAAGGGATCGCATGTCGATTATACCCTACACTTCAGCGGTAGGCTCTATAATGTATGCGATGTTATGTACCAGACCAGATGTAGCATACGCATTGAGCGTAATAAGCCGGTATCAAGCAAACCCAGGGGAGAATCACTGGATAGCAGTAAAGAACATTCTCAAGTACCTGAGGAGGACTAAGGAGATGTTCTTAGTATATGGCGGAAAAGACCTCCAGATTGAGGCCTTTGCCGACTCCGGCTTCCAGAGTGACAAAGATGACTCCAAATCCATGTCGGGTTATGTCTTTACCCTCAATGGAGGGGCGGTCTGTTGGAAGAGTTTCAAGCAGGAGACCGTTGCTGACTCAACAATGGAAGCGGAGTACATAGCTGCTTGCGATGCCGCAAAAGAAGCTGTCTGGATGAAGAAGTTCCTCACAGAACTTCAGGTGGTTCCTACCAATGTTGATCCAATACCTATGTATTGTGACAACAACGGCGCTATAGTTTTAGCGAAGGAACCCAGGTCCCATCAGAAGTCCAGACACATCTTAAGGCGGTATCACCTGATCAGGGAGATTGTAGATCGCCGGGAGATCGAGGTGAAGAGAGTAGAGACGGAGAATAACATTGCTGATCCATCCACAAAGGCTATTCCTCAGACGCAGTTCGAGAGGCTATTCGAGATGATAGGTCTACGATATGCCAGCTCATGGCCCTAGTACAAGTGGGAGATTGTTCGTGTATATGCCCTAGGCCATTATTGTATCATACTAGATTGTATATTACTTAATGGAAGCTTGGGATATTCACAGTTGTATATACAGTCTTGCTAAAAATGGTAGTATGCTGCTTGGTTTGTGTCTACTTTAATATGTGCATATGTTTCTTGTAACGTATCAGTTATACATATTAGTAGAGCCCATAGGTTCTTTGCTTGATTACCAGCGCTGTGATGGCAGTCACACTAGTGGGGGCTGGGTAGTCTATAAGCAACATCCTATACATGTCCCTAGTCGTAGGATTATCGAGACAGGGCATCAATACTCCAGAGTAGACTAGTGTGTACGCTTCTCATCCCAGTTGGGGAGATGGTCTGTCCCATAGCCATCAGTACGTCGTACTAGAGATAGTATACAGGTGCTCGTTAGGTTACGGGTACACCGGACAGGACTCGCAGGGGAACTGTTGGTTGGTATTATACCTGTCGTTAGTTAACAGTTCCCTGGTGACATGAGTACAGCATAGTCCGCAGACTTGACACTGCTACTTCGCCTCGAGTGTATCCCACTGTTCTTAGATTGCTACCCTACCATGGTTCAAAGGAGTCGTGCAAACAGGTAGCAGTTGGGTGCAGTCCCGAGCACTTGGAGGCAGTAATGGTTAGACAGGATTCGTCTCTCCCGGTATTGGGAGATGATATCGCGCTGTGTCAGAGAGCCATTACGCAAAGTCCCTGGCCAGGGCAAGCGAGATTTACTGGTAGGTTCCAGTAGTTTCTCAGGGTGTAATGGGCTTCGCTCCGACACGACTTATATCGCTATTATGGGACAGACGCTTGCCGCTCCCTAGGCTCGATATGCGATAGTCTTAGACGAGCTGACCGGACTGTACGGAGATTGTCACATCAGGCTCAGTGGGAGTTCGGATGAGTTTCCTCAGGCCTTCTTATCGACATCTACCTGGGGACCGTTACGTACAGCTAGTGCCGCTTGCGGTCTGTGGTTAAACCCACTGCTAGCGTAGTGTCGAGTCTTTAGAGTCCCACACAGAGAGTTTCCCTGCTCCAGGCGAAACGATATAGAGGTCGTACGGTTTTACGACAAGGGTTCGGACGCATACGTGTGTTTACGCACGTACGACGTTCGGACAGTTTTTACTAGCCGGCTTTGGTTTAAGCCAGATTCTAGTATCGAGTTATTGGATTTATACAGTCTAAAGTTTTTCCGTGTTCTCACGGATTGGAGGGGCGTTCTCATAATTTTCCGGGAAGCTTCTAGAAGCATGGTGAGTTGGAGGCCAAGGTGGCATTTGCATTAATTGGATTAGTGAGTCATGTAGTGATTCAAACATTGAGTTAATGATTCATTTAATGATTTATATGACTCATATGATGAATCACTTAGTGCATTAATGAAACATGATGATAAATCAATATTTATTATTTACTTGATAATATCATATGTTTCATATATATACAAATGATTTCATTCATCCAAAAGGATTCACTTCTCACCTTCTCTCTCCTCAAGCTCTCTCTCTTCAAACCCTAACCTTAACCTCTCATGTGTTGAGATCAAGGGTTAGCTAGACTAATACATCCATAACCTCACTCTATATCCCCTAGGTAGCTTAGATTAGCACTTTAAGCAACCTAGTTATCTCAAGTTAAAGATTAAGCTTGGCGTAGGAGCTCTCGGGTGGATCGTCTTTGACTCGAGGAGGCCGTTGAGGTGCCGATGTTTCAAGGTGTCTACGAGGAGTGGAGGACAGCGATGAAGACCCGAAGGACATGTAACGTGAGGTATAACTTCGAATCCGAGTAGTTAAACCTCAAGTAGTTAGTTAGTAATGGTTTAGATACGATTCATGCGCTCAAGTCCGTGTTACGAAGCTTTGATAATCGTTTTTCATATATTCTGCCTTCCCGCAAGTTCGTGGGGTGCGTGACATGGACTTACAATCATATCCCTAGAACATCCACTTATGTTCTAAAACTGCTTCCGAACGTTTCTCCGGGATTGGATCAATATCAACTTATTGCATCTCGTGCAAAAACAACATCTGGTGTGGTACTTGACATCTCATGATCAACACAATTGCCTATGCAAGTGATCTGCCAATCATGCACATCCCTCTCCCTTTAGTCTGTAAGACACCTTTAGAGAGGGTGACTCTATCACCTGCAGGTATACTACCGTGCCGGGAGTCGTCCATTCTAAACCACTTGTAGAATGCTGTCTAAGTACCCAGATTGGAAAACTACTCAAATCTAGATCTAAAACCATAGATCTAGTAACCAGAATGTCTGATATTATATCTATATCCCGTGTGGAGAAAACACTGTGTGACAACCAAAGTATAACCGATCGTAGTATAGGAATTTCACTTCCTACTCTGTGTATGTCATCCAAATACCAGGAAATCACACCCTACTACTTTCTTAACAGATCTATCCCTTATTCTGATGAAGTCAAACCTATGACTGTCACATCAGAAATAGATGATCTATCTCCGCTATATCTGCTTTAGTCCATAAATAGACATATGCTACTTGCCCACTATGCTTCCGCTGCTCCCACTAACTACGACAACCCTCTGGCAGAGTCATATACACGTATATTTCTAAAGCTAGTTTAGAACGACGCTATACTCATCCTCCTGCCGGGTCTCATAGTGTGGAACAACAGTAGTGTCAAGTCTGGGTAAACAAGAACCTCCCTGTCACCGTCTTTGAGCATACCGAAGTACCTCTCGAGTGCCTGAGGTTACCCACCATATCTGCGGAGTGGCTAATGGAATGTCAAACCAGATTGAATCTTTAGGTTCTTATCAAATTTTCAGAAATCGTTTGCGGTTCTGGAATCACTTCCAGTTCTACCATACTCCAACTACTGTTTTCTGAAAAAATCCATTTTTATTAAAACTATAGCGAGTCAAGAACAATATCATTATTGATCTTCCAGATGGTATAAAATCAACCCTCGTCATAGCCCGGGTCAACCCATAAACAGCCAATACAGAAACGTGCCTTGAGTTATCCAGAGTTTGGTTTTAAGCATAAGCCGGACAACTCCCCGTACCTTAACATCGTTAAGATATGAACTATTCTATTTACAATATAAAAATAGAGGCACTGATTTAATTGGAACCAGATTCAAATCATGCAGCTGTCTCCAGTGCATGTCAACTAAATGGAGAGAGGCCGATCAGCATTACTCAACTTAGGAGTGCATCCAATTATGAGTAACCTGAAAGAGAAATAAGTTTCTCAAAACCATTACTATCAACTGAATACTATACACAAGTATCTACATCTTCGATCACCTTGAAGAATCCCGATACTTGCAACATCTGGTTCTCTACTTTACTCTTATACTTATAACTTCTCAAAACTTGGACCTTGTGTTTCTATGAAACACTTGTCTAAGAACTAAAGAAGTCATAAGTAAACAGAATATAGTATGAGGACTAACCCCTCTGTCCTAATGGACACTGGACAACATACAATACTCTGTATAAGTCCCCTGAGTTGAATAACTCAAACCCTGTGCGTCGTAGGTTTGAAATTGTACTATGGTTATGAAGAATTACACCGCTGTTTAATGCTCCTTTCCTAACCATCAACTGATATAGGTAAATGTCATGGACATAATTTCAAAAAGTTATATCTCACTTTATAAAAAATAAACGTACAGATATATCAATTTGAAATTGGTGCACAACAGCGGATATTCAAAACCAAATATCTGCCGTCCGGCAAACAGCCTAGGCGATTTCCTCAAATATCACCAATTACAACGAATTCCGATATAATGAGGATGATCACCTAATTCCTAATAACTTACTCCCACTCATCATCTGTAAAACAATACAGATGTGAGAATCAAACCTGGTAAATACATACCCTGGAGCAAGGATCAATTGGGAAATCAGTTTTCTATTAACAATACACAGTGAAACTGAAACATGAAAATGTTTCGAAGGGGTATCCGGGTATTCTTAGTAATGCCTCTTCCATTATCAGATTCATAACTGTAACCGTATATTTCTTTGCCATCTCTCCAAATCCCTTTATATGTCTTTAGTCATTACCTTCTGTACACCCCCTTAGGCTAAATGGTTTTCTTCCTTCCTTACCGTTTGGCACCAGCCTATGGTTTGGAAGAAGACTATCCAATAAGCGTAATAGGTGTACTGTCCTAATCCTAGGTGCACTCGCAACGCGAGAGAAGGTAAAGATAAAAGACAACTGAATAAACCTTATTCCTATTTCTCCTGAACCAGAATCCTTCCCCGAACTGGAACAGGTTCCTTCGAGTTCGTATATAACCATACGATGGAGTATCCAAATAACTGTGGATCTTCGTAGTGATACGGGGTGTTCTGGAGAAATACAAAGGTGAAGTAGGAGTGGCGATGAAATACTTGGTTTGGTCGTGAATAGCAGTCGCAGTTTACTTTGCCCTCTTACTAATCCCTTTATTTGTCTTAACTTATTACCTTCTGTACACCATCGTTAGGCTAATTGGTTTTCTTCATTCCCCACCGTTCAGCACCTGCCTATGGTTTGGAAGAAGACTATCCAATTAGCGTAATAGGTGTACCGTCCTAATCCAAGGAGCACTCGCAACCTGAGAGAAGGTAAAAGGAAAAGACAACCGAATAGTCCTATTCATTTTCTCCAGAACCGGAACCATCCTCGAATCTGGAACAAGTTCCTTCAAGTTCGTATATAACCATACGATGGTTTTATCCAATGGAAGTGGATGTTCGTAGTAATACGGGGTGTTCTGGAGAAAAGGGTAAAAGTAGGAGTGGAAATGAGGTATGCAACTCAGACAATCCAAAAGCCGGTGTTATAAGAAGGTTCGGTTAACTTGGTCACTGAGTCATAGTCAAGGGTCGGGCCATGGTCGCTGCCAAAGAGAGAGAGAAAAGAAACACTCTGCATGCACTCTAACCTAAATCAGAATGGTTATCAATTTATCTAATCAGGAAACCTCCCACTGTAACATCAAATTCTCCTCCAAACCTGAAAGAAGAATTAGTCGGGATCACCCGAGGAGTAAACCAACTCATCAGTGGGAATCGGGATCCAACTATCATCGCATGATAACGTGATGGAATCCACTCACGTTATCACACTCCAGAAGGTATGCGCATATCTGGTAAGTTTCAGTTTCTTTAGAAACCCCCGATGTGATTTTTACCCCATGCTCTTATGACCTCGACGGAGGCCAACAAATCATAAGTCACATATCAAGTTCTACCCGTCATTGTCCAGGTTAATTTGAACCCACCCGTACAAGCCCTTGACGATGGCCAACAAGGCTGTATGACTGTCCCAAACCAACGCATCTATCTATGCAGCAGAAAAGTAACAAATAGCTACCATACACTATGCCTTGACGAAGGCCAACAAACATAGCATGAATACTAAGTGCTACCCGTCTGAAATGATGGAGGGCTACGAATGGTTTTTGGCGAAAAACCTTTAACGTAATGAACTTGATATTGTTGAAGAAACCGGAAAGCTTTTTATAAAAATATAGTGGCGAAAACCTTTGCTAAAGAGGTCACTCCCGGTGAAGGGATCTCGGCTCTTTCCCCGTCGAATGAGGTGCAGGATATTCCAGCTGAATACCATGATGCAAAGCAAAAAGTAATCGGCTATAGCGAAGTTATTACCCTGACACAAACTTCTGTCCAAGGGGTCACTCCCGGTGAAGGGATCTCGACCCTTACCTCGTCGACTGAGGTGCTGGATATTCATAACCGAATACCACTGTGCAAAACAAAAGAAAACGTCCTTGCAATAACAGCTTTTTGAAAAATGTTCCAACAACATCAGAATAGGTTTGTTTAGCTTGCATTGATCCGAATCAATGCAGTCCCATCAATTGATCACACCAATAAAGAACAAAAATACGATGTACGTATATGCCGTCCGCATTCGCCACTGGGTCCTGTCATCATCCATTAGGTTACTTAACTAACGATAGAGCGGGGATTGGACTAGCACGGGTGTAAAACATATACAACATCTACTAGTATATATATCAATATATAATAATCGCTCCAGGCGTGATAAAATGCAACATCACAGAAATGTAATAAGCATCACAGAACAATACAGATAGTCTGGGATCCCCGGGTTTCATAGAGCCGCTACTGAAACCCGACTTTCCCCTGGTCGTGTGGATAGCCTGTGCAATGAAATCCTAGACCCCTACGGGCGCGGCAAGTTTCCCGCCAAAACCTGAAGAGAGGCAGCCCCCTTCAACAAAGTGAATGGGCCACCCAGCACTTCACGAAATCCGGTAACTTGAGCACCCCTCCTTGGGTCAACCTATACCCCCTACGAGTGCGGTGAATAGCCCGCCAATTCTAGAGTAAAGCCCCCTCCGTCTCAAAGCCATGAGATGCGGGCCCGTTGCCCTCTAGAACCCGGCTATCCGTGCACCCCACCGCGGGGTAATCCTAGTACAGAAAGTAAAATATATACAACGGGTACATCGACCTCAGTCCGGTCGTGCCCCAAAAGAATAATATACAAACAGGCGGTGACGGCAGTCCACATGTCGGACGCTCGCCCCGCAATATCAAATGTACAAATATAACAAAACTGTACTACCATTGCATCCAGGCTATCCACCACGACAAATCCGCAACATCACAGCACAACACAGAACATCAACGTTAATGTCACGTTCGCAAATCCGTCTAAAAGAACTATAGCAATTAGACAAGATTTACCGATCAAATGACATTCACGGTCGCAGATATAATGTAAGTACTGTAAACTAACATATTTAAAATTTTCGATCGACAAAATTTCCCGAAGTGGGCCCCAAGCAAAAATCCAGCACTCAAAATAATCCGGGCCAAAAATAAAATTACCAGAAACCCCAATTCTAAGTCAGAGACCACTACAGAAAATTTAGTGCAGAGTTGCTACGGTACTGCGGCGGAACCGCGGCCAAAACGTGGGTAAGGCCGCGGTTCCGTGGCGCTACAGTGAGATCTTTTCACAAAATTTCTGCAGTGTTCTTAGAAAAGCCTGCCTGATTTTCTGCAATACTCAAAATAATTTTTCGACGACGAAAAAAAATTCGACAGAAACTGCAAAATTGGAATCGCGGTTTTGGAAATTTCGTTCGATCGTTGTTTTAAATACGTTAGAACAAGCTAGTAAAGGTTAATGGCGTGGCTCTGATACCATGTAAGTCTACGGTAGCGCCCCGGCCGTCTGTCCGAGGCCAAAATGCGGAGACGAAAACTTTTTTTAAACTAGAAACTGGCGCTATCGCAGACTTTAATCCCAGATCGAACCATCAACCTACAACTAGCAAATTAGAGAAGGGTTAGAAAGGCTATACCGATTGATCCGTGTCCTTCGGTCTTTAGCAATCGTCTCTAGCTTCCCGCGGCATCTCCGATCTCGTTCGATCTCTGTTCTCCTCGTCGGAAAAGGGCACCACATCATCGAGTCTTTTTATGGGCTCCCATCTCTGAACTGAGGCAACTTGGACACGAAGTTTGCTAGCCGACGTGTCCAAGGTTGCTGTAGAATATACGTAGAAACCTTTGTCTCAAGGGTTAATAGAAGTTGCCATTTGTAGTGAAGAAGGAGGAATGAACTTTTGGAGATGAGTCAAGGATTTTTGTTGCAAGAAAATGAGATTCCTCTTCACACCAAAAATTGGACAGCCTATAAAAGAGCTCAGCCACTGCCGGAAACACTAATGGGGAGGTGAGTGTAGGAGCAAAGAAAAAAGGTGACCATAAGCAAGAAAGAATGGGTGATAATGAGGAGAAAAAGTCAGACCCAAATTCATATCAATCCATTCACAATTAATGCACAAAAAGAAACCAAGCAAATCAAGAAGTTGCTGGAAATGTGCAGGAACCCCAGCAACCACAGAAAAGCCCTCCATTTATAAATCTTCACTTTTGCAAAAAAAAACCCTTCAAAGGAAAATTCAGCCAACCAACAAAGGAAAAGGAATTTGGCCAAAACAAGAATGCAAGATAGAAACTTCAAAAAGCGATCCCGTAATAATTATAGGATAACCCCGCGACTGTATATACATACCCGTATTTGTATTCTGACCGAATACAAATGCAATGAGACAAAATCTACACAGTAAAGTACTAGGATCCGGTTTAAACCAAAGCCCGCTAGTATAATCCGTCCGAACCATGACACGTGCACAAGTGCACGCGTATGTTCAAACCCTGCCATAAATCTATACGACCTCTACAACGTTTCGCCCGAAACTTGAGAAACTGTCTGTGGGGGACTCTAAAGACTCGTCAATACTTTGGCTGTGGATTTAACCACTAGCACGTCAGTGGTACTAGCTGTACGTAACGGACTACCAGGTATTGACCAAAAGGGAGGTCGATGAGCGAACTCATCCTGACACCCTACTGAGCCTGTCAGTGACAATAACCGTACAGTCCGGTCCGTTCTTCTATGAGCATCGCATGTCGGGCCTAAGGGGTTGGTAAAAGTCAGACCCCCAAAAGCGGTACAAGTCGTGTCGGAGTGTAGCCCAGAACACCCTGAGATACTACTGGAATACCTACCAGTAAATCTCCTGCCTTGGCCATGGACTTCATGTAATGGCTCTCCTAGAAACAACACGATCTCACCTCCAATACCGGGAGAGACGAAACCCCTGCCGATCTGCTCACTGCCTCCATGTGGCTCAGGACTTTACCCAACTAAAACCTATTTGCATGACTCCTTTGAGCCATGGTAGGATAGTAATCAAAGCACAGTGGGAACTCACACGAGACAAATGACGATCTCAGGTCGATGAACTAACCTGTACACATGTCACCAAAGAACTGCTATCTGACGTCAGGTATAATACCAACTAGCATGTTCTCGACGAGTCCTGTCCGGTGTACTCATAACCCAATGAGCACCTGTATACGTCTTAGGTGAACCAACTGACACCAATGGCTTATGAGACCAGCCACCGTCCCTCGTCGGGGTCTCGATCGTATACACTAGTCTACTAATGGAGTATCGATGCCCAGTCTCGAAACTCCCATGACTAGGGACCACTTTAAGGATGTGCTTATAGACTACCCAACTCTCATGTATATGATCGCCATCATACTGCTGGTAGTCAAGCAAGAATCCTAAGGGCTCTATCAACGCGTAATAGTGATCTCTAATATCAACTAAAGCTGTACACGATGATAAAGATAAACCAGATAGCATACTATCATCTTGAGTAAGACTGTCCTACCGGCATAGGTCCTCCCTCAATCATTGCAATCACATGCCTGCGATCCAATAATTGACTTTGAGGACACTATATCCAACAATATTATATATATTAATATTTACATAATGAAGAATAATTAGTGAGCTAATGATATTAGTTAAGATATAATTATATCACATATAATATATCACATTATTAAATCAACGCTTGATTTAATAATCTGGTTATATCATATATGACCGACTAATATCATTTATCTGTATATCATATTATCGAATCAACACTTGATTTGACAATCTGGTTATATCACATATAACCGAACCGATAACAGATGACTGTTAGATTACAATACGGTATCACATACTCGTATTTAATCAGGCCCACACACATATCACATATGTGTCCTACTTCGTTTCTCTTGAACCAGGGAACTTCTGTGTGGGACTTTAAAGACTCGTCAATACGCCAGCAGTAGGTGATGATCACATCAGTCACCTACAAGCTGTCAGTGGTACTAGCTGGACGTAACGGCTACCCGGGTATTGAGCGATATGAAGATTAACATGCAAGCCTGTCCACAGTCTCCATGAAGCCTATTAGTAACACAACTGTACAGTCTGGTCTATTCATCTTATATGTCGCATATCATGTCTAGGGGTGAAAATCGTCAGACCCCAGGAACGTGATAAGTCATGCCGATGTCTGGCCTATAACGGTTCGAGAAACTACTGATAACACTTATCAGTAAATCTCGGCAGCAACCCTGGCCAGGGACTTCTAGTTATAGCCAATCGAGCATAGCGCAACATCAACCCTTAATACCGGAAGAGACGAAACCCCTCTTATCGCTCATTTGCCTCCATGAGACTCGGGACTGTACCCAAAATCCACCTGTTTGCACGTCTCCTTTAAGCGTGGTAGGGAGGAAATCAAAGCACAGTGGTAGCCGCACAAGACTCTATGACGATCTCGGGTCTACAGACTAACCTGTACCAGTGTCACCAGAGGACTGCTATATGACGATAGGTATACTACCACATAGGAGTTCTCGGCGAGTCCTGTTCAGTGTACCCAGTCTCCACTGAGTACCCATATACCATCTTTGATGTCAAACACCAATGGATGTGGGATCATCCATCGCCCATCATATGGGTCAAGAAGCGTATACGCTAGTCTACTTTGGAATATCGATGCCCTGTCTCGATATTCCCCTGACTAGGAACAATTAAAAGATGTACTTGTGAACTACCCTGGCCTCACTAGTATGATCTCCATCATAGTCCTGGTAGTCAAGTACATATCCTAAGGGCTTTATCAAAATGTGAGAACAAGACAGTATCACAATACAAGTCTATATGTTAAGACAAAGAACAACCAGATAATATACTATCATGTCGAGCAAGAAAGTCCTCTCTATATGTGTCCAAGCATCCACTATAACATACATCATATGTATAATAATGGCCTCTAGGGAAGACATATAACTAACAATCTCCCACTTGCACTAAGGCCATGTGTTGTAGTATCTCATACCCAACATCCCAAAAAGTCTCTCAAATTGTATCTAGGGGAGGGCCTTTGTGAGTGGATCCGCTACGTTGTCCCTCGTGTCAACTCTCCTGACCTCGATCTCCCGGCGATCAACTATCTCCCGGATCAGGTGATACCGCCTCAGAATATGTCTGGATCTCTAATGGGACTTGGGTTCCTTGGCAAAAGCCACCGCTCCATTGTTATCATAATACACAGGTATTGGATGCTCAATGGATGGAACCACACCAAGCTCGGCAATGAACTTCTTCATCCAGACAGCTTCTTTGGCAGCATCGTTGGCAGCGATGTATTCAGCCTCTATCGTCGAGTTTGCAACGGTGTCTTGCTTGGAACTCTTCCAACACACCTCCCCTCCGTTGAGGGTAAAGAAAAAACCCGAGACCGATTTACTGTCATCCTTATCACTCTGGATGCTCGAGTCGGTAAAGGACTCCACTTGGAGTTAACCATTACCATACACCAAGAACATCTCTTTAGTCCTTCTCAAGTACTTGAGAATGTTCTTCACAGCTGTCCAGTGATTCCCTCCTGGATCTGTTAGTTATATGTATGCCCTAGAGGCCATTACTATACATAGGATGTATATTGTAGTGGATGCTGGGACATATATAGGGAGGACTTTCTTGCTCGACATGATAGTATGCTATCTGGTTGCTCTTTACCTTAACGTGTACACTGATTGTCTCTCTGTTACATGTTGGTAAAGCCCTTAGGAACTGTACTTGACTATCTGGACTATGATGCGGATCATACTAGTGGGGACATGGTAGTCCATAAGTACATCCTTCAAAGTCCCTAGTCGTGGGTGTATCGAGACGGGGCATCGATATACCAGAGTAGACTAGCGTATACCTTCTCGACCCATACAGATGGGCGATGGATGATCCCATATCCATCGGTGTTTGACATCAGAGATGATATACGGGTGCTCAGTAGAGACTGGGTACACTGGACGGACTCGCCGAGAACTCCCAGATGGTATTATACCTCACGTCAGATGGCAGTTCTCTGGTGACACTGGTACAGAGTAGTCTGTTGACCCGAGATCGTCATAGAGTCTTGTGTGGTTCCCACTGTGCTTTGATTTCCATCTTACCACGTCCAAGAGGGCGTGCAAAACGGTGGTTTTTGGGTACAGTCCCGAGTCACATGGAGGCAATGAGCGATAGGAGGGGATTCGTCTCTCCCGGTATAGGGAGTTGATGTTGCGCTGTGTTCGATTGGCTATAACAGGAAATCCCTGGCCAGGGTTGTTGAGATTTACTGGTAAGTGTTACCAGTAGTTTCTCGAATTGTTATAGACCTCATATCGACACGACTTATCGAGCTATTGGGGTCTGACGTTTACCACCCCTATGCGAGATATGCGACATATCAGACGATCAGACCGGACTGTACGGTAGTGTTACTGGTTGGATTCACTGGAGTGTGAGCGGGCTTGCTCGTTGATCTTCTGATCGCTCAATACCCGGGTGGCCGTTACGTTTAGCAGACCGCTTGCGGCTTGTGGATGTTT
This sequence comes from Agapanthus africanus, assembly GCA_030015575.1. Taxonomy (NCBI): domain Eukaryota; kingdom Viridiplantae; phylum Streptophyta; class Magnoliopsida; order Asparagales; family Amaryllidaceae; genus Agapanthus; species Agapanthus africanus. The sequence continues at coordinate 810,123,033 of CM057338.1, forward strand.
GATATGATCATCATCTGCTGCCGGCGTATTGACGAGTCTTTAGAGTCCTACACAGAGGTTTCCTGGCTCAAGAGAAACGAAATAGGAGCGCATATGAGATATGTGCGGGACCGAGAATAATGCGTGTATGTGATACCGTATTCTATTCTCGCGATGAATGTATCGGATGGCTGTATGCGATATAACCTAGTTATCGAATCAAGGATTGATTCGATAAGCCGATACATTGGATACTAGTCGGTTATATGCGATATGACCGGATCGTTAAATCAAGTGTTGATTTAATGATTTAATGTATAATTATATATTTGATATATTACTTTGCATTAACTAGTATTGGTTTACTTTAAATAGATTTTCTCACTTGGATTGTGCACATTGTATATGTGATATATTTTTGTGCACTTGTATGTATCATGTTTGATGATGCATGCTAACTTGTGTTTTGTGTAAAGTTTAAACCATGGTTATGTAATGGTTAGGGTTTTCATTTTCATATCTATTTATTCATTTATTTATTTATTTTCTTTTTGGAAAATGAAAAGAAAAATGGTGGCTTTATTTGGATATATGTTGAAGCTTCATGAAGCTTTGACTTAGTCACCATTTTTGTCTTCATACCTAACCTAACCATTCACTTAACCTTAGTTTACTCTCTACACCTAACCATGGTTTGCTTATGATAAGAATTGATTTTCTTTTCTATTTTATTTATTCTTAACATAACAATTATCATCATCATCTTCTTCTTCTTGAAGATGAAAGCTTACTTCATCAATGGTGAATTGAGCATAAGTGTGAGAAATCCAAATCTAAAGTCTACCCACTTCCTATTTCTTCATCCTCTACCTCTTGCCAAGTAGTAGAGTGTGTTTCCTTCACAAGTTTTCTAGACTTGGTGAAGTTGGAGCTTGATCTAGCGATGCCTCGACGTAGATCATCTTCGACACGTCGTCGATGACCTAGCCCGTCCATTCTCCGATGAAGCCGACGCTAGAGCCCGGGACTTGTTATGGACAGCGAGGAGACTTCATTGCGGAGCTATGGAGGTGGAGAACCGGATCTACAAAGGTTGTATTTCCATATCTTATAGTTTAGTTGTAAACTAGCTTGCTTTTTCGCCTAGATTTCTAGCCAACGATCCGTAGTCGGGTTTCTCGGCACCGTTAAAATTTGAAATTGGCATGATCGATGCCTTGTAAGACCTCATTAGGGTGCCTAGGAACCCTACAGTGGTATCAGAGCCTAGTTAGAGCCTTAAGCGAAGTCTAGGCGGAATTTGAAGTCCGAACGAACCGAAAACCCAACCCGGAAAATGCTCTCTGTACTTTTTCTAAAAACGTGGATTTTTCCAAATTAAAAATTGCTAAAAAATTCAGCAGGGAAATATAAGAATTACGGCGCAAAAAGTTTCTGATGAACAGTACAACATGCGGCGGAACCGCGGCAGAAGCTTGGCTTCTGCGGCGGTTCCGCGGCCATATGCTGACGTCATCAATTACTGTTTGCACAGTAACTCCTATTTTATTATGCTGGATTTTCTGGGAATTTTTAATATTTATTCAAGAGTTGAATTTTCTGGGATTGTTTTGGGGATTCGGTATTTCTATCGGAGTATCAAATTTTGTCTGTGTGGCTTTCCGGATAAATTTTAGAATATGTTAAAAAGTTCGACCAGATATAAATACCCAATTTTTCCCCTGTCGGGAAATTTCCAAGTGTTGGATTTTTCCGTAGTTTAACGACGTTCTAAGTAGTGCAAGTAACGCGATGGACCCTCTAGAAGACAACAAACCTTAACTCGATTATGTGACCGTCTTGAACTGCCCTTTGAACCTTCGGGTTTGGGGCAGTACGACGTGCCACATGTGAGGCGTTGGCTTGACCCTTCTACGGCTGGACCGTTGGTACTGAGGCACGAACTGAATGTTGTTAGACTTATTTCATGAGTTGATCTATATCGGGAAAACTTGGGTGTTTGAATGTTCGATCGGAAAGTTTAACATTTTCTGTTTATCTGGAATGGGATACAATAATTGGAATTCACAAAAGTTATGAAATAACTGAATGAATGTTATAAACATAGCAGTTTAGTCTCACATGATCGGTTGCCACGGAATTTTGATGTGATCAAAAGTCCGTCGCAATCACGTAGTGTACGCGGATACTCGCCGGGTAAACTTAATAGATAGCTACACCCCATAGCCACGACCAAGTCACTGTAGGAGAACCCTGTCGCCGAAAGCATCCGTTCGGGTGCTCGCGGTAGCGGTGTTCCGCCTTGGTGCACTTCGTCGACGGTATCGGGGGTGCGACCGTCTACTAAAGTTTGCGACGAGCATTCGATCAGTAGTTCGGGAATCTTGTTGAATTGCCCGACTTGATATTGAAAAGAGTTTTCAATAATGAGACTAAAATGCGGGGTTTATAATTGTTAGGCATGCGATGTCTAAGAAATTCATTTGGTCAGACATGCGATGTCTGAGGTGGTTGCGGATTCCAACTGTTGTAGTTTTACACTTTCTTTTCTGTGACCGTAAGTGTAATATGTGATATCGCCGGTTTCGTTGCTATATGTCAACGACAATTGGGATGCGCATATTTACTTACGTTGATGACATATGATGTTATGTGTTGCTGGATATGTTATATTGGATCGTCGTGTTTGAATAGCCGGGTTTTTTTATGTGAGATGAGTGTTTTTCATTTTCATTCATGTAAAAACTTGTATGTAATATTCTTTTATTTGGGACACTTCCAGGTTGCGGAAGATGTCACCCTTTGTATATTATTTACTTTTCCGCACTAGGATAGACCCAAGGAGGAGGGCACAAGTAACCGGGTTCTGGAGTCCAGTGGGAGACCAACTCGAGGAGTCGAGTCCGGGTCTCCTAACTCTAGAATTGGTAGGATTGCTTGCCGCTCTTGTAGGGGTCTAGGGGTGTGGGTTTGGCTATTCATCGCGACCGTGGAATCCGTGTTTTATACTGGCTCGTATTGAAAACACGGACGTCCTAGTATATCCAATATTTCATATGATTCTTCTGCTGTGATATCTGTGATGTGATCATCTGATGTTCTGTGATAGATACAGTATATAGTATATAGGCGTTACTTATGTTTTACACCCGCGCTAGCCCTGCCCCGCTCTGCCGTTAGTTACCTAACCTAACGGTGCACGAGGGGACATCGAGGCGAATGCGGATGGCATAAGTGTACGTCGTATTTATCTGTGATGTTTAGGTACTTAAATGATGGGACTTCATTAATGTGATTAATGAAATAAAAGAAACCTAAGATGTTGTAGAATCGAATTTCAAAATAAAACAGGTAGCTATAGTTCTTGCTTTGCACAGCGGTATATATGATATATCCTGCACCTTATTCGATGAGGAAAGGACCGAGATCCCTTCACCGGGAGTGACTCCTTTAGCAATAACTGGCAGATGCTACAACCTTCGGTTTGTATTTTGATTGCTTTTAAGTGTTTTTGCTTTGCACAGTGATATATATGATATATCCCGCACCTCATTCGACGAGGAAAGGACCGACGATCCCTTCACCGGGAGTGACTCCTTTAGCAAAACTAGAAAAGCCTAAAAAACACTCCATTTTAAAATCATTTGATTCTACAACGATATCAAGTTCATTACGCAAAAGGTTTTCAGAAAAACCTGTCGTAGCCCTCCGTCATTTCAGATAAGTTGTATATAGTATTCGTGCTGCATTTGTTGGCTTTCGTCAAGGTGCAGTGTGCGGTAGCTATATGCTGCTTATCTGCAGCATACGATGCGATTGGATTAGGGTAGTCGTGCGGCTTTGTTGGCTTTCGTCAAGGGTCGTGCGGGTGGGTTTAATTCAATCAAGAAATGTACGGGTTGAACTTGACTAGCGGGCTATGGTTTGTTGGCTTTCGTCAAGGTCATAGCACGTTAGGGGCAAAATATTATCGGGAATTTCAAGTGTTGAAATTTGCAATGAGATTGCATACCTTCTATGAGATAGATGGATCCCGATACCCGCTGCGAGTAAGAGTTACTCCTGGGAGAGTTTTATACATTACAATTAGCCGATCAAGTAGGTGTCTAGAAAGGTGTCAACGGGGTTACGCCTCTGGGAAAATGAGGTTTACAGTAATTAGGTTCGTGCGAAAGCACGGGGGACCTCCCTCAAAGTACTGACACTGGCCTGGCTGAAAGATTGGCGAACTTGTAGTGTGTAATTAATCCCGGCTAGTCTTTCCTTTTGGGGTTTGAAGGAAGATTTGATCAAAAGCAGTGGGAGCCATCCTGATTAGATAAAATAATAACCAATCTATTCTTGCAAGAGCGCACGCTGAGTGTTTTCTTCTCTCTCTCTCCTGGTAGCGACCATATCACGCCTTAATCAAGATAATAATACGGATTATTGACCGAACCCGCTTGTTATACTGAGCTGGGGAACGTTGGTCCCGCTCCAACTTATAATTGTTATAAGACAGAGCAGGAAATACGGGATTACCAGAATTCCCGTGCCGCCCAAACGAAGAGAGTGCATGCTGATGCATCATCTTCGGGTGTGTTCGTTACAAAGAACTGTTTCTCTGTATCCTCTACATCCTGGGTATATGATACCGGATCAGGATCCCAGATATGTAATCTGTTACATAGGGCTACAGAAAGGTAGAGGACTGAGAACGGGTGATAAGTTTCATGAGGCAGAAAACGGGGCAAGTGTTGCAGCCAAGTCTGTTGGTCACTATCACCCTGTATTACAAATACATTGATTCTGAACGAATGTTATTAGATACCGAACCTGATATACAAAATCATATCAGTCTCTTTATCAGCAAAGAAATGATAAAATTTTGTATAGTTGGATAATGTTTTGAACATTTCCTATATCAAAAGTTGATCGGTTCAGGCACGTTATCTAAAAGCATTAATGTTCTAAATCAAACTACAGTTCTTAGTATACGGAACACACACAAGAGGAAGAGTTCAGAAATGAACGAATCCTTCTTGAGGTATTGTAGACTAGGTCATATCAATGCGACCCGACTAGCTAAGTTCCACATAGATGCATATTTAAAACAGTTTGAATTTGTTAGTGTATATGCCCTAGAGGCCATTACTGTATCATACTAGTTTGTATATTACTTAATGGATGCTTGGGATATTCACCTTGTATATACAATCTTGCTCAAAATAGTAGTATGCTACTTGGTTTGTTTCTACTTCAATGTGTACTTGTGTTTATTTCAGTATATCACTTATACGCATTAGTGGAGCCCTTAGGATCTTTGCTTGATTACCAGCGTTGTGATGGCAGTCACACTAGTGGGGGCTGGGTAATCTATAAGCACATCCTTATTCAGGTCCCTGGTCGCAGGACTATCGAGACAGGGCATCGATACTCCGGAGTAGACCAGCGCATGCGCTTCTCATCCCAGTGTGGGAGACGGTCTGTCCCACAGCCGTCAGTACGTCGTACTTGAGATAGTATGCGGGTGCTCGTTAGGTTACGGGTACACTGGACAGGACTCGTCGGGAACTGACTAGTTGGTATTATACCTATCGTCAGTTATCAGTTCCCAGGTGACATGAGTACAGCTTAGTCCGCTGACTTGACACTGTCACTCCGCCTCGAGTGTGTTCCCACTGTACTTTGATCACTACCCTACCACGGCTCAAAGGAGTCGTGCAAACAGGTGGTGGTTGGGTGCAGTCCCGAAGCACTTGGAGGCAGTGACGGTTAGACAGGATTCGTCTCTCCCGGTATTGGGGGTTGACATCGTGCTGTGTCTAGGAGAGCCATTACACGAGTAGTCCCTGGCCAGGGCAAACGAGATATACTGGTAGGTTTCCAGTGTTATCTCAGGGTGTATTGGGCTTCACTCCGGCACGACTTGTACCGCTATTGGGGGACTGACGTTTACCGCCCCCTAGGCCCGCCATGCGATGTATCAGACGAACAGACCGGACTGTATGGAGAATGTCACACTCAGGCTCAGTAGGAGTTCAGATGGGTTTCGCCTCGTCGGTCTTCTTGTCGGCATTACCTGGGGACCGTTACGCACAGCTAGTGCCGCTTGCGGTCTGTGGTTAAACCCACTGCCAGCGTAGTGTCGAGTCTTTAGAGTCCCACACAGAAAGCTTTTCGCCTTTAGGCAAAAGAGTAGAGGTCGCATGGTATTGCGACAGGTCGCATGGTTTTGCGACAGGGTTCGGTCACATCCGTGCACTTGTGCACGTACAGTGTCCGGACAGTTTACACTAGCGGGCTTTGGTTTAAGCCAGATCCTAGTGTACCTTATGGGATTGGATTTATCCAGTTTGCATTCGTGTTCCTCGGAACGCGGATGCGGGTGTGTATGCACAGTTGACAGGGAGGCAGAGGCAGTGGATTCTCATTAGGGTTGTTGACAGTTGACCGTTGACTTTTGACTTTTTGCTCAACCCTAATGAGAATATGATTTGTGATTAACTATTATATTAATTAAGTATTATGGTGATATGGTTGTTGACTTGTTGACTTTTGTTGACTTGTTGACTTTGGTGACTTGTTGACTTTTGTTGACTTGTTGACCGGTTGACTAGGCTTGACTAGTTGACCATCATGATGACCATGGTTATCATTTCATGCCAAAGACTTTTTTCTTGCTTGCTTTTTTTGAGTAAAATGAGTGCATGATATGATAACCTTATGGTTGCTTTTAACCATCACCAAAAGACTTTTTTGATATGATGAGTTATGATCACTTTGGATTATGAGAGGGTGAAAGGAAAAAGGGAGCCTCATTCTTTCTTGCTCATTCTCTCTCTTGTTCTTGAGCTCTCCCCTTGCTCTCACCCTCAACCTCTTGCTCCCTCTCTTGATCTATGGTTCTCTTGTCTCATGAGTTGAGAATCAAGAACCATAGATAAAATCCCATTCTATTTCCTCTCTACTCATTCTAGTTCACTAGGTTTAGCAAACCAAGTGAACTAGTTTCTTCAAAGACCGAAGAAGGAGCTAAAGGTTGGAGTTTTCAAGTGGATCTATCTTCGGCGTACGGAGACGACGAGAAGGAGCCATCGGACCACCACCGGAGCTTGAAGACGAAGGAGTTCAAGACAAGCTAGGTATAACCATCTCTATCCGAGTAGCTAAATATCTTTAGCTTAGTTTGCTAGTTTTAGTTTAGGTAACGATCCCGACCATAAGTTAGTCCATGTTGCCTCTTGCGATAAAAATTCGTTTTTTATACCGTTTCCGCCTCCCCGTAAGAACCGGGGGTCGCAATATGGACTTACAGTGGTATCAGAGCCTAACTAAACTTAAACTAGCTTGGTAGTGAAGTGTAACGAAGTTCGGAACCGGAAAAATCCAAAAACCAAACTTTTACAAAATCTGAGTTTCTGTTGAAATTTTTTCTGGTCAAAATGAAAAACTTTACACTCCTAAATTCGGCTCAGGGTTTTGTATGAACACCCAAGAAAAACGATACAGTGATTCGCCTAAAGTGCCGCGCTTCCGCCGCGTGATCCTTCTTAGACGCCGCGGAACCGCCGCGACTTGGTGTCTTCTCTGCATCGTTTTTCGTGCAGTGTGTTTGTGTATTGGTTTTGGGATTTTTAAAATATATTATATGTGCCCAGATTTTCCAGAAAAGAAATTTCCTTTTGGGGTCCTATAATTCCGTATTTTTTCCGAACTTCACTGCACTTTGACTATGATGGTTATATCTGTGATGCTTGCATGTATTGAACGTCGGCTAATCGCTATAAGTCGATTAGTCGGGGTTATACATGATCTGTAATGTGCTGGAATGTGTATATGAATGTGTTGGACTGTCGCGGGTGAATAGCCGGGGTGGATGTGAGATGAGCTTTTGTTTTTCTTTCATTCATTGTAAATGTAAATTGATGTAATAATTATTATTTGTTTGACCGCACAACCGGGTCGGGGTTGTAGCCGTCATTGTATAATTCTTTTTACTGTTTTTGCTCCTAGGATAGACCCATGGAGGGGTGCACAAACTACCGAGTACTTGGCGGGTAGTTTGCCGCACCCGTAGGGGTCTTGGGTGGGGTATTTGGCTATTCACCGCGACCGTGTTATCCGCTTTTCGTTTCAGGCTCGAAAGGATTGCGGATTGCTAGTATATCCAATGCATTCATCTGTGATCTGTAATGTCTATCATTGCTTACTATTTAGGCGTTGCTTATGTTTTACAGACGCGCTAGCCCAGCCCCCGCTCTGTCGTTAGTTAAGTAACCTAACGGGTAATGACGGGGCCCAGTGGCGAATGCGAATGGCATAAGCGTACGTCATATTTTGGTTGTTTTCTGCAATGGTAGGGTTAAATGATGGGACGCATTAAAAGTACTAATGCAAGAATATCACGCATTAAAAGAACTAATGCAAGATAATAAACCAAGTTAAAGTCGTTGGAACACTTTCGAAAAACCACTCGGTTCTTTTCAAAATAACTTTTAAATGCGGAGCTTGAGCCACTCCTTCTAAAAGCTATCTCGTTCCATCGATTAAATCAAGTTCACTACGTTCACGGTTTCGCCAAAGCCATTCGTAGCCCTCCGTCGTTTCGTATGAATATTCAATAAGTATTCAAGCTGTGTTTGTTGACCTTCGTCAAAGCATAGTGATTGGTAGCTATTGGGTATTCATATGTAGCATAGATAGATGCGTTGGTTTGGGACATTCGCATTACCTTGTTGACCTTCGTCAAGGGTACATACGGGTGGATTCAAATTAACCTGGATAATGACGGGCAGAACTTGACATGTGACTTATGATTTGTTGACCTTCGTCAAGGTCATAAGAGCATGGGGCAAAAATCTACATCGGGAGTTTCATAAGTACTGAAACTTGCTAGATTTGCATACCATTTGGAGTGTGATGATTCTGGTAGGATTCCTTCAGTTTCGTCACGCGATGATATTTGGATCCCGATCCTACTGTGAGTATATGCTACTCCTCGGGAAATTTCTCACTTAACGATCAATGCTATAAACCTAGTAGGTGCCTAGAAAGGTGTTAGCGGGGCTACGCCCCCAGGGAAAAGAGGTTCTCTAATTAAGGAACTTCGCGAAAGCGTTGGAAAACCTCCCTCGAAGTACCGACACCGGCCTGGCTGAATGGTTAAGCAAGTATTGTACGGTGGGATTGATCCTGACTAATTCTTCCTTTATGGTTTGAGGAGGGATTCGAGAAACAGTGGGAGCCATCCTGTTTAGACAAACTAAAAACCACTCTAAACTTGCAAGAGCATCATGCTGAGTGTTTCTTCTTCTCTCTCCTAATTGCAGCGACCAATCAACATGACTGGACTTAAGTTACTCCTAGATAAAAACAAACTGACAGGGCCAAACTACAAAGATTGGCTCAGGAATGTCAAGATAGCAATCACTTATGACAAGCTGGGGTATCTTCTTACCACCAAAGCTCCCCCTGTCCCTGGTCCAACTTCCAGCGTCGCGGATAAGGAAATCCGCAAGACTTGGGAGATTGATAGCGCGAAGGCCAAGTGCCTCCTGCTTGCCTCGATGGACAACGAACATCAGAGGAGGCATGAGAATATGGACATGGAGTCCATATTGCTCCATACAAAAGAACTGTATGGAGAGCAATCACGTATCGCAAGATACGAAGCGTCGAAAAAGTTATTTTCGACAAGAATGGCCGTCGGATCATCAGTAGCCGAGCATGTGCTAAAGATGATCGGCTTCATTGAGGAGCTCGCTGACCTAGGGATCACATTGGAGAGTGAGCTATATACGGATATAGTTCTCCAGTCCCTTCCTTCCACTTACGCCCAGTTTATACTGAACTTCAACCTACAAGAAAAAGAGGTTGAACTATCAGAGCTCCTCAACATGCTGAGGAGCGCAGAGGGCACCCTACAGAAAGGTAGGGAAACATCCACTTTGTTTGTAGGAGGATCATCTTCTTCTAGGTCCAAGGCGAAAGCCAAGGGAAAGAAGAAGAAGGCCCCCGCCAAACCAAGGGGCGGTGTTGGTAAAGTGGATACGAAGGGAAAAGGCAAAGCAACAAAGATAGCGGGGAAGCTTGTGGATAAGGAAGAATGCTTCTATTGTCATAAGAAAGGACACTGGAAGAATGATTGCAGGGCCTGGAAGGCCAGAACACAGGAATTGAAGCAGGTTGCAGCTTCAGCTTCAGGTGTGTATGTTATTGAAAACTGTCTTTCAATAAACTCTACTTCCTGGGTATTGGATACCGGATCAGGATCTCATATCTGTAATTCTTTGCAGGCGTTGAGAAACCGTAGTGTTTTGAAGGCAGGTGACATGACCCTCAGAGTTGCAAACGGAGCTAGCATGGATGCTAAAGCCGTGGGGGACTATCACCTGGGAATGTCAGATGGACATGTTTTGGTTTTGCGTAATTGCTTTTTTGTACCCAACGCAACTTGTAATATCATTTCTGTATCTTTAGTTTCTAAAGAAGGTTATGAATTTGCGTTTGTAAGTAATGTTGTAAACATTCACCTTAATCAAGTTTTGATTGGGTCAGGTACATTGAGTAATGGTATATACGTGTTAAACCAACCACAGATTTTCAACGTCCAGAATACACACAAAAGAAAGTCTCTGGAAATAAATCAGACTTTCTTATGGCATTGTAGATTGGGTCACATCAATGAGAGAAGGTTGACTAAGTTACATACAGAAGGATATTTGAATGCGTTCGAATATCAATCGTATGCCACTTGTCAATCTTGTCTCAAAGGAAAGATGACAAAGACTCCGTTTACTGGACAAGGAGTAAGAGCGAGCAAGCTCTTAGGACTCGTACACAGTGACGTGTGCGGTCCAATGTCTACACATGCCCGAAGCGGACATTCTTACTTCATTACTTTTATGGATGACTTCTCAAGGTACGGTTATGTCTTCTTAATGAAACATAAGTCCGAGGCCTTTGGAAAATTCCAGGAGTATAAGAATGAAGTAGAGAAACAGACCGGCAAAAGTATTAAGATTCTAAGATCGGATCGAGGTGGAGAATACTTAAGTGCCGAATTCCTGAATTACTTAAAAGAGAATGGTATTCTCTCTCAGCTTACTCCTCCATACACTCCGCAACATAACGGTGTATCGGAGAGACGGAACCGAACCCTATTGGATATGGTTCGGTCCATGATGAGTAACGCTGAGTTACCGCGATCATTCTGGGGATATGCACTAGAAGCAGCTGCGTATCTCTTGAACAAGGCTCCTACCAAGACTGTGCCCACCACCCCATATGAGATGTGGACTGGGAAGAAACCCTGTCTTAATTATCTTAAGGTATGGGGATGTCCAGCTTTTGTAAAAAAAGCAGCATGCGGACAAGCTTGAGGCACGTTCAGTACAGTGTAAGTTTGTGGGATACCCAAGGAACTCCAGGGGGTATCTTTTCTATTCCGCTGAGGAACAAAAGGTTTTTGTTTCTCAGCATGCCCGCTTCTTGGAAACTGAGTTTTTGGAAACCCAGATAAGTGGGAACACAATAGAACTGGAAGAAATTCCAGAACCACAGACTGTTACTGAAAGCTTAGTGGAACCAGAGGGTTCAACAGAACAGGACATTCCTACGCCGCTCCGCAGGAGTAGTAGGCAGTCTCATCCGCCCGAGAGATACTGCGGTTTTCTCATAGACGGGGATAGAGAGGATTGCATCATAGATTATGATGAGCCTACTAGCTTCCAGCAGGCCGTTCAGAGCGTTGACTCAGTGAAATGGCTGGATGCAATGCGGACCGAAATGGAGTCCATGTACACCAACAAGGTATGGACGTTGGACATTGCTCCAGACGGGGTAAAACCCGTAGGATGCAAGTGGATCTTCAAAAGGAAGATTGGTGTAGATGGACAGGTTGAGACCTATAAAGCTAGGCTGGTAGCAAAGGGTTTTCGTCAAAGACCTGGCTTGGACTACGACGAAACCTTTTCTCCAGTAGCCATGCTGAAATCCATTCGGATCCTTCTTGCCATTGCTGCCTTCCACGATTATGAGATTTGGCAGATGGACGTAAAAACCGCTTTTCTAAATGGAAATTTAGAGGAGTGTGTCTATATGGATCAGCCAGAGGGTTTCATTCAGAGTGGGAGCAGCGGAAAGGTGTGCAAGTTGCTTAAGTCCATCTATGGACTAAAGCAGGCATCGCGGAGTTGGAACATCTGTTTTGATGAGACGGTCAAGGAATTTGGCTTTATCAAAAATCCAGATGAACCATGCATCTATAGTAGATTTGTAGCGAGAACTGTAGTATTCCTCGTTTTATACGTGGATGACATTCTCTTAATAGGAAATGATATTCCTATGCTACAATCTATCAAGGGGTTCTTGTCACAAAGGTTCTCCATGAAAGACCTGGGTGATGCCTCATACATCCTGGGGATCCGGATCCATCGTGATAGATCCAAGAGGATATTGGGACTTTCTCAGTCCAGGTACATCGACACCGTACTGAAAAGATTCAGTATGGAAGATTCCAAGCGCGGTAACCTACCGGCTTGTCACGGGATCACCCTCTCTAAAGAGATGTCTCCCAAGACTGATTTGGAGAGGGATCGCATGTCTATTATACCCTACGCTTCTGCGGTAGGCTCTATAATGTATGCGATGTTGTGTACCAGACCGGATGTAGCTTATGCACTGAGTGTAGTAAGCCGGTATCAGTCAAACCCTGGGGAGAAACATTGGATAGCGGTAAAGAACATTCTCAAGTACCTGAGGAGGACTAAGGAGATGTTTTTGGTGTATGGCGGAAAAGACCTCCAGATTGAGGCCTTTGCTGACTCCAGCTTCCAGAGTGACAAGGATGATTCCAAGTCCATGTCGGGTTTTGTCTTTACCCTCAATGGAGGGGCGGTGTGTTGGAAGAGTTCCAAACAAGAAACCGTTGCAGACTCGACGATGGAAGCGGAATACATCGCTGCATCTGATGCCGCAAAAGAAGCTGTCTGGATGAGGAAGTTCTTGAAAGAACTTCAGGTGGTTCCGTCCATTGTTGATCCAATACCTCTGTATTGCGACAACAACGGGGCTATAGCTTTAGCGAAGGAACCCAGGTCCCATCAGAAATCCAGGCACATCTTAAGGCGGTATCACCTGATCAGGGAGATCGTAGATCGCCAGGAGATCGAGGTTCGGAGAGTCGCTTCAGAAGATAACACTGCTGATCCATTCACCAAGGCCCTGCCCCAGACTCAGTTCGAGCGGCTGATCGAGATGATAGGTCTTCGATACGCCAGTACATGGCCTTAGTGCAAGTGGGAGATTGTTAGTGTATATGCCCTAGAGGCCATTACTGTATCATACTAGTTTGTATATTACTTAATGGATGCTTGGGATATTCACCTTGTATATACAATCTTGCTCAAAATAGTAGTATGCTACTTGGTTTGTTTCTACTTCAATGTGTACTTGTGTTTATTTCAGTATATCACTTATACGCATTAGTGGAGCCCTTAGGATCTTTGCTTGATTACCAGCGTTGTGATGGCAGTCACACTAGTGGGGGCTGGGTAATCTATAAGCACATCCTTATTCAGGTCCCTGGTCGCAGGACTATCGAGACAGGGCATCGATACTCCGGAGTAGACCAGCGCATGCGCTTCTCATCCCAGTGTGGGAGACGGTCTGTCCCACAGCCGTCAGTACGTCGTACTTGAGATAGTATGCGGGTGCTCGTTAGGTTACGGGTACACTGGACAGGACTCGTCGGGAACTGACTAGTTGGTATTATACCTATCGTCAGTTATCAGTTCCCAGGTGACATGAGTACAGCTTAGTCCGCTGACTTGACACTGTCACTCCGCCTCGAGTGTGTTCCCACTGTACTTTGATCACTACCCTACCACGGCTCAAAGGAGTCGTGCAAACAGGTGGTGGTTGGGTGCAGTCCCGAAGCACTTGGAGGCAGTGACGGTTAGACAGGATTCGTCTCTCCCGGTATTGGGGGTTGACATCGCGCTGTGTCTAGGAGAGCCATTACACGAGTAGTCCCTGGCCAGGGCAAACGAGATATACTGGTAGGTTTCCAGTGTTATCTCAGGGTGTATTGGGCTTCACTCCGGCACGACTTGTACCGCTATTGGGGGACTGACGTTTACCGCCCCCTAGGCCCGCCATGCGATGTATCAGACGAACAGACCGGACTGTATGGAGAATGTCACACTCAGGCTCAGTAGGAGTTCAGATGGGTTTCGCCTCGTCGGTCTTCTTGTCGGCATTACCTGGGGACCGTTACGCACAGCTAGTGCCGCTTGCGGTCTGTGGTTAAACCCACTGCCAGCGTAGTGTCGAGTCTTTAGAGTCCCACACAGAAAGCTTTTCGCCTTTAGGCAAAAGAGTAGAGGTCGCATGGTATTGCGACAGGTCGAATGGTTTTGCGACAGGGTTCGGTCACATCCGTGCACTTGTGCACGTACAGTGTCCGGACAGTTTACACTAGCGGGCTTTGGTTTAAGCCAGATCCTAGTGTACCTTATGGGATTGGATTTATCCAGTTTGCATTCGTGTTCCTCGGAACGCGGATGCGGGTGTGTATGCACAGTTGACAGGGAGGCAGAGGCAGTGGATTCTCATTAGGGTTGTTGACAGTTGACCGTTGACTTTTGACTTTTTGCTCAACCCTAATGAGAATATGATTTGTGATTAACTATTATATTAATTAAGTATTATGGTGATATGGTTGTTGACTTGTTGACTTTTGTTGACTTGTTGACTTTGGTGACTTGTTGACTTTTGTTGACTTGTTGACCGGTTGACTAGTTGACCATCATGATGACCATGGTTATCATTTCATGCCAAAGACTTTTTTCTTGCTTGCTTTTTTTGAGTAAAATGAGTGCATGATATGATAACCTTATGGTTGCTTCTAACCATCACCAAAAGACTTTTTTGATATGATGAGTTATGATCACTTTGGATTATGAGAGGGTGAAAGGAAAAAGGGAGCCTCATTCTTTCTTGCTCATTCTCTCTCTTGTTCTTGAGCTCTCCCCTTGCTCTCACCCTCAACCTCTTGCTCCCTCTCTTGATCTATGGTTCTCTTGTCTCATGAGTTGAGAATCAAGAACCATAGATAAAATCCCATTCTATTTCCTCTCTACTCATTCTAGTTCACTAGGTTTAGCAAACCAAGTAAACTAGTTTCTTCAAAGACCGAAGAAGGAGCTAAAGGTTGGAGTTTTCAAGTGGATCTATCTTCGGCGTACGGAGACGACGAGAAGGAGCCATCGGACCACCACCGGAGCTTGAAGACGAAGGAGTTCAAGACAAGCTAGGTATAACCATCTCTATCCGAGTAGCTAAATATCTTTAGCTTAGTTTGCTAGTTTTAGTTTAGGTAACGATCCCGACCATAAGTTAGTCCATGTTGCCTCTTGCGATAAAAATTCGTTTTTTATACCGTTTCCGCCTCCCCGTAAGAACCGGGGGTCGCAATATGGACTTACAGAATTTACATCATATGAAACTTGCCAGTCATGTCACAAAGATATCATGACCATAGCCCTGTTTATTGGAAACAGAGAAAGGGTTAGTGAACTCTTGGGATGATACATGTTGATGTATGTGGGTCCCCTGTCTACACATGCCAGGACTGGTTCTTTATACTTCATTACGTTCTCTGATGATCTCTTTAGATTCAGACATATGTTCTTGTTGAAACACAAGTCCGAACCTTTTGAGATATTCACAGAATATAAGTTAGAAGTAGAGAACCAAAATGAGGGTATAAGTATTATGTCCTATGATGAGATCAAGGAGGAGAATACTTGAGCACGGAATTCCTGGATTATTCCAAAGGAGAATGAGATTCTCTCTCAGCATTACTCCTCCGTATACACCATAGCACGATGGTATATCGGGGCGGAGCAATCACACCCTATATGATATGGTGTGCTCTATGATGAGTACTACCGAGTTACCTATTTCCTTTTTGGGGGTTATGCACTTATGAAGTTGCATACCTATTGAATAGGGTTCGAATCAAATCAGTTGCCTACCACTTCATATGTGATATGGAAAGGGAAGCGCCCATATCTTAAGTTAGTTAAGATTTGGAGTTGTCCGGCCTATGTCTAAAAGCAAAATCCGGACAAGCTCGAGGCAAGGTCTGTAATGTAGAACTGGAAAGGTTCCAGCTATACAAACTACAGTAGATGATTTGGTACAACCAAAGGATTCAATAGTTACCAACGAACCTCAGCCTCTCCGCCGATCTAGTAGGGTTCCTCACCCACCTGAGAGATACTTCGGTTCCTCTATGACAGTGGGAGCGAGGACTGCATCATGAGATGATGACCCAACTAGTTTCGAGCTGGCCATCAAGAGTGAGACTCTGTAAGAATGGCTGGATGTTTATCGATCTGAGATGGAATCCTTATACACCAACAAAGTATGGACTTTGGTTGCTATATCTGAAGGGTTAAATCCCCATCAGGAGCAGGTATATCTTGAGAAGATTACTTGGTGTACATGGAAAAGTTGAGACTTTCAAAGCTAGACTTGTTAAAAGTTTGCATCATTGACCAGGTGTGGATAATGATGAAACCTTTTCAAGTAGCTATGCTTAAGTCCATCCAGATCCTACTTGTCACGGCTACATACCATGACTGCGATATCTGGTGGTTGGGTGTCTTGACTGCTTTTCTAAATGATGATTTAGAAGAGAGCGTCTATAAGTACACAGCCAGAGGGCTTCGTAGACAGTGGGAGCAGCGGAAACGTGTGCAAGATGCTTTATAGGATAGAGCAGGCATCGCGGAGTTGGAACATCTGTTTTGATGTATTAGTCAAAGAAGTTGACATCATCAAAATGGTAGATGAACCTTATATAAACAAAAAGGTAGTAGGGAGTATGGTGACGATCCTCGTAGACTACGTGGATGACATACTCTTGATAGGGAAGGAGTTTCCTATACTACGCTCGATCAATCTTCGCTTATCACTATAATTCTCCATATAGGATCAAAGTGATACCTCCTAAATCCTGGGTTTTGGATCTATGAGATAGATCTAAATGGATGTTAGGATTCTCACTAGTTGTAGTGAGATGGTATCAATCGATCCTGGGGAGAATCACTGGAAAGGTTCCAGGGTGATAAAGACGACTGAATGTCAGTCACAGGCATTGTCTTTACCCCCAGTAAAGGGACGGTATGTTGGAAGAGTTCCAAGCTAGATACCGTGACATACTAGACGATAAAGGCAGGATACATCGCTATTTAAGATGCTACCAAAGAGGCTGTTTAGGTGTATATTGGTTCATGAGATGAACTATGTTCCTCCCATTGTGTGACAATGGAGTTGTGGCTTATGCCAAGGAACGTCCGTCCCATCAGTGATCCAGACATATTCTAAGGCAGTGTCACCTGATCATGGAGATGGTTGATCTCCAGGGAGATCGAGGTAAGGAGAGTAGACTCAGAAGACAACACAGCGGATCCACTCACAAAGGCCTGTTGCCAGAGAGAGATTTTTTTGGGATGGTTGAGTATGAGATACTACAACCACTGCTATCAGATGGCCCTAGTGCAAGTGGGAGATTGTTAGTTATATGTATGCCATAGAGGCCATTACTATACATAGGATGTATATTGTAGTGGATGCTGGGACATATATAGGGAGGACTTTCTTGCTCGACATGATAGTATGCTATCTGGTTGCTCTTTACCTTAACGTGTACACTGATTGTCTCTCTGTTACATGTTGGTAAAGCCCTTAGGAACTGTACTTGACTATCTGGACTATGATGGGGATCATACTAGTGGGGACATGGTAGTCCATAAGTACATCCTTCAAAGTCCCTAGTCGTGGGTGTATCGAGACGGGGCATCGATATACCAGAGTAGACTAGCGTATACCTTCTCGACCCATACAGATGGGCGATGGATGATCCCATATCCATCGGTGTTTGACATCAGAGATGATATACGGGTGCTCAGTAGAGACTGGGTACACTGGACGGACTCGCCGAGAACTCCCAGATGGTATTATACCTCACGTCAAATGGCAGTTCTCTGGTGACACTGGTACAGAGTAGTCTGTTGACCCGAGATCGTCATAGAGTCTTGTGTGGTTCCCACTGTGCTTTGATTTCCATCTTACCACGTCCAAGAGGGCGTGCAAAACGGTGGTTTTTGGGTACAGTCCCGAGTCACATGGAGGCAATGAGCAATAGGAGGGGATTCGTCTCTCCCGGTATAGGGAGTTGATGTTGCGCTGTGTTCGATTGGATATAACAGGAAATCCCTGGCCAGGGTTGCTGAGATTTACTGGTAAGTGTTACCAGTAGTTTCTCGAATTGTTATAGACCTCATATCGACACGACTTATCGAGCTATTGGGGTCTGACGTTTACCACCCCTATGCGAGATATGCGACATATCAGACGATCAGACCGGACTGTACGGTAGTGTTACTGGTTGGATTCACTGGAGTGTGAGCGGGCTTGCTCGTCGATCTTCTGATCGCTCAATACCCGGGTGGCCGTTACGTTTAGCAGACCGCTTGCGGCTTGTGGATGTTTGATATGATCATCATCTGCTGCCGGCGTATTGACGAGTCTTTAGAGTCCTACACAGAGGTTTCCTGGCTCAAGCGAAACGAAATAGGAGCGCATATGAGATATGTGCGGGACCGAGAATAATGCGTGTATGTGATACCGTATTCTATTCTCGCGATGAATGTATCGGATGGCTGTATGCGATATAACCTAGTTATCGAATCAAGGATTGATTCGATAAGCCGATACATTGGATACTAGTCGGTTATATGCGATATGACCGGATCGTTAAATCAAGTGTTGATTTAATGATTTAATGTATAATTATATATTTGATATATTACTTTGCATTAACTAGTATTGGTTTACTTTAAATGGATTTTCTCACTTGGATTGTGCACATTGTATATGTGATATATTTTTGTGCACTTGTATGTATCATGTTTGATGATGCATGCTAACTTGTGTTTTGTGTAAAGTTTAAACCATGGTTATGTAATGGTTAGGGTTTTCATTTTCATATCTATTTATTCATTTATTTATTTATTTTCTTTTTGGAAAATGAAAAGAAAAATGGTGGCTTTATTTGGATATATGTTGAAGCTTCATGAAGCTTTGACTTAGTCACCATTTTTGTCTTCATACCTAACCTAACCATTCACTTAACCTTAGTTTACTCTCTACACCTAACCATGGTTTGCTTATGATAAGAATTGATTTTCTTTTCTATTTTATTTATTCTTAACATAACAATTATCATCATCTTCTTCTTCTTCTTGAAGATGAAAGCTTACTTCATCAATGGTGAATTGAGCATAAGTGTGAGAAATCCAAATCTAAAGTCTACCCACTTCCTATTTCTTCATCCTCTACCTCTTGCCAAGTAGTAGAGTGTGTTTCCTTCACAAGTTTTCTAGACTTGGTGAAGTTGGAGCTTGATCTAGCGATGCCTCGACGTAGATCATCTTCGGCACGTCGTCGATGACCTAGCCCGTCCATTCTCCGATGAAGCCGACGCTAGAGCCCGGGACTTGTTATGGACAGCGAGGAGACTTCATTGCGGAGCTATGGAGGTGGAGAACCGGATCTACAAAGGTTGTATTTCCGTATCTTATAGTTTAGTTGTAAACTAGCTTGCTTTTTCGCCTAGATTTCTAGCCAACGATCCGTAGTCGGGTTTCTCGGCACCGTTAAAATTTGAAATTGGCATGATCGATGCCTTGTGAGACCTCATTAGGGTGCCTAGGAACCCTACAGGATCTGCTTGATACCTACTCACTACACTTAGTGAGTATGCTACATCGGGTATGGTACATAACATCGCGTACATGATAGAGCCTACTGCCGAAGCATAGGGTATCCCTTGCATGCGAGCTCTCTCCAAATCAGTCTTGGGAGACATCTCTTTGGAGAGAGTGAGTCCTGAGATCGTGGGTATATTCCCACGCTTGGAATCTTCTATACTAAACCTCTGTAGTATGGTGTCAATGTACCAAGATTGGAACAATCCCAGTATCCGTTTAGATCTTAATCCCCAAGATGTAGGAGGCATCACCTAGATCTTTCATTGAGAATCTTTGTGATAAAAAGAGCTTGACCGAGTGCAGTATAGGAACATCATTTCCTATCAAGAGTATGTCATCCACGTATAATACGAGAAAGAAGACCTTACTCTCTGCGACCTTCTTTTATATACTGTTAGTTATATGTATGCCCTAGAGGCCATTACTGTACATGCGATGTATATTGTAGTGGATGCTTAGATATATATAGAGAGGACTTTCTTTCTCGACATGATAGTATGCTATCTGGTTGCTCTTTATCTTAACATGTACACTTATTGTCTCTCTATTACATGTTGATAAAGCCCTTAGGATGAGTACTTGACTACCGGGATTATGATGCAGATCATACTAGTGGGGACAAGGTAGTCGGTAAGTACATCCTTTAAATGTTCCTAGTCGTGGAGTATCGAGACAGGGCATCAATACTCCAGAGTAGACTAGCGTATGTGCTTCTTGACCCATATGATGGGCGATGGATGATCCCACATCCATTGGTTTTTGACATCAGAGAAGGTATACGGATGCTCAGTGGAGACTGGGTATACTGGACAGACTCGCCGAGAACTCCTAGATGGTATTATACCTATCGTCAGATAGCAGTTCTCTGGTGACACTGGTACAGGTTAGTCTGTCGACCCGAGATCGTCATAGAGTCTTGTGTGATTCCCACTGTGCTCTGATACCACTGTAGGGTTCCGTAGGACAGCATCAAGGTTTCGGGAGGTATTGTCCATGCCGTTTTCAAATTTTTGCCGTACTAAAGAACCCTAATCCTAGAATCTTAACTAGAGATTTAAACAATACAACATGCAAACAACTTTGCATACAAGTGAATGAGGAATACAACCTTTGTAGACCAGTCCTTCACTTCTAAAGCTCCGTATAGTAGTCCCTTCGCTCCAAGTAGTGAACACCCGAACTCTAGTAAGGGTTCACATGAAGAAATGAACAAGCTTGCTCGAAGTATTCGAGACCGAAGATGATCTACGTCGAGAAGACTCAACCGCATGCTACCTCTTCACTAATGATAGATTAGTGAAGCAAACACCCTAAACTAAATGGCTAATATAGTAAAGGATGATGAAGTAGGAAATGGGCTAAGTTTGGATTTAATTTTCTCACAATATTTTCTCACTTAGAAAAAAGCTAGCAAGCTTTTTCTCATTGAAGAAGAAGATGAAGTGATGAAGAGAAAATGAAACTCATGTGGGTGAGTTAGTGTCATACACTAACTCATGTAGAGACTAAACTAAACTAACGATAATGGTTAGGTTAATAAATATTTACAAGAAAAACAAAGCTAGTGGACTAAGTCAATGGTTATTATCAAGCTTCTCCGAGCTTCTAGCCATGAGATAATTCCACCAATTTTGAATTACTTTGATAAATAAAAATCTAGGATTATCCTAAGTATAGCGTAAGTCTCATACACCCATGAAACATGTGGCATCAAGCATGACACAATAAAATGTACATTAATATATATCACATATATACTATGGCACAAAGTGAGAAAAAGAAATGTTTAAGTGAACAAACATTAGTTAATGTAAATTAATATATCACATATATAATTATACATTAAATTATCAAATCAACACTTGATTTAATAATCCGGCTATATCACATACAACAGACTAATATCAAATGTAACATCTTATCGAATCAACACTTGATCCGATAATCCGGCTATATCACAAATAACCGTCCGATATCACATATCGCGAGAATAGAATGCGGTATCACATACGTGCATTAATCTCGGTCCTGCACATATCATATATGTGTTCCTACTTCATTTCGCATGAACCAGGAAACCTCTGTGTAGGACTCTAAATACTCGTCAATACGCCGGCAGTAGGTGGTGATCATATCAGTCGCCCACAAGCCGCAAGCGGTCTGCTAAACGTAACGGCCACCCGGGTATTGAGCGATCAGAAGATCAACAAGAAAGCCTGCTCATACTCCTGCGAATCCAATCAGTAACACTACCGTACAATCCGGTCTCTTCGTCTGATATGTCGCATATCACAGCCTGGGGGTGGTATAACGTCAGAACCCAATAGCCTAATAAGTAATGCCGATGCAAGGTCCATATCGGTTCGAGAAACTACTGATAACACTTACCAGTAAATCTCAGCAACCCTGGCTAGGGATTTTCTGTTATGGCCAATCGAGCATAGCGCAACATCAACCCCCTTAGAGACATATCACCCATTCTCAGTTCTCTACCTATCTGTAGCCCATGTAACATATTACATATGCGGGATCCTGATCCGGTATCACATACCCAGGACGTAGAGGATACTGAGAAACAGTTCTCGGTAATAAATATCTTTAGGTTTCTTTTCTTTCATTAATCTCATTAATGAAGTCCCATCATTTATGCTTCCTAAGCATTACAGAAGAAACGAAAATACAACGTACGCTTATGCCATCCGCATTCGGCACAGTGTCCCGTTCTGCACCGTTTGGTTACTTAACTAACGACATAGCGGGGCGGGACTAGCGTGGGTGAAAAACATAAGCAACGTTTATTATATATCATATATATAACAATAAAGCATTCGTCTCAAGCATATAGAGTGATCACATCACAGAATATCAGCAGCAGAAGATAACATATGAAATATTGGATATACTAGGAATTCCGTGTTTTAAATTAAGCCAGTATAAAACACGTATTCCATGGTCGCAATGAATAGCCAAACCCACATCCTTAGACCCCTACGAGAGCGGCAAGCAACCCTACCAATTCTAGAGTTAGGAGACCCGGACT
Organism: Agapanthus africanus; assembly: GCA_030015575.1. NCBI lineage: Eukaryota > Viridiplantae > Streptophyta > Magnoliopsida > Asparagales > Amaryllidaceae > Agapanthus > Agapanthus africanus. Next base: position 810,145,878 of record CM057338.1, read on the forward strand.
CGACTCCTCGAGATGGTCTCCCACTGGACTCTAGAACCCGGTTACTTGTGCTCCCCGTCTTGGGTCTATCCTAATAGGGAAAAGTAAATAATATACAACAATGGTGACATCATCCTTAACCCAGAAGTGCCTCAATAAAAGAATATTACATATAATGAATTTTACATGAATGAAAATAAAAACTCTCCTCTCATATAAAATCCCCGGCTATTCAAAATACGACGTTCTAATATAACATATCCAAGCAACACATAACATCACATGTCATCAAAAAGCTAGACGATGTTAAATATTCCGATTGAATCAACAAACAGCCAAAATTTTCCAAAAAGCTCAACACTTGAGTGCGGTTTAAAAATACTCAGAACATGCCACAATACCTATGGACCAACCGTAGAAGGGCCAACCCTTGCCTCACCTATGGCGCTGCTAATCCCCGTAAACCTGAAGGTTTGGCGGCGGTTCTTACGGTCATAGAATCAAGTTAGGGTATCGTTCTTCTAGAGGGTCCATCGAATCACTTGCATGATATTTGAATGTTTCAAACTTGGAAAAAATCCAACTCTTGGAAAATTTCCAGCGAGTGTTAAAGTGAGTATTTGATATCCGTCTGAACTTTTTAACACCGTCTTAAAAATCCAAAAACATGTTAGAATTACGACTACGAAACACTTCGAATTGCCTTTATAGAAAATTAACATCTCATGCAATTTTAGAAAAAACAAGCAGCACCTGAAACACCAAAACCAGAGACCAGAACACCAAACAAATACGAAGCCCAGAAAACAACATGGGGCCGGCCTACTCAGATTTGGGGGGTTCTCACCGAGTTAAAACCGGTTGGTTGGGTTCGTATTTGCTCAGTGTTCATGTTACATCTCATATAACATTCTGCAGTTGCTAAATTTTTTTTCGACGACTTTAAATTTTTGACAGAAACTAGGTTTTAGCGTTTCATCTTTCGGAGCAGTTTCGGTATCGTAATCTAACAAACATTGTCTAATTCTCTAGCTTGGCTCTGATACCACTGTAAGGTTTCCAAGCACGACAGCAAGATTTCGGGAGGCATCGTTCATGCCATTTTCAAAAAATTGCCATGCTAAACAACCCTAATCTTAGAATCTTTAACTAGAGATTTAGACAATACCAAATGTAAACAACTTTACATGAAGAGAACAAGGAATACAACCTTTGTAGACTGGTCCTTCTCTTCACTTGCTCCGTGTAGTAGTCCCGCGACTCCACTAGGATTCTCTTGAGACTTTGAACGAGCTTCCTCCGATGACCTTCGTGCCGAAGATGATCCACGCGAAGTCCCTCCAATTCAAGCTACCTTTACACTAAACTCTTTAGTGTATGAAACACGCTACACTCGATCGCTAGTCAAGTGTAGGATGGTGAAGTAGGGGATGTTAAAAACTCACAAGTGTGTGTTCAAGCTTCATGGTTCACATTACATGTGAGGGTTGAAACTTGAGCCATGATAAGAGGAGGAAGAAGAAGCTAGAGAGCAACCATGGGAGCAACTCAAGAAAAATGGCAAAGTGTTGAGAATGAGCTAGAATCAATGCCAAGTCTTGACCCCTCACTCATTCAAGAATGGAATTATGCAATATAAAATTGCAACCATGTTTGAATAGTGAGTCAAGATGAATAAAAAAAAGTAAATCTTATGCTTGCAACCATGCTTTCACTTTCCACCTCATTTCTATTTTCACAAAATAAAAATTTAAATTCCATGCTTCATTATTATATATATATATTATATTAATATATTCATAATGAAGAATAATTAGTGAGCTAATGATATTAGTTAAGATATAATTATATCACATATAATATATATCACATTATTAAATCAACACTTGATCTAATAATCTGGTTATATCACATATGACTGACTAATATCATTTATCTGTATATCACATTATCGAATCAACACTTGATTCGATAATCTGGTTATATCACATATAACCGAACCGATAACAGATGACTGCCAGATTACAATACGGTATCACATACTCATATTTAATCAGGCCCACACACATATCACATATGTGTCCTACTTCGTTTCGCTTGAACCAGGGAACTTCTGTCTGGGACTCTAAAGACTCGTCAATACGCCAGCAGTAGGTGATGATCACATCAGTCACCTACAAGCCGTCAGCGGTACTAGCTGGACGTAACAGCTACCCAGGTATTGAGCGATATGAAGATCAATAAGCAAGCCTGTCCACATTCTCCATGAAGCCAATCAGTAACACTACCGTACAGTCCGGTCTCTTCATCTTATATGTCGCATATCATGTCTAGGGGTAGAAATCGTCAGACCCTAGTAACGTGATAAGTCATGCCGATGTCCGGCCTATAACGGTTCGAGAAACTACTGATAACACTTATCAGTAAATCTCGGCAGCATTCCTGGCTAGGGACTTCCAGTTATAGCCAATCGAGCATAGCGCAACATCAACCCCCAATACTGGAAGAAACGAAACCCCTCCTATCGCTCATTACCTCCATGTGACTTGGAACTGTACCCAAAATCCACCTGTTTGCGCGTCTCCTTTGAGCATGGTAGGGAGGAAATCAAAGCACAGTAGGAGCCGCACAAGACTCTATGACGATCTCGGGTCTACAGACTAACCTGTACTAGTGTCACCAGAGGACTGCTATTTGACGATAGCTATACTACCACATAGGAGTCCTCGGCGAGTCCTGTTCAGTGTACCTAATCTCCACTGAGCACCCGTATACCATCTTTGATGTCAAACACTAATGGATGTAGGATCATCCATCGCCCATCATATGGGTCAAGAAGCGTATACGCTAGTCTACTCTGGAATATCGATGCCCTGTCTCGATATTCCCTTGTCTAGGAACAATTAAAGGATGTACTTGAGAACTACCCTGGGCCTACTAGTATGATCTCCATCACAGTTCTGGTAGGCAAGTACATATCCTAAAGGCTTTATCAACATGTGAGAACAAGATAGTATCACAATACAAGTCTACATGTTAAGACAAAGAACAACCAGATAGCATACAATCATATCGAGCAAGAAATTCCTCTCTATATATGTCCAAGCATCCACTATAATATACATCATATGTACAATAATGGCCTCTAGGGCATACATATAACTAACACGCTTGAGCTAGGAAACCTCTGTGTAGAACTCTAAATACTTGTCAATACGCCGGCAGTAGGTGGTGATCATATCAGTCGCCCATAAGCCGCAAGCGGTCTGCTAAACGTAACGGCCACCTGGGTATTGAGCGATCAGAAGATCAACAAGAAAGCCTGCTCATACTCCTGCGAATCCAATCTGTAACACTACCGTACAGTCCGGTCTCTTCGTCTGATATGTCGCATATCAGAGCCTGGGGGTGGTATAACGTCAGAACCCAATAGCCTAATAAGTCATGCCGATGCAAGGTCCATAACGGTTCAAGAAATTACTGATAACACTTACTAGTAAATCTCAGTAACCCTGGCTAGGGATTTTCTGTTATGGCCAATCGAGCATAGCGCAACATCAACCCCCAATATCGAGAGAGACGAATCCCCTCCTATCGCTTATTGCCTCCATGTGACTCGAGACTGTACTTAAAAACCACCGTTTTGCACGATCTCTTGAATGTGGTAAGGTGGAAATCAAAGCACAGTGGGAATCACACAAGACTCTATGATGATCTCGGATCTACAGACTAACCTGTACCAGTGTCACCAGAGAACTGCTATCTGACGATAGGTATAATACCATCTAGGAGTTCTCGGCGAGTCCGTTCAGTGTACCCAGTCTCCACTGAGCACCCGTATACCTTCTCTGATGTCAAACACCAATGGATGCGGGATCATCCATCGCCCATCATATGGGTCAAGAAGCGTATTGATTGTCTCGAAAGAGTGTGTTTGTAGTTAACCGCAATCAGAACGGTGTCGCGTGTAGTTAGACCGAGATGAGTACGGGTCGTCCTCAGGGAAACGTGGAACCTTTTACTTTTACTTTAGATGTGTTGAAAAAGAGAGGAGGGAAAAAGAATTTTATAGAATGGTTTCTAGATCTACGTTAAACAAGAATGTAAAATATAGATCTAGATTATTTTAAAGATGTAGATAATATAATAAGAGGGCTTGTAGGGTTCGTTAGGATTTAGTAGTTATGGACGATTAATTAAAAGTTACTCTTTTTATCCATTAATAGATTTAAAACTAGAACGACGGTGATGCGTGTAGATTAGGGTTTCTGGAGGGAAAAGGAATCCCACTCTTAACCCTTATCTCGACACGGAACTCCGTTCATATCTAGCCTTCACCAAAACAATCATTAATCTAATCTCTAATCGCGGTCGGAACTAGCAAAGAATTGCTAGCGCGCCCGATTAGGATGTTAATGATTCTTTTGATAAAGTTCCTAAACTTTATAGGACTTAAAAAGGGTTTAGTTATTTTCATCATCCATTAGCCTACCCTAATCCTACGAACCCTAACAAGCGGAGAATTACCCGCACATGTTGGGAGAAGAAGAGATGGAAAGAAATTGCATAATTAAACTACTAAGAAATACAATAAGAAGAAGAAAGCTACCTTTATTAATCAACAATATCAAATACACTTTGATTCCTTAGAAAATGATTACAAAAACCTAGTTTGCTTCTCGATCTCTTCTAAGGAGGTAGATGAACCGTTGATGATCAGCCTGGATGCGTGAGCCGTCTTGGACTTCGTGATCTCGTCGGCTTGATAAATTTTCCAAGAGGCTCTCGGTCTCTTTTTATAGTGCCAAAGCCAGATCCCAAGTTTCTAAATTAGGGAAAAAGTAGAAAAGATTTTCCCCAAAAATCCTCAGCCTCCATCTCTTCTTCCACGCGGCGGATCCGCGGTATAAAGGGTTTATTGCCGCGGATCCGCGGCTTGATGATCACAGCCGTCCATCAATTTTCTGGGGATGGCTACTTGTGACATTTGGCGATCCTTGGCACCTTCAGAATTTGGAAATCTTTTCTTTTCTTCTGCCAGAATTGATTCCTTCATTTTGATTTCTTAATTAGGCAGGTTAGCTTTAACAACTTGATTTCCTTGATTTAGGACCTGAAAATTCTGCACAACAACTCAGATAATATTTAGTAGACTTAGTTCTACTAGGATTAGGTCAATAATATTATATACATTTTCCTACCAAATGCTAATTATAATATATCAACACATGGAAAATAGTATTTTTACACATAAACCCTCATGTGTATGATATATTATAATAAAGTCCTTTTTTAATATGAAAATGGTAGGAAAAATGTAATAACAAATGTGCAGTTTTATCAACTGAACAAAAACCCCCAAACTTATCTTTAATCGTCCCGAGCAAACTAGTTTATTCAAGAGGAGAAAAAGAAAGGAGAAAACTAAGCACACTTTCGTAGGCAGACACGATTGCACTGAGCACATGCAACAAGCCGTTAAACCTCTAGGTGTCCCTAGTAGGAGGCGTGTTGTCTCCTGAGGGTTTTCAGCGGATTACACCCACAAAATCCTATAACAAATGAGAGATGGTGAAATTTACATATAAAGATAAGAACCATAAAAGAGAGGCTTCGAAAATAAGAGTTTCCAACTACACTAGCTTTTCAGTTGTTATGAGCCCTATCTTAATAGTCATGAAAAGATGTCAGAAATCACATTATCCCTCAATAAAACATCGTCTTTATTCTTCATTCCTACCTTTCATCCAAACATTGATCATATACCCCTACGTGTGTATATAGAACCTCCCTACACTCGGAGAATTCAATTCAATCTATCATACTCTTGTCCATCTACCTCAGTACTTTTTAACTTGATGAATATTTAGATTTGCTCACACATTTTCATGCGACCGTTAATACTTCTTGAGGTATTAACCGACCGATTACTTATGTGCTTGCTGATTAGGTGATAATATTTTCCTCGTCTTGCACCACCTAAGGCTTAGCAGTGACTCCCAGACCAGTTGGCCTTAGGGCACTAGGTGAAGAGGCACCCTCGCTATATTTTTTTATTGCTTCCTTGGCGATAACAAAACCAGTGTTCATTTTTTTTTTCTTTTCACCATTTTTATATTTTCCTTCATTTATTTCATTTCCTTCATACTTTGGTTTTTAGACAAGAGCATTTCAAGGTATCCTCTACTATCCCAAGTTTCAAGACGTGTGTAAGTGCATGTAGTAGGGTATCAACATTCAAATGTTTGGCTTCCAGAATAGAAACTATTTTTCAGACTTATTTTTATTCTCAGATTAGTGACTTCCTTCATCTTACTAACTCTTGGGACAACAGCTCATAACTACTTATTACTAGTTCGTTTAAGAAAACTTCTAATTTTCTTGGTTTTCTTAAACTATTCCTATCTTTCATATATAATTTTTCACTTTCTATTCTTTTATTATCAAAAAATTTTGTGCTTAAATATAGTATAATGCAAAGTATGCGTAAATAAGCACAAATCTCCCTCAAACCTGTTTTCAACAGTGTCCTCACTGTTGCTATCTGCTGGATCACAAAAACCTGTAAGCTTGGGAGGACATTATTAATGGGGCAAGAATATATGAAAGTGAAAATGCTCCCCCAAACTTATTTTTGGCTCACAAATTTGAGGACAAAAGTTATGATCAAGAGCCAAAAATATACCCCTCCTCAAACATGAGTTAGACAATACGAAGCATTTTAAGAGGGGGTGAGTCATTTGGTCAAAGTAAGACTTTACAAAGACCAAAAGTTAACACCAACCATTCAAAGATTTTATCAGTATATCGTATAGGTTGGTGGAAGAATGTGTTGTATCGAGTCAAGAAAAAGTGGGGAAGGGATAAGAGGTTGTCTGGAAAGGGTTTGAAATTAGAGAAAAGAAAGAATGAGGATGAATGTGAATGATTAGGAAGAAGGAATGGTGACGGTTCAACCTCTATAGGTGGAGATTGATTAATCACAAAATCCGCATTATTTAAAAATTCAAGTTCGTCGGCAAAAAGTTCTTCAAAACTTTTATCAATGGTGTGATTGGACATTTTGCTGTCAAAGAGTTTTGTGCCAGAATTTATCCTACTTGATTTATAAAAAATCATTGAGGTAGAGGACTCGAAAAACTCATCTACCTCATTTTCAAAAATATCCAAATCAAGTTGAATTTCTGGTATTGTTGAACTTGAATTAACGGATTGTGATTCATCAAAACTCACTGAAACTATAGAAACAGAAGAAGAACCGGAGAAAGTAGAAGGTGAAATGGGTAAACAAATTGGTGTGTCGAGTGTTGCTGAACCAGATGTGGAAGATGGAGGCTGTTTTTCGGTCTGATCTTCGGGTATACCATTATCATCAACTTCAAGACATATTTGGGGTTCGGGAAGAATTAAAGGCTCAAGATGATGACCACAAGGAAGTGAAAGGATTTGATGAATTGGTGGGACAAAATCATCCAAAATTTCGGGTTCATCAATCAATATATCCCAAATGTCAATCTCCTCATTCAAGTGAAGGTTAAAATTCTCAAACACCTCATCAAAAGTATGGTTTTCAATCAGTTTTGGTTCAAGAGTGGAGGTGTAGAGATCACAAGGGTTGGGTATGGTTTCACTTGAAATGGACCCTTCACAGTCGGGTAAATCAAACACTACAAAGTCACACAACTTATCAGACATTCTATTTGGTGTACTTAATGAATCTATGAAACTGGAGTTGTGGATTTCAGTTTGGAATGGGGAGGTTTGATTAGGAAGGGTGTACAGTTCTGTCTTACTACCCAAATCCTTCATAATTTGGTTCGACAGTTCCAGAAATTTTTCTAATGTCTGCTCCAGACTAGTCTTGGGTTGATAAGGGGTTTCAGTATAAGATTGAAATTCCTGTGGATAATTAAAACTCCCAAATGACTGATTAGAAGAACTGTTTAGAGTAGGTGGAAAAGTCGGATTGGATTGATAGGAATAGTATGGTTGCGGAACATGGGTAGGAGTAGGATCAATATTATGATAAGAAGAAGAATATTGATATAGGTTGGTTGGTTGGCTATTTTCAATAGACATTTTATATGCCACAATCCGCATATCAAACTCTTCTCTGGACAGTGGCGGTAATGGTTGATAATGGTCCGGGTTTAAACTTTGGCCTCTAGCCCTAGCTATGTGCTCAGCAATGGACATTCGTCTAGGGGCTTCCTCACTCTGGGTATGAACTGAAACAGGTGTAGGATTAGGATACGGTTGATAAGACCTAGACTGAGGTGGCCGACTGTTTCTTCCTGCTTGTTCTATATGATCTCTTAAGGACATGGAAGAGCCGGATGGTATACCGAAGGGATTACGAAAACAAGAGATATCTGGTTGTGGACAGCAAAGCTCGGCAAGAGATCGTCTGTTTGGGTCACCCATTATAAGAAGAGAAGAAGGGGGAAGGGTAAAAAAAAAGGAGAAAATAATTGGGTTGTTTAAAAAATGACAGATTTTAGACAAATCACACAAAAATGCATAAACAACCCTAGAACTATGGTTACCTAGGTCCAGTCTCTAGACCGCTCCTAGACTTCCAAAGGACAAGCCGCAGGATCAATCCTCTACCGCCTCCGTACTACCCTTGTAGCCAGGTAAATGCCAGGTAAGTGGGAAGGAACCACAGTAGTGGGCCTAATTAAAAGCCACTAACCTTTGACACACTTGCCTAGGCACTACAAAAGTAATGCGGATAAGCGATAGATTACCCACGACCTTCCTCGGTCCTTAATGAGCGCGACAGTCCGTAGAGTCTGGTCTAGATATTTTTTAAATTAATGAAGGGTTGATCTAGATGCTCGGTTCGTGATTTGTGGGGCTTAGGAAGGGTGATGAAATCCCCACCTAATCTTGATTTGGTCTTTGCCCCTTAAAAATCCGTATTAAAATATGAAATAACAAACCAATAACAAAACTTTGCAAAAAGATTTTTGAGCGGCGATATTTTGCAAAGAATCCTACAGAAAAGAGATTTTATTGGATTTCAGAAGAGAGAGAAAGAGGTTAGAATCTTACCAGAGAAATGTCTCTGAATCTCTGTATCCTCAAGTCTGTGACTCCAGATTCCCTCGCAAAATTCACACAATAATCGTTAAATATACAATTTGCAGTTTTGTTTTATTTATGATATAGATCGTATAAGAATTCAACACAAATAGTAAGAATAAAAAATTACGCACGTATCCCCGGCAACGGCGCCATTTGATTGGTTGGGAAAAAGTGTGTTTATAGTTGATCGCAATCAGAACGGTGTCGCGTGTAGCTAGACCGAGATGAGTACGGGTCGTCCTCAGGGAAACGTGGAACCTTTTACTTTTACTTTAGATGTGTTGAAAAAGAGAGGAGGGAAAAAGAATTTTATAGAATGGTTTCTAGATCTACGTTAAACAAGAATGTAAAATATAGATCTAGATTATTTTAGAGATGTAGATAATATAATAAGAGGGCTTGTAGGGTTCGTTAGGATTTAGTAGTTATGGACGATTAATTAAAAGTTACCCTTTTTATCCATTAATAGATTTAAAACTAGAACGACGGTGATGCGTGTAGACTAGGGTTTCTGGAGGGAAAAGGAATCCCACTCTTAACCCTTATCTCGACACGGAACTCCGTTCATATCTAGCCTTTACCAAAACAATCATTAATCTAATCTCTAATCGCGGTCGGAACTAGCAAAGAATTGCTAGCGCGCCCGATTAGGATGTTAATGATTCTTTTGATAAAGTTCCTAAACTTTATAGGACTTAAAAAGGGTTTAGTTATTTTCATCATCCATTAGCCTACCGTAATCCTACGAACCCTAACAAGCGGAGAATTACCCGCGCATGTTGGGAGAAGAAGAGATGGAAAGAAATTGCATAATTAAACTACTAAGAAATACAATAAGAAGAAGAAAGCTACCTTTATTAATCAACAATATCAAATACACTTTGATTCCTTAGAAAATGATTACAAAAACCTAGTTTGCTTCTCGATCTCTTCTAAGGAGCTAGATGAACCGTTGATGATCAGCATGGATGCGTGAGCCGTCTTAGACTTCGTGATCTCGTCGGCTTGATAAATTTTCCAAGAGGCTCTCGGTCTCCTTTTATAGTGCCAAAGTCAGATCCCAAGTTTCTAAATTAGGGAAAAAGTAGAAAAGATTTTCCCCAAAAATCCTCAGCCTCCATCTCTTCTTCCACGCGGCGGATCCGCGGCATAAAGGGTCTATTGCCGCGGATCCGCGGCTTGATGATCACGGCCGTCCATCAATTTTCTGGGGATGGCTACTTGTGACATTTGGCGATCCTTGGCACCTTCAGAATTTGGAAATCTTTTCTTTTCTTCTGCCAGAATTGATTCCTTCATTTTGATTTCTTAATTAGGCAGGTTAGCTTTAACAACTTGATTTCCTTGATTTAAGACCTGAAAATTCTGCACAACAACTTAGATAATATTTAGTAGACTTAGTTCTACTAGGATTAGGTCAATAATATTATATACATTTTCCTACCAAATGCTAATTATAATATATCAACACATGGAAAATAGTATTTTTACACATAAACCCTCATGTGTATGATATATTATAATAAAGTCCTTTTTCAATATGAAAATGGTAGGAAAAATGTAATAACAAATGTGCAGTTTTATCAACTGAACACGTATACGCTAGTCTACTCTGGAATATCGATGCCCCGTCTCGATACTCCCATGACTAGGAACATTTGAAGGATGTACTTACCGACTACCTCTTCCCCACTAGTATGATCTGCATCATTATTATGGTAGTCAAGTACTCATCCTAAGGGCTTTATCAACATGTAATAGAGAGACAATATGTGTAAATGTTAAGATAAAGTACAATCAGATAGCATACTATCATGTCGAGCAAGAAACTCCTCTCTCTATATGTCCAAGCATCCACTACAATATACATCGTATGTACAACAATGGCCTCTAGGGCATACATATAACTAAAAATCTCTTACATGCAGTAAGGCCATTTGTTGTAGTATCTCATACTCAACGTCCTATAGAAGTCTCTCTAGGGAAAAGCCTTTGTGAGTGGACCTGCCGTGTTATCCTTCGCGTCAACTCTCCTGACCTCGATCCCCTGGAGATCAACCATCTCCCAGATCAGGTGATACTGTCCTTAGAATATGTCTGGATCGCTGATGGGACCGGCATTCCTAGGACAAAGCCATAACTCCATTGTTGTCACAATAACAGTTATTGGACGCTCAATGGTAGGAACCATGTTCATCTTATGAATAAGAATTATCCAGAAATCCACTTTGGTAGCATCGTTGGTAGCGATGTATACAGCCTTTATCGTCTAGTTTGCCACGGTATATAGCTTGGAACTCTTCCAACATACCGTCCCTCCACTGAGGGTAAAGACAAAGCCCGTGACTGACTTTCAGTCGACCTTATCACTCTGGAAGCTCGAATTGGTAAAGGACTCCTACTGGAGTTTACTGTTACCAAAACCCTAAGAACATCTCTTCAGTGCTTCTAAAGTACTTAAGAATATCCTTCGCAGGTGTCCAGTGATTCTCCCAAGATCTGATTGATTCCAGATCACTACACCTAGTGAGTTAGCTACATCCAGTCATGTACATAACATCTCATACATGATAGAGCTTACTGTCGAAGCATAAGGTATCCCTTGCACCTGAGCTCTCTCCAAATCAGTCTTGGAAGACATCTTTTTGGAGAGAGTGATTCCTGAGTAAGCGGGCGAACCACCACGCTTAGAATCTTCCATAGTAAACCCCTTTAGTACGGTGTTAATGTACCTGGATTTGGGACACTCCCAACATCCACTTAGATCTATCACCATAGATCATAATCCACAAGATGTAGTAGGTATCATCCAGATCTTCCATGGAGAATCCTCGTGATAAAGGGAGCTTGACCGAGTGTAGCATAGGAAACCATTTCTTATCAAGAGTATGCCATCTACGCACAATACGTGGAAGACAACCTTACTCTCTACAACCTTCTTGTATATACAAGGTTCATCTACCTTTTTGATGAAGTCAAACACTTTGACATCCACATCAAAATAGATGTTCCAACTCCGCGATGCATGCTTTAATCCTGATGGACTTAAGCATAGCCACTGGAGAAAAGGTTTTATCATAAACCACATCTGGTTATTGACGATAACCTTTTACTACAAGTCTAGCTTTGAATGTCTCAACTTTTCCATCTACACCAAGAATCTTCTCAAGATTCATTTGCTCCCAATGGGTTTTACCCTTTCAGGTGCAACATTCAAAGTCATACTTTGTTGGTGTACATGGATTCCATCTCTGATTGCATAGCATCCAGCCATTTCATAAAGTCCCCACTCATGATGGCCTGCCTGAACTGTTGGCTATAGTGCTTTCAAGCCAATTATTGGATCACAGGCACGTGATTACAATTATTGAGGGAGGACCTATACCGGTAGATCAGTCTTACTCAAGATGATAGTATGCTATCTAGTTTGTCTTTATCATCGTGTACATGCTTTAGGTTGTTGGATATAGTGCCCTCAGAGTCAATTATTGGATCACAGGCACGTGATTGCAATAATTGAGAGAGGACCTATGCCGGTAGGACAGTCTTGCTCGAGATGATAGTATGCTATCTGGTTTATCTTTATCATCGTATACTGCTTTAGGTGACCTTACAGATCACTATTGCACGTTGAATGAGCCCCTAGGATTCTTGCTTGACTGCCAGCAGTATGAGGGCGATCATATACGTGGGAGCTGGGGTTTATAAGCGCATCCTTAAAAGGTCCCTAGTCGTGGGAGTTTCGAGACAGGGCATCGATTCTCCAGAGTAGACTAGTGTATACAGTCGAGACCCCGACGAGGGGCGGTGGCCGGTCTCACAAGCCACTGGTGTCAGTTGGTTCACCTAAGATGTATACATGTGCTCATTGGGTTATGAGTACACCGGATAGGACTCGCCGGGAACATGCTAGTTGGACTTATACCTGACGTCAGATGGCAGTTCCCTGGTGACATGTGTACAGGTTAGTTCATCGACCTGAGATTGTCATTTGTCTCGTGTGAGTTCCCACTGTACTTTGATTACTTCCCTACCACGCTCAAAGGAGTTGTGCAAACAGGTTTTAGTTGGGTACAGTCCCGAGCCACATGGAGGCAGTGAGCGGATCTTCAGGGGTTCGTCTCTCCCGGTATTGGGGGTGAGGTCGCGCTGTGTCTAGGAGAGCCATTACACGAAGTCCTTGGCCAAGGCAGGAGATTTACTGGTAGGTATTCCAGTAGTATCTCAGGGTGTTCTGGGCAACACTCCGACACGACTTGTACCGCTTTTGGGAGTCTGACTTTTACCAACCCCCTAGGCCCGCCATGCGATGCTCATAGACGAACGGACCGGACTGTACGGATATTGTCACTGACAGGCTCCGTAGGGTGTCAGGATGAGTTCGCTCATCGACGTCCCTTTTGGTCAATACTTGGTAGCCCGTTACGTATGGCTAATACCTCTGACGTGCTAGTGGTTAAATCCACAGCCAAAGTATTGACGAGTCTTTAGAGTCCCCCACAGACCGGTTTCTCAAGTTTCGGGCGAAACGCTGTAGAGGCCGTATGGAGATATGGAAGGGTTCGATCAGATACGTGCGGTATTGCACGGATCATGATCGGACGGATAATACTAGCGGGCTTTGGTTTAAGCCGGATCCTAGTATTGTACAGTGTAGATTTTGTCTCATTGCATTTGTATTCGGTCGGAATACAAATGCAGGTATGTATATACAGTCGTGGGGTTTTCCTGTAATTTATTACGGGATCAGTTTTCTGAAGTTGCCAGTTTGCATTCCGTTTCGGCCAGTTTTCCTTTGTTCCTTCACGGCCGTACTTTTGTGATGGGAGGGGCTAATTTGCAATTGTGCAAATTAGTATTGTGGAGGGGGTTTATTTGTAAATGAGGGATTATGATAAATCTAGCATCTTTGCTTTTCTTCTTTCATGATGGCTTGCATTAATGGTGATTAGTTTTGAAAAGATTAGATTAGAAATGGATGCGACTCCTTTTCCTCATTATCATCCATTTGCTTTTTACATGATATGATACCATTCTCTTCTCTTGATAATATTGGATTATTTTTCCTTCCACCATGGATCATGGCCGGCCACTTGAGAGAGAGGGAGAGAATTATTTTGGTGTGGAAAAAATTCTTCATCTCATTCTTTGCTTACACCAAAAATCCCAAGATCATTTCAAAGTTGATTCCTCCATCATGGCAACTTCATACCCCATGAGACAAAGATACTACACTTAGCCTACAGCATTTCTTGGGCACGTCGGCTTGCCAACTTCGTGCACGAGTTGCCTCGGTCCAGAGGTGGGAGCCCATAAAAGAACCCGGCGATGTGGTGCCCGTTCCGACGAGGAGATGAAGACCAAAGATTCCGCGAGGAGATCGGAGTCGAGGCCGAAGACCGAAGGACACGGATCACTCGGAATAGCTTCCTTCCCATTTTCTAGTTTGCTAGAGTTAGGTTAATGGCTCGATCCAGGATTTTAGTGCGCGGTAGTGCCGGTTTACAAGTTTCGTAAAAGTTTCGTTTCCGCATTCCGGCGTCGGATTGATGGCCGGAGCGCCGCCGTGCACTTACACTGGTATTAGAGCCACGCCATTAACCTAGTCTAGCTTGCTCTAGCGTGTTTAGAATTTCGATCGGACAAAAATTTCAAAACTGCATTTCCAACTTGACAGTTTCTGTCAAAATTTTATAGTTGTCAAAAAATTATTTGGTGCATTTTAAAAATACAGGCAGGGATTTTTATGGAATCTGGAAAAATTTGGTCGAGTGATATTCCCCTTCAGCCGCGGAACCGCGGCCGTACCCCTCTTTTGGCCGCGGTTCCGCCGCAGTAAAGAGGTATTACTGCACCATATTTCTTCAGTTGATTTCTGGGTTGGAAATGTGGTTTTTGGAATGTTCTGTTTGGGCCCAGATTTTCTTTAAGTGCTGCAGTAGTGCTTGGGGCCCACTTCGGTAAATTTAGTCGATCGAAAATTTTAAACATGTTAGTTCACAGTATTTACATTATATCTGCGACCGTGAATGTCACTTGATCGGTAAATCCTGTCTAACTGCTATAGCCCTTTTAGATGGATTTGCGAACGTGACATTCACGTTGATGTTCTGTGATGTTGCGGATTTGTCGTGGGGATAGCCTGGATGCAGTGGTAGTACAGTTTTCGTTTTATATGTAAATTTGATATTGCGGGGTAAGCGTCCGACATGTGGACTGCCGTCACTGCCTGTTTGTATATTATTCTTTTGGGGCACGACCGGGCTGAAGGTCGATGTACCCGTTGTATGTATATTTTACTTTCTGTACTAGGATTGCCCCGCGGAGGGGTGCACGGATAGCCGGGTTCTAGAGGGCAATGAGCCCGCATCTCATGGCGTTGAGACGGAGGGGGCTTTACTCTAGAATTGGCGGGCTATTCGCCGCACTCGTAGGGGGTATAGGTTGACCCAAGGAGGGGTGCCCAAGTTACCGGATTCCGTGAAGTGCTGGGTGGTCCATTCACGTTGCAGAAGGGGGCTGCCTCGCTTCAGGTTTTGGCAGGTGACTTGCCGCGCCCGTAGGGGTCTAGGATTTCATTGCACAGGCTATCCACACGACTAGAGGAACGTCGGGTTTCAGTAGCGGCTCTATGAAACCCGGGGATCCCAGATATCTGTATTGTTCTGTGATGCTTATTACATTTCTGTGATGTTGCATTTTATTACGCCTTGAGCGAATATCATATATTGATATATATACTAGTAGATGTTGTATATGTTTTGCATCCACGCTAGTCCAGTTCCCGCTCTGTCCTTAGTTAAGTAACCTAACGGGTGATGACGGGACCCAGTGGCGAATGCGGATGGCGTATACGCACATCATTATTTTCGTTCTTTATTGGTGTGATCAATTGATGGGACTGCGTTGATTCGGATCAATGCAAGCTAAACAAACCTATTCTGATGTTGTTGGAACATTTTTCAAAAAGCTGTTATTGCAAGGACGTTCTCTTTTGTTTTGCACAGTGGTTGTCACGTCCCGAAAGTATGGAACATGACCGGCACTTAAACAACGAAACGTCTCGAGGCGTACGTAATCTAAGTAAGCCGAAAACCCAGAAATCCAAAACAAGAAAAATGGTACAGTGAAGGAATACCAATTTAAAATCAAGTAATTTTAATAGCATAAGCCAAATTATGCGGTTTTAAAAACATCAAATATTTCCTGAAAATTTCGGCAGAGTCTCCTTTGTAAATACTGGCCCCCAAACGGGATACAACATGAATAGTTTACGAAATCAATAAAAAGGCATCCCCAAGCGGGAGCTAGCACTTTGTCAATCGACGGTCACAACCACATAAGCAATATAATATACAATGCCAAGGGCGAGGATCAAAAACTCAAAAGGAAACTCAAACAACAAGAATTCCACAGAAATATAATGCGCGACTCTAAGGTCGAAAGAATAACATCTCTGGTCTCTATCTCAATAAATACATGTTTGGTTGATGGAACTTCTAGATACAACTGAATAATAATATACAATATCTAATGATGGGTACGATACAAATAAACCCACCTACTAGCAAGTCACCCGAAAGAAGCAGTGCCAGCAAAGCCGTAATGAAACCTGTACGGCAAAACCTGCAAGAAACTGGGGCACAACGGGGGTGAGTTGCCAACTCATGAATAGAATACATCTACGAACATGAATCGTATGTATGACGCAATCCTAGGTCATACGATCAATATATATCCTCAAATATAAAACCAACAGCCTATAACAATGGCTAGGGTATATCTCTAAACAACAGTAATACCAAGTGCTCGTGTCAGTGCCTCAGATAGCAATATATCATATGGATGATGTATGAATGCATGAAAACAGAGTACATGTACTAAAGAAACTGCTTCTATAACTCAGTGAGATTTCTGTATTTTTTTTTAAAATGAGGTATCATAAGGAAATCAGTTAAATCGTGTCTAACATCGACACAAAAACATAAATCCACATATCTCAATATCTCAGGCTCCGGCTACCCGGACTGATCTGGACCATCAAATCTCACTACCTTAATATCTCAAAATCTCAATGTATCAAATCTCAATATCTAGGGCGCCGTTAGTCCAGACCGGCCCCTACCATCCATCTCAAGACTACGAAGGTATCCTCCGGATATCCGACGCGTCGGGTAATATCACCGGTCGGTAGTGCTCCCCTGCCAGGCTCAACATCAGCAACACGACCTTCTTGCCCCGCGGTACCTTACCGGGTCCACCATGTACCCGAAACGGTTCATCCGTCTCCTCGAATCGGGTCTCGAAATCCATCAGCAAACTCATGGTGGACGACTCATACATCATGGGAAAACCACGCTTTTTATTTAAAAAGAGAGAAGAAGTTTGTATAAGTTTTGCGGTTTTCCCCTAAATCCAGAAAATCTCATGGAAATCCGAATCCAAAGCCTCAATAGCACGTAAAATAGTGAATATATGCATGAGAATCCATGAATGCGGCATAACAATGAATAACAGTATGTATGAAGTGACAAGTAATAACTACAATGTCTAAACTATTAGCTAACAACCTATGTCAATGAAATAGTATTTTCTAAGTGTACGTGACATGGCAATTACCGATGAAGATGTGTGTGAGCCGGCAGGTAAGTGTACGTGGTACATACGCATCATCGGTAATGGTGATGGTGTCCTAACAGCATGATATCAATAATGAAATATGAATTACAATAAGTATGCGATGCGGAGCAACAGCAATAATATGCGGGAGCTGAACACTGGACACAACGATAACTAAACTGCATTACCCTAATATAAGTCCTATAATAATGCCTTTTGAAATAACACGAATCGCGGTGTTTTGGAAATAAGGGCTACGGTGTTTTTAAGAAAAGATACGTCTTTTGAAATATCCGTAAAATCCCTTGACCTGTCTTTTAAAATACCCACGATTCGTTAGTTTTGAAATAGGTAGGAGTCTAATCTAGTCTAACAACTACACTAAATTATACGGCTGAACTAACAAGCTGAACTACAGGTAAGGAAACCATCTAATATCTGAGTCGATACGTATACATACCTGTATATACATTAGTCGGTGATCCCGCCTCAATAATATCATATCCGATACCATATTTATAATCAGACATCCCAAGTCAAGAGTGCGGATCAATCATCAATATATAGCTCGTACGTAAATCCGTCGTACGACATCCCCAAATTTGGATACGGGTCAATATCATACTCATCACACTATTCATATGGTATCCTCTTTATCAAGATCATCATCTGGGATACTGACCTACGTCTAGTACAGTACTAATATCACTATTCACATTGCATTGTCATCCAAAGATCCGCTATAACATCATAACGTATCTCAAGTACGAATCCTGCCATATCACCGATCTCACGGCCTCAACTCAAATCTCATCGACTCATCTCAATCCCAAGTATCATCCGCAAATCCAGTATGTGAACAACTAGTCCCATACCCAGGTGAACACATAAACACATCTCCCCATATACGCACAGGTAATAACATAGATGTATGCATGTGTGTACGTGCGTGTGTGGGTGTAACAACTACTCTAGGGTTTCGCAACTAACACTAAACTAATCCATGAACACCTAGAATCCACCTTTATCATCAAGTCTCATATCAACATAATATATATAATCAAAATATGTGTGTGTATACGTATTCGTATACATCACCACGAACTGCGGGGGTGCTATACGCCATCCACCCGACTTCTCCCCATAGATATAAATCTACTCACCTGGTCCTCGCTCGCCGGTGCCAACATCGCCACGCGCTTGCTTGTCGTCTCGAAGTCCACATGGCGTACCTACATATCATAACGCACCGTATCGCATTAAAATCCGACTCATGACCAAAACAACACACGAATCCCACATAGGTCCAGACCTATGGTTGCTTTCGCAAATCAACTCAAAAACCCTCGACATCGGCGTACAAACCAAGAAAAACACTAAACATACCAATCATGGTTTCACAAATCACTAATTATTATATGAAATAGGTTAAAATTTACAAAATCCCCAAACTCACCTTAAAAGCTATTTTTCCGAAAACCTAGCAAGCAAAATATTTACCGTTTTAGTACAAAACTTGATGTTTTAACAATTCTAATGGCAATAATACTTATTAACATCTTAAATAAGTCATAAAATAATTTCCACAATTTAATCTCATTAAATTTCATTAACCCCAAAAATCTAGTTTACAAAATATCCAATTTTAACAATTTTATAGCAAAAATGCACAAATAACAATTTAGCTTGGATTTTCATGAACTAAACTATTAAACTACAATTTAAAATGTTAATAATGTTATGAATACCCTAATTAGATTTTTATCTCACCAAAATATATATATTTTTAAAACCTAGTTTGCAATTTATATAATTATCACAATTAAAATTTACAAAAAAGCAAACTAGCAACTTGATTTGATTTAGCATAACACTAATATGTCAAATATATCACACAACCATAATCTCACAACACAAAACCCCAATTTGAATTCAAATCCCTCTCTTGAATTTCAAATCATGCACTTAGAACTAATTAAAAACCTATTTAAACATATAATTAAGCTAACCTAAGGCAATTAACAACAATTTACGAGAAAGGTTAGAATTATACCTCATGATCAAGAGATCAAACATGAATCTAGCACCAAAATCTTGGCCTCCAAAATGAAAACTTTTCACTAAGAATCATACTATAGTAGCCAAGAAATAATGGGTAAGGCTTGGATTTTGAATTAGCTTTGATTTTGCAAGGATTTTGAGGCAAAATTGTGGATTTTTTTGATGCAAAATGGAGGGGATTTGGGGGAGGGGCTGCTGCTGATTGGGGACAGCAAATTTTCGGCCATGTTGTGTGGGGGGAGTGAGGAGAGAGAGAGAGGTGAAGAAAGTGGGGAGAAAAGAAAAATTCTACACCTCTTTGACTTTTCTTTTCTTTTGAAATGTGAGGTGATTGGAGAGAGAGAGAGAGGGAGGGGCTGTCAAAGTGGGCCAGCCACATGGGGAGGGGGAGAGAGGGTGAGGTGTGGGTGTGTGGGTTAGGGAAAAGATAAATGTATTACCCCAATTCCCATTAACACTAATTTCGCTAATTAAGCCATTTTTCTTCGATATTTTCTAAACCGTTTTGGCAAACCATTTCATTTCAAAAACCACATGATAAAATTTTGTTTAATGTGTTATGATGCACAAAATTTGTTTCAACTCATTCCAATTTGTAATTTTCCCTAATTAAATGTATTAGGGACGGCTTAAAATAATATTAAAATATTTTTTTTCAAAAAATATGAAATTTCACCAGTGGCTCAATAAACACCAAATACTAACAATTAGTATATTTAATTTTATAATAAAGATATTTGTATTTTGACTTTTTACAGAAAACCCCCTTATTTTACCGAAACGATTTTCAAAACGTTACAGTCTTCCCCCCCTTAAAGAAATTTGGTCTCCGAATTTAAATTAAAACTTCCCCCCAAATACTAAATCATCTAAGCAAAACCATCAAGTCATCGGGGCTCCGAAATCATAAATACTTAAAACAAATCGTAGCGCAGCGCAGGCGCATGAAAAATGAGCATATAACTCAAAATCAAAACTCCGTCAAGTATCCCGCAATCATCGGAGTCATGGTGAAGACACAATATCTAAATACAAAATGAAAATCAATATGATATACATCATTAAAACATCTGGAAGCAATGCATGCCAAATCTTCTTCAATTCGCTGTGCGATGCTCGCAGCACTGCACAGTGGCAGACGTCTATTGTAAGAAAATAACTATATATATATATATATAAATATCCTTTGTTTAATATGTACGTTCCGCCGTTTTGGAAACAATTTAGAAGGGTCTCCTTGTTTTAAACATTTCGTGTCATATCAGACACGTAGGTAAATAATGAGACTATAGCTCGCTTTTTTTTTGGAAATCCCTTCAATAACTATCAATGCATGCAAAATATATTCAGGTACTGTCCTCTGACTAGTCCTGCTCAGTACAAAAACTCATAGCAATCATCATAAAAACGTACTGCTCCATAAGAAATCAATTCCCAAAATATGCATATAAATTCTATGTGCGTCTGGTATGCACGGAAATCAAAATCCATATATGTGCCATACATGCGCACAGAAACAATATCTAAGTGCATCGGGTGTGCACACAACATCTGTCATAGGCAACGTGTGTGCCTGACAGCAAGGACAGGTGCATCTGACACGCACGAAGAATCTCGATTTAGTGCATCTGGTGTGCACCAAAATCTCTTCTCAAAACATGCGCTCAACATGCGCGAAAATCCAAATCAGGTGCATCCATCATGCACGAGATCATGAAATCCAATATCAAGCGCCGGACATGCGCAAAATCAAATCAGGTGCACAAGGTGCACAAAACAAATATCGAACATCACAATCGAAATCGAAGTCCAGTGCATCTAAATGCACAATATGCGCATCACTGCACTGCAGGCATATGTGAACTATACCGAGTGCAAAAACCAAATCGTATGCGTATATACGCACAAATCAACTCAACTGTATGAAATCCATAAAATCACAAACATGAGAAACCAAGGCACGAAAACTATCTCAAGTGCAACAACTGTGCAAAAATCGTAAATACTCAGTAGGTGCAACCATGGCGCATGAAACAAATATCATGAAACTCAATTATCAAAATAAATCATGCGAATAGATCGCCCAAAATACCGAAATCAAATATGGCGGAATAGTCCCCGCTCAAGCACTTCTTCTAAGAACCTCTGGACAACTGTCGTGGTCACTCATAGCATGTCTCGTCGACGATCTTGAACTCTGGCCTGCCGGCGTGCGCAACATGACCACTCCTGGGTCCTAGTCTTCTCGTAATTCATTCCAGAAAGGTCCTGTCGATACCTCTTCCAAATCTCGTCTCTGCCGAACTGTCCGGAAGTCATCGTCCTTTACTATATCTGTTTCTTGTTCCGGAACGGCTGCATACTCATCGCGACTCCTTCTAGAAGGTATATCCAAGCATAATGCCTCGGCATGCGTATCGCATCTCTGATGTCGGCGGAGTGGAACGTCGTCTCATCAAGATCTCGTACGAACCTCTTGCTCCACTTTCTCTAATGTCGACTGCTTCGGACTCGTCTCATCGTGGCTGCATGGACTGAGCTCCAACGGCTATCCTCGTATCTGGAGTCTCCCAAGAAATGCATCTCACCACCTAGCATCCGAATGAAGTCGAACCATCCGATCGATTCGTCAAAACATCATAATCCCCCAAGAGCTCAACATCTTGGGTACAGTTTAACAGTATCGAGTACGTACCACAGCATCGATGGTCTAGCCGTAGAAGGGCAAACCCAAGCCTCACTAATGGCGCCGCGGAACTGCCGCAAACCCTAAGGTTCAAAGGCTTTCACACGGTCATTAAGTCGAGTTAGGGTTTCATTCTTCTAGAGGGTCCATAGAATTGCCTGCATGCCTTTCCGAATACTTTAAACTTGGAATAATAGGTTGCTGACACTCGATCGTCTCTGTCGACTCTCAACGTCTCCGCGTGAAGTCGTCTCTAGCTGGAAACAATCTATCTAATGACCTCGCATCGGGATAGGCGAGCGAACCACATGTCCTAGCCATTCATCCTCGGGTGACTAGCAACCTTCTATCATCTCTTAGTACAACCCGTATTGTAATAGCTCCAACATCTGGGACGATATCTCGTCGTTCGCAGCAACAACTGGCTCATTCGTCTGCACGCTGAACAGTGCCTCAATCATCATGAATAAGCAATACGCCAACGGTCATCAAAATCTGGCTGGCCTCTTATCATTGGCTCAATCCTCTGGCGCTGATATGCACGTCCGAGTAATCTCATACAGCGATCCATCCAAACGCTCATTCCAGGGTTCCTAGGCATGCTAATGAGGTCTCACAAGGCATCAACCATGCCAAATTCAATTTTTACGGGTGCCGAGAAACCCTAATACGGATCGTTAACTAGATATTTAGGCGATAAACGAAACTAGTTAACAACTTAACTAAAGGAGAGGGGCTACAACCTTTGTAGATCCGGTTCTCCACTTCCTTAGCTCCACGTAGGCGTCCTCTCGCTGTCCATCTCGAATCCCGAACTCAAACGTCGGCTTCATCGGAGAATTGGGCGGACTAGGTCGTCGGCTTCGTGCCGAAGATGATCTACGTCGAGGTTTCACAAGTTCAAGCTCCGACTTCACCAAGTTGTGATACTTGTGAATAAAACACCCAAAACAACTTGGCAAGAGGTAGAGGGTGAAGAAATAGGAGGTGGGTTCACTTTAGAATTGGATTTCTCACACTTTTGCTCAAGATGCCATTGTTGAAGACAAGGTTTTTCTTGAAGAAGAAGAAGGAGAGCAAGAAAGAATATGATAAGTTTCTTATTTAAAAATGAAACTAATATGAATACTTATCATATCTTGACCATGGTCAAGTGTAGAGATTAAACTAAGCTTAGTTGGAATGGTTAGGGTTAAGGATGAGATAAGGATGGTGGACTTTGTCAAAGCTTCAAGAAGCTTCAACATAGAAACAAAATAAGCCACCATTCTTAATAATATCCAAAAAGAATAAATAAATAAATAACTAAGTAAATAATCAAAACCCTAACCATCCATATAACCATGGTTTAATCTTTACACAAACCCTAGTGAGAAAGTATCATCAAACATGATACAAACAAGTGCACAAAAATATATCACATATACAATGTGCATCAAGTGAGAAAATCCTTTTAAAATGAACCAATACTAGTTAATGCAAAGCAATATATCAAATATATATAATTATACATTAAATCATTAAATCAACACTTGATTTAACGATCCGGTCATATCGCATATAACTGACTAGTATCCAATGTATCGGCTTATCGAATCAATCCTTGATTCGATATCTAGGTTATATCGCATATAACCAATCGATACATTCATCACGAGAATGAAACACGGTATCACATACTCGCATTATTCTCGGTCTCGCACATATCTCATATGCGCTCCTATTTCGTTTCGCTTGAGCCAGGAAACCTCTGTGTAGGACTCTAAAGACTCGTCAATACGCCGGTAGCAGACGATGATCATATCAAGCATCCACAAGCCGCAAGCGGTCTGCTAAACGTAACGGCCACCCGGGTATTGAGCGATCAGAAGATCGACGAGCTAGCCCGCTCACACTCCTGTGAATCCAACTAGTAACACTTACCGTACAGTCCGGTCTGTTCGTCTGATATGTCGCATATCAAGTCTAGGGGTGGTAAACGTCAGACCCCAATAACCGATAAGTCGTGCCGATGTGAGGTTCATAACGGGTTGATAAACTACTGGTAACACTTACCAGCAAATCTCTGATCAGCCCTGGCCAGGGACTTCCCTGTTACGGCCAATCGAGCACAGCGCAACATCAACCCCCAATACCGGGAGAGACGAAACCCCTCCTATCGCTCATTGCCTCCATGTGACTCGGGACTGTACCCAAAGACCACCGTTTTGCACGCCCTCATGGACGTGGTAAGGTGGAGATCAAAGCACAGTGGGAATCACACAAGACTCTATGACGATCTCGGGTCTACAGACTAACCTGCACAAGTGTCACCTGAGAACTGCCATCTGACGTGAGGTATAATACCATCTGGGAGTTCTCGGCGAGTCCGTCCAGTGTACCCAGTCTCCACTGAGCACCCGTATACCGTCTCTGATGTCAAACACCAATGGATATGGGATCATCCATCGCCCATCTCATGGGTCGAGAAGCGTATACGCTAGTCTACACTGGTATATCGATGCCCTGTCTCGATACACCCACGACTAGGGACCTTGAAGGATGTACTTATAGACTACCATGTCCCCACTAGTATGATCTGCATTATAGTCCAGAGAGTCAAGTACACATCCTAAGGGCTTTATCAACTTGTAACTATAAGACAGTTTAAAGAGACAATTGTACATGTTAAGATAAAGAGCAACCAGATAGCATACTATCATATCGAGCAAGAAAGTCATCTCTATATATGTCCAAGCATCCAATATAATATACATCATCTGTACAATACTGGCCTCTAGGGCATACATACAACTAACAATCTCCCACTTGCACTAGGGCCAGCTGCTGTAGTATCGCATACCGAGCATCCCGAAGAGTCTCTCAAACTGTATCTGGGGAATGGCCTTCGTGAGTGGATCCGCCGTGTTGTTCTTCGTGTCAACTCTCCTGACCTCGATCTCCCGGCGATCAACTATCTCCCGGATCAGGTGATACCGCCTCAGAATATGCCTGGATCGCTGATGGGATCTGGGTTCCTTGGCCAAAGCCACCGCTCCATTGTTATCGCAATACAAAGGTATTGGATGCTCAATGGATGGAACCACTCCAAGTTCAGTAATGAACTTCTTGATCCAAACAGCCTCTTTGGCAGCATCGTTGGCAGCGATGTATTCAGCCTCCATCGTCGAGTCTGCTACGGTTTCCTGCTTAGAACTCTTCCAGCTAACCGCCCCTCTGTAAAGGGTAAAGACAAAGCCCGGCTGCAACTTAGAGTCGTCCTTATCACTCTGGAAGCTCGAATCGGTAAAGGACTCCACTTGGAGTTCTCCGTTACCATACACCAAGAGCATCTCTTTAGTCCTTCGTAAGTACTTGAGAATGCTCTTCACAGCTGTCCAGTGACTCTCTCCAGGATCAGCTTGATACCTGCTCACTACACTTAGTGAGTATGCAACATCGGGTCTGGTACATAGCATCGCGTACATGATAGAGCCTACAGCCGAAGCATAGGGTATCCCTTGCATGCGAGCTCTCTCCAAATCAGTCTTGGGAGACATCTCTTTGGAGAGAGTGACTCCAGAGATCGTGGGCAAGTTCCCACGCTTGGATTCTTCCATACTAAACCTCTTTAGTATGGTGTCAATGTACCTGGATTGGGACAATCCCAGTATCCGTTTGGATCTATCTCTATAGATCCTGATCCCCAATATGCAGGAGGCATCACCAAGATCTTTTATTGAGAATCTTTGTGATAAGAAGAGCTTGACCGATTGCAGCATAGGAATATCATTTCCTATCAAGAGTATGTCGTCCACGTACAATACGAGGAAGACAACCTTACTCTCTGCCACCTTCTTGTAGATACAAGGTTCATCTGGATTTTTGACGAAATCAAACTCTTTGATAACGACATCAAAGCAGATGTTCCAACTCCGCGATGCTTGCTTTAATCCATAAATGGATTTAAGCAGCTTGCACACCTTCCCGCTGCTCCCACTGTTTACGAAGCCCTCTGCCTGAGTCATGTACACGCACTCTTCTAAATCACCATTTAGAAAGACGGTCTTAACATCCATTTGCCAGATTTCGTAATCATGATATGCAGCGATGGCAAGCATGATCCGGATGGATTTAAGCATAGCCACTGGAGAAAAGGTTACGTCGTAGTCCACACCTGGTCTTTGACGAAAACCCTTTGCAACAAGTCTAGCTTTGAAAGTCTCCACTTTCCCATCTACACCAAGTTTCTTCTTAAAGATCCACTTGCTCCCAATGGGTTTTACCCCTTCAGGAGCAATTTCCAAAGTCCATACTTTGTTGGTGTACATGGATTCCATCTCGGACCGCATAGCATCCAGCCATTTCACTGAGTCCCTACTTGTGATGGCCTGCTCGAAGCTAGTTGGGTCATCATCCTCCATGATGCAATCTTCGCTTCCACCATCAATGAGAAAACCGTAGTATCTCTCAGGTGGACGAGAAGCCCTGCTAGATCGGCGGAGAGGCTGGGGTTCGTCGGGTACTACTGAATCTTCTGGTTCTACTAAATCTTCAGTTATTGTTTGTGTTGCTGGAACCTCTTCCAGTTCTACCTCAATGCCACTAATCTGTTTCATAAGAAAACCTTTTTCTAAGAAAGTGGCATGTCGAGAAACAAACACCTTTTGTTCCTCGGGGTGGTAGAAGATATACCCTTGTGAATTTTTGGGATATCCTACAAACTTACATAAGACTGATCTCGCCTCGAGTTTGTCCGGATTTTGTCTTTTGACATAGGCTGGACAACCCCATATCTTAACATACTTAAGAGATGGTCTCTTCCCTTTCCATATCTCATATGGAGTGGTAGGCACTGATTTGGTAGGAACCATATTCAATAGGTGTATGGCTGTCTCAAGCGCATACCCCTAGAAGGAAATAGGTAACTCAGCTGTACTCATCATTGAACTCACCATATCTAATAGGGTGCGATTCATTCGTTCCGATACACCGTTGTGCTGTGGTGTATAAGGTGGAGTAAGCTGAGAGAGAATCCCATTCTCTTTTAGATAATCTTGGAACTCATTGCTCAAGTATTCTCCTCCTCGATCAGATCGAAGGATCTTAATACTTTTGCCCGTTTGGTTCTCTACTTCTTGCTTATATTCTCTGAATTTCTCAAAAGCTTCAGACTTGTGTTTCAAAAGGAACACATGCCCGTATCTAGAGAGATCGTCAGTGAATGTAATGAAGTAGGAAGAACCGTTCCTGGCATGGGTAGACATGGGACCGCATACATCACTATGTACTAGTCCTAAGAGTTCAGTAACTCTTTCTCCGTGTCCACTAAACGGAGCTTTGGTCATTTTTCCTTTGAGACATGAATGGCAAGTATCATAAGATGATAATTCGAACGGATTCAAATAACCATCCTTATGTAACTTAGCCAGTCGTGTCGTATTGATATGACCAAGTCTACAATGCCACAAGAAGGATTCGTTCATTTCTGAACTTTTCCTCTTGTGTGTGTTTTGTATATTGAGGACTGTATTTTGATTTAGAATGAATATGCCATTATGTAGCGAGCCTGATGCAATCAACTTTTGATCCAGGAATATGTTCATAACATTATCCTTTACTACAAAATTATATCCTTCTTTACTCAATAAAGAAACTGATATAATGTTGCACATCATGTTTGGTATATAATAGCACTCATTCAGAATTATTGTATCACCACTTGGTAATACTAGGTGATATGCGCCAACTGCTTTGGCTGCAACATTTGCCCCATTCCCTACTTGAACGGAATGATCACCTTTTCCCAGTTCTCTACCTTTCCGTAGCCCATGTAACATCTTACATATGTGGGATCCTGATCCGGTATCCAATACCCAGGACGTAGGGTGAACTGAGAAACAGTTCTCAATGACAAACACACCCGAAGATGATGCATCAACATGCATGTTCTCCTTTTGGGCGGTGTGAGAATCCAGATATTCTCCTGTTTCCTGTTCATTCTTATAACTCTTATAAGATAGAACGGGTTCAACGTTCCCCTGCACAGTATAACATGCGGGTTCGGTCAATACATCCATATTATTATCTTTATTAGGGCATGAAATGGTCGCTACCTGGAGAGAGAGAGAAGAAAACACTTTAGCGTATGCTCGTGCAAGATCAGATTGGTTATTATCTTATCTAATCAGGATGGCTCCCACTGCTTTTTATCAAATCTTCCTTCAAACCCTAAAAGGAAAGACTAGCCGGGATTAATTACACACTACAAGTTCGCCAATCTTTCAGCCAGGCCAGTGTTGGTACTTTGAGGGAGGTCCCCCGTGCTTTCGCACGAACCTAATTAATGTAAACCTCGTTTTCCCAGAGGCGTAACCTCGTTGACACCTTTCTAGACACCTACTTGATCAGCTAATTGCAATGTGTAAAACTCTCCCAGGAGTAACTCTTACTCGCAGTGGGTATCGGGATCCAACTATCTCATAGAAGGTATGCAATCTCATTGCAAATTTCAACAATTGAAATTCCCGATAATATTTTACCCCTAGTGTTCTATGACCTTGACGAATGCCAAACAACCCATAGTCCACTAGTCAAGTTCAACCCGTACATTTCTTGATTGAATTAAACCCACCCGAACGACCCTTGACGAATGCCAAACAACGCCGTACGAATACCCTAATCCAATCTGCATCATATGCATAAGCAGATAAATACTAGTTAGCTACCGTACACTACGCCTTGACGAATGCCAAACTACCGCAGCACGAATACTAATTAGTACTTATCTGAAATGACAGAGGGCTACGCAGGTTTTCAGAAAACCTATTGCGTAATGAACTTGATATCGTTGTAGGATCAAATATAGTTTTGAAATGGAGTGATTTTGAGGCTTTTCTAGTTTTGCTAAAGGGGTCACTCCCGGTGAAGGGATCGTCGGCCCTTTCCTCGTTGAATGAGGTGCGGGATATATCATATATATCACTGTGCAAAGCAGAAACTATAGAAGCATTCAAAAGTCAAACCGAGTGTGTAGCATCTGCCAGTTATCGCTAAAGGAGTCACTCCCGGTGAAGGGATCTCGGTCCTTTCCTTATCGAATAAGGTGCAGGGTATATCATATATACCGCTATGCAAAGCAAGAACTGTAGCTACCTGTTTAATTTAAAATTTGATTCTACAACATCATTTGGTTTCTTTTCTTTCATTAATCACATTAATGAAGTCCCATCATTTAAATACCTAAACATCACAGATAAATACGACGTACACTTATGCCATCCGCATTCGCCTCGATGTCCCCTCGTGCACCGTTAGGTTAGGTAACTAACGACAGAGCAGGGCAGGGCTAGTACGGGTGCAAAACATAAGTAACGTCTATATAATATATCATATATACTATATACTGTATCTATCACAGAACATCACATGATCACATCACAGTTAAAGCAGCAGAAGAAACATATGAAACATTGGATATACTAGGACGTCCGTGTTTTCAATACGAGCCAGTATAAAACACGGATTCCACGGTCGTGATGAATAGCCAATCCCACACCCCTGGACCCCTACGAGAGCGGCAAGCAACCCTGCCAATTCTAGGGTTAGGAGACCCGGACTCGACTCCTCGAGATGGTCTCCCACTGGATCCCAGAACCCGGTTACTTGCGCTCCCCTCCTTGGGTCTATCCTAATGCGGAAAAGTAAATAATATACAAAAGGTGACGACTTCCGCTACCTGGAAGTGCCCCAAATAATAGAATATTACATACAAGTTTTTACATGAATGAAAATGAAAAACACTCATCTCACATAAAAACCCCCGGCTATTCAAACACAACGATCCAATATAACATATCCAGCAACACATAACATCACATGTCATCAACGTAAGTAAGTATGCATACCCCAATTGTCGTTGACGTATAGCAACGAAACCAGCGATATGAACATACTACACTTACGGTCACAGAAAAGAAAGTGTAAAACTACAATAGTTGGAATCCGCAACCTCTTTAGACATCACATGCCTAATCAAATGAAATACTTAGACATCACATGCCTAACAGATATAAATCCCGCATTTTAGTCTCATTATCGAAAACGCTTTTCAATATCATGTGGGACTAAAGTGCTAGATTTATAACATTCATTCAGTTATCTCATAACTGTTTGTGAATTCCAATTATTGTATCACATTCCAGATAAACAGAAAATGTTAAACTTTCCGATCGAACAGTCGAATACCCAAGTTTTCCCGATACAACTCAACACATGAAATAAGTCTAACAACATTCAGTTCGTGCCTCAGTACCAACGGTCCAGCCGTAGAAGGGTCAAGCCAACGCCTCACATGTGGCACGCCGTACTGCCCCAAACCCGAAGGTTCAAAGGGCAGTTCAAGACGGTCAGATAATCGAGTTAAGGTTTGTTGTCTTCTAGAGGGTCCATCGCGTTACTTGCACTACTTAGAACGTCGTTAAACTACGGAAAAATCCAACACTTGGAAATTTCCCGACAGGGGAAAAGTTGGGTATTTATATCCGGTCGAACCTTTTAACATATTCTAAAGTCATCCGGAAATACACAAAGACGAAATTTGATAATCCGGTCGAAACATCAAAGCTCCAAAACACCCCAGAAAATTAAACTGTGGAATAAATATTAAAAATACCCATAAAACTCAGCTTCTGAAATAATTAATTACTGCGCAAAGTAGGAGTGCTGACGTCATCATCCTGCCGCGGAACCGCCGCCTAAGGAGGCTTATGCCGCGGTTCCGCCGCAGGTTGAACTGTTCATGACTTGAATTTTGTGCCGTAATTCTTAGAATTTCTTGCTGAGTTTTCTGCATATTTTTAATTTGGAAAAAACCCAGTTTTTAAAAATTGTACAGAGAGCCGTTTTCGGGTTAGGTTTTTGGTTCGATCGGACTTCAAACGTCGTCTGGACTTCGCCTAAGGCTCTAGCTAGGCTCTGATACCACTCCAGGGTTCCTAGGCACGCTAATGAGGTCTCACAAGGCATCAACCATGCCAAATTCAATTTTTACGGGTGCCGAGAAACCCTAATACGGATCGTTAACTAGATATTTAGGCGATAAACGAAACTAGTTAACAACTTAACTAAAGGAGAGGGGCTACAACCTTTGTAGATCCGGTTCTCTACTTCCTTAGCTCCACGTAGGCGTCCTCTCGCTTTCCATCTCGAATCCCGAACTCAAACGTCGGCTTCATCGGAGAATTGGGCGGACTAGGTCGTCGGCTTCGTGCCGAAGATGATCTACGTCGAGGTTTCACAAGTTCAAGCTCCGACTTCACCAAGTTGTGATACTTGTGAAGAAAACACCCAAAACAACTTGGCAAGAGGTAAAGGGTGAAGAAATAGGAGGTGGGTTCACTTTAGAATTGGATTTCTCACACTTTTGCTCAAGATGCCATTGTTGAAGACAAAGTTTTTCTTGAAGAAGAAGAAGGAGAGCAAGAAAGAATATGATAAGTTTCTTATTTAAAAATGAAACTAATATGAATACTTATCATATCTTGACCATGGTCAAGTGTAGAGATTAAACTAAGCTTAGTTGGAATGGTTAGGGTTAAGGATGAGATAAGGATGGTGGACTTTGTCAAAGCTTCAAGAAGCTTCAACATAGAAACAAAATAAGCCACCATTCTTAATAATATCCAAAAAGAATAAATAAATAAATAACTAAGTAAATAATCAAAACCCTAACCATCCATATAACCATGGTTTAATCTTTACACAAACCCTAGTGAGTAAGTATCATCAAACATGATACAAACAAGTGCACAAAAATATATCACATATACAATGTGCATCAAGTGAGAAAATCCTTTTAAAATGAACCAATACTAGTTAATGCAAAGCAATATATCAAATATATATAATTATACATTAAATCATTAAATCAACACTTGATTTAACGATCCGGTCATATCGCATATAACCGACTAGTATCCAATGTATCGGCTTATCGAATCAATCCTTGATTCGATATCTAGGTTATATCGCATATAACCAATCGATACATTCATCGCGAGAATGAAACACGGTATCACATACTCGCATTATTCTCGGTCTCGCACATATCTCATATGCGCTCCTATTTCATTTCGCTTGAGCCAGGAAACCTCTGTGTAGGACTGTAAAGACTCATCAATACGCCGGTAGCAGACGATGATCATATCAAGCATCCACAAGCCGCAAGCGGTCTGCTAAACGTAACGGCCACCCGGGTATTGAGCGATCAGAAGATCGACGAGCTAGCCCGCTCACACTCCTGTGAATCCAACCAGTAACACTTACCGTACAGTCCGGTCTGTTCGTCTGATATGTCGCATATCAAGTCTAGGGGTGGTAAACGTCAGACCCCAATAACCGATAAGTCGTGCCGATGTGAGGTTCATAACGGGTCGAGAAACTACTGGTAACACTTACCAGCAAATCTCTGATCAGCCCTGGCCAGGGACTTCCCTGTTATGGCCAATCGAGCACAGCGCAATATCAACTCCCAATACCGGAGAGACGAAACCCCTCCTATCGCTCATTGCCTCCATGTGACTCGGGACTGTACCCAAAGACCACCGTTTTGCACGCCCTCATGGACGTGGTAAGGTGGAGATCAAAGCACAGTGGGAATCACACAAGACTCTATGACGATCTCGGGTCTACAGACTAACCTGCACAAGTGTCACCTGAGAACTGCCATCTGACGTGAGGTATAATACCATCTGGGAGTTCTCGGCGAGTCCTTCCAGTGTACCCAGTCTCCACTGAGCACCCGTATACCATCTCTGATGTCAAACACCAATGGATATGGGATCATCCATCACCCATCTCATGGGTCGAGAAGCGTATACGCTAGTCTACACTGGTATATCGATGCCCTGTCTCGATACACCCACGACTAGGGACCATGAAGGATGTACTTATAGACTACCATGTCCCCACTAGTATGATCTGCATTATAGTCCAGATAGTCAAGTACACATCCTAAGGGCTTTATCAACATGTAACTATAAGACAGTTTAAAGAGACAATTGTACATGTTAAGATAAAGAGCAACCAGATAGCATACTATCATATCGAGCAAGAAAGTCATC
The DNA here is from genome assembly GCA_030015575.1 of Agapanthus africanus. Lineage (NCBI taxonomy): Eukaryota > Viridiplantae > Streptophyta > Magnoliopsida > Asparagales > Amaryllidaceae > Agapanthus > Agapanthus africanus. The sequence continues at coordinate 810,179,415 of CM057338.1, forward strand.
TCTATATATGTCCAAGCATCCAATATAATATACATCTTCTGTACAATACTGGCCTCTAGGGCATACATACAACTAACACTCATGGCGTAAAATCATAATCAGACGACGCCTCTCAATGCAATCGTATGTCGCCGGAATTACGCCCTGGTCAGTCCTCGTTCGTGACGAGCTCATGCTGACCGCAACTCTAGCCGTAGCTCTCCCTGCCCGTAATCGTGGCAGCAAAACCATAACTGGTACCGATTAGGCTAGATCAGGAATGAATATGATACTGAACAAAGAAATGTACATCCTAAGGCTTCTTAAGTGGAGTAGCGTATCGTAAGTATGCCGCGGAACATACCCACGGTACGTCACTCTACTTTAGTCACCTATTCCATCAACCAAGGGTCATCCTACGCTCCGAAGGTAAAACCTAACGCTCTGATACCAACTTTGTCACGTCCCGAAAGTACGGAACATGACCGGCACTTAAACTACGAAACGTCTCGAGGCGTACGTAATCTAAGTAAGCCGAAAACCCAGAAATCCAAACCAAGAAAAATGGTAGAGTGAAGGAATACCAATTTAAAATCAAGTAATTTTAATAGCATAAGCCGAATTATGCGGTTTTAAAAACATCAAATATTTCCTGAAAATTTCGGCAGAGTCTCTTTTGTAAATACTGGCCCCCAAACGGGATACAACATGAATAGTATACGAAATCAATAAAAAGGCATCCCCAAGCAGGAGCTAGCTCTTTGTCAATCGACGGTCACAACCACATAAGAAATATAATATACAACGCCAAGGGCGAGGATCAAAAACTCAAAAGGAAACTCAACCAACAAGAATTCTACAGAAATATAACGTGCGACTCTAAGGTCGAAAGAATAACATCTCTGGTCTCTATCTCAATAAATACATGTTTGGTTGATGAAACTTCTAGATATAACTGAATAATAATATACAATATCTAATGATGGGTACGATACAAATAAACCCACCTACTAGCAAGTCACCCGAAAGAAGCAGTGCCAGCAAAGCCGTAATGAAACCTGTACGGCAAAACCTGCAAGAAACTGGGGCACAACAGGGGTGAGTTGCCAACTCGTGAATAGAATACATCTCTGAACAGGAATCGCATGTATGACGCAATCCTAGGTCATACGATCAATATATATCCTCAAATATAAAACCAACAGCCTATAACAATGGCTAGGCTATACCTCTAAACAACAGTAATACCAATTGCTCGTGTCAGTGCCTCAGATAGCAATATATCATATGGAAGATGTATGAATGCATGAAAACAGAGTACATGTACTAAAGAAACTGCTTCCATAACTCAGTGAGATTTCTGTATTTTTTTTTAAAATGAGGTATCATAAGGAAATCAGTATAAATCGTATCTAACATCGACACAAAAACATAAATCCACATATCTCAATATCTCAGGCTCCGGCTACCTGGACTGACCTGGACTATCAAATCTCAGTACCTCAATATCTTAAAATCTCAATGTATCAAATCTTAATATCTAGGGCGCCGTCGGTCCAGACCGGCCCCTACCATCCATCTCAAGACTATGAAGGTATCCTCCGGATATCCGACGCGTCGGGTAATATCACCGGTCGGTAGTGCTCCCATGCCAGGCTCAACGTCAGCAACACGACCTTCTTGCCCGGGGTACCTTACCGGGTCCACCATGTACCCGAAACGGTTCATCCGTCTCCTCGAATCGGGTCTCGAAATCCATTAGCAAACTCATGGTGGACGACTCATACATCATGGGAAAACCACGCTTTTTATTTAAAAAGAGAGAAGAAGTTTGTATAAGTTTTGCGGTTTTTCCCTAAATCCAGAAAATCTCATGGAAATCCGAATCCAAAGCCTCAATAGCACGTAAAATAGTGAATATATGCATGAGAATCCATGAATGCGGCATAACAATGAATAACAGTATGCATGAAGTGACAAGTAATAACTACAATGTCTAAACTATTAGTTAACAACCTATGTCAATGAAATAGTATTTTCTAAGTGTACGTGACATGGCAATTACCGATGAAGATGTGTGTGAGCCGGCAGGTAAATGTACGTGGTACATACGCATCATCGGTAATGGTGATGGTGTCCTAACAGCATGATATCAATAATGAAATATGAATTACAATAAGTATGCGATGCGGAGAAACAACAATAATATGCGGGAGCGGAACACTAGACACAACGATAACTAAACTGCATTACCCTAGTATAAGTCCAATAATAATGCCTTTTGAAATAACACGAATCGCGGTGTTTTGGAAATAAGGGCTACGGTGTTTTTAAGAAAAGATACGTCTTTTGAAATATCCGTAAAATCCTTTGACCTGTCTTTTAAAATACCCACGATTCGTTAGTTTTGAAATAGGTAGGAGTCTAATCTAGTCTAACAACTACACTAAATTATACGGCTGAACTAACAAGCTGAACTACAGGTAAGGAAACCGTCTAACATCTGAGTCGATACGTATACATACCTGTATATACATTAGTCGGTGATCCCGCCTCAATAATATCATATCCGATACCATATCTATAATCAGACATCCCAAGTCAAGAGTGCGGATCAATCATCAATATATAGCTCGTACGTAAATCCGTCGTACGGCATCCCCAAATTTGGATACGGGTCAATATCATACTCATCACACTATTCATATGGTATCCTCTTTATCAAGATCATCATTTGGGGTACTGACCTACGTCTAGTACACTACTAATATCACTATTCACATGGCATTGTCATCCAAAGATCCGCTATAACATCAGAACGTATCTCAAGTACGAATCTTGCCATATCACCGATCTCACGGCCTCAACTCAAATCTCATCGACTTATCTCAATCCCAAGTATCATCCGCAAATCCAGTATGTGAACACCTAGTCCCATACCTAGGTGAACACATAAACACATCTCCCCATATACGCACAGGTAATAACATAGATGTATGCATGTGTGTGCATGCGTGTGTGGGTGTAACAACTACTCTAGGGTTTTGCAACTAACACTAAACTAATCCATGAACACCTAGAATCCACCTTTATCATCAAGTCTCATATCAACATAATATATATAATCAAAATATGTGTGTGTATACGTATTCGTATACATCACCACGAACTGCGGGGGTGCTATACGCCATCCACCCGACTTCTCCCCGTAGATATAAATCTACTCACCTGGTCCTCGCTCGCCGGTGCCAACGTCGCCACATGCTTGCTTGTCGTCTCGAAGTCCACATGGGGTACCTATATATCATAACACACCGTATCGCATTAAAATCCGACTCATGACCAAAACAACACACGAATCCCACATAGGTCAAGACATATGGTTGCTTTCGCAAATCAACTCAAAAACCCTCGATATCGGCATACAAACGTCGATTGATTAAGAAAAACACTAAACATACCAATCATGGTTTCACAAATCACTAATTATTATATGAAATAGGTTAAAATTTACAAAAACCCTAAACTCACCTTAAAAGCTATTTTTCCGAAAACCTAGCAAGCAAAAAATTTACCGTTTTAGTACAAAACTTGATGTTTTAACAATTCTAATGGCAATAATACTTATTAACATCTTAAATAAGTCATAAAATAATTTCCACAATTTAATCTCATTAAATTTCATTAAATTTCATTAAATTTCATTAACCCCAAAAATCTAGTTTACAAAATACCCAATTTTAACAATTTTATAGCAAAAATGCACAAATAACAATTTAGCTTGGATTTTCATGAACTAAACTATTAAACTACAATTTAAAATGTTAATAATGTTATGAATACCCTAATTTGATTTTTATCTCACCAATATATATATATTTTTAAAACCTAGTTTGCAATTTATATAATTATCACAATTAAAATTTACAAAAAAAGCAAACTAGCAACTTGATTTGATTTAGCATAACACTAATATGTCAAATACATCACACAACCATAATCTCACAACACAAAACCCCAATTTGAATTCAAACCCCTCTCTTAAATTTCAAATCATGCACTTAGAACTAATTAAAAACCTATTTAAACATATAATTAAGCTAACCTAAGGCAATTAACAACAATTTAAGAGAAAGGTTAAAATTATACCTCATGATCAAGAGATCAAACATGAATCTAGCACCAAAATCTTGGCCTCCAAAATGAAAACTTTTCACTAAGAATCATACTATAGTAGCCAAGAAATAATGGGTAAGGCTTGGATTTTGAATTAGCTTTGATTTTGTAAGGATTTTGAGGCAAAATTGTGGATTTTTTTGATGCAAAATGTAGGGGATTTGGGGGAGGGGCTGCTGCTGATTGGGGACAGCAAATTTTCGGCCATGTTGTGTGGGGGGAGTGAGGAGAGAGAGTGAGAGGTGAAGAAAGTGGGGAGAAAAGACAAATTCTACACCTCTTTGACTTTTCTTTTCTTTTCTTTTGAAATGTGAGGTGATTGGAGAGAGAGAGGGAGGGAGGGGCTGTCAAAATGGGCCAGCCACATGGGGAGGGGGAGAGAGGGTGAGGTGTGGGTGTGTGGGTTAGGGAAAAGATAAATGTATTACCCCAATTCCCATTAACACTAATTTCGCTAATTAAGCCATTTTTCTTCGATATTTTCTAAACCGTTTTGGCAAACCATTTTATTTCAAAAACCACATGATAAAATTTTGTTTAATGTGTTATGATGCACAAAATTTGTTTCAACTCATTCCAATTTGTAATTTTCCCTAATTAAATGTATTAGGGACGGCTTAAAATAATATTAAAATAATTTTTTTCAGAAAATTTGAAATTTCACCAGTGGCTCAATAAACACCAAATACTAGCAATTACATAGCTAGAATATGTATATTTAATTTTATAATAAAGATATTTGTATTTTGACCTTTTACAAAAAAACCCCTTATTTTACCGAAACGATTTTCAAAACGTTACAGTGGTATTCGGTTATGAATATCCAGCACCTCAGTCGACGAGGCAAAGGCCGAGACCCCTTCACCGGGAGTGACCCCTTAGACAGAAGTTTGCGTCAGGGCAATAATTTCACTATAGTCGATTACTTTTCCTTTGCATCGTGGTATTCAGTTGGAATATCCTGCACCTCATTGTACGGGGAAAGAGCCGAGATCCCTTCACCGGGAGTGACCTCTTTAGCAAAGGTTTTCGTCACTATATTTTTATAAAAGCTATCCGGTTTCTTCAACGATATCAAGTTCATTACGTTAAAGGTTTTTCGCCAAAAACCATTCGTAGCCCTCCGTCATTTCAGAAAGGTAGCACTTAGTATTCATGCTATGTATGTTGGCCTTCGTCAAGGCATAATGTATGGTAGCTATTTGTTACTTTTCTGCAGCATAGATAGATGCGTTGGTTTGGGACAGTCGTACTACTATTTTGGCCTTCGTCAAGGATATGTACGGGCGGGTTCAAATTAACCAGGATAATGACGGGTAGAACTTGACATGTGACTTATGATATGTTGGCCTTCGTCAAGGTCATAAGAGCATGGGGCAAAAATCACATCGGGAGTTTCTAAAGAAACTAAAACTTGCCAGATATGTGCATACATTCTGGAGTGTGATAACGTGAGCGGATTCCGTCACGTTATCATGCGATGATAGTTGGATCCCGATTCCCACTGATGAGTTGGTTTACTCCTCGGGTGATCCCGACTAATTCTTCTTTCAGGTTTGGAGGAGAATTTGACGATACAGTGGGAGGTTTCCTGATTGGATAAAGTGATAACCATTCTGATCTAGGTTAGAGTGCACGCTGAGTGTTTCTTTTCTTTCTCTCTTTGGCAGCGACCTTGACCCGACCCTTGACTATGACTCAGTGACCAAGATTAACCGAATCTTCTTATAAGACTGGCTTTTGGATTGTCTGAGTTGCAGACCTCATTGCCACTCCTACTTTTACCCTTTTCTCCAGAACACCCCGTATTACTACGAACGTCCACTTCCATTGGATAAAACCATCGTATGGTTATATACGAACTCGAAAGAATTTATTCGAGGATGGTTTCCGGTTCTGGAGAAAACGAATAGGACTATTCAGTTGTCTTTTCCTTTTACCTTCTCTCAGGTTGCGAGTGCTCCTTGGATTAGGGGATAGTACACCCGTTACGCTTATTGGAAAGTCTTCTTCCAAACCTTAGGCTGGTGCCGAACGGTAGGGAATGGAGAAAGCCGATTAGCCTAAGTGTGGTGTACAGAAGGTATTAAGTAAAAACAAATAAAGGGATTAGAAGGAGGGCAAAGTAAATTGCGACTGCTATTCACGACCAAACCATGTATTTCATTACCACTCCCACTTCACCTTTGTATTTCTCCAGAACACTCCGTATCACTACGAAGATCCACAGTTATTTGGATACTCCATCGTATGGTTATATACGAACTAGAAAGGAACTTGTTCCAGTTCGGGGATGGATTCTGGTTCGGGAGAAATATGAATAAGGTTTATTCGGTTGTCTTTTATCTTCACCTTCTCTCAGGTTACGAGTGCCCCTAGGATTGGGACTGTACACCCATTATGCTTATTGGATAGTCTTCTTCCAAACCATAGGCTGGTGCCGAACGGTAGGAAAGGAAGAAAACCATTTGGCCTAAAGTGGTGTACAGAAGGTAATGACTAAAGACATATGAAGGGATTTGGAGAGATGGCAAAGAAATATACGTTTACAGTTATGAATCTGGATAATGGAAGAGGCATTACTAGGAATACCCGGAAACCCCTACGAAACATTTCAATGTTTCAATTTCACTGTGTACTGTTAAAAGAAAACTGATTTCCCAATTAGACACTTGCTCCAGGGTATGTATTTACCAGGTATGATTCTCACATCTGTATGGTTTTACAGATGATGAGTGGGAGTAAGCTATTGGGAATTAGGTGATTATCCTCATTATATCGGAATTCGTTGTAATTGGTGATATTTGAGGAAATCGCCTGGGTTGTTTGCCGGACGGCAAATGTTTGGTTTTGAATATCCGTTGTTATGCACCAATTTCAAATTGATATATCTGTATGTCTATTTTCATACAGTGAGATATAACATTTTGAAATTATGTCTATGACATTTACCTATATCAGTGGATGGTTAGGTAAGAAGCATTAAACAGCGGTGTAATTCTTCATAACCATGGTACAGTTTTCAACCTACGACGCACAGGGTTTAAGTTATTAGACTCAGAGGACTTATACAGAGGATTTTATATTGTCCAGTGTCCATTAGGACAGAGGGGTTGGTCCTCGTATTATATTCGGTTTACTTATGACTTCTCTAGTTTTTAGACAAGTGTTTCGTAGAGATGCAAGGTCTAAGTTTTGAGAAGTTATAGGTATAAGAATAAAGTAGAGAACCAGGTGTTGCAAGTATTGGGATTCTTCAAGGTGATCGAAGATGTAGATACTTGTGTATCGTATTCAGTTGATAGTAATGGTTTTAAGAGAACTTGCTTTTCTTTCAGGTTACTCATAGTTGGAAGCATTCCTAAGTTGAGTAACGCTGATCGGCCTCCTTCCATTTAGTTAACATGCACTGGAGACAGTTGCATAATTTGAATCTGGTTAAATTAAATCAGTGCCTCTGTTTCTGTATTGGATATAGAACAGTTCGTATCTTAACGATGTTAAGGTACGGGGAGTTGTCCGGTTTATGCTTAAAACCAGACTCTGGATGACTCAAGGCACGTTTCTATAGTGGTTGTTTGTGGGTTGACCCAGGCTATGACGAGGGTTGACTTTCTACCATCTGGAAGATCAATAGTGATATTGTTCTTGACTCGCCACAGTTTTAATAAAAATGGATTTTTTCAGAAAACAGTAGTGGGAGTATGGTAGAACTGGAAGTGATTTCAGAACCACAAACGATTACGGAAAATTTGATAAGAACCTATAGATTCAATTTGGTTTGACATTCCATTGGCCACTCTGCAGATATGGTGGGTAACCTCAGGCACTCGAGAGGTACTTCGGAATGCTCAAAGACGGTGACAGGGAGGTTCTCGTTTACCCAGACTTGCCATTGCTGTTCCAGACTGTGAGACCCGGCAGAAGGATAAGTATAGCGTCGTTCTAAACTGACTTTAGAAGTGTGCGTGTATATTATTCTGCCAGAGGGTTGTCGTAGTCAGTGGGAGCAGCGGAAGCATAGTGGACAAGCGGCTTATGTCTATTTATAGACTAAAGCAGATATAGCGGAGATAGATCATCTATTTCTGATGTGACAGTCATAGGTTTAACTTCATCAGAATAGGGGATGGATCTGTTAAGAAGGTAGTAGGGTGTGATGTCCTGGTATTTGGATGACATACACAGAGTAGGAAGTAAAATTCCTATACTACGGTCGGTTATACTTTGGTTGTCACACAGTAGTTTCTCCACATAGGAATTGGATATTATATCAGACATTCTGGTTACTGGATCTATGGTTTTAGATCTAGATTTGGGTAGTTTTCCAATCAGGGTACTTAGACAGCATTCTAAAGGTGTTTTAGAATGGACGACTTCTGGCACGGTAGTGTACCTGCAGGTAATGGAGTCACCCTCTCTAAAGGTGTCTTATAGACTAAAGTAGAGAGGGATGTGCATGATTGGCAGATCACTTGCTTAGGCAATTGAGTCAATCATGAGATGTCAAGTACCACACTAGATGTTGTTTTTGCAGTAGATGCAAAAAGTTGATATTAATCCAATCCTGGAGAAACATTAGGAAGCAGCTTTAGAACATAAGTGCGTGTTCTAGGGATTTGATAACGACAGCCTCCTTTAGGAGACGGTTATCATTCCAGGCTTCCAAGGTGACCTGGATGACAGAGTGACTGTCAGAGTTATGGTTTTCCCTCTGACGAGGGGCAGTATTTTGGACAGGTGGTCCAGGCGGATACTGAGGGAGGCATGGCGCAGGATACTTATTAAGTTCAGTTGATGATACAGTCTGAGAAGTTTGGATTTGGAGTTCATTTATGAACTAGGTCCCATCAGATATCCAGACATACTCTAAGACAGGTATTGCTCATTTCGGGAGATGGCTTTCTCCGCGAACTTGAGATAAAGAGAGACATAGAAAGAAACATCTGAGCGGATCCACTTACTGAGGCTATTCCTCGAACGCATTAGTTTCGCAAGCGGGTTTTGTGAGACTGATTGGTAGAGGAGTTGGGTGTTCGGTATCATACAGGCTGTGAGTATGCGACATCGCAATAATTAGCCTTGAGTGCAAGTGGGAGATTGTTGGATATAGTGCCCTCAGAGTCAATTATTGGATCACAGGCACGTGATTGCAATGATTGAGAGAGGACCTATGCCGGTAGGACAGTCTTGCTCGAGATGATAGTATGCTATCTGGTTTATCCTTATCATCGTGTACTGCTTTAGGTGACCTTACAGGTCACTATTGCACGTTGATGGAGCCCCTAGGATTCTTGCTTGACTGCCAGCAGTATGAGGGCGATCATATACGTGGGCGCTGGGGTCTATAAGCGCATCCTTAAAAGGTCCCTAGTCGTGGGAGTTTCGAGACATGCATCGATTCTCCAGAGTAGACTAGTGTATACAGTCGAGACCCCGACGAGGGGCGGTGGCCGGTCTCATAAGCCACTGGTGTCAGTTGGTTCACCTAAGATGTGTTAGTGTATATGCCCTAGAGGCTATTACTGTATCATACTAGTTTGTATATTACTTAATGGAAGCTTGGGATATTCACCTTGTATATACAATCTTGCTCATAATAGTAGTATGCTACTTGGTTTGTTTCTACTTCAATGTGTACATGTGTTTATTTTAGTATATCGCCTATACACATTAGTGGAGCCTTTAGGATCTTTGCTTGATTACCAGCGCTGTGATGGCAGTCACACTAGTGGGGCTGGGTAATCTATAAGCACATCCTTATGCAGGTCCCTGGTCGCAGGACTATCGAGACAGGGCATCGATACTCCGGAGTAGACTAGCGCATGCGCTTCTCATCCCAGTATGGGAGACGGTCTGTCCCACAGCCGTCGGTACGTCGTACTTGAAATAGTATGCGGGTGCTCGTTGGGTTACGAGTACACTGGACAGGACTCGTCGGGAACTGACTAGTTGGTATTATGCCTATCGTCAGTTATCAGTTCCCAGGTGACATGAGTACATCTTAGTCCACTGACTTGACACTGTCACTTCGCCTCGAGTGTGTTCCCACTGTACTTTGATTACTACCCTACCACGGCTCAAAGGAGTCGTGCAAACAGGTGGTAGTTGGGTGCAGTCCCGAAGCACTTGGAGGCAGTGACGGTTAGACAGGATTCGTCTCTCCCGGTATTTGGGGTTGACATCGCGCTGTGTCTAGGAGAGCCATTACACGAGTAGTCCCTGGCCAGGGCAAACGAGATATACTGGTAGGCTTCCAGTGTTATCTCAGGGTGTTTTGGGCTTCACTCCGACATGACTTGTACCGCTATTGGGGGACTGACGTTTACCGCCCCCTAGGCCCGCCATGCGATGTATCAGACGAACAGACCGGACTGTACGGAGAATGTCACATTCAGGCTCAGTAGGAGTTCAGATGGGTTTCGCCTCGTCAGTCTTCTTGTCGGCATCTACCTGGGGACCGTTACTCACAGCTAGTGCCGCTTGCGGTCTGTGGTTAAACCCACTGCCAGCGTAGTGTCGAGTCTTTAGAGTCCCACACAGAAAGCTATTCGCCTTTAGGCAAAAGAGTAGAGGTCGCATGGCTTTGCGACAGGTCGCATGGTTTTGCGACAGGGTTCGGTCACATCCGTGCACTTGTGCACGTACAGTGTCCGGACAGTTTACACTAGCGGGCTTTGGTTTAAGCCAGATCCTAGTGTACCTTTTGGGATTGGATTTATCCAGTATGTATTCATGTTCCTCGGAACGCGGATGCGGGTGTGTATGCACAGTTGACGGAGAGACAGAGGCAGAGGATTCTCATTAGGGTTGTTGACCGTTGACTGTTGACTGTTGACTTTTTGGTCAACCCTAATGAGAATATGATATATGATTAACAATAATATTAATTAAGTATTGTGGTGACATGGTTGTTGAGGGGTTGACTTTGTTGACTTGTTGACTTAGTTGACCGGTTGACTAGGTTGGACTAGTTGACCATCATGATGACAATGGCTATCATTTCATGGCAAAGACTTTTTACTTGCTTGTTTCTTTTGTGAGAAATGAGTGCATGAAATGATTTAGCCATTTTGACTTGAACCATTTTACACAATACTTGATTATTATTTTTGTGATGATGGTTTTGGATTATGAGAGCCAAGAGAGAAAAGTCTTCTCTCATTCTTTCATGCTCATTCTCTCTCTTGTTCTTGAGCTCTCATCTTCCTCCTCTTGCTCTCCCTCTCTTGACTCTATGGTTCACTTGTCTCATGAGTTGAGAACCAAGAACCATAGATAAAATCCCATACAAAAACATCTCTACTCACTCTAGTTCACAAGGTTTAGCAAACCGAGTGAACTAGTTTCTTCAAAGTTCGAAGAAGGAGCCCAAGGTTGAAGCTTTCAAGTGGATCTATCTTCGGCGCAAGGAGACGACGGGGAGAAGCCGATTCGGACGACCATCGAAGCTTGAAGACGAAGGAGTTCGAGAAAAAGAAAGGTATAACCCCCTAACCGAGTAGTTAGCAACTCGTAGTTAGGTTGTTAGTTAGATGTTTTGTTAGTTATATGTATGCCCTAGAGGCCATTACTATACATTGGATGTATATTGTAGTCGATGCTGGGTCATATATAGGTAGGACTTTCTTGCTCGACATGATAGTACGCTATCTGGTTGGTCTTTATCTTAACATGTATACTTTCTGTCTCTCTGATTACATGTTGATAAAGCCCTTAGGATGTATACTTGACTTCCAGGACTATGATGCAGATCATACTAGTGGGGCCTGGGTAGTCCATGAGTACATCCTTCAATGTTTCTAGTCGTGGGAATATCGAGACGGGGCATCGATATTTCAGAGTAGACTAGCGTATATCTTCTCGACCCATGCGATGGGCGATGGATGATCCCATATCCATTGGTGTTTGACATCAGAGATAGTATACGGGTGCTCAGTGGAGACTGGGTACACTGAAAGGACTCGCCGAGAACTCCCAGATGGTATTATACCTCACGTCAGATGGCAGTTCTCTGGTGACACTGGTACAGCTTAGTCTGTTGACCCGAGATCGTCATAGAGACTTGTGTGTCTCCCACTGTGCTTTGATTTCCATCCTACCACAGCTCTACTGAGTCGTGCAAACAGGTGGTTTTTGGGTATAGTCCCGATTCACATGGAGGCAATGAGCGATAGGAGGGGATTCGTCTCTCCCGGTATTTGGGGTTGATGTTGCGCTATGCTCGACTGGCCATAACAGGAAATCCCTGGCCAGGGTTGCAGTGACCTACTGGTAAGTGTTATCGGTAGTCTCACACATGTCATGGACTTCACGTCGGCATGACTTATCGAGCTACTGGGGTCTGACGTTTACCACCCCTAGGCGAGATATGCGACATATCAGACGAACAGACCGGACTGTACGGTAAGTGTTACTGGTTGGATTCACAGGAGTGTGAGCGGGCTTGCTCGTCGATCTTATAATCGCTCAATACCCGGGTGGCCGTTACGTTTAGCAGACCGCTTGCGGCTTGTGGGTGCTTGATATGATCATAATCTGCTGCCGGCGTATTGACGAGTCTTTAGAGTCCTACACAGAGGTTTCCTGGCTCAAGCGAAACGAAATAGGAGCGCATATGAGATATGTGCGGGACCGAGAATAATTCGTGTATATGATACCGTATTCCATTCTCGCGATCAATGTATCGATTGGTTATATGCGATATAACCTAGTTATCGAATCAAGGATTGATTCGATAAGCCGATACATAGGATTCTAGTCGGTTATATGTGATATGACCGGATCGTTAAATCAAGTGTTGATTTAATGATTTAATGTAGAATTATATATTTGATATATTACTTTGCATTAACTAGTATTGGTTCACTTTAAATGGATTTTCTCACTTGAATTGTGCAAGTTGTATATGTGATATACTTTTGTGCACTTGATTGTATCATGTTTGATGATACATGTTTACTTGGTTAACTGTAAAGAATTAAACCATGGTTAAACTAATGATTAGGGTTTTGTTTATTCACTTATTATCTATTTATTTATTTATCATTCTTTTGGAAAAGATAAAGAAAGAATGGTGGGGTTTTTGTTTGCTAGTTGAAGCTTCATGAAGCTTTGACCAAATCCACCATTCTTGTCTCATGCTTAACCCTGACCATTAAAACTAACCATGGTCTATTCTCTACACTCAACCAAGGTTAGTAAATGATAAGTGTTGTTTTTATTTTCTATTTTTAATAACACTTATCATATCTTTTCTTCTTCTTCTTCATTTTGAGCAAGAAAGAAAACCTAGCTACCATCAATGGCAACTAGTGAAAATGAGTGAGAAATCCAATTCTAAAGTGAACCCACCTCCTATTTCTTCATCCTCTACCTCTTGCCAAGTAGTATAGGATGTTTTCTTCACAAGTTTCATGACTTGGTGAAGTGGGAGCTTGATCTTGTGATGCCTCGACGTAGATCATCTCCGGCATCGAAGCCGACGACCAAGCCCGCCCATTTCTTCGATGGAGCCGATGCTAGAGTCCGGGATCCGATTTGGACAGCAGAGGGACATCGTCGCGGAGCTTAGGAAGCGGTGGACCGGATCTACAAAGGTTGTAGCTCCTTTCCTTTAGCATTTAAGTCGTTAACTTGCATCGCATAGCCTATAAAATTTGAATTAGCCATGTTTGATCACTTGTGAGACTTCATTAGTGTGCCTAGGAACCCTACAGTGGTATCAGAGACTAGCTAGAGCCTTAGGCGATGCATAGACGGAGTTAGAAATCCGATCGAACCGAAACCCTAACCCTAATATTGCTCTATGTACAGTTTTGAAATTCGTGGATTTTTGTGAATTAAAAATATGCAGAAAAATCAGCAAGTGATTGTAAGGGTTACTGTAAAATTCGATGGCCTAATTCCTTAAAGGCGCCGCGGTTCCGCGGCATGAGCATGGCTCGTGCGGCGGTTCCGCGGCCATTTTGTCTTGTTGTGTATCGAATTTTATACAGTAATTCTTAGATTGCAGTGCTAGTTTTCCTGAGAATTTTTAATATTTATTAAAGAGTTGAATTTTCTGGGTTATTTTGGGGACTCGGTGTTTCGACCGGATTGTCTAATTTTGTCAGTGTGTGTTTTTCCGGGTAATTTTAGAATATGTTAAAAGGTTCGACCGGATATAAATACCCACTTTTTCCCCTGCCGGAAAATTTCCAAGTGTTGGATTTTTCCGTGGTTTAAGGATGTTCCTAGTAGTGCAAGTAACACGATGGTCCCTCTAGAAGACAACAAACCTTAACTCGATTATGTGACCGTCTTGAACTGCCCTTTGAACCTTAGGGTTTGGGGCAGTACGGCGTGCCACATGTGAGGCGTTGGCTTGACCCTTCTACGGCTGGACCGTTGGTACTGAGGCATGAAGTGAAAGTCTTTGAACTTATTTCATTCGGTTGATCGGGAAAACTTGGGTGTTCGATTGTTCGATCGGAAAGTTTAACATTTTCTATCTTATCCGGAATGTGATACAATAATTGGAATTCACAAGTAGTTATGAGATAACTGAATGAATGTTATAAACGTAGCACTTTAGTCTCACTTGATCGGTTGCCACGGAATTTTGATGCGATCAAAAGTCCGTCGCAATCACGTAGCGTACGCGGATACTCGCCGGGTCAACTTAATAGACAGCCTCACTCCATAGCCCCGACCAAGTGACTGTAGGAGAACCCCGTCGCCGAAAGCATCCGTTCGGGTGCTCGCGGCAGCGGTGTTCCGCCTTGGTGCACTTTTTCGACGGCGTCGGGGGTGCGGCCGCCTACTAAAGTCTGCGACGAGCATTCGATCAGAATGTCGGGAATCTTGTTGAATTGCCCGACTTGATATTGAAAAGTCTTTTCGATAATGAGACTAAAATGCGGGGTTTATAATTGTTAGGCATGTGATGTCTAAGTATTTCATTTGATTAGGCATGCGATGTCTAAAGAGGATGCGGATTCCAACTGTTGTAGTTTTACACTTTCTTTTCTGTGACCGTAAGTGTAATATGTGATATCGCCGGTTTCGTTACTATATGTCAACGACAATTGGGATGCGCATATTTACTTACGTTGATGATATGTGATGTTATGTGTTGCTGGATATGTTATATTGGATCGTCGTGTTCGAATAGCCGGGGGTTTTTATGTGAGATGAGTGTTTTTCATTTTCATTTATGTAAAAACTTGTATGTAATATTCGTTTATTAGGGCACTTCCAGGTTGCGAATGATGTCACCATTTGTTTATTATTTACTTTTCTGCACTAGGATAGACCCAAGGAGGAGAGCACAAGTAACCGGGTTCTAGGGTCCAGAGGGAGACCATCTCGAGGAGTCGAGTCCGGGTCTCCTAACTCTAGAATTGGTAGGGTTACTTGCCGCTCTCGTAGGGGTCTAGGGGTATGGGATTGGCTATTCATCACGACCGTGGAATCCGTGTTTTATACTGGCTCGTATTGAAAACACGGACGTCCTAGTATATCCAATATTTCATATGATATTTTTCTGCTGCGTTATCTGTGATGTGATCATGTGATTTGTTCAGATGGATATTATATTTAGTATATATGATATATTATATATACGTTGCTTATTTTTTACACCCGCGCTAGCCCTGCCTCGCTCTGGCGTTAGTTACCTAACCTAACGGTGCAGACGGGACATCGAGGCGAATGCGGATGGCATAAGCGTACGTTATATTTATCTGTGATGTTTAGGTGGACTTAAATGATGGGATATTCATTAATGAGATTAATGAAAGAAATAAACCTAATTGATGTTGTGGAATCGAATTTCAAAATAAAACTGGTAGCTACAGTTCTTGCTTTGCATCGCGGTGTTCATTATAGAACATCCTACACCTTATTCGATAAGGAAAGGACCGAGATCCCTTCACCGGGAGTGACTCCTTTAGCAATAACTGGCAGATGCTACAACCCTCGGTTTGTCTTTTGATAACTTCTATAGTTTATGCTTTGCACAGTGATATATATGATATATCCCGCACCTCATTCGACGAGGAAAGGGCCGATGATCCCTTCACCGGGAGTGACCCCTTTAGCAAAACTAGAAAAGCCTCAAAAACACTCCATTTAAAAAACCATTTGATTCCGCAACGAGATCAAGTTCAAAGCGTCAAAGGTTTTCACAAAAACCATTCGCAACCCTCCGTCATTTTAGGAAGTAGAGTACTTAGTATTCGTGCTACGTTTGTCGACCATAGCCGAGGCGTAGTGTGCGGTAGCTAAGTGATATCTTCCTACACAGCATATGATGCGATTAGTTAGAACAGTCATGTGGCTTTGTTGACCTTAGCCAAGGGTCATGTGGGTGGGTCTAATTAATCACGAAATGACGGGTAGAACTTGACTAGTATCTATGATTTGTTGACCTTAGCCAAGGTCATAGGTGCTAGGGGTAAAAACCTTTATCAGGAGTTTCAAGTGTTGAAATTTGCAATGAGATTGCATACCTTCTATGTGATAGTTGGATCCCGATACCCACTGCGAGTAATTGTTACTCCTGGGAGAGTTTTGCACTTTGCAATTAGCCGATCGAGTAGGTGTCTAGAAAGGTGTCAACGGGGTTACGCCTCTGGGAAAACGAGGTTTACTGTAATTAGGTCCGTGCGAAAGCACGGGAACCTCCCTCAAAGTACCGACACTGGCCTGGCCGAAAGATTGGCGAACTTGTAGAGTGTAATTAATCCCGGCTAGTCTTTCCTTTTAAGGTTAGAAGGAAGATTTGACAAAAACAGTGGGAGCCATCCTGATTAGATAAAATATATAACCAATCTAATCTTGCAAGAGCGCACGCAGAGTGTTTTCTTCTCTCTCTCTCCAGGTAGCGACCATATCACGTCTTAATCAAGATAATAATATGGATGTATTGACCGAACCCGCTTGTTATACTAAGCTGGGGAACGTTGGTCCCGCTCCAACTTATAATTATTATAAGACAGAGTAGGAAATAGGGGAATACCAGAATTCCTATGCCGCCCAAACGAAGAAAGTGCATACGATGCATCTCCTTCGGATGTGTTCATTACAAAGAACTGTTTCTCAGTATCCTCCGCATCCTGGGTATATGATACCGGATTTGGATCCCAGATATGTAATCTGTTACATAGGGCTACAAAAGGGTAGAAAAACTGAGAACGGGTGATAAGTTTCATGAGACAGAAAACGGGGCAAGTGTTGCAGCCAAGTCTGTTGGTCACTGTCACCCTGTATTACCAATACATTGATTCTGAACAAATGCTATTAGATACCGAACCTGATATACAAAATCATATCAGTCTCTCTATTAGTAAAGAAATGATAAAATTTTGTATTGATGGATAATGTTTTGAACATTTCCTATATCAAAAGTTGATCGGTTCAGGCACGTTATCTAAAAGTATTGACATTCTAAATCAAACTACAGTTCCTAGTATACAGAACACACACAAGAGGAAGAGTTCAGAAATGAACGAATCTTTCTTGAGGCATTGTAGACTAGGTCATATCAATGCGACCCGACTGGCTGAAGTTACATTTTAGATGCATATTTAAATCAGTTTGGATTTACATCTTGTGAAACTTGCCAGTCATGTCACAAAGATAAGATGACCATAGCTCTGTTTATTGGAAACAGAGAAAGAGTCAGTAAACTCTTGGGATTGATACATGATGATGTATGTAAGGTTTCCTGTCTACACATGCCAGGACTGGTTCTTTATACTTCATTATATTCTCTGATAATCTCTCAAGATTCAGTCATATGTTCCTGTTGAAACATAAGTCCGAAGCTTTTGAGGTATTCACAGAATATAAGTTGGAAGTAGAGAACCAAAATAAGGGTATAAGTATTATGTCCTATGATGAGATCAGGGAGGAGAATACTTATGCATAGCATTCCTGGACTATTCTAAAGGAAAATGAGATTTTCTCTCAGTATTACTCCTCTGAATACACCACAGCACAACGGTGTATCAGGACGGAGCAATCGCACCGTATTAGATATGGTGTGCTCTATGATGAGTACTACTGAGTTTCCTATTTCCTTTTAGGGGTTGTGCACTTGAGAAGCTGCATACCTATTGAATTAGGTTCGAATCAAATCTGTGCCTACCACTCCATATGAGATATGGTGTGGGAAGAGCCTATCTCTTAAGTAAGTTAAGATTTAGGATTGTTCGGCCAATGTCTAAAGCAAAATCCGGACAAGATCGAGGCAAGGTCAGTTCTGTAGAACTGGAAAGGTTCCAGCTATACAAAACTGCAGCTGATGATTTGACAGAACCTAAGGATTCAATAGTTCCCGATGAACCTCAGCCTCTCCGCCGATCTGGTAGGGTTCCTCATCCGCCTGAGAGATACCTCGGTTTCTCGATGACAGTGGGAGCGAGGATTGCATCATGAGATGATGACCCAACTAGTTTCGAGCAGGTCATCAAGAGTAGGGACTCTGTAAGAATGGCTGGATGCTTAGCGATATGAGATGGAATCCATGTACACCAACAAAGTATGGACTTTGGTTGCTATATCTGAAGGGTTAAATCCCCATCAGGAGCAAGTAAATCTTGAGAAGATTACTTGGTGTAGATGGAAAAGTTGAGACTATCAAAGCTAGACTTGTTAAAGGTTTTAGTCATCAACCAGGTGTGGATAATGATGAAACTTTTTCTAGGGACTATGCTTAAGTCCATCTAGATCCTACTTGCCATTGCTACATACCATGACTACGATATCTGGTGGTTGGGTGCCATGACTACTTTTCTAAATAATGATTTAGAAGAGAACGTCTATAAGAACACAGCCAGAGGGCTTCGTGAACAGTGGGAGCAGCGGAAACGTGTGCAAGTTGCTTTATAGAATAAAGCAGGCATCGCGGAGTTGGAACGTCTGTTTTGATGTGGTAGTCAAAGTGTTTGACTTCATCAAAATGGTAGATGAACCTTGTATATACAAAACGGTAGTAGAGAGTAAGGTGGTCATCCTCGTATTATACGTAGACAACATACTCTTGATAGGAAAAGGGTTTCCTATGCTACGCACGATCAATCTCCGCTTATCACAAGGATTCTCCAATAGGATCAAAGTGATACCTCCTAAATCCTGAGTTTTCATCTATGAGATAGATGTAATTGGATGCTAGGATTCTCACTAGATGTAGTGAGATGGTATCAATCGATCCTGGGGAGAATCACTCGAAGTGTTCCAGGGTGATAAGGACGACTGAATGTCAGTCACAGGCATTGTCTTTATCCTCAGTAGAGGAGCGGTATGTTGGAAGAGTTCCAATCTAGATACCGTGGCAAACTAGACGATAAAGGCTGGTAACATCGCTATTAAAGATACTACCAAAGAGGAAGTTTGGGTGTATATTGGTTCATAAGATGAACTAGGTTCCTACCATTGTATGACAATGGAAGTGTGGCTTTGGCCAAAGAACCCCGATCCCATCAGTGCCCCAGACATATTCTGAGGCAGTATCACCTGATCATGGAGATAGATGATCTCCAGGATGATCGAGGATAGGAGAGTAGACTCAGAGGACAACACGGCGGATCCACTCAGGAAGGCCTTTTCCCAAAGAGAGACTTTTAGGGGATGGTTGAGTATTAGATACTACAACTACTGCTACAGATGGCCCTAGTGCAAGTGGGAGATTGTTAGTTATATGTATGCCCTAGAGGCCATTACTATACATTGGATGTATATTGTAGTCGATGCTGGGTCATATATAGGTAGGACTTTCTTGCTCGACATGATAGTACGCTATCTGGTTGCTCTTTATCTTAACATGTATACTTTCTGTCTCTCTGATTACATGTTGATAAAGCCCTTAGGATGTGTACTCGACTTCCAGGACTATGATGCAGATCATACTAGTGGGGCCTGGGTAGTCCATGAGTACATCCTTCAATGTTCCTAGTCGTGGGAATATCGAGACGGGGCATCGATATTTCAGAGTAGACTAGCGTATATCTTCTCGACCCATGCGATGGGCGATGGATGATCCCATATCCATTGGTGTTTGACATCAGAGATAGTATACGGGTGCTCAGTGGAGACTGGGTACACTGAAAGGACTCGTCGAGAACTCCCAGATGGTATTATACCTCACGTCAGATGGCAGTTCTCTGGTGACACTGGTACAGCTTAGTTTGTTGACCAGAGATCGTCATAGAGTCTTGTGTGTCTCCCACTGTGCTTTGATTTCCATCCTACCACGGCTCAACTGAGTCGTGCAAACAGGTGGTTTTTGGGTACAGTCCCGATTCACATGGAGGCAATGAGCGATAGGAGGGGATTCGTCTCTCCCGGTATTGGGGGTTGATGTTGCGCTATGCTCGACTGGCCATAACAGGAAATCCCTGGCCAGGGTTGCAATGACCTACTGATAAGTGTTATCGGTAGTTTCACACATGTCATGGACTTCACGTCGGCATGACTTATCGAGCTACTGGGGTCTGACGTGTACCACCCCTAGGCGAGATATGCGACATATCAGACGAACAGACCGGACTGTACGGTAAGTGTTACTGGTTGGATTCACAGGAGTGTGAGCGGGCTTGCTCGTCGATCTTCTGATCGCTCAATACCCGGGTGGCCGTTACGTTTAGCAGACCGCTTGCGGCTTGTGGGTGCTTGATATGATCATCATCTGCTGCCGGCGTATTGACGAGTCTTTAGAGTCCTACACAGAGGTTTCCTGGCTCAAGCGAAACGAAATAGGAGCGCATATGAGATATGTGCGGGACCGAGAATAATTCGTGTATATGATACCATATTCTATTCTCGCGATCAATGTATCGATTGGTTATATGCGATATAACCTAGTTATCGAATCAAGGATTGATTCGATAAGCCGATACATAGGATTCTAGTCGGTTATATGTGATATGAACGGATCGTTAAATCAAGTGTTGATTTAATGATTTAATGTAGAATTATATATTTGATATATTACTTTGCATTAACTAGTATTGGTTCACTTTAAATGGATTTTCTCACTTGAATTGTGCAAGTTGTATATGTGATATACTTTTGTGCACTTGATTGTATCATGTTTGATGATACATGTTTACTTGGTTAAGTGTAAAGAATTAAACCATGGTTAAACTAATGATTACGGTTTTGTTTATTCACTTATTATCTATCTATTTATTTATCATTCTTTTGGAAAAGATAAAGAAAGAATGGTGGGGTTTTTGTTTGCTAGTTGAAGCTTCATGAAGCTTTGACCAAATCCACCATTCTTGTCTCATGCTTAACCCTAACCATTAAAACTAACCATGGTCTATTCTCTACACTCAACCAAGGTTAGTAAATGATAAGTGTTGTTTTTATTTTCTATTTTTAATAACACTTATCATATCTTTTCTTCTTCTTCTTCATCTTGAGCAAGAAAGAAAACCTAGCTACCATCAATGGCAACTAGTGAAAATGAGTGAGAAATCCAATTCTAAAGTGAACCCACCTCCTATTTCTTCATCCTCTACCTCTTTCCAAGTAGTATAGGATGTTTTCTTCACAAGTTTCATGACTTGGTGAAGTGGGAGCTTGATCTTGTGATGCCTCGACGTAGATCATCTTCGGCATCGAAGCCGACGACCAAGCCCGCCCATTTCTTCGATGGAGCCGATGCTAGAGTCCGGGATCCGATTTGGACAGCAGAAGGACATCGTCGCGGAGCTTAGGAAGCGGTGGACCGGATCTACAAAGGTTGTAGCTCCTTTCCTTTAGCATTTAAGACGTTAGCTTGCATCGCATAGCCTATAAATCTAGTTAACGATCCGTATTAGGGTTTGTAGGCATATGTAAAATTTGAATTAGCCTTGTTTGATCACTTGTGAGACTTCATTAGTGTGCCTAGGAACCCTACATGTTTAACAAAGATCCGGTTTTGAGTCCATGTTACCACCTCTAAGAAAATTGTTTTTCACCATATTCCGCATGCCCGAAAGTACCGGAAGAGGTAGCATAGACTTATAGTGGTATTAGAGCCTAGTTAAACTCTATCTAACATGTTAGAAAAGTAGCTAGAAGTTCGATCAAAGAAAAAGTCGCAAAACGAACCCGATATGATAAGTTTCTGCCGATTTTTTTTTCTGTTCAAAAATTGATAAATTTTATCTTAAAAATCGGCTCAGGCTTTTTTGTGATCACCCACCAAATTTGGTCCAACGATCGAGTCAAAGCGCCGCGGAAACGCGGCTGGAGCACGCTCCCGCCGCGGATCCGCGGCCGAGTTGACTCGGCCGAGGTCCAATTTTGGTGCAGTGTTTTTCTGGGGTTGTTTTGGGATTTTTGGAATATATATTTTCTGCCCAGATTTTCTAGAACGAAAATTTTATTTTTGGGGTCCTGAAAATCCGTATTTTTGATCGAACTTCTAAAAGACTTAAGCTGACGGGTTTTTCTGTGATGTGATATTTGTATTGAACGTCTACTAATCGCTATATGTCAATTAGTGGGGGTTATACAAATTTGTGATCTGTAATGTTATTGGAATGTGTATATGAATTCATTGGATTGTCGCGGGTGAATAGCCGGGGGTTGTGAGACGAGAGTTTTCTTTTCTTTCAATTCATGTAAATTTGTAAATTGATGTAATAATTATTTGTATGGCCGCACAACCGGGTCGGGGTTGTAGCCGTCATTGTATAATTTCTTTTTACTGTTTTTGCTCCTAGGATAGACCCATGGAGGGGGTGCACAAACTATCGGGTATACCGAAGTGCCGAGTGGCCTACTCACGGAGTTGAGGGAGGTTGCTTCGCTTCGGGTACTTGGCGGGTAGTTTGCCACACCCGTAGGGGTCTTGGGTGGGGTATTGGCTATTCACCGCGACCGTGTAATTTGCTTTTCGTTACAGGCTCGTACGAATTGCGGATTCCTAGTATATCCAATGTATTCATCTGTGATCTGAAATGGCTATCATTGCAGTATATCTATATATGATATTATTTAGGCGTTGCTTATGTTTTACAGCCTCGCTAGCCCAGCCCCCGCTCTGTCGTTAGTTAAGTAACCTAACGGGTAATGACGGGGCCCCGTGGCGAATGCGAATGGCATAAGCGTACGTCATATTTTGGTTGTTTTCTGCAATGGTAGGATTAAATGATGGGACGTATTAAAAGAACTAATGCAAGAAAATAAACCAAGTTAAATCGTTGGAACACTTTCGAAAAACCACTCGGTTCTTTTCAAAACAAACTTTTAAAATGCGGAGTTTGAGCCACTCCTTTTAAAAGCTATCTCGTTCCATCGATTATATCAAGTTCTCTACGTTCACGGTTTCGCCAAAACCATTCGTAGCCCTCCGTCGTTTCACATGAATAGTCAATAGTATTCAAGCTGTGTTTGTTGGCCAAAGTCAAGGCATAGTGATTGGTAGCTATTGGGTATTCATGTGCAGCATAGATAGATGCGTTGGTTTGGAACAGTCGTACTGCCTTGTTGGCCAAAGTCAAGGGTAGGTACGGGTGGATTCAAATTAACCTGGAGAACGACGGGTAGAACTTGACATGTGACTTATGATTTGTTGGCCAAAGTCAAGGTCATAAGAGCATGGGGCAAAAATCCACATCGGGAGTTTCAAAAGAACTGAAACTTGCTAGTGTTGCATACCATTTGGAGTGTGATGATTCTGGTAGGATTCCTTCAGTTTCGTCACGCGATGATATTTGGATCCCGATCCTACTGTGAGTATATGCTACTCCTCGGGAAATTTCTCACTTAACGATCAATGCTATAAACCAAGTAGGTGTCTAGAAAGGTGTTAGCGGGGCTACGCCCTCAGGGAAAAGAGGTTATTTAATTAAGGAACTTCGCGAAAGCGTTGGAAAACCTCCCTCGAAGTACCGACACTGGCCTGGCTGAACGGTTAAGCAAGTATTGTGCGGTGGGATTGATCCCGACTAAATTCTTCCTTTTTGGTTTGAGGAGGGATTCGAGAAATAGTGGGAGCCATCCTGTTTAGACAAACTAAAAACCATTCTAAACTTGAAAGAGCATCAAGCTGAGTGTTTCTTCTCTCTCCTAATTGCAGCGACCAATCGACATGACTGGACTTAAGTTACTCCTAGATAAAAACATACTGACAGGGCCAAACTACAAAGATTGGCTCAGGAATGTCAAGATGGCAATCACTTACGACAAGCTGGGGTATCTTCTTACCACCAAAGCTCCCCCTGTCCCAGGTCCCAAAACCAGCGTCGCGGATAAGGAAATCCGTAAGACCTGGGAACTAGACTGCGCGAAGGCCAAGTGCCTCGTGCTTGCCTCTATGGACAATGAACATCAGAGGAGGCACGAGAATATGGACCTGGAATCCATATTTCTTCATACAAAAGAACTGTATGGAGAGCAATCTCGTATCGCAACATACGAAGTGTCGAAGAAGTTATTTTCGGCAAGATTGGCCGTCGGATCATCGGTAGCGGAACACGTGCTTAAGATGATTGGCTACATTGAGGAGCTCGCGGACCTTGGGACCACGTTGGAGAATGAGCTCTATACGGACTTAATTCTCCAGTCCCTTCCTTCCACTTACGCCCAGTTCATACTGAACTTCAACTTACAAGAAAAAGATGTTGAACTTTCAGAGCTCCTCAACATGCTGAGGAGCGCAGAGGGCACCCTACAGAAAGGTAGGGAAACATCCACTTTGTTTGTAGGAGGATCATCTTCTTCTAGGTCCAAGGCGAAAGCCAAGGGAAAGAAGAAGAAAGCCCCCGCCAAACCAAGAGGCGGTGTTAGTAAAGTGGATACGAAGGGAAAAGCTAAAGCAACAAAGAAAGCAGGGAAGCTTGTGGATAAGGAAGAATGCTTCTATTGTCATAAGAAAGGACACTGGAAGAATGATTGTAGGGCCTGGAAGGCCAGAACACAGGAATTGAAGCAGGTTGCAGTTTCAGCTTCAGGTGTGTATGTTATTGAAAACTGTCTTTCAATAAACTCTACTTCCTGGGTATTGGATACCGGATCAGGATCTCATATCTGTAATTCTTTGCAGGCGTTGAGAAACCGTAGTGTTTTGAAAGCAGGTGACATGACCCTCAGAGTTGCGAACGGAGCTAGCATGGATGCTAAAGCCGTGGGGGACTATCACATGGGAATGTCAGATGGACATGTTTTGGTTTTGCGTAATTGCTTTTTTGTACCCAACACAACTTGTAATATCATTTCTGTATCTTTAGCTTCTAAAGAAGGTTATGAATTTGCGTTTGTAAGCAATGTTGTAAACATTCACCTTAATCAAGTTCTGATTGGGTCAGGTACATTGAGCAATGGTATATACGTATTAAACCAACCACAGATTTTCAATGTCCAGAATACACACAAAAGAAAGTCTCCGGAAATAAATCAGACTTTCTTGTGGCATTGTAGACTGGGTCACATCAATGAGAGAAGGTTGACGAAGTTACATACAGAAGGATATTTGAATGCGTTCGAATATCAATCGTATGCCACTTGTCAATCCTGTCTCAAAGGAAAGATGACAAAGACTCCGTTCACTGGACACGGAGTAAGAGCGAGCGAGCTCTTGGGACTCGTACACAGCGACGTGTGCGGTCCAATGTCTACACATGCGCGAAGCGGTTATTCTTACTTCATTACTTTTACGGATGACTTTTCAAGGTACGGTTATGTCTTCTTAATGAAACATAAGTCCGAAGCCTTTGGAAAATTCCAGGAATATAAGAATGAAGTAGAAAAACAAACCGGCAAAAGTATCAAGATTCTAAGATCGGATCGAGGTGGTGAATACTTGAGTGCCGAGTTCCTGGACTATTTAAAAGAGAATGGAATTCTCTCTCAGCTTACTCCTCCATACACTCCGCAACATAATGGTGTATCGGAGAGACGGAACCGAACCCTATTGGATATGGTACGGTCCATGATGAGTAACGCTGAGTTACCGCGATCATTCTGGGGGTATGCGCTAGAATCAGCTGCATACCTTTTGAACCGAGTTCCAACTAAGACTGTGCCTACTACACCATATGAGATGTGGTGTGGGAAGAGACCCTATCTTAAGAACATTAAGATATGGGGATGTCCAGCTTTTGTTAAAAAGCAGCATGCGGACAAGCTCGAGGCACGCTCAGTACAGTGTAAGTTCATGGGATATCCAAAGAACTCCAAGGGATATTTCTTCTACTGCGAAGAGGAACAAAAAGTTCTTGTTTCTCGTCATGCCTACTTCTTGGAAACTGAGTTTTTAGAAACCCAGATAAATGGGAGCACAGTAGAACTGGAAGAAATTCCAAAACCTCGAGCTATTACTGAAAGCTTAGTGGAACCAGAGGGTTCAAAAGAACAGGACATTCCTACGCCGCTCCGCAGGAGTAGTAGGCAGTCTCATCCGCCCGAGAGATACTGCGGTTTTCTCATAGACGGGGATAGAGAGGATTGCATCATAGATTATGATGAGCCTACTAGCTTCCAGCAGGCCGTTCAGAGCGTTGACTCAGTAAAATGGCCGGATGCAATGCGGACCGAAATGGAGTCCATGTACACCAACAAAGTATGGACGTTGGACATTGCTCCAGACGGGGTAAAACCCGTAGGATGCAAGTGGATCTTCAAAAGGAAGATTGGTGTAAATGGACAGGTTGAGACCTATAAAGCTAGACTTATTGCAAAGGGTTTCCGTCAAAGACCTGGCTTGGACTATGACGAAACCTTTTCTCCAGTGGCTATGCTGAAATCCATTCGGATCCTTCTTGCCATTGCTGCCTTCCACGATTATGAGATCTGGCAGATGGACGTAAAGACCGCTTTTCTAAATGGAAATTTAGAGGAGTGTGTCTATATGGACCAACCAGAGGGCTTCATTCAGAGTGGGAGCAGCGGAAAGGTGTGCAAGTTGCTTAAGTCCATCTATGGACTAAAGCAGGCATCGCGGAGTTGGAACATCTGTTTTGATGGGACGGTCAAGGAATTTGGCTTTATCAAAAATCCAGATGAACCATGCATCTATAGTAGATTTGTAGCGAGAACTGTAGCATTCCTCATTTTGTACGTGGATGACATTCTCTTAATAGGAAATGACATTCCTATGCTACAATCTGTCAAGGGGTTCTTATCACACAGGTTCTCCATGAAAGACCTGGGTGATGCCTCATACATCCTGGGGATCCGGATCCATCGTGATAGATTCAAGAGGATATTAGGACTTTCACAGTCCAGGTACATCGACACCATACTGAAGAGATTCAGTATGGAAGATTCCAAGCGTGGTAACCTACCGGCTTGTCACGGGATCACCCTCTCTAAAGAGATGTCTCCTAAGACTGATTTGGAGAGGGATCGCATGTCTATTATACCCTACGCTTCTGCGGTAGGCTCTATAATGTATGCGATGTTGTGTACCAGACCGGATGTAGCTTATGCACTGAGTGTGGTAAGCCGGTATCAGTCAAACCCTGGGGAGAAACACTGGATAGCAGTAAAGAACATTCTCAAGTACCTGAGAAGGACTAAGGAGATATTCTTGGTGTATGGCGGAAAAGACCTCCAGATCGAGGCCTTTGCTGACTCCAGCTTCCAGAGTGACAAGGATGATTCCAAGTCCAAGTCGGGTTTTGTCTTTACCCTCAATGGAGGGGCGGTGTGTTGGAAGAGTTCCAAACAGGAAACCGTTGCAGACTCGACGATGGAAGCGGAATACATCACTGCATCTGATGCCGCAAAAGAAGCTGTCTGGATGAGGAAGTTCTTGAAAGAGCTTCAGGTGGTTCCGACCATTGTTGATCCAATACCTCTGTATTGCGACAACAACGGGGCTATAGCTTTAGCGAAGGAACCCAGGTCCCATCAGAGATCCAGACACATCTTAAGGCGGTATCACCTGATCAGGGAGATCGTGGATCGCCAGGAGATCGAAGTTCGGAGAGTCGCTTCAGAAGATAACACTGCAGATCCATTCACCAAGGCCTTGCCCCAGACTCAGTTCGAGCGGCTGATCGAGATGATAGGTCTTCGATACGCCAGTACATGGCCTTAGTGCAAGTGGGAGATTGTTAGTGTATATGCCCTAGAGGCCATTACTGTATCATACTAGTTTGTATATTACTTAATGGAAGCTTGGGATATTCACCTTGTATATACAATCTTTCTCAAAATAGTAGTATGCTACTTGGTTTGTTTCTACTTCAATGTGTACATGTGTTTATTTTAGTATATCGCCTATACACATTAGTGGAGCCCTTAGGATCTTTGCTTGATTACCAGCGCTGTGATGGCATTCACACTAGTGGGGCTGGGTAATCTATAACCACATCCTTATGCAGGTCCCTGGTCGCAGGACTATCGAGACAGGGCATCGATACTCCGGAGTAGACTAGCGCATGCGCTTCTCATCCCAGTGTGGGAGACGGTCTGTCCCACAGCCGTCGGTACGTCGTACTTGAGATAGTATGCGGGTGCTCGTTGGGTTACGAGTACACTGGACAGGACTCGTCGGGAACTGACTATTTGGTATTATGCCTATCGTCAGTTATCAGTTCCCAGGTGACATGAGTACAGCTTAGTCCGCTGACTTGACACTGTCACTTCGCCTCGAGTGTGTTCCCACTGTACTTTGATTACTACCCTACCACGGCTCAAAAGAGTCATGCAAACAGGTGGTAGTTGGGTGCAGTCCCGAAGCACTTGGAGGCAGTGACGGTTAGACAGGATTCGTCTCTCCCGGTATTTGGGGTTGACATCGCGCTGTGTCTAGGAGAGCCATTACACGAGTAGTCGCTGGCCAGGGCAAACGAGATATACTGGTAGGCTTCCAGTGTTATCTCAGGGTGTTTTGGGCTTCACTCCGACACGACTTGTACCGCTATTGGGGGACTGACGTTTACCGCCCTCTAGGCCCGCCATGCGATGTATCAGACGAACAGACCGGACTGTACGGAGAATGTCACATTCAGGCTCAGTAGGAGTTCAGATGGGTTTCGCCTCGTCAGTTTTCTTGTCGGCATCTACCTGGGGACCGTTACGCACAGCTAGTGCCGCTTGCGGTCTGTGGTTAAACCCACTGCCAGCGTAGTGTCGAGTCTTTAGAGTCCCACACAGAAAGCTATTCGCCTTTAGGCAAAAGAGTAGAGGTCGCATGGCTTTGCGACAGGTCGCATGGTTTTGCGACAGGGTTCGGTCACATCCGTGCACTTGTGCACGTACAGTGTCCGGACAGTTTACACTAGCGGGCTTTGGTTTAAGCCAGATCCTAGTGTACCTTTTGGGATTGGATTTATCCAGTATGTATTCGTGTTCCTCGGAACGCGGATGCGGGTGTGTATGCACAGTTGACGGAGAGACAGAGGCAGAGGATTCTCATTAGGGTTGTTGACCGTTGACTGTTGACTATTGACTTTTTGGTCAACCCTAATGAGAATATGATATATGATTAACAATAATATTAATTAAGTATTGTGGTGACATGGTTGTTCAGGGGTTGACTTTGTTGACTTTGTTGACCTGTTGACTAGGTTGGACTAGTTGACCATCATGATGACAATGGCTATAATTTCATGGGAAAGACTTTTTACTTGCTTGTTTCTTTTGTGAGAAATGAGTGCATGAAATGATTTAGCCATTTTGACTTGAACCATTTTACACAATACTTGATTATTATTTTTGTGATGATGGTTTTGGATTATGAGAGCCAAGAGAGAAAAGTCTTCTCTCATTCTTTCATGCTCATTCTCTCTCTTGTTCTTGAGCTCTCATCTTCCTCCTCTTGCTCTCCCTCTCTTGACTCTATGGTTCACTTGTCTCATGAGTTGAGAACCAAGAACCATAGATAAAATCCCATACAAACTCTTCTCTACTCACTCTAGTTCACAAGGTTTAGCAAACCGAGTGAACTAGTTTCTTCAAAGTTTGAAGAAGTAGTCCAAGGTTGAAGCTTTCAGGTGGATCTATCTTCAGCGCAAGGAGACGACGGGGAGAAGCCGATTCGGACGACCATCGAAGCTTGAAGACGAAGGAGTTCGAGAAAAAGAAAGGTATAACCCCCTAACCGAGTAGTTAGCAACTCGTAGTTAGGTTGTTAGTTCGATGTTTAACAAAGATCCGGTTTTGAGTCCATGTTACCACCTCTAAGAAAATTGTTTTTCACCATATTCCGCATGCCCAAAAGTACCGAGAGAGGTAGCATGGACTTACAAGATGTATACAGGTGCTCATTGGGTTATGAGTGCACCGGATAGGACTCGCCGGGAACATGCTAGTTGGTCTTATACCTGACGTCAGATGGCACTTCCCTGGTGACATGTGTTCAGGTTAGTTCATCGACCTGAGATCGTCATTTGTCTCGTGTGAGTTCCCACTGTACTTTGATTACTACCCTACCACGCTCAAAGGAGTTGTGCAAACAGGTTTTAGTTGGGTACAGTCCCGAGCCACATAGAGGTAGTGAGCGGATCTTCAGGTGTTCGTCTCTCCCGGTGTTGGGGGTGAGGTCGTGCTGTGTCTAGGAGAGCTATTACACGAAGTCCTTGGCCATGGCAGGAGATTTACTGGTAGGTATTCCAGTAGTATCTCAGGGTGTTCTGGGCTACACTCCGACATGACTTGTACCGCTTTTGGGGGTCTGACTTTTACAAACCCCCTAGGCCCGCCATGCGATGCTCATAGACGAACGGACCGGACTGTACGGATATTGTCACTGACAGGCTCAGTAGGGTGTCAGGATGAGTTCGCTCATCGACGTCCCTTTTGGTCAATACCTGGTAGCCCGTTACGTATGGCTAATACCTCTGACGTGCTAGTGGTTAAATCCACAGCCAAAGTATTGACGAGTCTTTAGAGTCCCCCACAAACCGTTTTCTCAAGTTTCGGACGAAACGCTGTAGAGACCGTATGGAGATATGACAGGGTTCGATCAGATACGTGCGGTATTGCACGGATCATGATCGGACGGATAATACTAGCGGTCTTTGGTTTAAGCCGGATCCTAGTATTGTACAGTGTAAATTTTGTCTCATTGCATTTGTATTCGGTCGGAATACAAATGCGGGTATGTATATACAGTCGCGGGGTTTTCCTGTAATTTATTACGGGATCAGTTTTCTGAAGTTGCCAGTTTGCATTCCGTTTCGGCCAGTTTTCCTTTGTTCCTTCACGGCCGGACTTTTGTGATGGGAGGGGCTAATTTGCAATTGTGCAAATTAGTATTGTGGTGGGGGTTTATTTGTAAATGAGAGATTATGATAAATCTAGCATCTTTGCTTTTCTTCTTTCATGATGGCTTGCATTAATGGTGATTAGTTTTGAAAAGATTAGATTAGAAATGGATGTGACTCCTTTTCCTCATTATCATCCACTTGCTTTTCACATGATATGATACCATTCTCTTCTCTTGATAATAATGGATTATTTTTCCCTCCACCATGGATCATGGCCGGCCACTTGAGAGAGAGGGAGAGAATTATTTTGGTGTGGAAAAAATTCTTCATCTCATTCTTTGCTTACACCAAAAATCCCAAGATCATTTCAAAGTTGATTCCTCCATCATGGCAACTTCATACCCCATGAGACAAAGCTACTACACTTAGCCTTCAACATTTCTTGGGCACGTCGGCTTGCCAACTTCGTGCACGAGTTGCCTCGGTCCAGAGGTGGGAGCCCGTAAAAGAACCCGGCGATGTGGTGCCCGTTCCGACGAGGAGATGAAGACCGGAGATTCCGCGAGGAGATCAGAGTGGAGGCCGAAGACCGAAGGACACGGATCGCTCGGTATAGCTTCCTTCCCATTTTCTAGTTTGCTAAAGTTAGGTTAATGGCCCGATCCGGGTGTAAAGTGCGCGGTGGTGCTGGCTTACAAGTTTCGTAAAAGTTTCGTTTCCGCATTTTGGCCTCGGATTGACGGCCGGGGCGCCGCCGTGCACTTACATAGGTGACATTAGAGATCACTATTACATGTTGATAGAGCCCATAGGATTCTTTCTTGACTACCAGCAGTATGATGACGATCATATACGTGAGAGTTGGGTGGTCTATAAGCACATCCTTAAAGTGTCCCTAGTCGTGGGAGTTTCGAAACTGGGCATCGATACTCCAAGGGTGGACTAGTGTATACGGATTGAGACCCCGACGAGGGGCGGTGGCCGATCTCACAAGCCATTGGTGTTAGTTGGTTCACCTAAGATGTATACAGGTGCTCATTGGGTTATGAGTACACCGGACGGACTCGCCGGGAACATACTAGTTGGTATTTTACCTATTGTCAGATAGCAGTTCTCAGGTGACATGTGTACAGGTTAGTCTATCGACCTGAGTTCGTTATTTGTCTCGTGTGAGTACCCACCGTGCTTTGATTACTACCCTACCACGGCTCAAAGGAGTCATGCAAACAGGTTTTAGTTGGGTACAGTCCCGAGCCACATGGAGGCAGTGAGCGGATCGTCAGGGGATTTGTCTTTCCCAGTATTGGGGGTTGATGTCGCGGTGTGCACGGTGGCCATCACCAGAAATCCTCGGCCGGGGTAGACGAGAATTACCGATCTAGGATCGGTAGTTTCTCAGTTGGTGATAGGTCTTCATACCGACACCATACGTCAAGTTATTAGGGATCTGACTTTATCCACCCCTTGACTCGATATGCGATACTCATAGACAAACGGACCGGACTGTACGGATATTGTCACTGTCATGCTCAGTAGGATTTCAGGATGAGTTCGCTCGTCGGCCTTCCTTTCGCTCAATACCTGGGCAGCCGTTACGTACAGCTAGTGCCACTGACGTGCTTGTGGTTAAACCCAATGCCAGCGTATTGACGAGTCTTTAGAGTCCCACACAAAGGGTTTCTCTGGTTTGGGCGAAACGTTGTAGAGGCCGTATGGTTTTATGGCAGGGTTCGATCATATACGTGCACTTGTGCATGGATCATGATCGGACGGATAATACTAGTGGGCTTTGGTTTAAGCCTGATCCTAGTATTATATTGTTGGATTATTTTCATCTCGTTGTATTCGTATTCAGTCGGAATACGGATGCGGGTATGTATATACGGATGAGGGGTATTCTTGTAATTCGTTACAAGATTATTTTAGAGGTTGCCATTTCATTTTAGATTAAACATTTTGGTTTAAATGTTTATTTTGTGGGAAAAGTGTGAGTCATGGATTTTTGGCTAATTCTTGGATGGTGTTGTGAGCCATTAGTTGTGACTCATTGTTTCATGATTCATGTGCATGCATCTCGTGACTCATGGTATGTGTCATAGTGTCACGACCCGAAATAGCACGTGACTGGCACTTGAATCAGATGAAGTCTATAGGACCCCATCTAATTCAAGTAAGCCAAAAGCCCAGAAATCTAAAACCATTTTAAATAATAAATGAAGGAAAACTTGTTTAAAAGCAAGTGGTTTTAATAGAATAAGCCAAATTATGCGCTTTTAAAACATCAAGTTTTTTCTGAAAATTTCGGTGGAGCTTCCTTTGTAAATACTGGCCCCGAACGGGGTAAAACATGAATAATATATACATGAATGATAAAAAGCATCCCCAAGCGGGAGTTAGCTCTTCGTCAATCGACGGTCACAACCACGCAAGTAATATAATATACAATGACGAAGGGCGAGGATCAAAACTGAAAGGAAACTCAAAGACAACATGAAACCCATAATAATACAACGCGCGACTCTAAGGTCGAAATAATATACAACTGGTCTCTAAGTCTGAAATAAATATACATGTCTGGTTGATGGAGTTTACTAGATACAACAGAATATAAATACATACAATGGTGGTCACGATACAAGTGAACCCACCTACCAAAGCAATCACCCGGAAGGAAGCAGTGTGCCAGCAAAGCCGTAACGAAACCTGTACGGCAAAACCTGCAAGAAACTGTGGCACAACGGGGGTGAGTTGCCAACTCGTGAGTAGAAAACATCACTGAGCAGAAATCGTATGTATGACTCAATCCTAGGTTAATACGATCAAATATATATAAAACCTCAAATGATAAAGTCTGAAGCATGAAAGGTGGCAAGGGTAAACATCTATACCAAAGTGTAATCTTATGTACACGTGTCAGTGCTTCAGGTAGCAATGTATCATGTGTATGAGGTAGCAATGTAAAGTAATGAAAAAAGAATACATGTAAATGAAGAAACTGTTTCTTGTTTTAGTGAGATTTCTGTTTATATAACACGAGGTATCATCAATGGAATCAACATAATCAGTGTCTAGTATCGACACAAAACATAAATCCCAATATCTCAATATCACAGTGTCTCAATACCTCAGGCTCCGTCAGTCCGGATCGGCCCATATCATTAAATCACATGACCACGGACGGTACCCTCCGGATTTCCGTCGCGCCAAACAATCACCGGTAGGCGGTCTGCC
The DNA here is from genome assembly GCA_030015575.1 of Agapanthus africanus. NCBI lineage: Eukaryota > Viridiplantae > Streptophyta > Magnoliopsida > Asparagales > Amaryllidaceae > Agapanthus > Agapanthus africanus. The sequence goes on from CM057338.1 coordinate 810,213,941, forward strand.
GCTGCCGGGCTCATCGACTACAACTCGAGCTTCTTGCCCCAGGGTACCATACCGGGTCCACCATGTACCCGTAGACGGTTCATCCAGCTCCTCGAATTGGGTCTCGAAATCCAACAGCTATCATGAAAACTCATGGTGGACGACTCATACATCACGAGAAAACCGCAACTTGCATTTTAAAAAGAGAAAGAGAGAGAGAAGTTTATGTATATTCTTGCGGTTTTCCACCAAATCCTAAAATCTCATGAAAATCCAAAATCCAAAAATCAGGAGTAAGTAAACAGTGAATATCAGCATAAAACCCTAAAATACTGCATAACCAATGAAGATATGAATGCATCTGATATCATGCAATGAATGCAATAGTTAAACTAGCATATGAAAGCGATAAAATATTACAACTATCAGCTAGCAGGCTATGTCAATGAAATAATATTCACTAAAGTGTGCGTGACATGGAAATTACCGATGATGATGTGTGTGAGCCGGCAAGCAAGTGTACGTGGAGAATACGCATCATCGGTAATGGTGTTGGTGTCCTGACAGTATGATCTCAATAATGGCATATGAAAACACAATATAAGCATGCAAATGCGATGCGAACACCAATAATATGCGGGAGTTGAAAAATAAACACAACAATAATGAATATGCAATAATATAAACGAGTCTACAGGTAACTACAGGTCTAAACTAACAGCTAACAGACTAACCAAAGGGTAAGGAAAAACCACCTAAATCTGAGTCGATACATACATACATACATACATATATATATATATAATAGTCGGTGATCCCGCCTCAATAGTGTATATATATATATATATAATAGTCGGTGATCCCGCCTCAATAGTATCCCATACGATACCCTATATAATATGACATCCTCGAGTCAAGAGTGCGGATCAGTCATCAAAATAGCTCGTAAGGTAAATCCATCGTACGGAATCCCAAATCTGGGTACGAGTTAATATCACATTATCTCATTATTCATCTGGTATCTTTTTTATCATATATCATGATCTGGGGGTACTGATCTACGTCTAGTACATACTGATACCATCTGCATATATGCATACGTGTGTATGAAAACACCACGCCTAAAGGTCCCGCTAAAAATATCATGTCGTATCTCAAATACGAACCATGTCACATCACCGATCTCATGGCCTCAAGCCCAAACTCATCGACTTATCACCAAATTGTAAGGTTTGCCTAGCACCCTATAATGAGTTTTGAAGCATCACATGTCCCAAAGTTTGGATTTTGAAGGTGCTAAACAAGCATGCAAAGGAATCGATCCTAGAAAATTAGGGTTTCGAAACTTAAGACTTATAAAGTTAGGGTTTCGAGACTACAACCTTTGTAGCTCCCTTTTGCTGGACTCCTTGGTCTCTTGGGTGTTGAATGGAGGTCCGCTTGAAGTCCTCTCGCGTCCACGACGATCCGCCCGGAGTTCCCCGTCCAAGCTCGCAACTTCGTAAAACCGAAGAGAACACTCTAAACAAGTTGGCTAAACTTGTGTAGAATGAAGTTGTGGTTAAGATTCTCACTTCAAAACCCTCTCTTTATATGTGTATTACTCACTAGAAGAAACTAGAGAGCAAATATGAAGGAGGAAGAAGATGGTGGCAATATTTTAACAAGAGGTGAAAAATATGATAAGCATAAGAAAAGAAATGAAATATATCCTTTTATATTTTATTCCTTCTCACTTCAAACCATGGTTAAATCTCTTGGTTGGTATTGAATTAGGGTTTAAACCATGTAAGGAAAGGTTAATCTAAGGTTAAGGGTAGGTGAGAATGGTTGGGTTAAGGAAGAGTGTAGAAGCAAGTGAAGATTATCCTTTCCTTTTTCCATTTTGTTTTAAACCTTAAATCAAATAAAACACAAAAGATTTATCCATGGTGTGAGTCTCATATTGCCACCATTTCCATGTGTAAACAACCATGATAGATGGGTGTATGTATGTATGTGTGTATGCACATCCATATGTGCATGAAACTAGCAAGAAAGAGAGAAAGAAAAACATACATGCATGCACACATCCATCATCCAAGAAAATGTTTTAAGTGAGAAAACTAATGGTTAAATGATAAATCAACACTTGATTTATCAATCCGGCCATATCACATATGACCCCACCAAAAGCAAGACGCCCGATCAATGTACGGTATCATATACGCGCATTTTAATCGGGTCCATGCGCATATCGCATACGCGCACCACAACGTTTTGCCTGGACTAGGTAACTCCTGTGTGGGACTCTAAGACTCGTCAATACGCCGGCAGAGGGTGATGATCATATCAGGTACCCTCAAGCCGCAAGCGGTCAGCTAAGCGTAACGGCCACCCAGGTATTGAGCGATCAGAAGAAAACAAGCGAACCTGCTACAACTCCCGTCGAGCCAACCGGCAACACTGCCGTACAGTCCGGTCTCTTCGTCAGATATGCTGCATATTGAGCCTAGGGATGGTCACGTCGACCCTAATAACTCAATAAGTCGTGCCGGTGAATGGTCTATAACAGATTGAGAAACTACTGATAACACTTATCAGCAAATCTCAGCAGCCCTGGCCAGGGACTTACTGATATAACCAGTCGGGCACAGTACAGCATAAACTCCCAATACCGGGAGAGACGAAACCCCTCCTATCGCTCATTGCCTTCGTGTGTCTCAGGACTGTACCCAACGGCCACCTGTTTGCACGACTCAGTAGAGCCGTGGTAGGGTGGCAATCAAAGTACAGTGGGAGAACACACAAGACTCCATGACGATCTCGGGTCTACAGACTAACCTGTACCAGTGTCACCTGAGAACTGCTATCCGACGATAGTTATAATTCCATATAGGAGTTCTCAGTGAGTCCGTCCAGTGTACCCAGTCACCACTGAGCACCCGTATATGATCTTGATGTCAAACATCGATGAATGTGGGAACATCCATCGCCCATCGTATAGGTCTAGTATCATATACGCTAGTCTACTCTGGTATATCAATGCCCCGTCTCGATATACCTACGACTAGGGACTTTCCAGGATATGCTTATAGACTACAGATGTCCCACTAGTATGATCTCCATCATAATCAGAGCAGTCAAGCCAATACCCTCAGGGCTTTATCAGCATGTATGAGTGAATAATAAGCATGATCAAATCAACATGTCAGATAAAGAAGAACTAGATAGCATACTATCATGTCGAGCAAGAATGCATACTGAATATATATAAATATATACATGTACAAATACATCCACTATCATATAATGGCCTCTAGGGCATACATATATCCAACAATCTCCCACTTGCACTAAGGCCAGTTATTGACGTATCTCATACCCAACATCTCAAAAAGTCGCTCATGCTGCGGCTGAGGGAGGGCCTTGGTGAATGGATCCGCGGCGTTATTCTTTGTGTCTACTCTCCTAATCTCGATCTCGCGGCAATCTACAATCTCCCGGATCAAATGAAAACGCCTCAGGATGTGTCTGGACCGCTGATGGGATCTGGGCTCTTTGTCTAACGCCATAGTCCCATTATTATCACAATACAAAGGTATTGGATCAATAATGGTTGGAACCACTCCTAGCTCCGAGACGAACTTCTTCATCCAGACGGCTTCCTTGGCAGCATCATTTGCAGTAATGTACTCAGCTTCCATCGTAGAGTCTGCAACGGTATCTTGTTTGGAACTCTTCCAACTCACCGCCCCTCCATTGAGGGTAAATACAAACCCAGAGATAGATTTGCTGTCGTCTTTATCGCTCTGGAAGCTCGAATCGGTAAAGGCCTCTATTTGGAGATCTTCATTACCATACACCAAGAACAATTCTTTAGTCCTTCGCAAGTACTTAAGAATGTTCTTCACAGCTGTCCAGTGGTTCTCCCCTGGGTTGGATTGATACCTGCTTACAACACTAAGTGCATAAGCTACATCTGGGCGTGTACATAACATCGCATACATTATAGATCCTACTGCCGAAGCATAGGGTATAACGCTCATGCGAGCTCTCTCTTCATCAGTCTTTGGACAAGAATCCTTGGAGAGAGTGACCCCATGGCAAGCGGGTAAGGCACCCCGCTTGGAGTCTTCCATACTAAACCTTTTTAGGATGGTGTCAATGTACCTGGTTTGGGACAATCCCAATAACTTTTTGGATCTATCCCTATAGATCCTTATGCCCAGGATGTATGTGGCATCACCCAGGTCCTTCATGGAGAACCTTAGTGATAAGAAAGATTTGACCGACTGTAGCATAGGAATATCATTTCCTATCAGAAGAATGTCATCCACGTACAATACGAGGAATGTGACAGCTCTTCCTGCAGCCTTCTTATAAACACAAGGTTCATCTAGATTTTTGATGAAATCAAACTCTTTGATAACATCATCGAAACAGATGTTCCAACTCCGAGATGCCTGCTTTAACCCATATATGGATTTAAGCAATCTACATGCTTTCCCGCTGCTCCCACTGTCAATGAAACCCTCTGGCTGATCCATATAAACGCATTCTTCTAAATCTCCATTTAGAAATGCTGTTTTAACGTCCATCTGCCAGATTTCATAGTCGTAGTGAGCAGCAATAGCAAGTAGGATCCGAATGGATTTAAGCATGGCTACGGGCGAAAAAGTTTCGTCATAGTCCAAACCTGGTCTTTGACGAAAACCTTTCGCCACAAGTATTTCCTTATAGGTCTCTACCTGCCCATCTACACCAATCTTTCTTTTAAAGATCCATTTGCACCCCACAGGTTTTACCCCAGGGGGTACAACGTCCAAAGTCCATACTTTGTTGGTGTACATAGACTCCATTTCGGATCTCATGGCATCCAGCCACTTCACAGAGTCTCTACTCGTGATAGCTTGCTGAAAACTGGTAGGATCATCATCATCCATGATACGGTCTTCTCTGTCACCATCAATAAGGAAACCGTAGTACCTCTCCGGTGGGCGAGAAGTCCTACCAGACCTACAGAGTGGCCGAGGTTCTTCAGTTTCTGTTGTAACAGCCGGTTCAACCAAATCGTCATTTGTAGTTTGTGTCTCTTGAACCTCTTCTAGATCTACCACCTTGCCATCATCTTTATCTGTGAAAAACTCTTTTTCCAAGAATATGGCATATTGAGAAACAAACACCTTTTGTTCCTCTTTGTGGTAGAATAGATATCCATAAGAATTCTTTGGATATCCCACAAAGTTACACATGACTGACCGTGTCTCGAGTTTGTCCGGATTCCGCTTTTTAACATAGGCCGGGCAACCCCAAATCTTAATTCTCTTAAGAGATGGTCTCTTCCCATGCCATATCTCATATGGCGTGGTAGACACGGCTTTGGTTGGAACCCTGTTTAGCAGAAATGCTGCAGTTTCCAATGCATGCCCCCAAAACGAGACTGGTAACTCAGCGTCACTCATCATGGACCGGACCATATCTAATAGGGTCCTATTCCGTCGTTCTGACACACCGTTGTGCTGTGGTGTGTAAGAAGGAGTGAGCTGAGAGAGAATCCCATTCTCTTTTAGGAAGTTTGCAAATTCTGTACTGAGATACTCACCACCTCGATCTGATCGAAGCATCTTGATACTCAAGCCGGTTTGTTTTTCTACTTCTTGTTTATATTCAATTAATTTCTCGAAAGCTTCGGACTTGTGCTTTAATAAAAATACATGACCGAGTCTTGAGAAATCGTCAGTGATTGTAATAAAGTATGAAAAACCGCCTCTAGCCTGTGTAGACATTGGCCCACATACATCACTATATATGAGGCCTAGGAGCTGAGTAGCTCTTTCTCCGTGTCCGGTAAACGGAGTTTTGGTCATTTTACCCTTGATACAAGACTGGCAAGTCGCATAAGATTTATATTCAAAAGAGTTTAAATATCCATCTTTGTGTAACTTGTTCAGTCTTGTTTCGTTAATATGACCAAGTCTACAGTGCCAAAGAAAAGCTTCATTTAATTTTGAAAGTTTTCTTTTATTAGTGTGTAGTATACTGAAAACTGTGTGTTGATTTAGGACATATATTCCATTATTAAGCGTACCAGACCCAACCAACATTTGATTCAGGTGAATGTTCATAACATTGTTCTGCAATACAAAATTATATCCTTCATTGTCCAAAAAAGAAACGGATATTATATTACATAGCATACTTGGTACAAAATAACATGGATTCAAAACCAAAATACATCCAGATGGCAACCTCAAGTGATACTCTCCCACTGCGACTGTATGTACATTGGAACCATTTCCAACGTGGAGAGTATGGTCACCTGTCTTCAAAACCTTGCTATTTCTCAGCCCCTGCATAGAATTGCAAGTATGAGAACCTGAACCGGTATTCAATACCCAGGAAGCAGAGTTTATTGAAAAACAGTTTTCTGTCACAAACGTACCTGAAGCAGAAACATCACCATGCTTCTTCTTGAGACTTAAGTACTCCGTGCAGTTGCGCTTCCAATGTCCTGTCTTATGGCAATGAAAACATTCGCCCTTTCCCGAGTCTCCAGTCTTGGACTTTCCCTTTCCCTTCACCTTTTTAACTCCACCTTTAGGATTGGTGGGCTTCTTCTTTTTCTTTCCCTTGGCCTTAGCTTTCGGGCGAGAAGAAGAAGATTGTCCAATAGTCATAACGGGAGTTCTTGCTGACTTCATAGTGCTCTCTGCACTCCTTAACATATTAAGGAGTTCAGGGAGTTCCTTCTCCATGCCATGCATGTTGAAGTTCACTATGAACTGAGCAAAGGTGGAGGGAAGGGACTGCAGAATAATATCTATATATTGTTCATTGTCCATCGTCCATCCAAGGTCCTCAAGCTCTTCTATAAGAGCTATCATCTTCAGAACATGGTCTCCTACTGGTGTGCCATGGGCCATTCGCATCTGAAACAATTTCTTTGATGCTTCGTATCGTAATACGCGGGATTGCTCTCCATACAACTCCTTTGTATGAAGCAATATACCGTGAATGTCCATGTCCTCGTGCTGCTTTTGATGTGTGTTGTCCATCGATGCAAGCACGAGGCATTTGGCCGTGGCACAGTCAGCGTCCCATGTCTTGCGGACTTCAATGTCCGCAGCAGAAGATTTTGGACCTGGGACGGGCGGGGCTGAAGCCGTGAGGACATATGATACTTTATCATAAGTCAAGGCGATTTTCAGATTCCTCAGCCAGTCTTTATAGTTGGTCCCATTCAATTTGTTTTTATCTAGTAAAAGCTTGAGTCCTGTCATGGGTATCTGCCATTAAGAGAGAGAAAAGAATACACTCAGAGAAAGCTCTTGCATAGATCAGATTGGTTATTATTATCTTGTCTAATCGATGTTTCCCACTGCTTTTATCGAGTTTTCCTTTCAAACCCTAAAAAGAAAAACTAGCCAGGATTAATTACAGTCTACAACTTCGCTAACCGTTCAGCCAGGCCAGTGTCGGTACTTGAGGGAGGTTCCCCGTGCTTTCGCGCGGACCTAATTAGAGTATCCCTCATTTTCCCAGAGGCGGAGCCCCGTTAACACCTTTCTAGACACCTAATGAGTTAGCTAATTGTAAACTGTAAAACTCTCCTAGGAGCAACTATTGCTCACAGTGGGATCGGGATCCAACCATCATATGGAAGGTATGCAATCTCATTACAAATTTCAACTATTGAAATTCCCGATGTTGTTTTTACCCCTAGTACTTATGACCTTAACTAAGGTCAACAAATCATAAGTACCAGTCAAGTTCTACCCGTCATTTCTTGATTAATTAGACCCACTCATATAACCCTTAACTATGGTCAACAAAGTCATAAGAATGTCCTAATTAATCTGCATCATATGCAATGTAGGAAGACATCACTTAGCTACCGTACACTACGCCTTAACTATGGTCAACAAACGTAGCACGAATACTAAGTACTCTACTTCCTAAAATGACGGAGGGTTGCGGATGATTTTTAAGAAAATCTTTAACGCTTTGAACTTGATATCGTTGTAGAATCAAATGGTTTTCAAAAGGAGTGGCTTAAGCTCCGCAGTTTTGAAATATAGCTTTTTCATAAATAGCCGAGTGGTTTTTAAATCCGATTCTACAACATCTTTTTAGGTTTATTTTCTTTACATTAATCACATTAATGTAATCCCATCATTTAAGTCCTTAAGCCAATCACAGAAAAGAAACGAAAATAACACGTACGCTTATGCCATCCGCATTCGCCACAATGTTCCGTTATGCACCGTTAGGTTACTTAACTAACGGCATACCGGGACGGGACTAGCGCGGGTGTAAAACATAAGCAACGTCTACTATATATCATATATATAATATGTCATTCGTCTCAGATATCACAGAACACAGGCAGCAGAAACATAGATATAAAGTGGGATATACTAGGACGTCTGTATTTAGTACTTAGCCAGAATAGAAAATACGGATTCCACAGTCGCGATGAATAGCCAAGCCCACACCCTGGACCCCTACGAGTGCGGCAAGTGACCCTACCAATTCTGGAGTTTAGGAGACCCGGTCTCGACTCCTCGAGATGGCCTCCCACTGAACCCCAGAACCCGGTCACCTGTGCTCCCCTCCTTGGGTCCATCCTAATGCGGAAAAGTAAATAATATACAACCCTGGTGACACAACCTCAACCCGGAAGTGCCCCAAATAAAAGAATATTACATTACATTTGAATTTACATGAATAAAAATATAAAACTCTCATCTCACATAAAAAAAACCCCGGCTATTCAATCGCGACAATCCTGCACATCATATCTCAGCAACACATAATATCTCATATCATCAACGTAAGTAAGTATGCATACCCCAATTGTCGTTGATGTATAGCAACGAAACCGGCGATATCGTACATACTACACTTACGGTCACAGAAAAGAAAGTGTAAAACTACAATATTTGGAATCCACATTCTCTTTAGACATCATAAATGCGAAATATCACATATTTCGTATTTCATGCCTAAACTGTATGAATTCCACATATTGTATCAGAATCCAGATAAACAGACAGTATTAAAGTTTTCGAACGAACTATCAAGTACCCAAGATTCACTAAAGCTCAACACTTGAGCAGGGTTCAAAAATCCGAAGTGTGACACAGTAGTAGCGGTCCAGCCGTAGAAGGGTCAAGCCAACGCCTCACATGTGGCACGCCGTACTGCCCCAAACCCTAAGGTTCAAAGGGCAGTTCAAGACGGTCACATAATCGAGTTAAGGTTTGTTGTCTTCTAGAGGGTCCACCATAAAAAGACTTGCACTTATCTCCAAAGTATTTAAACCCCGTGAATAGTGAGCAAATGACACTCGTTCAAACACTTCAATATTCTCTAATTTACCCGGAAAAACTACGAAATGAAAATACCGATCGAATCTTTGCGTCCAAAACCATCTCCAGAAAATGCAGTACTATATTCAGATTAAACATACCTAAAACACTGTACAAGCAGAAATAAGAATTGTAGTGCAATTTTCATTCAATGATACCACTATACGGCCGCGGATCCGCGGCCTAAGCAAGGAATTGCCGCGGTTCCGCGGCCATATGAACTGTTCATGTCATCATATTTCACCATAATTCTTAGTTTTCCCTGCTGTATTTTTTAAGTATTTTTAATTCTGAAAAACATCAGATTTTAAAATTTGTCCAGAGAGGGTCCAAAAACGTCGTATTTTTGTCCGATCGGGATTTTTACTTCGTAAAAGCGTCGCCTAATGTTCTAGGTCGGCTCTAATACCAATGTAAGGTTTGCCTAGCACCCAATAATGAGTTTTGAAGCATCACATGTCCCAAAGTTTGGATTTTGAAGGTGCTAAACAAGCATGCAAAGGAATCGATCCTAGAAAATTAGGGTTTCGAAACTTAAGACTTATAAAGTTAGGGTTTCGAGACTACAACCTTGTTCCCCTCCGAAGGACGGCGCACAGGACCGCGATGGCCTGACGCTGAGATTCGGGGCAGATGCTATTTGGTTTTATCCGTCCACCTCTCCGAAGATGCCAAGTTGATTTATGGCACCGTATATCGGAGGTTTAGACGGATGCGGCCGATGTAGCAGACTTCGTCAGATTCCCCCTCGCTTGAGGGGTTTTTGATTGTGGGGACGCTCTTCCCTGCAGGCGCAAGCCCCTGCAGTTAATTACGCTACCGCATCGCGGTAACAACTTTCTCCTTCTCCAGAATTTCACTTCGTGTCGTGTGTGTTTGTTTTGTTTGTGGTTGCCCGTGGATTGTATACGGAGACTAAGTAATGCCGTCGCCCGTAGGACGTGGATTAGTCCAAATCCGTATTTACTTAGATTTGGGTTTGGTGTTTTTAGTTTAAGGATGCATTAGTCGCGTTGCGGCTAAGATCAACTTAAACGTTCGTTAAGGATACAATAGTCCTGTTTAAGACTAAGATCAACTTAACGTGATAATCCATTTAATGTATGGCCATCGGGACTCGTCACCTCTCTAACGTCGTTGAAGGATTACAACGGCAGATGTCATAGGAGTTCAGAGATGTACCCTCGAACCAAAGTCGATTTAGGGTTTTATAATCCATTTAAATGTTTAAGGATACGTTAGCCGTATTTGGGGCTAAGATCAACTTAAACGGGACCGTTTAGATCCGACAAAAGAGCATTTGGAGGCTCTATTATTCCAGTTTAGGGACGTAGTGGTCCATAGGTAGTTTAAGGACGTTGCGGTCCATATTCCAGTTTAGGGACATGGTGGTCCATTATTAGTTTAAGGACGTTTCGGTCCGATATTAGTTTAAGGACCCGTCACCTCTCTGACGCGTTTCGGTCCGATATTCGGTCCACGAGTTTAAGGACCCCGCAGTCCATATTCATGTGTGGTCGTTGGGACCCGTCACCTCTCTGACGTCGTTGAGGAATTACAACGATATGTGTCAAAGGAGTTCGGAGATGTACCCTCGAACCGGATATAAATTGATTTGAGAGAGAGCATTTGTGCTCGGTTCAATTTAACTTAAGGACTTACGGCCAGAATTGGGCTAAGTCCAGTTGAAAATGTTCAGCATTTTATTTATTTTTAGTCCATTAGACCTGTGCTAGGGCTCTGCCCACACTTAAATAATGCATTGCATTACTTATATTTTCTTGTTTGGGCTCTGCCCATAAAAGATGCAGAGCATCGATTTATTTTGGGCTCTGCAAGGCATCTGCATAGCATTTTATTATTTTGTTTGGGCTTTGCCCATTTATAAATGATGCAGAGCATCAATTTACTTAGGCCTGTTTGGTCTTTTAATTGGGCCTGGCCCTTCATTAAAATGCATTGCATTTAGGCGCCTTGCGCCAATCACTGAGCGCAAGCGCTTGCGGTGAGGACATGTGTCATGCTCTGGTGAGCGCAAGCGCAACAGTGCAGTGCACTGTGCTAGTGCGCTGCGCTGTTGCGCTGCTGACATGTGGCGCGCTCTGGTGAGCGCAAGCGCAACAGTGCAGTGCGCTGCGCTGTTGCGCTGCTGACACGTGGCGCTCTCCTAAGAGCGCAACAGCGCAGTTTGCAAGTGCAAAGCACTGTTTTATCTTTCAATCAATTTTAAATCAAAGAAAACAAGTTTTTCTTGTTTTCATAGAACCAGTGGTTCATAAGCAAGTGCAAAGCACTATTATTAATTATTTTTCTTTTTTATTGAAGATCATTGATCTTGTTCTTAGATCAATGATCTGTTTTTAAGAGAATTTTCTCTTTTTCCTAAAGGTTTTTTTTACCTTCTGTTGTTCTTAAGGAGTTCCTCAGAGTTCTCTTCTCTCTCTTTTTTTTTGAAAGATGTTCCTTCTTTTTAATTGAGGCCTAGGGTCCTTTTTATAGTGCCCATAAATTAGTTAAATTTGTTAAAGAGATCTTTCTCTGAGTGATTTGGGGAATTTTCCCCACCGTTGGATCTTTGATCCAAGGGCTTCTGCTTTGCAGAAGAAAATCTTCTTGTTTTAACAAGAAAAGAAAAGATTTCTTGGAAATTTAATTCTGTTTGGCGCAGATGCCCCAGCGCGTGACACATGTCGCGCAGCGCACTGCGCAGCGCAACTGCGCTAGCGCATCTGCGCTGACACGTGTCGCGCAGCGCAGAGCGCAGCGCAACTGCGCTAGCGCATCTGCGCTGACACGTGTCGCGCAGCGCAGAGCTTGCGCAGCTGAAGCGTTGCTTCATAAAAATAGAGCTTTGCTCTGATTGGGCGAGCCTTCTTGGGCGCTGCGCTGACGTATCAGCACCTGACATGTGGCGCGTTGCGCCCGAGATTTGAAGCGTTGCTTCAAAATTTTGAATTTTGAATTTCAACAGAGCTTTGCTCTGATTGGGCGAAACAAATTCCCCCCCACCGTTGCGCTCACGTGGCGCACACGTGAGTGCAGCGGTGGCAAACTCTTGATCGTTGGATCAAGGGGTGAGCTCAAGGGGCGCAAGCGCCTTATAAATAGGACCTCTGGCCCTTAGAAAAATCTTACCGTTTTAAGATTTTTATTTTCCAGAGCTTTGCTCTCACTCAAGAACTTCAGAGCTTTGCTCATTTCTAAAGTCAAAAACTTTAGGTAAAAATTAATTTAAATCAAATTAATTTAACTTAATCTCAACCAAAGAGCTTTGCTCTCACAGATCTTTCGATCTAAAGGGATCCCCATTGGGGTTTCATAAACAGAGCTTTGCTCTCAAAACTTATAGATCTACAGGGATCTTGTTCATGGGTTTTAACCCATGAACAGAGCTTTGCTCATAGATCAAGTGTGGATCTTTTAGAATCTGCAAAGTGAAGAACTTATCATAAGTTTTCATGGGTTTTTCAAGGTCCCAAAATTTTTAAAATTTTTTTTAAGTATTAAGATTTTCTGATGGATCTTTTCCATTATTATCACAGAGCTATGCTCTTTTTAAGGAATTTTATTTCTTTGAGACCAGAATTTGTCAAGTGTCATTCTGTGACAGAGCTTTGCTCTGAAAGAGGAGATTTTCTCCTTGTCTCTGGGGATTCTTCCCCCCCCTTTTTTTTTAAATGGGAATGTTTTCCTGGGGCCAACTGACAATCTCATCCAATGATGAGATTGTCTTATTAACTGACGTATTGTCATTTAGATTTTGTGGGTCCCTCTTTGGTCTCCTACTCACTGCACTGTGGTGCGGTGTAATTAATTAATTTTAATTTAATTAATGCATTTTCTTTTTTAGACGCCAAACGTTGGAATTACAATACTAACGGCTAAATTGTTCTTTTTGCAGCGATCATGTCTCTGGACACTTCATTCCCGTTCGTCCACTCGGAGGAGGGATTTCCCGAGGCGCCCCTGGACCGTGAAGTCCTGGCTATGATCAAAGAGTACGACCCGGAATACAAGAGTCTCCATCTTTGGGGGTCGTGGTACAATCAGATCATCATGGGCCGACGGAGCTTCACCTGCGCAGTACCGTCAGAACCCATCACGGCAATTCACTACGCTACCCCACCTTCAGTGCAGTATGCCGTGGAGATGATAGACTGGACCGCGAACAGCTTTCTTCATCCGGCTATGGATGCGGTTCCGGTTCAGCGTCCCATGGTCTTGGATATCCTAGGACGCCGTATTTGTCAGGGAGAAGCACAGCCCTGGGGGCAATCATATAACCTGGGTTTGATTCCCCGTCACCCGATTGGCTATCTGCCGTGGGCCCGGTACATCCTGTCGACGAAGAAGTCGCAGTTGATAAGACTAGGACTGTACACCGTGGTCTACATCTCTCTCTTCCATTATCCCACGCTCCCCACTTGGTGGTTCAAGGCTTTCTTGGAGCAATGGAATATTCCCACCCACACTTTCCTTGCTATGGATCGGGAAGTGTCCATCTCTTTGGAGGAATTCGCGGAGGTATCTGGCCTACCAGTCATGGGGGAACACTATGAAAAGTTGCTCCCGACAGATGAGTTCGTCTTCGGTGCTAAGCCGATGGTAAGGGGAATCACGCCGGAAAATGCCGTTCAACACCAATTCCCGAGCCTGATTAAGGTGTTGAACATTTACGAGTCCCTTTTTATCGAACATGGGAGTCGGGGGGTTAACTTTGAGGACTTCATTGCTCGTTTCCTTCGTCTAAGCGTCATTTCATCGGGGTTTCTCAAGTTTGCCACCCTGGATGACCCTTTCGGTTTAGGTTTGGGTAACCTGCCAACGAAAGACACAGACCAAAAGGACTTTTTTCTTCCTAACTCCCCATCCATGTCCTTTGCAGAAATTGTGGCCCCTGGAATGGATGAGGAGGCCTTCTTTTTAGGATTTCTCGGACTGTGGCTGAGTTGGTTCGCGATTCCAATGCACTCTCATCGCATGCGGCCTTCCGTCTTCTATCCAGCCCACCGAATGGTCATTGGGGTAAAGGTGGCTGTGGGGATCGCTGGCTTGGCGCACCTATATCACGGCCTCAGCCGAGCAGCGGATGCCAATGAGCCCGGAGTATTGCACGTAGTCTTCCCGATGCACTACTTTGCATCGTGGCTCGAGCTGCACACGGCGGGTGTCTTTGGCATGCATAAAAGGCCTTCATTCTTTGACAAGTGCGGTTTTCCTCGCATTATACAGTTGATTGGCTCATCAATCATGACCCCTTCGCCACGGAACGCTAGGGGTTTGCTGCTTCGCCCTCACACCGTTGGAGTCGGGATGTCCTTCATCGATAAGGTACTAACCATTGGAAAAGCGTCCACCAATGCGGTGCGACCATTACAGGATTCCTTCAAGGATGGAGCTTCAGTGTTAACGGCCCGGGAGATCCTCCTTTTCTATTCTATTAGACCGGGTTTCCTAGTCTTCAGGCAGGGCGGTGCAGCAGTCTTTATGAGATATAATCCGCATCGTTTTGCCCAACAACTGGGTTACGATCAAGGGGTACCCTTGGAAGCTTTCTTATTGGAACCTGTTGTCAATGAAGAAGGGATGGAGAATGCGTTACATCACTTCATGCGCTTGAACACGGGTTCTCGTTTTTTCATCAGCACGCCGGCCTGTGCTCCACGACTCCTTAATGTATATAAAGAGTGGTACAATCATGCGATGGGGGCTGTTATAAAGGAAGAGAGGCGAGTGTTGATCGACCGTAAAGAAGTACCCCCGGGTGCCAATCGTAACGCTCCCTTAGCGCCAAGGATCCTGGTGGCTCCTCCTCTAAAAGATGCCGGGGGCAGACCATCACGTGCGCCAAGTCCTCCATGTGAGCTGCCGCTCCCTGATATCGCAGATGCACCTCCCGCATCCTGTGCTCCAGTGGAGACAGTAGTTGTACCCTCGCCGGAGTCTGGCGTGGGTGCGGACATCGGGACCCGTCGTCCCAAAGTGGCTGCTAAACGGAAGTCGATCCCCCGTGAGCCTAGGGTTGGAGGGAAAAAGAAAAAGAAGTCGCTCTTTGCTGCGGACGTCATGTTCGGTCAGGAACCCCATGCTCCCTATGCCGAGGGCCTGATCGAATACGGGACGAACGAAGGATTAGTGATGCCGCCGCCGGACGATACAGACTTGGAAGCCGCTCTCGAAACTTCGGCGTGGTTGGCAAAGCGTGACGCGTGGCTGGCCAAGCTTGCGCAATCAGGTAACTATTAGTCGCCTTTTCTTTATTGCAACATATCCTCTTCATTGCCTTTGACTAACGCTTTTCTTTCTTTCCTTTCGACAGGTATCACTGATGAAGAAGCCATCGCCGCTTCCTTGAAGACTTTCCAGGAGGAGGAACGTCTTAGAGCATCTATGGGCCTTAGTAAGTTTTAATCCATCAAGTTTCCGTCTCCTTTGTGTTATGGTCGATCTAACCTTTCTCTTTTTATTGCAGAAACCTCAATGCCGTTCCCACCAAGCGACGCAGATGTTTTACCAGCTGCCGATGTTCCCGCTTCCTCTGGGCCACCACAGGAGGTTCGTCTTGAAGAGCCGATGAAGGATGCCTTAAAGGCTCTTGAGGCATCCCTGAACGAGGATGACGACGCCTTGAAGGAGGCGTCACTAAGGTCCATCGCGACAGCCCGGGATGAAAGGAAGCGGCAAAGGCATGAGGCGAAGGCGTGCTGGGCTGCCTTGGCTGCGGGAGCGGGCCCCAGCACCGTCCCTCGCGCTGATACTCCATCCGAAGAGGCCCCTTTCGCCCTATCCACTGCCCGCAGAGAGGTGGCGCGCGCAGTTTGGAGCGCAAACGGTAAATCCACTTCAGGTAATGTTTCTCTCAGAGTTTTTGTTATAAGGATTTTAATGTCGTTGGTCCTTATATCTCTTATCTTGCAGGGCCAAGTCCGATCGAGGGGGAGGCGGAAACCGTTGATCCCAAAGAAACAGAGGAGGCGGTACCTGCCGAACTCGAGCCGACGGTGGGCAATGTCGTTGTGGCTTTGGAGCCTGAAGTGGAGGTCGAGGGGCCTACCGCCGAGAAGGTCATTGATGCTGAACCTGAAGTGGTGGCAGATGATATGATCATTATAACTGAACCGAGGCTGGTGGTGGACGAGACGCTTGAGGCCGGCGACCTCGTGGTGACAGTGGATGAGCCGATGGAGACGGCGGAGCTCGAAGAAGTTGCGGGTGAGATGGGTACGACTCTTGGGGAAGAGTCAGCCGCTTCCTTCCAAGAATCTGGCAACGCTCCAATCATTGCCCTCCCTGCTTACGATCTCTTGGTCGCGCTAGCACGATGACGGTCCCCATTGAGTCGGGTGATGAGGCTACGGGCGGTGGCCTCATGTCGATAGAGGAGGTAGTCGCTTCTGTTTCGGCCGGGAGCTCCTCAGGTAAACCTTAGGTTACTGTCTTTCTTATTTTACAATCCTTTCTGACAAGTTCACCTTTCTTGTAACGCAGGTGCAGCCAGCGCCGATGCCCCACTGCTTGAAGGAGCGCCTTCAACGACTGCCTTGGCGATGGTTACCTCCCAACCCTCTCTCATACCGTCTAAGATGTTGGAAGGTATGGGTTTGCAACTTATTAGTCTTATCTTTCAGATGTATAGTGCATGTACTAAGGTCGTGCTGTTGTGTCTTTTCAGGGGTGCTTTTTGACCATCTTTACCAGATGTTGCTCCCACACTTCTCCTTCCCGTCCGAGCTTGCCTCTTCCTCTGGTGGCGTTGGTGAGCATGATTTCCAATGACATCCTTCTTTCTTTATTGATGGGATTATTTCTAAACCCCCCCTTTTTTTTCGACTGCAGTGTTACAAATCGAAGGAGGGGATGAAAGACGGGCTGCGTTGCCGACTCTTCCGGCTCTGCCACCTGCCTCAGCTGGTACAGCGACTATCACATTGATAAAGTCTTCCTTCTTTATTTTCAGAACTGTTATCTGATCACATCCTGTTTCTCTTCAGCTGTCGTTCCGGTCTCGGCGCCCTTTGAATCTCGCATCATAATGCCAGCAGGTCCTTACCTGAGACGTCCATCTTCGAAAGGCGCCGTGAACAGCTTACGTATGTTGAGCGATTACATTGAGGAGCTTGACGTCGAGACCCCTACCCCTGCTGCGGATTTTGTTATAGCGGTTAACCCGATGCTGGTGATACTCGTGAACTTTCAAGACGAGGGTATCATCGCATCTTGGGTTAACCATTGCAGGGATATCGAGGCCCGCCTGCATCGGTTGGAGTCGCTGCGTCCCGCTCCCGAGGCCTTGGCTGCCAGTAATCAAAGAACAGCGTGGATTGAGCAGAGTGCTCCTTACTTCCATCACCTCGAAAAAGAAGTAATTTCAAGACGTAAGGAGCGAGGTGAGACTTCGAGCAAGTCTGCCCAACTGCATGCTCGGGTGGAGGCCAACGCCGCACGGCTGAAGGTTGTCTTTGAGGGCCTTCTGCAATGTCTTTCTGAAGGGTTATCATTGAGGCAACATCTTGCTGTTGTCGAGCGAGCTGCACCCAGCCAGGAAGCAGCCCAGAAGGCGGCGGAGGAGCAACTTTCATCTTTCTTGCAGCAGCGAGCCCGGGTGGAAGCGGAGGTGGCCGCGGCAGCCGCTCAGGAGGAGGCGCTGAAGGAAGTGCGAGAGCAACTTGTGGATTTACTAAAGACACTTCCTCCTCAGTAGCTATCCCCCTTTGTATCGTTTGTAATTGTAGATAAAAGAATGTGTATATATACTTTTTCATTCTTTGACATAATGTATCCTGTACCCAATCAAGTTTATGAATAAAAGATACACCCTTTTTTTTGTAATGTGTCATTTTCTCCGTCTTTTCTTTCTTTCATTATCAGCATGCCACCTTAGTAATCATGGTTGACGGATGATCAGAACGAGTATCCTGACTCTCTTAAGAAATAGTGATGGCTTAGGCCGCAGGTTTAGATCTGCTGCCTAAGACTTTTCAACTCTATAAGCCGCGAGGGTCTCATAGAGACTTTTCTCCCTACGGATCGAGAGGATCTCGTAGGTGGCTGTTCTCCCTAGGAATCGTAGGGATTCCTAAGTGTGGTTTTCTCTTATAAGTCGTAAGGATCCTATAAGAGAATTATCCTTCTTACGAGTCGAGAGGATTCGTAAGCGGTTGTTTCCCTCCTTGTCGGAAAATCGACTTCGGAGAGTGAGACCCGTGAATAGTATGCAAGAGACCATTTTGGATTGACTTGCAGGGCCCCATTGTTCAGGGAGCAAGCTTTCTTAGTCCATGCTGCCTGAGGCTTCATTTTGCAAGTTAAGAAGAACCGGGAATTCTTCCGCAAAGACAGTGGTGGCTCTGCGTGGGTCAAGAGGCTCTCGTCGCGGAGTGTTTGTATCCGTGAGTCGAGGAGTTTGCTAGGGATTATTTGTTTCCCAAGCGCCAAGGATTATTTGTTTCCCAAGCGCCAAGGATTATTTGTTTCCTTGGGGTTTGAAACGAGTTGAGGATTCCCACGGAGACGCTGGTGGCTCTGCGAGTCGACGCGGATCAGGAGGCTCTCGTCAAGGAGTGTTTGTATCCGTGAGTCGAGGAGTTTGCTAGGGATTATTTGTTTCCCAAGCGCCAAGGATTATTTCTTTCCTTGGGGTTTGAAACGAATCGAGGATTCCCACGGAGGCACTGGTGGCTCTGCGAGTCGACGCGAATCAGAAGGCTCTCGTCAAGGAGTGTTTGTATCCGTGAGTCGAGGAGTTTGCTAGGGATTATTTGTTTCCCAAGCGCCAAGGATTATTTGTTTCCTTGGGGTTTGAAACGAGTCGAGGATTCCCACGGAGACGCTGGTGGCACTGCGAGTCGACGCGGATCAAGAGGCTCTCGTCAAGGAGTGTTTGTATCCGTGAGTCGAGGAGTTTGCTAGGGATTATTTGTTTCCCGAGCGCCAAGGATTATTTGTTTCCTTGGGGTTTGAAACGAGTCGAGGATTCCCACGGAGACGCTGGTGGCTCTGCGAGTCGACGCGGATCAGGAGGCTCTCGTCAAGGAGTGTTATATCCGTGAGTCGAGGAGTTTGCTAGGGATTATTTGTTTCCCGAGCGCCAAGGATTATTTGTTTCCTTGGGGTTTGAAACGAGTCGAGGATTCCCACGGAGACGCTGGTGGCTCTGTGAGTCGACGCGGATCAGGAGGCTCTCGTCAAGGAGTGTTTGTATCCGTGAGTCGAGGAGTCTGATGAAGATACTGGTTTCTTCGGAGTTGAACTGAACCGTCGAGATTTAGCTTCGCCTTCTGGCGGAGCCTGCTGGGAAAGTATGGTTCCCTTTTTGTTTACGCTCTTGGATTGTGTACAGGGATCGATGTGATCTTAACTGTAGGGCCAAAGTTTTATCATCATTTTTTTTGTTTTATCTCCGCGATGCTCTATCAATTCAGCTTTTATATCGCGAAGGTCGCGATTGCCCAATCATTTCGGCTATTTTTTGCGGTGCCCAATCATTTCGGCTATTTAATTTATTTTTACTCGCTGTTTTTTATTGCGAGTTGCCCAATCATTTCGGCTATTTTGCATGCATACATTTTTACTTGCTGTTTTTTTTTATTGCAAGTTGCCCTATCATTTCGGCTATTTCGTATGCATGTGCGGCCTACTGGCTTTTCGCCGTAAGCCGGGAATCAGACACCGATTTCGGCATCAGCACCGCTACAACTGGGATATTACCAGGAGCGAATCATCATTTGCCTCTGTCGATGTCGAACAAGGGTGGCTTAGCGAACAGGGTTAAGGTCCTATCGACTAAGGCTTTTGACTTCATGAGCCGTAAGGGTCTCACAAAGGTATTTCTTCCTACAAGTCGTGAGGATCTTGTAGGTGTGTTTTCTCCTTAGGACTCGTGAGGATTCCTAAGTGTTCGTTTCCTCTGTAAGTCATAAGGATCCTACAGGAGGGTTTTCTCCTCATAAATCGAGAGGATTTACAAGGGTTGGTCACCATGCAAACATATCCCCAGTCACGGATGAGACTTGGTTAGGGAAATGTTTATTCGCGCCCGTGGATTGTATACAAGGGTCAGTATTGAGCCACTTGTAGGGCAATATTGGAAGTTTGTGGGGGTTTGCTTAAGCACAGGTTTAGGTCTCTGTGACTTAAGACTTTCAAATCTTATGAGCCGTGAGGGTCCCATAAGAGAGTTCTCCTCACGATCATGAGGATCTCGCGAGTGTATTTTCTCCCTAGGAATCGTGGGGATCCCTAAGTGTGTTGCTCCCTTGTGAGTCGTAAGGATCTCACGCAGGTGGTCTCTCCTTACAAGGTCGAGAGGACCCTGTAAGTGTCTTTTAACGAGGTTGCGCCCTTTCAGGTTTTCACAAACACTCGCCGGTAGTCCTGCTGTTTTTACTCACGGAGCCCTTTCGGGTTTTCATCCGTGCCCATTTTGCTTATGGACATACCGTTTTTTTTTTATTCTTTTTATTTTCTTTTTCTCTCTTTTTTTTTTACGAGGTCGCGCCCTTTCGGGTTTTCACGAACACTCGCCGGTAGCCCTGCTGTTTTTACTCACGGAGCCCTTTCGGGTTTTCATCCGTGCCCATTTTGCTTATGGATATACCGTTTTTATTTATTATATTTTTTTCTTTATTTATTTATATTTTTTTTATTCATCTCGTCAGCCTAAGGATGCTGCGGTATTAGTTTAAAGACGTTTCGGTCTGCTATTAATTTAAGGACATTTCGGTCCGCTATTAGTTTAAGGACATTTCGGTCCGCTATTAGTTTAAGGACATTTTGGTCCGACATTGAGAGGCTGGCTACTGCTTATAAAACTTGAGCTTAGGAAGATAGCGAGCGGACATGGTCGTCGTCATCTATCATTGACCCAGGCTGTGGCTCATTAAGCGTAGTATTTCTTCAGGAAGCGACCGTTTATCGGCCTGAAAGGCCTTTCACCGTGCATGTCCATGAGTAGATAGGCCCCACCCTGGTAAACTTTATCTATGATGTACGGGCCTTCATAATTTGGCTCGAATTTTCCCCGCTTGGCGTGATTGGGGATCATAGGCCTTTTGACCACTAGCACGAGTTCGCCTTGGTGGAATGTCCTTGGTCGGGTCAATCTTTCGTATCAGCGCATCATCTTTGCTTTATAAGCTTCCAGATTTTGCTGCGCTATGAGCCTAGTTTCATCAAGGGCGTCAAGCTCCTCAAGCCGAATGTGGGCATTTTCTTCGTCCGTCAGCTCGTAGTGGACTGCCACTCGTAGAGAGGGTAACTCTATCTCGAGGGGGAGTACTGCTTCCGTACCGAACACCAACGCGTACGGCGTTGTGTTCGTGGCCATCTTGAATGTAGTTCGATATGCCCAAAGAGCTTCTTGCAGTCTTTCGTGCCAATCTTTCTTATTACGGGACACTGTTTTCTTTATGATTTTTGTTAATGTCTTGTTGAAGGCTTCAGCTAGTCCATTGGCTCGCGGATTATAAACCGAGGAATATCTCCAGTCTATATTATGCTATTGCGCGAAGCGACTGATCTTGTGGCTTCTGTAAGCTGGCCCGTTATCGGAGATGATCCGCCGCGGAGTTCCAAATCGATATATGACATGCGTCTTGAAGAAGTGGAGGATATTTTCCGTCTTCACCTCTCTTAACGGTACTGCTTCCGCCCATTTAGAGAAGTAGTCAGTCGTCGCCAAGATGAAATGGTGTCCTCTAGACGATGCTGGTTTGATGGGGCCGACTATATCAGTCCCCCACATCTCGAATGGCCAGCTAGCCACCGTTGGATGTAGTGGATTTGGGTGCTGGTGGATGAAGTCCCCATGAATTTGGCATGAGTGGCAGTGCTTCGCATATTCGATGCAGTCCTGAATCATCGTAGGCCAGTAGTAGCCCATTAGTTTTATTTTCAACTTCATCTTAGGTCCTGCTTGATGAGAACCGCAGAGTCCGTCGTGAACTTCCTGGACGATCCTTTTCGCTTCGTCAGGTCCTAAGCATCTCAACCACAGAGAATCGAATGACCTCTTGTATAGAGTATCATTGACGAAGGCGAAAGACAGAGCTCGTTTCATGAGCTGATGTCTTGTGGACACTTCTTCGGGCATTCGGTGGGACTTAAAGTAGTCTATGAAGACTTCTCTCCAATCCTCACCCTTTTCCCGGTCTTTTATTTGCAGGGTCGTTTTCTCAGTCGCTCCCTTCCCTTCGGATGATTCCGGAGATATTTCTGCTGGGGCAAGCACTTGACGGCTTTGTACCACGATTCTAACATCATCGAGATTCTCGTCAGCCAGTTCTTTAGCAAGTTTGGCCAATGCGTCTGCTTTGCTGTTTTCCGCGCGCGGTATGTTCTCCAAAGTATAAGAGGGAATTTGGGTCAACAATTGTTGCACTTTTTCGCCGTACCTTACCAACTCCGGTTTGCATGTTTGGTAGTCACCGTTTACTTGACTAACGACCAGCTGGGAGTCTCCGTATATGAGGAGGTTTTCAATTCCCATGTCGATGGCGATCTCGAGGCCTGCTATCAAGGCTTCATATTCAGCTTCATTGTTTGTCCTCGGCTCTGTTAAGGAGAATGCGAAGCGCATTATCCCTCCTTGTGGAGTTACAAAGATGAGGCCTACCCCCGATTTGATTATAGGGGTGTTTTGTTTGCGCTTCTTCATGGAAGATGCGCCATCAAAATAGAGTTCCCATCGGGTATCACCACCGTCGATTGCAACAAACGCATGTTCGTCTGGAAGATCGCAATTTAGAGGAGAATCGGCGGGTATGGGATGCTCAGCGAGGAAGTCGGCGATGGCCTGGCCTTTCACTGCCTTGAGAGGTTGATACGTGATCGAAAACTCCATCAAGAGTAGGACCCATTTAGCGAGTCGACCTGTCAGTATGGCCTTTGACATTAAATACTTAAGAGGGTCCACCTGTGAAATGAGACGGACCACATGCGCCAACGCGTAGTGCCTGAGCTTTGTTATCGCGAAGATCAACGCCAGGCAGTGTTTTTCAATGGGGGAGTAGTTGCTTTCTGCCCCCAGTAGAACTCGACTTAAGTAGTAGAGTGCTCTTTCTTTCCCTTGGTCATTTTCTTGTGCCCATAACGCGCCTAAAGAACCTTCAAGGGCGGTCGTGTAAAGAATGAGAGGCTTTCCCTTAACCGGAGCAGCCAAAACTGGAGGGCTCTGCAGGTATTGCTTGATCTCATCCAGTGCGCCTTGGCATTTGTGATCCCAGATGAATGGGGTTCCCTTCTTCATCAGGTGGCTATAAGGACGACACTTGCCAGAGAGGTTGGCTATAAATCGTCGTATGTATGCGAGCTTCCCTTGAAGAGATCACAGCTGTTTAAGAGTTCTTGGCGGAGGCATTTCCATAATCGCCTTGATCTTGGACGGATCTATTTCAATACCTCGATGTCGAACAATGAATCCCAGGAATTTTCCTGAGGAAACTCCGAATGCACACTTAAGCGGGTTCATCTTCAAGTTGTATTGCCGAAGGCGTTGAAATACGGTCTTCAGATGCTCGAGATGTTCCTCATATGATTTGCTTTTAATAACGAGGTCGTCGATATAGCATTCAACGATTTCGTGTATAAGGTCATCGAAGATCTTCGTCATGGCCCTCTGATAGGTGGCGCCGGCATTCTTTAGACCGAAGGGCATCACCTTATAGCAGAATATACCCAAAGGAGTCCTGAAGGCGGTGTGCTTCTGGTCTTCGGGATGCATCTTTATCTGGTTATACCCCGATGAGCCGTCCATGAAGGAGAAAATCTCATGCGTGGACGTATTGTCTATCATCAGTTCGGTGACTGGCACTGGGAAATCGTCTTTCGGACAAGCTTTATTAAGATCCCGAAAGTCCACACATATGCGCACCGTCCCATTTTTCTTCATCACTGGGACGATGTTGGCGATCCATTCAGGGTATTGAACTTCCTGAATGAAGCCAGAGTCGATTAGCTTCTTGACCTCAGCATTGATGCTCATCTCAAGCTCGAGTCGCATTCTCCTCGGCGCCTGTTTGACTGGTTTGATGTCCGGGGATATCGCCAATCTATACACAGCGATTTCTGGATCCAATCCCGGCATTTCGGAATAGTTCCACGCGAAGCAATCTCTATGCTGTAGAAGTACATCCTTTAACGCAGCTACCCTTTCTTCAGATAGTAACTCGCTGATGAATGTCGGTCGTGGATCGTTTGCCACCCCCAACTCAATCTTCTTGAGGTTATCTGCAGTGGTATGGACTCCATCTTCCAGCTCTTTTGGCGCTGGTGGGAATTCTGAGATTATTTCGTCGTTGTTGTTTTCAAAGCACCAAGGGAGCTTATTTATGTCCTCGGGCTCTTCTCCTAATATTGTAATCATGTGATAGGTGCGAATTCGCTTCCAATCCCAATGTGGAACCCGTTCTTCTTTCGTGGCCTTGGGTTCTTGCTTTTGTGGCGGCGTTACCTTCCAGTTGTCAAACAGGGTGAACTTGCCGAGCTGGTACTGATCTTCAACCCAATTTTTGAAGGTGAAGCAATCTTCAAGAGGATGCCCTATTACTCGATGGTAAGAGCAATAGTCCGGGTGTGAGACTTCGCCCGCTTGTTCGGGGTGTTTAGACTCCGGCAATGTAAGCATTTGATGTTTTAGAGCAAGATCAAGTATCTTCTTCGTCTTGTCCCGAGGAAACGAGTACGCTCGACCCATTTTCTTCATGAGGGATAGGTCAATAACGTTCGACTCCCGTTTGCGTGGCTTCTTAGCCCTGCTTTGCTGCTGTTGAGCGCTTTTTCGGCCTTTCGACTTATTTCTGCTTTTGCGTCGAGCCTTGTTTATAACATGTTGACAGGGAGCAGCCTTTTCATCTTTCACGGCCTGTTGGAGAAGGCGTTGCGTCTTAGCTTTCTCATAGATGACCATTTCGCGGTTATGATCTTCTCGGACTTTTTGACCAGCTTTCTTTATCAGTTTGTCCATTTGTTCCTCGAACGACGGACTGGGCTCCTTTGCATCTGGAACTTTCACGGGCTTAGGATTAGCGTCCTCCCATTGAGCATCTGCTTCTTCATCAAGGTCATACACGACGTAGCAGCCGAGTAGTAACTCTCGTTTCTTTGACCGGATGTATCCAAGCCCTCTTGTTTCCATTCTCCCGTTAGGCAGTTTGCGTTGAGTCCCGGGAACGTTACAGACCCTGTCATAGAATTTGGCCTCTCTAACGGTCTGTTTGAAGGATATCCCCTGGCGTTTCAGCAGCTTCTTCAAACCCTCTGTATAATATCTGGGAAGACGGATAGGCTGAAGCCTGTCGAGCGCAGGATCTGCGCCATGCCAGATTTCTTTTTTCACCTTGGTTTCTTCAGAGCGGTAAAACAGAATTGCTTTCTCGTTTTCTCGCCTGGGAGGGATATAGAATGTCCGCAGCTCTTCTACACTGTAGATATTAAGTGCGTCCAGTTCTTTATGATGTTTAGGCGGCACCATGGCGACTTGCAGACTTTGCTCTTCATCAGCGGAAGCTTGTGTTGAAGGTCGAGCAGAGAATACGACATGGACCTCGTCCTCCGAATCGCTACCAAAGACCAATGTAGGAGTTGACGGTCCTGGCTTGTTATGTTGGGGCGGACCCGAATACACTATCTCCTCTTCTTCCTCGGTGTCACTGCCGAAGACAGGGATGGTGGCATTAGTTTTATTCTCCGGCTTGTGACACTTCTCCGTGTCTTCGAAATCCGGCAAGAAGTATTTGGCATCTTCGTATTTGCGGACCTCGTTCATAGAGAATGGGTTCAGTTCTCCCGTCACGGTATACTCGAAACCATCCTTAAAATACTTCATACACTGATGTTGTGTAGAAGGGATGATGTTGTTCTCGTGTAACCATGGTCGGCCGAGCAAAGCGTTGTAACATGTCTTGGCGTCTATGACGTGGAACTTAATGTCCGTGACGAGTAGCCCGAAGCGTAGCGTCAGTATCACAGATCCAAGAGTCTTTGACAATTGGGAGTCAAACCCGGAGATGGTGATCTTGTCACGAGCAAGGTGCTAGACGCTCATGCAGATTTCTTTCAACACCCGCACGTTGAGTAGGTTAACAGACGACCCGTTATCAATCAGGATTTTGCCTATCTTTATATCATGGCAGTATCCCGAGACGTAGAGAGGGCGATTGTGTTCGCACGTCCCAAGTAGAAGGTCTTCATCGCCGAAAGTGACATCGGCCGTGTGCACTTCCTCCAATTCATCCTTCATCTTTTCCTCAGCCAAGCATGCTTGGAATTGTTCCGGATCTTGGACCGCCTTAATCAACGAATCTCTCGCCTCTTTTGATAGCAAAAGGGCGTCAAGAATGCTGAGCTGTGAGGGCAGCTTCCTTAGATGTGCTAAGACGTTGTAATCCACCTTATTCTTCTTCGGCGGGTCCTTGGCGGCTAGCTCTTCCACCACTTCGTCATCTAAGACGATATCTTCAGAGACCTTTTCTTTCCCTTTATCTTTTCTGTTCAAGGGTCCGAGGTTCTTTTCAGGCAGCGTCCAATTCCGCAGCCGGATATTTTCGCAGACCTTCGGTTCTTCTTCTTTTCCTGAAGCGGACTCTTTAAAGAGAGGGGCAAGTTCTAGCTCTTCATCAGAATCACTCCCGAATGTAGGCACTTGTGATCCACCGGTGTTAACCATGCAACAATCGCCAGCAGTTCTTTTAAGCCCTTCGGTCGTATTTCTTTGCTCCCGACGAGTTTTACGTTTTTCCCGCTTAAAACGTTGTCGATGAGCAACATATCCTTGCCACCATCTATCGAAAGCTTTGCACTCTTCAGTGGGGTGCGAAATCCTCCAATGATATAAGCAATACGAGGGGTGCGTTTCCACTTCACCGGCGATGTTTCCTTCAGAGGATGGTAGCTTCATGCCCATTGTTATGGCCTTAGCGAACTTTTTCCTCATCTTGAATTGGATTTTGTCAGTAGCGGAGGTGTTCTGCTCCAGCGGGATCGTCTCAGCTCCTTCCTCAAGTCACTGGCGCTTGGCCCTTTCAAATATAGACGCCTCGCACTCCCGATCAGCTTTACTTTTCAACCGAGCTTCATTAAGGAATGCGTCGATTATTTCCTCTGGTGGCCCTAAAACTTTTGGTTCGGGATCTGCCACCATCTTTTCGGTGCAAGGAGTCTCCTCATCGTTCGTGGTCGAATGGGAAATCATATGACAGCTCGCCACATATTCCTCGGATTCATCCGATGAACTTTCTCCTTCATCTTCTTCTTAAAAGACATGATTGAGGAACTCTTGGAATGTAATGGGAGTCCGCGCCTTTTGGTTGCATTCTTCCAACGCGTCAATTTGCTTTTGTAAGTCCGTACGTTTGCCGCCAGGCTTCACGGGCTTCGTAGATTTCTTCTATTTCTTTTTCGAAGATTTTGACGACTGGTTGCGAGTGCTTGAGCCACCACCATCGGTCTTTGGAGTTGGACGCGGTTTCAACATCCCTTCAATGACCTGCGGTTCCAACGGGTTCTTCCACTCGATCGCTGGACATGTCTGAAGATCGTTTAGCATCCTCTTTGTCTTGGCTGATAATACAACCTCCCAAGGAGCTTCTTCAATGTCTGAGCATGTTGCCCCCGGCGTATTCGTCCCCTTAGAGGTGTGGGGCTACGGGGGATTCACCTTCCATTTGTCAGATAACGTGAACTTACCCTGTCGGTACTGGTTTTCAAGCCAATTCTTGAAAACGTAGCAATCTTCGATCGGATGGCCTAGTACTCGATGATAAGGACAGTAGTTGGGCTCGTTGACGTCACTTGGTTGCAACGGACGTTTTGGATCCGGCAAATTTATGAGTCTGTTGCGCAACGCCAGCTCGAATAACCTCCTCGTTTTATCACGGGGAAAGGAATAAGGACGTCCCATCCTATCCTCAAGGGGCACGTACGGTCGCGTATTATTTTGACGAGCAACCGGCTTCGAGTCGCTCAGTTGTTGTTGAGCATTAGCGACGACGATCGCTTTTCCCTTCCCTTTGTCATTTCGGGTGTTTGGCCTTGGAAGAGGGGGTTTATGGCCCATTTGATCCATTTGCGCTAGTTTGTCAATCAAAGCCTGGAAGGTAATCGGCTTGAAAAACATCATAAACTGCGAGATGGTTGCTTGTGGATCGAGGGTTCCCACAAACATACCCACCGCGGGAGCTTCTTCAATGCGCTGCTCACACTTTGACCATAAGTTCCGCCATCGTATAGCGTACTGAACCCACGTCTCGCCGGGTTTTACCCTGGCGTTAATCAGTGCTGTCATCGGGGTACGTTCACTGGCGCTTGCAAAACGCTGAGTAAACAACAGCTCCATCTCCGCGAAGGTTTTAATAGAGTCATTCGGGAGCTCAGAGTACCATTCGAACGCCGTATCCGATAAGCTTCCAACAAACTGGCGAAGTAAAAGCTTGTCATCTCCACCGGTATTGCCGCAGAGTGCCCTGAACTAGGCTACATGCTGGTGAGGATTGCCCGTCCCCTTGTAGACATGGAACTTGGGAATCGTATAACCTGGCGGGTATTTGATTTGATCGTACCAACTCGGATATGGTCTCCCCGTTTTCACGACCTGGCCGGCTATTTCGGTTGCATGATGAACCCGTATTTGCTGGGCGATGTATTCATCCAAATCAGCTTTGGAGATTGTATCCTCTTTAGCTGTGGACAGAACTGGTGGGGGATTCGACGTCTCTCCCCTATCGTCTTCAAGAATGATTGGGGGATCTTCAGCAGGTGGATCTTGTTGAATCATCATACCCACCATATCCTGGAACAGGAGGGCCATTTTCTTTATGTTGGCTGCCTGCTCCGCAGCTTCTTTTTCTTTCTTCTCCAGTACGCGACGAAGGAATTCAACGTCCGTTTCTTGTTCTTGACGCTCGTCCGAGGATGTTTCAGGGGTTTCTTTTAGCCCTGTAAGTGCGGCCATAGCGTTCATCATTTCTTGGAGCTTCTGCTGCTGCTCCTGAGCCTTGGTCACTGACCTCGTGTGCGGTCTATGACCTGTTGATATGCCGCTATCTTCTTTTCCCGATGCCATGTAAACCGTATGAACTGTTATGCCCCCTGGCTTAGGGCGTTTAGGTTCACTATTTTTAACTTTTGCCGCTGACGCGGGAGTTTTCTCTGGCCTCCTTCTTTTGTGGGTCGTTGAGGTTGAAGGAACCGTTGAAGTGGGCATCCTAGCAGCTGCTGTCCCCCGCTGTTTAATGGGACGGTCCTTGTCTTTTTCCACCTTCGCCTTTTTCTGGTGACGAGAGTGACCTGGGTCAATCACTGAGTCTTGAACCCTCCGCTAAACTTTATAAATTCTTGAGGACAGCCGTTGAGGGGGCTGTTCTTGCTTCGTTTCCGTAACTCTCTCCGCAGGTGGAGGAGATCTTTTTAAGGTAGCGGTTGGAGAGTTCTTGCGCACCCTCCTCAGCAGTTCAAAGATGTTCCCAGTTGGAACAGCAGCGTTGACTTCCACCATTGGAGCAGGTGGAGTTAGCCCTGAGGGGGAGTTGCCCCCTGCCTTTCTCACTCGTTGCCAATGGCGACGTCGAGCACGAAGAGCCGTTGGGATTGGCTCAGAGATTGAGATAGTTTCTTTCTGCCCCCTGTCTGAATGAGGCGCCACCGGTGTTAACCTCTTAAAGACTGAGGTTGTCTTTTGAGGGGTGATATTCAACCTGTCGAAGACGGATCCTCGAGTAGGGGCAGGAGCAGGAATCGTCAGTCTTGAAAAGACTGACTCTTTGACAGGGGAAGCCGCCTTGACGACTTCTGGAGCAGCAGTTATTGCCTTCCTCGAGACAGCCAATTTAGAGTCCTGATTTAACCTGGTGAAAACAGAGGCTGTCGGTTTGGTAGTGGGCGACCCGTTGACAGGGGTCGTCGTAGCAGTGAGCCGGTCGAAGACCGACTTCTTGTCCACTTCCGGTGCATGTATTGGCGTAGGGAAGCTTGTAGGTGGGATAATGGTCCCAAAGAACAGACCAGTGGTGGCTTGGGTCACCTGATCTACCGGCAGAGTGAGGAAGGAAGCTGCTTGGGGCCCATATACTACACCTCCCGGTGAGGTGGAGCGTCCGTTGCATTGGCACTTCGAGCAGTTGATGCAATTAGAGGCCATTGAACCTTGAGTTCTTCTGTGCCAGACAAAAGACCAAATCTTAGTAACTTGAAATCCGAAGGAAACCATTTAACAAACCGCGATTGGTTCGCGAGGACGACACACGAAGTGTGGAGTGGAAAGAGGAAGAGGTCCCACCGGGCGTGCCAAAATCTGTTCCCCTCCGAAGGACGGCGCACAGGACCGCGATGGCCTGACGCTGAGATTCGGGGCAGATGCTATTTGGTTTTATCCGTCCACCTCTCCGAAGATGCCAAGTTGATTTATGGCACCGTATATCGGAGGTTTAGACGGATGCGGCCGATGTAGCAGACTTCGTCAAATTCCCCCTCGCTTGAGGGGTTTTTGATTGTGGGGACACTCTTCCCTGCAGGCGCAAGCCCCTGCAGTTAATTACGCTACCGCATCGCGGTAACAACTTTCTCCTTCTCCAGAATTTCACTTCGTGTCGTGTGTGTTTGTTTTGGTTGTGGTTGCCCGTGGATTGTATACGGAGACTGAGTAATGCCGTCGCCCGTAGGACATGGATTAGTCCAAATCCGTATTTACTTAGATTTGGGTTTGGTGTTTTTAGTTTAAGGATGCATTAGTCGCGTTGCGGCTAAGAACAACTTAAACGTTCGTTAAGGATACAATAGTCCTGTTTAAGACTAAGATCAACTTAACGTGATAATCCATTTAATGTCTGGCCATCGGGACTCGTCACCTCTCTAACGTCGTTGAAGGATTACAACGGCAGATGTCAGAGGAGTTCAGAGATGTACCCTCGAACCAAAGTCGATTTAGGGTTTTATAATCCATTTAAATGTTTAAGGATACGTTAGCCGTATTTGGGGCTAAGATCAACTTAAACGGGACCGTTTAGATCCGACAAAAGAGCATTTGGAGGCTCTATTGTTCCAGTTTAGGGACGTAGTGGTCCATAGGTAGTTTAGGGACGTAGTGGTCCATACGTAGTTTAAGGACGTTGCGGTCCATATTCCAGTTTAGGGATGTGGTGGTCCATTATTATTTTAAGGACGTTTCGGTCCGATATTAGTTTAAGGACGTTTCGGTCCACGAGTTTAAAGACCCCGCAGTCCATATTCATGTGTGGTCGTTGGGACCCGTCACCTCTCTGACGTCGTTGAGGAATCACAACGATATGTGTCAAAGGAGTTCGGAGATGTACCCTCGAACCGGATATAAATTGATTTGAGAGAGAGCATTTGTGCTCGGTTCAATTTAACTTAAGGACTTACGGCCAGAATTGGGCTAAGTCCAGTTGAAAATGTTCAGCATTTTATTTATTTATAGTCCATTAGACCTGTGCTAGGGCTCTGCCCACACTTAAATAATGCATTGCATTACTTATATTTTCTTGTTTGGGCTCTGCCCATAAAAGATGCGGAGCATCGATTTATTTTGGGCTCTGCAAGGCATCTGCATAGCATTTTATTATTTTGTTTGGGCTTTGCCCATTTATAAATGATGCAGAGCATCAATTTACTTAGGCCTGTTTGGTCTTTTAATTGGGCCTGGCCCTTCATTAAAATGCATTGCATTTAGGCGCCTTGCGCCAATCACTGAGCGCAACCGCATGCGGTGAGGACATGTGTCATGCTCTGGTGAGCGTAAGCGCAACAGTGCAGTGCACTGTGCTAGTGTGCTGCGCTGTTGCGCTGCTGACACGTGGCGCGCTCTGGTAAGCGCAAGCGCAACGGTGCAGTGCGCTGCGCTAGTGCGCTGCGCTGTTGCGCTGCTGACACGTGGCGCTCGCCTAAGAGCGCAACAGCGCAGTTTGCAAGTGCAAAGCACTGTTTTATCTTTCAATCAATTTTAAATCAAAGAAAACAAGTTTTTCTTGTTTTCATAGAACCAGTGGTTCATAAGCAAGTGCAAAGCACTATTATTAATTATTTTTCTTTTTTATTGAAGATCATTGATCTTGTTCTTAGATCAATGATCTGTTTTTAAGAGAATTTTCTCTTTTTCCTAAAGGTTTTTTTTACCTTCTGTTGTTCTTAAGGAGTTCCTCAGAGTTCTCTTCTCTCTCTTTTTTTTTGAAAGATGTTCCTTCTTTTTAATTGAGGCCTAGGGTCCTTTTTATAGTGCCCATAAATTAGTTAAATTTGTTAAAGAGATCTTTCTCTGAGTGATTTGGGGAATTTTCCCCACCGTTGGATCTTTGATCCAAGGGCTTCTGCTTTGCAGAAGAAAATCTTCTTGTTTTAACAAGAAAAGAAAAGATTTCTTGGAAATTTAATTCTGTTTGGCGCAGATGCCCCAGCGCGTGACACATGTCGCGCAGCGCACTGCGCAGCGCAACTGCTCTAGCGCATCTGCGCTGACACGTGTCGCGCAGCGCAGAGCGCAGCGCAACTGCGCTAGCGCATCTGCGCTGACACGTGTCGCGCAGCGCAGAGCTTGCGCAGCTGAAGCGTTGCTTCATAAAAATAGAGCTTTGCTCTGATTGGGCGCGCCTTCTTGGGCGCTGCGCTGACGTATCAGCGCCTGACATGTGGCGCGTTGCGCCCGAGATTTGAAGCGTTGCTTCAAAATTTTGAATTTTGAATTTCAACAGAGCTTTGCTCTGATTGGGCGAAACAAACCTTTGTACCTCCCTTTTGCTGGACTCCTTGGTCTCTTGGGTGTTGAATGGAGGTCCTCTTGAAGTCCTCTCGCGTCCACGACGATCCGCCCGGAGTTCCCCATCCAAGCTCGCAACTTCGTAAAACCGAAGAGAACACTCTAAACAAGTTGGCTAAACTTGTGTAGAATGAAGTTGTGGTTAAGATTCTCACTTCAAAACCCTCTCTTTATATGTGTATTACTCACTAGAAGAAACTAGAGAGCAAATATGAAGGAGGAAGAAGATGGTGGCAATATTTTAACAAGAGGTGAAAAATATGATAAGCATAAGAAAAGAAATGAAATATATCCTTTTATATTTTATTCCTTCTTACTTCAAACCATGGTTAAATCTCTTGGTTGGTATTTAATTAGGGTTTAAACCATGTAAGGAAAGGTTAATCTAAGGTTAAGGGTAGGTGAGAATGGTTAGGTTAAGGAAGAGTGTAGAAGCAAGTGAAGATTATCCTTTCCTTTTTCCATTTTGTTTTAAACCTTAAATCAAATAAAACACAAAAGATTTATCCATGGTGTGAGTCTCATATTGCCACCATTTCCATGTGTAAACAACCATGATAGATGGGTGTATGTATGTATGTGTGTATGCACATCCATAGCAAGAAAGAGAGAAAGAAAAACATACATGCATGCACACATCAATCATCCAAGAAAAGGTTTTAAGTGAGAAAACTAATGGTTAAATGATAAATCAACACTTGATTTATCAATCCGGCCATATCACATATGACCCCACCAAAAGCAAGCCGCCCGATCAATGTACGGTATCATATACGCGCATTTTAATCGGGTCCATGCGCATATCGCATACGCGCACCACAACGTTTCGCCTGGACTAGGTAACTCCTGTGTGGGACTCTAAGATTCGTCAATACGCCGGCAGAGGGTGATGATCATATCAGGTACCCTCAAGCCGCAAGCGGTCAGCTAAACGTAACGGCCACCCGGGTATTGAGCGATCAGAATAAAACAAGCGAACCTGCTACAACTCCCGTCGAGCCAACCGGCAACACTGCCGTACAGTCCGGTCTCTTCGTCAGATATGCTGCATATTGAGCCTAGGGATGGTCACGTCGACCCTAATAACTCAATAAGTGGTGCCGGTGAATGGTCTATAACAGATCGAGAAACTACTGATAACACTTATCAGCAAATCTCAGCAGCCCTGGCCAGGGACTTACTGATATAACCAGTCGGGCACAGTACAGCATCAACTCCCAATACCGGGAGAGACGAAACCCATCCTATCGCTCATTGCCTTCGTGTGTCTCGGGACTGTACCCAACGGCCACCTGTTTGCACGACTCAGTAGAGCCGTGGTAGAGTGGCGATCAAAGTACAGTGGGAGAACACACAAGACTCCATGACGATCTCGGGTCTACAGACTAACCTGTACCAGTGTCACCTGAGAACTGCTATCCGACGATAGATATAATTCCAAATAGGAGTTCTCAGTGAGTCCGTTCAGTGTACCCAGTCACCACTGAGCACCCGTATATGATCTTGATGTCAAACATCGATGAATGTGGGAACATCCATCGCCCATCACATGGGTCTAGTATCATATACGCTAGTCTACTCTGGTATATCAATGCCCCGTCTCGATATACCTACGACTAGGGACTTTCCAGGATATGCTTATAGACTACAGATGTCCCACTAGTATGATCTCCATCATAATCAGAGTAGTCAAGCCAATACCCTCAAGGCTTTATCAGCATGTATGAGTGAATAATAAGCATGATCAAATCAACATGTCAGATAAAGAAGAACCAGATAGCATACTATCATGTCGAGCAAGAATGCATACTGAATATATATATATACATGTACAAATACATCCACTATCATATAATGGCCTCTAGGGCATACATATATCCAACACAAATATCATGCACTATCCTTATAATCCATGTATATGTATACGTATATATATATACATAGTCCCATACCCATGTGTGTGTGTGTGTGTGTGTACATATCCCCATATACGCACAGGTAATAAAATGTAAGCATGTGTGTGTGCGCGTGTAGGTATAAACCTATTGTAGGGTTCGCGACTATTAAACTAACTAAAAACACTATCAATCAAGTCCTCTAAAGCATTTCTAGCTAATTAAACACATCTTATAAATTATATAAGTATATATCTATATATCATAACGCATTCGCGTTCTATTTTACGAAACTGCGGGGGTGCTATACGCCATCCACCCGACTTCCCCCGTAGATATATATCTACTCACATTGATCCTAACTTGCCGGAGTCGATATCGCCACGCCCATCCTTGTTGCTCCGAACCCACTCGAGGGTACCTACATGTATATCACATGACATTGTAATTCGAAATCGCATACGAAAACCAAATCGGCACGCGTATCACACATGGGTTAAAACCCATGATCTACGCATGCAAGAATAACTAACAACCCTCGACGATTGACGTATGAACGTGAATCGTCCGATAAAAACACCAATATCAAAACTTTATTACATAAATAACACGAAACATAAAGCAGTAACTTTGAAAACATGCTCCAGATTTTACCCTAAGTCAAATTAGCCAATTTTGCATATATGGATCTATTTTACTGATAAAGGAGCCACAGAACAAAAACTGACCAATTTGCCCCTACTCTGGCCACAAATTGCGTCCAGAACGATTAAATTTGCGGCCTTAGCTTGGGGGTTGGGGCTCGGGTCTCTGTGGTATCTTCCTAGGTGCCTGCATGACTCACTATGTATGATAAATAATTTTCCAGGTCCCCGAGTGTTAGCAGATATCAATTTCTCTACACAAATTCCACAAATTCCCGATATCGGGGTTTCTAGGTTTGGGGTTTGGGGTTCTATCTCAGGTTTCATTCCAATATGATATCATTAAGGGGTGTTTAAGGTCACTACTAACCTCAATTACACTATCACAATTCAATTCAAACCCTAACCCTAAACTTAGAATTTCCAAACCTCACTAAACATTGCCTAATTGCTTCTAAACATGCATGGAAGCTAAAGTAAACCAAATAGTACACTAATGGTTCAGAAATTACCTCATTTGGCAACTCAAGAAAATTCATGAGTTGCCCCAAGTGTCCAAAATCCTTGCTTTTTTGGTCCAAAGTATAGCTTGTGAGCTTGTGCACATTTTTAATGAAGTGGGGATGAGGTTTTGAGGTTGTTTTGGTGGTGTTTTGAGGTGATGGAGGAGGGAAGAGGAAGAGGGCTGCCATGGTGATGGAGGAGGGAAAATAGATGAAGGAAAAAATGAAGGAAGCTAAGTGCCATGACCAATGGTTGACCCCTCACCCTCTCTCTCTCATGCCCATCCCTCATTTCTTTATTCTTTTCTTTTGTTATCTTTTCTCTTTTCACTTAAACACAAACCATGCATGAAAAATGAGAAAAAGCCATGATAAAAATGTAACAAGTGTTAAAATGACATGTGCATGTCATGTGCACAAAACACGTTTAATGCGCGATTAGCGATATCTAATCGCGATTAGCATTAAAATAGTGTATAATAAATCATAAAATTTCACATTTTGCTTAAATCACATAAAGCACCCTCATTTCAGTAATTTCTATAATTTTCCAAATTTTTCCTAATTTATCGGTATTTAATTATACCGAAATATTAAAATATTCAATATATTTAATATTTAATTATAAAATTTCCCAAAAAATAATATTTTATTTTTCTGAAATGTTACAGTCTTCCCCCCTTAAAGAATTCGGTCCCCGAATTTAAATTTAACCCCTCAAATACTAAAACATTTCAGGAAAAAGTCTAAGTCGTCGGGGCTCCGAAATCATCAATACATAAAACGCATAGTAGCGCAATGCATGCACATGAACAATGAGCAGATAACTCAAAAACAAAACTCCGTCAAGCATCCCGCAATCATCGGAGTCATGGTGAAGACACAAATGTCAAATCCAAAACGAAACCAATATGATATACATCAAAACTATACATGTAAACATCAAATCTATACATGTAAACATCTGAAAGAAATAAATGCCAACCCTTTCATGTTGCTCTGCGATGTGCATAACACTGCACTGTGGCGGACGTCTATTGTAAGAAAATAACCATATATGTATATATCTTTTGTTTAATATGCACGTCCCGCTGTTTTGAAAAAAATTTAGAAGAGTTTCCTTGTTTTAAGCGTTTCGTGTCATATCAGACACGTAGGTAAATACTGAGACTATAGATCCCTTTTTTGGAAATCCCTTCGATAACTATCAATGCATGCAAAATATATCCATGTACTGTTCTCTGACTAGTCCTGCTTAGTACGAAAACAAATCGTAATCACCATAAAAACATACTGCTCCATAAAAAATCAATCCTAAAATGTGCATATGAAAGCTACATGCATCTGGTGCGCACGGAAATCAAAATCCATGAATGTTCCATACATGTGCACAGAAACAACATCTAAGTGCAACGGGTGTGCACAAAACACCTGTCAGAGGGAACGTGTGTGCCTGACAGAAAAATCAGGTGCATCTGATATGCACGAAGAATCTTGATTTAGTGCATCCGGCGTGCACAAAAATCGCATCTCATATCATGTGCCCAACATGCGCGAAAATCTAAATCCGGTGAACAAGGTGCACAAAACAAATATCGAGTATCACAATCGAAATCGACGGTATACAACACATTTTAATCCAAATCCAAATCAGGTATACCGTGGTATATAATCTCACAACCATGTGCATCAGCGTGCACAAAGGCAATCAAAATACTAAAAGTGCATGAAAACTATGCCGAAAGCACAAGTCAAATCACATGCATAACATAGGCATGAAATCAAAATCAACATCTCTAATGACATCAAACCGAAGTCAGGTGCAACTGTGGTGCACAAAATACGTATCAATGAACTGCAAGCATATGTAAACTATACCGAGTGCAAAAACCAAATCGTGTGCGTACCATATGTACAAAATCAACCCAACGGTATGAAATCTATGAAATCATAAACATGTGCAGCCAAGGCACAAAAATGATATGAAGTGCAATAACTGTGCACAAATCATAAATCAACACAACGGTGTATAAAGCATATCTCAAGTGTAATAACTATACACAAAATATAAATACCCGGTAGGTGCAACCATGGTGCACGAAAATAAATATCATGAACTCAGTCATCAAGACTAAATCATGCGAATAGATCGCCCAAAATACCGAAATCAAGTATGGCGGAATAGTCCCGCTCAAGCACATCCTCTAAGAATCTCTGGCCAACTGTCGTGGTCAATCATAACATGTTTCGTCGACGATGCCGAACTCTGGTCTGCTGGGTGTGCGTAAAATGACCGCTCCTGGGTCCAAGTCTTCTCATAAATTATTCCAGAAAGGTCCTGTCGAGGTCTCTCCCAAATCTCGTTTTTTTCGAACTGCCCGGAAGTCATCGTCCTTTACTAAATCTATTTCTTGTTCCGGAATGGCTGCATCCTCATCGCGACTCCTTCTGGAAGATGTATCCATATATAACGCCTCTGTATGCGTGTCACATCTCTAATGTCTGCGGAGTGGAACGTCCTCTCATCAAGATCTCGTACAAACATCTTACTCCACTTTTCTCTAATGTCGACTGCTTTGGACTCGTCTCATCGTGGCTGCATGGACCATGCTCCAACGGCTATACTCGTATCTAGAGTCTCCCAAGAAATGCATCCCATCGCATAGCATCCGAATGAAGTCGAACCATTCGATCGATTCGTCAAAACCTCATAATCCCCCAAGAGCTCAACATCTTGGGTACAGTTTAATAGTATCGAGTACATACCACAGCACCGGTGGACCAGCCGTAGAAGGGCAAACCCAAGCCTCACTAATGGCACCGCGGAACTGCTGCAAACTCTAGGGTTCAAAGGATTTCACATGGTCATTATGTCGAGTTAGGGTTTTCATTCTTCTATAGGGTCCATAGAATTGCTTGCATGTCTTTCCGAATTCTTTAAACTTGGAATATGGGTTTCTGACATTCGGTCGCCTCTATCGACACTCAACATACCTGCGTGAAGTCGTCTCTAGTTGGAATCAATCTATCTGACGACCTCACATCGGGGTAAGCGAACGAACCACATGTCCTAGTCATTCATCCTCGGGTGACTAGCGACCTGCTATCATATCTCTAAGTACAACTCGTACTGCAATAGCTCCAACATCTGGGGCGATATCTCGTCATTCGCAGCAACAACTGGCTCATTCGTCTGCACGCTGAACATTGCCTCAATCATCATGAATAAGCGATACATCAATGGTCATCACATTTTGGCTGGCCTCTATCAGTGGCTCAATCCTCTGGTGCAAATCTGCACGTCCTAGAAATCTCATAACAGCGATCCATCAAATGCTCACGGCGTGAAAACACAATAAAACGACGCCTCTCTATGCAATCGTATGTCCCTGGAATCATGCCCTGGTCAGTCTTCGTTCATGACGAGCTCGTGCTGACGCAACTCTAGCCGTAGCTCTCTCTACCCGTGTAATCGTGGCAACAAAAACCATAAACCAATATCGATGAGGATAGATCATAGGAATGAATATAATGCTGTGCAAGGAAATGTACATCCTAAGTCTTCTTAAGCGGAGTAGCGTATCGTAAGTATGCCGCGGAACATACACACGGTACGTCACTCTACTGAAGTCACCTACTCCATCAACCAAGGCAACCTACGCGACGAAAGTTCGGGTATAATACCCCCTCGACTAAGTCTAAGTTCCGTAAGGTCAAGCCTAGATTCCGTATATATACCAATGCCCTAGGCTCCGCATAGTCAAATATAGACTCGAACCAAGGTTAACCTAGCGTTCTGAAACCAACTTTGTCACGACCTGAAATAGCACGTGACTGGCACTTGAATCAGATGGAGTCTATAAGACCCCATCTAATTCAAGTAAGCCAAAGGCCCATAAATCTAAAACCATTTTAAATAATAAATGAAGGAAAACTTGTTTAAAAGCAAGTGGTTTTAATAGCATAAGCCGAATTATTCGCTTTTAAAACATCAAGTCTTTTCTGAAAATTTCGACAGAGTTTCATTTGTAAATACTGGCCCCGAACGGGGTACAACATGAATAATATATACATGAATGATAAAAGGCATCCCCAAGCGGGAGCTAGCTCTTCGTCAATCGACAGTCACAACCACGCAAGCAATATAATATACAGCGCCAAAGGGCGAGGATCAAAACTGAAAGGAAACTCAAAGACAACATGAAACCCATAATAATACAACACTCTAAGGTTAAAATAATATACAACCGGTCTCTAAGTCTGAAATAAATATACATGTCTGGTTGATGGAGTTTACTAGATACAACTGAATATAAATAAATACAATGGTGGTCACGATACAAGTGAACCCACCTACCAAAGCAATCATCCGGAAGGAAGCAGTGTGCCAGCAAAGCCGTAACGAAACCTGTACGGCAAAACCTGCAAGAAACTGTGGCACAACGGGGGTGAGTTGCCAACTCGTGAGTAGAAAATATCATCGAGCAGAAATCGTATGTATGACTCATTCCTAGGTCAATACGATCAAATATATATAAAACCTCAAATGATAAAGTCTGAAGCATGAAAGGTGGCAAGGGTAAACATCTATACCAAAGTGTAATCTCATGTGCTCGTGTCAGTGCCTCAGGTAGCAATGTATCATGTGTATGAGGTATGAATGTAAAGTAATGAAAACAGAATACATGTAAATGAAGAAACTGTTTCTTGTTTTAGTGAGATTTCTGTTTATATAACACGAGGTATCATCAATGGAATCAACATAATCAGTGTCTAGTATCGACACAAAACATAAGTCCCAATATCTCAATATCACAGTGTCTCAATACCTCGGGCTCCGTCAGTCCGGATCGGCCCATATCATCAAATCACACGACCACGGACGGTATCCTCCGGATGTCCGCCGTGCCAAACAATTACCGGTAGGCAGTCTGCCCTTGCCTGGCTCATCAACTACAACTCGAGCTTCTTTCCCCGAGGTACCATACCGGGTCCACCATGTACCCGTAGACGGTTCATCCGGCTCCTCGAATCGGGTCTCGAAATCCAACAGTTATCATGAAAACTCATGGTGGACGACTCATACATCACGAAAAAACCACAACTTGCATTTTAAAGAGAGAGAGAGAGAGAAGTTTATATATATTCTTGCGGTTTTCCCCCAAATCCCGAAATCTCATGAAAATCTGAAATCCAAAAATCAAGAGTAAGTAAACAGTGAATATCAGAATAAAACCCCAAAATACTGCATAACCAATGAATATATGAATGCATCTGATATCATGCAATGAGTGCAATAGTTAAACTAGCATATGAAAGCGATAACATATTACAACTATCAGCTAGCAGGCTATGTTATTGAAATAATATTCACTAAAGTGTACGTGACATGGCAATTACCGATGATGATTTGTGTGAGCCGGCAAGCAAGTGTACGTGGAGCATACACATCATCGATAATGGTGCTGGTGTCCTGACAACATGATCTCAATAATGGCATATGAAAACTCAATATAAGCATGCAAATGCGATGCGAACATCAATAATATGCGGGAGCTGAATAATAAACAAAACAATAATAAATATGTGTAGGGTTGCTAGGCACGCTCACAAGGTTCTACGGGGCATCAACCATGCCCGATTAAAAATTTAGCCGTGCCGAACAACCCGTAGCCGGATCTTTAAACTAGAGTTTAGGCGAAAACAAGCATGTTAAACACATTAACACTAAGTGAGAGGGATTACAACCTTTGTAGATCCGGTCCATCACTTCTTAAGCTCCGTGTTGAGGTCCCTTCGCTGCGATCATCGTGTTCTGGACTCTCGAGAGGTTCCATGAAGAGAAAGATGCAGTCTTGCTTCCGATCTTCGATACAAAGATGATCTACCTTGAAGTTTTGTTAATACAACCTAACACTCATAATATGAAGTGAACACCCTCATCTAAATGGCAAGGATAGATGAGGATGATGAAGTAGGATTATTGCTCTCTTTTATTTTCATTTACTCACTCATTTTTCATCACAAATAAAAAGCAAGA
This sequence comes from Agapanthus africanus, assembly GCA_030015575.1. Classification (NCBI taxonomy): domain Eukaryota; kingdom Viridiplantae; phylum Streptophyta; class Magnoliopsida; order Asparagales; family Amaryllidaceae; genus Agapanthus; species Agapanthus africanus. The sequence continues at coordinate 810,256,113 of CM057338.1, forward strand.
AAACTTTGCAAAAGGAGGAAGAAGAAGAAGAATAGTGATCCATTCTATTTGTGATGAATAATGAAAGGATTAATATGATGAAATAATGCAACCATGGTTGACTAAACCATTGTAGAGAATTAACCAAGGGCTAGGGTTTGGGTTGGGTTAAGTATGAGTCATAGATAAATATCAACACAAATATCTTTATCATGACAAAAAAAAACCTTCTAGAATCTACTAGAAGTCTTAACCCTAATCCAAACCCTAATCATGTTTAAACTCTACTAAACATGTTGCATTAGTTATCATATCATGTTACAATATTATATATCACATATATAATATTTATCGTAACAAAATAAAATAACACAATTAACATATATCGCATATATATCAATGTATTACCCGAGTGAGAAAAAGAATCTTTTAGTGAGCTAATATTAGTTAATGTAATTTAATATATCATATATATTATTATACATTAAATTATCGAATCAACACTTGATCCGACAATCCGGCTATATCGCATATAACCGACTAATATTTATCCGTACCGATTCATCAAATCAACACTTGATTCGATGACCCGGCTGATATCAAATATCGCGGGAATATAATACGGTATCTCATATCGCATTATCCTCGGTCCCGCACATATCACATATGTGCCCCTACTCCGTTTTGCCTGAGTCAAGAAACCTCTGTGTAGGACTCTAAAGAATCGTCAATACGCCGGCAGTAGGTGATGATCATATCAAACACCCACAAGCTGCAAGCGGTTAGCTAAACGTAACAGCTACCCAGGTATTGAGCGCTCAGAAGATCAACAAGCAAGCCTGCACATTCTCCTGTGAATCCAAACAGTAACACTCCCGTACAGTCCGGTCTCGTCGTCTGATATGTCGCATATCTCGCCTAGGGGTGGTAAACGTCAGACCCCAGTTGCTGGAGAAGTCGTGTCGATATGAGGTCTATAACAGTTCGAGAAACTACTGATAACACTTACCAGTAAATCTCAGCAACCCTGGCCAGGGATTTCCGGTTATAGCCAATCGAACACAGCGCAACATCAACTCCCTATACCGGGAGAGACGAATCCCCTCCTATCGCTCATTGCCTCCATGTGATTCGGGACTGTACCCAAAAGCCACCTTTTTGCACGCCCTCTTGGACGTGGTATGATGGAAATCAAAGCACAGTGGGAATCACACAAGACTCTATAACGATCTTGGGTCAACAGACTACTCTGTACCAGTGTCACCGGAGAACTGCCATCTGACGTGAGGTATAATACCATCTAGGTGTTCTCGGCGAGTCCGTCCAGTGTACCCAGTCTCTACTGAGCACCCGTACACCATCCTTGATGTCAAACACCGATGGATATGGGATCATCCATCGCCCATCTTATGGGTCAAGATGCATATACGCTAGTCTACTCTGGTGTATCGATGCCCTGTCTCGATACACCCTCGACTAGGAACAGTTATAGGATGTACTCGTCGACTACGGTGGCCCCACTAGTATGATCTCATCATAGTCCCAGTAGTCGAGTACATATCCTTAGGGCTTTATCAATATGTAACATAGAGACAATCAGAGTACATGTTAAGATAAAGTACAACCAGATAGCATACTATCATGTCGAGCAAGAAAGTCCTCCCTATATATGTCCAAGCATCCATTACAATATACATCATATGTACAGTAATGGCCTATAGGGCATACATATAACTAACAATCTCCCACTTGCACTAGGGCCATCTGTTGTGGTATCGCATACCCAACAATTTGCTGTGGTTGAAGTATCTCATACTCAACCATCCCAAAAAAGTCTCTGCTGGGAAAAAGGCCTTTGTGAGTGGATCCGCGCTGTTGTCCTCTATGTCTACTCTCCAAACCTCGATCTCCCTGGAGATCAACCATCTCCATGATCAGGTGATACTGCCTAAGAATTATATCTGGATTTCTGATGGGACGGTAGTTCCTTGGCATAAGCCATAACTCCATTGTCACACAATGGTAGGAACGAAGTTCATCTCATGAACTTATATATCCAGACTGCCTCTTTGGTAGCATCTTTGGTAACGATGTATCTTACCTTTAATCGTCTAGTAAGTCACGATATCTAGCTTGGAACTCTTTCAACATACCGTCCCTGCACTGAGGGTAAAGACAATGCCTGCGACTGACATTCAGTCGTCCTTATCACTCTGGAACCTTTCCAGTGATTCTCCCCAGGATCGATTGATACCATCGCACTACAACTAGTGATTATCCTAACATCCAATTAGATCTATCTCATAGATCCAAAACCCAGGATTTAGGAGGTATCACTTTGATCCTATATGGAAAATCAGTGTGATAAGCGGAGATTGACCGAGCGTAGTATAGGAAACTCCTTCCCTATCAAGAGTATGTCATCCACGTACTCTACGAGGATCACCACCATATTCCCTACTACCTTTTTGTATATACAAGGTTCATCTATCATTTTGATGAAGTCAAACTCTTTGACTACTACATCAAAACAGATGTTCCAACTCCGCGATGCCTGCTTTATCACATAAAACATCTTGCACACGTTTCCGCTGCTCCCACTGTCTACGAAGCCCTCTGGCTGTGTACTTATAGATGCTCTCTTCCAAATCAATATTTAGAAAAGCAGTCATGACACCCAACCACCAGATATCGTAGTCATGGTATGTAGCCGTGGCAAGTAGGATCTGGATGGACTTAAGCATAGCTTTGAAAGTCTCAACTTTTCCATGTACACCAAGTAATCTTCTCAAGATATACTTGCTCCTGATGGGGATTTAACCCTTCAGATAAAGCAACCAAAGTCCATACTTTGTTGGTGTATAAGGATTCCATCTCAGATCGCTAAGCATCCAGCCATTCTTACAGAGTCCCACTCCTGATGGCCAGCTCGAAACTAGTTGGGTCATCATCTCATGATGAAATCCTCGCTCCCACTGTCATAGAGAAACCGAAGTATCTCTCATGTGGGTGAGGAACCCTACTAGATCGGCGGAGAGGCTGAGGTTCGTTAGAATCTATTGAATCCTTTGGTTCTATCAAATCATTTGCTGTAGTTTGTATAGATGGAACCTTTCCAGTTCTTCATAATAGACCTTGCCTCGAGCTTGTCCAGATTTTGCTTTTAGACATAGGCCGGACAACCCCAAATCTTAACAAACTTAAGATATGGGCTCTTCCCTTTCCATATCACATATGAAATGGTAGGCAACTGATTTGATTTGAACCCTATTCAATAGGCATGCAACTTCTCAAGTGCATAACTCCCAAAAGGAAATAGGAAACTCAGTAGTACTCATCATAGAGCATGCCATATCACATAGGGTGCTATTGCTCCGCCCCGATATACCATCGTGCTATGGTGTATACGAAGGAGTAATGCCGAGAGAGAATTTCATTCTCCTTTAGAATAGTCCAGGAATTCCATGCTCAAGTATTCTCCTCCTTGATCACATCAAAGGACATAATACTTATACCCGTTTTTGGTTCTCTACTTCTAACTTATATTCTGTGAATATCTCAAAAGCTTCGGACTTGTGTTTCAACAGGAACATATGTCTGAATCTTGAGAGATTATTAGAGAATGTAATTAAGTACAAAGAACCGGTCTTGGTATGTGTAGACAGGGGACTTTCATACATCAGCATGTATCAATCCCAAAAGTTCACTAACTCTTTCTCTGTTTCCAATAAACAGAGCTATGGTCATCTTATCTTTGTGATATGACCGGCAAGTTTCACAAGATGTAAATTCAAACTAATTTAAATATACATCTAACTGTAACTTCAGCTAGTCGGGTCGCAATGATATGACCTAGTCTACAATACCTCAAGAAGGATCCGTTCATTTCTGAATTCTTCCTCTTGTGTGTGTTCTGTATACTAAGAACTGTAGTTTGATTTAGAACGTCTATTCTTTTAGATAACGTACCTGAACCGATCAACTCTTGATATAGGAAATGTTCAAAACATTATCCAACAATACAAAATTATATCCTTTCTTTACTAATAAAGAGAGTGATATGATATTGTATATCAGGTTCGGTATCTAATAACATTGGTTCAGAATCAATGTATTCTGGTAATACAGGGTGATAGTGACCAACAGACTTGGCTGCAACACTTGCACCGTTTTTTATCTCATGAAACTTATCACCCGTTCTCAGTTCTCTACCTATTTGTAGCCCATGTAACAGATTACATATGCGGGATCCTGATGTGGTATCACATACCCAGGACGTAAAGGATACTGAGAAACAGTTCTCTGTAATGAACACACCCGAAGATGATGCATCAGTATGCACTTTCTTCGTTTGGGCGGCACGGGAATTCTGGTAATCCCCAATTTCCTGCTCTGTCTTATAACAATTATAAGTTGGAGCGGGACCAACGTTCCCCAGCTCAGTATAACAAGCGGGTTCGGTCAATTCATCCGTTTTATTATCTTGATTAAGGCGTGATATGGTCGCTACCTGGAGAGAGAGAGAAGAAAACACTCAGCATATGCTCTTGCAAGATTAGATTGGTTATCTAATATATCTAATCAGGATGTCTCCCACTGTTTTAATCAAATCTTCCTTCAAACCCTAAAAGGAAAGACTAGCCGGGATTAATTACACGCTACAAGTTCGCCAATCTTTCAGCCAGGCCAGTGTCGGTACTTTGAGGGAGGTCCCCCGTGCTTTCGCACGAACCTAATTAATGTAAACCTCGTTTTCCCAGAGGCGTAACCTCGTTAACACCTTTCTAGACATCTACTTGATCGGCTAATTGTAATGTGTAAAACTCTCCCAGGAGTAACTCTTACTCACAGCGGGTATCGGGATCCAACTATCTCATAGAAGGTATGCAATCTCATTGCAAATTTCAACACTTAAAATTCCCGATAATATTTTGCCCCTAGCATCTTATGACCTTGGCTAAGGTCAACAAATTATAAGTGTTAGCCAAATTCAACCCGTCATTTCCCGATTGAATTAAACCCACCCGCACGACCCTTGGCTAAGGTCAACAAAGTCGCACGACTACCCTAACTCAATCGCATCATATGCTTATACAGATAAGCACTAATCAGCTATCGCACACTGCGCCTTGGCTAAGGTCAACAAACGCAGCACGAATACCAACCAGTACTTATCTGAAATGACGGAAGGCTACGACAGGTTTTTAAGATAACCCTTTGCGTAATGAACTTGATATCGTTGTAGAATCGAGTGATTTTAAATGGAGTGTTTTTGAGGCTTTTCTAGTTTTGCTAAAGGGGTCACTCCCGGTGAAGGGATCGTCGGCCCTTTCCTCGAATAAGGTGCAGGATATTTCACAAATATCACTATGCAAAGCAAAAACTATAGAAGCAATCAAAAAACAAACCGAGAATGCAGCATCTGCTAGTTTCACTAAAGAGGTCACTCCCGGTGAAGGGATCTCGGCTCTTTCCTTATCGAATAAGGTGCTGGATGTTCTACAAGGAACACCACTATGCAAAGTAAGAACTAGAGCTACCAGTTTTTAAACAAGTTTTTACAACATCTTAGGTTTCTTTTATTTCATTAATGAAGTCCCATTTTATTATGCTTCACAAGCATCACATTTGAAACGAAATCTGCAATATAACATATATCTCATGTATATAATATAAACATTCGTCTCAGGCAGTAATATGATCTCATCACAGAACATTGCAGCAGAAGAACACATATGAAATATTGGATATACTAGGACGTCCGTGTTTTAATACGAGCCTGTATAAAACACGGATTCCACGGTCGCGATGAATAGCTAAACCCACATCCCTGGACCCCTACGAGAGCGGCAAGCAACACTGCCAATTCTAAGGTTAGGAGACCCGGTCTCGACTCCTCGAGATGGTCTCCCACTCGACCCTAGAACCCGGTTACTTGTGCTCCCCGCCTTGGGTCTACCTAATGCGGAAAAGTAAATAATATACAATGGTGACATCATCCTCAGCCCGGAAGTGCCCTAATAAAAGAATATTACATACAATTGAATTTTACATGAATGAAAAAGAAAACACTTTCATCTCACATAAAACCCCCCGTCTATTCAGAACACGACGATCCAATATAACATATCACAGCAACACATAATATCTCATATCATCAACGTAAGCAAGTATGCGTATCCCGATTGTCGTTGATGTATAGCAACGAAGCCGGCGATACACCATATACTACGCTTACGGTCACAGAAAAGAAAGTGTAAAACTACAACAGTTGGAATCCGCAACCTCCTTAGATATCGCATGCCTAACCAAATGAATTCCTTAGACATCGCATGCCTAACAATTATAAACCCCGCATTTTAGTCTCATTATCGAAAACTCTTTTCTATATCTAGTCGGGCAATTCAACAAGATTCCCGACATCCTGATCGAATGCTCGTCGCAAACTTTAGTAGACGGCCGCACCCCCGGATGCCGTCGACGAAGTGTACTAAGGCGGAACACCGCTGCCGCGAGCACCCGAACGGATGCTTTTGGCGACGGGGTTCTCCTACAGTCACTTGGTCGGGGCTATGGGGCGTGGCTGTCTGTTAAGTTTACCCGGCGAGTATCCGCGTACGCTACGTGATTGCGACGGACTTTTGATCACATCAAAATTCCGTGGCAACCGATCAACTGAGACTGAAGTACTAGATTTATAACATTCAAATTAGTTATCTCATAACTACCTGTGGATTCCAAATATTGTATCACATTCCTGATAAATAGACAATGTTAAACTTTCCGATCGAATAATCAAACACCCAAGATTTCCCCAATATATCTCAACACTTGAAATCAGTTTAAAAATATCCATCACATGCCACAGTATCAATGGTCCAGCCATAGAAGGGTCAAGCCAACGCCTCACATGTGGCACGCCGTACTGCCACAAACCCTAAGGTTCAGAGACAGTTCAAGACGGTCACATAATCGAGTTAAGGTTTTTTGTCTTCTAGAGGGTCCACCGCATTACTTGCACGACTTAGAACGTTCTTAAACTCGAGAAAAAGTCCAACTTTTGAAAAAATTTCCGACAGGAGAAAAAGTGAGTTATTGATATCCGTTCGAACTTTTTAACAGTTTCTAAAAATTATCCGGACAAAACTAAACAAAGTTAAATTATCAGATCGAATCAACGATTCCCCAATACAACCCTAGAAAACTCAACACTTGAGTGGAATTAAAAAATTCCCAGAAAAAAATAACAAGAAAGGACCTAAGAATAATTACATGAAATTCCAGGGACTAAGTCACAATTTTGGCCGCGGAACCGCCGCCAAACACTTGTTTTAGCTGCGGTTCGGCGGTCAAATAATTAACTTAGTTGACCGTACTTCACAGTAATTCTTAGTTTTTCCTGCTTGTTTTTCTGACTATTTTTAATTCATAAAAAATCACAGTTTTGAAAAATGTACAGAGAAGGGTAAACATCGGGGTTTCCGGGTTCGATCGGACTTTAAACTTCGTCTAGACTTCGCCTAAAGCTCTAGCTTGGCTCTGATACCACTGCAGGGTTGCTAGGCACGCGCGATTAAAAATTTAGCCGTGCCGAACAACCCGAAGCCGGATCTTTAAACTAGAGTTTAGGCGTAAACAAGCATGTTAAACACATTAACACTAAGTGAGAGGGATTACAACCTTTGTAGATCCAGTCCTTCACTTCTTAAGCTCCGTGTTGAGGTCCCTTCGCTGCGATCATCGTGTTCCGGACTCTCGAGAGGTTCCACGAAGAGAAAGATGCAGTCTTGTTTCCGATCTTCGATACAAAGATGATCTACCTTGAAGTTTCGTTAACACAAGCTAACACCCATAATATGAAGTGAACACCCTCATCTAAATGGCAAGGATAGATGAGGATGATGAAGTAGGATTATTGCTCTCTTTTATTTTCATTTACTCACTCATTTTTCATCACAAATAAAAAGCAAGAAAGCTTTGCAAAAGGAAGAAGAAGAAGAAGAATAGTGATCCATTCTCTTTGTGATGAATAATGAAAGGATTAATATGATGAAATAATGCAACCATGGTTGACTAAACCATTGTAGAGAATTAACCAAGGGCTAGGGTTTGGGTTGGGTTAAGTATGAGTCATAGATAAATATCAACACAAATATCTTTATCATGCCAAAAAGAAACCTTCTAGAATCTACTAGAAGTTTTAACCCTAATCCAAACCCTAATCATGTTTAAACTCCACTAAACATGTTGCATTAGTTATCATATCATGTTACAATATTATATATCACATATATAATATTTATTGTAACAAAATAAAATAATACAATTAACATATATCGCATATATATCAATGTATTACCCGAGTGAGAAAAAGAATCTTTTAGTGAGCTAATATTAGTTAATGTAATTTAATATATCATATATATTATTATACATTAAATTATCGAATCAACACTTGATCCGACAATCCGGCTATATCGCATATAACCGACTAATATTTATCCATACCGATTCATCGAATCAACACTTGATCCGATGACCCAGCTGATATCAAATATCGCGAGAATATAATACGGCATCTCATATCGCATTATCCTCAGTCCCGCACATATCACATATGTGCCCCTACTTCTTTTGTCTTAGTCAAGAAACCTCTATGTAGGACTCTAAAGAATCGTCAATACGCCGGCAGTAGGTGATGATCATATCAAACACCCACAAGCTGCAAGCGGTCAGCTAAACGTAACAGCCACCCAGGTATTGAGCGATCAGAAGATCAACAAGCAAGCCTGTATATTCTCCTGCGAATCTAATCAGTAACACTCCCGTACAGTCCGGTCTCGTCGTCTGATATGTCGCATATCTCGCCTAGGGGTGGTATACGTCAGACCCCAGTTGCTGGAGAAGTCGTGTCGATATGAGGTCTATAACAGTTCGAGAAACTACTGATAATACTTACCAGTAAATCTCAGCAACCCTGGCCAGGGATTTCCGGTTATAGCCAATCGAACACAGCGCAACATCAACTCCCTATACCGGGAGAGACGAATCCCCTCCTATCGCTCATTGCCTCCATGTGATTCGGGACTGTACCCAAAAGCCACCTTTTTGCACGCCCTCTTGGACGTGGTATGATGGAAATCAAAGCACAGTGGGAATCACATAAGACTCTATGACGATCTTGGGTCAACAGACTACTCTGTACCGGTGTCACCGGAGAACTGCCATCTGACGTGAGGTATAATACCATCTGGGAGTTCTCAGCGAGTCCGTCAAGTGTACCCAGTCTCCACTGAGCACCCGTACACCATGCTTGATGTCAAACACCGATGGATATGGGATCATCCATCGCCCATCATATGGGTCAAGATGCGTATACGCTAGTCTACTCTGGTGTATCGATGCCCTGTCTCGATACACCCTCGATTAGGAACAGTTGTAGGATGTACTCGTCGACTACGGTGGCCTACTAGTATGATCTCATCATAGTCCCAGTAGTCGAGTACATATCCTAAGGGCTTTATCAACATGTAACATAGAGACAATCAGAGTACATGTTAAGATAAAGTACAACCAGATAGCATACTATCATGTCGAGCAAGAAAGTCCTCCCTATATATGTCCAAGCATCCATTACAATATACATCATATGTACAGTAATGGCCTCTAGGGCATACATATAACTAACAATATGCAATAATATAAACGAGTCTACAGGTAACTACAGGTCTAAACTAACAAACTAACCAAAGGGTATGGAAAAACTACCTAAATCTGAGTCGATACACACACACACACACATACACACACACAACAGTCGGTGATCCCGCCTCAATAGTATTCCATACGATACCCTATATAATATGACATCCTCGAGTCAAGGGTGCGGATCAGTCAGCAATATAGCTCGTACGGTAAATCCATCGTACGGCATCCCAAATCTGGGTACAAGTCAATATCACATTATCTCATTATTCATCTGGTATCCTTTTTATCATATATAATGATCTGGAGGTACTGATCTACGTCTAGTACATACTGATACCATTTACATATATGCATGCGTGTGTATGAAAACACCACGGCTAAAGGACCCGCTAAAAATATCATGTCGTATCTCAAATACGAACCATGTCACATCACCGATCTCATGGCCTCAAGCCCACACTCATCGACACATCTCCAAATATCATGTACTATCCTCATAATCCATGTATATGTGTTAGTGTATATGCCCTAGAGGCCATTACTGTATCATACTGGTTTGTATATTACTTAATGGATGCTTGGGATATTCACCTTGTATATACAATCTTGCTCAAAATAGTAGTATGCTACTTGGTTTGTTTCTACTTCAATGTGTACATGTGTTTATTTTTGTATATCGCCTATACACATTAGTAGAGCCCTTAGGATCTTTGCTTGATTACCAGCGATGTGATGGCCGTCACACTAGTGGGGCTGGGTAATCTATAAGCACATCCTTATGCAGGTCCCTGGTCGCAGGACTATCGAGACAGGGCATCGATACTCCGGAGTAGACCAGCGCATGCGCTTCTCATCCCAGTGTGGGAGACGGTCTGTCCCACAGCCGTCAGTACGTCGTACTTGAGATAGTATGCGGGTGCTCGTTAGGTTACGGGTACACTGGACAGGACTCGTCGGGAACTGACTAGTTGGTATTATACCTATCGTCAGTTATCAGTTCCCAGGTGACATGAGTACAGCTTAGTCCGCTGACTTGACACTGTCACTTCGCCTCGGGTGTGTTCCCACTGTACTTTGATCACTACCCTACCACGGCTCAAAGGAGTCGTGCAAACAGGTGGTGGTTGGGTGCAGTCCCGAAGCACTTGGAGGCAGTGACGGTTAGACAGGATTCGTCTCTCCCGGTATTGGGGGTTGACATCGCGCTGTGTCTAGGAGAGCCATTACACGAGTAGTCCCTGGCCAGGGCAAACGAGATATACTGGTAGGTTTCCAGTGTTATCTCAGGGTGTATTGGGCTTCACTCCGGCACGACTTGTACCGCTATTGGGGGACTGACGTTTACCGCCCCCTAGGCCCGCCATGCGATGTATCAGACGAACAGACCGGACTGTACGGAGAATGTCACACTCAGGCTCAGTAGGAGTTCAGATGGGTTTCGCCTCGTCGGTCTTCTTGTCGGCATTACCTGGGGACCGTTACGCACAGCTAGTGCCGCTTGCGGTCTGTGGTTAAACCCACTGCCAGCGTAGTGTCGAGTCTTTAGAGTCCCACACAGAAAGCTTTTCGCCTTTAGGCAAAAGAGTAGAGGTCGCATGGTATTGCGACAGGTCGCATGGTTTTGCGACAGGGTTCGGTCACGTCCGTGCACTTGTGCACGTACAGTGTCCGGACAGTTTACACTAGCGGGCTTTGGTTTAAGCCAGATCCTAGTGTACCTTATGGGATTGGATTTATCCAGTTTGCATTCGTGTTCCTCGGAACGCGGATGCGGGTGTGTATGCACAGTTGACAGGGAGGCAGAGGCAGCGGATTCTCATTAGGGTTGTTGACAGTTGACCGTTGACTTTTTGACTTTATGCTCAACCCTAATGAGAATATGATATGTGATTAACTATTATATTAATTAAGTATTATGGTGATATGGTTGTTGACTTGTTGACTTTTGTTGACTTGTTGACTTTGGTGACTTGTTGACTTTTGTTGACTTGTTGACCGGTTGACTAGGCTTGACTAGTTGACCATCATGATAACCATGGTTATCATTTCATGCCAAAGACTTTTACTTGCTTGTTCATTTGAGTAAAATGAGTGCATGACATGATAAGGTTATGGTTGCTTCTAACCATCACATAAGACTTTTTTGATATGATGAGTTATGATCACTTTGGATTATGAGAGGGTGAGAGACAAAATACTTGCTCATTCTTTCTTGCTCATTCTCTCTCTTGTTCTTGAGCTCTCCTCTTGCTCTCACCCTCAACCTCTTGCTCCCTCTCTTGATCTATGGTTCTCTTGTCTCATGAGTTGAGAATCAAGAACCATAGATAAAATCCCATTCTATTTCCTCTCTACTCATTCTAGTTCACTAGGTTTAGCAAACCAAGTGAACTAGTTTCTTCAAAGAACGAAGAAGGAGCTAAAGGTTGGAGCTTTCAAGTGGATCTATCTTCGGCGTACGGAGACGACGAGAAGGAGCCATCGGACCACCACCGGAGCTTGAAGACGAAGGAGTTCAAGACAAGCTAGGTATAACCATCTTCATCCGAGTAGCTAAATATCTTTAGCTTAGTATGCTAGTTTTAGTTTAGGTAAAGATCCCGACCTAGCTTAGTCCATGTTGCCTCTTGCGTTAAAATTTTGATTTTATACCGTTTCCGCCTCCCCGTAAGAACCGGGGGTCGCAACGTGGACTTACAGTGGTATCAGAGCCAAACTAAACTTAAACTAGCTTGGTAGTAAAGTGTAACGAAGTTCGGAACCGAAAAAAATCCAAAAACCAAACTTTTACAAAATCTGAGTTTCTGTTGAAATTTTTTCTGGTCAAAATGAAAAACTTTATACTCCTAAATTCGGCTCAGGGTTTTGTGTGAACACCCAAGAAAAACGATACAGAAATTCGTCGAAACCGCCGCCCTTCCGCCGCGCGAGCTAGGTAGCCGCCGCGGAACCGCCGCGCTTTGTCGTCTTCTGTGCATCGTTTTTCGTGCAGTGTGTGTCTGTGTTGGTTTTGGGATTTTTGAAATATATTATATGTTCCCAGATTTTCCAGAAAAGAAATTTCCTTTTGGGGTCCTATAATTCCGTATTTTTCCGAACTTCACTGCACTTTGACTATGATGGTTATATCTGTGATGTTTGCATGTATTGAACGTCGGCTAATCGCTATAAGTCGATTAGTCGGGGTTATACATGATCTGTAATGTGCTGGAATGTGTATATAAATATGTTGGATTGTCGCGGGTGAATAGCCGGGGGTTGTGAGACGAGAGTTTTCTTTTCTTGCAATTCATGTAAATCTGTAAATTGATGTAATAATTATTTGTATGGCTGCACAACCGGGTCGGGGTTGTAGCCGTCATTGTATAATTTCTTTTTACTGTTTTTGCTCCTAGGATAGACCCATGGAGGGGTGCACAAACTACCGGGTATGCCGAAGTGTCGAGTGGCCTACTCATGGAGATGAGGGAGGTTGCTACGCTTCGGGTACTTGGCGGGTAGTTTGTCGCACCCGTAGGGGTCTTGGGTGGGGTTTTGGCTATTCACCGCGACCGTGTTATCTGTTTTTGTTACAGGCTCGTACAAATTACAGATTGCTAGTATATCCAATGTATTTATCTGTGATCTGAAATGTTTATCATTGCAGTATATCTATATATGATATTATTTAGGCGTTGCTTATGTTTTACAGACGCGCTAGCCCAGCCCCCGCTCTGTCGTTAGTTAAGTAACCTAACGGGTAATGACGGGGCCCCGTGGCGAATGCGAATGGCATAAGCGTACGTCATATTTTGGTTGTTTTCTGCAATGGTAGGATTAAATGATGGGACGCATTAAAAGAACTAATGCAAGAATATCACGCATTAAAAGAACTAATGCAAGATAATAAACTAAGTTAAAGTCGTTGGAACACTTTCGAAAAACCACTCGGTTCTTTTCAAAAACAACTTTTAAATACGGAGCTTGAGCCACTCCTTTTAAAAGCTATCTCGTTCCATTGACCAAATCAAGTTCACTACGTTCACGGTTTTGCCAAAACCATCCGTAGCCCTCCGTCGTTTCACATGAATAGTCAATAGTATTCAAGCTGTGTTTGTTGGCCAAAGTCAAGGCACAGTGATTGGTAGACATTGGGTATTCATGTGCAGCATAGATAGATGCGTTGGTTTGGAACAGTCGTACTGCCTTGTTGGCCAAAGTCAAGGGTAGGTGCGGGTGGATTCAAATTAACCTGGAGAACGACGGGCAGAACTTGACATGTGACTTATGATTTGTTGGCCAAAGTCAAGGTCATAAGAGCATGGGGCAAAAATCCACATCGGGAGTTTCATAAGTACTGAAACTTGCTAGATTTGCATACCATTTGGAGTGTGATGATTCTGGTAGGATTCCTTCAGTTTCGTCACGCAATGATATTTGGATCCCGATCCTACTGTGAGTATATGCTACTCCTCGGGAAATTTCTCACTTAACGATCAATGCTATAAACCTAGTAGGTGCCTAGAAAGGTGTTAGCGGGGCTACGCCCCCAGGGAAAAGAGGTTCTCTAATTAAGGAACTTCGCGAAAGCGTTGGAAAACCTCCCTCGAAGTACCGACACCGGCCTGGCTGAACGGTTAAGCAAGTATTGTACGGTGGGATTGATCCTGACTAATTCTTCCTTTTTGGTTTGAGGAGGGATTCGAGAAACAGTGGGAGCCATCCTGTTTAGACAAACTAAAAACCACTCTAAACTTGCAAGAGCATCATGCTGAGTGTTTCTTCTTCTCTCTCCTAATTGCAGCGACCAATCAACATGACTGGACTTAAGTTACTCCTAGATAAAAACAAACTGACAGGGCCAAACTACAAAGATTGGCTCAGGAATGTCAAGATAGCAATCACTTATGACAAGCTGGGGTATCTTCTTACCACCAAAGCTCCCCCTGTCCCTGGTCCAACTTCCAGTGTCGCGGATAAGGAAATCCGCAAGACTTGGGAGATTGATAGCGCGAAGGCCAAGTGCCTCCTGCTTGCCTCGATGGACAACGAACATCAGAGGAGGCATGAGAATATGGACATGGAGTCCATATTGCTCCATACAAAAGAACTGTATGGAGAGCAATCACGTATCGCAAGATACGAAGCGTCGAAAAAGTTATTTTCGACAAGAATGGCCGTCGGATCATCAGTAGCCGAGCACGTGCTAAAGATGATCGGCTTCATTGAGGAGCTTGCTGACCTAGGGATCACATTGGAGAGTGAGCTATATACGGATATAGTTCTCCAGTCCCTTCCTTCCACTTACGCCCAGTTTATACTGAACTTCAACTTACAAGAAAAAGAGGTTGAACTTTCAGAGCTCCTCAACATGCTGAGGAGCGCAGAGGGCACCCTACAGAAAAGTAGGGATACATCCACTTTGTTTGTAGGAGGATCATCTTCTTCTAGGTCCAAGGCGAAAGCCAAGGGAAAGAAGAAGAAGGCCCCCGCCAAACCAAGGGGCGGTGTTAGTAAAGTGGATACGAAGGGAAAAGGAAAAGAAACAAAGATAGCGGGGAAGCTTGTGGATAAGGAAGAATGCTTCTATTGTCATAAGAAAGGACACTGGAAGAATGATTGCAGGGCCTGGAAGGCCAGAACACAGGAATTGAAGCAGGTTGCAGCTTCAGCTTCAGGTGTGTATGTTATTGAAAACTGTCTTTCAATAAACTCTACTTCCTGGGTATTGGATACCGGATCAGGATCTCATATCTGTAATTCTTTGCAGGAGTTGAGAAACCGTAGTGTTTTGAAAGCAGGTGACATGACCCTCAGAGTTGCAAACGGAGCTAGCATGGATGCTAAAGCCGTGGGGGACTATCACCTGGGAATGTCAGATGGACATGTTTTGGTTTTGCGTAATTGCTTTTTTGTACCCAACGCAACTTGTAATATCATTTCTGTATCTTTAGTTTCTAAAGAAGGTTATGAATTTGCGTTTGTAAGTAATGTTGTAAACATTCACCTTAATCAAGTATTGATTGGGTCAGGTACTCTGAGTAATGGTATATACGTGTTAAACCAACCACAGATTTTTAATGTCCAGAATACACACAAAAGAAAGTCTCCAGAAATAAATCAGACTTTCTTATGGCATTATAGATTGGGTCACATCAATGAGAGAAGGTTCACTAAGTTACATACAGAAGGATATTTGAATGCGTTCGAATATCAATCGTATGCCACTTGTCAATCTTGTCTCAAAGGAAAGATGACAAAGACTCCGTTTACTGGACAAGGAGTAAGAGCGAGCGAGCTCTTGGGACTCGTACACAGTGACGTGTGCGGTCCAATGTCTACACATGCCCGAAGCGGACATTCTTACTTCATTACTTTTACGGATGACTTCTCAAGGTACGGCTATGTATTCTTAATGAAACATAAGTCCGAGGCCTTTGGAAAATTCCAGGAGTATAAGAATGAAGTAGAGAAACAGACCGGCAAAAGTATTAAGATTCTAAGATCGGATCGAGGTGGAGAATACTTAAGTGCCGAGTTCCTGGACTATTTAAAAGAGAACGGAATTCTCTCTCAGCTTACTCCTCCATACACCCCGCAACATAACGGTGTATCGGAGAGACGGAACCGCACCCTATTAGATATGGTGCGGTCCATGATGGGTAATGCTGAGTTACCGCGATCATTCTGGGGGTATGCGCTAGAATCAGCAGCGTACCTTTTGAACCGAGTTCCGACTAAGACTGTGCCTTCCACACCATATGAAATGTGGTGTGGGAAGAGACCCTATCTTAAGCACATTAAGACATGGGGATGTCCGGCTTTTGTCAAAAAGCAGCATG
Organism: Agapanthus africanus; assembly: GCA_030015575.1. Lineage (NCBI taxonomy): Eukaryota > Viridiplantae > Streptophyta > Magnoliopsida > Asparagales > Amaryllidaceae > Agapanthus > Agapanthus africanus. The sequence continues at coordinate 810,272,621 of CM057338.1, forward strand.
CGGACAAGCTCGAGGCACGCTCAGTACAGTGCAAGTTTGTGGGGTATCCAAAGAACTCAAAAGGATATTTCTTCTACTGTGAAGAGGAACAAAAAGTTCTTGTTTCTCGTCATGCCTACTTCTTGGAAACTGAGTTTTTGGAAAACCAGATAAGTGGGAGCACAGTAGAACTGGAAGAAATTCCAGAACCACGGACTGTTACTGAAAGTTTAGTGGAACCAGAAGGTTCGGTAGAACAGGACATTCCTACGCCGCTCCGCAGAAGTAGTAGGCAGTCTCATCCTCCCGAGAGATACTACGGTTTTCTCATAGACGGGGATAGAGAGGATTGCATCATAGATTATGATGAGCCTACTAGCTTCCAGCAGGCCGTTCAGAGCGTTGACTCAGTGAAATGGCTGGATGCAATGCGGACCGAAATGGAGTCCATGTACACCAACAAGGTATGGACGTTGGACATTGCTCCAGACGGGGTAAAACCCATAGGATGCAAGTGGATCTTCAAAAGGAAGATTGGTGTAGATGGACAGGTTGAGACCTATAAAGCTAGGCTGGTAGCAAAGGGTTTTCGTCAACGACCTGGCTTGGACTACGACGAAACCTTTTCTCCAGTAGCCATGCTGAAATCCATTCGGATCCTTCTTGCCATTGCTGCCTTCCACGATTATGAGATCTGGCAAATGGACGTAAAGACAGCTTTTCTAAATGGAAATTTAGAGGAGTGTGTCTATATGGACCAGCCAGAGGGTTTCATTCAGAGTGGGAGCAGCGGAAAGGTGTGCAAGTTGCTTAAGTACATCTATGGACTAAAGCAGGCATCGCGGAGTTGGAACATCTGCTTTGATGAGACGGTCAAAGAATTTGGCTTTATCAAAAATCCAGATGAACCATGCATCTATAGTAGATTTGTAGCGAGAACTGTAGTATTCCTCGTTTTATACGTGGATGACATTCTCTTAATAGGAAATGACATTCCTATGCTACAATCTGTCAAGGGGTTCTTGTCACACAGGTTCTCCATGAAAGACCTGGGTGATGCCTCATACATTCTGGGTATCCGGATCTACCGTGACAGATCCAAGAGGATATTAGGACTTTCTCAGTCCAGGTACATCGACACCGTGCTGAAAAGATTCAGTATGGAAGATTCCAAGCGCGGTAACCTACCGGCTTGTCACGGGATCACCCTCTCTAAAGAGATGTCTCCCAAGACTGATTTGGAGAGGGATTGCATGTCTATTATACCCTACGCTTCTGCGGTAGGCTCTATAATGTATGCGATGTTGTGTACCAGACCGGATGTAGCTTATGCACTGAGTGTGGTAAGCCGGTATCAGTCTAACCCTGGGGAGAAACACTGGATAGCGGTAAAGAACATTCTCAAGTACCTGAGAAGGACTAAGGAGATGTTCTTGGTGTATGGCGGAAAAGACCTCCAGATCGAGGCCTTTGCTGACTCCAGCTTCCAGAGTGACAAGGATGATTCCAAGTCCATGTCGGGTTTTGTCTTTACCCTCAATGGAGGGGCGGTGTGTTGGAAGAGTTCCAAACAGGAAACCGTTGCAGACTCGACGATGGAAGCGGAATACATCGCTGCATCTGATGCCGCAAAAGAAGCTGTCTGGATGAGGAAGTTCTTGAAAGAACTTCAGGTGGTTCCGTCCATTGTTGATCCAATACCTCTGTATTGCGACAACAACGGGGCTATAGCTTTAGCGAAGGAACCCAGGTCCCATCAGAGATCCAGGCACATCTTAAGGCGGTATCACCTGATCAGGGAGATCGTAGATCGCCAGGAGATCGAGGTTCGGAGAGTCGCTTCAGAAGATAACACTGCTGATCCATTCACCAAGGCCCTGCCCCAGACTCAGTTCGAGCGGCTGATCGAGATGATAGGTCTTCGATACACCAGTACATGGCCTTAGTGCAAGTGGGAGATTGTTAGTGTATATGCCCTAGAGGCCATTACTGTATCATACTGGTTTGTATATTACTTAATGGATGCTTGGGATATTCACCTTGTATATACAATCTTGCTCAAAATAGTAGTATGCTACTTGGTTTGTTTCTACTTCAATGTGTACATGTGTTTATTTTTGTATATCGCCTATACACATTAGTAGAGCCCTTAGGATCTTTGCTTGATTACCAGCGATGTGATGGCCGTCACACTAGTGGGGCTGGGTAATCTATAAGCACATCCTTATGCAGGTCCCTGGTCGCAGGACTATCGAGACAGGGCATCGATACTCCGGAGTAGACCAGCGCATGCGCTTCTCATCCCAGTGTGGGAGACGGTCTGTCCCACAGCCGTCAGTACGTCGTACTTGAGATAGTATGCGGGTGCTCGTTAGGTTACGGGTACACTGGACAGGACTCGTCGGGAACTGACTAGTTGGTATTATACCTATCGTCAGTTATCAGTTCCCAGGTGACATGAGTACAGCTTAGTCCGCTGACTTGACACTGTCACTTCGCCTCGGGTGTGTTCCCACTGTACTTTGATCACTACCCTACCACGGCTCAAAGGAGTCGTGCAAACAGGTGGTGGTTGGGTGCAGTCCCGAAGCACTTGGAGGCAGTGACGGTTAGACAGGATTCGTCTCTCCCGGTATTGGGGGTTGACATCGCGCTGTGTCTAGGAGAGCCATTACACGAGTAGTCCCTGGCCAGGGCAAACGAGATATACTGGTAGGTTTCCAGTGTTATCTCAGGGTGTATTGGGCTTCACTCCGGCACGACTTGTACCGCTATTGGGGGACTGACGTTTACCGCCCCCTAGGCCCGCCATGCGATGTATCAGACGAACAGACCGGACTGTACGGAGAATGTCACACTCAGGCTCAGTAGGAGTTCAGATGGGTTTCGCCTCGTCGGTCTTCTTGTCGGCATTACCTGGGGACCGTTACGCACAGCTAGTGCCGCTTGCGGTCTGTGGTTAAACCCACTGCCAGCGTAGTGTCGAGTCTTTAGAGTCCCACACAGAAAGCTTTTCGCCTTTAGGCAAAAGAGTAGAGGTCGCATGGTATTGCGACAGGTCGCATGGTTTTGCGACAGGGTTCGGTCACGTCCGTGCACTTGTGCACGTACAGTGTCCGGACAGTTTACACTAGCGGGCTTTGGTTTAAGCCAGATCCTAGTGTACCTTATGGGATTGGATTTATCCAGTTTGCATTCGTGTTCCTCGGAACGCGGATGCGGGTGTGTATGCACAGTTGACAGGGAGGCAGAGGCAGCGGATTCTCATTAGGGTTGTTGACAGTTGACCGTTGGCTTTTTGACTTTATGCTCAACCCTAATGAGAATATGATATGTGATTAACTATTATATTAATTAAGTATTATGGTGATATGGTTGTTGACTTGTTGACTTTTTGTTGACTTGTTGACTTTGGTGACTTGTTGACTTTTGTTGACTTGTTGACCGGTTGACTAGGCTTGACTAGTTGACCATCATGATAACCATGGTTATCATTTCATGCCAAAGACTTTTACTTGCTTGTTCATTTGAGTAAAATGAGTGCATGACATGATAAGGTTATGGTTGCTTCTAACCATCACATAAGACTTTTTTGATATGATGAGTTATGATCACTTTGGATTATGAGAGGGTGAGAGACAAAATACTTGCTCATTCTTTCTTGCTCATTCTCTCTCTTGTTCTTGAGCTCTCCTCTTGCTCTCACCCTCAACCTCTTGCTCCCTCTCTTGATCTATGGTTCTCTTGTCTCATGAGTTGAGAATCAAGAACCATAGATAAAATCCCATTCTATTTCCTCTCTACTCATTCTAGTTCACTAGGTTTAGCAAACCAAGTGAACTAGTTTCTTCAAAGAACGAAGAAGGAGCTAAAGGTTGGAGCTTTCAAGTGGATCTATCTTCGGCGTACGGAGACGACGAGAAGGAGCCATCGGACCACCACCGGAGCTTGAAGACGAAGGAGTTCAAGACAAGCTAGGTATAACCATCTTCATCCGAGTAGCTAAATATCTTTAGCTTAGTATGCTAGTTTTAGTTTAGGTAAAGATCCCGACCTAGCTTAGTCCATGTTGCCTCTTGCGTTAAAATTTTGATTTTATACCGTTTCCGCCTCCCCGTAAGAACCGGGGGTCGCAACGTGGACTTACAATATGTATACGTATATATATATATACACATAGTCCCATACCCATGTGTGTGTGTGTGTATACATATCCCCATATACGCACAGGTAATAAAATGTAAGCATGTGTGTGCGCGCGTGTAGGTATAAACCTATTCTAGGGTTCGCGACTAGTAAACTAACTAAAGACACTATCAATCAAGTCCTCTAAAGCATTTCTAGCTAATTAAACACATCTTATAAACTATATAAGTATATACCTATATCATAACGCATTCGCGTTCTATTTTACGAAACTGCGGGGTTGCTATACGCCATCCACACGGCTTCCCCCGTAGATATATATCTACTCACCTTGATCCTCGCTTGCCGGAGTCGATGTCGCCATGCCCATCCTTGTTGCTCCGAACTCATTCGAGGGTACCTATATGAATATCATATGACATTGTAATTCGAAATCGCATACGAAACCAAATCGGCACGCGTATCACACATGGGTTAAAACCCATGATCTACGGATGCAAGAATAACTAACAACCCTCGACGATTGACGTATGAATGTGAATCATCCGATAAAAACACCAATATCAAAACTTTATTTCATAAATAACACGAAACATAAAGCAGCAACTTTGAAAACATGCTCCAGATTTTACCCTAAGTCAAATTATCCAATTTTGCATATATGGAGGGTCTATTTTACTGATAAAGGAGCCATAGAACAAAAACTGACCAATTTGCCCTTACTCTGGCCGCAAATTGCGGCCAGAACGATTAAATTTGCGGCCTTAGCTTGGGGGTTGGGGCTCGGGTCTCTGTGGTAGCTTCCTAGGTGCCTGCATGACTCACTGTGTATGCTAAATAATTTTCCAGGTCCCCGAGTGTTAGCAGATATCAATTTCCCTACACAAATTCCACAAATTCCCGATATTGGGGTTTCTAGGTTTGGGGTTCTATCTCAGGTTTCAGTCCAATATGATATCATTAAAGGGGGTTTAAGGTCACTACTAACCTCAATTACACTATCACAATTCAATTCAAACCCTAACCCTAAACTTAGAATTTCCAAACCTCACTAAACATCGCCTAATCGCTTCTAAACATGCCTGGAAGCTAAAGTAAACCAAATACTACACTAATGGTTTAGAAATTACCCCATTTGGCAACTCAAGAAAATTCTTGAGTTGCCCTAAGTTTCCAAAATCCTTTCTTTCTTGGTCCAAAGTATAGCTTATGAGCTTGTGCACATTTTTATTGAAGTAGGGATGAGGTTTTGAGGTTGTTTTGGTGGTGTTTTAAGGTGATGGTGGAGGGAAGAGGAAGAGGGCTGCCATGGTGATGGAGGAGGGAAAAGAGATGAAGGATGAAATGAAGGGAGCTAAGTGCCATGATCAATGGTTGACCCCTCACCCCCTCTCTCTCTCTCATGCCCATCCCTCATTTCTTTATTCTATTCTTTTCTTTTGTTATCTTTTCTCTTTTCACTTAAACACAAATCATGCATGAAAAATGAGAAAAGCCATGATAAAAATGTAACAAGTGTTAAAATGACATGTGCATGTTATGTGCACAAAACACGTTTAATGCGCGATTAGCGATATCTAATCGCGATTAGTATTAAAATAGTGTAGAATAAATCATAAAATTTCACATTTTGCTTAAATCACATAAAGCACCCTCATTTCAGTAATTTCTATAATTTTCCAAATTTTTCCCAATTTATCAGTATTTAATTATACCGAAATATTAAAATATTCAATATACTTATTATTTAATTATAAAAATTCCCAAAAAATAATATTTTATTTTTCTGAAATGTTACACATAGTGTGAGTCATAGTTGATGCATGGTGACATGATTTGCTTTGGTATTGCGTTGAGATATTTTTTGTGAGAGAGGCAGATATTTGTGTGTGGATTTTTCTTGAGTTGCACACTACAAAAAATACTTCAACACTCACAACTCTAAAAAAAACTACAGAGCCCAATTTTTCACTGCCAAAAATCTTTGCCTCACATTTTCTTCACTCTTGGCAACTTCTTTAACCTCCATTCTACATGGCTCATGAGTTGAGAATCCTTGGGTGTATTGAGACAAAATAATCACAAACACTCTCTACTTCATCTTGGTTATGTAGGTTAGCAAACTAGATACCCGAGTTGTTTCGGTTTTGAGGCGGGAGCCCGTCTTACTAATTCTCGACGTGGATTGTCATCGACGAGGGAGACCGGAGATCGAACTTGATCGAGGAAGCCGCGAGGAGCTTGGGACACCTACTCGCCATTCAAAGCAGTGAAAAAGCGACATGAAAGGCAAAAAGTGTCAATTTTGAAGACTGAAGGACACTGATCGATCGGTATAACCACTTTAAACTCCTTTTAAGTGAACTTGTCTAGGGCTTATGGTTTGATCTGGGTATCGGGTTCCGTTAGCGCCGGATTTTTAAAAGTTTTTGTTCCGCGTTTGTTCACGGTTTGATGGCCGGGACGCTGGCGTAACCCAACATGGTATTAGAGCCACTCCATAAGCCTTAGTTAACTCTTTGCAACATTAGAAATCCCGCCGTTTTGTCGTGCAAAAACTACCGACAAAAACTGTTCTGAAAACTGAAAGTTTGAGATGTTTGCACACTACTCCGCAAGCTCACGGTTTGAACTGAGAAGCCGCGGGGCGGTGCATGGGCACCCCGGGGAATCCCCGGGAGGGGACCGAATGGTTAGGCCCACTCCCCAAGACCACCACAAGGTGGTCTTGGCAGTGGGGACCCGAAACTGGCCCGCCTTGGGCAGTTTCGGGTTTGCCACACACCCCTGGACACCTCGTGGTGGCCTCGGGGGTAGGGTACCCCCTCTAGGCCCCCCCGACTCAAAGTTAATTTCGTGCTCTAATAGCCCGCGAAGGTTCAGGCATGTTTCGTTTTGATTCGGACTTCCGAATTGGTTTTAAACGGTCGGTTTTTCGAACTTTAGCTCACTGTTTTTCATGGTTTTGGAAATTAGTTTAGTTTGCTAATTGTGTGAGGAATTCTAATGTCGTAGTTTACAGGAAACACATTGCTATCTGCGACCATGAATGTCATTAGAACGGTACAACTTGTCTAATTTCTATATGTCTTTTAGACGGGTTTGCGAACGTGACATTTACGTTGATTTTCTGTGTTGTGCTGTGTAGTTGCGGAATCGTCGTGGTGGATAGCTTGGTTGTAATGATAGTACAATTTAGTTTTATTTGTACATTTGATATCGCTGGGCGAGCATCCGACATATGTACTAGCCGTCACTGCCTGCTTGTGTTGGCTATAGTGCCCTCAAAGTCAATTATTGGATCGTAGGCATGTGATTGCAATGATTGAGGGAGGACCTGTACCGGTAGGAAAGTCTTACTCGAGATGATAGCATGCTATCTGGTTTGTCTTTATCATCGTGTACATGCTTTAGGTGACATTACAGATCACTATTACATGTTTATAGAGCCCAAAGGATTCTTGCTTGACTACCAGTAGTATGATGGCGATCATATACGTGAGAGTTGGGTAGTCTATAAGCACATCCTTAAAGTGTCCCTAGTCGAGGGAGTTTCCGAGACAGGGCATCGATACTCCAGAGTAGACTGGTGTATAAAGATCGAGACCCCGACGAGGGGCGGTGGCCGGTCTCACAAGCCATTGGTGTAAGTTGGTTCACCTAAGATGTATACAGGTGCTCATTGGGTTATGAGTATACCGGACGGAATCGCCGGGAACATGCTAGTTGGTATTATACCTGTCGTCAGATAGCAATTCCCTGGTGACATGTGTATAGGTAGTCTATCGACCTGAGATCGTCATTTGTCTTGTATGAGTTCCCATCGTGCTTTGACTACTACCCTACCACGGCTCAAAGGAGTCGTGCAAACAGGTTTTAGTTGGGTACAGTCCCGAGCCACATGGAGGCAGTGAGTAGATCGGCAGGGGATTCGTCTCTCCCGGTATTGGGAGTGATATTACGCTGTGTTTAGGAGAGCCATTACACAAAGTCCTTGGCCAAGGCAAGTGAGATTTACTGGTAGGTATTCCAGTAGTTTCTCAGGATGTTCTGGGCTACATTCCGACACAACTTATACCGCTATTTAGGGGTCTGACGTTTACCATCCCCCTAGGCCCGATATGTGATACTCATAGACGAACGGACCGGACTGTATGGATATTTTCACTGTCAGGCTCAGTAGAGTTTCAGGATGAGTTCGCTCGTCGGCCTCCCTTTCGCTCAATACCTGGGAAGCCGTTACGTACAGCTAGTGCCACTAACGTGCTTGTGGTTAAACCTATTGCCAGTGTTAGTGTATATGCCCTAGAGGCCATTACTGTATCATACTAGTATGTATATTACTTAATAGAAGCTTGGGATATTCACCTTGCATTGACAATCTTGCTCAAAATGGTAGTATGCTACTTGGTTTGTTTCTACTTCAATGTGTACATGTGTTTATTTTAGTATATCGCCTATGCACATTAGTGGAGCCCTTAGGATCTTTGCTTGATTACCAGCGTTGTGATGGCAGTCACACTAGTGGGGGCTGGGTAATCTATAAGCACATCCTTATGCAGGTCCCTAGTCGCAGGACTATCGAGACAGGGCATCGATACTCCGGAGTAGACTAGCGCATGCGCTTCTCATCCCAGAGTGGGAGATGGTCTGTCCCACAGCCATCAGTACGTCGTACTGGAGATAGTATGCGGGTGCTCGTTGGGTTACGAGTACACTGGACAGGACTCGTCGGGAACTGACCGGTTGGTATTATACCTATCGTCAGTTATCAGTTCCCAGGTGACATGAGTACAGCTTAGTCCGCTGACTTGACACTGTCACTTTCGCCTCGAGTGTGTTCCCACTGCACTTTGATTACTACCACTGCACTTTGATTACTACCCTACCACGGCTCAAAGGAGTCGTGCAAACAGGTAGTTTTTGGGTGCAGTCCCGAAGCACTTGGAGGCAGTGACGGTTAGACAGGATTCGTCTCTCCCGGTATTGGGGGTTGACATCGCGCTGTGTCTAGGAGAGCCATTACACGAGTAGTCCCTGGCCAGGGCAAGCGAGATATACTGGTAGGCTTCCCAGTGTTATCTCAGGGTGTATTGGGCTTCACTCCGACACGACTTGTAACCGCTATTAGGGGACTGACGTTTACCACCCCCTAGGCCCGCCATGCGATGTATCAGACGAACAAACCGGACTGTACGGAGATTGTCACATTCAGGCTCAGTAGGAGTTCAGATGGGTTTTCACCTCGTCAGTCTTCTTGTCGGCATCTACCTGGGGACCGTTACGCACAGCTAGTGCCGCTTGCGGTTTGTGGTTAAACCCACTGCCAGCGTAGTGTCGAGTCTTTAGAGTCCCACACAGAAAGCTATTCGCCTTTAGGCAAAAGAGTAGAGGTCGCATGGTTTTGCGACAGGTCGCATGGTTTTGCGACAGGGTTCAGTCACATCCGTGCACTTGTGCACGTTTAGTGTCCGGACAGTTTACACTAGCGGGCTTTGGTTTAAGCCAGATCCTAGTGTACGTATTGGGATTGGTTTTATCCAGTTTGCATCCGTGTTCCTCGAAACGCGGATGCGGGTGTGTATGCACAGTTGACGGAGAGACAGAGGCAGAGGATTCTCATTAGGGTTGTTGACCGTTGACCGTTGACTATTGACTTTTTGCTCAACCCTAATGAGAATATGATATATGATTAACAATTATAGCAATTAAGTATTATGGTGACATGGTTGTTGAGGGGTTGACTTTGTTGACTTGTTGACTTTGTTGACTTGTTGACTTTGTTGACCGGTTGACTAGGCTTGACTAGTTGACCATCATGATAACAATAGCTATCATTTCATGGCAAAGACTTTTGCTTGCTTGCTCTCTTGTGCAAAATGAGTGCATGAAATGATATGGCTATTGTTGCTTAAACCATCACATAATACTTGATTGCTATGATGTGTTATGATGGTTATGGATTATGAGAGCAAAATGAGAAAGGTCTTCTCTCATTCTTCTATGCTCATTCTCTCTCTTGTTCTTGAGCTCTCATCTTCCTCCTCTTGCTCTCCCTCTCTTGAGTCTATGGTTCACTTATCTCATGAGTTGAGAACCAAGAACCATAGATAAAATCCCAAACAAACTCTTCTCTACTCACTCTAGTTCACAAGGTTTAGCAAACCGAGTGAACTAGTTTCTTCAAAGTTCGAAGAAGGAGCCAAAGGTAGAAGCTTTCAGGTGGATCTATCTTCGGCGCAAGGAGACGACGGGGAGAAGCCGATTCGGACAACCATCGAGGCTTGAAGAAGAAGGAGTTCGAGATTAGAAAGGTATAAACCCCCTAACCGAGTAGTTAACAACTCCTAGTTAGGTAGTTAGTTAGATGTTTAACAAAGATCCGGGTTTTAAGTCCATGTTACCACCTCTAGAAAATCATTTTTCATCAAATTCCGCAAGCCCGTAAGTACCGGGAGAGGTAGCATGGACTTACAGTGGTATCAGAGCCTAGTTAAACTCTATCTAACATGTTAGCAAAGTAGCTAGAAGATCGATCAAAGAAAAAGTCCCGAAATGAACCCCGATATCATGCTTGCTGTCGAATTTTTCCTCTGTTCCAAAAATGATAAATCATACTTTAAAATTCGGCTCAGGGTTTTTATAACAATCTGACAAAATTTCGTCCACTGAACCAATCAAAGCGCCGCGGAAACGCGGCGGGAGCGTGCTCCCGCCGCGGTTCCGCGGCCGAGTTGACTCGGTAGTGGGAAATTTTGGTTGCAGTTTGTTCAGTGGGGTATTTTGGGATTTTTGGAATATGTATTTTCTGCCCAGATTTTCCAGAACGAAAAATTTGTGTTTGGGGCCTATAAATCCGTATTTTTGATCGAACTTCTAAAAGACTTAAGCTGACGGGTTTTTTCTGTGATGTGATATTTGTATTGAACGTCTGCTAATCGCTATATGTCGATTAGTGGGGGTTATACAAATCTGTGATCTGTAATGATATTGGAATGTGTATATGAATTCATTGGATTGTCGCGGGTGAATAGCCGGGGGTTGTGAGACGAGAGTTTTCTTTTCTTTCAATTCATGTAAATCTGTAAATTGATGTAATAATTATTTGTATGGCCGCACAACCGGGTCGGGGTTGTAGCCGTCATTGTATAATTTCTTTTTACTGTTTTTGCTCCTAGGATAGACCCATAGAGGGGGTGCACAAACTACCGGGTATGCCGAAGTGCCGAGTGGCCTACTCACGGAGTTGAGGGAGGTTGCTTCGCTTCGGGTACTTGGCGGGTAGTTTGCCGCACCCGTAGGGGTCTTGGGTGGGGGTATTGGCTATTCACCGCGACCGTGTAATCTGCTTTTCGTTACAGGCTCGTACGAATTGCGGGTTCCTAGTATATCCAATGTGTTCATCTGTGATCTGAAATGGCTATCATTGCATATATCTATATATGATATTATTTAGGCGTTGCTTATGTTTTTACAGCCGCGCTAGCCCAGCCCCCGCTCTGTCGTTAGTTAAGTAACCTAACGGGTAATGACGGGGGCCCCGTGGCGAATGCGAATGGCATAAGCGTACGTCATATTTTGGTTGTTTTATTCAATGGTATGATTAAATGATGGGACGCATTAAAAGAACTGATGCAAGAATATCACGCATTAAAAGAACTAATGCAAGAAAATAAACCAAGTAAAAGTCGTTGGAACACTTTCGAAAAACCACTCGGTTCTTTTCAAAACCAACTTTTAAATGCGGAGCTTGAGCCACTCCTTTTAAAAGCTATCGTGTTCCATCGATTATATCAAGTTCACTACGTTCAAGGTTTCGCCAAAACTATTCGTAGCCCTCTGTCGTTTCATATGAATATTCAACAGTATTCAAGCTGTGTTTGTTGGCCTTAGTCAAGGCACAGTGATTGGTAGCTGGTGGATATTCATATGTTGCATAGATAGATGCGTTGGTTTGGGACAGTCGTATTACTTTGTTGGCCATAGTCAAGGGTATATACGGATGGGTTCAAATTAACCTGGACAACGACGGGTAGAACTTGACATGTGACTTATGATTTGTTGGCCTTAGTCAAGGTCATAAGAGCATAGGGCAAAAAAAAATCCACATCGGGAGTTTCAAAAGAACTGAAACTTGCTAGCGTTGCATACCATTTGGAGTGTGATGATTCTGGTAGGATTCCTTCAGTTTTGTCACGCGATGATATTTGGATCCCGATCCTACTGTGAGTATATGCTACTCCTCGGGAAATTTCTCACTTAACGATCAATGCTATAAACCAAGTAGGTGTCTAGAAAGGTGTTAGCGGGGTTACGCCCACAGGGAAAAGAGGTTATTTAATTAAGGAACTTCGCGAAAGCGTTGGAAAACCTCCCTCGAAGTACCGACACCAGCCTGGCCGAACGGTTAAGCAAGAATTGTACGGTGAGATTGATCCTGACTAATTCTTCCTTTTTGGTTTGAGGAGGGATTCGAGAGACAGTGGGAGCCATCCTGTTTAGACAAATTAAAAACCACTCTAAACTTGCAAGAGCATCATGCTGAGTGTTTTCTTCTCTCTCTCTTAATTGCAGCGACCCAGTGACCGCACCTAGGTTACATCTAGATAATAAAATGACTGAATCTGACTGTTATGACTGGCAAAGGTCTGTCCAGATGTCCATTGCCCATGACAAGCTGGGACACCTTTTAACTAATCAAACCCCTGCCGTCTCAGGTCCAGTTTCCCCTATCACGGATATTTACATCCGCAGGACATCGGAAAAGGATTATGCGAAAGCCAAGTGCCTCGTGTTAGCCTCAGTTGATGGTACATACCAGGGGCAGCACGAGAAGATGGACTCAGTTTCTATCTTCCTCCATAACAAAGATTTATATGGAGAGCAATCTCGTATCGCAAGATATGAGACCTCGAACGAATTGCTTCAAGCGAGGTTGGCTGTCCGGTCATCTGTAGGGGACAACGTCCTTACAGAGACCAGCTATTTTGAGCTCACGGACCTGGAGACCACGTTGGAGAATGGGTCAAGTACTGACTTAATTCTACAGTCCCTGCCCTCTGCTTATACCCTGAAGGAAACCAGGGAAGAAGAAGGAAAAGCAAGGGCAAAAGTTTCAGGACTGGATGTAGTAAAAGAGGGACGTTCCTATTGTAACGGGAATGAACATTGGCAGAAAGATTGCAGGGCTTGTAAAGCCAGTAGCCAGAATTCGAAGCATGTTGTGGCTTCGGCTTCGAGTGTGTTAGTAATTGAGAACTGTATGTCAGTTAACCCTACTTCCTGGGTATTGGATAACGGATCAGGATCTCATATCTGTAATTCGTTACAGGCTCTGAGAAACCGTAGGGTTATCAGGAAAGGTGATATGACTCTCAGGGTTGCTAACGGAATGAGCATGGATGCTGTATCCGTAGGGGAATATCATCTTGGACTGACAACTGGGCAGATATTGATTCTGCGTGACTGTTTGTATGTACCAGGTGCGACTTGTAATATCATATCTGTATGCTTACTTTCTAAGGAAGGATATGATTTTACTTTTGTAAGCGATGTAGTAAACATCCACCTAAATCAAGTTCTGATTGGGTCAGGTACATTAAATAACGGTATATACGTATTGAATCAAGCTCAGATATTCAGTGTCCAGAACACACATAAAAGAAAGTCTCCGGAATTGGTCACATCAATGAGACACGGTTGACAAAGTTACATAAAAAAGGATACTTGGATCCGTTCGAGTACCAGTCTTATGCCACTTGTGAATCTTGTCTCATGGGAAAGATGACAAAGACTCCGTTCACTGGACACGGAGATAGAGCGAGCGAGCTCTTGGGACTCATACACCGTGACGTGTGTGGTCCAATGTCTACACATGCGCGAAGTGGTTATTCATACTTCATTACTTTCACAGATGATTTCTCTAGGTATGGACATGTCTTCTTAATGAAGCACAAATCCGAGGCCTTCGAGAAATTTCGGGAATACAAGAATGAAGTTGAAAAACAAAAAGGCAAAAGTATCAAGACACTGAGATCTGATCGAGGTGGTGAATACTTGAGTGCCGAGTTTCTGGGCTACTTAAAAGAGAATGGAATTCTCTCTCAGCTTACTCCCCCATACACACCACAACACAACGGTGTATCGGAAAGGAGGAATCGAACCATATTGGATATGGTTCGTTCCATGATGAGTAAGGCTGAGTTACCGCGATCTTTCTGGGGTTATGCACTAGAAACAGCTGCATATCTCTTGAACCAAGTTCCTACTAAGACTGTGCCTGCCACACCATATCAGATGTGGAGTGGGAAGAAACCCTGTCTTAAACCCTTTAAAACATGGGGATGTCCAGCTTTTGTAAAAAAGCAGCATGCGGACAAGCTCGAGGCACGTTCAGTACAGTGCAAGTTTGTGGGATACCCAAAGAACTCCAAGGGGTATCTTTTCTATTACGCAGAGGAGCAAAAAGTCTTTGTTTCTCGTCATGCCAGCTTCTTGAAAACTGAGTTTTTAGAAAATCAGATAAGTGGGAGTGCAATAGAACTGGAAGAAATTCCAGAACCACAAGCTATTACTGAAACCTTAGTAGAACCAGAAGGTTCAGGGGAACCGGACATTCCTGCGCCGCTTCGCAGAAGTAGTAGGCAGTCTCATCCGCCCGAGAGATACTTTGGTTTTCTCATAGACGGGGATAGAGAGGATTGCACAGTTAATTATGATGAGCCTACTAGCTTCCAGCAAGCCATTCAGAGCGGTGACTCGGTAAAATGGCTGGATGCAATGCGGACCGAGATGGAGTCCATGTACACCAACAAAGTTTGGACTTTGGACTTTGCTCCAGAAGGGGTAAAACCCATAGGCTGCAAATGGATTTTCAGAAAGAAGATTGGTGTAGATGGGCAGGTTGAAACCTATAAAGCTAAGCTTGTTGCAAAGGGTTTTCGTCAAAGACCTGGTTTGGACTATGACGAGACCTTTTCTCCGGTAGCCATGCTCAAATCCATTCGGATCCTTCTTGCCATTGCTGCCTTCCACGATTATGAAATCTGGCAGATGGACGTAAAGACGGCTTTTCTAAATGGAAATTTGGAAGAGTGCGTCTATATGGATCAGCCAGAGGGATTCATTCAGAGTGGGAGCAGCGGTAAAGTGTGCAAGTTGCTCAAGTCCATCTATGGACTCAAGCAGGCATCGCGGAGTTGGAACATCTGCTTTCATGATACTGTCAAAGAATTCGACTTTGTCAAAAACCCAGATGAACCATGCATTTACAGTAAGATTGTAGGGAGAAATGTCGTATTCCTCGTCTTGTACGTCGATGACATTCTCCTAATAGGAAATGATATTCCTATGCTACAGTCAGTCAAAGGATTCTTGTCGCAGAGGTTCTCCATGAAGGACCTGGACGATGCCAACTACATTCTGGGGATCCAGATCTATCGTGATAGATCTAAGAGAATGTTGGGATTTTCACAGTCAAGGTACATCGACACCATACTGAAACGATTCAGTATGGAAGATTCCAAGCGTGGTAATCTACCAGCTTGTCACGGAATCACCCTCTCCAAAGAGATGTCTCCCAAGACTGATTTGGAAAGGGCTCGCATGTCATCAATACCCTACGCATCTGCGGTAGGCTCTAATATGTATGCGGTGTTGTGTACCAGACCAGATGTAGCATACGCATTGAGCGTTGTAAGCCGGTATCAGTCGAACCCAGGAGAGAAACACTGGATAGCAGTAAAGAACATTCTCAAGTACCTGAGAAGGACTAAGGAGATGTTCTTGGTGTATGGCGGAAAAGACCTCCAGATTGAGGCCTTTGCTGACTCCAGCTTCCAGAGTGATAAGGATGACTCCAAGTCCATGTCGGGTTATGTCTTTACCCTCAATGGAGGGGCGGTTTGCTGGAAGAGTTCCAAGCAGGAAACCGTTGCTGACTCAACTATGGAAGCGGAGTACATAGATGCTTGCGATGCCGCAAAGGAAGCTGTCTGGATGAAGAAGTTCCTCACGGAACTTCAGGTGGTTCCTACCAGTGTTGATCCAATACCGCTGTATTGTGACAACAACGGCGCTATAGCTTTAGCGAAGGAACCCAGGTCCCATCATAAGTCCAGGCATATTTTGAGGCGGTACCACCTGATCAGGGAGATCGTTGATCGCCTGGAGATCGAGGTGAAGAGAGTAAATACGGAAGATAACACTGCTGATCCACTCAGGAAGGCCTTACCCCAGACTCAGTTCGAGCGGCTGATCGAGATGATAGGTCTTCGATACGCCAGTACATGGCCTTAGTGCAAGTGGGAGATTGTTAGTGTATATGCCCTAGAGGCCATTACTGTATCATACTAGTATGTATATTACTTAATGGAAGCATGGGATATTCACCTTGTATTGACAATCTTGCTCAAAATGGTAGTATGCTACTTGGTTTGTTTCTACTTCAATGTGTACATGTGTTTATTTTAGTATATCGCCTATGCACATTAGTGGAGCCCTTAGGATCTTTGCTTGATTACCAGCGTTGTGATGGCAGTCACACTAGTGGGGGCTGGGTAATCTATAAGCACATCCTTATGCAGGTCCCTAGTCGCAGGACTATCGAGACAGGGCATCGATACTCCGGAGTAGACTAGCGCATGCGCTTCTCATCCCAGAGTGGGAGATGGTCTGTCCCACAGCCATCAGTACGTCGTACTGGAGATAGTATGCGGGTGCTCGTTGGGTTACGAGTACACTGGACAGGACTCGTCGGGAACTGACCGGTTGGTATTATACCTATCGTTAGTTATCAGTTCCCAGGTGACATGAGTACAGCTTAGTCCGCTGACTTGACACTGTCACTTCGCCTCGAGTGTGTTCCCACTGCACTTTGATTACTACCCTACCACGGCTCAAAGGAGTCGTGCAAACAGGTAGTTTTTGGGTGCAGTCCCGAAGCACTTGGAGGCAGTGACGGTTAGACAGGATTCGTCTCTCCCGGTATTGGGGGTTGACATCGCGCTGTGTCTAGGAGAGCCATTACACGAGTAGTCCCTGGCCAGGGCAAGCGAGATATACTGGCAGGCTTCCAGTGTTATCTCAGGGTGTATTGGGCTTCACTCCGACACGACTTGTACCGCTATTAGGGGACTGACGTTTACCACCCCCCTAGGCTCGCCATGCGATGTATCAGACGAACAAACCGGACTGTACGGAGATTGTCACATTCAGGCTCAGTAGGAGTTCAGATGGGTTTCACCTCGTCAGTCTTCTTGTCGGCATCTACCTGGGGACCGTTACGCACAGCTAGTGCCGCTTGCGGTCTGTGGTTAAACCCACTGCCAGCGTAGTGTCGAGTCTTTAGAGTCCCACACAGAAAGCTATTCGCCTTTAGGCAAAAGAGTAGAGGTCGCATGGTTTTGCGACAGGTCGCATGGTTTTGCGACAGGGTTCAGTCACATCCGTGCACTTGTGCACGTTTAGTGTCCGGACAGTTTACACTAGCGGGCTTTGGTTTAAGCCAGATCCTAGTGTACGTATTGGGATTGGTTTTATCCAGTTTGCATCCGTGTTCCTCGGAACGCGGATGCGGGTGTGTATGCACAGTTGACGGAGAGACAGAGGAAGAGGATTCTCATTAGGGTTGTTGACCGTTGACCGTTGAATATTGACTTTTTGCTCAACCCTAATGAGAATATGATATATGATTAACAATTATAGTAATTAAGTATTATGGGGACATGGTTGTTGAGGGGTTGACTTTGTTGACTTGTTGACTTTGTTGACCGGTTGACTAGGCTTGACTAGTTGACCATCATGATAACAATAGCTATCATTTCATGGCAAAGACTTTTGCTTGCTTGCTCTCTTGTGCAAAATGAGTGCATGAAATGATATGGCTATTGTTGCTTAAACCATCACATAATACTTGATTGCTATGATGTGTTATGATGGTTATGGATTATGAGAGCAAAATGAGAAAGGTCTTCTCTCATTCTTCTATGCTCATTCTCTCTCTTGTTCTTGAGCTCCCATCTTCCTCCTCTTGCTCTCCCTCTCTTGAGTCTATGGTTCACTTGTCTCATGAGTTGAGAACCAAGAACCATAGATAAAATCCCAGACAAACTCTTCTCTACTCACTCTAGTTCACAAGGTTTAGCAAACCGAGTGAACTAGTTTCTTCAAAGTTCGAAGAAGGAGCCAAAGGTAGAAGCCTTCAGGTGGATCTATCTTCGGCGCAAGGAGACGACGGGGAGAAGCCGATTCGGACAACCATCGAGGCTTGAAGACGAAGGAGTTCGAGATTAGAAAGGTATAAACCCCCTAACCGAGTAGTTAACAACTCCTAGTTAGGTTGTTAGTTAGATGTTTAACAAAGATCCGGGTTTTAAGTCCATGTTACCACCTCTAGAAAATAGTTTTTCATCAAATTCCGCAAGCCCGTAAGTACCGGGAGAGGTAGCATGGACTTACAGCCAGCGTATTGACGAGTCTTTAGAGTCCCACACAGAGGGTTTCCCTAGTTCGGGCGAAACGTTGTAGAGGACGTATGGTTTTATGGCAGGGTTCAATCATATACGTGCACTTGTGCACGGATCATGATCAGACGGATCATACTAGTGGGCTTTGGTTTAAGCCGGATCCAAGTATTAGATTGTTAGATTATTTTCGTCTCGCAGTATTCGTATTCAGTCGGAATACGGATGCGGGTATGTATATACGGATGAGGGGTATTCTTGTAATTCGTTACAAGATTACTTTAGTTGGTGCCATTTTCTTTTTGTTGATTAAACATTTTAGTTTAAATGTTTAATGGTGGAATATGTGACTCATTCTTGGCTTGGCTTGGTTCTTGTCATGACTAAGATATTTTTTGGGTGAGCTTAGAAATTTATGTGAGTGTGAGAGTGGAGAGATATTTTGTGAGTGTGTGAGGCTCATTTACACACAACAAAATATCAAAACACTCACTCACTTAATTTTGGGCAGCCAACACATTTAAGAGAGCCATCGCATTTTAATTTGCTTAGCTTGCTCATTTGATATTTTCTTGATCTCACATCTTTCACCATGGGCATCTTCTTCAACCTCCACTCTATCCCACTCATGTGTTGAGAATCCTAGAGTGTATTGAGACAAACTAATCACACACTATTGCTAGTTATATGTATGCCCTAGAGGCCATTGCTATACATAGGATGTATATTGTAGTGGATGCTGGGACATATATAGGGAGGACTTTCTTGCTCGACATGATAGTATGCTATCTGGTTACTCTTTACCTTAACGTGTATACTGATGGTCTCTCTGTTACATGTTGGTAAAGCCCTTAGGATGTGTACTTGACTACCTGGACTATGATGCGGATCATACTAGTGGGGACATGGTAGTCCATAAGTACATCTTTCAAAATCCCTAGTCGTGGGTATATCGAGACGGGGCATCGATATACCAGAGTAGACTAGCGTGTACCTTCTCGACCCATACAGATGGGCGATGGATGATCCCATATCCATTGGTGTTTGACATCAGAGATGATATACGGGTGCTCAGTAGAGACTGGGTACACTGGAAGGACTCGCCGAGAACTCCCAGATGGTATTATACCTTACGTCAGATGGCAGTTCTCTGGTGACACTGGTACAGAGTAGTCTGTTGACCCGAGATCGTCATAGAGTCTTGTGTGGTTCCCACTGTGCTTTGATTTCCACCTTACCACGTCCAAGAGGGCATGCAAAACGGTGGTTTTTGGGTACAGTCCCGAATCACATGGAGGCAATGAGCGATAGGAGGGGATTCATCTCTCCCGGTATAGGGAGTTGATGTTGCGCTGTGTTCGATTGGCTATAACCGGAAATCCCTGGCCAGGGTTGCTGAGATTTACCGGTAAGTGTTGCCAGTAGTTTCTCGAACTGTTATAGACCTCATATCGACACGACTTATCGAGCTATTGGGGTCTGACGTTTACCACCCCTAGGCGAGATATGTGACATATCAGACGACGAGACCGGGCTGTACGGTAAGTGTTACTGGTTGGATTCACAGGAGTGTGAGCGGGCTTGCTCGTCGATCTTCTGATCGCTCAATACCCGGGTGGCCGTTACGTTTAGCAGACCGCTTGCGGCTTGTGGGTGTTTGATATGATCATCACCTGCTGCCGGCGTATTGACGAGTCTTTAGAGTCCTACACAGAGCTTTCCTGGCTCAAGCGAAACGAAATAGGAGCGCATATGAGATATGTGCGGGACCGAGAATAATGCGTGTATGTGATACCGTATTCTATTCTCGCGATAAATGTATCGAATGGTTGTATGTGATATAACCTAGTTATCGAATCGAGGATTGATTCGATAAGCCGATACATTGGATATTAGTCGGTTATATGCGATATGACCGGATCGTTAAATCAAGTATTGATTTAATGATTTAATGCATAATTATATATTTGATATATTACTTTGCATTAACTAGTATTGGTTCACTTAAATTGGATTTTCTCACTAAATGTACACAAGTTGTATATGTGATATACTTTTGTGCACTTGTTTGTATCATGTTTGATGATACATGCAAACTTGGGTTTGTGTAAAGAATTAAACCATGGTTATGTTAATGGTTAGGGTTTTGATTTACTTACTTATTCATTTATTTATTCATTCATTAATTCATTTTGGGCAAAAATGAAATGGTGGCTTAGTTTGTTTTGTTGTTGAAGCTTCATGAAGCTTTGACTAAGTGACCATTTTGTCTTAATGTCCTAAACCTAACCATTCAACTAAACCCTAGTTAATTCTCTACACTAAACCATGGTTGAGATTATGATAAGTCTCATTTTTTGTTTTCTATTTTAAAAGATGATACTCATCATATTCTTTCTTCTTCTTTTTCTTCTTCTTCAACAAAGAAGAAACCTTACCTCCATTAATGGCAACTTGAGAAAAAGAGTGAGAAATCCAATTCTAAAGTGAACCCACTTCCTATTTCTTCATCCTCTACCACTTGCCAAGTAGTATAGGGTGTTTTCTTCACAAGTTTCATGGCTTGGTGAAGTTGGAGCTTGATCTTGTGTTGCCTCGACGTAGATCATCTTCGGCATCGAAGTCGACGACCTAGCCCGCCCATTTCTCCGATGAAGCCGACGCTAGAGCCCGGGATCCGATGATCGCAGCGAGGGGACTTCATCACGGAGCTATGGAGGTGGAGGACCGGATCTACAAAGGTTGTATTTCCGTTCACTTAGTTAAGTTGTTAACTAGTTGCTTGTTTCGCCTAAAACTCTAGTCAACGATCGCATTAGGGTTTCTCGGCACCGGATTTTTTTTGAATTTGGCATGGTTGATGCCTTGTGAGACCTCATTAGTGTGCCTAGGAACCCTACAGTGGTATCAGAGCCTATCTAGAGCTTTAGGCGAAGTGTAGACGAAGTTAGAAGTCCGATCGAACCCGTAAACCCCGACAAAACCCTTCTCTGTACATTTTTCAAAACAGTGGATTTTTGTGAATTAAAAATTCTCAGAAAAACAAGCAGGAAAAACTAAGAATTGCTGTGAAGTACGGTCCTCTAAGTCAATAATTTGACCGCGGAACCGCGGCGAAACCATGGGTTTGGCGGCGGTTCCGCGGCAAAAATTTGGACTTAGTCCCTGAAATTTCATATATTTATTCTTAAGTCCTTTCTTGGCAATTTTTTATGGGAATTTTTTAATTCCACTTAAGTGTTGAGTTTTCTAGGGTTTTATTGGGGACTCGTTAATTTGATCGGATAATTTAACTTCGTTTATGTTTTTCCGGATATTTTAGAAACTGTTAAAAAGTTCGACTGGATATAAATACCCACTTTTTCCCCTGCCGGGAAATTTCTAAGTGTTGGATTTTTCCGTAGTTTAAGAATGTTCTAAGTAGTGTAAGTAACGCGATGGACCCTCTAGAAGACAACAAACCTTAACTCGATTATGTGACCGTCTTGAACTGCCCTTTAAACCTTAGGGTTTGGGGCAGTACGGCGTGCCACATGTGAGGCGTTGGCTTGACCCTTCTACGGCTGGACCGTTGGTACTGAGGCATGAAATGAATGTTTTTAAACTTGTTTCATGTGTTGAGCTGTTTCGGGAAAACTTGGGTGTTCGATTGTTCAATCGGAAAGTTTGACATTTTCTATTTATCCGGAATGTGATACAATAATTGGAATTCACAAGTAGTTATGAGATAACTGAATGAATGTTATAAACATAGCAGTTTAGTCTCACTTGATCGGTTGCCACGGAATTTTGATGTGATCAAAAGTCCGTCGCAATCACGTAGCATACGCGGATACTCGCCGGGTAAACTTAATAGGCAGCTACACCCCATAGCCCCGACCAAGTGACTGTAGGAGAACCCCGTCGCCGAAAGCATCCGTCCGGGTGCTCGCGGCAGCGGTGTTCCGCCTTAGTGCACTTCGTCGACGGCATCGAGGGTGCGGCCGTCTACTGAAGTTTGCGACGAGCATTCGATCAGGATGTCGGGAATCTTGTTGAATTACCCGACTTGATATTGAAAAGAGTTTTCGATAATGAGACTAAAATGCGGGGTTTATAATTGTTAGGCATGCGATGTCTAAGGAATTCATTTGGTCAGGCATGCGATGTCTGAGGTGGTTGCGGATTCCAGCTGTTGTAGTTTTACACTTTCTTTTCTGTGACCGTAAGTGTAATATGTGATACCGCCGGTTTCGTTGCTATATGTCAACAACAATTGGGATGGGCATATTTACTTACGTTGATGACATGTGATGTTATGTGTTGCTGGATATGTTATATTGGATCGTCGTGTTTGAATAGCCGGGTTTTTTTTATGTGAGATGAGTGTTTTTCATTTTCATTCATGTAAAAACTTGTATGTAATATTCTTTTATTGGGGCACTTCCAGGTTGCGGAAGATGTCACCTTTTGTATATTATTTACTTTCCGTACTAGGATAGACCCAAGGAGGGGAGCACAAGTAACCGGGTTCTGGGGTCCAGTGGGAGACCAACTCGAGGAGTCGAGTCCGGGTCTCCTAACCCTAGAATTGGTAGGGTTGCTTACCGCTCTCGTAGTGGTCTAGGGGTGTGGGTTTGGCTATTCATCGCGACCGTGGAATCCGTGTTTTATACTGGCTCGTATTGAAAACACGGACGTCCTAGTATATCCAATGTTTCATATAATTTTCTGCTGCGTTATCTGTGATGTGATCATTTGATGTTCTGTGATAAATACTGTATATAGTATATATGATATATTATATAGGCGTTACTTATGTTTTGCACCCGCGCTAGCCCTGCCCCGCTCTGTCGTTAGTTACCTAACCTGACGGTGCACGAGGGGACATCGAGGCGAATGCGGATGGCATAAGTGTACGCCGTATTTATCTGTGATGTTTAGGTAACTTAAATGATGGGACTTCATTAGTATGATTAATGAAATAAAAGAAACCTAAAGATGCTGTAGAATCAAATTTCAAAAATAAAACAGATAGCTACAGTTCTTGCTTTGCACAGCGGTATATATGATATATCCTGCACCTTATTCGATAAGGAAAGGACCGAGATCCCTTCACCGGGAGTGACTCCTTTAGCAATAACTGGCAGATACTACACACTCGGTTTGTCCTTTGATATGCTTCTATAGTTTATGCTTTGCACAGAGATATATATGATATATCCCGCACCTCATTCGACAAGGAAAGGGCCGACGATCCCTTCACCGGGAGTGACCCCTTTAGCAAAACTAGAAAAGCATCAAAAACACTCCATTTCAAAATCATTTGATTCTGCAACGATATCAAGTTCATTACGCAATAGGTTTTTAGAAAAACCTGTCGTAGCCCTCCGTCATTTCAGATAAGTAGTAGTTAGTATTCGTACTGCGTTTGTTGGCCTTTGTCAAGGCGTAGTGTGCGGTAGCTAACTGGTGCTTATCTGCTTATGCATATGATGCAGATTGGATTAGGGTAGTCGTGCGACCTTGTTGGCCTTTGTCAAGGGCCGTGCGGGTGGGTTTATTTCAATCAAGAAATGACGGGTTGAACTTGACTAGCAGCCTATGATTTGTTGGCCTTTGTCAAGGTCATAGGAGGTTTGGGGCAAAATATTATCGGGAATTTCAAGTGTTGAAATTTGCAATGAGATTGCATACCTTCTATGAGATAGTTGGATCCCGATACCCGCTGCGAGTAAGAGTTACTCCTGGGAGAGTTTTACACATTATAATTAGCCGATCAAGTATGTGTCTAGAAAGGTGTTAACGAGGTTACGCCTCTGGGAAAATGAGGTTTACCTTAATTAGGTTCGTGCGAAAGCACGGGGGACCTCCCTCAAAGTACCGACACTGGCATGGCTGAAAGATTGGCGAACTTGTAGTGTGTAATTAATCCCGGCTAGTCTTTCCTTTTAGGGTTTGAAGGAAGATTTGATAAAAACAGTGGGAGCCATCCTGATTAGATAAAATAATAACCAATCTGATCTTGCAAGAGCGCACGCTGAGTGTTTTCTTCTCTCTCTCTCCAGGTAGCGACCATATCACGCCTTAATCAAGATAATAATACGGATTATTGACCGAACCCGCTTGTTATACTGAGCTGGGGAACGTTGGTCCCGCTCCAACTTATAATTGTTATAAGACAGAGCAGGAAATTGGGGAATACCAGATTTCCCGTGCCGCCCAAACGAAGAAAGTGCATATGGTGCATCATCTTCGGGTGTGTTCGTTACAAAGAACTGTTTCTCAGTATCCTCTGTGTCCTGGGAATTTGATACCGGATCAGGATCCCAGATATGTAATCTGTTACATAGGGCTACAGATAAGTAAAGAACTGAGAACGGGTGATAAGTTTCGTGAGACAGAAAACGGGGCAAGTGTTGCAGCCAAGTCTGTTGGTCACTGTCACTCTGTATTACCAATACATTGATTCTGAACGAATGTTATTAGATACCGAACCTGATATACAAAATCATATCAGTCTCTTTATTAGTAAAGAAATAATAAAATTTTGTATTGTTGGATAATGTTTTGAACATTTCCTATATCAAAAGTTGATCGGTTCAGGCACGTTATCTAAAAGCATTGATGTTCTAAATCAAACTACAGTTCTTAGTATACAGAACATACACAAGAGGAAGAGTTCAGAAATGAACGAATCCTTCTTGAGGCATTGTAGACTAGGTCATATCAATGCGACCCGACTGGCTGAAGTTACATTTAGATGCATATTTAAATTAGTTTGAATTTACATCTTGTGAAACTTGCCGGTCATGTCACAAAGATACGATGACACCAGCTCTGTTTATTGGAAACAGAGAAAGAGTTAGTGAACTCTTGGGACTGATACATGATGATGTATGTAAGGTCCCTTGTCTACACATGCCAGGACTGGTTCTTTATACTTCATTACATTCTCTGATGATCTTTCGAGATTCAGACCTATGTTCCTGCTGAAACACAAGTCCGAACCTTTTGAGATATTCACGGAATATAAGTTAGAAGTAGAGAACCAAAATGAGGGTATATATATTATGTCCTTTGATGCGATCAGGGAGGAGAATACTTGTGCATGGAATTCCTGAACTATTCTAAAGGAGAATGAGATTCTCTCTCAGCATTACTCCTCCGAATACACCACAACACAACGTTGTATCGGGGCGGAGCAATCGCACCCCATTCGATATGGTGCGCTCTATGATGAGTAATACTGAGTTACCTGTTTCCTTTTGGGAGTTATGCGCTTGAGAATATGCATACCTATTGAATAGGGTTTGAATCAGATCACAGCCTACCACTCCATATGAGATATGGTATGGGAAGAGCCCATGTCTTAAGCTAGTTAAGATTTGGGGTTGTCCGGCCTATGTCTAAAAGAAAAATCCGGACAAGCTCGAGGCAAGGTTAGTTATGTAGGACTGGAAAGGTTCCAGCTATGCAAACTACAGCAGATGATTTGGTACAACCAAAGGATTCAGTAGATACCAACGAACCTCAGCCTCTCCGCCGATCTAGTAGGGTTTCTCACCCACCTGAGAGATACTTCAGTTTCTCTATGACAGTGGGAGCGAGGATTGCATCATGAGATGATGACCCAACTAGTTTCGAGCTGGCCATCAGGAGTAAGACTCTGTAAGAATGGCTGGATGCTTAGTTATCTGAGATAGAATCCTTATACACCAACAAAGTATGGACTTTGGTTGCTATATCTGAAGGGTTAAATCCCCATCAGGAGAAAGTATATCTTGAGAAGATTACTTGGTGTAGATGGAAAAGTTGAGACTTTCAAAGCTAGACTTGTTAAAGGTTTTCATCATCGACCAGGCGTGTATAATGATGAAACCTTTTCCAGTGGCTATGCTTAAGTCCATCCGGATCCTACTTGCCACGGCTACATACCATGACTACGATATCTGGTGGTTGGGTGTCATGACTGCTTTTCTAAATGATGTTTTAGAAGAGAACGTCTATAAGTACACGGCCAGAGAGCTTCGTAGACAGTGGGAGCAGCGGAAACGTGTGCAAGTTGCTTTATAGGAAGTTGCTTTATAGGATAAAGCAGACATCGTGGAGTTGGAACATCTGTTTTGATGTAGTAATCAAATAGTTTGACTTCATCAAAATGGTAGATGAACCTTGTATATACAAAAAGGTAGTAGGGAGTATGGTGGCGATCCTCCTAGAGTACGTGGATGACATACTCTTGATAGGGAAGTAGTTTCCTATGCTACGCTCGATCAATCTCCGCTTATCATAATGATTCTACACATAGGATCAAAGTGATACCTACTAAATCCTGGGTTTTGGACCTATGAGATAGATCTAAATGGATGTTAGGATTCTCACTTGTTGAAGTGAGATGGTATCAATCGATCCTGGGGAGAATCACTGGAAGTGTTCCAGGGTGATAAGGACGACTGAATGTCAGTCACAGGAATTGTCTTTACCCTTAGTAAAGGGACGGTATGTTGGAATAGTTCCAAGCTAGATACCGTGGCATACTAGACGATAAAGGCTGGATAAATCGCTACTTAAGATGCTACCAAAGTGGCAGTCTGGATGTATATTTGTTCATGAGATGAACTTAGTTCCTCCCATTGTGTGACAATGGAGTTGTGGCTTATGCAAAGGAACGTCCGTCCCATCAGTGATCCAGACATATTCTGAGGCAGCATCACCTGATCATGGGGATGGTTGATCTCCAAGGAGATCGAGGTAAGGAGAGTAGACTCAGAGGACAACACGGCGGATCCACTCACAAAGGCCTTTTCCCAGAGAGAGACTTTTATGGGATGGTTGAGTATGAGATACTACAACCACTGCTATCAGATGGCCCTAGTGCAAGTGGGAGATTGTTAGTTATATGTATGCCCTAGAGGCCATTACTATACATAGGATGTATATTGTAGTGGATGCGGGGACATATATAGGGAGGACTTTCTTGCTCGACATGATAGTATGCTATCTGGTTACTCTTTACCTTAACGTGTATACTGATGGTCTCTCTGTTACATGTTGGTAAAGCCCTTAGGATGTGTACTTGACTACCTGGACTATGATGCGGATCATACTAGTGGGGACATGGTATTCCATAAGTACATCCTTCAAAGTCCCTAGTCGTGGGTATATCGAGACGGGGCATCGATATACCAGAGTAGACTAGCGTGTACCTTCTCGACCCATACAGATAGGCGATGGATGATCCCATATCCATTGGTGTTTGACATCAGAGATGATATACGGGTGCTCAGTAGAGACTGGGTACACTGGACGGAATCGCCGAGAACTCCCAGATGGTATTATACCTTACGTCAAATGGCAGTTCTCTGGTGACACTGGTACAGAGTAGTCTGTTGACCCGAGATCGTCATAGAGTCTTGTGTGGTTCCCACTGTGCTTTGATTTCCACCTTACCACGTCCAAGAGGGCATGCAAAACGGTGGTTTTTGGGTACAGTCCCGAATCACATGGAGGCAATGAGCGATAGGAGGGGATTCGTCTCTCCCGGTATAGGGAGTTGATGTTGCGCTGTGTTCGATTGGCTATAACCGGAAATCCCTGGCCAGGGTTGCTGAGATTTACCGGTAAGTGTTTCCAGTAGGTTCTCGAACTGTTATAGACCTCATATCGACACGACTTATCGAGCTATTGGGGTCTGACGTTTACCACCCCTATGAGAGATATGCGACATATCAGACGACGAGACCGGACTGTACGGTAAGTGTTACTGGTTGGATTCACAGGAGTGTGAGCGGGCTTGCTCGTCGATCTTCTGATCGCTCAATACCCGGGTGGCCGTTACGTTTAGCAGACCGCTTGCGGCTTGTGGGTGTTTGATATGATCATCACCTGCTGCCGGCGTATTGACGAGTCTTTAGAGTCCTACACAGAGCTTTCCTGGCTCAAGCGAAACGAAATAGGAGCGCATATGAGATATGTGCGGGACCGAGAATAATGCGTGTATGTGATACCGTATTCTATTCTCGCGATGAATGTATCGAATGGTTGTATGTGATATAACCTAGTTATCGAATCGAGGATTGATTCGATAAGCCGATACATTGGATATTAGTCGGTTATATGCGATATGACCGGATCGTTAAATCAAGTATTGATTTAATGATTTAATGCATAATTATATATTTGATATATTACTTTGCATTAACTAGTATTGGTTCACTTAAATTGGATTTTCTCACTAAATGTACACAAGTTGTATATGTGATATACTTTTGTGCACTTGTTTGTATCATGTTTGATGATACATGCAAACTTGGGTTTGTGTAAAGAATTAAACCATGGTTATGTTAATGGTTACGGTTTTAATTTACTTACTTATTCATTTATTTATTTATTAATTAATTCATTTTAGGTAAAAATGAAATGGCGGCTTAGTTTGTTTTGTTGTTGAAGCTTCATGAAGTTTTGACTAAGTGACCATTTTGTCTTAATGTCCTAACCCTAACCATTCAACTAAACCCTAGTTAATTCTCTACACTAAACCATGGTTGAGATTATGATAAGTATCATTTTTTGTTTTCTATTTTAAAAAATGATACTCATCATATTCTTTCTTCTTCTTCTTCTTCTTCATCAAAGAAGAAACCTTGCCTCCATTAATGGCAACTTGAGAAAAGGAGTGAGAAATCCAATTCTAAAGTGAACCCACTTCCTATTTCTTCATCCTCTACCACTTGCCAAGTAGTATAGGGTGTTTTCTTCACAAGTTTCATGGCTTGGTGAAGTTGGAGCTTGATCTTGTGTTGCCTCGACGTAGATCATCTTCGGCATCGAAGTCGACGACCTAGCCCGCCCATTTCTCCGATGAAGCCGACGCTAGAGCCCGGGATCCGATGATCGCAGCGAGGGGACTTCATCACGGAGCTATGGAGGTGGAGGACCAGATCTACAAAGGTTGTATTTCCGTTCACTTAGTTAAGTTGTTAACTAGTTGCTTGTTTCGCCTAAAACTCTAGTCAACGATCGCATTAGGGTTTCTCGGCACCGGATTTTTTTTTGAATTTGGCATGGTTGATGCCTTGTGAGACCTCATTAGTGTGCCTAGGAACCCTACAACTATCTGTAAGTCTACGTTGCTCACCCCGGTTCTTACGGGGAGGCGGAAACGGAGAAAAGCAATTTTTGGCGCAAAGGAAACATGGACTAAAAGAAGGATCTTTGCTAAACATCAAACTAGCAAGCTTCTAGAGGTTCTATCTACTATGCCATAGAGATTATACCTCATGATACTGGTCCTTCGGGTCTTCTCTCCGCTGTCCTGCACGTCCATCTGAGCTCCGAGGATCGATCTGGATCTTGATCACCTCCGCGGCCTCCTTGAGTAGAAGACGATCCACCTGAGAGTTGTGCTCCGAGCTCCACCTCAAGCCGAGGCAACTAGGGCAACAAGATTGCTAGTCTTGATGTCCTAGGTTGTGTAGAAGTAGTAGATGGATGTTTTTATCTATTTGGATCCTTTTTCTCTCAACACATGAGATCAAAGGAATTTTCAAGAGGAGGAAGAAGAACTAGCAACCATGGAGCTCTTTTCTTTTCTTCTCACAAGAGAGAGAATGAGAAATCAATAATGAATCAAGAAAATGAACCATGGTTGCAATAATACACCAACATCATCATTACTAATCCTTTCATGATAAAGTTGATGGCTACATTTGAATTGACCATTTTCATATCATAAATAAAAAGAAAACCAAAGAATACTCTAGACCTCTCATGAAGGTCCAAGTCAACTTTGGTCAAACGGTCAACAAAGTCAAGTGTGGTCAAATGGTCAAAGCAATTAGCCATAACATAATTATCACTAAAAAGATTAGTAAATAATGTCCCCGGCTCATAATGGTTTTGACCGAACCAACTGCCAAAACCCTAATGAGTCCGCCTCAGAATGGTTTTGACCGAATCAACTGTCAAAACCCTAATGAGGCACCTCCTCCTTCTTTGCTCCTCAAAACTGTGCATACACACCCGCATCCGCATTCCGTAGAATGCGAATGCACAGAAGACAAAACAAATCCATCCGTGCAATACTAGGATCCGGCTTAAACTAAAGCCCACTAGTATTGCCTGCCCTAACAGCATACGCACACAAGTGCACGTAAGTGATCGTAGCCCTGCCGTAAAACCATACTGCCTCTACACGTTTCGCTTAGTGCAGGGAAACTCTCCGTGTGGGACTCTAAAGACTCGAAGCTACGCTGGCAGTGGGTTTAACCACAGACCGCAAGCGGCACTAGCTGTACGTAACGGTCCTCAGGTAGATATCGATAAGAAGGCCGATGAGGTAAACCCATCCGAACTCCTACTAAGCCTGAATGTGACAATCTCCGTACAGTCCGGTCCGTTCGTCTGAGAACAACGCATGGCGGGCCTAGGGGGGTGGTAAACGTCAGTCCCCTAATAGCGGTAAAAGTCGTGTCGGAGTGTAGCCCAGAACACCCTGAGATAACACTGGAAACCTACTAGTATATCTCGCTTGCCCTGGCCAGGGACTACTATGTGTAATGGCTCTCCTAGACACAGCGCGATATCAACCCCCAATACCGGGAGAGACGAATCCTGTCTAACCGTCACTGCCTCCAAGTGCTTCGGGACTGCACCCAACTACTACCTATTTGCACGACTCCTTTGAGCCGTGGTAGAGTAGTAATCAAAGTACAGTGGGAACACACTCGAGGCGAAGTGACAGTGTCAAGTAAGCGGACTAAGCTGTACTCATGTCACCTGGGAACTGATAACTGACGATAGGTATAATACCAACCAATCAGTTCCCGACGAGTCCTGTCCAGTGTACTCGTAACCTAACGAGCACCCGCATACTATCTCCAGTACGACGCACTGATGGCTGTGGGACAGACCATCTCCCCTGCTGGGATGAGAAGCACATACGCTAGTCTACTCCGGAGTATCGATGCCCTGTCTCGATAGTCCTACGACTAGGGACCTGTATAAGGATGTGCTTATAGAATACCCAGCCCCCACAAGTGTGACTGCCATCACAACGCCGGTAATCAAGCAAAGATCTTAAGGGCTCCACTAATATGTATATAAGAGATATGCTAAAAGAAACACATGCACATATTGAAGTAGAGACAAACCAAGTAGCATACTACCATTTTGAGCAAGATTGTCTATACAACTGTGAATATCCCAAGCTTTCATTAAGAAATATACAAGGTTGTATGATACAGTAATGGCCTCTAGGGCATATACACTAACAATCTCCCACTTGCACTAAGGCCATGTACTGGCATATCGAAGACCTATCATCTCGATCAGCCGCTCGAACTGAGTCTGGGGTAGGGCCTTCGTGAGTGGATCTACAGTGTTATTCTCCGAATTTACTCTCTTTACCTCGATCTCCCGGCGATCTACGATCTCCCTGATCAGGTGGTACCGCCTCAAAATGTGCCTGGACTTCTGATGGGACCTGGGTCCTTTCGCTAAAACTATAGCGCCGTTGTTGTCACAATACAGCGGTATTGGATCAACAATGGTAGGAACCACTTGAAGCTCCGTGAGGAACTTCTTCATCCAGACAGCTTCCTTTGTGCAACGCAAGCAGCTATGTACTTCGCTTCCATAGTTGAGTCAGCAACAGTTTCCTGCTTGGAACTCTTCCAGCAAACCGTCCCTCCATTGAGGGTAAAGACATAACCCGACATGGACTTGGAGTCATCCTTGTCACTCTGGAAGCTGGAGTCAGCAAAGGCCTCGATCTGGAGGTCTTTTCCGCCATACACCAAGAACATCTCCTTAGTCCTTCTCAGGTACTTGAGAATGTTCTTTATTGCTATCCAGTGTTTCTCCCCTGGGTCCGACTGATACCGGCTTACAACGCTCAATGCGTATGCTACATCTGGTCTGGTACATAACATCGCATACATTATAGAGCCTACCGCAGATGCGTAGGGTATAGATGACATGCGAGCCTTTTCCAAATCAGTCTTGGGAGACATCTCTTTGGAGAGGGTGATTCCGTGACTAGCCGGTAGATTACCACGCTTGGAATCTTCCATACTGAATCGTTTCAGTATGGTGTCGATGTACCTGGACTGCGAAAGTCCCAACATCCTCTTAGATCTATCACGATAGATCTGGATCCCCAGAATGTAGTTGGCATCGCCCAGGTCCTTCATGGAGAACCTCTGTGACAAGAATCCTTTGACTGACTGTAGCATAGGAATATCATTTCCTATTAGGAGAATGGCATCCACGTACAAGACGAGGAATACCACAGTTCTCCCTACAATCTTACTGTAAATGCATGGTTCATCTGGGTTTTTGATAAAGTCGAATTCCTTGACAGTATCATCAAAGCAGATGTTCCAACTCTGCGATGCCTGCTTCAGTCCATAGATGGACTTGAGCAACTTGCACACTTTACCGCTGCTCCCACTCTGAATGAATCCCTTCGGCAGATCCATATAGACGCACTCTTCTAAATTTCTATTTAGGAAAGCCGTCTTTACGTCCATCTGCCAGATTTCATAATCGTGGAAGGCAGCAATGGCAAGAAGGATCCGAATGGATTTGAGCATAGCCACTGGAGAAGAGGTCTCGTCATAGTCCAAACCAGGTCTTTGACGAAAACCCTTTGCAACAAGTCTAGCTTTATATGTTTCAACCTGCCCATCTACACCAATCTTCTTTCTGAAGATCCATTTGCAGCCTACGGGTTTTACCCCTTCTGGAACAAAGTCCAAAGTCCAAACTTTGTTGGTGTACATGGACTCCATCTCGGTCCGCATTGCATCCAGCCATTTTGCTGAGTCACCGCTCTGAATGGCTTGCTGGAAGCTAGTAGGCTCACCATAGTCAATGGTGCAATCCTCTCTATCCCCGTCTATGAGAAAACCGTAGTATCTCTCAGGCGGATGAGATTGCCTACTACTCCTGCGGAGTGGCGCTGGGATGTCCGGTTCTCCTGAAACTTCTGGTTCTTCCAAGCTTTCAGTAATAGCTTGTGGTTCTGGAATTTCTTCCAGTTCTACTACGCTCCCACTTGTTCCTTTTTCTAAAAACTGATGTTCCAGAAAGTGGGCATAACGAGAAACAAAAACCTTTTGTTCCTCTGCGTAATAGAAAAGATACCCCCTGGAGTTCTTTGGGTATCCCACAAACTTACACAGTACTGAGCGTGCCTCGAGTTTGTCCGCATGCTGCTTTTTAACAAAAGCTGGACATCCCCATATCTTCAGATATTGAAGATGGGGTTTCTTCCCACACCACATCTGATATGGTGTGGTAGGCACAGTCTTGGAGGGAACCTTGTTCAAAAGATATGCAGCTGATTCTAGTGCATAACCCCAGAAGGATCGCGGTAACTCAGCCTTACTCATCATGGAACGAACCATATCCAATAGGGTTCGATTCCGCCTTTCCGATACACCGTTGTGCTGTGGTGTGTATGGAGGAGTAAGCTGAGAGAGAATTCCATTCTCTTTTAAGTAGTCCAGAAACTCGGCACTCAAGTATTCACCACCTCGATCAGATCTCAGTGTCTTGATACTTTTGCCTGTTTGTTTTTCAACTTCATTCTTGTATTCCCGAAATTTCTCAAAGGCCTCGGATTTATGCTTCATCAGGAAGACATGTCCATACCTAGAGAAATCATCTGTGAAAGTAATGAAGTATGAATAACCACTTCGCGCATGTGTAGACATTGGACCACACACGTCACTGTGTATGAGTCCCAAGAGCTCGCTTGCTCTTTCTCCGTGTCCAGTGAACGGCGTCTTTGTCATCTTTCCCATGAGACAAGATTCACAAGTGGCATAAGACTGATACTCAAACGGAGTCAAGTATCCCTCTTTATGTAACTTTGTTAACCGTGTCTCATTAATGTGACCCAGTCTACAATGCCATAAGAAAGCCTGATTCAATTCCGGAGACTTTCTTTTAAGTGTGTTCTGGACACTGAAAATCTGAGCTTGATTCAATACGTATATCCCGTTTTCTAATGTACCGACCTAATCAGAACTTGATTTAGGTGGATGTGGACCACATCGCTTACAAAAGTAAAATCATATCCTTCCTTAGAAAGTAAGGATACAGATATGATATTACAAGTCGCACCTGGCACATAAAAATAGTTACGCAGAATCAATATCTGCCTAGTTGTCAATCTAAGATGATATTCCCCTATGGATTCAGCGTTCATGCTCATTCCGTTAGCAACCCTGAGAGTCATATCACCTATCTTGATAACCCTACGGTTTCTCAGAGCCTGTAACGAATTACAGATGTGAGATCCATGATCCGGTATCCAATACCCAGGAAGTAGGGTTAACTGACATACAGTTCTCTATCACAAAACCACCCGAAGCCGAAGCGACAATGTAGCGCCTTGAAAAGTCGTTTTGGTGTTTTCCCGAAAATCGGTGAAAATTCGGTATTTTTCCGAAAATCGTCTTTTTTGTTATTTTGAAGTTTAGGACTAATTATACCTAATTTGGATAGGTAATTGCTTGTTTTTGGTAGCAAATGAGTTACTTATGAAATTCTGGTCGTTTAAAAATTTTCCCTTTTTTTTTCAATTTTTAATATTATTTTAAGCCAGTAAGAAAATACATTAAATTAACGATAAATACAAATTTAAATGGGCTAAATTTAAGCTTTAAAATCAAGTTAATTAAAATCTAGTTGTAATATAAATGTTTAGTATTTTATTTTAAGTTTTAACTAATTTTTTATTATGGAAAACGAAATTATTGAATTTTAAGCTAAAACTTGCAATTTTGGACTTGTGGGGGGTCTTTTTGCATGGAATTCTTTTTGTAACCTCTCCAACTCACCCCCACACCCCAAGGCCGGCCCCACCACTGCTGCAACAGCCCCATCCCCCTCCATTTGCCTTTAACAATTGTGAATGATTTGTTTCGAAAAGGATTAAAATATTGTAATTAAGGTATGGTGTACTTTGGATATGAAATGGCTTTGACTTGGTGAAAGATTTAGCAAGCCCACACCCTTCTCCCCTCTCCATTTTTCTGGCCGAGAACAGCCCCCCCTTCCATTATTTTTCCTTCTCTTTTCTCTCATTTTCTTCAAGAAAATTCCATCAAAATTCAACAAAAATCAACAAATCCTTCACTATTTCAACACAAAACCTTAATCCATCTCTTCTCACACCCACTTTAGTTTAAATCTTGGAGAAAGGAGGCATCTTTGGAGGCAAATTGTTCTTGCTAGATCTCTAGTTGAGGTA
The DNA here is from genome assembly GCA_030015575.1 of Agapanthus africanus. Taxonomy (NCBI): domain Eukaryota; kingdom Viridiplantae; phylum Streptophyta; class Magnoliopsida; order Asparagales; family Amaryllidaceae; genus Agapanthus; species Agapanthus africanus. The sequence continues at coordinate 810,308,453 of CM057338.1, forward strand.
CAAATTCTTCCTAATTAAATTCTTTTGGTTAAGTTTCTTAAATTAAATTGATTTAGTGTTAATTTAGTGTTAGCTTCATTCTAGATTTTTAAAAGTTCATGGTTGAAATTAAACTAGGGTTTAGAAAACCATTATTAGGTTATTTTGTTATCTAGTTGTTATACTAACCTAATCAATAAGCTTACCTTGCATAAGTGGCTTCAATTATGCTAATCTAAGTTAATCTAGTGTGAAATTTTGATTGTATTGCTAATTATAAAAAAAATCAAGAAAGGATTTGTTTATGGAAATTAGGTTTTTAAGCAATGCTAGTGTGTTGGAAATTTGTGTAGTGGCTATCTATGGTTAACTTGGGTGTTTGCGCCAAGTTGTGTGCACTTTATCGCAAATCCGCGAAGTTTGCACGATTTTGGAAGTCTTTTGTGCTTACTAGTTTTTATTAAATTTTTGTGGTGATGTATTTGCGATGTCTTGATGACATTTTTAGCGTATCCTATGACATTTAGGATGTGTGAGTGCGGATTTTTGAGTGTTCGGGTTTTAGTTTTTCCGGGCGACCAATCGACGTTTTAGTTAGTTTTTGCGATTTTCGCGTGTGTTCCACGCACCTTGTGCACGTTGTACCTAGCTTGTGAACGTTAGTGTCTTCGTTTGGGTTTTGCGTCGTTCTTGATATGTAACCTTATGTTTGGTATTGATGTAAATTCCAGGTTCGGTCGCGGAGACGTCAGACGCGGCACGAAAGGGGAAAGCGGTGATTCGACGTGACTAGTTAGGGATTTCGGTGAGTAGATGTAACATCTACGGGGGACTATAGTTGGATGGCGCAAGTCGTCCGATAGTTTTAATAGCTTAAAAAGATTCTTAGTAATGTTAGTAATTAGGGGTATAATACTTGTATGATTATTTGCTACATTCATGCCTTATATTGACATACATATACGAACCCATTCTATAGGACACCTGCACCATTGCCAGGGTTTTTATATGCAGCACGAGCACTATTCATGCTTACACACACACCCTGGTAATTGCCATGCCACCACACTAGATAACCTTTAAATTGAAACCTTTCACTAATTGATACTTAAACTTGCGCTATTGTTTTAATTCCTTAAAAATGAAATCGTAGGATTGCTATTCATGTGCATCTACTTTATCATATTAATTGTTCATGCCTAATCTATTAATCACACATCGCAACTTGATTATTGATACCATATGCATTCATTATCATTGACATATGCACTTATAAGGATTTCTTGAGATTTTATGATATTTCTGGATTTCGGGGGAAAGCCGCAAAATTTCTAAACTTATTATATTTTTAAAATATGTAAATTGCGGTTTTCTAGTGATGTAAGTGTCGTCCACCATGAGTTTGCTGTGGTTTTCGAGACCCGTTTCGAGGAGTTGGATGAACCGTCTCGGGTATATGGTGGGCCCGGTAAGGTACCCCGGGGCAAGAAGCTCGTGGTGCTGACGATGAGCCTGGCAGGGGGCGGATTACCTACCGGTGACTGTTTGGCACTGCGGATATCCAGAGGATACCGACCGTGGCCGTGAGATGATGAGATATTGATATTGAGATGGGTCAGCCGGATGGCTGAGGCCAGAGATACTATGACATGGATATATAAGATTTGTGATAGTTTTGAGGTGTCGTTGCTGGACACAGGTTCTTGTTGATTCTATTGGTATTGTGATGGTATTTCAAAAGAGATTCCTAAAAGAAAAAAAAAACATGATTCTTATACTTACACATTCAGGTCATGAGTTGATTCGCATTGCATTCATACCTGCTAGTATATTCATATTGCATACATACCTGCTATTATGTCCTGCCTTACCTGTATTTTAGATGCTAGGATACTTATGTGCATGCATTCGATAGCCTGTGTAGATGTTATTTATTACTCACGAGTTGGCAACTCACCCCCGTTGTGCCACAGCCTTTTTCAGGTCCGCTCCGTCAGTACAGTAGCGGCGGGTGCACTTGCTTCTTTTGCCTCTTTTGCCTGGACTCGAGGTTTTGCTCTTAGGTGGGTTATATTATTATTTTTGCACCACCTTGTATATTCTTTGTATCTAGTGTACTCCATCTACTGTTTCTACCAGTATTGTTGTATATTGACCTAGAGATGAGACTGTGAGATTTGTGGACTTTTTGCTGTATTTTGGGGTCGAGCTCACTTGAGTCGACGTGCTGTTTTTCTCATGCTTCTTTATGATTATTTTGCATGTTGTTGTTTTATATTGCGTGGGATTTGTGACCGCCTTGTGGCGAAGAGCTAGCTCCCGCTTGGGGATGCCATATTTGTTGGATTTATATATATTCTTGTTGTACCCATTTTGGGGGCCAGTATTTACAAAGGAAACTCTGCCGAAATTTTCGGAAAAATTGATATTGTTATTAAAAAGGTTTTATATGACTTATTTGATAAACTCGCTTTCAATTGATTGGTTTTTCTTCACTCTTTTGCTTATTTGGTTTTGGTTTCTGGGCTTTGGCTTACTTATTTTACGGATGTCTTGAGACGTTTCGTAACTTAAGTGCCAGTCACGTTCCGTACCCTGCGGGTCATGACAAAGTTGGTATCAGAGCAATAGGTTTTACCTTTTTGAGTGTAGGATGACCCTTGGTAGATGGAGTAAGTGACTTAAGTTGGGTAACGTAGCGTGTGTATGTCCGCGGCATACTTGCGATACGGTACTCCGCCTAAGTGACTTTAGGATATACTTGCTTGAAAATTCCTTCTTCAATTCTGTGTATCCTATGATCCTATTGCACTGTTCTTATTATCCGTTTTTCTGTAACAGCCACTATGCCGCCGAAAGCTACGAGGGCACAGAGGGCTGCCGCCCGAGACGAGATTCGAGCTGGCTCGTCCGAGACTAGGACTGAGCAGGGTGGTATGCCTACGCCGCAGGGACAGACCGATCCACCTTCCCTAGGCCGTATGGATAGGCTTGAGACTGGTATGAAGGAGTTGCGACAGATGATGGGGAGTATGCAGGAGCTACGTCAGATGGTAGGATCCCTAGTTGCAGCCAGTCATACACCGAGGCCGGATGACGCACCTACTACATCCCAGACTACTATGATACCTGCTCCTACTACCACCGCCGTGACCATCCCGGTTTCACTACAGGATTTCATGAGGCTGAGACCTCCAGTATTCACCGGCACCGAGGCAGCGGAGGACCCAGAGACGTTCCTTGACAGTTTAGCCAGGATCTGCCGTTCGCTGAGATGTTCGGATGATCGATGGGTAGAGCTTGCTAGTTTCCGATTAGAGGGTCTCGCGCAGACATGGTGGGAGTCAGTCTTGAGAGGTCGAGCTGTAGGTCTACCGCCTATGACTTGGGCCGAGTTTACAGCGGTCTTTCTAGCTCGTTTCCTCCCACAGAGCGTTCGTGACGCCAGAGCTCGTAGTTTTGAGGCCTTAGTCAAGACACCTGGGATGACGGTGTCTGAGTATGACATCCAGTTTACACAGTTATCCTGATATGCTCCGTATTTGGTGGATACCGAAGAGAAGATAGTGAAGAGGTTCGTACAGGGACTTGACGCCCAGCTATATCTTGCCATTGGCGCCCAGCACTACGACACTTATTCAGCAGCTATGGATACGGCATTACGGATGGAGGCACGCATATCACAGACTTCGGCCGTTTCTGGGCCGAAGAGGATTCGCACCGATGTACCGTCTCAGAGGCAGCGCGCCAGATTCTTTCCGAGAGATAGGCCTGGCAGAGGATTTGGACGGGGACAGTTATATGGTTCTTATCCCCAGGGACAGCAGCCGTCGCCAGGGTGTTTTGGGTGCGGGAGTCCGCACCATCTTGTCAGAGACTGTCCGGCGAGGCGACAGGGAGCAGCGACAGTTCCGCATGTGACCCTACCACCATCACCACCCCCTCCTCAGAGAGCCCTACTTCCTACCACCGGCGATGCTCCATGCCAGTTAGGTGCACCCAGAGGCCGTGGACGCGGCGGTCCTATTCAGAGAGGACGAGGAGGCAGAGGCCGAGGTCGAGGTCAGCCCGCTATCGGTGGAGGACAGGCCCGAGTATTTGCTTTGACACCGCAGGATGCGCAGGCATCCAATGCCGTTGTGACAGGTACTTTGCCAGTTTGTTCTTTCGACGCACGGGTATTATTCGACCCAGGTTCCACACATTCGTACGTCTCTACACACTTTGCACTGATGTTGGGCCGTGAGTCGTCGTCGTTAGATCATCCGCTTGTTGTTGTTACTCCGGTAGGCGAGTCGTTTGTCGCTCGTTTTGTATTTTGTTTGTGTTCCGTTCGTATCGGGGAGAAGGATTCATCAGTTGATTTGATTCTCCTCGATATGTTGGACTTTGATGTGCTTCTGGGCATGGATTGGCTAGCCACTTGTTATGCTTCGGTGGACTGCCGTGAGAAGGCAGTCAGATTTAGCTTTCCGGGAGAGCCAGTCCTTGTTATTCAGGGAGACCGCAGCGTCACCCTTCCCAGCTTGACTTCGTCTCTTCGCGCTGGTCAGCTCTTGCGGAAGGGATGTCAGGGATTCTTAGCGTATATTTATGATACTCGAGCTGCAGAGGTTCTGCTGGACCGAGTCCCGGTTGTTTGTGGGTTCCCTGATGTTTTCCCTGATGAGCTACCTGGGCTACCGCCTGAGCGTGATGTTGAGTTCTGCATTGATTTGATTCCCGGCTCGGGGCCTATTTCTATACCGCCTTATCGGATGGCCCCGGCAGAGCTTCGAGAGCTGAAGGATCAGTTGCAGGATTTGTTAGATAAGGGGCTTATTCGACCTAGTGTTTCTCCGTGGGGTACTCCGGTCCTGTTTGTCGAGAAGAAGGATGGAAGTTTGCGCTTATGCATCGACTACCGCCAGCTGAACAATGTTACCGTTCGGAACAGATATCCGTTGCCACGCATTGATGATTTGTTCGACCAGCTTCTGGGTACGGGGTATTTTTCGAGGATCGACTTGCGATCAGGATACCATCAGCTGCGAGTTCGACAGGAGGATATACCAAGAACAGCTTTCCGCACGCGCTACGGCCACTATGAGTTTTTGGTGATGTCGTTCGGACTCACCAACGCCCCAGCAGCATTCATGGATTTGATGAACCGTACATTCAGGCCGTATCTTGACTTGTTCATCATCATGTTTATCGACGATATCTTGGTGTACTCCCGGAGAAGAGAGGAGCACGAGCAGCATTTGCGGATTACGTTACAGACTCTGAGGGAGCACCAGCTGTTCGCAAAGTTCTCCAAGTGTGCATTCTGGCTGGACAGCGTCGGATTCTTGGGTCACGTGGTTACGAGAGACGGCATATGTGTGGACCCGAAGAAGATTGAGGCTGTTCAGCAGTGGCCCCGACCTACATCGGTTACTGAGATCCGTAGTTTTCTAGGCCTGGCAGGCTACTACAGGCGTTTTGTTCAGGACTTCTCCCGTATAGCTGCACCTTTGACCGGTTTGACCCGGAAGGGAGTTCCTTTCGTTTGGACAGAGGAGTGCGAGCGCAGTTTTCAGCAGCTACGGACTTGTTTGACTACGACGCCGGTATTATCTTTGCCTTCGGGATCAGGCGGATTTGTGGTCTACTGTGATGCTTCGCGAGTGGGGTTAGGATGCGTACTGATGCAGCATGGCCGGGTGATCGCTTATGCTTCTCGGCAGTTGAAGAAGCATGAACAGAACTACCCCACTCACGATTTGGAGATGGCTGCAGTGGTCTTTGCACTAAAGATTTGGCGACATTACCTATACGGCAAGTCGTGTCAGATATTCACTGATCACAAGAGCTTAAAGTACATATTTCAACAGCGAGACCTGAACCTCAGACAGCGTCGTTGGATGGAGTTGGTGAAAGACTACGACTGCGAGATCCTATATCACCCAGGCAAGGCGAATGTGGTGGCAGATGCTTTGAGCAGGAGGCCCGGGGGTAGTCTATCCTATTTGCGTGCAGTGCAGAGGCAGTCGTCAGCAGATTGGCAGATGTTACGCGACAGCCGAGTTGAGTTCGAGTTCACTCAGACAGGGGACAGCTCGCGCATGTTCGTGCACGCCCACAGTTGCTTGACCGTATAGATGAGGCACAGCTCAGTGACGACTGTTGCTCAGAGATCATGGCACAGATGGGACAGGGCCGATTTTCCGAGTTCGTGATTGACGATCAGGGGATTTTACGCTATGGATCTAGACTGTGCGTACCAGATGCTGATGGATTGCGGCGCGACATTCTTGAGGAGGCACACCGATCAGTGTATAGTGTCCACCCCGGTTCCACCAAGATGTACCATGATATGAGAGAGACCTACTGGTGGGACGGGATGAAGAGGGACATTGCGGAGTTTGTATCGAGATGCCTGACTTGTCAGCAAGTCAAGGCCGAGCAGCCCGCAGGAGAGCTACAGCCGTTACCCATTCCGGAGTGGAAATGGGAGCAGATTTCGATGGATTTCGTTGTGGGTCTACCCAGGACCAGTCGAGGGTATGACTCCATCTGGGTGATCGTAGATCGATTGACGAAAGCGTCTCACTTCCTACCAGTGAAGACGACTTTCAGCTTCGCTCAGTATGCCCAGCTTTACATCGACGAGATCGTGCGGTTGCATGGCGTACCGACTTGTATCGTGTCAGATCGAGGCACCCAGTTCACCAGCCGACTTTGGCAGAGACTTCAGGAGGCTTTGGGAACTCGTTTGAGCTTCAGCACAGCGTTTCATCCACAGACCGACGGACAGTTAGAGCGAACCATTCAGACTCTCGAGGACATGCTCAGAGCGTGCGTTTTTGACTTCGGCGGTAGCTGGGATCATCATTTACCTCTAGTGGAGTTTTCCTACAACAACAGCTTCCAGGATACTATTCAGATGGCACCTTTCGAGGCATTGTATGGGAGGAGATGCAGATCGCCCGTCTGTTGGACAGAGCTCAGCGAGAGCAGTATTTTGGGGCTGCAGCTTGTTGAGGAGACGACAGCAAAGATACAGTTGATCCGAGACCGGATGAGAGAGGCTCAGAGCAGGCAGAAATCCTATGCAGACAGGCGCCGTCGCAGATTAGAGTTCGCAGTTAGCGACCATGTTTTTCTGAGAGTCTCTCCGATGAAGGGCGTGATGCGTTTTGGGCGAAAGGGGAAGCTTAGCCCTAGATTCGTAGGTCCCTTCGAGATCCTCGAGCGTGTCGGCGCTGTTGCATATCGTTTGGCTCTTCCACCTAGCTTTCTCGATGTTCACCCCGTCTTCCATGTTTCGATGCTCCGCAAGTACCTTCACGACCCTTCGCATGCGATTCAGCACCCGATAGTCTAGCTAGAGCGCGACCTTTCTTTTGCAGAGCAGCCGGTGGCCATCCTGGATCGGCAGGTGAAGAAGTTGAGATCGAAAGTTATACCGACCGTCAAGGTCCTTTGGCGTGGCCCGAGCAGCGAGGAGGTTACCTGGGAGACCGAGGGCGAGATGAGGAAGAAATATCCCCATCTCTTTGAAGGTACGCGTAGCTATATTTTTTAAATTCGGGGACCAAATTTCTTTAAGGGGGGAAGATTGTAGCGCCTTGAAAAGTCGTTTTGGTGTTTTCCCGAAAATCAGTGAAAATTCGGTATTCTTCCGAAAATCGTCTTTTTTGTTATTTTGCAGTTTAGGACTAATTATACCTAATTTGGATAGGTAATTGCTTGTTTTTGGTAGCAAATGAGTTACTTATGAAATTCTGGTCGTTTAAAAATTTTCCCTTTTTTTCAATTTTTAATGTTATTTTAAGCCGGTAAGAAAATACATTAAATTAGCGATAAATACAAATTTAAATGGGCTAAATTTAAGCTTTAAAATCATGTTAATTAAAATCTAGTTGTAATATAAATTTTTAGTATTTTATTTTAAGTTTTAACTAATTTTTTATTATGGAAAACGAAATTATTGAATTTTAAGCTAAAACTTGCAATTTTGGACTTGTGGGGGGTCTTTTTGCATGGAATTCTTTTTGTAACCTCTCCCAGTCACCCCCACACCCCAAGGCCGGCCCCACCACTGCTGCAACAGCCCCATCCCCCTCCATTTGACTTTAACAATTGTGAATGATTTGTTTTGAAAAGGATTAAAATATTGTAATTAAGGTATGGTGTACTTTGGATATGAAATGGCTTTGACTTGGTGAAAGATTTAGCAAGCCCACACCCTTCTCCCCTCTCCATTTTTCTGGCCGAGAGCAGCCCCCCCTTCCATTATTTTTCCTTCTCTTTTCTCTCATTTTCTTCAAGAAAATTCCATCAAAATTCAACAAAAATCAACAAATCCTTCACTATTTCAACACAAAACCTTAATCCATCTCTTCTCACACCCACTTTAGTTTAAATCTTGGAGAAAGGAGGTATCTTTGGAGGCAAATTGTTCTTGCTAGATCTCTAGTTGAGGTATAAATTCTTCCTAAATAAATTCTTTTGGTTAAGTTTCTTAAATTAAATTGTTTTAGTGTTAATTTAGTGTTAGCTTCATTCTAGATTTTTAAAAGTTCATGGATGAAATTAAACTAGGGTTTAGAAAACCATTATTAGGTTATTTTGTTGTCTAGTTGTTATACTAACCTAATCAATGAGCTTACCTTGCATAAGTGGCTTCAATTATGCTAATCTAAGTTAATCTAGTGTGAAATTTTGATTGTATTGCTAATTATAAAAAAAATCAAGAAAGGATTTGTTTATGGAAATTAGGTTTTTAAGCATTGCTAGTGTGTTGGAAATTTGTGTAGTGGCTATCTATGGTTAACTTGGGTGTTTGCGCGAAGTTGTGTGCACTTTATCGCAAATCCGCGAAGTTTGCACGATTTTGGAAGTCTTTTGTGCTTACTAGTTTTTATTAAATTTTTGTGGTGATGTATTTGCGATGTCTTGATGACATTTTTAGCGTATCCTATGACTTTTAGGATGTGTGAGTGCGGATTTTTGAGTGTTCGGGTTTTAGTTTTTCCGGGCGACCAATCGACGTTTTAGTTAGTTTTTGCGATTTTCGCGTGTGTTCCGCGTACCTTGTGCACGTTGTACCTAGCTTGTGAACGTTAGTATCTTCGTTTGGGTTTTGCGTTGTTCTTGATATGTAACCTTATGTTTGGTATTGATGTAAATTCCAGGTTCGGTCGCGGAGACGTCAGACGCGGCACGAAAGAGGAAAGCGGTGATTGGACGTGACTAGCTAGGGATTTCGATGAGTTGATGTAACATCTACGGGGAACTATCGTTGGATGGCGCAAGTCGCCCGATAGTTTTAGTAGCTTAAAAAGATTCTTAGTAATGTTAGTAATTAGGGGTGTAATACTTGTATGATTATTTGCTACATTCATGCCTTATATTGACATACATATACGAACCCATTCTATAGGACACCTGCACCATTGCCAGGGTTTTTATATGCAGCACGAGCACTATTCATGTTTACACACACACCATGGTAATTGCCATGCCACCACACTAGATAACCTTTAAATTGAAACCTTTCACTAATTGATACTTAAACTTGCGCTATTGTTTTAATTCCTTAAAAATGAAATCGTAGGATTGCTATTCATGTGCATCTACTTTATCATATTAATTGTTCATGCCTAATCTATTAATCACACATCGCAACTTGATTATTGATAACATATGCATTCATTATCATTGACATATGCACTTATGAGGATTTCTTGAGATTTTATGATATTTCTGGATTTCGGGGGAAAGCCGCAAAATTTCTAAACTTATTATATTTTTAAAATATGTAAATTTCGGTTTTCTAGTGATGTAAGTGTCGTCCACCATGAGTTTGCTGTGGTTTTCGAGACCCATTTCGAGGAGTTGGATGAACCGTCTCGGGTACATGGTGGGCCCGGTAAGGTACCCCGGGGCAAGAAGCTCGTGGTGCTGACGATGAGCCTGGCAGGGGGCGAATTACCTACCGGTGACTGTTTGGCACGGCGGATATCTAGAGGATACCGACCGTGGCCGTGAGATGATGAGATATTGATATTGAGATGGGTCAGCCGGATGGCTGAGGCCAGAGATACTATGACATGGATATATGAGATTTGTGATAGTTTTGAGGTGTCGTTGCTGGACACAGGTTCTTGTTGATTCTATTGGTATTGTGATGGTATTTCAAAAGAGATTCCTAAAAGAAAAAAAAAACATGATTCTTATACTTACATATTCAGGTCATGAGTTGATTCGCATTGCATTCATATCTGCTAGTATATTCATATTGCATACATACCTGCTATTATGTCCTGCCTTACCTGTATTTTAGATGCTAGGATACTTGTGTGCATGCATTCGATAGCCTTTGTAGATGTTATTTATTACTCACGAGTTGGCAACTCACCCCCGTTGTGCCACAGCCTTTTTCAGGTCCGCTCCGTCAGTACAGTAGCGGCGGGTGCACTTACTTCTTTTGCCTCTTTTGCCTGGACTCGAGGTTTTGCTCTTAGGTGGGTTATATTATTATTTTTGCACCACCTTGTATATTCTTTGTATCTAGTGTACTCCATCTACTGTTTCTACCAGTATTGTTGTATATTGACCTAGAGATGAGACTGTGAGATTTGTGGACTTTTTGCTGTATTTTGGGGTCGAGCTCACTTGAGTCGACGTGCTATTTTTCTCATGCTTCTTTATGATTATTTTGCATGTTGTTGTTTTATATTGCTTGGGATTTGTGACCGCCTTGTGGCGAAGAGCTAGCTCCCGCTTGGGGATGCCATATTTGTTGGATTTATATATATTCATGTTGTACCCATTTTGGGGGCCAGTATTTACAAAGGAGACTCTGCCGAAATTTTCGGAAAAATTGATATTGTTATTAAAAAGGTTTTATATGACTTATTTGATAAACTCGCTTTCAATTGACTGGTTTTTCTTCACTCTTTTGCTTATTTGGTTTTGGTTTCTGGGCTTTGGCTTACTTATTTTACGGATGTCTTGAGACGTTCCGTAACTTAAGTGCCAGTCATGTTCCGTACCTGCGGGTCGTGACAGACAACATGCTTCGAATCCTGGCTACTGGATTTGCTAGCCCTGCAATCCTTCTGCCAATGTTCATTCCCGTAACAATAGGAACGTCCCTCTTTTACTACATCCAGTCCCGAAACTTTTGCCCTTCCCTTTCCTTCTCCCTAGTTTCCTTCAGGGTAGAAGGTAGAGACTGTAGAATCAAGTCAGCATCTGACCCGTTCTTCAACGTGGTCTTCAGGTCAATGAGCTCAAAATAGCTGGTCTCTGTAAGGACGTTTCCCCCTACAGATGACCCGATAGCCAACCTCGCTTGAAGCAATTCGTTCGAGGTCTCATATCTTGCGATACGAGATTGCTCTCCATATAAATCTTTGTTATGGAGGAAGATAGAAACTAAGTCCATCTTCTCGTGCTACCTCTGGTATGCACCATCAACTGAGGCTAATACGAGGCACTTGGCTTTCGCACAGTCTTTTCCCGATGTCTTACGGATATCAATATCCGTGACAGGGGAAACTGGTCCTGAGACGGCAAGGGTTGGATTAGTTAAGAGGTGTCTCAGTTTGTCATGGGCAATGGACATCTGTACAGACCTTTGCCAATCATAACAGTCAGATTCAGTCATTTTATTATCTAGATGTAACCTATGTGTGGTCACTGGGTCGCTGCAATTAAGAGAGAGAGAAGAAAACACTCAGCATGATGCTCTTGCAAGTTTAGATTGGTTTTTAATTTATCTAAACAAGATGGCTCCCACTGTCTCTTGAATCCCTCCTCAAACTAAAAAGGAAGAATTAGTCAGGATCAATCTCACCGTACAATACTTGCTTAACCGTTCAGCCAGACCAGTGTCGGTACTTCGAGGGAGGTTTTCCAACGCTTTCGCGAAGTTTCTTAATTAAGTAACCTCTTTTCCCTGTGGGCGTAGCCCCGCTAACACCTTTCTAGACACCTACTTGGTTTATAGCATTGATCGTTAAGTGAGAAAGTTCCCGAGGAGTAGCATATACTCACAGTAGGATCGAGATTCAAATATCATCGTGTGATAAAACTGAAGGAATCCTATCAGAGTCATCACACTCCAAATGGTATGCAGCACCAGCAAGTTTCAGTTTCTTTAGAAACTCCCGATGTGGATTTTTGCCCCATGCTCTTATGACCCTGACGAAGGCCAACATATCATAAGTCACATGTCAAGTTCTACCCGTCATTATCCAGGTTAATTTGAACCCACCCGTACATACCCTTGACGAAGGCCAAAATAGTAGTACGACTGTCCCAAACCAACGCATCTATCTATGCTACAGATAAATATTCAGCAGCTACCAATCACTATGCCTTGGCGAAGGTCAAAATACATAGCTTGAATACTACTGAATATTTAACTGAAATGACGAAGGGCTACGAATGGTTTTGGCGAAACCGTGAACGTAGTGAACTTGATATAATCGATGGAACGAGATAGCTTTTAAAAGGAGTGGTTCAAGCTCCGCATTTAAAAGTTGGTTTTTGAAAAGAACCGAGCGGTTTTGAAATTGTTCCAACGACTTAACTTTGGTTTATTTTCTTGCATTAATTTAATGAGTCCCATCATTTAATCCTACCATTGCAGAAAACAACGAAAATATGACGTACGCTTATGCCATCCGCATTCGCCACGGGGCCTCGTCATCACCCGTTAGGTTACTTAACTAACGACAGAGCGGGGGCTGGACTAGCGCGGATGCAAAACATAAGCAACGCCTAAATAGATATCATATATAGATATATGCATTCGTCAGATGCAATGATAGCCATTCCAGATCATAGATGAACACTTTGGATATACTAGGAATACGCGATTCGTTCGAGCCTGTAACGAAAAGCGGATTACACGGTCGCGATGAATAGCCAAACCCCACCCTAGACCCCTACGGGTGCGGCAAACTACCCGCCAAGTACCCGAAGCGAAGCAACCTCCCTCAACAACGTGAGTAGGCCACTCAGCACTTCGAGATACCCGGTAGTTTGTGCACCCCACCTTGGGTCTTTCCTAGGAGCAAAAATAGTAAAAGAAATTATACAATGGTGGCTACAACCTCATCCCGGATGTGCGGCCATAAAATAATATTACATCAATTACAAATTTTACATTGAATGAAAGAAAAAGAATACTCTCATCTCACATTCCCCGGCTATTCATCCGTGACAATCCAACGAGTTCATATACACAAACCATCAACATTACAGATCACAGATATGTATAACCCCCACTAATCGACGTATAGCGATTAGCAGATGTTCAATACATATATCACATCACAGATAAAATCCTTTAGCCAAAGTCTAAGGAATTTCGATCAAAATACGGATTTGTAACCACCCCAAAAACAAATTTGTTCTCTGGAAATTCTGGGCAGAAACAACATATACTAAAAATCCCAAAACAGAACAACTAAGACACTGCACCAAAAACGGTCCACGACCGAGTCAACTCGTCCGCAGATCCGCGGCAGGAAGCGCGTTCCTGCCGCGGTTCCACGGCGCTTTGACCGACTCACTGGATCGTTTTTGGTGTGTGTTTTTAGAAAACCCTGAGCCGATTTTTCATGTATGTCAAATGATTTTTAGAGAAATATAAAAAATCGGCAGAAACATGGTTTTTCCGGACGTGTTTTGCGATTTTTTTCCAATCGAAATTCTAAATACTTTGCTAATAAGCTAGTTTGTGTTTAGCTAGGCTCTGATACCACTGTAAGTCCACATTGCTCACCCCGGTTCTTATGGGGAGGCGGAAACGGCGAAAAATAATTTTTGGTGCAAAGGCAACATGGACTAAAAGAAGGATCTTTGCTAAACATCAAACTAGCAAGCTACTAGAGGTTCTATCTACTATACCATAGAGATTATATCTCATGATACTGGTCCTTCGGGTCTTCTCTCCGCTGTCCTGCTCGTCGATCTGAGCTCCGAGGATCGATCCGGATCTTGATCACCTCCGCGGCCTCCTTGAGTCGAAGACGATCCACCCGAGAGTTGTGCTCCGAGCTCCACCTCAAGCCGAGGCAACTAGGGCAACAAGATTGCTAGTCTTGATGTCCTAGGTTGTGTAGAATTAGTAGATGGATGTTTTTATCTATTTGGATCCTTTTTCTCTCAACACATGAGATCAAAGGAATTTTCAAGAGGAAGAAGAAGAACTAGCAACCATGGAGCTCTTTTCTTTTCTTCTCACAAAAGAGAGAATGAGAAATCAATAATGAATCAAGAAAATGAACCATGGTTGCAATAATACACCAACATCATCATTACTAATCCTTTCATGATAAAGTTGATGGCTACATTTGAATTGACCATTTTCATATCATAAATAAAAAGAAAACCAAAGAATACTCTAGACCTCTCATGAAGGTCTAAGTCAACTTTGGTCAAACGGTCAACAAAGTCAAGTGTGGTCAAATGGTCAAAGCAATTAGCCATAACATAATTATCACTAAAAAGATTAGTAAATAATGTCCCCGGCTCATAATGGTTTTGACCGAACCAACTGCCAAAACCCTAATGAGTCCGCCTCAGAATGGTTTTGACCGAATCAACTGTCAAAACCCTAATGAGGCACCTCCTCCTTCTTCGCTCCTCAAAACTGTGCATACACACCCGCATCCGCATTCCGTAGAATGCGGATGCACAGAAGACAAAACAAATCCATCCGTGCAATACTAGGATCTGGCTTAAACTAAAGCCCACTAGTATTGCCTGCCCTAATAGTATACGCACACAAGTGCACGTAAGTGATCGTAGCCCTGCCGTAAAACCATACGGCCTCTACACGTTTCGCTCAGTGCAGGGAAACTCTCTGTGTGGGACTCTAAAGACTCGACTCTATGCTGGCAGTGGGTTTAACCACAGGCCGCAAGCGGCACTAGCTGTACGTAACGGTCCCCAGGTAGATGATGATAAGAAGGCCGATGAGGTAAACCCATCCGAACTCCTACTGAGCCTGAATGTGACAATCTCCGTACAGTCCGGTCCGTTCGTCTGAGAACATCGCATGGTGGGCCTAGGGGGGCGGTAAACATCAGTCCCCTAATAGCGGTACAAGTCGTGTCGGAGTGTAGCCCAGAACACCCTGAGATAACACTGGAAACCTACCAGTATATCTCGCTTGCCTTGGCCAGGGACTACTATGTGTAATGGCTCTCCTAGACACAGCGCGATATCAACCCCTAATACCGGGAGAGACGAATCCTGTCTAACCGTCACTGCCTCTAAGTGCTTCGGGACTGCACCCAACTACTTTGCACGACTCCTTTGAGCCGTGGTAGAGTAGTAATCAAAGTACAGTGGGAACACACTCGAGGCTAAGTGACAGTGTCAAGTCAGCGGACTAAGCTGTACTCATGTCACCTAGGAACTGATAACTGACGATAGGTATAATACCAACCAATCAGTTCCCGACGAGTCCTGTCCAGTGTACTCGTAACCTAACGAGCACCCGCATACTATCTCCAGTACGACGTACTGATGGCTATGGGACAGACCATCTCCCCTGCTGGGATGAGAAGCGCATACACTAGTCTACTCCGGAGTATCGATGCCCTGTCTCGATAGTCCTACGACTAGGGACCTGTATAAGGATGTGCTTATAGATTACCCAGCCCCCACAAGTGTGACTGCCATCACAACGCTGGTAATCACGCAAAGATCCTAAGGGCTCCACTAATATGTATATAAGCGATATGCTAAAAGAAACACATGCATATATTGAAGTAGAGACAAACCAAGTAGCATACTACCATTTTGAGCAAGATTGTCTATACAACTGTGAATATCCCAAGCTTCCATTAAGTAATATACAAGCTAGTATGATACAGTAATGGCCTCTGGGGCATATACACTAACACTATCTCTACTTCATCTTGAGCACCTAGATTAGCAAACTAGTTGTTCGAGTTGCTTCGGTTTGAAGCGGGAGCCCGTATTACTAATCCTCGATGTGGATCGTTTTCGACGAGTGAGACCGTAGAGCGAACTTGTTCGGGTGCAGCCGCGAGGAGCTTGGCGAAGTGATTGAAGACCGAAGGACATGGATCGATCGGTATAATCTCTCCAAACTCTTTTCTGTTAACCAGTATAGGGTTAATGGCACGATCCAGGTTTTAGGGTTACGTTAGCGCCTGTTTATAAAAGTTTTTGTTCCGCATTTGGCCACGGAAAGATGGCCGGGGCGCTGCCGTAGCCTTACATGGTATCAGAGCCCTATCATTAACCGTATATTAGTTGGTTTAGACAATGTTAAACTATCGAAACCGAAACAACTCCGATTCACTGCCTAATACATTGAAGTTTCTGTCGAATTTCAATGTGTCTTCAAAAATTATTTTAACAACAGCAGAAGACTACTTAAGTGACCTATAAACTACACCCCAAATAAGAGGCACTTCCACCAAAATTTTGCCGAGCACAATGCTCAAAAATCTGAGGAGGCTGGCCAGAATGAAGCTTCTGGGTTTCGTTTTTTGGGTGTGGTTTTGTCTCTGGAATGTTGGTTCAGTGATATTGTTTGTTTAGCCCAGTTTTGATATGGATTTATCTAGTTGTTTGGGGCTATTCGGAGTTATTTCGAACTCGATAATTTCTAACATTGTTTAAAGTTTGCAGTACTTACATTACTATCTACGACAGTGAATGTCATTCGAGCGGTACAACTTGTCTAATTGCTATAGCTCTTTTAGACGGATTTGCGAACGTGACACTCACGTTGATGTTCTGTGTTGTGCTGTATTGTTGCGGATTCGTCGTGGTGGATAGCTTGCATGCAATGTTAGTACAGTTTGGATTTATTTCTACATTTGATATCGCGGGGCGAGCGTCCGACATGTGGACTGCCGTCACTGCCTGTTTGTATATTATTCTTTCGGGGCATGACCGGGTTGAGGTCGATGTCACCGTTGTACATATTTTCTTTTCTGTACTAGGATTACCCCGCAGTGGAATGCACGGATAGCTGGGTTCTAGAGGGCAACGGGCCCGCATCTTATGGCTTTGAGACAGAGGGGGCTTCACTCTAGAATTGGTGGGCTATTCGCCGCAATCGTAGGGGGTACAGGTTGATCCAAGATAGGGTGCTTATGTTACCGGATTCCATGAAGTGCTGGGTGGTCCATTCATTTTGTTGAAGGGGGCTGCATCGCTTCTGGTTTTAGCGGGTAACTTGCCGCACTCGTAGGGGTCTAGGTATTTATTGCACAGGCTATCCACACGACCAGGGGAACGTCGGGTTTCACTTGCGGCTCAAAGGAAACCCGGGTCTCCCAGATTATCTGTATTGTTTTGTGATGCTTATTATTTTTCTGTGATGTTGCATTTATCATGCCTGGAGCGATTATTGTATATTGTTATATATATACTAGTAGATGTTGTATATGTTTTACACCCGCACTAGTCCATTCCCCGCTCTGTCGTTCGTTAAGTAACATAATGGGTGATAACGGGACCCAGTGGTGAATGCGGATGGTATACACATACATCATATTTTCGTTCTTTTATGGTGTGATCAATTGATAGGACTGCATTGATTCTGATCATTGCAAGGAAAACAGACCTATTCGATGTTGTTGGAACATTTTTCAAAAATCTGTTATTACAAGGATGTTCTCTTTTGTTTTGCACAGCGGTATTCCGTTATGAATATCCAGCATCTCATTCAACGAGGCAAGGGCCGAGATCCCTTCATCGGGAGTGACCCTTTGGGCAGAGGTTTGCGTCAGGGTAATAACATCACTATAGTCGATTACTTTTTGCTTTGAATCACGGTATTCCGTTATGAATATCCAGCACCTCATTCTACGAGGAAAGAGCCGAGATCCCTACACTGGGAGTGACCTCTTTAGCAAAGGTTTTCGCCACTATATATTTGTAAAAAGCTATCCGGTACCTTCAACGATATCAAGTTCATTACGTTAAAGATTTTCGCCAAAAACCATTCATAGCCCTCCGTCATTTCAGACGGGTAGCACTTAGTATTCATGCTATGTTTGTTGACCTTCGTCAAGGTATAGTGTATGGTAGCTGCTTGTTACCTTTCTGTTGCATAGATAGATGCGTTGGTTTTGGATAGTCATACTACTTTGTTGACCTTCGTCAAGGGTATATACGGGTGGGTTCAAATTAACCTGGACAATGACGGGTAGAACTTGACATGTGACTTATGATTTGTTGACCTTCA
The DNA here is from genome assembly GCA_030015575.1 of Agapanthus africanus. Taxonomy (NCBI): domain Eukaryota; kingdom Viridiplantae; phylum Streptophyta; class Magnoliopsida; order Asparagales; family Amaryllidaceae; genus Agapanthus; species Agapanthus africanus. The sequence goes on from CM057338.1 coordinate 810,326,655, forward strand.
TAAAGGTCATAAGAACATGGGGTAAAAATCACATCGGGAGTTTCAAACATACAGGAAATTTGCCAGGCATGCGCATACCTTCTGGAGTGTGATAACATGAGTGGATTCCATCACGTTATAATACGATGATAGTTGGATCCCGATCCCACTGATGAGTTGGTTTACTCCTTGGGTGTTCCCGACTAATTCTTCTTTCAGGTTTGGAGGAGAATTTGAGTATACAGTGGGAGACATCCTGATTAGATAAAGTGATTAACCATTCTGATCTAGGTTAGAGTGCATGCAGAGTGTTTCTTTTCTTTCTCTCTTTGGCAGCGACCATGTCCCGACTCTAGACTATGTCTCAGTGACCAAGTTAACCGAACTTTCTTAAAACACTGGATTTTGGATTGTCCGAGTTGCATACTTCATTGCCACTCCTACTTTTACCCTTTGCTTTTCTCCGGAACATCCTGTATCACTATGCAGATCCCATTTTTATTGGATTTGACCATCGTATAGTTACATACGAACTCGAAAAAACTTGTTTCAGATTCGGGGATGGTTTCCGGTTCTTGAGAAAATGAATAGGACTATTCAGTTGTCTTTTCCTTTCACCTTCTCTCAGGTTGTAAGGGCTCCTAGGATTAGAAGAGGGTACACCTATTACGCTTATTGGATAGTCTTCTTCCAAACCATAGGCAAGTGCCAAAAGGTAGGGAATGAAAAAAACCAATTAGCCTAATTGTGGTGTACAGAAGGTAATAAGTAAAGACAAATAAATGGATTAAAAGGAGAGCAAAGTAAATTGCAACTGCTATCATTCACGGCCAAATCACGTGTAAATCCCCGTTCCCTATCTATAGAATTTTCTTGTATTTTCCTAGTTCCCGTTTGTTTCCTGATTTTTCCCTCGTGAATTTCGTTGGTAATTGATTGCTTGAGTTTCAATATTTAGATTAATCAAAACCAATTGGATAACCAAAACCCAAAGAAAATCAAATTAATTAAACCTACATCCAAACTCAGCCCATTCCCTTTCATAAAATGAATTAACTTCCTATAAATCATTTCCTTTTTTAAAACCCTCAGCCCAAAGAATTTTTTCCCTCGCAATTAAAACAATTTCCCCGAAGCCCAGCACTCCATTCCCAGCCCAGCCCGTCTCTTCCTCAGCCCGTTTTCCTTTTATTAAAATTAAACCCAAAACTCCTATTTTTCCTTCGGCCCACTTCCTTCAGCCCTTACCCCAAGCCCACACCTTCTGAACCCGACCCGCTTCACCCCTTCATCTTCTCCCAACGGCTATTTCCCTTTCCCGCTCACTCGATCCACTTTCTTCGCCTTACCTCGCGCCCACGACCACGCCCACGCTCGTGCGCCGTTACCCCACGACGCGCACCCCTCGCGATCCCCTCAACGTTCACCCCTCGTCTCCCCTATCTCCCTCTCAACTGCTCACTTTCTCTCTAAATACTCTCTCTCTAACACCGAACCCACTGCCTCGTTTCCCTACACCGACGACGACGCCGACGCCGACGACCACACCACCTCATCCTCCTCCCTCGTGTCTCCTCCACCCACAGAACCCCTCACTATCTTACTCCACCAACCGAGAACCCCCTGCACACCCAATCCCCTCTCCACCGAGCTCGACCACCACTGACACCCGACGCCGGCGATCCCCCACTGCCCTGAACCGCCCCAGTCGACACCTCCGCACCCTCTACATCTTCATCACTTTCTCCTACACCCATACCCATACCCAAGCCCCAACATCTCTCTCTCTTTCAAACTTCGTTGCAAACCTCACACCCACTGTTGCTGTCGCCAGAGCACCGCCGCCGACCGTCGTCGACCCCAGCGCACTCGTGGCAAACCACTGAGCACCCCCTCCGCTCCCAGTGACCGTGAAACGTCTCCGGGCAGCTCCGACATCAAACCCGTATCGCGAGCCAAGGTCGTGCAAACAAATTCACGCCGTTCGACACGCGTTCGTGACGTTGCAGCCGCCGTGCATCCACGAAACGTTTCCAGGCAAGTATTTTTACTTGCTACATGCTAATCTATTCATGTTATAAACTCAAATCGTATAAATTGCAATTTTACAATTCATGATAACTTATATGATATACCTGTTCGATGCATGATCCCAATGAAAATATTCATCTAATTTGACGGAAATGGATTGTCTATGCTGGCCCATGTAGTGATGAATACTGTGTATAAATTTCACTGGAAAATACGACTGTTAATGGCTAAAACGAATACCCCCAAATATACCCGTAAAACCAGAAATTTCACGTGTCTGAAAGTTGTTAAAATCACCATAAATTATGTACATATTGAAATGATGTTTTTGAGGGCTTAAATCGAAGCCGACTCGACGAACTTTAACCCTATGCAAGTTTCTAATGGGTTCTGTACTGAAATTGTAACGATATTTGGATCGGAGTGCAGCTCTGGACTGCAGTCCAGAGCGACTCTGGTTACTGTTTACAGTCCCGTAATGCGTGCCACCTTGATTCCTGAACTTGTATGTTGCGGAACTCTGCAGTTTATTAAAGGTGAATCTGTTATATAAATAACATAAGTTGTTTCATTCCGTTTCATCGTCGTTTGCTATTTAATTTGTAAATTAAAAGGGCAGGACGTATAACAGTCCAGAACAGATTCAGAAGTGATATACCAGTGTTAAACAGTGTATAACTTTCGACGTACAGATGCGATTGAGAATCCGTCTATTGCGTTGAATACCCTATTGAATACCCTAGGTTTTATTCTACTGTAGTATTGCAAAATTCTGAACCCAACTGGGTGAAATTCGTGTCGCTAAACAGACGTTCAGTTCAGAAACTGAATTTCCAGCCGCGGGCACTTAAAATGAAACTGCTGTAACTTCAATATCGGAAATCCGATCGAACTGAAACTAATTTTGATGAACTGCTGACAGAGTGTGCTATTTATCGTATTTGTATCATTTCATTGAATTCCGAACATATGATTTTATCCAAATTTTGTAAGTTGATGACGTGCATAGTGGTTCATAACATACTTGGCTTGTTAATGGCATACATACACATATCTTACCCCATTTGCCATATACATAGTGTTAGTGCATGTTAGTGTTCAGTGGGCATTGCATTATCGTGCGTGAATGATATTGGTTCAGGAGTGTCAAGTACACCAATGGAAAGTGAATGATTCGTGACAGTGATTGATACAGTGAACAGTGATAAAACCGTGCCATTGGTATACTTGTACATTACTAAATTAAAATCATAAATAGTGTAAACCTGGGGGAAAAGGGAAAAATCGAAATGGAAAGAGAATCGTATTTAGCGGGACCGTGTTTTAGAGGATGATCATTCGAGCAGTGATATATATATTAGGTAGGATCTAGCGATCCGGCTGACAGGGTTATGTCCCGGGCATGTGGGCCATTGTCTCGGGTATGTACGAGACTCCTGTTAAACATGATCCTCCTTTCCACTATACGATTTCAAACATGACTTAGAGACCGATAGGGACACAGATCATACTTTGCATCATATAGTGACATAGCGATTACACGCATTGTACTTTCACTGTTATTACCTCATTTACCTGTTTCACCTCATTATAATAATATTGCTATTATGTCACTCTGACGACCTGAGTATGCATTCTCAGATCCCGTTGAAGAACCAGCGCAGGAGACGGATATACCTTTCGAGCTGACGGAGATCTAGTCCGGAGTACTTCTCTTTCTTTTCTGCTTTCCATAAAAGAGATCGTGTAATTGAACTTGGTTAGTAACTCTTCTTGTTTATCTGTAATTTGTGAACCATGGATTTTAATGTAATAATTTAGTGATGTAATTCCTTTACTGCTGTGCTTTATTTACTGATTACCATGTAATGCTAGAATCCGAAGTGTGACTACAGCGGGCTTATTCCTTGACCGTAGGAGCATGGCTGGCCTAGTCATTTCTCATTTTCCGTATTTTGGGAAGCGGGGTGTGACATGGTTTAGTTGGTATCAGAGACAGGTTAGTAGCAAGGGATAACATTAACTATATGGTATTACATTATTTTTCGTTTCACTATTCCTGATTTTCATCTTTGAATCTGATCTCATCCTTTTGAATCTTCCAGCAATATGACGTCCCCGAACGACCCCTCCTCGGACTCCAGTTCTCAGGACCGCACGGAAAGAATACTTAGTGCACTGACCTCTCTCGCGGAAGCTCAGGAGAGGAAGACAGACTTACTCGCTGAGGGAGCGATTACCGCTGCAGGAGGACCCTCCGCACTCATTACCGCCCCCGAGGGCGCTACCCCACCAGCCTATCATGCTAGGGCTGGTACCGTATCAGACTTCCGATGGTTGCATCTAGCTGCATTCACAGAGCTAGCTGAACCCCTTAAGGCCGAGCAATAGTTAGTGAACATGGAGAACTTACTGACAGCTGCTAGGGTTCCAGATGAAGATAGGGTGGACGTGATAAAGATCCAATTGGAAGATGAGGCCCGTACATGGTGGTCAGTGGAAGAAAGCAGGCTGGACAGGCCGATTGAGTGGGGCAAATTCAAAGAGTGTTTCCTAGACCATTATTTTCCTTCCACTACAAAGGCAGAGATGGAGGAAAGATTTATTCTATTGAAGCAGAATGGACGTCCAGTGGACGTATATACGGCAGAGTTCAACCGTTTGAGCCATTTTGCCCCATATATGGTCGCCTCAGAGGCCACCAGGGCCAGACGTTTCTTGCAGGGGCTTGATTTCGAGTTGCAGCAGTTGATTGCATCACTGGAGTTGCAGACTTTCGCACAGGTACTCAACGCGGCGAGAGTTCAGGAGCAATTGATCAACAAGTTCAGGAAACCCCCAGTCGTTCCAGCACGTACCCCTGCACTTTCTCGAGGAGCCATACCGGTTCACAGGCCTGGAACAGCACAAATGAAGCGTCCATTAGTGCCACAGCATCGCCCCCAAAGACGGAACGTAGTTTGAGGCTACTGCGGTAGAGATGGGCATACCCAGAAGGACTGTCGCCGCGCCAAGGGACAATGCTTAATTTGCGGATCCAGTCAGCACAGGATTAGCGGTTGCCCTGAGCGAGCAGAGATACAGGGAGGTTCTGGACCGTCGCAGCAGAGGCCACAGGAGCAGAGGCAACCCTTTACAGGTCGCGGTCAGGGAAGGGCTTTCACCTTGACCGCCGAGCAGGCAGAGGCGTTAGGAGACGTTGTTACAGGTACTCTACTCGTACATTCCTTGCCAGCTAGAGTACTATTTGATTCTGGAGCATCGCACTGTTTCTTGTCTGAGCATTTCACTGATACACACTCCATACCACATGAACCACTAACCAAGGGCTGAGAGATACATACGGGTAATGGTATTATAATATCTAGTCGAGAATGTAGATCATGTCCGGTTGTAGTGTGTGGTAGGGAATTCTATGCGAATTTCCTTCTGATTGGGACAGGCAGTTACGACGCAATTCTCGGGATGGATTGGATGAGTACCTTTCATGCAGTTATCGATTGCCATGCAAGGAATGTGATCTTCTGCATTCCCAATCACCCGGAGTTTATTTTCGAGGGCGGAAGCGAATCTTTGGAGCCAGCCAAGTACAGAGCCAAGCCCAAGGAGCTGACAGCTATGGAGATTGATGAGAGCCCAGCCCCAGAGATTGTTCGGGACTTTCTGAACGTATTTCCTGAAGACCTACCAGGTCTACCACCTCCTCGCATCTTGGAGTTCTCGATCGATTTGACTCCAGGTACGGCCCCAGTATCCAAGGCCCCATACAGTTGGTGGAGTTAAAGAAGCAAATTGAAGAGCTATTGGAGAAGGGATTTATTCGGCCGAGCGCTTCACCGTAGGGTGCACCAATTCTATTAGTTAAGAAGAAGGATGGATCACTGCGAATGTGTATAGATTATCAGGAGCTGAACAAGGTCACAATAAAGAACAAGTACCCAATTCCATGCATTGACGACTTATTCGATCAGTTAAGTGGAGCCAAGGTATTCTCAAAGTTGGACCTCCGTTCTGGATATCATCAAATCAGAGTAGCAGCCGAGGATGTATGCAAGACGGCTTTCTGGACCCGATACGGACATTACGAGTTCCTTGTGATGCTGTTCGGTGTTACCAATGCCCCAGCAATGTTCATGGACTTGATGAATAGGGTGTTTGCAAAGTACTTGGACACGTTTGTCGTTGTGTTTATCGACGACATACTTGTCTACTCGATGACCCGGGAGGAGCATGCTGAACATTTGCGCATGGTTCTACAAATTCTTCGGGAAGAAAAGCTGTATGTGAAACTAAGCAAGTGTGAATTTTGGCTCGACAAGGTTCAGTTCTTGGGACACATCGTTTCGGGCGAAGGCATCTCAGTAGACCCGGCAAAGATAGAATCTGTCAGAGATTGGCCAACGCCGAAGTCAGTGGCCGAGATCAGGAGTTTTCTGGGATTGGCGGGTTATTATCGGAGATTCGTCTAAGATTTCTCAAGAATCGCTGAACCATTGACGAGGCTGACACGGAATGATGTGCCGTTTGCGTGGACAGAGGAGTGCACTCAGGCATTTGACACGCTGAAACAAAAGTTAACCACGACGCCTATTCTTACAGTACCAGATGATTCCGGTGGTTTGGTGATACACAGTGATGCCTCAGGGAAGGGTTTAGGCTGTGTTCTGATGCAGCACGACCGAGTGGTTGCTTACGCCTCTCGACAACTGAGAAATCACGAGAAGAACTATCATACGCATGACTTGGAGTTAGCTGCAGTAGTCTTTGCGTTGAAGATTTGGAGGCACTACCTATTGGGCGAGAAAGTGGAGGTGTACACGGATCATAAAAGTCTGAAGTACGTCTTCACTCAGAAGGAACTAAACATGAGGCAGCGCCGATGGCTAGAGCTGATGGTAGATTATGACTTGGACCTTCAGTATCACCCGGGAAAGGTGAATGTTGTACCAGATGCGCTCAGTCGCAAGCCAGCGGTCATGATGTTGACCGGTCAGAGGAGCATTATTGAGGACTTCCAAAGACTCGAGCTTGAAGTCGTTACACCGGACGCACTTAGTCAACTTTGGCAACTACAGGTGCAGTCTTCTCTGGTGGATTGCATCAAGGCTGCACAAGTGGATGATCCCCGATTGCAAAAGTTCAGAGCGCAAGTAGAAGCCGGGCTGAAAACGGACTTGATTATACACGAAGACGGTTCTCTGAGATTCGGTAGCAGACTCTGCGTACCCAAGGGAGATGTTCGAGAAGAGGTACTGGCTGAAGCGCATAGTTCAGCTTATTCTGTGCATCCGGGCGGTACGAAGATGTATCGGGATCTAAAGCAGCACTTTTGGTGGAACGGAATGAAGCGGGAAATTGCGAGGTTCGTATCCAGATGCTTGGTATGCCAGCAGGTGAAGGCGGAGCTTCAGAGGACAGCGGGATTGTTACAACCACTGCCAATACCAGAATGGAAGTGGGAGCACATTACCATGGATTTCGTGACGGCCTTACCACGGAGCCCTAGGGGCAATAATGCCATTTGGGTTATCGTCGATCGCCTCACGAAAGCTGCACACTTCATACCATTCCGAGTGAGACAGTCGACAGAGTCACTGGCAGAGAGATATATGCAGGAGATAGTGCGACTTCACGGTGTTCCAGTCAGCATTGTGTCAGATCGGGACACCAGATTCGTGTCGTACTTTTGGAGGAGCTTACAGGAGAGTTTGGGTACCCGCCTCAAATTTAGCACAGCTTATCACCCGCAGACGGATGGACAATCCGAGCGTATGATTCAGACGCTCGAGGATATGTTGAGAGCCTGTATGTTGGACTTTCTGGGTTCCTGGGAGGACCATCTGCATCTAGTCGAGTTTTCTTATAACAACAGTTATCAGGCTAGCATTCAGATGGCCCCTTTCGAAGCACTTTACGGACGGAAGTGTCGATCCCAGTGTGTTGGGATGATGTGGGAGAACGAAGATTACTGGGCCCCGAACTCATTGTTCAGACAGTCGACAAGGTCCAAATGATCAGGCAGCGTATTAAGACGGCTTAGGATCGACAGAAGAGTTGGGTAGATACCAGCAGGAGGGTACTAGAATTCGAAGTCGGAGATCACGTGTTCTTGAAGATTTCCCCTACCCGTGGAGTTATCAGGTTTGGAGGTCGGGGAAAGCTCAGTCCACGTTTTATCAGACCTTTTGAGGTGCTAGAGCGAGTAGGAGAGGTGGCCTGCCGACTTGCCTTGCCTCCATCGCTAGCTGGTGTGCACAATACCTTCCACGTGTCACAGTTGCGGCGTTATGTTCGGGATGAGAGCCATGTCCTGGACTATTCGGAGCTAGTTTTGGGTACCGATCTATCATACGAGGAGCAGCCCACTACCATCCTCGACCGCAGAGAGAAAGTGTTGAAGAATAAGGTCATTCCGTTAGTCCGAGTGTCTTGGGACGGTCGTTCCCCAGGAGAATCCACCTGGGAGCGGGAGGAAGATATCCGTGCTCGTTATCCACATCTCTTTATTTAGTACTTTTGTTTCTTTGTATCCTTGTTAAATTTCGAGGACGAAATTTTTGTAAAGGGGGTATGATGTAAATCCCCGTTCCCCATCTATAGAATTTTCCTGTATTTTCCTAGTTCCCGTTTGTTTCTTGATTTTTTCCTCGTGAATTTCGTTGGTAATTGGTTGCTTGAGTTTCAATATTTAGATTAATCAAAACCAATTGGATAACCAAAACCCCAAGAAAATCAAATGAATTAAACCTACATCCAAACTCAGCCCATTCCCTTTCATAAAATGAATTAACTTCCTATAAATCATTTCCTTTTTTAAAACCCTCAGCCAAAAGAATTTTTTCCCTCACAATTAAAACAATTTCCCCGAAGCCCAGCACTCCATTCCCAGCCCATCCCGTCTCTTCCTCGGCCCGTTTTCCTTTTATTAAAATTAATCCCAAAACTCGTATTTTTCCCTCGGCCCACTACCTTCAGCCCTTATCCTAAGCCCACACCTTCTGAACCCGACCCGCTTCGCCCCTTCATCTTCTCCCAACGGCTATTTCCCTTTCCCGCTCACTCGATCCACTTTCTTCGCCTTACCTCGCGCCCACGCCCACGCCCACGCTCGTGCGCCGTTACCCCACGACGCGCACCCCTCGCGATCCCCTCAACATTCACCCCTCGTCTCCCCTATCTCCCTCTCAACTCCTCACTTTCTCTCTAAAAACTCTCTCTCTCTAACACCGAACCCACTGCCTCGTTTCCTTACACCGACGACGACGCCGACGCCGACGACCACACCACCTCATCCTCCTCCCTCGTGTCTCCTCCACCCACAGAACCCCTCACTATCTTACTCCACCAACCGAGAACCCCCTGCACACCCAATCCCCTCACCACCGAGCTCGACCACCACTGACACCCGACGCCGGCGATCCCCCACTGCCCTGAACCGCCCCAGTCGACACTTCCGCACCCTCTACATCTTCATCACTTTCTCCTACACCCACACCCGAGCCCCACCATCTCTCTCTCTCTCTCTTTCAAACTTCGTTGCAAACCTCACACCCACTGTTTCCATCGCCGGAGCACCGCCGCCGACCGTTGTCGACCCCAGCGCACTCGCGGCAAACCACTGAGCACCCCCTCTGCTTCCAGTGACCGTGAAACGTCTCCGGGCAGCTCCGACGTCAAACCCGTATTGCGAGCCAAGGTCGTGCAAACAAATTCACGCCATTCGACGCGCGTTCGTGACGTTGCCGCCGCCGTGCATCCATGAAACGTTTCTAGGCAAGTATTTTTACTTGCTACATGCTAATCTATTCATGTTATAAACTCAAATCGTATAAATTGCAATTTTACAATTCATGTTAACTTATATGATATACCTGTTCGATGCATGATCCCAATGAAAATATTCATCTAATTTGATGGAATTGGATTGTCTATGCTGGACCATGTAGTGATGAATACTGTGTATAAATTTCACTGGAAAATATGACTGTTAATGGCTAAAACGAATACCCCCAAATATACCCGTAAAACCAGAAATTTCACGTGTCTGAAAGTTGTTAAAATCACCATAAATTATGTACATATTTAAATGATGAGTTCGAGGGATTAAATCGAAGCCGACTCAACAAACTTTAACCCTATGCAAGTTTCTAATGGGTTCTGTACTGAAATTGTAACGATATTTGGATCGGAGTGCAGCTCTGGACTGCAGTCCAGAGCGACTCTGGTTACTGTTTACTGTCCCGTAATGCATGCCACCTTGTTTACTGAACTCGTATGTTGCGGAACACCACATTTTATTAAAGGTGAATCTGTTATCTAAATAACACAAGTGGTTTCATTCCGTTTCATCATCGTTTGCTATTTAATTTGTAAATTAAAAGGGCAGGACGTATAACAGTCCAGAACAGATTCAGAAGTGATATACCAATGTTAATGAGTGTATAACTTTCGACGTACAGATGCTATTGAGAATCCGTCTGTTGTGTTGAATACCCTATTGAAAACCCAAGGTTTTATTCAACTGTATCATCGCTAAATTCTGAACCCAACTGGGTGAAATTCTTGTCACGAAACAGACGTTCAGTTCAGAAACTGAATTTCCAGCCGCGAGCACTTAAAATGAAACTGCTGTAACTTGAATACCAGAAATCCGATCGAACTGAAACTAATTTTGATGAAATTCTGACAAAGTGTACTATTTATCGTATTTGTATCATTTCGTTGAATTCCGAACATATGATTTTATACAAATTTTGTAAGTTGATGACGTGCATAGTGGTTCATAACATACTTGGCTTGTTAATGGCATACATACACATATCTTACCCCATTTGCCATATACATAGTGTTAGTGCGTGTTAGTGTTCAGTGGACATTGCATTATCGTGCGTGAATGATATTAGTTCAGGAGTGTCAAGTACACCAATGGAAAGTGAATGATTCGTGACAGTGATTGATACAGTGAACAGTGATAAAACCGTGCCATTGGTATACTTGTACATGACTAAATCAAAATCATAAATAGTGTAAACCTGGGGAAAAAGGGAAAAATCGAAATGGAAAGAGAATCGTATTTAGCGGGACCGTGTTTTAGAGAATGATCATTCGAGCAGTGATATATATATTAGGTAGGATCTAGCGATCCGGCTGACAGGGTTATGTCCCGGGCATGTGGGCCGTTGTCTCAGGTATGTACGAGACTCCTGTTAAACCTGATCCTCCTTTCCACTATACGATTTTAAACATGACTTAGAGACCAATAGGGACACAGATCCTACTTTGCATCATATAGTGACATAGCGATTACACGCATTGTACTTTCACTGTTATTACCTCATTTACCTGTTTCACCTCATTATAATAATATTGCTATTGTGTCGCTCTGACGACCTGAGTATGCATTCTCAGATCCCGTTGAAGAACCAGCGCAGGAGACGGATATACCTTTCGAGCTGACGGAGATCTAGTCCGGAGTACTTCTCTTTCTTTTCTGCTTTCCATAAAAGAGATCGTGTAATTGAACTTGGTTAGTAACTCTTCTTGTTTATCTGTAATTTGTGAAACATGGATTTTAATGTAATAATTTAGTGATGTAATTACTTTACTGTTGTGCTTTATTTGCTGATTACCATGTAATGCTAGAAGCCGAAGTGTGACTACGGCGGGCTTATTCCTTGACCGTAGGAGCATGGCTGGCCTAGTCATTCCTCGTTTTCCGTATTTTGGGAAGCGGGGCGTGACACCACGTATTTCATCGCCACTCCTACTTCACCTTTGTATTTCTCCAGAACACCCTGTATCACTATGAAGATCCACAGTTAATGGATAATCCATCGTATGGTTATATACGAACTCGATGGAACTTGTTCCAGTTCGAGGATGGATTCTGGTTCAGGAGAAATAGAATAAGGTTTATTCAGTTGTCTTTTATCTTTACCTTCTCTCAGGTTGCGAGTACTCCTAGGATTAGGAGAGTACACCTATTACGCTTATTGGATAGTCTTCTTCTTAACCATAGGCTGGTGCCGAACGGTAAGGAAGAAGAAAACCATTTAGCCTAAGGGTGGTGTACAGAAAGTACTAAGTAAAGACAGATAAAGTTATTTGGAGAGATTGTATACAAATATACGGTTACAGTTGTGAATCTGATAATGGAAGAAGCATTACTAGGAATACCCGGATACCCCTTCGAAATATTTACATGTTTCAGATTCACTATGCGTTGTTAATTGAAAACTGATTTCCCAATTAGATCCTTACTCCAGGATATGTATTTACCAGGTTTGATTCTCACATCTGTATGGTTTTACAGATGATGAGTGGGAGTAAGTTATTGGGAATTAGGTGATCATCCTCATTATATCGGAATTCGTTGTAATTGGTGATATTTGAGAAAATCGCCTAGGTTTTTGCCGGACGGCAAATACTTGGTTTTGAATATCCGTTGTTATGCACCAATTTCAAACTGATATATCTGTACGTTTATTTTATAAAGTGAGATATAACCTTTTGAAATTATGTCCATGACATTTACCTATAACAGTTGATGGTTAGGTAAGGAACATTAAACAGCGGTGTAATTCTTCATAACCATAGTACAGTTTTCAACCTACGACGCACATAGTTTGAGTTATTCAACTCAGGGGACTTATACAAAGTATTGTATGTTGTCCAGTGTCCATTAGGACAAAGGGGTTGGTCCCGTACTATATTCTGTTTACTTGTGACTTCTCAAGTTTCAGACAAGTGTTTCGTAAAAATACAACATCCAAGTTTTGAGAAGTCATAGGTTCAAAAATAAAGTAGAGAACCATGTGTTGCAAGTATCAGGATTCTTCAAGGTGATCAAAAAAGTAGATACTTGTGTTTGGTATTCAGTTGATAGTAATGGTTTTGAGAACTTGCTTCTCTTTCAGGTTACTCATATCTGAATGCACTCTTAAGTTGAGTAATGCTGATCGGCCTCTCTCCCTTTGAATGACATGCACTGAAGACAGCTGCATGATTTGAATCTGGTTCCAATTAAATCAGCGCCTTTGTTTCTATATTGTATATAGAATGGTTCATATATTAACGATGTTAAGGTATATGAAGTTGTCCGTCTTATTCTTAAAACCAGACTCTGGATAACTCAAGGCACGTTTCTATAATGGCAGTTTATAGGTTAACCCGGGCTATGACGAGGGTTAACTTTCTACCATCTGGAAGATCAATAGTGATATTGTTCTTGACTCGCCACAGTTTTAGTAAAATGGATTTTCAGAAAACAGTAGTGGGAGTATGGTAGAACTGGAAGTGATTCCAGAACCACAAACGATTACCGAAAAATTTAATAGAACCTAAAGATTCAATCAGGTTTGACATTCCATTAGCTACTCCGCAGATATGGTAGGTAACCTCAGGCGCCCGAGAGGTATTTCGGTATTCTCAAAGATGGTGACAGGGAGGTTCTTGTTTACCCATACTTGCCATTACTGATGTTCAGGACTATAAGACCCGGCAGGAGGATGAGTATAGCATCGTTCTAAACTAGCTTTAGAAGTGCATGTGTATATGACTCTGCCAGAGGGTTGTCGTAGTCAGTGGGAGCAGCGGAAGCGTAGTGGACAAGTATCTTGTGTCTATTTATACACTAAAGTAGATATAGTGGAGATAGATCATCTATTTTTGATATGACAGTCATGGGCTTTGACTTCATCAGAATAAGAGATGGATCTGTTCAGAAGTTAGTAGGGTATGATGTCCTGGTATTTGGATGACATGCACGTTGTAGGAAGTGAAATTCTTATACTATGATTGGTTATACTGTGGTTGTCACACAGTGGTTTCTCCACATAGGATATGAATATAATATCAGGCATTCTGGTTGCTAGATCTATGGTTTTAGATCTAGATTTGGGTAGTGTCCCAATCTGGGTACTTAGACGGTATTCTGAAGGTATTTTAGAATGGATGACTCCTGGCATGGTAGTATACCTGCAGGTGATGGAGTCACCCTCTCTGAAGGTGTCTTACAGACTAAAAGGAAGAGGGATGTGCATGATTGGCATATCACTTGCTTAGGCAATTGAGACAATCATGAGATGTCAAGTACCACACCAGATATTGTTTTTGCACTAGCTGCAATAAGTTGATATATTAATCCAATCCTGGAGAAAAATTTCGTAAGCAGTTGTAGAACATAAGTGAATGTTCTAGGGATTTGATAACGGCAGCCTCCTTCGGGAGACAGTTATCATTCCAGGATTCCAAGGTGACCTGGATGACAAAGTGACTGTCAGATTTATAGTTTTCCCTCTGACGAGGGGCAGAAGTTTGGATAGATGTCTAAGAGGCAACTGAGGGAGGCATGGCGCAGGATACTGATTAAGTTCAGTGGACGATACAGTCTAAGAAGTTTGCTGGATTTGGAGTACATTTGTGAACTGGGTCCCATCAGATATCCAGACATATTCTAAGACAGGTATTGCTCAATTCGGGAGATGGCTTTCTCCGCGAACTTGAGATAAAGAGAGACATAGAAAAAAACATCAGAGCCGATCCACTCACTGAGGCTATTTCTTGAACGCAAGAGTTTCACAAACAGGCTTTGTGAGAGAAGTTGGGGGTTCGGTATCACACGGACAGTAAGTATGCGGCATCGCAATAATTAGCCTTAAGTGCAAGTGGGAGATTGTTGGCTATAGTGCCCTCAAATTCAATTATTGGATCGCAGGCACATGATTTTAATGATTGAGTGAGGACCTATACCGGTAGGACAGTCTTACTCGAGATGATAGTATGCTATCTGGTTTGTCTTTATCATCGTGTACATGCTTCAGGTGACATTACATATCACTATTACATGTTGATAGAGCCCATAGGATTCTTGCTTGACTACCCGCAGTATGATGACGATCATATACGTGAGAGTTGGGTAGTCTATATGCACATCCTTAAAGTGTCCTTAGTCGAGGGAGTTTCGAGACAGGGCATCGATACTCCAGAGTAGACTAGTGTCACGACCTGAAATGGCACATGACTGGCCCTTGAATCATATGAAGTCTATAGGACCCCATCTAATTCAAGTAAGCTAAAAGCCCAGAAATCTAAAACCATTTTTAAATAATAAATGAAGGGAACTTGTTTTAAAGAAGTGGTTTTAATAGCATAAGCCGAATTATGCGTTTTTAAAACATCAAGTCTTTTTCTGAAAATTTCGGCAGAGTTTCCTTTGTAAATACTGTTCCCGAACGGGGTACAACATGGTAAACATATACATGAATGATAAAAGGCATCCCAAGCGGGAGCTAGCTGTTCGTTAATCGACGGTCACAACCACGCAAGCAATGTAATATACTGTTAGGTTTTCCTAGCACCTTATAATGAGTTTTGAAGCATCACATGTCTCAAAGTTTGGATTTTGATGGTGCTAAACAAGCATGCAAAGGAATCGATCCTAGAAAATTAAGGTTACGAAACTTAAAGGTAATAAAATTAGGGTTTCGAGACTACAACCTTTGTAGCTCCCTTTTGCTGGACTCCTTGGTCTTTTGGGTGTTGGAAGAAGGTCCTCTTGAAGTCCTCTCACGTCCACGACGATCCACCCGGAGTTCCCCGTCCAAGCTCTCAACTTTGAGAATCAAAGAGAACACTCTAAACAAGTAGGCTAAACTTGTGTAGAATGATGTTGTGGTTAAGATTCTCACTTCAAAAACCTTTCTTTGTGTGTATTTTACTCACTAGAAGAAACTAGAGAGCAAATATTGAAGGAGGAAGAAGATGGAGGCTTTCTTTTAACAAGAGTTAGAATGATGACCATGAAAAGAAAATGAAATATATCTTTATATATTTTATTTCTTCTCATTTCAAACCATGGTTAAACCTTTGAGTTATTATTTAATTAGGGTTTAAAACACATAAGGAAAGTTAATCCAAGGTTAAGGGTAAGTGAGAATGGTTAGGTTAAAGAAGAGTGTAGAAACAACTCAAGAATTATCCTTTCCTTTTCTAATTTTGTTTTAAACCTAAAACCAAATAATAACTCATAAATTTATCCATGGTGTGAGTCTTATATTACCACCATTTCCATGTGTAAACAACCATGATAGATGGGTGTATGTATGTATATATGTATGCATATCCATATGTGCATGAAACTAGAAAGAGAGAAAGAAACACATACATGCATGCATACATCCATCATATTCAAGAAAGGTTTTAAGTGAGAAAACTAATGGTTAAATGATAAATCAACACTTGATTTATCAATCCGGCCATATCACATATGACCCCACCAAAAGCAAGCCCCACCGATCAATGTTCGGTATCCTATACGCGCATTTTGATCGGGTCCATGCGCATATCGCATACGTGCACCACAACGTTTCGCTTGAACTGGGTAACTCCTTTGTAGGACTCTAAGACCCGTCAATACGCCGGAAGAGGGTGATGATCATATCAAACACCCCCAAGCCGCAAGCGGTCAGCTAAACGTAACGGCCACCCGGGTATTGAGCGATCAGAAGAAAACAAGCGAACCTGCTGCAACTCCCGTCGAGCCAACCGGCAACACTACCGTACAGTCCGGTCTCTTCGTCAGATATGCTGCATATCGAGCCTAGGGATGGTCACGTCGACCCTAATAACTCAATAAGTCGTGCCGGTAAATGGGCTATAACAGATCGAGAAACTACTGATAACACTTATCAGCAAATCTCAGCAGCCCTGGCCAGGGACTTACTGATATAACCAGTCGGGCACAGCACAGCATCAACTTCCAATACCGGGAGAGACGAAACCCCTCCTATCGCTCATCGCCTTCGTGTGTCTCGGGACTGTACCCAACGGCCACCTGTTTGCACGACTCAGTAGAGCCGTGGTAGGGTGGCAATCAAAGTACAGTGGGAGAACACACAAGACTCTATGACGATCTCGGGTCTACAGACTAACCTGTACCAGTGTCACCTGAGAACTGCTATCCGACAATAGATATAATTCCATATAGGAGTTCTCGGTGAGTCCGTCCAGTGTACCCAGTCACCACTGAGCACCCGTATATGATCTTGATGTCAAACATCGATGAATGTGGAAACATCCATCGCCCATCGTATGGGTCTAGTATCATATACGCTAGTCTACTCTGGTATATCAATGCCCCGTCTTGATATACCTACGACTAGGGACTTTCCAGGATATGCTTATAGACTACAGATGTCCCACTAGTATAATCTCCATCATAATCAGAGTAGTCAAGCCGATATCCTCAGGGCTTTATCAGCATGTATGAATGAATAAAAGCATGATCAAAACAACATGTCAGATAAAGAAGAACCAGATAGCATACTATCATGTCGAGCAAGAATGCATACTGAATATATATATACATGTATAGATACATCCACTATCATATAATGGGCTCTAGGGCATACATATATCCAACAATCTCCCACTTGCACTAAGGCCAGTTATTGGCGTATCCCATACCCAACATCTCAAAAAGTCGCTAATGCTGCGGCTGAGGGAGGGCCTTGGTGAATGGATCCGCGGCGTTATTCTTTGTGTCTACCCTCCTAATCTTGATCTCGCGGCGATCTACAATCTCCCGGATCAAATGAAAACGCCTCAGGATGTGTCTGGACCGCTGATGGGATCTGGGCTCCTTGGCTAATGCCATAGCCCTATTATTGTCATAATACAAAGGTATTGGACCAATAATGGTTGGAACTACTCCTAGCTCCGAGACGAACTTCTTCATCCAGACGGCTTCCTTGGCGGCATCATTTGCAGCAATGTACTCAGCTTCCATCGTAGAGTCTGCAACGGTATCTTGTTTGGAACTCTTCCAACTCACCGCCCTTCCATTGAGGGTAAATACAAACCCTGAGATAGATTTATTGTCGTCCTTATCGCTCTGGAAGATCGAATCGGTAAAGGCCTCCATTTGGAGATCTCCATTACAATACACCAAGAACAATTCTTTAGTCCTTCGTAAGTACTTAAGAATGTTCTTCACAGCTGTCCAGTGATTCTCCCCTAGGTTAGATTGATACCTGCTTACAACACTAAGTGCATAAGCTACATCTGGGCGTGTACATAACATTGCATACATTATAGATCCTACTGCCGAAGCATAGGGTATAACACTCATGCGAGCTCTCTCTTCATCGATCTATGGACAAGAATCCTTGGAGAGAGTGACCCCATGGCAAGCGGGTAAGGCACCCCGCTTGGAGTCTTCCATACTAAACCTTTTTAGGATGGTGTCAATGTACCTGGTTTGGGACAATCTCAATAACCTTTTGGATCTATCCCTATAGATCCTTATGCCCAGAATATATGTGGCATCACCCAGGTCCTTAATGGAGAACCTCAGTGATAAGAAAGATTTGACCGACTGTAGCATAGGAATATCATTTCCTATCAGAAGAATGTCGTCCACGTACAATACGAGGAATGTGACAGCTCTCCCTACAGCCTTCTTATAAACACAAGGTTCATCTGGATTTTTGATGAAATCAAACTCTTTGATGACATCATCGAAACAGATGTTCCAACTCCGTGATGCCTGCTTTAACCCATATATGGATTTAAGCAATTTACATGCTTTCCCGCTGCTCCCACTGTCAATGAAGCCCTCTGGCTGATCCATATAAACGCATTCTTCTAAATTTCCATTTAGAAATGCAGTTTTAACGTCCATCTGCCAGATTTCATAGTCGTAGTGAGCAGCAATAGCAAGTAGGATCCGAATGGATTTAAGCATGGCTACGGGAGAAAAAGTCTCGTCATAGTCCAAACCTGGTCTTTGACGAAAACCCTTCGCCACGAGTCTTGCTTTATAGGTCTCCACCTGCCCATCTACACCAATCTTTCTTTTAAAGATCCATTTGCACCCCACAGGTTTTACCTCAGGGGGTACAACGTCCAAAGTCCATACTTTGTTGGTGTACATAGACTCCATTTTGGATCTCATGGCATCCAGCCACTTCACAGAGTCTCTACTCATGATAGCTTGCTGAAAACTGGTAGGATCATCATCATCCATGATACAGTCTTCTCTGTCACCATCAATGAGGAAACCGTAGTACCTCTCCGGTGGGCGAGAAGTCCTACCAGACCTACGGAGTGGCCGAGGTTCTTCATTTTCTGTTGTAACAGCCGGTTCAACCAAATCGTCATTTGTAGTTTGTGTCTCCAGAACCTCTTCTAGATCCACCACCTTGCCATCATCTTTATCTGTGAAAAACTCTTTTTCTAAGAATGTGGCATAGTGAGAAACAAACACCTTTTGTTCCTCTTTATGGTAGAACAGATATCCATAAGAATTCTTTGGATATCCCACAAAGTTACACATGACTGACCGTGTCTTGAGTTTGTCCGGATTTTGCTTTTTAACATAGGCCGGGCAACCCCAAATCTTAATTCTCTTAAGAGATGGTCTCTTCCCATGCCATATCTCATATGGCGTGGTAGACACGGCTTTGGTTGGAACCCTGTTTAGCAGAAACGCTGCAGTCTCCAATGCATGCCCCCAAAACGAGACTGGTAACTCAGCGTCACTCATCATTGACCGGACCATATCTAATAGGGTCCTATTCCGTCGTTCTGACACACCATTGTGCTGTGGTGTGTAAGGAGGAGTGAGCTGAGAGAGAATCCCATTCTCTTTTAGAAAGTTTGCAAATTCTGTACTGAGATACTCACCACCTCGATCTGATCGAAGCATCTTAATACTCAAGCCGGTTTGTTTTTCTACTTCTTGTTTATATTCAATGAATTTCTCGAAAGCGTCGGACTTGTGCTTTAATAAAAATACATGACCGAATCTTGAGAAATCGTCAGTGAATGTAATGAAGTATGAAAAACCGCCTCTAGCCTGTGTAGACATCGGCCCACATACATCACTATGTATGAGGCCTAGGAGCTGAGTAGCTCTTTCTCCGTGTCCGGTAAACGGAGTTTTGGTCATTTTACCCTTGATACAAGACTGGCAAGTCGCATAAGATTTATATCCAAAAGAGTTTAAATATCCATCTTTGTGTAACTTGTTTAGTCTTGTTTCGTTAATATGACCAAGTCTACAGTGCCAAAGAAAAACTTCATTTAATTCTGAAAGTTTTCTTTTATTAGTGTGTTGTATACTGAAAACTGTGTGTTGATTTAGGACATATATTCCGTTATTAAGCGTACCATACCCAACCAACATTTGATTCAGGTGAATGTTCATAACATTGTTCTGCAATACAAAATTATATCCTTCATTGTCCAACAAAGAAACGGATATTATATTACATAGCATACTTGGTACAAAATAACATGGATTCAAAACCAAAATACATCCAGATGGCAACCCCAAGTGATACTCTACCACTGCGACTGTATGTACATTGGAACCATTTCCAACGCGGAGAGTATGGTCACCTGTCTTCAAAACCTTGCTATTTCTCAGTCCCTGCATAGAATTGCAAATGTGAGAACCAGAACCGGTATCCAATACCCAGGAAGCAGAGTTTATTGAAAAACAGTTTTATGTTACAAACGCACCTGAAGCAGAAGCATCACCATTCTTCTTCTTGAGACTTAAGTACTCCGTGCAGTTGCGCTTCCAATGTCCTGTCTTATGGCAATGAAAACATTCGCCCTTCCCCGAGTCTCCAGCCTTGGACTTTTCCTTTACCTTCACCTTTTTAATTCCACGTTTAGGATTGGTGGGCTTCTTCTTTTTCTTTCCCTTGGCCTTAGCTTTCGGACGAGAAGAAGAAGATTGTCCAACAGTCATAACGGGAGTTCTTGCTGACTTCATAGTGCTCTCTGCACTCCTTAACATGTTAAGAAGTTCAGGGAGTTCCTTCTCCATGCTATGCATGTTGAAGTTCACTATGAACTGAGCAAAGGTGGAGGGAAGGGACTGCAGAATAATATCTATATATTGTTCATTGTCTATCGTCCATCCAATGTCCTCAAGCTCTTTTATAAGAGCTATCATCTTCAGAACATGGTCTCCTACTGGTGTGCCAGGGGCCATTCGCATCTGAAACAATTTCTTTGATGCTTCGTATCGTAATACGCGGGATTGCTCTCCATACAACTCCTTTGTATGGAGCAATATACCGTGAATGTCCATATCCTCGTGCTGCTTTTGATGTGTGTTATCCATCGATGCAAGCGCGAGGCATTTTGCCGTGGCACAGTCAGCGTCCCATGTCTTGCGGACTTCAATGTCCGCAACTAAGGATTTTGGACCTGGGACGGGCGGGGCTGAAGCCGTGAGGACATATGATACTTTATCATAAGTCAAGGCGATTTTCAGATTCCTTAGCCAGTCTTTATAGTTGGTCCCATTCAGTTTGTTTTTATCTAGTAGAAGCTTGAGTCCAGTCATGGGTATCTGCCATTAAGAGAGAGAAAAGAATACACTCAGCGAAAGCTCTTGGATAGATCAGATTGGTTATTATCTTGTCTAATCGATGTTTCCCACTGCTTTTATCGAGTTTTTCTTTCAAACCTTAAAAAGAAAAACTAGCCAGGATTAATTACAGTCTACAACTTCGCTAACCGTTCAGCCAGGCCAGTGTCGGTACTTGAGGGAGGTTCCCCGTGCTTTCGCACGGACCTAATTAGAGTAAACCTCATTTTCCCAGAGGCGAAGCCCCGTTAACACCTTTCTAGACACCTAATGAGTTAGCTAATTGTAAACTGTAAAACTCTCTTAGGAGCAACTATTGCCCACAGTGGGATCGGGATCCAACCATCACATGGAAGGTATGCAATCTCATTGCAAATTTCAACTATTGAAATTCCCGATGTGGTTTTTACTCCTAGCACTTATGACCTTAACTAAGGTCAACAAATCATAAGTACCAGTCAAGTTCTACCCGTCATTTCTTGATTAATTAGACCCACTCATATGACCCTTAACTAAGGTCAACAAAGTCATAAGAATGTCCTAATTAATCTGCATCATATGCAATGTAAGAAGACATCACTTAGCTACCGTACACTACGCCTTAACTATAGTCAACAAACGTAGCACGAATACTAAGTACTCTACTTCCTAAAATGACGGAGGGTTGCGGATGATTTTTAAGAAAATCTTTAACACTTTGAACTTGATATCGTTGTAGAATCAAATGGTTTTCAAAAGGAGTGGCTTAAGCTTCGCAGTTTTGAAATATAGCTTTTTCATAAATAGCCGAGTGGTTTTCAAATCCGATTCTACAACATCTTTTTAGGTTTATTTTCTTTACATTAATCACATTAATGTAATCCCATCGTTTAAGTCCTTAAGCCAATCACAGAAAAAAACGAAAATAACACGTACGCTTATGCCATCCGCATTCGCCACAATGTTCCGTTATGCACCGTTAGGTTACTTAACTAACGGCATACCGGGACGGGACTAGCGCGGGTGTAAAACATAAGCAACGTCTACTATATATCATATATATAATATGTCATTCGTCTCAGATATCACAGAACACAGGCAGCAGAAACATAGATATAAAGTGGGATATACTAGGACGTCCGTATTTAGTATTTAGCCAGAATAGAAAATACGGATTCCACAGTCGCGATGAATAGCCAAGCCCACACCCTGGACCCCTACAAGAGCGGCAAGTGACCCTACCAATTCTGGAGTTTAGGAGACCCGGTCTCGACTCCTCGAGATGGCCTCCCACTGAACCCCAGAACCCGGTCACCTATGCTCCCCTCCTTGGGTCCATCCTAATGCGGAAAAGTAAATAATATACAGCACTGGTGACACAACCTCAACCCGGAAGTGCCCCAAATAAAAGAATATTACATTACATTTGAATTTACATGAATGAAAATATAAAACTCTCATCTCACATAAAAAAAACCCCAGCTATTCAATCGCGACAATCCTGCACATCATATCTCAGCAACACATAATATCTCATATCATCAACGTAAGTAAGTATGCATACCCCAATTGTCGTTGATGTATAGCAACGAAACCGGCGATATCGTACATACTACACTTACGGTCACAGAAAAGAAAGTGTAAAACTACAATATTTGGAATCCACATTCTCTTTAGACATCATAAATGCGAAATATCACATATTTCGTATTTCATGCCTAAACTATATGAATTCCACATATTGTATCACATTCCAGATAAACAGACAGTATTAAAGTTTTCGAACGAACGATCAAGTACCCAAGATTCACTAAAGCTCAACACTTGAGCAGGGTTCAAAAATCCGGAGTGTGACACAGTAGTAGCGGTCTAGCCGTAGAAGGGTCAAGCCAACGCCTCACATGTGGCACGCCGTACTGCCCCAAACCCTAAGGTTCAAAGGGCAGTTCAAGACGGTCACATAATCGAGTTAAGGTTTGTTGTCTTCTAGAGGTTCCACCACAAAAAGACTTGCACGTATCTCCAAAGTATTTAAACCCTGTGAATAGTGAGCAAATGACACTCGTTCAAACACTTCAATACTTTCTAATTTACCCGGATAAACAACGAAATGAAAATTCCGATCGAATCTACGCGTCCAAAACCATCTCCAGAAAATACAGTACTATATTCAGATTAAACATACCTAAAACACTGTACAAGAAGACATAAGAATTATAGTGTAATTTTAATGCAATGATATCACTGTACGGCCGCGGAGCCGCGGCCTAAGCAAGGAATTGCCGCAGTTCCGCGGCCATTTGAACTGTTCATGGCATCGAATTTCACCATATTTCTTAGTTTTCCCTGCTGTATTTTTTAAGTATTTTTAATTCTGAAAAATGTCAGATTTTAAAATTTGTCCAGAGAGGGTCTAAAAAAGGCGTATTTTTGTCCGATTGGGATTTTTACTTCGTAAAAGCGTCGCCTAATGTTCTAGGTCGGCTCTGATACCAATGTTGGGTTTTCCTAGCACCTTATAATGAGTTTTGAAGCATCACATGTCTCAAAGTTTGGATTTTGATGGTGCTAAACAAGCATGCAAAGGAATCGATCCTAGAAAATTAGGGTTACGAAACTTAAAGCTAATAAAATTAGGGTTTCGAGACTACAACCTTTGTAGCTCCCTTTTGCTGGACTCCTTGGTCTCTTGGGTGTTGGAAGAAGGTCCTCTTGAAGTCCCCTCACGTCCACGACGATCCACCCGGAGTTCCCTGTCCAAGCTCGCAACTTCGAGAATCGAAGAGAACACTCTAAACAAGTTGGCTAAACTTGTGTAGAATGATATTGTGGTTAAGATTCTCACTTCAAAAACCTCTCTTTGTGTGTATTTTACTCACTAGAAGAAACTAGAGAGCAAATATTGAAGGAGGAAGAAGATGGAGGCTTTCTTTTAACAAGAGTTAGAATGATGACCATGAAAAGAAAATGAAATATATCTTTATATATTTTATTTCTTCTCACTTCAAACCATAGTTAAACCTTTGAGTTATTATTTAATTAGGGTTTAAAACACATAAGGAAAGTTTAATCCAAGGTTAAAGGTAGGTGAGAATGGTTAGGTTAAAGAAGAGTGTAGAAACAACTCAAGAATTATCCTTTCCTTTTCTAATTTTGTTTTAAACCTAAAACCAAATAATAACTCATAAATTTATCCATGGTGTGAGTCTTATATTGCCACCATTTCCATGTGTAAACAACCATGATAGATGGGTGTATGTATGTATATATGTATGCACATCCATATGTGCATGAAACTAGAAAGAGAGAAAGAAACACATACATGCATGCATACATCCATCATATTCAAGAAAGGTTTTAAGTGAGAAAACTAATGGTTAAATGATAAATCAACACTTGATTTATCAATCCGGCCATATCACATATGACCCCACCAAAAGCAAGCCGCCCGATCAATGTTCGGTATCCTATACGCGCATTTTGATCGGGTCCATGCGCATATCACATACACGCACCACAACGTTTCGCCTGAACTGGGTAACTCCTTTGTGGGACTCTAAGACCCGTCAATACGCCGGCAGAGGGTGATGATCATATTAAACACCCCTAAGCCGCAAGCGGTCGGCTAAATCTAACGGCCACCCGGGTATTAAGCGATCAGAAGAAAACAAGCGAACCTGCTGCAACTCCCGTCGAGCCAACCGGCAACACTACCGTACATTCCGGTCTCTTCGTCAGATATGCTGCATATCGAGCCTAGGGATGGTCACGTCGACCCTAATAACTCAATAAGTCGTGCCGGTGAATGGTCTATAACAAATCGAGAAACTACTGATAACACTTATCAGCAAATCTCAGCAGCCCTGGCCAGGGACATACTGATATAACCAGTCGGGCACAGCACAGCATCAACTCCCAATACCGAGAGAGACGAAACCCCTCCTATCGCTCATCGCCTTCGTGTGTCTCGGGAATGTACCCAACGGCAACCTGTTTGCACGACTCAGTAGAGCCGTGGTAGGGTGGCAATCAAAGTACAGTGGGAGAACACACAAGACTCTATGACGATCTCGGGTCTACAGACTAACCTGTACCAGTGTCACCTGAGAACTGCTATCCGACGATAGATATAATTCCATATAGGAGTTCTTGGTGAGTCCGTCCAGTGTACCCAGTCACCACTGAGCACCCGTATATGATCTTGATGTCAAACATCGATGAATGTGGGAACATCCATCGCCCATCGTATGGGTCTAGTATCATATACGCTAGTCTACTCTGGTATATCAATGCCCCGTCTTGATATACCTACGACTAGGGACTTTCCAGGATATGCTTATAGACTACAGATGTCCCACTAGTATGATCTCCATCATAATCAGAGTAGTCAAGCCGATATCCTCAGGGCTTTATCAGCATGTATGAATGAATAAAAGCATGATCAAAACAACATGTCAGATAAAGAAGAACCAGATAGCATACTATCATGTCGAGCAAGAATGCATACTGAATATATATATACATGTATAGATACATCCACTATCATATAATGGGCTCTAGGGCATACATATATCCAACAATCTCCCACTTGCACTAAGGCCAGTTATTGGCGTATCTCATACCCAACATCTCAAAAAGTCGCTCATGCTGCGGCTGAGGGAGGGCCTTGGTGAATGGATCCGCGGCGTTATTCTTTGTGTCTACCCTCCTAATCTCGATCTCGCGGCGATCTACAATCTCCCGGATCAAATGAAAACGCCTCAAGATGTGTCTGGACCGCTGATGGGATCTGGGCTCCTTGGCAAATGCCATAGCCCCATTATTGTCACAATATAAAGGTATTGGATCAATAATGATTGGAACTACTCCTAGCTCCGAGACGAACTTCTTCATCCAGACGGCTTCCTTGGCGGCATCATTTGCAGCAATGTACTCAGCTTCCATCGTAGAGTCTGCAACGATATCTTGTTTGGAACTCTTCTAACTCACCGCCCTTCCATTGAGGGTAAATACAAACCCAGAGATAGATTTGCTGTCGTCCTTATCGCTCTGGAAGCTCGAATCGGTAAAGGCCTCCATTTGGAGATCTCCATTACCATACACCAAGAACAATTCTTTAGTCCTTCGTAAGTACTTAAGAATGTTCTTCACAGCTGTCCAGTGATTCTCCCCTGGGTTAAATTGATACCTGCTTACAACACTAAGTGCATAAGCTACATCTGGGCGTGTACATAACATCGCATACATTATAGATCCTACTGCCGAAGCATAGGGTATAACACTCATGCGAGCTCCCTCTTCATCGGTCTTTGGACAAGAATCCTTGGAGAGAGTGATCCCATGGCAAGCGGGTAAGGCACCCCGCTTGGAGTCTTCCATACTAAACCTTTTTAGGATGGTGTCAATGTACCTGGTTTGGGACAATCCTAATAACCTTTTGGATCTATCCCTATAGATCCTTATGCCCAGAATATATGTGGCATCACCCAGGTCCTTAATGGAGAACCTCAGTGATAAGAAAGATTTGACCGACTGTAGCATAGGAATATCATTTCCTATCAGAAGAATGTCGTCCACGTACAATACGAGGAATGTGACAGCTCTCCCTACAGCCTTCTTATAAACACAAGGTTCATCTGGATTTTTGATGAAATCAAACTCTTTGATGACATCATCGAAATAGATGTTCCAACTCCGTGATGCCTGCTTTAACCCATATATGGATTTAAACAATTTACATGCTTTCCCGCTGCTCCCACTGTCAATGAAGCCCTCTGGCTGATCCATATAAACGCATTCTTCTAAATTTCCATTTAGAAATGCAGTTTTAACGTCCATCTGCCAGATTTCATAGTCGTAGTGAGCAGCAATAGCAAGTAGGATCCGAATGGATTTAAGCATGGCTATGGGAGAAAAAGTCTCGTCATAGTCCAAACCTGGCCTTCGACGAAAACCCTTCGCCACGAGTCTTTCCTTATAGGTCTCCACCTGCCCATCTACACCAATCTTTCTTTTAAAGATCCATTTGCACCCCACAGGTTTTACCCCAGGGGATACAACGTCCAAAGTCCATACTTTGTTGGTGTACATTGACTCTATTTCGGATCTCATGGCATCCAGCCACTTCACAGAGTCTCTACTCGTGATAGCTTGCTGAAAACAGGTAGGATCATCATCATCCATGATACAGTCTTCTCTGTCACCATCAATGAGGAAACCGTAGTACCTCTCCGGTAGACGAGAAGTCCTACCAGAACTACGGAGTGGCCGAGGTTCTTCATTTTCTGTTGTAACAGCCGGTTCAACCAAATCGTCATTTGTAGTTTGTGTCTCCAGAACCTCTTCTAGATCCACCACCTTGCCATCATCTTTATCTGTGAAAAACTCTTTTTCCAAGAATGTGGCATACTGAGAAACAAACACCTTTTGTTCCTCTTTATGGTAGAACAGATATCCATAAGAATTCTTTGGATATCCCACAAAGTTACACACGACTGACCGTGTCTCGAGTTTGTCCGGATTCTTCTTTTTAACATAGGCCGGGCAACCCCAAATCTTAATTCTCTTAAGAGATGGTCTCTTCCTATGCCATATCTCATATGGCGTGGTAGACACGGCTTTGGTTGGAACCCTGTTTAGCAGAAACGCTGCAGTCTCCAATGCATGCCCCCAAAACGAGACTGGTAACTCAGCGTCACTCATCATTGACCGGACCATATCTAATAGGGTCCTATTCCGTCGTTCTGACACACCATTGTGCTGTGGTGTGTAAGGAGGAGTGAGCTGAGAGAGAATCCCATTCTCTTTTAGGAAGTTTGCAAATTCTGTACTGAGATACTCACCACCTCGATCTGATCGAAGCATCTTAATACTCAAGCCGATTTGTTTTTCTACTTCTTGTTTATATTCAATGAATTTCTCGAAAGCGTCGGACTTGTGCTTTAATAAAAATACATGACCGAATCTTGAGAAATCGTCAGTGAATGTAATGAAGTATGAAAAACCGCCTCTAGCCTGTGTAGACATCGGCCCACATACATCACTATGTATGAGGCCTAGGAGCTGAGTAGCTCTTTCTCCGTGTCCAGTAAACGGAGTTTTGGTCATTTTACCCTTGATACAAGACTGGCAAGTTATAGGGTTCCTAGGCACACACTAGAGGTCTCACATGGCATCACCCATGCCAATTTCAAATATTACAAGTGCCGAGAAACCCTAACACGGATCGTTGACTAGAGCATAGGCGAAACTAGAAGCTAGTTAACAACTTAACTAAGAAGTGAACGGAAATACAACCTTTGTAGATCCGGTCATCCACCTCCATAGCTCCGTGACGGTGTACCCTCGCTGCGATCATCGGATCCCGGACTCTAGTGTCGGCTTCATCGGAGAAATGGGCGGGCTAGGTCGTCAACTTCGATGCCGAAGATGATCTACGTCGAGGCAACACAAGATCAAGCTCCAACTTCACCAAGCCATGAAACTTGTGAAGAAAACACCATATACTACTTGGCAAGTGGTAGAGGATGAAGAAATAGGAAGTGGGTTCACTTTAGAATTGGATTTCTCACTCTTTTTCTCAAGTTGCCAGTGATGGAGGCAAGCTTTCTTCATGTTGAAGAAGGAGAAGAAGAAGAAGATAATATATGATAAGTATTTTCCAAAAGGAAAATAATATGAATACTTATCATATACTAACCATGGTTAGGTGTAGAGAATAGACTATGGTTAATTAGAATGGTTAGGGTTAAGCATGAAGACAAAATGGTCACTTAGTCAAAGCTTCATGAAGCTTCAACAACAAACAAAGAAAGCCACCATTTTCTCTTTACCTTTTGCCAAAATAAATAAATAAATAAATAGATAAGAAAATGAAAACCCTAACCATTATATAACTATGGTTTAATCCTTTAAACAAACCCAAATTAGCATGTATCATCAAACATGATACAAAAGGGTCCACAAAAGTATATCACATATACAACTTGTGAACTTCAAGTGAGAAAATCCATTTAAAGTGAACCAATACTAGTTAATGCAAAGTAATATATCAAATATATAATTATGCATTAAATCATTAAATCAACGCTTGATTTAACGATCCGGTCATATCGCATAAGACCGACTAATATCCAATGTATCGACTTATCGAATCAATTCTTGATTCGATAACTAGGTTATATCGCATACAACCAATCGATACATTCATCGCGAGAATAGAATACGGTATCACATACACGCATTATTCTCGGTCCCGCACATATCTCATATGTGCTCCAATTTCGTTTCACTTGAGCCAGAAAACCTCTGTGTAGGACTCTAAAGACTCGTCAATACGCCGGCAGTAGGTGATGATCATATCAATCACCCACAAGCCGCAAGCGGTCTGCTAAACGTAACGGCCACCCGGGTATTGAGCGATCAGAAGATCAACGAGCAAGCCCGCTCACACTCCTGTGAATCCAACCAGTAACACTTACCGTTCAGTCCAGTCTGTTCGTCTGATATGTCGCATATCTCGCCTAGGGATGGTAAACGTCAGACCCTAATAGCTCGATAAGTCGTGTCGATATGAGGTCTATAACAGTTAGAGAAACTACTGGTAACACTTACCAGTAAATCTCAGCAACCCTGGCCAGGGATTTCCGGTTATAGCCAATCGAACACAGCGCAACATCAACTCCCTATACCGGGAGAGACGAATCCCCTCCTATCGCTCATTGCCTCCATGTGATTCGGGACTGTACCCAAAAACCACCATTTTGCATGCCCTCTTGGATGTGGTAAGGTGGAAATCAAAACACAGTGGGAATCACACAAGACTCTATGACGATCTCGGGTCAACAGACTAC
Source organism: Agapanthus africanus (assembly GCA_030015575.1). NCBI lineage: Eukaryota > Viridiplantae > Streptophyta > Magnoliopsida > Asparagales > Amaryllidaceae > Agapanthus > Agapanthus africanus. The sequence goes on from CM057338.1 coordinate 810,356,883, forward strand.
TCTGTACCAGTGTCACCAGAGAACTGCCATCTGACGTAATGTATAATACCATCTGGGAGTTCTCGGCGAGTCCGTCCAGTGTACCCAGTCTCCACTGAGCACCCGTATATCATCTCCGATGTCAAACACCAATGGATATGGGATCATCCATCGCCCATCTGTATGGGTCGAGAAGGTATACGCTAGTTTACTCTGGTATATCGTTGCCCCGTCTCGATACACCCACGACTAGGGACCTTGAAGGATGTACTTATGGACTACCATGTCCCTACTAGTATGATCCGCATCATAGTCTAGGTAGTCAAGTACTCATCCTAAGGGCTTTACCAACATGTAACAGAGAGACAATCAGTGTACACGTTAAGGTAAAGAGCAACCAGATAGCATACTATCATGTCGAGCAAGAAAGTCCTCCCTATATATGTCCAAGTATCCACTACAATATACATCCTATGTATAGTAATGGCCTCTATGGCATACATATAACTAACAATCTCCCACTTGCACTAGGGCCATCTGTAGCAGTGGTTGTAGTATCTCATACTCAACCATCCCATAAAAGTCTCTCTCTGGGAACAGGCCTTCGTGAGTGGATCCGTCGTGTTATCCTCTGAGTCTGCTCTCCTAACCTCGATCACCCTGGAGATCAACCATCTCCATGATCAGGTGATACTGCCTTAGAATATGTTTGGATCACTGATGGGACGGGTGTTCCTTGGCATAAGCCACAACTCCATTGTCACACAATGGGAGGAACGAAGTTCATCTCATGAACTAATATACACCCAGACTGCCTCTTTGGTAGCATCTTAAATAGCGATGTATCCTGCCTTTATCGTCTAGTTAGCCACGGTATCTAGCTTGGAACTCTTCCAACATACCGTCCCTTTACTGAGGGTAAAGACAATGTCTGTTACTGACTTTCAGTCGTCCTTATCACCCTGGAACCCTTCCAGTGATTCTCCCCAGGATCGATTGATACCATCTCACTACAACTAGTGAGTATCCTAATATCCAATTAGATCTATCTCATAGATCCAAAATCCAGGATTTAGGAGGTATCACTTTGATCTTATATGGAGAATCATTATGATAAGCGGAGATTGATCGAGCATAGCATAGGAAACTCCTTCCCTATCAAGAGTATGTTATCTACGTACTCTATGAGGATCGTCACCATACTCCCTACTACCTTTTTGTTTATACAAGGTTCATCTACCATTTTGATGATGTCAAACTCTTTGACTACTTCATCAAAACAGACGTTCCAACTCGGCGATGCCTGTTTTATCTTATAAAGCATCTTGTATACGTTTTTGCTGCTCCCACTGTCTACGAAGCCCTCTGGCTGTGTACTTATAGACGCCCTCTTCTAAAACATCATTTAGAAAAGCTGTCATGACACCCAACCACCAGATATCGTAGTCATGGTATGTAGCCGTGGCAAGTAGGATCTGGATGGACTTAAGCATGGCTACTTAGAAAAGGTTTCATCATAATCCATACCTGGTCAATGATGTAGACCTTTAATAAGTCTAGCTTTGAAAGTCTCAACTCTTCCATGTACACCAAGTAATTTTCTCAAGATATACTTGCTCCTGATGGGGATTTAACCCTTCAGATTTAGCAACCAAAGTCCATACTTTGTTGGTGTACATGGATTCCATCTCAGATCGCAAAGCATCCAGCCATTCTTACAGAGTCACTACTCTCGATGGCCTGCTCGAAACTAGTTGGGTCATCATCTCATGATTCAATCCTCGCTCCCACTGTCACAGAGTAACCGAAGTATCTCTCAGGCGGGTGAGGAACCTTACTAGATCGGCGGAGAGGCTGAGGTTCGTTGGTAATCTACTGAATTCTTTGGTTCTACCAAATCATCTGCTGTAATTTGTATAGCTGGAACCTTTCCAGTTCTATATAACAGACCTGGCCTCGAGCTTTTCCGGATTTTGCTTTTAGACATAGGCTGGACAACCCCAAATCTTAACCATCTTAAGATATGGGCTCTTCCCATTCCATATCACATATGAAGTGGTAGGCAACTGATTTGATTTGAATCCTATTCAATAAGTATGCAGCTTCTCAAGTGCATAACTCCCAAAAAGGAAATAGGTAACTCAGTAGTACTCATCATAGAGCACACCTTATCATATAGGGTGTGATTGCTCCGCCCCGATATACCATCGTGCTATGGTGTATACGGAGGAGTAATCCTGAGAGATAATCTCATTCTCCTTTAGAATAGTCCAGGAATTCCGTGCTCAAGTATTCTCCTCCCTGATCACATCAAAGGACATAATACTTATACCCTTATTGGTTCCCTACTTCTAACTTATATTCTGTGAATATCTCAAAAGGTTCGGACTTGTGTTTCAACAAGAACATATGTCTGAATCTAAAGAGATCATCAGAGAATGTAATGAAGTACAAAGAACCGGTCTTGGCATGTGTAGACAGGGGACCTACATACATCAACATGTATCATCCCAAGAGTTCATTAACTCTTTCTCTGTTTCCAGTAAACGGAGCTATGGTCATCTTATCTTTGTGACATGACTGGCGAGATTCACAAGATGTAAATTCAAACTAATTTAAATATGCATCTTTATGTAACTCTAGCTAGTCGGGTCATATTGATCTGACCTAGTCTACAATACCTCAAGAAGGAATCGTTCAATTCTGAACTCTTCCTCTTATGTGTGATCCGTATACTAAGAACTGTAGTTTGATTTAGAACGTCAATGCTTTTAGATAACGTGCCTGAACCGATCAACTTTTGATATAGGAAATGTTCAAAACATTATCCAACAATACAAAATTTTATCATTTCTTTACTAATAAAAAGACTGATATGATTTTGTATATCAGGTTCGGTATCTAATAGCATTTGTTCAGAATCAATGTATTGTAATACAGGGTGACAGTGACCAACAGACTTGGCTGCAACACTTGCCCCGTTTTCTGCCTTATGAAACTTATCACCCGTTCTCTGTTCTCTACCTTTCTGTAGCCCATGTAACGGATTACATTTGCGGGATCCTGATCCGGTATCTAATACCCAGGGCGTAGAGGATACTGAGAAACAGTTCTTTATAATGAACACACCCGAAGATGATGCATCAGCATGCACTCTCTTCGTTTGGGCGGTACGGGAATTCTGGTAATCCCCAATTTCCTGCTCTATCTTATAACAATTATAAGTTGGAGCGGGACCAACGTTCCCCAGCTCAGTATAACAAGCGGGTTTGGTCAATATTCCGTATTATTATCTTGATTAAGGCGTGAAATGGTCGCTACCTGGAGAGAGAGAGAAGAAAACACTCAGCGTGCGCTCTTGCAAGAATAGATTGGTTATTATTTTATCTAATCAGGATGGCTCCCACTGTTTTTATCAAATCTTCCTTCAAACCCTAAAAGGAAAGACTAGCCGGGATTAATTACACGCTACAAGTTCTCCAATCTTTCAGCCAGGCCAGTGTCGGTACTTTGAGGGAGGTCCCCCGTGCTTTCGCACGAACCTAATTAATGTAAACCTCGTTTTCCCAGAGGCGTAACCCCGTTGACACCTTTCTAGACACCTACTTGATCGGCTAATTGCAATGTGTAAAACTCTCCCAGGAGTAACTCTTACTCGCAGTGGGTATCGGGATCCAACTATCTCATAGAAGGTATGCAATCTTATTGCAAATTTCAACACTTGAAATTCCCGATAATATTTTGCCCCAAACGATCTATGACCTTGACAAGGTCAACAAACCATAGACCGTAAGTCAAGTTCAACCCGTCATTTCTTGATTGAATCAAACCCACCCGCACGACCCTTGACAAGGTCAACAAGGCCGTACGACTACCCTAACCCAATCTGCATCATATGCATAAGCAGATAAATACTGGTTAGCTACCGCACACTGCGCCTTGACAAGGTCAACAAACGCAGCACGAATATTAAACAGGACTTATCTGAAATGACGGAGGGCTACGATAGGTTTTTCTGAAAACCTATTGCGTAATGAACTTGATATCGTTGTAGAATCAAATGATTTTAAAATGGAGTGTTTTTGAAGCTTTTCTAGTTTTGCTAAACGAGTCACTCCCGGTGAAGGGATCGTCGGTCCTTTCCTCGTCGAATGAGGTGCGGGATATATCATATATATCACTGTGCAAAGCTGAAACTATAAAAGCAATCAAAAAGACAAACCGAGGGTTGTAGCATCTGCCAGTTATTGCTAAAGGAGTCACTCCCTGTGAAGGGATCTCGGTCCTTTCCTCATCGAATAAGGTGCAGGATATATCATATATACCGCTGTGCAAAGCAAGAACTGTAGCTACCTATTTTATTTTGAAATTCTATTCCACAACATCTTTAGGTTTCTTTTTATTTCATTAATCACATTGATGAAGTCCCATCATTTAAGTTACCTAAACATCACAGATAAATACGACGTACACTTATGCCATCCGCATTCGCCTCGATGTCCCCTCGTGCACCGTTAGGTTAGGTAACTAACGGCAGAGCGGGGCAGGGCTAGCGCGGGTGTAAAACATAAGTAACGTCTATATAATATATCATATATACTATATACAGTATCCATCACAGAACATCACATGATCACATCACAGATATCGCAGGAGAAGAATCATATGAAATATTGGATATACTTGGACGTTCGTGTTTTCAATACGAGCCAGTATAAAACACGGATTCCACGGTCGCGATGAATAGCCAATCCCACACCCCTAGACCCTTACGAGAGCGGCAAGCAACCCTACCAATTCTAGGGTTAGGAGACCCGGACTCGACTCCTCGAGTTTGTCTCCCACTGGACCCTAGAACCCGGTTACTTGTGCCCTCCTCCTTGGGTCTATCCTAGTGCGGAAAAGTAAATAATATACAGAGGGTGACATCTTCCGCAACCTGGAAGTGCCCCAATAAAAGAATATTACATACTAGTTTTTACATAAATGAAAATGAAAAACTCTCATCTCACATAAAAAAAACCCGGCTATTCAAACACGACAATCCAATATAACATATCCAGCAACACATAACATCACATGTCATCAACGTAAGTAAATATGCGCATCCCAATTGTCGTTGACATATAGCAACAAAACCGGCGATATCACATATTACACTTACGGTCACAGAAAAGAAAGTGTAAAACCACAACAGTTGGAATCCGCAACCTTCATAGACATCGCATGCCTAACCATATGAATTCCTTAGACATCGCATGCATAACAATTATAAACCCCGCATTTTAGTCTCTTTATCGAAAACACTTTTCAATATCAAGTCAGGTAATTCAACAAGATTCCTGACATCCTGATCGAATGCTCGTCGCAAACTTTAGTAGGCGGCCGCACCCCCGATGCCGTCGACGAAGTGCACTAAGGCGGAACACCGCTGCCGCGAGCACCCGAACGGATGCTTTCAGCGACGGGGTTCTCCTACAGTCACTTGGTCGGGGCTATGGAGTGAAGCTGTCTTTTAAGTTTACCCGGCGAGTATCCGCGTACGCTACGTGATTGCGACGGACTTTTGATCACATCAAAATTCTGTGGCAACCGATCAAGTGAGACTAAACTGCTATGTTTATAACATTCATTCAGTTATCTCTAAACTACTTGTGAATTCCAATTATTGTATCACATTCCGGATAATTAGAAAATGTTAAACTTTCCGATCGAACATTCAAACACCCATGTTTTCCTGATACAGATCAACACATGAAATAAGTTTAAAAACATTCACTTCATGCCTCAGTACCAACGGTCCAGCCGTAGAAGGGTCAAGCCAACGCCTCACATGTGGCACGCCATACTGCCCCAAACCCGAAGGTTCAAAGGGCAGTTCAATACGGTCACATAATCGAGTTAAGGTTTTTTGTCTTCTAGAGGGACCATCGCGTTACTTGCACTACTTAGAACGTCGTTAAACTGCGGAAAGATCCAACACTTGGAAATTTTCCGACAGGGGAAAAGTGGGTATTTATATCTGGTCGAACTTTTTAACATATTCTAAAATTACCCGGAAAATCACATAGACAAAGTTTGATAATCCGATCGAATCTACGAACTCCCAATACAACCCAGAAAACTCAACTCTTGAGTAAATATTAAAAATTCCCAGAAAACTCAGCACTGGAAAATAGGAATTACTGTGCGAAATTCATTGAACAAGGAGACATTACGGCCGCGGAACCGTCGCACAAGCCATGCTTGTGCCGCGGAACCGCGGCGGTTTAATGGACTTAGACGCTCGTTTTGCACCATAATTCTTAGATCTTCCTGCTGAATTTTTTAAGAATTTTTAATCTGGAAAAAACCCAGTTTTTGAAAAAAGTCCAGAGAGCATTTTGGAGTTAGGGTTTCGGTTAGATCGGAATTCTAACTCCGTCTACGCATCGCCTAAGGCTCTAGCTAGGCTCTGATACCACTGTAGGGTTCCTAGGCACACACTAGAGGTCTCACATGGCATCAACCATGCCAATTTCAAAAATTACAAGTGCCGAGAAACCCTAACACGGATCGTTGACTAGAGTTTAGGCGAAACTAGAAGCTAGTTAACAACTTAACTAAGAAGTGAACGGAAATACAACCTTTGTAGATCCGGTCATCCACCTCCATAGCTCCGTGACGGTGTACCCTCGCTGCGATCATCGGATCCCGGACTCTAGTGTCGGCTTCATCAGAGAAATGGGCGGGCTAGGTCGTCAACTTCGATGCCGAAGATGATCTACGTCGAGGCAACACATGATCAAGCTCCAACTTCACCAAGCCATGAAACTTGTGAAGAAAACACCCTATACTACTTGGCAAGTGGTAGAGGATGAAGAAATAGGAAGTGGGTTCACTTTAGAATTGAATTTCTCACTCTTTTTCTCAAGTTGCCATTGATGGAGGCAAGCTTTCTTCATGTTGAAGAAGGAAAAGAAGAAGAAGATAATATATGATAAGTATTTTCCAAAAGGAAAATAATATGAATACTTATCATATACTAACCATGGTTAGGTGTAGAGAATAGAGTATGGTTAATTAGAATGGTTAGGGTTGAGCATGAAGACAAAATGGTCACTTAGTCAAAGCTTCATGAAGCTTCAACAACAAACAAAGAAAGCCACCATTTTCTCTATACCTTTTGCCAAAATAAATAAATAAATAAATAGATAAGAAAATAAAAACCCTAACCATTATATAACCATGGTTTAATCCTTTACACAAACCCAAGTTAGCATGTATCATCAAACATGATACAAAAGAGTGCACAAAAGTATATCACATATACAACTTGTGAACTTCAAGTGAGAAAATCCATTTAAAGTGAACCAATACTAGTTAATGCAAAGTAATATATCAAATATATAATTATGCATTAAATCATTAAATCAACGCTTGATTTAACGATCCGGTCATATCGCATAAGACCGACTAATATCCAACGTATCGACTTATCGAATCAATCCTTGATTCGATAACTAGGTTATATCGCATACAACCAATCGATACATTCATCGCGAGAATAGAATACGGTATCACATACACACATTATTCTCGGTCCCACACATATCTCATAAGTGCTCCTATTTCGTTTCGCTTGAGCCAGGAAACCTCTGTGTAGGACTCTGAAGACTCGTCAATACGCCGGCAGCAGGTGATGATCATATCAATCACCCACAAGCCGCAAGCGGTCTGCTAAACGTAACGGCCATCCGGGTATTGAGCGATCAGAAGATCAACGAGCAAGCCCGCTCACACTCCTTTGAATCCAACCAGTAACACTTACCGTACAGTCCGGTCTGTTCGTCTGATATGTCGCATATCTCGCCTAGGGGTGGTAAACGTCAGACCCCAATAGCTCGATATGAGGTCTATAACAGTTAGATAAACTACTGGTAACACTTACCAGTAAATCTCAGCAACCCTGGCCAGGGATTTCCGGTTATAGCCAATCGAACACAGCGCAACATCAACTACTTATACCGGGAGAGACGAATCCCCTCCTATCCCTCATTGCCTCCATGTGATTCGGGGCTGTACCCAAAAACCACCGTTTTGCACGCCCTCTTAGACGTGGTAAGGTGGAAATCAAAGCACAGTGGGAATCACACAAGACTCTATGACGATCTCGGGTCAACAGACTACTCTGTACCAGTGTCACCAGAGAACTGGCATCTGACGTAAGGTATAATACCATCTGGGAGTTCTCGGCGAGTCCGTCCAGTATACCCAGTCTCCACTGAGCACCCGTATATCATCTCCGATGTTAAACACCAATGGATATAGGATCATCCATCGCCCATCTGTATGGGTCGAGAAGGAATACGCTAGTCTACTCTGGTATATCGATGCCCCGTCTCGATACACCCACGACTAGGGACCTTGAAGGATGTACTTATGGACTACCATGTCCCCACTAGTATGATCCGCATCATAGTCCAGGTAGTCAAGTACTCATCCTAAGGGCTTTACCAACATGTAACAGAGAGACAATCAGTGTACACGTTAAGGTAAAGAGCAACCAGATAGCATACTATCATATCGAGCAAGAAAGTCCTCCCTATATATGTCTAAGTATCCACTACAATATACATCCTATGTATAGTAATGGCCTCTAGGGCATACATATAACTAACACAAGTCACATAAGATTTATATTCAAAAGAGTTTAAATATCTATCTTTGTGTAACTTGTTTAGTCTTGTTTCGTTAATATGACCAAGTCTACAGTGCCAAAGAAAAGCTTCATTTAATTCTGAAAGTTTTCTTTTATTAGTGTGTTGTATACTGAAAACTGTGTGTTGATTTAGGACATATATTCCGTTATTAAGCGTACCATACCCAACCAACATTTGATTCAGGTGAATGTTCATAACATTGTTCTACAATACAAAATTATATCCTTCATTGTCCAACAAAGAAACGGATATTATATTATATAGCATACTTGGTACAAAATAACATGGATTCAAAACCAAAATACATCCAGATGGCAACCCCAAGTGATACTCTCCCACTGCGACTGTATGTACATTGGAACCATTTCCAACGCGGAGAGTATGGTCACCTTTCTTCAAAACCTTGCTATTTCTCAGTCCCTGCATAGAATTGCAAATGTGAGAACCTGAACCGGTATCCAATACCCAGGAAGCAGAGCTTATTGAAAAACAGTTTTCTGTTACAAACGCACCTGAAGCAGAAGCATCACCATGCTTCTTCTTGAGACTTAAGTACTCCATGCAGTTGCGCTTCCAATGTCCTGTCTTGTGGCAATGAAAACATTCGCCCTTCCCCGAGTCTCCAGCCTTGGACTTTTCCTTTCCCTTCACCTTTTTAACTCCATCTTTAGGATTGGTGGGCTTCTTCTTTTTCTTTCCTTTGGCCTTAGCTTTCGGGCGAGAAGAAGAAGATTGTCCAACAGTCATAACGGGAGTTCTTGCTGACTTCATAGTGCTCTCTGCACTCCTTAACATGTTAAGAAGTTCAGGGAGTTCCTTCTCCATGCTATGCATGTTGAAGTTCACTATGAACTGAGCAAAGGTGGAGGGAAGGGACTGCAGAATAATATCTATATATTGTTCATTGTCCATCGTCCATCCAAGGTCCTCATGCTCTTCTATAAGAGCTATCATCTTCAGAACATGGTCTCCTACTGGTGTCCCAGGGGCCATTCGCATCTGAAACAATTTCTTTGATGCTTCGTATCGTAATACGCGGGATTGCTCTCCATACAACTCTTTTGTATGGAGCAATATACCGTGAATGTCCATATCCTCGTGCTGCTTTTGATGTGTGTTATCCATCGATGCAAGCGCGAGGCATTTTGCCGTGGCACAGTCAGCGTCCCATGTCTTGCGGACTTCAATGTCCGCAACTGAGGATTTTGGACCTGGGACGGGCGGGGCTGAAGCCGTGAGGACATATGATACTTTATCATAAGTCAAGACGATTTTCAGATTCCTTAGCCAGTCTTTATAGTTGGTCCCATTAAGTTTGTTTTTATCTAGTAGAAGCTTGAGTCCAGTCATGGGTATCTGCCATTAAGAGAGAGAAAAGAATACACTCAGCGAAAGCTCTTGCATAGATCAGATTGGTTATTATCTTGTCTAATCGATGTTTCCCACTGCTTTTATCGAGTTTTTCTTTCAAACCTTAAAAAGAAAAACTAGCCAGGATTAATTACAGTCTACAACTTCGCTAACCGTTCAGCCAGGCCAGTGTCGGTACTTGAGGGAGGTTCCCCGTGCTTTCGCACGGACCTAATTAGAGTAAAACTCGTTTTCCCAGAGGCGGAGCCCCGTTAACACCTTTCTAGACACCTAATGAGTTAGCTAATTGTAAACTGTAAAACTCTCCTAGGAGCAACTATTGCCCACAGTGGGATCGGGATCCAACCATCACATGGAAGGTATGCAATCTCATTGCAAATTTCAACTATTGAAATTCCCGATGTGGTTTTTACCCCTAGCACTTATGACCTTAACTAAGGTCAACAAATCATAAGTACCAGTCAAGTTCTACCCGTCATTTCTTGATTAATTAGACCCACTCATATGACCCTTAACTAAGGTCAACAAAGTCATAAGAATGTCCTAATTGATCTGCATCATATGCAATGTAAGAAGACATCACTTAGCTACCGTACACTACGCCTTAACTATAGTCAACAAACGTAGCACGAATACTAAGTACTCTACTTCTTAAAATGACGGAGGGTTGCGGATGATTTTTAAGAAAATCTTTAACGCTTTGAACTTGATATCGTTGTAGAATCAAATGGTTTTCTAAAGGAGTGGCTTAAGCTCCGCGGTTTTGAAATATAGCTTTTTAATAAATAGCCGAGTGGTTTTCAAATCCGATTCTACAATATCTTTTTAGATTTATTTTCTTTACATTAATCACATTAATGTAATCCCATCATTTAAGTCCTTAAGCCAATCACAGAAAAGAAACGAAAATAACACGTACGCTTATGCCATCCGCATTCGCCACAATGTTCCGTTATGCACCGTTAGGTTACTTTACTAACGGCATACCGGGACGGGACTAGCGCGGGTGTAAAACATAAGCAACGTCTACTATATATCATATATATAATATGTCATTCGTCTCAGATATCACAGAACACAGGCAGCAGAAACATAGATATAAAGTGGGATATACTAGGACGTACGTATTTAGTATTTAGCCAGAATAGAAAATACGGATTCCACAGTCGCGATGAATAGCCAAGCCCACACCCTGGACCCCTACGAGAGCGGCAAGTGACCCTACCAATTCTGGAGTTTAGGAGACCCGGTCTCGACTCCTCGAGATGGCCTCCCACTGAACCCCAGAACCCAGTCACCTGTGCTCCCTTCCTTGGGTCCATCCTAATGCGGAAAAGTAAATAATATACAACACTGGTGACACAACCTCAACCCGGAAGTGCCCCAAATAAAAGAATATTACATTACATTTGAATTTACATGAATGAAAATATAAAACTCTCATCTCACATAAAACCCCCCCGGCTATTCAATCGCGACAATCCTGCACATCATATCTCAGCAACACATAATATCTCATATCATCAACGTAAGTAAGTATGCATACCCCAATTGTCGTTGATGTATAGCAACGAAACCGGCGATATCGTACATACTACACTTACGGTCACAGAAAAGAAAGTGTAAAACTACAATATTTGGAATCCACATTCTCTTTAGACATCATAAATGCGAAATATCACATATTTCGTATTTCATGCCTAAACTATATGAATTCCACATATTGTATCACATTCCAGATAAACAGACTGTATTAAAGTTTTCGAACGAACGATCAAGTACCCAAGATTCACTAAAGCTCAACACTTTAGCACGGTTCAAAAATCCGGAGTGTGACACAGTAGTAGCGGTCCAGCCGTAGAAGGGTCAAGCCAACGCCTCACATGTGGCACGCCGTACTGCCCCAAACCCTAAGGTTCAAAGGGCAGTTCAAGACGGTCACATAATCGAGTTAAGGTTTGTTGTCTTCTAGAGGGTCCACCACAAAAAGACTTGCACGTATCTCCAAAGTATTTAAACCCCATGAATAGTGAGCAAATGACACTCGTTCAAACACTTCAATACTTTCTAATTTACCCGGATAAACAACGAAATGAAAATTCCGATCGAATCTACGCGTCCAAAACCATCTCCAGAAAATACAGTACTATATTCAGATTAAACATACCTAAAACACTGTACAAGAAGACATAAGAATTATAGTGTAATTTTCATGCAATGATATCACTGTACGGCCGCGGAGCCGCGGCCTAAGCAAGGAATTGCCGCGGTTCCGCGGCCATTTGAACTGTTCATGGCATCGAATTTCACCATATTTCTTAGTTTTCCTTCCTGTATTTTTTAAGTATTTTTAATTCTGAAAAATGTCAGATTTTAAAATTTGTCCATAGAGGGTCTAAAAAAGGCGTATTTTTGTCCGATTGGGATTTTTACTTCGTAAAAGCATCGCCTAATGTTCTAGGTCGGCTCTGATACCAATGTTGGGTTTGCCTAGCACCTTATAATGAGTTTTGAAGTATCACATGTCTCAAAGTTTGGATTTTGATGGTGCTAAACAAGCATGCAAAGGAATCGATCCTAGAAAATTAGGGTTACGAAACTTAAAGCTAATAAAATTAGGGTTTCGAGACTACAACCTTTGTAGATCCCTTTTAATGGACTCCTTGGTCTCTTGGGTGTTGGAAGAAGGTCCTCTTGAAGTCCTCTCACGTCCACGACGATCCACCCGGAGTTCCCCGTCCAAGCTCGCAACTTCGAGAATCGAAGAGAACACTCTAAACAAGTTGGCTAAACTTGTGTAGAATGACGTTGTGGTTAAGATTCTCACTTCAAAAACCTCTCTTTGTGTGTATTTTACTCACTAGAAGAAACTAGAGAGCAAATATTGAAGGAGGAAGAAGATGGAGGCTTTCTTTTAACAAGAGTTAGAATGATGACCATGAAAAGAAAATGAAATATATCTTTATATATTTTATTTCTTCTCACTTCAAACCATGGTTAAACCTTTGAGTTATTATTTAATTAGTGTTTAAAACACATAAGGAAAGTTTAATCCAAGGTTAAGGGTAGGTGAGAATGGTTAGGTTAAAGAAGAGTGTAGAAACAACTCAAGAATTATCCTTTCCTTTTCTAATTTTGTTTTAAACCTAAAACCAAATAATAACTCATAAATTTATCCATGGTGTGAGTCTTATATTGCCACCATTTCCATGTGTAAACAACCATGATAGATGGGTGTATGTATGTATATATGTATGCACATCCATATGTGCATGAAACTAGAAAGTGAGAAAGAAACACATACATGCATGCATACATCCATCATATTCAAGAAAGGTTTTAAGTGAGAAAACTAATGGTTAAATGATAAATCAACACTTGATTTATCAATCCGGCCATATCACATATGACCCCACCAAAAGCAAGCCGCCCGATCAATGTTCGGTATCCTATACGCGCATTTTGATCGGGTCCATGCGCATATCGCATACGTGCACCACAACGTTTCGCCTGAACTGGGTAACTCCTTTGTGGGACTCGAAGACCCATCAATACGCCGGTAGAGGGTGATGATCATATCAAACACCCCCAAGCCGCAAGCGGTCAGCTAAACGTAACGGCCACCCAGGTATTGAGCGATCAGAAGAAAACAAGCAAACCTGCTGCAACTCCCGTCGAGCCAATCGGCAACACTACCGTACAGTCCGGTCTCTTCGTCAGATATGCTGCATATCAAGCCTAGGGATGGTAACGTCGACCCTAATAACTCAATAAGTCGTGCCGGTGAATGGTCTATAACAGATCGAGAAACTACTGATAACACTTATCAGAAAATCTCAGCAGCCCTGGCCAGGGACTTGCTGATATAACCAGTCGGGCACAGCACAGCATCAACTCCCAATACCGGGAGAGACGAAACCCCTCCTATCGCTCATCGCCTTCGTGTGTCTCGGGACTGTACCGAACAGCCACCTTTTTGCACGACTCAGTAGAGCCGTGGTAGGGTGGCAATCAAAGTACAGTGGGAGAACACACAAGACTCTATGACGATCTCGGGTCTACAGACTAACCTGTACCAGTGTCACCTAAGAACTGCTATCCGACGATAGATATAATTCCATATAGGAGTTCTCGGTGAGTCCGTCCAGTGTACCCAGTCACCACTGAGCACCCGTATATGATCTTGATGTCAAACATCGATGAATGTGGGAACATCCATCGCCCATCGTATGGATCTAGTATCATATACGCTAGTCTACTCTGGTATATCAATGCCCCGTCTTGATATACCTACGACTAGGGACTTTTCTGGATATGCTTATAGACTACAGATGTCCCACTAGTATGATCTCCATCATAATCAGAGTAGTCAAGCCGAGATCCTCAGGGCTTTATCAGCATGTATGAATGAATAAAAGCATGATCAAAACAACATGTCAGATAAAGAAGAACCAGATAGCATACTATCATGTCGAGCAAGAATGCATACTGAATATATATATACATGTATAGATACATCCACTATCATATAATGGCCTCTAGGGCATACATATATCCAACATATACAACGCCGAAGGGCGAGGATCAAAACACAAAAGGAAACTCAAAATATCAATGAAATCTATAATAATACAATGCGCGACTCTAAGGTCGAAAGAATAATACAACCGGTCTCTAAGTCCAATAAAAATATACATGTCTGGTTGATGGAGTTTACTAGATACGATGAGTAAAATAAAGTACAATGGTGGTCATGAAACAAGTGAACCTAACTACCAAAACAATCACCTGTAATGGAAGCAGTGTGCCAGCAAAGCCGTAACGAAACTTGTACAGCAAAACCTGTAAGAAACTGTGGCACAACGGGGGTGAGTCATCACCGAGCAGAAATCGTATGTATGACTCAATCCTAGGTCAATACGATCAATATATATATAAACTCAAAATGATAAAGTCTGAAGCATGATAAGGTGACAAGGGTAAACATCTATACATAAGTGTAATCCCATATGCTCGTGTCAGTGCCTCAGGTAGCAAAATATCACAATAAGAGGTATGAATGCATGAAAAAAGAATACATATAAATGAGAACTGTTTTCTTGTTTTAGTGAGATTTCTGTAATTTAAAATGAGGTATCATCAATAAAATCAACATAAATCAGTGTCTAGTATCGACACAAAACATAAATCCCAATATCTTAATATCTAGGGTTCCGGCTATCCGGACTGGCCCATATCATAATATCTCAATATCTCAATACCTCAATATCCATATCTGGAGCTCCGGCTATCCAGACTGGCCCCTGGGCTCCGGCTATCCTGACTGGCCCGACTCCGATCGGTATCCTCCGGATATCCGTCGAGTCACAAAATAATCACTGGTCAGCAATGCTCCCCTCTCACAGGCTCAACGCCGATCAACTGCGATCTTCTTGCCCCGGGATACCGCACCGGGTCCACCATGCACCCACAGACGGACTTTACTCCTTCTCGAATTGGGTGTATGATATCGTTCAAGAGCCGAGAAAACTCATGGTTGACAATCTCAAACCATATAATGAGAAAACCACAACTTTCAATTAAAATTGGTAATCAGTTTTATAAAATCTTGTGGTTTCTCAAAATCCATAAATCTCATGGAAAACTCAAATCTCGAGAATAAATAACAACGAATTTAAAAGTATTGGGCTCCGGCAAATCCGGACTGGTCCTAAATAAAAATGCATGGCAACGAATAATAAATATGCATCAAGTATAACACTATTGAATTGCGATATCTAAACTAGCACAATAATGATATGTCGAAACTACCAGCTAACAGTGATGTCAAATGAGCAATATTCTCTAAGTTTACGTGACATGGCAATTACTGATGATGATGTGTGTGAGCCGGAAAGTAAGTTTATGTGGGACATACGCATCATCGGTAATGGTGCCGGTGTCCTGACAGCATGATTTCAATTCTAGCATATGAAAACACGATATAAGCATGCAATGCGATGTGAGCAGCAGAAATATGCGGGAGCTGAATAATAAACACAACAATAAAGAATATGCAATAATGTAAACGAGTCATACAGGTAACTACAGGTCTGAACTAACCGGCAAATAAAAAGGTAAGGAAACCGCCTAAAATCTGAGTCGATATATATATATATATATATATATGTATGTATGTATGTATGTATGTATGTAATTGTCGGTGATCCCGCCTCAATAGTATCTCATACGATACCCTATATACTACGACATCCTCGAGTCAAGAGTGCGGATTTATCATCAATATAGGTCGTACGGTAAATCCATCGTACGACATCCCAGATCTGGGTACGGGTCAAATATCACATTTATCTCATTTCTCATCTGGTATCCTTTTCATCATATATCATGATCTGGGGGTACTGATCTACGTCTAGTACAATCCGATATCATCTATGTATATGCATGCGTGTGTATGAAAACACCACGCTTAAAGGACCCGCTAAACATCGTGTCATTTCTCATAATATGAACTACGTCATATCACCGATCTCATGGCATCCAGCCCAATCCCATCGACTCATCTCCCAATATTATGTACTATCCTCATAATCCATGTATATGTGTGTGTGTGTGTGTATATGTGTATATATATATATATATATACATAGTCCTATACCCATGTGTATATATACACACACACACTCACACACACACATATCCCCATATACGCACAGGTAATAAAATGAATGCAGCTGTGTGCGCGCATGTGGGTGTAATCCCTAATCTAGGGTTTCGCGACTAAGAGGTTAAACTAAGTTACTTCTAATTACACTACACTACCATGAACCCTATAACCTATCTTGAATATCCATGTTTCACCTAACAATATCATATATATAAGATATATATAGCATACTATACTTCGAACTGCGGGGGTGCTATACGACATCCATCCGACTTCCCCCGTAGATATATATCTACTCACCTTGACCTTCGCTTGCCGGAGTCGATGTCGCCACGCCCATCCTTGTTGCTCCGAACCTACTCGAGGGTACCTACATGTATATCGCATGACATTGTAATTCGAAATCGCATACGAAAACCAAATCGGCACGCATATCGCACATGGGTTAAAACCCATGATCTACGCATTGAAGAATAACTAACAACCCTCGACGATTGACGTATGAACGTGAATCGTCCGATAAAAACACCAATATCAAAACTTTATTTCATAAATAACACGAAACATAAAGCAGCAACTTTGAAAACATGCTCCAGATTTTACCCTAAGTTAAATTAGCCAATTTTGCATATATAAAGGGTCTAGTTAACAGATACTGGAACTACAGAACAAGCACGAGGCCAAACTACCCTAGCATGGCCGCAATTTGAGGCTAGGATGAATTTATTTACGACCAGAAGTGGGGGGTTGGGTCTCAGGTCTTGGGGTTATCATCTAGGTTGCCTGCACATCTCACTGTGTTTGCTAAATAATTTTCAGGTCACCCGGGTTATAGCAGATCACTAAAACACCTCATAATTCTCACAATTTTCCGATATCGGGATTTCTAGGTTTGTGAAATAGGGGTTTACTCTCAGGTTTTGTCCAACGTTCTATCACAAAAGGGGTTATATGGTCTCTACTAACCTCAATTATACCATAGGATTCAATTCAAACCCTAATCCTTTTGTAGGAATTTTCAAAGTTCGCTAAACCTCGATATATCGATTCCAAACTAACAATGAAAGCTAAAGGAATGTAATACTACTTTAATGGTTAAGAGAATACCTCATTTGGCAACTCAAGAAATTTCTTGAGTTGCCCCAAATGCCCAAAATCCTTGCTTTCTTGGTCCAAAGTGTAGCTTGTGAGCTTGTGCACATTTTTAATGAAGTGGGGATGATGTTTTGAGGTTGTTTTGGTGTTGTTTTGAGAGGATGAAGAGGAGGTGGAGATGGGGCAGCCATGAGAGATTAGGGAGTGAGAAAATGAAGAAGGAGAATGAAGGGAACAAATGGGTATGGCTCTCTTGACCCCTCACACACTCTCTCTCTCTCTCTTGCCCATGCTTAATATTCTAATCCTTTTCTTTTTCTTTTCTTTTCTTTTGTTTTCTTTTGTTTTCTCTTTTAAAAATCAACAACCATGCATGATAAAATGAAGAAAAGACCATGATAAAAATGCAACTAGTGCTAAAAATGATATATGCATGTCATGTTCACAAAACACGTTTAATGCACGATTAGCGATATTTAATCGCGATTAGCATTAAAATAATGTATAATAAATCATAAAATTTTATAATTTGCTTCAATCCAATAAAGCACCATTTTTTAGTAATTTCTATAATTTTCCAAATTTTTCCTAATTTATCGGTATTTAATTATACCGCCTTATTAAAATATTCAAAATAATATTATTTAATTATAAAAATCCCCAAAAATAATATTTAATTTTTCTGAAATGTACAACTAGTGTATACAGATCGAGACCCCGACGAGGGGCGGTGACCGGTCTTATAAGCCATTGGTTTCAGTTGTTTCACCTAAGATGTATACAGGTGCTCATTGGGTTATGAGTACACCGGACGGACTCGTCAGGAACATGCTAGTTGGTATTATACCTGTCGTCAGATAGCAGTTCTCCGGTGATATGTATACAGGTTAGTCTATCGACTTGAGATCGTCATTTGTCTCGTGTGAGTTCCCACTGTGCTTTGACTACTACCCTACCATGGCTTAAAGGAGTCGTGCAAACAGGTTTTAGTTGGATACAGTCCTAAGCCACATGGAGGCAGTGAGCGGATTGGCAGGGGATTTGTCTCTCCCAGTATTGGGAGTGATATCGTGCTGTGTTTAGGAGAGCCATTACACAATGTCCTTGGCCAAGGCAAGTGAGATTTACTGGTAGGTATTCCAGTAGTTTCTCAGGATGTTCTGGGCTACACTCCGACAAGACTTATACCGCTATTAGAGGTCTGACGTTTACCATCCCCCTAGGCCCGATATGCGATACTCATAGACGAACGGACCGGACTGTACGGATATTTTCACTGACAGGCTCAGTAGGGTTTCAGGATGAATTCGCTCGTCGGGCTCCCTTTCACTCAATACCTAGACAGCCGTTACGTACGGCTAGTGCCAATGACGTGCTTGTGGTTAAACCCACTGCCAGCGTATTGATGAGTCTTTAGAGTCCCACACAGAGGGTTTCCCTAGTTCGGGCGAAACGTTGTAGAGAACGTATGGTTTTATGTCAGGATTCGATCATATACGTGCACTTGTGCACGGATCATGATCAGACGGATCATACTAGTAGGCTTTGGTTCAAGCCGGATCCTAGTATTAGATTGTTGGATTATTTTCGTCTCGTAGTATTCGTATTCAGTCGGAATACGGATGCGGCTATGTATATACTGATGAGGGGTATTCTTGTAATTCATTACAAAATTACTTTAGTTGATGCCATTTTCATTTTGTTGATTAAACATTTTAGTTTAAATGTTTAATGGTGGAATATGTGACTCATTCTTGGCATGGCTTGGTTTTTGTCATGACTAAGATATTTTTTGGGTGAGCTTAGATATTTATGTGAGTGTGTGAGTGTAGAGATATTTTGTGAGTGTGTGAGGCTCATTTACACACAACAAAATATCAGAACACTCACTCACTTAATTTTGGGCAGCCAACACATTTGAGAGAGCCATCTCATTTTCATTTTCTTAGCTTGCCCATTTGATATTTTCTTGAGCTCGCATATTTCACCATGGGCATCTTCTTCAACCTCCACTATATCTCCCTCATGTATTGAGAATCCTAGAGTTTATTGAGACAAAATAATCATACATTATCTCTACTTCATCTTGAGCACCTAGGTTAGTAAACTAGTTGTTCGAGTTGCTTCGGTTTGAAGCGGGAGCCCGTATTACTAATCCTCGATGTGGATCATCTTCAACGAGAGAGACCGGAGAGCGAACTTGTTCGGGGGCAGCCACGAGGAGCTTGGCGAAGAGATTGAAGACCGAAGGACACGGATTGATCTGTATAATCCCTCCAAACTCTTTCATGTTAACTAGTATAAGGTTAATGGCACGATCCGGATTTTAGAGTTACGTTAGCGCTAGTTTATAAAAGTTTTTGTTCCGCATTTGGCCACGGAAAGATGGCCGGGGCACTGCCGTAGCCTTACATGGTATTAGAGCCAAACCATTAACCACATACTAGTTGGTTTAAACAATATTAAACTATCGAAACCGAAACAACTCCGATTCACTGCCCAATACATTGCAGTTTCTGTTGAATTTCAAAGTGTCTTCAAAAATTATTTTAACAACTGCAGAAGACTACTTAAGTGACCTATAAACCACACCCCGAATACGAGGAACTTCCACCAAAATTTAGTCGAGCACAATGCTCAAAAATCCCAGGAGGCTAGCCAGAATGAAGCTTCTGGGTTTTGTTTTTTGGGTGTGGTTTTGTCTATGGAATGTTGGTTCAGTGGTATTGTTTGTTTAGCCCAGTTTTGATATGGATTTATTTAGTTGTTTGGGGCTATTCGGGGTTATTTCGAACTCGATAATTTCTAACATTGTTTAAAGTTTGTAGTACTTACATTACATCTGTGACCGTGAATGTCATTCGAGCGGTCCAACTTGTCTAATTGCTATAGCTCTTTTAGACGGGTTTGCGAACGTGACATTCACGTTGATGTTCTGTGTTGTTCGGTATTGTTGCGGATTCGTCGTGGTGGATAGCTTGGGTGCAATGTTAGTACAGTTTGGATTTATTTGTACATTTGATATCGCGGGGCGAGCGTCCGACATGTGGACTGTCGTCACTGCCTGTTTGTATATTATTCTTTTGGGGCACGACCGGGTTGAGGTCGATGTCACCGTCGTACATATTTCCTTTTCTGTACTAGGATTACCCCGCGATGTACTGCATGGATAGCTGGGTTCTAGAGGGCAACGGGCCCGCATCTCATGGCTTTGAGACGGAGGGGGCTTCACTCTAGATTGGCGGGCTATTCGCCGCAATCGTAGGGGGTACAGGTTGACCCAAGATGGGGTGCTTAAGTTACCGAATTCCGTGAAGTGCTGGGTGGTCCATTCACTTTGTTGAAGGGGGCTGCCTCGCTTCTGATTTTGGCGGGTAACTTGCCGCACTCCTAGGGGTCTAGGTTTTCATTGCACAGGCTATCCACACGACCAGGGGAACGTCGGGTTTCACTAGCGGCTCAAAGGAAACCCGGGGCTCCCAGATTATTTGTATTGTTCTGTGATGCTTATTATTTTTCTGTGATGTTGCATTTATCACGCCTGGAGCGATTATTGTATATTGCTATATATATACTAGTAGATGTTGTATATGTTTTACACCCGCGCTAGTCCAGTCCCCGCTCTGTTGTTAGTTAAGTAACCTAACGGGTGATGACGGGACCCAGTGGCGAATGCGGATAGTATATACATATATCATATTTTCGTTCTTTTGTGGTGTGATCAATTGATGGGACTGTATTGATTCTGATCAATGCAAGGAAAACAGACCTATTCGATGATGTTGGAACATTTTTCAAAAAGCTGTTATTACAAGGACATTCTCTTTTGTTTTGCACAGCGGTATTCCGTTATGAATATCCAGCACCTCATTCGACGAGGCAAGGGCCGAGATCCCTTCATCGGGGTGACCCCTTGGGCAGAGGTTTGCATCAGGGTAATAACTTCACTATAGTCGATTACTTTTTGCTTTGCATCGCGGTATTCCATTATGAATATCCAGCACCTCATTCTACGAGGAAAGAGCCTAGATCCCTTCACCGGGAGTGACCTCTTTAGCAAAGGTTTTCGCCACTATATATTTGTAAAAGCTATCCGGTCTCTTCAACGATATCAAGTTCATTACGTTAAAGGTTTTTCGCCAAAAACCATTCTTAGCCCTCCGTCATTTCAGACGGGTAGCACGTATACATGCTATGTTTGTTGACCTTCGTCAAGGCATAGTGTATGGTGGCTGCTTGTTACGTTTCTACTGCATAGATAGATGCATTGGTTTGGGACATTCGTACTACCTTGTTGACCTTCGTCAAGGGTATGTACGGGTGGGTTCAAATTAACCTGGACAATGACGGGTAGAACTTGACATGTGACTTATGATTTGTTGATCTTCGTCAAGGTCATAAGAGCATGGGGTAAAAATCACATCGGGAGTTTCAAACATACAGGAAACTTGCCAGGTATGCACATACCTTCTGGAGTGTGATAACGTGAGTGGATTCCATTACGTTATCATGCGATGATAGTTGGATCCCGATCCTACTGATGAGTTGGTTTACTCCTCGGGTGATCCCGACTAATTCTTCTTTCAGGTTTGGAGGAGAATTTGAGGATACAGTGGGAGACATCCTGATTAGATAAAGTGATTAACCATTCTGATCTAGGTTAGAGTGCATGCAGAGTGTTTCTTTTCTCTCTCTTTGGCAGCAACCATGTCCCGACCCTAGACTATGATTCAGTGACCAAGTTAACCGAACTTTCTTAAAACACTGGCTTTTGGATTGTCTGAGTTGCATACTTCATTGCCACTCCTACTTTTACCCTTTGCTTTTCTCCGGAACATCCCGTATCACTACGCAGATCCCATTTTTATCGGATATGACCATCGTATAGTTACATACAAACTCGAAGAAACTTTTTTTAGATTCGGGGATGGTTTTCGGTTCTGGAGAAAATGAATAGGATTATTCAGTTGTCTTTTCCTTTTACCTTCTCTCAGGTTGTGAGGGCTCCTAGGATTAGGAGAGGGTACACCTATTATGCTTATTGGATAGTCTGCTTCCAAACCATAGGCAAGTGCCGAAAGGTAGGGAATGAAGAAAACCAATTAGCCTAAGTGTGCGGTACAGAAGGTAATAAGTAAAGGCAAATAAATGGATTAGAAAGAAAGCAAAGTAAATTGCAACTGCTATCATTCATGACCAAACCACGTATTTCATCGCCACTCCTACTTCACCTTTGGATTTCTCCAGAACACCCCGTATCACTACGAAGATCCACAGTTAATGGATAATCCATCGTATGGTTATATACGAACTTGATGGAACTTGTTCCAGTTCAAGGATGGATTCTGGTTCAGGAGAAATAGAATAAGCTTTATTCAGTTGTCTTTTATCTTTACCTTCTCTTAGGTTGCGAGTACACCTATTACGCTTATTGGATAGTCTTCTTCCTAATCATAGGCTGGTGCCGAACGGTAAGGAAGAAGAAAACCATTTAGCCTAAAGGTGGTGTACAGAAGGTAATGAGTAAAGACAGATAAAGGGATTTGGAGAGATGTTAAAGAAATATACGGTTACAGTCATGAATCTGATAATGGAAGAGTCATTACTAGGAATACCCGGATACCCCTTCGAAACATTTACATGTTTCAGATTCACGATGCGTTGTTAATTGAAAACTGATTTCCCAATTAGATCCTTACTCCAGGGTATGTATTTACCAGGTTTGATTCTCATATCTGTATGGTTTTATAGATGATGAGTGGGAGTAAGTTATTAGGAATTAGGTGATCATCCTCATTATATCAGAATTCGTTGTAATTGGTGATATTTGAGAAAATCGCCTGGGTTTTTGCCGGACGGCAAATATTTGGTTTTGAATATCCGTTGTTATGCACCAATTTCAATCTGATATATCTGTACGTTTATTTTATAAAGTGAGATAAAACTTTCTAAAATTATGTCTATGACATTTACCTATATCAGTTGATGGTTAGGTAAGGAGCATTAAACAGCGGTGTAATTCTTCATAACCATAGTACAGTTTTCAACCTACGACGCACAGGGTTTGAGTTATTCAACTCAGGGGACTTATACAAAGTATTGTATGTTTTCCATTGTCCATTAGGACAAAGGGTTTAGTCCTCGTACTATATTCTGTTTACCTATGACTTCTCAAGTTTTAGATAAGTGTTTCGTAGAAATACAACATCCATGTTTTGAGAAGTCATAGGTACAAAAATAAAGTAGAGAACCATGTGTTGCAAGTTTCAGGATTCTTCAAGGTGATCGAACAAGTAGATACTTGTGTTTGGTATTCAGTTAATAGTAATGGTTTTGAGAACCTGCTTCTCTTTCCGGTTACTCATATCTGGATGCACTCCTAAGTTGAGTAATGCTGATCGGCCTCTCTCCATTTGAATGACATGCACTGGAGACAACTGAATGTTTTGAATCTGGTTCCAATTAAATCAGCGCCTCTGTTTCTATATTGTTTATAGAATGGTACATATCTCAACGATGTTAAGGTATATGGAGTTTTCCGGCTTATGCTTAAAACCAGACTATGGATAACTCAAGGCACGTTTCTGTAATAGCAGTTTATGGGTTAACCCGGGCTATGACGAGGGTTAACTTTCTACCATCTGGAAGATCAATAGTGATATTTGTTCTCCACCGAAAGACGCGACCGGGATGTTGGGACGTCCGGCCTGAATTTCGATAGCAGATGCTATTTAGTTCTATCCGTCCAACTCTTCGAAGATGCCAAGTTGTTTTATGACACCATGTATCGAAGGTTTAAACGGATGCGGCCGATATAGCAGACTTCGTCAGATTCCCCCTCATTTGAGGGGTTTTTGATTGTGGGGACGCTTCTTCCCTGCAGGCGCAAGCCCCTACAGTTAATTACGCTACCGCATTGCGGTAACTGCTTTCTCCTTCTCCAGATGGTCACTTCATGTCGTGGGTGTTTTTTTATTTTTGGTTGCCCGTAGATTGTATACGAAACCTAATTTATGTTGTCGCCCGTAGGGCGTGTATTAGTCCAAATCCGTATTTTCTTAGATTTGGGTTTGGGGTTGGGTTTATGGATACGTTAGTCTCATTTGAGACTAAGATCAACTTAAACGTTTGTTAAGGATACATTAGTCTAATTTTAGACTAAGATCAACTTAACAGGATCATTTAGATCCAACAAAAGAGCATTTGGGCCCTATTATTTAGTTTAGGGACATTGCGGTCGATTACCAGCTTAAGGACATGGTGGTCCAGTTTAAAGACATCATAGTCTGTAAGGTTAAGGACATCATAGTCCATGGGTTTAAGGAACCCACAGTCCGAGGTTAAGGACATCATAGTCCATGGGCTTAAGGACCCCACAGTCCATAGTTTAAAGACGTCATAGTCTATAAAGTTTAAGGACATCATAGTCCATGAGTTTAAGGACCCCACAGTCCATGGAATGATAGGTTATCGGGACCCGTCACCTCTCTGAAGACGTTGAAGGATTACAACGATAAATATCAAAGGAGTGAAGAGATATACCCTTGAACCAATGTTGATCGGGAAATCTGTAGTCCAATTTGGGAATAAGATCAATTGATTAGATTATGAGCACATGAGCTCAGTTAAATCTGAATTGAGGACTTATGGCCAACTTAGGCTAAGTCCTATTAGGTTTAATGGACCTTTGTTGGGACTGTTGAACATTTGTCTGGGTTCAACCCCCCATTATTTAGCAATGCTAAACATGAGTCTGGGTTCTGACCGTATCTTATCTTTTATTGAGTGCTGAGCACTCATATGCCATTTGAGATTATCAATCTTGGAAGACAAGGGTATATTTGAGGCTCAGTCAAAGGAGAGTCTTGCCTCTGGAAGACTTAGCCAATTTGGGCTAAGACTGGTTTGAAAATAGTGTTAAACACTAGCACATATCGGCGGTCATGTATTCCCACGTGATGCATATAAAATAGTGTTAAACACTAAGGATGCAGTGCTTAAAATAGTGTTAAACACTAAAAAAATGAGGCGCTCATGTGAGGACACGTGAGGCGCCCTAAGATTGGGCCAAGATTCCTTTATTTTATTCTCAGAATATTCAAATAAGTGTTAAACACTTTATTTCCTTGATTATCACGTGCGGTCACGTGATGGTGCCCACAGTCTGTTCTGCTCTTCTTATTTTGAAGAGTTTGTTCAAGGGTCACGTGGAAGCACGTGAGGCATCCTTCAGGTGGGCATTGCCCTTAGGTAGAATCTTCTTTTGTTCGATAATTGCTAGGGGCCACGTGGGAACACGTGAGACGCCTAAAATATTTTCTGACTTGGCCTTGTTCTCTTTACCTTGAGGAATTTATCCAAGGGTCACGTGGGAGCACGTGACCCTATCTCATTCATTCTATTCTGACCATTGAGGGGGAGGGTCACGTGTTGCCACGTGATCAGGCTGGGTACTGATCTCTTTTACGTGCATGAAAAGTTTAAGTCCCTTGTTTAAGAATTAAATTCTTTTATAGGGTTGAACCCTAATTTTATTTAGAGGCATCAAATTCCTATATATTTGGAAGAATTAAATTCTTTAAACCCAATTCTCTCTTTAAGTTTTGGATCTGCATGGCAGAATCTCCCCGATGAGAATTAAATTCTCAACTTATGGGGAAATCTGCTTCTGTTGATCTTCAACCATAAGAAGAACTAAGTTCTTATATTAAGGGTCAAACCCTATTTTTGTTAGAGGAATTAAATTCCTATGTGCTTTGTGGGAGAATAAAATTCTCTGAACTTAGGTTCTCCCCTAGGTTTTAGATTTGCATGGCAGAATCTCCCCGATTAGAATTGAATTCTCAACTTATGGGGAGAACTGCTTCTGCAGATCTTCAACCAAACGAAGAACAAAGTTCTTATTCAGAAGAGTTAAAGTCTTAGATTGAGAATTAAATTCTCTTTTTATTTTGTGGGATCTTATAGGATGATCTCTAACCTAGGATTTCTTTCTTTTCTCAAGAGACCTTCTTTTTTCTCTAGAGAATTAAATTCTCTTTTCTTTTGTATTGTCTCTCTGTTGTTGTATATCCTCCTTTCTTCTTCTTGGCTCCTATTTATAAGAGAAGGAAAGGAATCAGTTTGTTTAATCAATCTTTCATTGAAAGATTTTAATTGATTTTGTAACCAACATGATCTTTTAGATCACTCAGTGAATTTTATTCACCATTGGATTTTTAATCCAGAAGATATTTTTTCTGTTATTCCTGGAAAATTTCAGGGAAATATCTCCTTGTATAGAATCTTTCTATAAATTGATGATTTTTGATCACCATTGGATTTTTAATCCAACGGTGCTCCACTTTACAGAGAGCAATCTTTTTGTTTGGAAAGATTTAAGGAAATATTAGGGATTTTGATTTTCCTTAATTAGAATTTAATTCTATTAGTTCAAAAAGTTTAAGAGTCTATCACGTGTTAGTACTGATTAAGCAATTAATTATAATTTAATTCTATAGGTTTAGAGAGCTCAGGAACCCATCACGTGTTGGCACTTGACCCCACTGATTAATTTATTTAATTAGAATTTAATTCTATTGTTTCAGAGGGTTTAAGAGCCTATCACGTGTTGGCACATGACCCAGTGATTAATTATTTCCAATTATTTATTTTATTCAGTGCCTACAGGCTTTTCCTGTAAATGGTCACGTGTCTGCACGTGATGCCCAGTCACATGTGGGCACGTGTTGCCTCATAACATTTAATCCCGGATGACATATGAGGCCCATAATATATCAAATCGAAGGATTTTTTGAGACAATTTCGATGCCATCATAATTTAGATTGGGATCTTTTGCGCAAATTTTTTTTTTTTGCGGGAACAAATGCCCCCCACTACTTTGCCCACGTAAGTATATACGTGGGTGAAGTAGTGTAGAGTAATTCATAGAGTATGACCAGTTTCAGGTTGGTATATAATTTTCAGAATCTTGATCTGAGAAGATAACGAGCAGACACAAGTTTCGTCATTTATCATTGACTCAAATTTCGACTCTTAAGGGATATAGTTCCAAACCCTCAACTCCATGAGCCGCACCCTTCTATTTCTTTATGTTTTACTCTGGCGTGAAGTAGTTTATATGCTCATGAGTAACTTCTCCATTTCAGTGGCATGCAGCTTTGGAAAGTGTGGCCCATAGATGGTAGATAACAGTTCATCTTGAACTCTTTATAAGGTAGCGATGGCTTAAGAAACAGGGTTAGGATCTGTTGCCTAAGAATTTTCAACTTTATGAGCTGTGCGGGTCTCATAAAGAATTTTCTCTCTACGAGTCGAGAGGATCTCATAGGTGTATTTTCTCCTTAGGAATCTTGAGGATTCCTAAGTGTGCTTTCTCTTGAGAGTCGTAAGGCTCTCACAAGAGAATTTTCCCGCTTATAAGTCGAGAGGACTCGTAAGTAGTTGTTTTCCTCCTCGTCGATATTCGACTTCGGAGTGTGTGGCCCGTGGATAGTCCATGTTGACCTCCTTGCAGGGCAGTGATGGCTTGGGGGACAGGGTTAGGATCTGCCACCCAAGACTTTTCAACTTTATGAGCCGTGAGGTTCTCACAAGGACTTTTCTCCCTACGAGTCGAGAGGATCTCGTAGGTGTATTTTCTCTTTAGGAATCGTGAGGATTCCTAAATGCGTTTTCTCTTGAGATTCGTAAGGATCTCACAAAAGAGTTTTCTCCCTTACGAGTCGAGAGGACACGTAAGTGATTGATGAGTTGACTTGCTTCCGAATCAAAGAATTGCTTTGAAGGGGAAGTCGAGGGTTGACTTTATCCGCATTTCATGGTGTCAGGGGTTGGCTTTATCCGCATTTCACGGAGTCAGGGGTTGACTTTATCCGCATTTCACGGGGTCAGGGGGTTGGCTTTATCCGCATTTCACGGGGTCAGGGGGTTGGCTTTATCCGCATTTCACGGAGTCAGGAGTTGACTTTATCCGCATTTCACGGGGTCAAGGGGTTGACTTTATCCGCATTTCACGGAGTCAGGAGTTGCTCTGGACGTTTCCCACGGGGTCAGGATTGACATTAGCCGTGTTCCACAGGACCAGGATCCGCTCTAGACGCTTCCCACGGGGTCAGGATTGACATTAGCCGTGTTCCACAAGACCAGGATTTGCTCTGGGCGCTTCCTACGGGGTCAGGATTGGCATTAAAAGACCAGGATTTGCTCTGGGCGTTTCCTACGGGGTCAGGATTGACATTAGCCGTGTTCCACGAGACCAGGATCCGCTCTGGATGCTTCCCATGGGGTCAGGATTGACATTAGCCGTGTTCCACGAGACCAGGATTGGTTGACTCTCGGTTGTCTGTGCATCGCCGAGTCATGGAACTAGGAACTTTGCCGCGACTCCGATTTGCTGATGTTGCGTCTGTTATAATGAGACGAATGTTGAGATGATCTCCAGGCTGTTTGTGAACCGTCGAGATTTGAAAAAGGGACTTTTCCATGGTTCCAAGGTTGATTGTCGCATCTGAACCCTGCTGGAATGAGGAGGAACACTGTTGGTGATCTCAAAGCTGTAGATGCGGCCGTCGAGACTAGGAACAAGGGACTCTGCCGTAGCTTCTTTTTGCTGACATCGTATATTCCTGCAGAGACACTGATTTCTCTGCGGGTCGACGCGAATCGAGATACTCTCGTCAAGGACGCTGATTTCCCTGAATCGAGGTTTTTGCCAAGGACACTGATTTCCCTGGGGTTGAGACGAATCGAGGTATTCCTGCAAAGATGCCGATTTCTCTGCGGGTCGACACGAATCGAGAAGCTCTCGTCAAGGACGTTGATTTATCTGAATCGAGGAGGTTGCCAAGGACACTGATTTTGTTAGTGTATATGCCCTAGAGGCCATTACTGTATCATACTAGTATGTATATTACTTGATGGAAGCTTGGGATATTCACAGTTGTATATACAATCTTGCTCGAAATGGAAGTATGCTACTTGGTTTGTCTCTGCTTTAATGTGTACATATGTTTCTTTTATTATATCACCTATACGCATTAGTGGAGCCCTTAGGATCTTTGCTTGATTACCAGCGTTGCGATGGCGCTCACACTCGTGGGGGCTGGGTAATCCATAAGCACATCCTTATACAGGTCCCTAGTCGTAGGACTATCGAGACAGGGCATCGATACTCCGGAGTAGACTAGCGTATGCGCTTCTCATCCCAGCATGGGAAACGGTCTGTCCCACAGCCGTCAGTACGTCGTACTTGAGATAGTATGCGGGTGCTTGTTAGGTTACGAGTACACTGGACAGGACTCGTCGGGAACTGTTGGTTGGTATTATACCTATCGTCAGTTATCAGTTCCCAGGTGACATGAGTACAGCTTAGTCCGCTGACTTGACACTGTCACTTCGCCTCGAGTGTGTTCCCACTGTACTTTGATTACTACCCTACCACGGCTCAAAGGAGTCGTGCAAACAGGTAGTAGTTGGGTGCAGTCCTGAAGCACTTGGAGGCAGTGACGGTTAGACAGGATTCGTCTCTCCCGGTATTGGGGGTTGACATCGCGCTGTGTCCAGGAGAGCCTTTACACAAGTAGTCCCTGGCCAGGGCAAGCGAGATATACTGGTAGGTTTCCAGTGTTATCTCAGGGTGTTCTGGGCTACACTACGACACGACTTGTACCGCTATTAGGGGACTGACGTTCACCGCCCCCCTAGGCCCACCATGCGATGTATCAGACGAACAGACCGGACTGTACGGAGACTGTCACATACAGGCTCAGTAGGAGTTTAGATGGGGTCACCTCGTCAGTCTTCTTATCGGCATCTACCTGGGGACTGTTACGTACAGCTAGTGCCGCTTGCGGTCTGTGGTTAAACCCACTGCCAGCGTAGTATCGAGTCTTTAGAGTCCCACACAGAGAGCTATTCGCCTTTAGGCAAAATGAGTAGAGGTCGCATGGTTTTGCGACAGGGTTCATTCACATCCGCGCACTTGTGCACGTTTGCTGTCCGGACAGCTTATACTACCGGGCTTTGGTTTAAGCCAGATCCTAGTATATGATTTGGGACTGGTTTTATCTCTTTGTATTCGTGTTCCTCGGATCACGAATATGGGTGCGTATGCACAGTTGATTGAGACAGAGGGAGAGGACTTTGATTAGGGTTAATGACTATTGTCATTTTATTAACCATAATGCTTATGTGTGTATTATGAATAATTGATATTAGTTAAATATAATTGTGCATGGTTAGGGTTGTTGACCATTTGACTTTCTTGACTTGTTGACCTAGGTTGACACTTTGACCATCATCATTCCATATAAAAGATGCTCTTTGATCCTTGCAATTTGCATTAAATATGAAATGATAATGGTCATGTCTTGATTAAGCCATGACAATTATCTTGCTAATTATCAATTTACATAATTCACACATATATGTGAGAATGGTTCTATTATTCTCTCATTCTATCATATTGATTCTCTCTCCTCCTCTTCCTCTCTCTCAAGCTCTTCCCTCTCATGTGTTGAGAAACACTTGAGCTTGAGATAAACCACTCCAAAGTAATTTCTACTCTCATCTAAGGTTCTAGGATTAGCACTTCTAGCACCTTATTTACTTCTAGCTTGAAGTTGAAGCCAAAAGTTGAGGCTCTCGGGTGGATCCTTCTTCGACTTGAAAAGGCGACAAGGTGATCTCTTTCTTCCACTCCAAGGAGCAAGGAGACTGTTAGTTATATGTATGCCCTAGAGGCCATTACTATACATAGGATGTATATTGTAGTGGATGCTTGGACATATATAGGGAGGACTTTCTAGCTCGACATGATAGTATGCTATCTGGTTGCTCTTTACCTTAACGTGTACACTGATTGTCTCTCTGTTACATGTTGGTAAAGCCCTTAGGATGTGTACTTGACTACCTGGACTATGATGCGGATCATACTAGTGGGGACATGGTAGTCCATAAGTACATCCTTCAAAGTCCCTAGTCGTGGGTGTATCGAGACGGGGCATCGATATACCAGAGTAGACTAGCGTGTACCTTCTCGACCCATACAGATGGACGATGGATGATCCCATATCCATTGGTGTTTGACATCAGAGATGATATACGGGTGCTCATTGAAGACTGGGTACACTGGACGGACTGCCGAGAACTCCCAGATGGTATTATACCTTACGTCAGATGGCAGTTCTCTGGTGACACTGGTATAGAGTAGTCTGTTGACCCGAGATCGTCATAGAGTCTTGTGTGATTCCCACTGTGCTTTGATTTCCACCTTACCACGTCCAATAGGGCGTGCAAAATGGTGGTTTTTGGGTACAGTCCCGAATCACATGGAGGCAATGAGCGATTGGAGGGGATTCGTCTCTCCCGGTATAGGGAGTTGATGTTGTACTGTGTTCGATTGGCTATAACCGGAAATCCCTGGCCAGGGCTGCTGAGATTTACTGGTAAGTGTTACCAGTAGTTTCTCGAACTGTTATAGACCTCATATCGACACGACTTATCGAGCTATTGGGGTCTGACGTTTACCACCCCTAGGCATGATATGCGACATATCAGACGATCAGACCGGACTGTACGGTAAGTGTTACTGGTTGGATTCACAGGAGTATGAGCGGGCTTGCTCGTCAATCTTCTGATCGCTCAATACCCGGGTGGCCGTTACGTTTAGCAGACCGCTTGCGGCTTGTGGGTGTTTGATATGATCATCACCTACTGCCGGCGTATTGACGAGTCTTTAGAGTCCTACACAGAGGTTTCCTGGCTCAAGCGAAACGAAATAGGAGCACATATGAGATATGTGAGGGACCGGTAATATTGCGTGTATGTGATACCGTATTCTATTCTCGCGATGAATGTATCGATTGGTTGTATGCGATATAACCTAGTTATCGAATCAAGGATTAATTCGATAAGTCGATACATTGGATATCAGTCGGTCATATGCGATATGACCGGATCGTTAAATCAAGCGTTGATTTAATGATTTAATGCATAATTATATATTTGATATATTACTTTGCATTAACTAGTATTGGTTCACTTAAAATGGATTTTCTCACTTGAAGTGCACATTGTATATGTGATATATTTTTTGTGCACTTGATTGTATCATGTTTGATGATACATGCATGTTTGTGTAACCCTTCGAAAATCGTTTAGGCAGTTTTTCGGTAATCGGTTAATTTTTCGGCTTTTTCCGTAAAAAGTCAAAATAGGTATTTTTCATTGTAGACCTAATTATACAAAATTTAGATAAGATATTACTATAATTTTGTCACTAAAATGACACTTATAATTTTCTAGTTAAATAAAAAAAAATCGTAATTAATTATTTTTTTTATTTTTTTAAGCCTTTTTAAATACATTAAATTAGTGATAAATACAAATTTAATTAGGTAAATTTCATAATTAGTAATCTTTATAAGCTAAAATATGGTGTTAATAAAATTATATCATGACTTGCAAAATTTTGGTTTTAGGGTGGGAAATTTAATGGAAAAATGATGTAAAATAAAGTTTTTTTTTTTGTAAAATGTTGATATGAAAGCATTAAATGAGAACATGGGGTGTTTTTGGACCTAGAAACTTCTCCAAAAATCCCCACTTGCCCTCCCTCACCTGCTGGCCGAACCCTTGCTGCAGAAATTCCCCATTTCCTCACTTCTTTCTTGCTTCATTTCATGCTAAAATTCAATAAAAACTCACAAATTTCCATCTCAATTCAAAGTCAAACCCTAATCCACTCTCTCTTCAACCCAAATTAGTTCAAAAACTTGATGAAAGGAGGCTTCTTGGTGACTTGATCATGCTAGGTTTCCACTTGTGAGGTAAAATCCTAAACTAGTTGCTAACTTGTAGTTTATATGTGCTAAAGTTTAATTTTGAAGTATTAATTTAGTTGTAAATAAATTGTTCATAAAAATCAAGAATGGGATTGATTTTGAACTAGGGTTTGAAGCATGGTTGAAGGATTAAGTTAGGGCTTTGGTTACCTATTTGGTTAGAGTGGTTAATTGCGTAAGGTTACGCTCGCTAAATCGATAAATTTCGACGTTTGCATCGAATCGGTTTGAAATTTGCTTACTAGATTCTTTACAAAAATTAGAATGCGATAAAATTGCGTTATGTTAGCGATATAATTAGCTTCGTATAGGACTATTAGAGTGCATGAACGCGGGGTTTCGTCTAGTCGGGTTTTAGTTTTGTCGATTTCCCCAAAATGACGATTCTAGTTAACGATTAGCGATTTTCGTGCGTTTTCCCGCGCACCGAGTGTATGTTATGTTTAATTCGAGAGCGTTGATAATTGTATATTGTGACTTGCATCGTTTTAGGTTTTGTAATCTTATGCTTGGTGTTGTGCAAATATAGGATCGGTCGGGGAAGTATCGGACACGGCACGTAAAGGCAAGGCGGTGGTCGGATCGGATTAGCGGGGATTTCAGGTGAGTAGATGTATTCATCTATGGGGGAATCGTCTGAATGGCGCGAGGCCCCCCTAGTTAGGATTACCCTACTTTTTGCAAGATTTATATTGTTAGCTAGCTTATCCATTCATGTACACTGCATACCCTTATAGCGAACAGTATATTAGATTGCATGGACATTCATCTATACTTATGCGATAACACTTCGTAGGACACGAACACCATTACCATTGGCATCTGTTGCACGCGCACTATTCATGTGACACACACGCCTTTGGTAATTGCCATGCCACGTGCACTATAGAACCTGTTTAACTTAATAACGCCATTTGCATTCATACATGATATATGGAATTGCATAGCATGCATATACCTCGCATTACCATCATATCTACATAGATTTCTAGCCAAAACTCACATCATATACATTGATATCATTGACAATTATCATATATAACATGTGAACATTATGATTTTCTTGAGGATTTCAGTATTGCTGCGATTTCTGGATTTTTGGGGAAAACCGCAAGAATTTAACAAAAGCTTATATTTATCATTTTTAAAACAAAGTTGCGGTTTTCTCATGATGTATGTGTCGTCCACCATGAGTTTTCATGTTTTCTGTTGGATTTCGAGACCCGATTCGAGGAGTGGATGAACCGTCTCGGGTACATGGTGGGCCCGGTATGGTACCCCGGGGCAAGAAGATCGAGTTGTAGACGATGAGCCTGGCAGGGGAAGACTACCTACCGGTGATGTCTGGCGCGGCGGATATCCGGAGGATACCGACCGTTGTCGTGAGATTTATGATATGGGCCGATCCGGACTGACGGAGCCCGATATTGAGACAGATATGATTCCTATTTGGTGTCGATGCTTGACACGGGTTTTCAGATGATTTCTTGATGGTACTTAGCTATTATACAGATATTCATTTTCCAAAGTTAAGAATCCAATACCCTTAGCATTTAAAACACTTAAAGATTTAGTAATGACATTGCATACATGTGCATGCATACTAGAAGTATTATATCACATATGGACATACATGTTGTGACGCATTGCGTGCATTCTTACGATTGCCTTATTAGATGTTATATTTACTCACGAGCCGGCAACTCACCCCAGTTGTGCCACAGTGTCTTGCAGGTCGGACTCATCAGTCTTGTAGCGGCGGCTATCTTATCATCAGCTCCTTTTGCTCAGACTCGCGACATCGCCCGTAGGTGGGTTGCGAGCACACTTTATTTCTTTTGCTTTATCATTGTATCTAGTATTCTCCATCTACCACTTTATATTGTATATGTGACCTAGTGATGAGACTGAGAGGTTTGTATATTTGTGGTTTCTTTTGGGTCGAGCTCACTTGAGCCGGCGTTGTGTTTTCTGATATTTTGCGTTTCTTTTATGCTCTTTTCTTGATATTGTTATTATATTGCATGTGGTTGTGATCCGCCTTGGGCGAAGAGCTAGCTCCCGCTTGGGGATGCCATTTTATGATTACAGGTTTATTATCTTGTTGTACCCATTTTGGGAGATAGAAAATACAGGGGAGACCCTGCCGAAATTTTCGGAAATTTTTGATGTTTTTAAAAAGGGATTCTATGCAACTTAATTGACTTTAAAAAAATTGCTTTCATGAAAGGTTTTCCTTCACTCTCTTTTGCTTTTGATTTAGATTTTTCTGGGCTTTGGCTGACTTAGGTCACGGTACGCCTTTAGACGTCCCGTAATCTAAGTGCCAGTCACGTTCCGTACCTTCGGGTCGTGACAAAGTTGGTATCAGAGCGTAGGTTTTACCTTTCTGAGTGTAGGACGACCTTGGTAGATGGAGTAGGTGACTTAAGCAGAGTGGCGTAGCGTGGGTATGATCCTCGGCATACTTACGATACGGTACTCCGCCTAAGTGACCTTAGGACATAATTGCTTGTATTTCCTTTCTTTATTCCTTGCATTCCTTGATCCAATTGCGATGTTCTTATCAGTCCTGTTTCTTATTCCAGCTTCGATGCCGCCAAAGACTACGAGAGCTCAGCGGGCTGCCGCTAGGGATGAGATTCGGGTGGGCCCGTCTGAGGCGAGGATCGAGCGGGAGGATACGCCTACCCCTCAGGGTCATACTGATCCGCCTTATCCTGACCGTATTGCCAGATTAGAGGCCGGCATGCAAGAGTTGCGGCAGATGATGGGATCTTTAGTTGAGTCCAGTCGGGCACAGAGATCCGAGGACGTTCCTTCCACCGCACAGACCACGATCGTACCTGCTGCACAGATGGTCACTCCTGCTGCTACTACGGAGACTATCCCTGTTTCACTACAGAAGTTCATGAGATTGAGACCTCCAGCTTTTACCGGTACAGATGCGACAGAGGACCCACAGGCATTTCTTGATAGGATGGCTCGTATTTGCTGTTCGTTGAGGTGTTCTGATGATAGATTGGTGGAGTTTGCGAGTTTTCGTCTGGAGGGTCTTGCCCAGACATGGTACGATTCAGTAGAGAGAGGCCGAGCTGCAGGTCTGCCTTCTATGACCTGGGATGAGTTTACAGCTGCATTTCTTGCCCGTTTTCTTCCGGAGAGTGTCCGAGATGCTCGAGCCCGTAGTTTTGAGTCTTTGCGCAAGACTCCTGGGATGACAGTGTCGGAGTATGATATACAGTTTACCCAGTTGTCTCGATATGCTCCGTACCTAGTCGACACAGAAGAGAAGAGAATAAAGAGGTTTGTACGAGGGCTTGATACACAGCTATTCCTGGCCATCGGCACCCAGCACTTTGATACATACGCTGCCGCGATGGATGCAGCCTTACTTTTGGAGGAGCGTATTTCTGAGACTCCGGTCGTTTCTGGGCCGAAGAGGATCCGTACTGATACGCCAGCTCAGCGGCAGATGGGTAGACACCGCGATAGATTATTTCCGGGAGATGGTGGAGGCAGAGGATTGAGACGAGGTCAGTTATTTGGTTCATATCCACAGACCCAGCAGTCGTCTCCAGGATGTTTTCGGTGTGGGAGTCAGTACCACCGTATCAGAGACTGTACCATGGGACGTCCGGGCACGACGACAGTCCCGCATGTGACTTTACCACCCTCACCACCTTCTCAGAGAGCTTTACTTCCTACTCCTGACGATGCTCCACGTCAGTCAGATGCTTCTAGAGGCCGTGGGCGTGGCGGTCCAGTTCCGAGAGGACGAGGCGACAGAGGCAGAGGCAGAGGCCGAGGTAGAGGCAGAGGACAGCCAGCTATTAGTGGTGGACAGGCCCGAGTGTTCGCATTGACTCCTCAGGATGCACAGGCATCCAATGCCGTCGTGACAGGTACTCTGCCAGTATGTTCTTTTGATGCACGGGTATTATTTGATCCAGGCTCCACACATTCCTATGTATCCACGTACTTTGCACCGAGGTTGGGCCGAGAGTCTTCTCCGTTAGATCAGCCGCTTGTCGTTATTACCCCGGTAGGCGAGTCTTTTGTTGCCCGTTTTGTGTACCGATCGTGTTCCGTTCGTATCGGGGAGAGAGATTCTTCAGTAGATTTGATTCTCCTCGATATGCTAGACTTTGACGTTCTTCTTGGTATGGACTGGCTAGCCACCTATTATGCATCCGTGGACTGCCGTGAAAAAGCAGTCAGATTCAGTTTTCCTGGTGAGCCGGTTCTTATTATTCAGGGAGATCGTAGTGCTACCCTTCCCAGCTTGATTTCTTCTCTTCGCGCTGGTCAGCTCTTAAGAAAGGGTGTCAGGGATTCTTAGCCTATATTTGTAATACTAGATCCACAGAGGTTCCCTTGGACCAGGTCCCTGTTGTGAGAGAGTTTCCTGATGTATTCCCTGACGAGCTGCCTGGTCTGCCACCAGGGCGCAAGATTGAGTTCTGTATTGACTTGATCCCTGGCACGGGGCTTATCTCTATACCGCCTTATCGGATGGCCCCGGGGGAGCTGAGAGAGCTAAAGGATCAGTTACAGGACTTGCTGGGCAAAGGGCTTATCCGACCGAGTGTGTCACCTTGGGGTGCTCCCGTCTTGTTTGTTAAGAAGAAGGACGGAAGTATGCGTTTATGCATTGATTATCGTCAGCTGAACCGGGTTACTGTGCGGAACAGGTATCCCCTACCCCGCATTGATGACTTATTTGATCAGCTCCAGGGTGCAGGGTTTTTCTCGAAGGTTGATTTACGGTCAGGTTATCACCAGTTGCGGGTTCGGAAGGAGGATATTCCGAAGACCGCTTTCCGTACTCGTTATGGTCATTATGAGTTCTTAGTGATGTCGTTCGGGCTCACTAATGCCCCGGCAGCATTTATGGATTTGATGAACCGTGTATTCAGGCCGTATCTTGATCTGTTCATCATTGTGTTCATTGACGACATCTTGGTTTATTCTCGGAGCCGGGAGGAGCATGAGCAGCACTTACGTATCACATTGCAGACTTTGAGGGAGCATCAGCTGTTCGCCAAATTCTCCAAGTGCGCATTCTCGTTAGACAGTGTCGACTTCTTGGGTCATGTGGTGACGAGAGATGGTATTTGTGTGGACCCGAGGAAGATCGAGGCAGTTCAGCGTTGGCCTAGACCAGTATCAGTTACAGTGGTTCGCAGTTTTCTAGGTCTGGCCGGCTACTATCGACGTTTCGTCCAGGATTTCTCCCGCATTGCTGCACCATTGACCGGGTTGACCCGGAAGGGGGTTCCTTTTGATTGGACCCAGGCATGTGAGGATAGTTTCCAGCAGTTGAAGACTCGTCTGACTACTGCACCAGTGTTAGCATTGCCTTCAGGATCAGGCGGGTTCGTGGTATATTGTGATGCTTCTAGAGTGGGGCTGGGATGTGTATTGATGCAGCACGACAGAGTTATCGCGTATGCTTCTCGGCAGCTGAGGAAACACGAGCAGAACTACCCCACCCATGATTTAGAGATGGCTGCAGTGGTATTTTCACTTAAGATCTGGAGACATTACCTATACGGTGAGTCGTGCCAGATATTCACTGACCACAAGAGTTTGAAGTATATTTTCCAGCAGCGAGATCTGAATCTGAGACAGCGCCGTTGGATGGAGTTGGTGAAAGATTATGACTGCGAGATTCTATACCATCCGGGCAAGGCGAATGTGGTGGCAGATGCTTTGAGTAGGAGGCCCGGAGGTAGCTTATCTTGTTTGAGCGCAGTACAGATGCAGTCGACGGCGGATTGGCAGGTTTTTTATGACAGCAGGGTGCAGTTCGAGTTTACTCCTACAGGGGGACAGCTGGCCCATTTCAGAGCACGCCCACAGTTACTTGACCGTATCCGCGAGGCACAGTCCGGCGATGCCCGTATCTTAGAGATTATTGAGCAGATTCGGTAGGGCAGAGTTTCTGAGTTCGTGATTGATGATCAGGGGATACTTCGATTTGGGACTCGACTGTGTGCGCCAGATTCAGAGGGACCGAGGCATGATATTCTCGAGGAGGCACATAGATCAGTATACAGTGTGCATCCAGGTTCCACCAAGATGTACCGTGATTTGAGAGAGGTTTACTGGTGGGACGGGATGAAGAAGGATATTACAGACTTTGTATCGAGATGCCTGACTTGTCAGCAAGTCAAGGCCGAGCACCAGAGACCAGCCGGCGAGTTACAGCCTTTGCCCATCCCTGAGTGGAAGTGGGAGCATGTATCCATGGACTTCATTATGGGTCTACCCAGGACCAGTCGAGGGCATGACTCTATTTGGGTGATTGTGGATCGACTGACGAAAGCGGCTCACTTTCTGCCAGTGAAGACCACTTTTGGATTTTCTCAGTACGCCCAGGTTTATATTGATGAGATCGTGCGACTGCATGGTCTTCCGACTTGCATCGTGTCCGACCGGGGCACCCAGTTTACCAGCCGATTGTGGTAGAAACTTCAGGAAGCATTGGGCACCCGATTGAGTTTTAGCACAGCCTTTCATCCGGAGACTGATGGTCAGTCAGAGCGTACTATTCAGACTCTTGAGGACATGCTCAGAGCTTGCGTTTTAGATTTCGGTGGTAGCTGGGATCGTCATTTGCCTTTGATCGAGTTTTCCTACAATAATAGCTTCCAGGAGACGATTCAGATGGCACATTTTGAGGCTTTATATGGGAGGAGATGTCGATCGCCTGTATGTTGGACAGAGCTCAGGGAGAGCTTTATTTTAGGGCTGCAGATTGTACAGGAGACGACCGAGAAGATACAGCTGATTCGGGACAGGATGAGAGCGGCACAGAGCAGGCAGAAATCATATGCTGACAGGCGCCGTCGCCGACTCGAGTTCGCTGTTGGCGATCATATTTTCCTGAAGGTCTCTCCGATGAAAGGTGTGATGAGATTTGGGCGGAAAGGGAAGCTGAGTCCTAGATATGTTGGTCCTTTCGAGATCCTAGAGCGTGTTGGTCCAGTCGCTTATCGGTTAGCTCTTCCGCCTAGCTTCCCCGATGTTCACCCTGTATTCCATGTCTCGATGCTCCGCAAGTACCTTCATGATCCTTCCCAGGTGATTCAGCACCAAACGATCCAGTTAGAGCGTGATCTTTCTTTCACCGAGCAGCCGGTTGTCATTTTGGATCGGCAGGTGAAGAAATTGAGGTCGAAGGTTATACCGTCCGTCAAGGTCCTTTGGCGTGGCCCGAACAGCGAGGAGGTCACCTGGGAGACCGAGGTCGAGATGAGGAAGAGATATCCCCATCTTTTTGAAGGTACGCGTAGTTAAATTCTAAATTCGGGGACCGAATTTCTTTAAGGGGGGAAGATTGTAACCCTTCGAAAATCGTTTAGGCAGTTTTTCGGTAATCGATTAATTTTTCGGCTTTTTCCGTAAAAAGTCAAAATAGGTATTTTTCATTGTAGACCTAATTATACAAAATTTAGATAAGATATTACTATAATTTTGTCACTAAAATGTCACTTATAATTTTCTAGTTAAATAAAAAAAAATTCGTAATTAATTATTTTTTTATATTATTTTAAGCCTTTTTAAATACATTAAATTAGTGATAAATACAAATTTAATTAGGTAAATTTCATAATTAGGAATCTTTATAAGCTAAAATATGATTTTAATAAAATTATATCATGACTTGCAAAATTTTGGTTTTAGGGTGGGAAATTTAATGGAAAAATGATGTAAAATAAGGTTTTTTTTTGTAAAATGTTGATATGAAAGCATTAAATGAGAACATGGGGTGTTTTGGACCTAGAAACTTCTCCAAAATCCCCACTTGCCCTCCCTCACCTGCTGGCCGAACCCTTGCTGCAGAAATTCCCCATTTCCTCACTTCTTTCTTGCTTCATTTCTTGCTAAAATTCAATAAAAACTCACAAATTTCCATCTCAATTCAAAGCCAAACCCTAATCCACTCTCTCTTCAACCCAAATTAGTTCAAAAACTTGATGAAAGGAGGCTTCTTGGTGACTTGATCATGCTAGGTTTCCACTTGTGAGGTAAAATCCTAAACTAGTTGCTAACTTGTAATTTATATGTGCTAAAGTTTAATTTTGAAGTATTAATTTAGTTGTAAATAAATTGTTCATAAAAATCAAGAATGGGATTGATTTTGAACTAGGGTTTGAAGCATGGTTGAAGGATTAAGTTAGGGCTTTGGTTACCTATTTGGTTAGAGTGGTTAATTGCGTAAGGTTACGCTCGCTAAATCAATAAATTTCGACGTTTGCATCGAATCGGTTTGAAATTTGCTTACTAGATTCTTTACAAAAATTAGAATGCGATCAAATTGCGTTATGTTAGCGATATAATTAGCTTCGTATAGGACTATTAGAGTGCACGAACGCGGGGTTTCGTCTAGTCGGGTTTTAGTTTTGTCGATTTCCCCGAAATGACGATTCTAGTTAACGATTAGCGATTTTCGTGCGTTTTCCCGCGCACCGAGTGTATGCTATGTTTAATTCGAGAGCGTCGATAATTGTATATTGTGACTTGCATCGTTTTAGGTTTTGTAATCTTATGTTTGGTGTTGTGCAAATATAGGATCGGTCGGGGAAATATCGGACACGGCACGTAAAGGCAAGGCGGTGGTCGGATCGGATTAGCGGGGATTTCAGGTGAGTAGATGTATTCATCTATGGGGGAATCGTCTGAATGGCGCGAGGCCCCCCTAGTTAGGATTACCCTACTTTTTGTAAGATTTATATTGTTAGCTAGCTTATCCATTCATGTACACTGCATACTCTTATAGCGAACAGTATATTAGATTGCATGGACATTCATCTATACTTATGTGATATCACTTCATAGGACACGAACACCATTACCATTGGCATCTGTTCCACGCGCACTATTCATGTGACACACACGCCTTTGGTAATTGCCATGCCACGTGCACTATAGAACCTGTTTAACTTAATAACGCCATTTGCATTCATACATGATATATGGAATTGCATAGCATGCATATACCTCGCATTACCATCATATCTACATAGATTTCTAGCCAAAACTCACATCATATACATTGATATCATAGACAATTATCATATATAACATGTGAACATTATGATTTTCTTGAGGATTTCAGTATTGCTGCGATTTCTGGATTTTTGGGGAAAACCGCAAGAATTTAACAAAAGCTTATATTTATCATTTTTAAAACAAAGTTATGGTTTTCTCGTGATGTATGTGTCGTCCACCATGAGTTTTCATGTCTTCTGTTGGATTTCGAGACCCGATTCGAGGAGTGGATGAACCGTCTCGGGTACATGGTGGGCTCGGTATGGTACCCCGGGGCAAGAAGATCGAGTTGTAGACGATGAGCCTGGCAGGGGAAGACTACCTACCGGTGATGTCTGGCGCGGTGGATATCCGGAGGATACCGACCGTTGTCGTGAGATTTATGATATGGGCCGATCCGGACTGACGGAGCCCGATATTGAGACAGATATGATTCCTATTTGGTGTCGATGCTTGACACGGGTTTTCAGATGATTTCTTGATGGTACTTAGCTATTATACAGATATTCATTTTCCAAAGTTAAGAATCCAATACCCTTAGCATTTAAACCATTTAAAGATTTAGTAATGACATTGCATACATGTGCATGCATACTAGAAGTATTATATCACATATGGACATACATGTTGTGACGCATTGCGTGCATTCTTACGATTGCCTTATTAGATGTTATATTTACTTACGAGCTGGCAACTCACCCCCGTTGTGCCACAGTGTCTTGCAGGTCGGACTCATCAGTCTTGTAGCGGCGGCTATCTTATCATCAGCTCCTTTTGCTCAGACTCGCGACATCGCCCGTAGGTGGGTTGCGAGCACACTTTATTTCTTTTACTTTATCATTGTATCTAGTATTCTCCATCTACCACTTTATATTGTATATGTGACCTAGTGATGAGACTGAGTGGTTTGTATATTTGTGGTTTCTTTTGGGTCGAGCTCACTTGAGCCGGCGTTGTGTTTTCTGATATTTTGCGTTTCTTTTATGCTCTTTTCTTGATATTGTTATTATATTGCATGTGGTTGTGATCCGCCTTGGGCGAAGAGCTAGCTCCCGCTTGGGGATACCATTTTATGATTACAGGTTTATTATCTTGTTGTACCCATTTTGGGGGATAGAAAATACAGGGGAGACTCTGCCGAAATTTTCGGAAATTTTTGATGTTTTTAAAAAGGGATTCTATGCAACTTAATTGACTTAAAAAAAAATTGCTTTCATGAAAGGTTTTCCTTCACTCTCTTTTGCTTTTGATTTAGATTTTTCTGGGCTTTGGCTGACTTAGGTCACGGTACGCCTTTAGACGTCTCGTAATCTAAGTGCCAGTCACGTCCGTACCTTCGGGTCGTGACAGTTTGGGAGTATGTTTAGTTTAAACCTTGGTTAAGTAAATGGTTAGGGTTTTAATTTATTTATTCATTTATTTATTTATTTATTTTGGCAAAAAGAGAAATGGTGGCTTGCTTTGTTTTACATTGAAGCTTCATGAAGCTTTGAAAAAGTCTACCATTTTTGTTTCATGCCTAACCTAACCATTCACCTAACCTTAGTTTACTCTCTATATATAACCATGGTTACTAATATGATAAGAATCACTTATTTTCTATTATTGATTAATTCTTATCATATTATCATCTTCTTCTTCTTCTTCTTCAAGAAGAAAGAAGCTTGCTAGCTTCAATGGTGAAATGAGAAAAAGAGTGAGAAATTCAATTCTAAAGTGAACCCACTTCCTATTTCTTCATCCTCTACCACTTGCCAAGTAGTATAGGGTGTTTTCTTCACAAGTTTCATGGCTTGGTGAAGTTGGAGCTTGATCTTGTGTTGCCTCGACGTAGATCATCTTCGGCATCGAAGTCGACGACCTAGCCCGCCCATTTCTCCGATGAAGCCGACGCTAGAGCCCGGGATCCGATGATCCGAGCGAGGGGACTTCATCACGGAGCTATGGAGGTGGAGGACCGGATCTACAAAGGTTGTATTTCCGTTCACTTTTAGTGTAAAGTCGTTTATTCGCATTTGTTTCACCTAAACTCTAGTTAACGATCTGTATTAGGGTTTGTAGGCACATGAAAAATTTGAATTTGGTATGGTTGATGCCTTGTGAGACCTCATTAGTGTGCCTAGGAACCCTACAGTGGTATCAGAGCCTAGCTAGAGCCTTAGGCGATGCGTAGACGGAGTTAGAAGTCCGATCGAACCGAAACCCTAATG
Organism: Agapanthus africanus; assembly: GCA_030015575.1. NCBI lineage: Eukaryota > Viridiplantae > Streptophyta > Magnoliopsida > Asparagales > Amaryllidaceae > Agapanthus > Agapanthus africanus. Next base: position 810,401,813 of record CM057338.1, read on the forward strand.
CAAAATTGCTCTCTGTACATTTTTTGAAATCGGGGATTTTTGAGAATTAAAAATATGCAGAAAAATCAGCAGGAGTTTCTAAGAATTACTGTGAAGCCCGTACTCATGATTCCATCAAAGCGCGGCGGAACCGCGGCATTAGCATGGCTAATGCGGCGGTTCCGCGGCCACTTTGTCTCTTCTTCAATTGGTTTTTGCACAGTAATTCCTATATTTTGGTGCTGTATTTTCTGGGAATTTTTAAATCTTACTCAAGAGTTGAGTTTTCTGGGTTGCATTGGGAGTTCGTAAATTCGATCGGATTATCAAATTTTGTCTATGTGTTTTTCCTGGTAATTTTAGAATATGTTAAAAGTTCGAACAGATATAAATACCCACTTTTTCCCCTGCCGGGAAATTTCCAAGTGTTGGATCTTTCCGTGGTTTAATGACGTTCTAAGTAGTGCAAGTAACGCGATGGTCCCTCTAGAAGACAACAAACCTTAACTCGATTATGTGACCGTCTTGAACTGCCCTTTGAACCTTAGGGTTTGGGGCAGTACGGCATGCCACATGCGAGGCGTTGGCTTGACCCTTCTACGGCTGGACCGTTGGTACTGAGGCATGAAGTGAATGTTTTTAAACTTATTTCATGTGTTGAGCTGTTCCGGGAAAACTTGGGTGTTTGGATGTTCGATCGGAAAGTTTAACATTTTCTATTTATCTGGAATGTGATACAATAATTGGAATTCACAAGTAGTTATGAGATAACTGATATGAATGTTATAAACATAGCACTTTAGTCTCACTTGATCGGTTGCCACGGAATTTTGATGCGATCAAAAGTCCGTCGCAATCACGTATTGTACGCGGATACTCGCCGGGTAAACTTAATAGATAGCTACACCCCTTAGCCTCGACCAAGTGACTGTAGGAGAACCCCGTCACCGAAAGCATCCGTTCGGGTGCTCGCGGCAGCGGTGTTCCGCCTTAGTGCACTTCGTCGACGGTATCGGGGGTGCGGCCGTCTACTAAAGTTTGCGAAGAGCATTCGATCAGGATGTCGGGAATCTTGTTGAATTGCCCGACTTGATATTGAAAAGTGTTTTCGATTTTGAGACTAAAATGCGGGGTTTATAATTGTTAGGCATGCGATGTCTAAGTAATTCATTTGATTAGGCATGCGATGTCTATGCAGGTTGCGGATTCCAACTGTTGTAGTTTTACACTTTCTTTTCTGTGACCGTAAGTGTAATATGTGATATCGCCGGTTTCGTTGCTATATGTCAACGATAATTGGGATGCGCATATTTACTTACGTTGATGACATGTGATGTTATGTGTTGCTGGATATGTTATATTGGATCGTCGTGTTTGAATAGTCGGGGGGGTTTTATGTGAGATGAGTGTTTTTCATTTTCATTCATGTAAAAACTTGTATGTAATATTCTTTTATTGGGGCACTTCCAGGTTGCGGATGTTGACACCTTTTGTATATTATTTATTTTTCCGCACTAGGATAGACCCAAGGAGGCGAGCACAAGTAACCGGGTTCTGGAGTCCAGTGGGAGACCAACTCGAGGAGTCGAGTCCGGGTCTCCTAACTCTAGAATTGGTAGGGTTGCTTGCCGCTCTCGTAGGGGTCTAGGGGTGTGGGTTTGGCTATTCATCACGACCGTGGAATCCGTGTTTTATACTGGCTCGTATTGAAAACACGGACGTCCTAGTATATCCAATATTTCATATAATTCTTCTGCTGTGATATCTGTGATGTGATCATGTGATGTTCTGTGATAGATACAGTATATAGTATATATGATATATTATATAGGCGTTACTTATATTTTACACCCGCGCTAGCCCTGCCCTGCTCTGCCGTTAGTTACCTAACCTAACGGTGCACGAGGGGACATCGAGGCGAATGCGGATGGCATAAGTGTACGTCGTATTTATCTGTGATGTTTAGGTACTTAAATGATGGGACTTCATTAATATGATTAATGAAAGTAAAAGAAACCTAAAGATGTTGTAGAATCGAATTTCAAAAATAAAACAGGTAGCTACAGTTCTTGCTTTGCATAGCGGTATATATGATATATCCTGCACCTTATTCGATAAGGAAAGGACCGAGATCCCTTCACCGGGAGTGACTCCTTTAGCAATAACTGGCAGATGCTACACACTCGGTTTGTCTTTTGATTGCTTTTAAGAGTTTTTTCTTTGCACAGTGATATATATGATATATCCCGCACCTTATTCGATGAGGAAAGGGCCGATGATCCCTTCACCGGGAGTGACCCCTTTACCAAAACTAGAAAAGCCTAAAAAACACTCCATTTCAAAATCATTTGATTCTACAACGATATCAAGTTCATTACGCAATAGGTTTTCAGAAAAACCAGTCGTAGCCCTCCGTCATTTCAGATAAGTTGTATATAGTATTCGTGCTACATTTGTTGGCTTTCGTCAAGGTGTAGTGTGCGGTAGCTATATGCTGCTTATCTGCTGCATACGATGCTATTGGATTAGGGTAGTCGTGCGGCTTTGTTGGCTTTCGTCAAGGGTCGTGCGGGTGGGTTTAATTCAATCAAGAAATGTACGGGTTGAACTTGACTAGCGGGCTGTGGTTTGTTGGCTTTCGTCAAGGTCATAGCACGTTAGGGGCAAAATTATCGGGAATTTCAAGTGTTGAAATTTACAATGAGATTGCATACCTTCTATGAGATAGTTGGATCCCGATACCCGCTGCGAGTAAGAGTTACTCCTGGGAGAGTTTTACACATTACAATTAGCCGATCAAGTAGGTGTCTAGAAAGGTGTTAACGAGATTACGCCTCTGGGAAAACGAGGTTTACATTAATTAGGTTCGTGCGAAAGCACGGGGGACCTCCCTCAAAGTACCGACACTGGCCTGGCTGAAAGATTGGCGAACTTGTAGTGTGTAATTAATCCCGGCTAGTCTTTCCTTTTAGGGTTTGAAGGATGATTTGATAAAAACAGTGGGAGCCATCCTGATTAGATAAAATAATTACCAATCTGATCTTGCAAGAGCGCACGCAGAGTGTTTTCTTCTCTCTCTCTCCTGGTAGCGACCATGTCACGCCTTAATCAAGATAATAATACGGATGTATTGACCGAACCCGCTTGTTATATTGAGCTGGGGAACGTTGGTCCCGCTCCAACTTATAATTGTTATAAGACAGAGCAGGAAATAAGGGGAATACCAGGATTCCCATGCCGCCCAAACGAAGAAAGTGCATATGATGCATCTCCTTCGGGTGTGTTCATTACAAAGAACTGTTTCTCTGTATCCTCTAAGTCCTGGGTATTTGATACCGGATCAGGATCCCAGATATGTAACCTGTTACATAGGGCTACAGAAAGGTAGAGAACTGAGATCGGGTGATAAGTTTCATGAGACAGAAAACGGGGCAAGTGTTGCAGCCAAGTCTGTTGGTCACTGTCACCCTGTATTCCAAATACATTGATTCTGAACGAATGTTATTAGATACCGAACCTGATATACAAAATTATATCAGTCTCTTTATTATTAAAGAAATGATAAAATTTTGTATTGTTGGATAATGTTTTGAACATTTCCTATATCAAAAGTTGATCGGTTCAGGCACGTTATCTAAAAGCATTGAAGTTCTAAATCAAACTACAGTTCTTAGTATACGGAACACACACAAGAGGAAGAATTCAGAAATGAAAAAATCCTTCTTGAGGTATTGTAGACTGGGTCATATCAATGCGACCCGACTAGCTGAAGTTACATAAAGATGTAAATTTAAATCAGTTTGAATTTACATCTTATGAAACTTTCCAGTCATGTCACAAAGATAAGATGACCATAGCTCCGTTTACTGGAAACAGAGAAAAAGTTAGTAAACTCTTGGGATTGATACATGTTGATGTATGTAAGGTCCCCTGTCTATATATGCCAAGACCGGTTCTTTGTACTTCATTACATTCTCTGATGATCTCTCAAGATTCAGTCATATGTTCCTGTTGAAACACAAGTCCGAACCTTTTGAGATATTCACAGAATATAAGTTAGAAGTAGAGAACCAATACGGTTATAAGTATTATGTCCTTTGATGAAATCAAGGAGGAGAATACTTGTGCATAGTATTCCTGAACTATTCTAAAAGAGAATGAGATTCTCTCTCAGCATTACTCCTCCGTATACACCATAGCACGATGGTATATCGGGGCGGAGCAATAGCACCCTATGTGATATGGTGTGCTCTATGATGAGTACTACTGAGTTTCCTATTTCCTTTTTGGGAGTTATGCACTTATGAAGTTGCATGCCTATTGAATAGGGTTCCAATCAAATCAGTTGCCTACCACTTCATATGTGATATGGAAAGGGAAGAGCCCATATCTTAAGTTAGTTAAGATTTGGGGTTGTCCGGCTTATGTCTAAAATAAAAATCGGGACAAGCTCGAGGCAAGGTCAGTTATGTAGAACTGGAAAGGTTCCAGCTATGCAAACTACAGCAGATGATTTGGTACAACCAAAGGATTCAGTAGATACCAACGAACCTCAGCCTCTCCGCCGATCTAGTAGGGTTTCTCACCCACCTGAGAGATACTTCAGTTTCTCTATGACAGTGGGAGCGAGGAATGCATCATGAGATGATGACCCAACTAGTTTCGAGCTGGCCATCAGGAGTGGGACTCTGTAAGAATGGCTGGATGCTTAGCGATCTGAGATGGAATCCTTATACACCAACAAAGTCTGGACTTTAGTTGCTATATCTGAAGGGTTAAATTCTCATCAGGAGCAAGTATATCTTGAGAAGATTACTTGGTGTAGATGGAAAAGTTGAGACTTTCAAAGCTAGACTTGTTAAAGGTTTTCGTCATTGACCAGGCGTGGATAATGATGATACCTTTTTCCAGTGGCTATGCTTAAGTCCATCCAGATCCTACTTGCCACGGCTACATACTATGACTACGATATCTGGCGGTTGGGTGCCATGACTGCTTTACTAAATAATGTTTTAGAAGAGTGCGTCTATAAGTACACAGCCAGAGGGCCTCGTAGACAGTGGGAGCAGCGGAAACGTGTGCAAGATGTTTTATGTGATAAAGCAGGCATCGCGGAGTTGGAACATCTGTTTTGATGGATTAGTCAAAGAGTTTGACATCATCAAAATGGTAGATGAACCTTGTATAAACAAAAAGGTAGTAGGGAGTATGGTGGTGATCCTCGTAGAGTACGTGGATGACATACTCTTGATAGGGAAAGAGTTTCCTATGCTACGCTCAGTCAATCTCCGCTTATCACAAGGATTCTCCATATAGGATCAAAGTGATACCTCCTAAATCCTGGGTTTTGGATCTATGAGATAGATCTAATTGGATGTTAGGATACTCACTAGTTTTAGTGAGATGGTATCAGTTGATCCTGGGGAGAATCATTGGAAAGGTTCCAGAGTGATAAGGACGACTGAAAGTCAGTCACAGGCACTGTCTTTACCCTCATTGGAGGGACGGTATGTTGGAAGAGTTCCAAGCTAGATACCGTGGCATACTAGACGATAAAGGCTGGATACATCGCTACTTATGATGCTGCCAAAGAGGCAGTCTGGATGTATATTTGTTCATGAGATGAACTTAGTTCCTCCCATTGTGTGACAATGGAGTTGTGGCTTATGCCAAGGAACGTCCGTCCCATCAGTGATCCAGACATATTCTAAGGCAGTATCACCTGATGTTGGAGATGGTTGATCTCCAGGGGATCGAGGTTAGGAGAGTAGAAGCAGAGGACAACACGGCGGATCCACTCACGAAAGGCCTTTTCCCAAAGAGAGACTTTTATGGGATGGTTGAGTATGAGATACTACAACCACTGCTATCAGATGGCCCTGGTGCAAGTGGGAGATTGTTAGTTATATGTATGCCCTAGAGGCCATTACTATACATAGGATGTATATTGTAGTGGATGCTTGGACATATATAGGGAGGACTTTCTAGCTCGACATGATAGTATGCTATCTGGTTGCTCTTTACCTTAACGTGTACACTGATTGTCTCTCTGTTACATGTTGGTAAAGCCCTTAGGATGTGTACTTGACTACCTGGACTATGATGCGGATCATACTAGTGGGGAGATGGTAGTCCATAAGTACATCCTTCAAAGTCCCTAGTCGTGGGTGTATCGAGACGGGGTATCGATATACCAGAGTAGACTAGCGTGTACCTTCTCGACCCATACAGATGGACGATGGATGATCCCATATCCATTGGTGTTTGACATCAGAGATGATATACGGGTGCTCAGTGGAGACTGGGTACACTGGACGGACTCGTCGAAAACTCCCAGATGGTATTATACCTTACGTCAGATGGCAGTTCTTTGGTGACACTGGTATAGAGTAGTCTGTTGACCCGAGATCGTCATAGAGTCTTGTGTGATTCCCACTGTGCTTTGATTTCCACCTTACCACGTCCAATAGGGCATGCAAAACGGTGGTTTTTGGGTACAGTCCCGAATCACATGGAGGCAATGAGCGATTGGAGGGGATTCGTCTCTCCCGGTATAGGGAGTTGATGTTGTACTGTGTTCGATTGGCTATAACCGGAAATCCCTGGCCAGGGTTGCTGAGATTTACTGGTAAGTGTTACCAGTGGTTTCTCGAACTGTTATTGACCTCATATCGACACGACTTATCGAGCTATTGGGGTCTGACGTTTACCACCCCTAGGCAAGATATGCGACATATCAGACGATCAGACCGGACTGTACGGTAAGTGTTACTGGTTGGATTCACAGGAGTATGAGCGGGCTTGCTCGACAATCTTCTGATCGCTCAATACCCGGGTGGCCGTTACGTTTAGCAGACCGCTTGCGGCTTGTGGGTGTTTGATATGATCATCACCTACTGCCGGCGTATTGACGAGTCTTTAGAGTCCTACACAGAGGTTTCCTGGCTCAAGCGAAACGAAATAGGAGCATATATGAGATATGTGCGGGACCGAGAATAATGCGTGTATGTGATACCGTATTCTATTCTCGCGATGAATGTATCGATTGGTTGTATGCGATATAACCTAGTTATCGAATCAAGGATTGATTCGATAAGTCGATACATTGGATATTAGTCGGTCATATGCGATATGACCGGATCGTTAAATCAAGCGTTGATTTAATGATTTAATGCATAATTATATATTTGATATATTAATTTGCATTAACTAGTATTGGTTCACTTAAAATGGATTTTCTCACTTGAAGTGCACATTGTATATGTGATATATTTTTTGTGCACTTGATTGTATCATGTTTGATGATACATGCATGTTTGGGTGTATGTTTAATTTAAACCTTGGTTAAGTAAATGGTTAGGGTTTTAATTTATTTATTCATTTATTTATTTATTTATTTTGGCAAAAAGAGAAATGGTGGCTTGCTTTGTTTTACATTGAAGCTTCATGAAGCTTTGAAAAAGTCTACCATTTTTGTTTCATGCCTAACCTAACCATTCACCTAACCTTAGTTTACTCTCTACACATAACCATGGTTGCTAATATGATAAGAATCACTTATTTTCTATTATTGATTAATTCTTATCATATTATCATCTTCTTCTTCAAGAAGAAAGAAGCTTGCTAGCTTCAATGGTGAAATGAGAAAAAGAGTGAGAAATCCAATTCTAAAGTGAACCCACTTCCTATTTCTTAATCCTCTACCACTTGCCAAGTAGTATAGGGTGTTTTCTTCACAAGTTTCATGGCTTGGTGAAGTTGGAGCTTGATCTTGTGTTGCCTCGACGTAGATCATCTTCGGCATCGAAGTCGACGACCTAGCCCGCCCATTTCTCCGATGAAGCCGACGCTAAAGCCCGGGATCCGATGATCCGAGCGAGGGGACTTCATCATGGAGCTATGGAGGTGGAGGACCGGATCTACAAATGTTGTATTTCCGTTCACTTTTAGAGTAAAGTTGTTTATTCGCATTTGTTTCGCCTAAACTCTAGTTAACGATCCGTATTAGGGTTTGTAGGCACATGAAAAATTTGAATTTGCTATGGTTGATGCCTTGTGAGACCTCATTAGTGTGCCTAGGAACCCTACAGAGAGAAAGGCATAAAGCCCAAGGTATAACCTTTCTTCCATGTAGCTAATTCTAGTTAGCTTTTAGTTAGTTTTTGTTTAGCAAAGATCCTCCTTAAGTTAGTCCATGTTGCCTAGTTCGATAAAAATCCGATTTTTATTCCGTTTTCCGCCTCCCCGCAAGCACCGGGGTGGGCAATGTGGACTTACAGTGGTATCAGAGCCTAACTAAACATAAACTAGCTAGTTAGTAAAGTGAATGGAAGTTCGATCGGAAAAATCGCAAAACTAAAACATCAAAACCCTAAGTTTCTGTTGTTTTTTTTTCTGCTCTAAAAATAAAAAATCATACTTCAAAAATCGGCTCAGGGTTTTATGAAGAAGCACACCAAAAACGGTCAAGTGATAGTTCAAAGTGCGGCGGTTCCGCGGCAAAAGCATGCCTATTGCCGCGGAACCGCGGCCGTTTTGACTCTGTTCTGAACCGGGTTTGGTACAGTATTCTTCTGGTAAGATTTTGGGATTTTTAAGATGTTTTATTTGTGCCCAGATTTTCCAGAAAAGAAATTTGTATTTGGGGGCCTAGAAATCCGTATTTTTTTGATCGAACTTCACTATACTTTGACTATTGGGTTATACCTGTGATGTTTATATGTATTGAACGTCTGCTAATCGCTATACGTCGATTAGTGGGGGTTATACATATCTGTGATCTGTGTTTGTTGATGGTATGTGTATATGAATGCATTGGATTGTCGCGGGTGAATAGCCGGGGGGTTTTGTGAGACGAGAGTTTTCTTTTCTTTCAATTCCTGTAACATGTAAATTGATGTAATATTATTTGTATGGCCGCACAACCGGGTCGGGGTTGTAGCCGTCATTGTATAATTCTTTTTACTGTTTTTGCTCCTAGGATAGACCCATGGAGGGGGTGCACATGTAGGGTTCCTAGGCACTCTCAAGAGTTCTCACAAGGCATCAACCATGCCAATTTCAAAATTTACGGGTGCCGAGAAACCCTAATACGGATCGTTGGCTAGAAATATAGGCGAAAACTAGAACTAGTAAACTACTTTACTAAGAGTAACGGAAATACAACCTTTGTAGATCCGGTCCTCCACCTCCACGGCTCCGTGATGAAGTCCTCTCCGCTGTCCTCATGCAATCCCGGGCTCTAGCGTCGGCTTCATCGGAGAAGAAGCGGGCTAGGTCATCGACGACGATGCCGAAGATGATCTACGTCGAGGCATCGCTAGATCAAGCTCCAACTTCACCAAGTCAAGAAAACTTGTGAAGGAAACACACTCTACTACTTGGCAAGAGGTAGAGGATGAAGAAATAGGAAGTGGGTAGACTTTAGAATTGGATTTCTCACTCTTTTTCACAAGTTGCCATTGATGGAGGCAAGCTTGCTTCAATGTTGAAGATGAAGAAGAAGAAGAAAGAATATCATCAGTATTATAATAGAATAGAAAATCAATACTTATCATAATTTTAACTATAGTTATGTGTAGAGAATTGACCAAGGTTAAAGGAATGGTTAGGGTTAAGCATGAAGACAAGAATGGTTACAAAGTCAAAGCTTCATGAAGCTTCAACTAAACTACAAAACTAGCAACCATTCTTTTCTCATCTATTCAAAATAAATAAATAAATAAATAAGTAAGAAAATAAAACCCTAATCATTAGTTTAACCATGGCTTAATTCTTTACACTTAACTATAGTTAAACATGTATCATCAAACATGATACAATCAAGTGCACAAAAGTATATCACATATACAACTTGCACAATTCAAGTGAGAAAATCCATTTAAACTGAACCGATACTAGTTAATGCAAAGTAATATATCAAATATATAATTATACACTAAATCATTAAATCAACACTTGATTTAACGATCCGGTCATATCGCATATAACCGACTAGTATCCAATGTATCGGCTTATCGAATCAACCCTCGATTCGACAACTAGGTTATATCTCATATAACCATTCGATACATTCATCGCGAGAATAGAATACGGTATCACATACACGCATTATTCTCGGTCCCGTACATATCTCATATGCGCTCCTATTTCGTTTTGCTTGAGCCAGGAAACCTCTGTGTAGGACTCTAAAGACTCGTCAATACGCCGGCAGCAGATGATGATCATATCAAGCACCCACAAGCCGCAAGCGGTCTGCTAAACGTAACAGCCACCCGGGTATTGAGCGATCAGAAGATCGACGAGCAAGCCCGCTCACACTCCAGTGAATCCAACCAGTAACACTACCGTATAGTCCGGTCTGATCGTCTAATATGTCGCATATCTCGCCTAGGGGTGGTAAACGTCAGACCCCAATACCTCGATAAGTCGTGTCGATATGAGGTCTATAACAATTCGAGAAACTACTGGTAACACTTACCAGTAAATCTCAGCAACCCTGGCCAGGGATTTCCTGTTATAGTCAATCGAACACAGCGCAACATCAACCCCCTATACCGGGAGAGACGAATCCCCTCCTATCGCTCATTGCCTCCATGTGATTCGGGACTGTACCCAAAAACCACCGTTTTGCACGCCTTCCTGGACGTGGTAAGATGGAAATCAAAGCACAGTGGGAACCACACAAGACTCTATGACGATCTCGGGTCAACAGACTACTCTGTACCAGTGTCACCTGAGAACTGCCATCTGACGTAAGGTATAATACCATCTGGGAGTTCTTGGCGTGTCCGTCTAGTGTACCTAGTCTCCACTGAGCACCCGTATATCATCTTTAATGTCAAACACCAATGGATATGGGATCATCCATCGCCCATCTGCATGGGTCGAGAAGGTATACGCTAGTCTACTCTGGTATATCAATGCCCCGTCTCGATATACCCACGACTAGGGACTTTGAAGGATGTACTTACGGACTACCATGTCCCCACTAGTATGATCCGCATCATAGTCTAGGTAGTCAAGTACACATCCTAAGGGCTTTACCAACATGTAACAGAGAGACAATCATTATACACGTTAAGGTAAAGAGCAACCAGATAGCATACTATCATGTCGAGCAAGAAAGTCCTCCCTATATATGTCCAAGCATCCACTACAATATACATCCTATGTACAGTAATGGCCTCTAGGGCATACATATAACTAACAATCTCCCTCTTGCACTAGGGCCATCTGATAGCAGTGGTTGTAGTATCTCATACTCAACCATCCCATAAAAATCTCTCTCTGGGAACAGGCCTTTGTGAGTGGATCCGCTGTGTTGTCCTCTGAGTCTACTCTCCTGTCCTCGATCCCCTGGAGATCAACCATCTCCATGATCAGGTGATACTGCCTTAGAATATGTCTGGATCACTGATGGGACCTGCGTTCCTTGGCATAAGCCACAACTCCATTGTCTCACAATGGTGGGAACGTAGTTCATCTCAAGAACCAATATACACCCAAACAGCCTCTTTGGTAGCTTCTTAAGTAGCGATGTATCCTGCCTTTATCGTCTAGTATGCCACGGTATCTAGCTTGGAACTCTTCCAACATACCGTCCCTTTACTGAGGGTAAAGACAATGCCTGTGAATGACATTCAGTCGTCTTTATCACCCTGGAACCCTTCCAGTGATTCTCCTCAGGATCGGTTGATACCGTCTTACTACAACTAGTGAGAATCCTAACATTCATTAAGATCTATCTCATAGATCCAAAAACCCAGGATTTAGGAGGTATCATTTTGATCCTATGTGGAGAATCTTTGTGATAAGCGGAGATTGATCGAGCGTAGCATAGGAAACTCCTTCCCTATCAAGAGTATGTCATCCACGTACTCTACGAGGATCGTCACCATACTCCCTACTACCTTTTTGTTAATACAAGGTTCATCTACCATTTTGATGATGTCAAACTCTTTGACTACTTCATCAAAACAGATGTTCCAACTCCGCGATGCCTGCTTTATCCTATAAGGTATCTTGCACACGTTTCCGCTGCTCCCACTGTCTACGAGGCCCTCTGGCTGTGTACTTATAGACCCACTCTTCTAAAACATCATTTAGAAAAGCAGTCATGACACCCAACCGCCAGATATCGTAATCATGGTATGTAGCCGTGGCAAGTAGTATCTGGATGGACTTAAGCATAGGTACTGGAAAAGGTTTCATCATTATCCACGCCTGGTCGATGACGAAAACCTTTAACAAGTCTAGCTTTGAAAGTCTCAACTTTTCCATTTACACCAAGTAATCTTCTCAAGATTTACTTGCTCCTGATGGGGATTTAACCCTTCAGATATAGCAACCAAAGTCCATACTTTGCTGGTGTACATGGATTCAATCTCAGATCGCTAAGCATCCAGCCATTCTTACAGAGTCCCACTCCTGATGGCCAGCTCGAAAATAGTTGGGTCATCATCTCATGATGCAATCCTCGCTCCCACTGTCATAGAGTAACCGAAGTATCTCTCATGCGGGTGAGGAACCTTACTAGATCGGCGGAGAGGCTGAGGTTCGTTGGTAACTATTGAATCCTTTGGTTCTTTCAAATCATCTGCTGTAGTTTGTATAGCTGGAACCTTTCCAGTTCTACATTACAGACTTTGCCTCGAGCTTGTCCGGATTTTGCTTTTAGACATAGGCCGGACAACCCCAAATCTTAACTAACTTAAGAGATGGGCTCTTCCCTTTCCATATCACATATGAAGGGGTAGGCAACTGATTTGATTGGAACCCTATCCAATAGGTATGCAGCTTTTCAAGTGCATAACTCCCAAAAAGGAAATAGGTAACTCAGTAGTACTCATCATAGAGCACACATTATCATATAGGGTGTATCTGCTCCGTCCCGATATACCATCGTGCTATGGTGTATACAGAGGAGTAATGCTGAGAGAGAATCTCATTCTCCTTTAGAAAGGTCCAGGAATTCCGTGCTCAAGTATTCTCCTCCTTGATCTCATCAAAGGACATAATACTTATACCCGTATTTTGGTTCTCTACTTCTAACTTATATTCTGTGAATATCTCAAAAGGTTCGGACTTGTGTTTCAACAGGAACATAGGTCTGAAACTCGAAAGATCATCAGAGAATGTAATGAAGTATAAAGAATCAGTCCTGGCATGTGTAGACAGGGGACCTTACATACATCATCATGTATCAGTCCCAAGAGTTCACTAACTCTTTCTCTATTTCCAATAAACAGAGCTGGTGTCATTATATCTTTGTGACATGACTGGCAAGTTTCACAAGATGTAAATTCAAACTAATTTAAATATGCATCTATATGTAACTTCAGCTAGTCGGGTCGCATTGATATGACCTAGTCTACAATGCCTCAAGAAGGACTCGTTCATTTCTGAACTCTACCTCTTGTGTGTGATCCATATACTAAAACTGTAGTTTGATTTAGAACATTAACGCTTTTAGATAACGTGCCTGAACCGATCAACTTTTGATATAGGAAATGTTCAAAACATTATCCAACAATACAAAATTTTATCCTTTTTTTACTAATAAAGAGAGTGATATGATTTTGTATATCAGGTTCAGTATCTAATAACATTCGTTCAGAATCAATGTATTGGTAATACAGGATGACAATGACCAACAGACTTGGCTGCAACACTTGCCCCGTTTTCTGCCTCATGAAACTTATCACCCGTTCTCAGTTCTCTACCTATCTGTAGCCCTATGTAACAGATTACATATCTGGGATCCTGATCTGGTATCACATACCCAGGACGTAGAGAATACAGAGAAACAGTTCTTTGTAATGAACACACCTGAAGATGATGCATCAGTATGCACTCTCTTCGTTTGGGCGGCACGGAAATTCTGGTAATCCCCAAATTCCTGCTCTGTCTTATAACAATTATAAGTTGGAGCGGGACCAACGTTCCCCAGCTCAGTATAACAAGCGGGTTCGGTCAAATATCCGTATTATTATCTTGATTAAAGCGTGATATGGTCGCTACGTGGAGAGAGAGAGAAGAAAACACTCAGCATGCGCTCTTGCAAGAATAGATTGGTTATTATTTTATCTAATCAGGATGGCTCCCACTGTTTTTATCAAATCTTCCTTCAAACCCTAAAAGGAAAGACTAGCCGGGATTAATTACACACTACAAGTTCGCCAATCTTTCAGCCAGGCCAGTGTCGGTACTTTGAGGGAAGTCCCCCGTGCTTTCGCACGAACCTAATTACAGTAAACCTCGTTTTCCCAGAGGCGTAACCCCGTTGACACCTTTCTAGACACCTACTTGATCGGCTAATTGTAATATGTAAAACTCTCCCAGGAGTAACTCTTACTCGCAGTGGGTATCGGGATCCAACTATCTCATAAAAGGTATGCAATCTCATTGCAAATTTCAACACTTGAAATTCCCGATAATTTTGCCCCTAGCGTCCTATGACCTTGACGCAGGCCAACAAACCATAGTGCGCTAGTCAAGTTCAACCCGTCATTTCCTGATTGAATTAAACCCACCCGCACGACCCTTGACGCAGGCCAACAAAGTCGCACGACTACCCTAATCCAATCTGCATCATATGCATAAGCAGATAAATACCAGTTAGCTACCGCACACTACGCCTTGACGCAGGCCAACAAACGTAGCACGAATACTAACTACCACTTATCTTAAATGACGGAGGGCTACGACAGCTTTTTCTGAAAACCTATTGCGTAATGAACTTGATATCATTGTAGAATCAAATGATTTTTGAAATGGAGTGTTTTTGAGGCTTTTCTAGTTTTGCTAAAGGAGTCACTCCCGGTGAAGGGATCGTCGGTCCTTTCCTCGTCGAATAAGGTGCAGGATATATCATATATATCACTGTGCAAAGCAGAAACACTTAAAAGCAATCAAAAGACAAACCGAGTGTGTAGCATCAGCCAGTTATTGCTAAAGGAGTCACTCCCGGTGAAGGGATCTCGGTCCTTTCCTCATCGAATAAGGTGCAGGATATATCATATATACCGCTGTGCAAAGCAAGAACTGTAGCTACCTGTTTTGTTTTGAAATTCGATTCTACAACATGTTAGGTTTCTTTTATTTCATTAATCACATTAATGAAGTCCCATCATTTAAATACCAAAACATCACAGATAAATACGACGTATACTTATGCCATCCACATTCGCCTCGATGTCCTCTCGTGCACCGTTAGGTTAGGAAACTAACGGCAGAGCAGGGCAGGGCTAGTGCGGGTGTAAAACATAAGTAACGTCTATATAATATATCATATATACTATATACTGTAACTATCACAGAACATCACATGATCACATCACAGATATCGCAGCAGAAGAAACATATGAAATATTGGATATACTAGGACGTCCGTGTTTTCAATACGAGCCAGTATAAAACACGGATTCCACGGTCGTGATGAATAGCCAAACCCACACCCCTAGACCCCTACGAGAGCGGCAAGCAACCCTACCAATTCTGGAGTTAGGAGATCCGGACTCGACTCCTCGAGTTGGTCTCCCACTGGACTCCAGAACCCGGTTACTTGTGCTCCCCTCCTTGGGTCTATCCTAGTGCGGAAAAGTAAATAATATACAAACGGTGACATCTTCCGCAACCTGGAAGTGCCCCAATAAAAGAATATTACATACAAGTTTTTACATGAATGAAAATGAAAAACACTCATCTCACATAAAAAACCCCGGCTATTCAAACACGACGATCCAATATAACATATCCAGCAACACATAACATAACATGTCATCAACGTAAGTAAATATGCGCATCCCAATTGTCGTTGACATATAGCAACGAAACCGGAGATATCACATATTACACTTACTGTCAGAGAAAAGAAAGTGTAAAACTACAACAGTTGGAATCCGCAATCTCCATAGACATCGCATTCGTAATCAAATGAATACCTTAGACATCACATGCCTAACAATTATAAACCCCGCATTTTAGTCTCAAAATCGAAAACACTTTTCAATATCAAGTTGGGCAATTCAACAAGATTCCCGACAACCTGATCGAATGCTCGTCGCAAACTTCAGTAGGCGGCCGCACCCTCGACGCCGTCGACAAAGTGCACCAAGGCGGAACACCGCTGCCGCGAGCACCCGAACGGATGCTTTCGGCGACGGGGTTCTCCTACAGTCACTCGGTCGGGGCTATGGAGCGAGGCTGTCTATTAAGTTTACCCGGTGAGTATCCGCGTACGCTACGTGATTGCGACGGACTTTTGATCACATCAAAATTCCGTGGCAACCGATCAAGTGAGACTAAACTGCTATGTTTATAACATTCATTCAGTTATCTCATAACTACTTGTGAATTCCAATTATTGTATCCCATTCCAGATAAATAGAAAATGTTAAACTTTCCGATCGAACATTCAAACACCCAAGTTTTCCCGATACAGATCAACACATGAAATAAGTTCAAAGACATTCACTTCGTGCCTCAGTACCAACGGTCCAGCCGTAGAAGGGTCAAGCCAACGCCTCACATGTTGCACGCCGTACTGCCCCAAACCCGAAGGTTCAAAGGGCAGTTCAAGACAGTCACATAATCGAGTTAAGGTTTGTTGTCTTCTAAAGGGACCATCGCGTTACTTGCACTACTTAGAACGTCGTTAAACTACGGAAAAATCCAACACTTGGAAATTTCCCGACAGGGGAAAAATTGGGTATTTATATCCGGTCGAACTTTTTAACATATTCAAAAATTATCCGGAAAGCCACAAAGACAAAATTTGATACTCCGATCGAAACACCGAATCCCCAAAACAACCCCAGAAAATTCAACTCTTGAATAAATATTAAAAATTCCCAGAAAATCCAGCATAATGTAATAGGAGTTACTGTGCAATCAGGGGATGATGATGTCATCCTTTGGCCGCGGAACCGCCGCAGAAGCCAGGCTTCTGCCGCGGTTCCGCCGCACTATGGTGGATTCATGGGTACGGGCTTCACAGTAATTCTTACAATTCCCTGCTGATTTTTCTGCATATTTTTAATATGGAAAAACTCCAGATTTTAGAAAAAGTCCAGAGAGCATGTTTGGTTTAGGGTTTCGGGTTCGTTCGGGTTTCAAACTTCGTCTACGCATCGCCTAAGGCTCTAGCTAGGCTCAGATACCACTGTAGGGTTCCTAGGCACTCTCAAGAGTTCTCACAAGGCATCAACCATGCCAATTTCAAAATTTACGGGTGCCGAAAAACCCTAATACGGATCGTTGGCTAGAAATATAGGCGAAAACTAGAACTAGTAAACTACTTTACTAAGAGTGACGGAAATACAACCTTTGTAGATCCGGTCCTCCACCTCCACGGCTCCGTGATGAAGTCCTCTCCGCTGTCCTCATGCAATCCCGGGCTCTAGCGTCGGCTTCATCGGAGAAGAAGCGGGCTAGGTCATCGACGACGATGCTGAAGATGATCTACGTCGAGGCATCGCTAGATCAAGCTCCAACTTCACCAAGTCAAGAAAACTTGTGAAGGAAATACACTCTACTACTTGGCAAGAGGTAGAGGATGAAGAAATAGGATGTGGGTAGACTTTAGAATTGGATTTCTCACTCTTTTTCACAAGTTGCCATTGATAGAGGCAAGCTTGCTTCAATGTTGAAGATGAAGAAGAAGAAGAAAGAATATCATCAGTATTAGAATAGAATAGAAAATCAATACTTATCATAATTTTAACTATAGTTATGTGTAGAGAATTGACCAAGGTTAAAGGAATGGTTAGGGTTAAGAATGGTTACAAAGTCAAAGCTTCATGAAGCTTCAACTAAACTACAAAACTAGCAACCATTCTTTTCTCATCTATTCAAAATAAATAAATAAATAAATAAGTAAGAAAAGAAAACCCTAATCATTAGTTTAACCATGGCTTAATTCTTTACACTTAACTATAGTTAAACATGTATCATCAAACATGATACAATCAAGTGCACAAAAGTATATCACATATACAACTTGCACAATTCAAGTGAGAAAATCCATTTAAAGTGAACCGATACTAGTTAATGCAAAGTAATATATCAAATATATAATTATACACTAAATCATTAAATCAACACTTGATTTAACGATCCGGTCATATCGCATATAACCGACTAGTATCCAATGTATCGGCTTATCGAATCAACCCTCGATTCGACAACTAGGTTATATCTCATATAACCATTCGATACATTCATCGCGAGAATAGAATACGGTATCACATACACGCATTATTCTCGGTCCCGTACATATCTCATATGCGCTCCTATTTCGTTTTGCTTGAGCCAGGAAACCTCTGTGTAGGACTCTAAAGACTCGTCAATACGCCGGCAGCAGATGATGATCATATCAAGCACCCACAAGCCGCAAGCGGTCTGCTAAACGTAACAGCCACCCGGGTATTGAGCGATCAGAAGATCGACGAGCAAGCCCGCTCACACTCCAGTGAATCCAACCAGTAACACTACCGTATAGTCCGGTCTGATCGTCTAATATGTCGCATATCTCGCCTAGGGGTGGTAAACGTCAGACCCCAATACCTCGATAAGTCGTGTCGATATGAGGTCTATAACAATTCGAGAAACTACTGGTAACACTTACCAGTAAATCTCAGCAACCCTGGCCAGGGATTTCCTGTTATAGTCAATCGAACACAGCGCAACATCAACCCCCTATACCGGGAGAGACGAATCCCCTCCTATCGCTCATTGCCTCCATGTGATTCGGGACTGTACCCAAAAACCACCGTTTTGCACGCCTTCCTGGACGTGGTAAGATGGAAATCAAAGCACAGTGGGAACCACACAAGACTCTATGACGATCTCGGGTCAACAGACTACTCTGTACCAGTGTCACCTGAGAACTGCCATCTGACGTAAGGTATAATACCATCTGGGAGTTCTTGGCGAGTCCGTCCAGTGTACCCAGTCTCCACTGAGCACCCGTATATCATCTCTGATGTCAAACACCAATGGATATGGGATCATCCATCGCCCATCTGCATGGGTCGAGAAGGTATACGCTAGTCTACTCTGGTATATCGATGCCCCGTCTCGATATACCTACGACTAGGGACTTTGAAGGATGTACTTACGGACTACCATGTCCCCACTAGTATGATCCGCATCATAGTCCAGGTAGTCAAGTACACATCCTAAGGGCTTTACCAACATGTAACAGAGAGACAATTAGTATACACGTTAAGGTAAAGAGCAACCAGATAGCATACTATCATGTCGAGCAAGAAAGTCCTCCCTATATATGTCCAAGCATCCACTACAATATACATCCTATGTACAGTAATGGCCTCTAGGGCATACATATAACTAACAGCACAAACTACCGGGTATCTCGAAGTGCCGAGTGGCCTACTCACGGTGTTGATGGAGGTTGCTTCGCTTCGGGTACTTGGCGGGTAGTTTGCCGCACCCGTAGGGGTCTTGTGTGGGGTATTGGCTATTCACCGCGACCGTGTAATCCGCTTTTCGTTGCAGGCTCCAGCGGATTGCGGATTCCTAGTATATCCAATGTATTCATCTGTGATATGTAATGTCTATCATTGTTATATATCTATATACTATAACTATTTAGGCGTTGCTTATGTTTTACAGCCGCGTGATTGTCACGATCTAACTGTGTCGTGTTTAAAAAGAATTCTGAAATTACCGCAATCAAAACGGTGTCGCTTGTAGCGAGCCGCGATGAATACGGGTCGTCCGCAGGGAGATGGTAAGTTTCTTATTGCTTGTTTTAACGAGTTAATACCGTGTTTTGATTTGTTGGTTAACTAATTGTCGTAAAAAAGATATGAATAAAAAGGACTTGTTAAGGGTAGTAATAAGTTAGATTGTATGAAGGTGATGTTTGCCAATTCCTTATAGCCCCGACTTGGTATTGATACTAAAGCAATAGGTAACAACGCGGATTAGGGAACTTGAAATACGGTATTTGCGGTATTTCGCTAAATCCGTTTTCCTTGTCCCTTGTCCTTCCGTTGTTATCTCTTGATTTTAGCCTTCGGCAAACCACGGGCAATCCGGTCATGATTAGGAATCATCACTATCGGGGTAGGATAGGATGCCTAGTGAGCGGAGTTGTGGGTGATTTGCACGAAGTTTCAATAGGCAAGTTTTAGGTTTTAAAGTTTAGACAAAGAAAATCTTCGAATACGATCTAACATATTACACCCTTAACAAGTGAAAAGATTACTCACACATATTTACAAATTAACAAGAAAGAAAAGAGAAGATACATAAAAACATGCAATGAAATAAAGAGGAAAAGAGAACTGATGAGTTCAAGCGTTTTATCTCCCAGTGTTCAATCCCCGGCAACGTGTGAGATCCAAATACCAAGTTTTAAGGTTGCAAGCTCACTTAAAAGGTTGCAAGATCAAAGCAAAGCATGAATTTCACAATTGAAATCATGTAAAGTGGAACAAGACATGTAATAAAAATACGAACTTTTATTGAAGAACAAACTTGTTACAAGAGATCTTGAAGTCAAGAACCTAGGCCTTAAGCTTACAAGTTCTAAATGAGAAGTTGCAAGGTCAAGACAAAGGGGCAAGAGCTCAAGAATGAAAAGAAAAATTACAAGAATTCTAAGATAGAACTAAAGAAAAAGCTACCCTTTCCTCTTGCCTCTGGTCTCTATTTATAGGCTCAGAAAGAAATATTCATATCTGTCCCATTATGGCTCATGCTGATTTGTTTGATTGCCTTTGATTTGAACACATGCTTTTTAGTCTTGAATGCATATAATATCATATGCATATAAAATCATATCCTTGATTGCATATAAAATCATATCCTTGATGATTGCATATAAAATCATATCCTTGATTG
This sequence comes from Agapanthus africanus, assembly GCA_030015575.1. Classification (NCBI taxonomy): domain Eukaryota; kingdom Viridiplantae; phylum Streptophyta; class Magnoliopsida; order Asparagales; family Amaryllidaceae; genus Agapanthus; species Agapanthus africanus. The sequence goes on from CM057338.1 coordinate 810,422,666, forward strand.
CATATAGAATCATATCCTTGATGATTGCATATAGAATCATATCCTTGATTGCATATAGAATCATATCCACATGTGCTTAAAAGTATTGTGTACACACTTGTTGTGTTGGACCATTTAGAAAAAAAAATGTGTACACAACTTGTTGCGTAAAGGAACTCCTGAAGTATCGGTCGGTTAGCGTTTCTGGTCGCAGTGTCTTCCCTCGAGTGATATATCCGTGCTGTTGGATGCATTTCCAGTATTTTGTCATGGATACCTGTAATCTGTAATGTTGAGCAGACGCTGGTCAATAATACCGATAAATACAACAATTAGATAATGAATGAGCGGTATTAGAATGCAATTTTCTGATATGAACAAATACCCCCAAACTTATCTATTGCTCGTCCCGAGCAAAACCATTTATTCACAAACGAAAATCCTAACCGCACTTTCGCAGGGAGCGCGATTGCACTGAGCATGTGCAACAAGCCGTTTAACCTCTAGGTGTCCCTAGTAGGAGGAGTGTTGTCTCCTGAGGATTTTCAGCGGATACTACCCACAAAATCCCGTCAATTTGGCTTATCGACTTTTATTCTCCAATTAGGTTTTCTAACAAGGAACTTTATTATCTTTTACTTGTAAATTATCCACCCACATTCTTCACGCTTCCTCATCATTTAACTTAAGATTATATATGTTCTATAGACTTACTTAGCTTTTGGCATTTCTTAAGCTTTCCTTCAAAGGTTCCATCTCCACTTAGGAATTTTTATCAACTCTACTAAAGATACAAGTTCTATTCTTCATTCCTTTCTCTTATCTAAACTCTAATCACATATCCCCACGTGTGTGTATAAATCACCCCTACACTTGGAAATTCAAATCAAGCAATCATACCATTGTCCGTTGTCCAAAGCACTTATTAATTGGTGAGTTTTGCTTACACATCCTTCATGCGACCGTTAATACTTCTTGAGGTACCAACGACCGATTACAAGATGCGTTTGCACTTTTAAAGAGTACTTCCTAGTCTTGTAACACCTAAGGCTTTTAGCAGTGTCTCCCAAACCAGTTGGTCTAAGGCACTAGGTGATGAAGCACCCTCGCTAAATATTTTTATATTTTTAGCCTTAAGTAATCACAAAACCAGTGTTCATTTTTTTTTATTCACTTTTGTATTTTTCATTTTCTTCGTACTAAGGACTTTTAGACAAGAGCATTTCAAAGTCTCCTCTACTATTCCAAGCTTCAAGGTGCGTGATTGTGTAATTTTGTAGGGTATACATTTTCAGAATCTATACTTAAGCCAGGAATTATTTTTCAAACTTATACTCTAATAATAATCAATACTTTTTCCTTTATTTCAACTCAGCCCAAGAAGTGAACCAAAAATTTGCCTATTTCTAAATAAACTACAAATACATATACTTTCTACCGATAAACTTTAAGGAATGTTATTTTTAGGGTTTTTAATTTACTAAGTCTAAGATCTAGTTGTTCGTAGCCAGTTAACCTATTTGTCAAACTCAAGTTAAATATGGCCAAAATTGAATACAATAATTTTTATAATTTTTGAAAATTTCCAATTTTTATGAGTTTTTAAAATAAGTATGCAAATGCAAAAATATGTACAAATGAATGCGAAAGAAGAAGACGTACCGAGCATACCCCCAAACTTAAACTTGACAGTGTCCTCACTGTCATGCTATACCAAGAAGATTAAAATGCCGGCACTTCCCTGTTTATTTATTTATTTTTTTTATTTTATTGTTAAAACAAAAATATATACAGAAAGCCCCCCCAAACTTCATTTAAACACTGTTAGACATTACTGCCAAACTTTGCATAGACCAAATGTCAACATCAACCAGTTAAAAAATTTATCTGTAAAGAGTATCGGTTGGTGGAAGAATATGTTGTACCAATCCAAAAAGAATTAGGGAAGATAGAAGAGGTGGTATGGAAAGTGTGGAAGTGAATAGACAGGAGGTGGTGATGAATCAACATGAGAATGCGAATGATCAGCAATCAGTGGAGTATTGGTATTCTCGTAACTTATTAAAAGAAATGGGAGTGGTTCAACTTCCAAAGGAGAAGGTTGACTAACCACACTATCCCCAAGATATCTCTGTGGATCCTTCATCGACTTGGCATCATCCATCATATGCATATGATATTCAAATATGAGGGAACTAATCTCCTCGATGTCCGCCATATTCCAGCTGAGAGCTTGCCGCCTATCTTGTAAGAGCATTAAAAGGGCGTTCTCTTGCTCGAGAGCTAGAGAGGCCGATATGATAACGGGAAAGGTCTCATTCTCACCTATGTAAGCATATTTAATGTGAGACGGCAAGGGCATGAGTTTGAGTTTCGGAGGCAAAAGAATCATAGGCAAAATTGGGGAATCTACCTCGAACTCAAAGGACTCCAACACAGGTTCGAAATCACTGCAAACAACCGATTCGGATGGTTCAACTAAGTCATCCAAAAATTCAAAAGACTCATATTCGGGTTGTGAGTCGTCATCATCCAAAAAAGTGAAACATTCATAATCCATATCGGTTGTGTCAACGGTGATAGGCTCAAGGAGGGACGCACTAGTGGCGTCAAAACTGTTCTCATCAAACAAGAATCTTTCAAACTCGCAGTCCTCCTGCGTGATTTCGTGAATAGAGCAAACTTCTCGTGTACTAGTATTAAGCACGGGGGGCAGACTTCCTAACATGTAAATATTGAACTCACTAGACGTCTTCCGAAGGATAGAGTCATGGAGCCATTGCGACAGTTTATTACGGCATTGGAAGTGGCCAAAAATGGTCGACCGAGGATCACCGGAATTTGGTTCCGTGAGTTAGCAACAGGTTGTGTGTCCATAACAATAAAATCAACTGGGAATATGAACTCCCTAACTTTGATCAACACATCCTCTAGCTCACCCCTTGGATGGGTGATTGATCGATCAGCCATTTAGAGAGTATAGTGAGTGGGATTAAGCTCTCCAATGCCTAATTGCTCGTACACAGAATAAGGTAGCAAATTGACACAAGTACCAAGATCTAGTAGTGCTCTATTGATGTTCTTGTCCCCAATTGTTATCGAAATAGTAGGACAACCGGGGTCCTTTTGCTTTTGGGGTAAAGAATTGACAAGAGCATCGCTAATAGCACTAGCCACAAAAACTTTCTTTGGTACTTGTGACTTCCTCTTTTTGGTGCATAAGTCCTTTAAGATTTTTGCATATGAAGGAACTTGTTGGATTGCATCCAAAAGAGGGATATTTATGCTAACCTGTTTGAACAGCTCAACAATCTTCTCCATTTGTGGGGTTGGTTTATTGGATCTCAACCGGTTTGGAAAAGGAGCATTTTGAAATGTTGTTGAGTCCAATTTTTGCAGATCAGATTGTTGAGTTGGAACGGAACCCCGTGTAGATGTGTTCATGTTGTGAGAAGTGGGTCCGCTTGAGCTAGAAGGAGTAGAGCCTTGTGAATGATGGAGAACAGGCTCTAACGAAGAAGAAGAAGGTGAAGAAGAATCACCGGCAGGGGTGTCATCGTGAATACCCACATTGTTTTGCAACATTTTTCCCGATCTCAACGTGGTCACAGCGTTTACGTTATGAGTTTGCTGTTGATATGCAGCATGTGCGTGACCAGGATTAGGCAGTGGTTGAGATGGGAGTTTTCCTTTTTCTCGCTCGCTCAATGCTGCATTGAGTTGTGCAATTTTTGCCTCAATAGATTTGATGCTTTGATCGTGTGAGGCACTGTTTTGCACCAAAGATTGAATAGAAGTCTCTAATCTTGCTGTAGATTGTGTGGATTGCTTAAGGAACGCATCTAGACTTCTTTCGAGCGAGCTAACCTTGTCATTATTAGGTTGAACAAAATTATTTGGCGCGTAAGAATTGTTAGGCACAAAATTGTTCACTTGATTAGGATAAGGTTGCTGTTGGAAAGATTGTTTAAATTGAGTTTGTGGGGGTGCTTGTTGTTGTTGTGGAGGCCCTTGAAAATTGTTATTTCCTTGGAATTGTTGATTTTGGTTCCAAGCGAAATTTGGGTGACTCCTCCAACCCGGATTATATGTAGTAGAGTATGGATCGTTTCTTTGTCGTTGCTGAAAGGCAGCATTGACTTGATCATGTACTTGAGTAGATGCATTGTAAGGACACTCTTCGGTTAAGTGTGATGGAGCCGAACAACAAGCACACACAGTTCGTGGAGGCATAACAGGGGCAGGAGAAAGCGATGAGATTTTGGACTCAAGCGCTTCTAGCTTTTTCGTAAGAGCGGCCATCTCGTCTTTCATAGCAATTGACAACTCTACTTGATGTATGCCTGCCCTAGATTGACCACTAGAAGTAGATGATGTGGTCTTGGAGCTCTCCCAATGAATTGTTTGTTCACTAAGATCCTCAAGAAACTGCCACGCTTCCTCATTAGATTTGGATAGAAAGTGACCTTGACAAATGGTTTCTAGCAACTGCTTCGTTGCCGGGTTCAATCCCTCGTATAATGTTTGGCAAAGTTGCCAACTTTCGATCCCATAGTGAGGGCATTGAACGAGTAGGTCTTTGAATCTTTCAAAACACTTCCAAAATGGTTCGGAAGGAAGCTGTGAAAATTGTATAATCTCATTACGGATTTTAGCAGTTTTGTGATGAGGATAGAACTTTTTAAGAAAAGCTTTCACAAACTCGTCCCAATTTCTAATTGAATGTGATGCGGTGCTGTATAGCCACTTCTCAGCTAGGTCACATAAGGTGAAAGGAATGACCCTTAGCCTTATAGCGTCATCACTTAATTGGGTCGTTTTCATCATAGCGCAAACGTTTTGGAATTTATTGATAAAAATATACGCATCTTCTGATTCCAATCCATGAAATTTTGGCAGCATATTGATGAAGTGGGGTTTTATTTCAAAATTGTCCCTATTTGCCGGTGGGGGTGAAAGACAGGTAGGTAAAGAGGTGCGGATAGGATAGAAGAGATCCTGGAGCGCGACTCGTGTGGGCGCTTCAACAGGCAGTTGATTCGGGTTATTCGCACCCAGATTAGGTGGAGTCAGTCCCTAGGCAGGTGGAGAGATGTTAGGATTAAATCCTGACATCTCAGAAGAATTTGGTGATAAAGAAGGTGAAGATGTATGAACAGAATCTCGGTCAACGTCGGAGTTGACCGGCAAAGGTAAAGGTGATAAAAGGGTGGAGGGATTTTCGGCGTTGGAGTCGATTGCGTAGTCCGTAGGGACTAACGAAACGCGGACTAAATGGAAACTAGGGTCCCTAGTCCAAGCGGACATACACTAAACAAGTTTAGTGTAGTCAAAGCGTAGAATGTGAGGGTAAGAAAACGAAAGTGGAGAAAAATTGGGTGATAGTGGTAAAAATGGCAATTTTTGTGTTTGTTTCAAAAGAATGGGAAAATGAAACGACTGTTCAAAAAACACAATCACAAATGCACAGTCACAAATGCACAATCAATACCTAGACTAGGGTCCTCTAAGTCTACTAGACCTGCTCCTAACTGTTCCAAAGCGACAAATTGTGAGATAACCCTCAGATCGCCTCTTCACAGCCAGTTGTGGCCAGGTAAGCACAAGTGAGGTATGGAGGGATCCGCTCACGAATCACCGTGAGATGGGCCTTTTAAAGTTACCTCCTCACTTGTCTTGCCTAGGCACCACAAGAGTCATGTTTAGATAAACGATTGAATGCCCACAATCTTCCTTTGTCCTATTGAGCGCGACAAGTCCTTAGTGGGCTGAGTCTAGATATTTTTTATTAAACTTGAGGTGACACTTATGCAATTAGTGATTTCCGGGGTCTTAGGAAGGGTGATGAAATCCCCACCCAATCTGGATTGGTGTTAGAGCCCCTTAGGTCCGTATTAAATGATGCAATGCGCAAAATTCAACCAAGTTTTGTTTTCAAGCAATCAGTTATCGTTTTTTACTTTTAATGCGGCGCTGCAACAAATACGGTTAGTATCTTTTTTTGGCTTTTTGCGGCGATTTTTGCTAAGAATCCTGCAAAGACAAGAATATTGGAGCGTCGGGTTTGAGAGGGGAAGTTTAGAAAAAATACGTACCAAAAAGTATCGAGTTTCAGAAACTCGTGTCGATATTGCCTCCGAGTGGTCGAATGGTTCGCTTGCGCGGGTCTAACTACCCGGATCTTTGGCACTGAGTGTTCACCCTCCTTTGCACTTGAAAATACCCCTTTGTTCCGTATGATCGCTGCTCAAAACCCGTCAAATCTGCATATATTGGAAAAATACGGATATTTGAGCCAAAAAGCAATATTAATAACCACAATTCTGAACACAAATAATTAAGAAAATCAAATAATAAAAATGGAATTTATATCAAAACACTGGAAGCAACACAGAAAAACAAAAGTGAAAAGGCCACACCAAGGCCGGCGAGCTCGGTTTTTTAGGGTATGTCGCCGGTTTTTGTGTGAGGAAATTGGCTCAAATTTTGTGTGTTGTCTCAATGAAGAAATGTCATTCCAATTTTATAACTTGATTTATTTCTTTAGCATCAGAGTGTTAGCAGAATTCAAATCCAGAGAAGAAAAGAATTTTATCTGTGTTTGTGGTTGGTTTCAAAAAGAATGGTTATTTGTTTGAATGTGTTAGAAGTTAGTTTTATACAGAATATGCACAAATTTAACCCGAGAATACATGTATAAAAAGCGTTACCGTCTCCCCGGCAACGGCGCCATTTGATTGTCACGATCTAACTGTGTCGTGTTTAAAAAGAATTCTGAAATTACCGCAATCAAAACGGTGTCGCTTGTAGCGAGCCACGATGAATACGGGTCGTCTGCAGGGAGATGGTAAGTTTCTTATTGCTTGTTTTAACGAGTTAATACCGTGTTTTGATTTGTTGGTTAACTAATTGTCGTAACAAAGATATGAATAAAAAGGACTTGTTAAGGGTAGTAATAAGTTAGATTGTATGAAGGTGATGTTTGCCAATTCCTTATAGCCCCGACTTGGTATTGATACTAAAGCAATAGGTAACAACGCGGATTAGGGAACTTGAAATACGGTATTTGCGGTATTTCGCTAAATCCGTTTTCCTTGTCCCTTGTCCTTCCGTTGTTATCTCTTGATTTTAGCCTTCGGCAAACCACGGGCAATCCGGTCATGATTAGGAATCATCACTATCGGGGTAGGATAGGATGCCTAGTGAGCGGAGTTGCGGGTGATTTGCACGAAGTTTCAATAGGCAAGTTTTAGGTTTTAAAGTTTAGACAAAGAAAATCTTCGAATACGATCTAACATATTACACCCTTAACAAGTGAAAAGATTACTCACACATATTTACAAATTAACAAGAAAGAAAAGAGAAGATACATAAAAACATGCAATGAAATAAAGAGGAAAAGAGAACTGATGAGTTCAAGCGTTTTATCTCCCAGTGTTCAATCCCCGGCAACGTGTGAGATCCAAATACCAAGCTTTAAGGTTGCAAGCTCACTTAAGAGGTTGCAAGATCAAAGCAAAGTATGAATTTCACAATTGAAATCATGTAAAGTGGAACAAGACATGTAATAAAAATACGAACTTTTATTGAAGAACAAACTTGTTACAAGAGATTTTGAAGTCAAGAACCTAAGCCTTAAGCTTGCAAGTTCTAAATGAGAAGTTGCAAGGTCAAGACAAAGGGGCAAGAGCTCAAGAATGAAAAGAAAAATTACAAGAATTCTAAGATAGAACTAAAGAAAAAGCTACCCTTTCCTCTTGCCTCTGGTCTCTATTTATAGGCTCAGAAAGAAATATTCATATCTGTCCCATTATGGCTCATGCTGATTTGTTTGATTGCCTTTGATTTGAACACATGCTTTTTAGTCTTGAATGCATATAATATCATATGCATATAAAATCATATCCTTGATTGCATATAAAATCATATCCTTGATGATTGCATATAAAATCATATCCTTGATTGCATATAGAATCATATCCTTGATTGCATATAGAATCATATCCTTGATTGCATATAAAATCATATCCTTGATGATTGCATATAGAATCATATCCTTGATTGCATATAGAATCATATCCACATGTGCTTAAAAGTCTTGTGTACACACTTGTTGTGTTGGACCATTTAGAAAAAAAAATGTGTACACAACTTGTTGCGTAAAGGAACTCCTGAAGTATCGGTCGGTTAGCGTTTCTGGTCGCAGTGACTTCCCTCGAGTGATATATCCGTGCTGTTGGATGCATTTCCAGTATTTTGTCATGGATACCTGTAATCTGTAATGCTGAGCAGACACTGGTCAATAATACCGATAAATACAACAATTAGATAATGAATGAGCCGTATTAGAATGCAATTTTCTGATATGAACACCGCGCTAGCCCAGCCCCCGCTCTGTCGTTAGTTAAGTAACCTAACGGGTGATGACGGGGCCCCGTGGCGAATGCGAATGGCATAAGCGTACGTCATATTTTGGTTGTTTTCTGCAATGGTAGGATTAAATGATGGGACACATTAAAAGAACTAATGCAAGAAAATAAACCAAGTAAAAGTCGATTGGAACACTTTGAAAACCACTCGGTTCTTTTCAAAACTAAACTTTTAAACGCGGAGCTTGAACCACTCCTTTTAAAAGCTATCTCATTCCATAGATTATATCAAGTTCACTACGTTCACGGTTTCGCCAAAACCCTTCGTAGCCCTCCATCATTTCAGTTAAATATTCGGTAGTATTCAAGCTATGTATTTTGACCTCACGCCAAGGCATAGTGATTGGTAACTGCCGGATATTTATCTGTTGCATAGATAGAATGCATTGGTTTGAGACAGTCGTACTGCCATTTTGGCCTACGTCAAGGGTAGGTACGGGTGGGTTCAAATTAACCAGGATAATGATGGGAAGAACTTGACATGTGACTTATGACATTTTGACCTCACGCCAAGGTCATAAGAGCATGGGGCAAAAATCCACATCGGAAGTTTCATAAGTACTGAAACTTGCTAGCGCTACATACCATTTGGAGTGTGATGATTCTGGTAGGATTCCTTCGGTTTTATCACGCGATGATATTTGGATCCCAATCCTACTGTGAGTATATGCTACTCCTCGGGAAAACTCTCACTTAACGATCAATGCTATAAACCTAGTAGGTGTCTAGAAAGGTGTTAGCAGGGCTACGCCCACAGGGAAAAGAGGTTACTTAATTAAGGAACTTCGCGAAAGCGTTGGAAAACCTCCCTCGAAATACCGACACTGGCCTGGCTGAACGGTTAAGCAAGTATTGTACGGTGAGATTGATCCCGACTAATTCTTTCTTTACGGTTTGAGAAGGGATTCGAGAGACAATGGGAGCCATCCTGTTTAGACAAAATAAAAACCACTCTAAACTTGCAAGAGCATCATGCTAAAGTGTTTCTTTTCTCTCTCCTAATTGCAGCGACCATTCAACATGACCGGACTTAAGTTATTACTAGATAAAAACATACTGACAGGGCCAAACTACAAAGATTGGCTCAGAAATGTCAAGATGGCAATCACTTACGACAAGTTGGAGTATCTCCTTACCACCAAAGCTTCCCCTGTCCTAGGTCCCAAAACCAGTGTCGTAGATAGGGAAATCTATTAGATCTGGGAAATAGATTGCGCGAAGGCCAAATGCCTCGTGCTTGCCTCGATGGACAACGAACATCAGAGGAGGCACGAGAATATGGACCTAGAGTCCATATTTCTTCATACAAAAGAACTGTATGGAGAGCAGTCTCGTATCGCCAGATACGAAGTGTCGAAGAAGTTGTTTTCGGCAAGGTTGGCCGTCGGATCATCGGTAGTGGAACACGTGCTTAAGATGATTGGCTACATAGAGGAGCTCGCGGACCTTGGGACCACGTTGGAGAATGAACTCTATACTGATTTGATTCTCCAGTCCTTTCCTTCCACTTACGCCCAGTTTATCCTAAACTTCAACATGCAAGGAAAGGAGGTTGAACTTTCCGAACTTCTGAACATGTTGAGGAGTGCTGAGGGCACCCTACAGAAAGGTAGGGAGACATCCACTTTGTTTGTAGGAGGATCTTCCTCTTCTAGGTCCAGGGCGAAAGCCAAGGGAAAGAAGAAGAAAGCCCTCGCCAAACCAAGGGGTGGTGTCAGTAAAGTGGATACGAAAGGAAAGGGAAAGGCAACAAAGGTAGCGGGAAAGCTGGTGGGGAAGGAAGAATGCTTCTACAGTCACAAAAGTTGACACTGGAAACAGGATTGCAAGGCTTGGAAGGCCAGAACCCAGGATCTGAAGCGAGTTGTGGCTTCAGCTTCAGCTGTGTATGTTATTGAAAACTGTCTATCAATAAACTCTACATCCTGGGTATTGGATACCGGATCAGGATCTCAAATCTGTAATTCTTTGCAGGCATTGAGAAAGCGTAGAGTTTTGAAGGCAGGTGACATGACCCTCAGAGTTGCAAACGGAGCTAGCATGGATGCTGAGGCCGTGGGAGACTATCACCCGGGATTGTCAGATGGACACTTTTTGGTTTTGCGTAGTTGTTATTTTGTACCAAATGCAACCTGTAATATCATTTCTGTATCTTTATTATCTAAAGAAGGTTATGAATTTGCATTTGTAAGTAATGTAGTGAACATTCACCTTAATCAAGTTCTGATTGGGTCAGGTACATTAAACAACGGTATATACGTATTAAACCAACCACAGATTTTCAATGTCCAGAATACACACAAAAGAAAGTCTCCAGAAATTAATAAAACTTTCTTATGGCATTGTAGACTGGGTCACATCAATGAGAGAAGGTTGACTAAGTTACATACAGAAGGATATTTGGATCCGTTCGAATATCAATCGTATGCAACTTGTCAATCCTGTCTCAAAGGAAAGATGACAAAGACTCCGTTCACTGGACACGGAGTAAGAGCGAGCGAGCTCTTGAGACTCGTACACAGCGACGTGTGCGGTCCAATGTCTACACATGCACGAAGCGGTTATTCTTACTTCATTACTTTTACGGATGACTTTTCAAGGTACGGTTATGTCTTCTTAATGAAACATAAATCCGAGGCTTTTGAAAAATTCCAGGAATATAAGAATGAAGTGGAAAAACAAACAGGCAAAAGTATCAAGACACTAAGATCTGATCGAGGTGGTGAATACTTGAGTGCCGAGTTCCTGGGTTACTTAAAAGAGAATGGAATTCTCTCTCAGCTTACTCCTCCATACACTCCGCAACATAACGGTGTATCGGAGAGACGAAACCGAACCCTATTGGATATGGTACGGTCCATGATGAGTAACGCTGAGTTGCCGCGATCGTTCTGGGGATATGCGCTAGAATCAGCTGCATACCTTTTGAACCGAGTTCCTACTAAGACTGTGCCTACTACACCATATCAGATGTGGTGTGGGAAGAGACCCTATCTTAATCACATTAAGACATGGGGATGTCCAGCTTTTGTCAAAAAGCAGCATGCGGACAAGCTCGAGACACGCTCAGTACAGTGTAAGTTTGTGGGATATCCAAAGAACTCCAAGGTATATTTCTTCTATTGCGAAGAGGAATAAAAGGTTTTTGTTTCTCGCTATGCCCACTTTCTAGAACACCGGTTCATAGAAAAAGAAATAAGTGGGAGCGCAATAGAACTGGAAGAAATTCCAGAACCACGAGCTATTACTGAAAGCTTAGTAAAACCAGAGGGTTCGGAAGATCAGGACATTCCCACGCCACTCCGCAGGAGTAGTAGGAAGTCTCATCCGCCCGAGAGATACTACGGTTTTCTTATAGACGGGGATAGAGAGGATTGCATCATAGATTGTGATGAGCCTACTAGCTTCCAGCAAGCCATTCAGAGTGTCGACTCGGTAAAATGGCTGGATGCAATGCGGACCGAAATGGAGTCCATGTACACCAACAAAGTATGGACGTTGGACATTGCTCCAGATGGGGTAAAACCCGTAGGATGCAAGTGGATCTTCAAAAGGAAGATTGGTGTAGATGGAAAGGTTGAGACCTATAAAACTAGACTGGTTGCAAAGGGTTTTCGTCAGCGACCTGGTTTGGACAATGACGAAACCTTTTCTCCAGTAGCTATGCTGAAATCCATTCGGATCCTTCTTGCCATTGCTGCCTTCTACGATTATGAGATTTGGCAGATGGACGTAAAGACCGCTTTTCTAAATGGAAATTTAGAGGAGTGTGTCTATATGGACCAGCCAGAGGGTTTCATTCAGAGTGGGAGCAGCGGAAAGGTGTGCAAGTTGCTTAAGTCCATTTATGGACTAAAGGAGGCATCGCGGAGTTGGAACATCTGTTTTGATGAGACGGTCAAGGAATTTGGCTTTATCAAAAATCCAGATGAACCATGCATCTATTGTAGATTTGTAGCGAGAACTGTAGTATTCCTCGTTTTATACGTGGATGACATTCTCTTAATAGGAAATGACATTCCTATGCTACAATCTGTCAAGGGGTTCTTGTCACACAGGTTCTCCTTGAAAGACCTGGGTGATGCCTCATACATTCTGGGGATCCGGATCTACCGTGACAGATCCAAGAGGATTTTAGGACTCTCACAGTCCAGGTACATCGACACCATACTGAAAAGATTCAGTATGGAAGATTCCAAGCACGGTAATCTACCGGCTTGTCACGGGATCACCCTCTCCAAAGAGATGTCTCCCAAGACTGATTTGGAGAGGGATCGCATGTCTATTATACCCTACGCTTCTGCGGTAGGCTCTATAATGTATGCGATGTTGTGTACCAGAACAGATGTGGCTTATGCACTGAGTGTGGTAAGCAGGTATCAGTCAAACCCTGGGGAGAAACATTGGATAGCGGTAAAGAACATTCTCAAGTACCTGAGAAGGACTAAGGAGATGTTCTTGGTGTATGGCGGAAAAGACCTCCAGATTGAGGCCTTTGCTGACTCCAGCTTCCAGAGTGACAAGGATGATTTCAAGTCCATGTCGGGTTTTGTCTTTACCCTCAATGGAGGGGCGGTGTGTTGGAAGAGCTCCAAACAGGAAACCATTGCTGACTCGACTATGGAAGCGGAATACATCGCTGCATCTGATGCCGCAAAAGAAGCTGTCTGGATGAGGAAGTTCTTGAAAGAACTTCAGGTGGTTCCGTCCATTGTTGATCCAATACCTCTGTATTGCGACAACAACGGGGCTATAGCTTTAGCGAAGGAACCCAGGTCCCATCAGAAATCCAGACACATCTTGAGGCGGTATCACCTGATCAGGGAGATCGTGGATCGCCAGGAGATCGAGGATCGGAGGGTTGCTTCAGAAGATAACACTGCAGATCCATTCACGAAGGCCTTACCCCAGACTCAGTTCGAGCGGCTGATCGAGATGATAGGTCTTCGATACGCCAGTACATGGCCTTAGTGCAAGTGGGAGATTGTTAGTGTATATGCCCTAGAGGCCATTACTGTATCATACTAGTATGTATATTACTTGATGGAAGCTTGGGATATTCACAGTTGTATATATAATCTTGCTCGAAATGGTAGTATGCTACTTGGTTTGTCTCTGCTTTAATGTGTACATGTGTTTCTTTTATTATATCACATATACGCATTAGTGGAGCCCTTAGGATCTTTGCTTGATTACCAGCGTTGTGATGGCGCTCACACTCGTGGGGGCTGGGTAATCCATAAGCACATCCTTATACAGGTCCCTAGTCGTAGGACTATCGAGACAGGGCATCGATACTCCGGAGTAGACTAGCGTATGTGCTTCTCATCCCAGCGTGGGAGACGGTCTGTCCCACAGCCGTCAGTACATCGTACTTGAGATAGTATGCGGGTGCTCGTTAGGTTACGAGTACACTGGACAGGACTCGTCGGGAACTGTTGGTTGGTTATATACCTATCGTCAGTTATCAGTTCCCAGGTGACATGAGTACAGCTTAGTCCGCCGACTTGACACTGTCACTTCGCCTCGAGTGTGTTCCCACTGTACTTTGATTACTACCCTACCACGGCTCAAAGGAGTCGTGCAAACAGGTAGTAGTTGGGTGCAGTCCCGAAGCACTTGGAGGCAGTGACGGTTAGACAGGATTCATCTCTCCCGGTATTGGGGGTTGACATCGCGCTGTGTCCAGGAGAGCCTTTACACAAGTAGTCCCTGGCCAGGGCAAGCGAGATATACTGGTAGGTTTCCAGTGTTATCTCAGGGTGTTCTGGGCTACACTCCGACACGACTTATACCGCTATTAGGGGACTGACGTTCACCGCCCCCCTAGGCCCGCCATGCGATGTATCAGACGAACAGACCGGACTGTACGGAGACTGTCACATACAGTCTCAGTAGGAGTTCAGATGGGGTCACCTCGTCAGTCTTCTTATCGGCATCTACCTGGGGACCGTTACGTACAGCTAGTGCCGCTTGCGGTCTGTGGTTAAACCCACTTCCAGTGTAGTGTCGAGTCTTTAGAGTCCCACACAGAGAGCTATTCGCCTTTAGGCAAAATGAGTAGAGGTCGCATGGTTTTGCGACAGGTTTCGTTCACATCCGCGCACTTGTGCACGTTTGCTGTCCGGACAGCTTATACTAGCGGGCTTTGGTTTAAGCCAGATCCTAGTATATGATTTGGGATTGGTTTTATCTCTTTGTATTCGTGTTCCTCGGATCACGAATACGGGTGCGTATGCACAGTTGATTGAGACAGAGGGAGAGGACTTTGATTAGGGTTAATGACCATTGTCATTTTATTAACCCTAATGCTTATGTGTGTATTATGATTAATTGATATTAGTTAAATATAATTGTGCATGGTTAGGGTTGTTGACCATTTGACTTTCTTGACTTGTTGACCTAGGTTGACACTTTGACCATCATCATTCCATTTAAAAGATACTCTTTGATCCTTGCAATTTGCATTAAATATGAAATGATAATGGTCATGTCTTGATTAAGCCATGACAATTATCTTGCTAATTATCAATTTACATAATTCACACATATATGTGAGAATGGTTCTATTATTCTCTCATTCTATCATATTGATTCTCTCTCCTCCTCTTCCTCTCTCTCAAGCTCTCCCCTCTCATGTATTGAGAAACACTTGAGCTTGAGATAAACCACTCCAAAGTAATCTCTACTCTCATCTAAGGTTCTAGGATTAGCACTTCTAGCACCTTAGTTATTTCTAGCTTGAAGTTGAAGCCAAAGGTTGAGGCTCTCGGGTGGATCATTCTTCGACTAGAAAAGGCGACAAGGTGATCTCTTTCTTCCACTCCAAGGAGCAAGGAGAGAAGGACATAAAGCCCAAGGTATAACCTTTCTTCCATGTATCTAATTCTAGTTAGCTTTTAGTTAGTTTTTGTTTAGAAAAGATCCTCCTTAAGCTAGTCCATGTTGCCTAGTTCGATAAAAATCCGATTTTTATTCCGTTTTCCGCCTCCCCGCAAGCACCGGGGTGGGCAACATGGACTTACAGATTTCCCTGGGGTTGAGACGAATCGAGATATTTCTACAAAGACGCTGATTTCTCTGCTGGTCGACGCGAATCGAGATGCTCTCGTTAAGGACGCTGATTTCCCTGAATCGAGGAGTTTGCCAAGGACACTGATTTCCATAGGGTTGAGACGAATCGAGGTATTCCTGCAAAGACGCTGATTTCTCTGCGGGTCGACGCGAATCGAGATGCTCTTATCAAGGACGCTGATTTCCCAGAATCGAGGAAGGTGCCAAGGACAGTGATTTCCCTGGGGTTGAGACGAATCGAGGTATTCCTACAAAGACGTTGATTTCTCTGCAGGTCGACGCGAATCGAGATGCTCTCGTCAAGGACGCTGACTTCCCTGAATCGAGGAGGTTGCCAAGGACACTGATTTGCCTGGGGTTGAGACGAATCGAGATATTCCTGCAAAGACGCTGATTTCTCTGCGGGTCGACACGAATCGAGATGCTCTCGTCAAGGACGCTGATTTCCCTGAATCGAAGAGGTTGCCAAGGACACTGATTTCCCTGGGGTTGAGACGAATCGAGGTATTCCTGCAAAGACGCTGATTTCTCTGCGGGTCGACGCGAATCGAGATGCTCTCGTCGAGGACGCTGATTTCCCTGAATCGAGGAGGTTGCCAAGGACACTGATTTCCATGGGGTTGAGAAGAATCGAGGTATTCCTGCAAAGACGCTGATTTCTCTGCGGGTCGACGTGAATCGAGATGCTCTCGTCACGGACGCTGATTTCCCTGAATCGAGGAGGTTGCTAAGGACACTGATTTCCCTGGGGTTGAGACGAATCGAGATATTCCTGCAAAGACGCTGATTTCTCTGCGGGTCGACGCGAATCAAGATGCTCTCATCAAGGACGCTAATTTCCCTGAATCGAGGAGGTTGCCAAGGACACTGATTTCCCTGGGGTTGAGACGAATCGAGATATTCCTGCAAAGACGCTGATTTCTCTGCGGGTCGACGCGAATCGAGATGCTCTCGTCAAGGACGCTGATTTCCCTGAATCAAGAATGTTGCCAAGGACAGCGATTTCCCTGGGGTTGACAAGAATCGAGGTATTCCTGCAAAGACACTGATTTCTCTGCGGGTCGATGCGAATCGAGATGCTCTCGTCAAGGACCCTGATTTCCCTGAATCGAGGAGGTTGCCAAGGACACTGATTTCCCTGGGGTTGAGACGAATCGAGGTATTCTTTCAAAGACACTGATTTCTCTGCGGGTCGACACGAATTGAGATGCTCTCGTCAAGGATGCTGATTTCCCTGAATCGAGGAGGTTGCCAAGGACACTGATTTCCCTAGGGTTGAGATGAATCGAGGTATTCTTGCAAAGACGCTGATTTCTCTGCGGGTCGACGCGAATCAAGATCCTCTCGTCAAGAACGGTGATTTCCCTGAATCGAAGAGGTTGCCAAGGTCACTGATTTCCCTGGAGTTGAGACGAATCGAGATATTCCTGCAAAGACACTGATTTCTCTGCGGGTCGACGCGAATCTAGATGCTCCCGTCAAGGACGCTGATTTCTCTGAATTGAGGAAGTTGCCAAGGACACTGTTTTCCCTGGGGTTGAGACGAATCGAGATATTCCTGTAAAGACGCTGATTTCTCTGCAGGTCGACACGAATCAAGATGCTCTCGTCAAGGACGCTGATTTCCCTGAATCGAGGTTTTTGCCAAGGACACTGATTTTCCTGGGGTTGAGACGAATCGAGGTATTCCTGCAAAGACGCCGATTTCTCTGCGGGTCGACGCGAATCGAGATGTTCTCATCAAGGACGCTGATTTCTCTGAATCGAGGAGGTTGCCAAGTACACTGATTTCCCTGGGGTTAAGACGAATCGAGATATTCCTGCAAAGACGCTGATTTCTCAGCGGGTCGATGCGAATCGAGATGCTCTCGTCAAGGACGCTGATTTCACTAAATCGAGGAGGTTGCCAATGTTAGTGTATATGCCCTAGGGGCCATTATTGTATCATACTAGTTTGTATATTACTTAATGGAAGCTTGGGATATTCACAGTTGTGTTAACAGTATTGCTCAACATAGTAGTATGCTACTTGGTTTAGATCTATCTTAATATGTGTATATGTTTCTTTTAGCATATCGCGAATACATATTGATAGAGCCCATAAGATTTTGCTTGACTACCAGCGTTGTGATGGCAGTCACACTAGTGGGGGCTGGGTAGTCTACAAGCACATCTTTTTTCAGGTCCCTAGTTGTAAGATTATTGAGACAGGGCATCGATACTCCAGAGTAGACTAGTGTATACACTTCTCATCCTAGCAGGGGAAATGGTCTGTCCCACAGCCATTAGTACGTTGTACTGGAGACAGTATGCAGGTGCTCGTTGGGTTACGGGTACACCGGACATGACTCGCAGGGAACTGTTGGTTGGTATTATACCCGTCGTCAGTTAACAGTTCCCAGGTGACATGAGTACAACATAGTCCGTAGACTTGACACTGCTGCTTCGCCTCGAGTGTGTTCCCACTGTTCTTAGATTGCTACCCTACCATGGCTCAAAAGAGTCGTGCAAACAGGTAGCAGTTGGGTGCAGTCCCGAAGCACTTGGAGGCAGTGGCGGTTAGATAGGATTCGTCTCTCCCGGTATTGGGAGTTGATACCACACTGTGTTTGAGAGCCATTACGCAAAGTCCCTGGCCAGGGAAAGCGAGATTTACTGGTAGGTTTTCCAGTAGTTTCTCATGGTGTAATGGGCTTTACTCCGACACGACTTATACGGCTTTTAGGGGACTGACGCTTGCCGCCCCTAGGCCCGATATGCGACAGTCTTAGACGAACAGACCGGACTGTACGGAGATTATCACATCAGGATCAGTAGGAGTTCGGATGGGTTTCCTCATCGGCGTTCTTATCGACATCTACCTGGGGACCGTTACGTACAGCTAGTACCGCTTGCGGCCTGTGGTTAAACCTACTGCCAGCGTAGTGTCGAGTCTTTAGAGTCCCACACAGAGAGTTTCCATGCTTCAGGCGAAATGATATAGAGGTCGTATGGTTTTACGACAGGGTTCGGACATATACGTGTATGTGTGCACGTACGATGTTCGGACAGATTATACTAGCGGGCTTAGGTTTAAGCCAGATTCCAGTATTGGATTATTGGATTTATACAGTCTCAGTATATCCGTGTTTTTCGAAAATACGGATGGGAGGAGCATTCTCGTAATTACTCGAGAAACTTCTAGAAGAAAGGTGACTCATTATCTTTTAATTCATTTATGGATAAAGCTTAATAAGGTAGTGGAGATGATATGTTATTTGCATTAAATGAAACCATGACTTATGAGATGATTCATTCATTTGTACTAAATGAAGCATGAAGATATTTGTGCAAGATATTTTATGCTTCATAATATACACAAATGAGATATATTTCATTTCATAATAACAAACACATTCTCTCTCCTCAAGCTCTCTCCCTTCTTCACACTAACCCTAATCCTCTCATGAGTTGAGAACCCTAGGGTTAGAAAGATTAATCAATCCTTAATCCATCTCTATATCCTCTAGGTCACTTGGATTAGCAATCCTAGCCACTTAGTTACCTCAAGTTAGAGGTTAAAGCTTGTAGTAGGAACTTTCAGGTGGATCTTCTTTCACATCGAGGAGCCGACGAGGAGGTGCCATCCTTTCTACTCCAAAGGAGCTCTAGTGGTCAAGGAGGACAGCAAGTAAAGAAGAAGGACTTGGAACTTTAGGTATAATCTTCTTACCGAGTAGATAATACCTCTAGTTATTTGTGTTAGATATGGTTTAGTAAAGATCCGAATGCTTAGTCGATGTTACCTTGTTTAAAATGATTGTTTTTTACTTATTCCACCTCCCCGCTTCATGTGGGGTGTGTAACGTTGACTTACAGTGGTATCCGAGCCTACTAAAGCATAGCTAACAGTTTAAACAACAAGTTAAACTACGAAACCGAAAAGACACGAAAACAACGAACCCCAAGATGCAAGTTTCTATCGATTTTCAAAGTTGCTCTGAAAATTATTTAAATAAGTACAGAGTGATATTTGAACAGTAAAACGAACACCAAACAGAAATGAGACAATTCCTCGAAAAACGGGCCGGCGACACACCTAGGGTTTCCGGCGACACCGGTTTTTTGATGGAGGAATTGCTTCATTTTTTTGGTGTGGTCTTTTGACTTTAATCTTGGGTTTCTGGAGTAGTTTATTTTTGCCAATTTTTATTTTACTGGAAATTCTTTCTGTGGCAATAATCGGTGTGTTTCGAAGTCGCAGTTTGAAGTTGTTTAATGTTTCAAGTTCAGTTTTGATGTATTCGTAAACCTCTCCTAACTGCTAGTATGTCGGTTAGCAAGGGGTTGCACATTTCTATAATGATTTTTACTGGTTTGTGAATATGGACTTGTTGGATTGTCGTGAATGGATAGCCGTGAATGGATAGCCGGGGATGTGAGACGAGTGTTTCTTTCATTCAAATGTAAATTGTAATTTGTTGTAATATTCTTTTGAGGGGCACATCCGGGTTGAGATTGTAGCCACCGTTGTATTATTTCATTTACTGTTTTCTGCTCCTAGGATAGACCCAAGGTAGGGTGCACAAACTACCGGCTACTTTGAAGTGTTTAGTGGCCTACTCACGTCGTTCGGGAAGACCGCTTCACTTCGGGTACTTGGCGGGTAGTTTGCCGTACCCGTAGGGGTCTAGGGTAGGGGTTTGGCTATTCATCGTGACTGTGTAATCCGTCTTTCAATGAAGGCTCAAAAGAAATGCGGATTGCTTGTATATCCAATATATTCATCTGTGATCTGGAATTCCTATTATTGCGTCTGACGAATATACAATATCTATATATGATATCTAGTAGGCGTTGCTTATGTTTTGCATCCGCGCTAGCCCAGCCCCCGCTCTGTCGTTAGTTAAGTAACCTAACGGGTGAATGACGGGGCCCAGTGGTGAATGCAGATGGCATAAGCGGACGTTGTATTTTTCGTTGTTTTTTGCAATGGTAGGTTAATTGATGGGACATATTTTTTTAATGCAAAGAAAATAAACCAAAGTTGAATCGTTGGAACAGTTTAAAAGAAACCACTCGGTTATTTTAAAAACAGCAGATTTTTTAATTGCGGAGCTTAAACCACTCCTTTTAAAAGCTATCAGGTTCCTTCGATCATATCAAGTTCACTACGTTCACGGTTTAGCCAAAACCATTCGTTGCCCTCCGTCATTTCATTTGGATATTCAGTAGTATTCAAGCTATGTATTTTGACCAACGCCAAGGCATAGTTCTTAGTAGCTGCTGGGTATTCATCTGTTGCATAGATAGATGAGTTGGTTTAGGACATTCATACTGCCATTTGGCCAACGTCAGGGGCATGTACGGGTGGGTTCAAATTAACAAGATAATGATGGGTAGAACTTGACATGTGACTTATGACATTTTGACCAATGCTAAGGTCATAAGAGCATGGGGCAAAAATCCACATCGGGAATTTCTAAAGAAACTGAAATTTGCTAGAGTTGCATACCATTTGGAGTGTGATAATTTTGGTAGGATTCCTTCAGCTTTATCACACGATGATATTTGGATCCTGATCCTACTGTGAGTATATGCTACTCATCGGGAGATTCTTTCACTCAACGATCAATGCTATAAACCAAGTAGGTGTCGAGAAAGGTGTCAGCGGGGCTACGCCCCCAGGAAAAAGAGGTTATTTAATTAAGGAACTTCACGAAAGCGTCGTAAAACCTCACTCGAAGTACCGACACCGGCCTGGCTGAATGGTTAAGCAAGTATTGTGCAGTAAGAATAGTCCTGACTAGTTCTTCTTTTTTGGTTTGAGGAAGGATTCGAGAAACAGTGGGAGCCATCCTGTTTAGATAAACTAAAAACCACTCTAAACTTGCAAGAGCATCATGCTAAAGTGTTTCCTCTCTCTCTCCTAATTGCAACGACCCAGAACATGACAGGCCTTAAGTTATTATTAGATAAAAATATTTTGACAGGGCCAAACTATAAAGATTGGTTCTGGAATGTCAAGATGGCAATTACCTATGACAAATTAGGGTATGTCCTTACTACTAAGGCCCCTGCCGTCCCAGGTCTTGAATCCAGTGTCGCGGGTAAGGAAATCTGCAAGACCTGGGAGTTAGACCGCGCGAAGGCCAAGTGCATCGTGCTTGCCTCTATGAATAATGAACATCAGAGGAGGTACGAGAATATGGATCTAGAATCCATATTTCTCCACATCAAGGAACTGTATGGAGAGCAATCTCTTATAGCTAGATACGAGACCTCGAAAAACTTGTTTCAATCGAGGATGGCCGTCGGATCATCTGTAGGGGAACATGTCCTTAAGATGATTGGCTATATTGAAGAGCTCACAGACCTCGAGACCACATTAGAGAACGAGCTGTATACAGACTTGATTCTCCAGTCCCTTCCTTCTACCTATGCCCAGTTTATCTTGAATTTCAACATTCAAGGTAAAGAAATTGAACTTCCAGAACTCCTTAACATGTTGAGGAGTGCAGAAGGCACCTTGCAGAAAGCAAGGGAAACACCCACTATGTTTGTTCGTGGTGCTTCTTCTTCCAGGTCCAAGGAAAGGGCCAAAGGAAGGAAAAAGAAGGCCGCTACCAAACCAAGAGGTGGTGTTGGTAAGGTGGAAGCCAAGGGAAAGGCAAAGGTTGCGGTGCCGGTAGTGGCAAAGGACGAGTGCTTCCACTGTCGTAGGAAAGGCCATTGCAAGAAGGATTGCAAAGTCTGGATTGCCAAGAACCAGGACCCGAGGCAAGTTGTGGCTTCGGCTTCAGGTGTGTTTGTAATTGAAAATTGTCTGTCAATCAACTCTACTTACTGGGTATTGGATACCAGATCAGGATCTCATATATGCAATTCATTGCAGGCACTGAGAAACCGTAGAGTGCTGAAGGTTGGTGATATGACCCTCCAGGTTGCTAACGGAGCTAGCGTGAATGCTGTGTCCGTAGGGGATTATCACCTTGGATTGACGAGTGGACATATTTTGGTTTTGCGCAACTGTTTTTGTGTACCTAGTTTAACGTATAATATCATATCAGTATCTTTGTTATTAAAAGAAGGTTATGATTTCACGTTTGTAAGCGATGTTGTTAACATCCACGTTAATTATGGTTTGATTGGGTCCGGTACATTAGATAACGGTATATACGTGTTAAACCAATTACAGATTTTCAATGTCCAGAACACACTAAAAAGAAAGTCTCCAGATATAAATCAGGCTTTCTTATGGCATTGTAGACCGGGTCACATCAATGAGACAAGGTTAACTAAGTTACATAGAGAAGGATATTTGGATCCGTTCGAATATCAATCTTATGCCACTTGTCAATCATGTCTCAAAGGAAAGATGACAAAGACTCTATTCACTGGACATGGACTAAGAGCGAGCGAGCTCTTAGGACTCATACACAGCGATATATGTGGTCCAATGTCTACACATGCAAGAGGCGATTTTTCTTATTTCATTACTTTTACGGATGATTACTCTAGGTATGGATTCATTTTCTTGATGAAGCATAAATCCGAGGCCTTTGAGAAATTCCGAGAATATAAGAATGAAGTAGAAAACCAAACCGGCAAAAGAATCAAAACACTGAGATCACATCGAGGTGGTGAATACTTAAGTGCCGAGTTCCTGGGTTATCTAAAAGAGAATGGAATTCTTTCTCAGCTTACTCCTCCATACACTCCACAACATATCGGAAAGACGGAACCGAACCCTATTGGATATGGTATGTTCCATGATGAATAATGCCGAGTTACCGCGATCTTTCTGGGGTTATGCACTAGAATCAGCTGCATATCTTTTGAACAGGGTTCCTTCCAAGACTGTGCCTACCACACCATATCAGATGTGGAGTGGGAAGAAACCCTATCTTCAGTATCTGAAGATATGGGGATGTCCAGCTTTTGTTAAAAAGCAGCATGCGGACAAACTCGAGGCACTCTCAATGCAGTGTAAGTTTATGGGATATCCAAAGAACTCCAAGGGGTATTTTTTCTATTACGCAGAGGAACAAAAGGTTTTTGTTTCTCGTAATGCCCATTTTCTAGAACAGCAGTTTTTAGAAAAGGAAATAAGTGGGAGCGTAATAGAACTGGAAGAAATTCCCTAACCACAAGGTACTACTGAAAGTTTGGTAGAACAGAAGTTCCAGAAGAACAGGACATTCCCGCACCCCTCCGCAGGAGTAGTAGGCCATCTCATCCGCCTGAGAGATACTACGGTTTTCTCATAGACGGGGATAGAGAAGATTGCGTCATTGATAATGATGAACCTACTTGCTTCCAGCAGGCCATCCAGAGCGGCGACTCAGGAAGATGGCTGGATGCAATGCGGACCGAGATGGAGTCCATGTACACCAACAAAGTATGGACTTTGGACTTTGCTCCAGATGGGGTAAAATCCATAGGATGCAAGTGGATCTTCAGAAAGAAGATTGGTGTAGATGGACAGGTGGAAACCTATAAGGATAGACTTGTTGCAAAGGGTTTTCATCAAAGCCCTGGCTTGGACTCTGACGAAACTTTTTCTCCAGTGGCTATGTTCAAATCCATTCGGATCCTTCTTACCATTGATGCCTTCCACGATTATGAGATCTGGCAGATGGACGTAAAGACAGCTTTTCTAGATGGAAATTTGGATGAGTGCGTCTGTATGGATCAGCCAGAAGGTTTCAATCAGAGTGGAGCAGTGGGAAAGTATGCAAGTTGCTTAAGTCCATTTATGGACTAAAGCAAGCATCGCAGAGTTGGAACATCTGTTTTGATGAAACGGTCAAAGAATATGACTTTATCAAAAATCCAGATGAACCATTTATATACAGTAAAATTGTAGCACGAACTTTCGTATTCTTCGTCTTGTACGTGGATGACATTCTCTTGATAGGAAATGACATTCCTATACTACAATCTGTCAAAGGATTCTTGTCACACAGGTTCTCCATGAAAGACCTGGGTGATGCCTCTTACATTCTGAGGATCCAGATCTATTGTGATAGATCTAAGAGGATGTTGGGACTTTCGCAGTCCAGGTATATCAACACTATACTGAAAAGATTCAGTATTGAAGATTCTAAGCACGGTAATTTACCGGCTTGTCACGGAATCACCCTATCCAAAGAGATGTCTCCCAAGACTGATTTGCAAAGGGATCGCATGTCAGTTATACCCTACGCTTCTGCGGTAGGCTCTATAATGTATGCGATGTTGTGTACCAGACCAGATGTAGCTTACGCACTAAGCCTGGTAAGCCGGTATCAGTCAGACCCAGGGGAGAAGCACTGGATAGCAGTAAAGAACATTCTCAAGTACCTGAGAAGGACTAAGGATATGTTCTTGGTTTACGGCAGAAAAGACCTCCAGATCGAGGCTTTTGCTGACTCCAGCTTCCAGAGTGACAAGGATGACTCCAAGTCCATGTCAGGTTATGTCTTTACCCTCAATGGAGGGGCGGTGTGCTGGAAGAGTTTCAAGCAGGACACCGTTGCTGACTCGACGATGGAAGTGTAAGTCCATATTGCGACCCCCGGTGCTTACGGGGAGGCGGAAACGGTATAAAAAACGAATTTTTATCGCAAGAGGCAACATGGACTAAACAAGGTCGGGATCGTTGTCTAAACTAAAACTAGTATTCTTGCTAAAGAGAGTTAGCTACTATGGAAGATGGTTATACCTAAACTTGAACTCCTTCTTCTTCAAACCTTGTAGAGGTTGATGGTTCTCTTTTCGTCGCCTTCTCCCGTCGAAGATGGATCCACCTCGAAGGTTCGACCTTTGGGCTCTTCCTCGATCTTTGAGTGAACTAGGGTTTCCGGCTTGCTAAACCTTCATCCTAGAATGAGTAGAGAGTGATTAGGGTTTGCTTTTCTTTCTAAAGAGAATGATTCTCAACACATGAGAAGGTTTCTCTTTTCTAGAGGAAGAAGAAGATGAAGTGAGGAGAGAGAGAGGTTATGATAGAATGAGCTCAATTATTTCTTTCTTGCAACCATATTGCAAAAGAAAAGAATTATCTAAATGATAATAATTGAAATAATAATAGTTGATGGTTATATTTGGAATGACCACTATCATGCTTCTTTAAATGAAGTGTAAGCATGAATCAAGGAGGATCTTTCAAAGCATGATGGTGGTCAATGGTCAACAAGTCAACCATGGTCAACAAGTCAACAAAAAAACAACCATAACATAATTCTCATTTAATTACTATTATTAATAGATAATATACAAATCCATTAGGGTTTGGAAAATGATAACTGTCAACTGTGCATACGCACCCGATCCGAAACCCTAATGAAAAACCTCATTCTCCGCCTCAAGCAACTGTGCATACACACCTGCATTCTCGTTCCGAGGAACAAGAATACCAAGAGATAAAAGCAACCCCCAAAACATATACCAGTATCTGGCTCAAACCAGAGCCTGCCAGTATAATCCGTCCGGACTCCAAACGTGCACAAGTGCGCGGATGAGAACGAACCCTGTCGCAAAACCATGCGACCTCTACTCTGTTTTGCCCAGAGGCGAATACCCTCTGTGTGGGACTCTAAAGACTCGACACTACGCTGGCAGTGGGTTTAACCACAGACCGCAAGCGGCACTAGCTGTGCGTAACGGTCCCCAGGTAGATGCCGACAAGAAGGCTGACGAGGTGAAACCCCATCTGAACTCCTACTGAGTCTGAATGTGACATTCTCCGTACAGTCCGGTCTGTTCGTCTGATACATCGCATGGCGGGCCTAGGGGGCGGTAAAACGTCAGTCCCCCAATAGCGGTACAAGTCGTGTCGGAGTGAAGCCCAAAACACCCTGAGATAACACTGGAAACCTACCAGTATATCTCGCTTGCCCTGGCCAGGGACTACTCGTGTAATGGCTCTCCTAGACACAGCGCGATGTCAACCCCCAATACCGGGAGAGACGAATCCTGTCTAACCGTCACTGCCTCCAAGTGCTTCGGGACTGCACCCAACCACCACCTGTTTGCACGACTCCTTTGAGCCGTGGTAGGGTAGTGATCAAAGTGCAGTGGGAACACACTCGAGGCGAAGTGTCAGTGTCAAGTCAGCGGACTAAGCTGTACTCATGTCACCTGGGAACTGATAACTGACGATAGGTATAATACCAACCTGTCGGTTCCCGACGAGTCCTGTCCAGTGTACTCGTAACCCAACGAGCACCCGTATACTATCTCCAGTACGACGTACTGATGGCTGTGGGACAGACCATCTCCCACACTGGGATGAGAAGCGCATACGCTAGTCTACTCCGGAGTATCGATGCCCTGTCTCGATAGTCCTACGACTAGGGACCTGTATAAGGATGTGCCTATAGATTACCCAGCCCCCACTAGTGTGACTGCCATCACAACGCTGGTAATCAAGTAAAGATCCCAAGGGCTCCACTAATGCGTATAAGTGATATACTGAAATAAACACAAGTACACATTGAAGTAGAAACAAACCAAGTAGCATACTACTATATTGAGCAAGATTGTTTATACAAGGTGAATATCCCAAGCTTCCATCAAGTAATATACAAACTAGTATGATACAGTAATGGCTTCTAGGGCATATACACTAACAATCTCCCACTTGCACTAAGGCCATGTACTGGCGTATCGAAGACCTATCATCTCGATCAGCCGCTCGAACTGAGTCTGGGGTAGGGCCTTGGTGAATGGATCTGCAGTGTTCTCTTCTGAAGCAACCCTCCGAACCTCGATCTCCTTGCGATCCACGATCTCCCTGATCAGGTGATACCGCCTCAAGATGTGCCTGGATCTCTGATGGGACCTGGGTTCCTTTGCTAAAGCTATAGCCCCGTTGTTGTCGCAATACAGAGGTACTGGGTCAACAATGGACGGAACCACCTGAAGTTCTTTTAAGAACTTCCTTATCCAGACAGCTTCTTTTGCGGCATCAGATGCAGCGATGTATTCCGCTTCCATAGTCGAGTCTGCAACGGTTTCCTGTTTGGAACTCTTCCAACACACCGCCCCTCCATTGAGGGTAAAGACAAAACCCGACATGGACTTGGAATCATCCTTGTCACTCTGGAAGCTGGAGTCAGCAAAGGCCTCAATCTGGAGGTCTTTTCCGCCATACACCAAGAACATCTCCTTAGTCCTCCTCAGGTACTTGAGAATGTTCTTTACCGCTATCCAATGTTTCTCCCCAGGGTTTGACTGATACCGGCTTACTACACTCAGTGCATAAGCTACATCCGGTCTGGTACACAACATCGCATACATTATAGAGCCTACCGCAGAAGCGTAGGGTATAATAGACATGCGATCCCTCTCCAAATCAGTCTTGGGAGACATCTCTTTAGAGAGGGTGATCCCGTGACAAGCCGGTAAGTTACCGCGCTTAGAATCTTCCATACTGAATCTTTTCAGTACGGTGTCGATGTACCTGGACTGTGAAAGTCCTAATATCCTCTTGGATCTATCACGATGGATCCGGATCCCCAGGATGTAAGAGGCATCACCCAGGTCTTTCATGGAGAACCTGTGTGACAAGAAACCCTTGACAGATTGTAGCATAGGAATGTCATTTCCTATCAAGAGAATGTCATCCACGTATAAAACAAGGAATACCACAGTTCTCGCTACAAATCTACTATAGATGCATGGTTCATCTGGATTTTTGATAAAGTCAAATTCCTTGACCGTCTCATCAAAACAGATGTTCCAACTCCGCGATGCCTGCTTTAGTCCATAGATGGACTTAAGCAACTTGCACACCTTTCCGCTGCTCCCACTCTGAATGAAACCCTCTGGCTGATCCATATAGACACACTCCTCTAAATTTCCATTTAGAAAAGCGGTCTTTACGTCCATCTGCCAAATCTCATAATCGTGGAAGGCAGCAATGGCAAGAAGGATCCGAATGGATTTCAGCATAGCCACTGGAGAAAAGGTTTCGTCATAGTCCAAGCCAGGTCTTTGACGGAAACCCTTTGCTACAAGTCTAGCTTTATAGGTCTCAACCTGTCCATCTACACCAATCTTCCTTTTGAAGATCCACTTGCATCCTACGGGTTTTACCCCGTCTGGAGCAATGTCCAACGTCCATACTTTGTTGGTGTACATGGACTCCATTTCGGTCCGCATTGCATCCAGCCATTTTACCGAGTCAATGCTCTGAACGGCCTGCTGGAAGCTAGTAGGCTCATCATAGTCTATGATGCAATCCTCTCTATCCCCGTCTATGAGAAAACCGTAGTATCTCTCGGGCGGATGAGACTGCCTACTACTCCTGCGGAGCGGCGTAGGAATGTCCTGTTCATTTGAACCCTCTGGTTCCACTAAGCTTTCAGTAATAGTCTGTGGTTCTGGAATTTCTTCCAGTTCTACTGCGCTCCCACTTAATTCTTTTTCTAAGAACTGATGTTCTAGAAAGTGGGCATGACGAGAAACAAGAACTTTTTGTTCCTCTTCGTAGTAGAAGAGATATCCCTTGGAATTCTTTGGATATCCCACAAACTTACACAGTACTGAGCGTGCCTCGAGCTTGTCCACATGCTGCTTTTTAACAAAAGCTGGACTTCCCCAAGTCTTAATATGACTGAGATGGGGTCTCTTCCCACACCACATCTCATATGGTGTAGTAGGCACAGTCTTAGTAGGAACTCGGTTCAAAAGGTACGCAGCTGATTCTAGCGCATACCCCCAGAATGATCGCGGTAACTCAGCGTTACTCATCATGGACCGTACCATATCCAATAGGGTCCGGTTCCGTCTTTCCGATACACCGTTGTGTTGCGGAGTGTATGGAGGAGTAAGCTGAGAGAGAATCCCATTCTCTTTTAAATAATTCAGGAACTCGGCACTTAAGTATTCTCCACCTCGATCCGATCTTAGAATCTTGATACTTTTGCCGGTTTGTTTTTCTACTTCATTCTTAAATTCCTGGAATTTTTCAAAAGCTTCGGACTTATGTTTCATTAAGAAGACATAACCGTATCTTGAAAAATCATCCGTAAAAGTAATGAAGTAAGAATAACCGCTTCGCGCATGTGTAGACATTGGACCGCACACGTCGCTGTGTACGAGTCCCAAGAGCTCGCTCGCTCTTACTCCGTGTCCAGTGAACGGAGTCTTTGTCATCTTTCCTTTGAGACAGGATTGACAAGTGGCATACGATTGATATTCGAACGGATCCAAATAACCTTCTGTATGTAACTTAGTCAACCTTCTCTCATTGATGTGACCCAGTCTACAATGCCATAAGAAAGTCTGATTAATATCTGGTGACTTTCTTTTGTGTGTATTCTGGACATTGAAAATCTGTGGTTGGTTTAATACGTATATACCATTGCTCAATGTACCTGACCCAATCAGAACTTGATTAAGGTGAATGTTAACAACATTACTTACAAACGCAAATTCATAACCTTCTTTAGAAACCAAAGATACAGAAATGATATTACAAGTTGCGTTGGGTACAAAAAAGCAATTACGCAAAACCAAAACATGCCCATCTGACATTCCCAGGTGATAGTCCCCCACGGCTTTAGCATCCATGCTAGCTCCGTTCGCAACTCTGAGGGTCATGTCACCTGCCTTCAAAACCCTACGGTTTCTCAACGCCTGCAAAGAATTACAGATATGAGATCCTGATCCGGTATCCAATACCCAGGAAGTAGAGTTTATAGAAAGACAGTTTTCAATAACATACACACCTGAAGCTGAAGCCGCAACCTGCTTCAGTTCCTGTGTCCTGGCTTTCCAAGCCCTGCAATCTTTCTTCCAGTGTCCACTCTTGTGACAATAGAAGCATTCCTCTTTACCAACAAGCTTCCCCGCTATCTTTGTTGCCTTTTCCTTTCCCTTCGCACCCACTTTACTAACACCGCCTCTTGGTTTGGCGGGGGCTTTCTTCTTCTTTCCCTTGGCTTTCGCCTTGGACCTAGAAGAAGAAGATCCTCCTACAAACAAAGTGGATGTATCCCTACCCTTCTGTAGGGTGCCCTCTGCGCTCCTCAGCAGGTTGAGGAGTTCTGAAAGTTCAACTTCCTTTTCTTGCAAGTTGAAATTCAGTATGAACTGGGCGTAAGTGGATGGAAGGGACTGGAGAATTATATCTGTATAAAGTTCACTGTCCAACGTGGTCCCAAGTTCCGCGAGCTCCTCAGTGTAGCCAATCATCTTAAGCACGTGGTCCGCTACCGATGATCCGACGGCCAACTTAGTCGAAAATAACTTCTTCGACACTTCGTATCTTGCGATACGAGACTGCTCTCCATACAGTTCTTTTGTATGAAGAAATATGGATTCCAAATCCATATTCTCGTGCCTCCTCTGATGGTCATTGTCCATCGAGGCAAGTACGAGGCATCTGGCCTTCGCGCTGTCAATCTCCCAAGTCTTACGGATTTCCTTATCCGCGACGCTGGAGGTGGGACCTGGGACGGGGGGAGCTTTGGTGGTAAGAAGATACCCCAGCTTGTCGTAAGAGATTGCCAATTTGACATTCCTGAGCCAATCTTTGTAGTTTGGCCCTGTCAATATGTTTTTATCTAGAAGTAACTTAAGTCCAGTCATTTCGATTTGGTCGCTGCAGGGGGAGAGAAGAAACACTTAGCACGATGCTCTTGCAAGTTTAGAATGGTTTTTAATTTGTCTAAACAGGATGGCTCCCACTGTCTCTCGAATCCCTCCTCAAACCACAAAGGAAGAATTAGCCGGGATCAATCCCACCGTACAATACTTGCTTAACCGTTCAGCCAGGCCAGTGTCGGTACTTCGAGGGAGGTTTTCCAACGCTTTCGCGAAGTTCCTTAATTTAAGAACCTCTTTTCCCTGGGAGCGTAGCCCCGCTAACACCTTTCTAGGCACCTACTAGATTTATAGCATTGATCGTTTAGTGAGAAATTTCCCGAGGAGTAGCATATACTCACAGTAGGATCGGGATCCAAATATCATCGCATGACGAAAATGAAGGAATCCTACCATAATCATCACACTCCAAATGGTATGCAAATCTAGCAAGTTTCAGTACTTATGAAACTCCCGATGTGGATTTTTGCCCCATGCTCTTATGACCTTGACTTTGGCCAAAATATCATAAGTCACATGTCAAGTTCTTCCCGTCACTTTCCAGGTTAATTTGGATCCACCCGTACATACCCTTGACTTTGGCCAAAATGGCAGCACGACTGTCCCAAACCAACGCATCTATCTATGCTACACATGAACACCCAATAGCTACCAATCACTGTGCCTTGACTTTGGCCAAAATACACAGCTTGAATACTATTGCCTATTCATGCGAAACGACGGAGGGCTACGAATGGTTTTGGTAAAACCGTGAACGTAGTGAACTTGATATAATCGATGGAACGAGATAGCTTTTATAAGGAGTGGCTCAAGCTCCGCATTTAAAAGTTAGTTTTGAAAAGAACCGAGTGGTTTTTCGAAAGTGTTCCATCGACTTAAACTTGGTTTATTATCTTGCATTAGTTCTTTTAATGCGTGATATTCTTGCATTAGTTCTTTTAATGCGTCCCATCATTTAGTTCCTACCATTGCAGAAAACAACCAAAATATGACGTACGCTTATGCCATTCGCATTCGCCACGGGGTCCCGTCATCACTCGTTAGGTTACTTAACTAACGACAGAGCGGGGGCTGGGCTAGCGCGGCTGTAAAACATAAGCAACGCCTAAATAGAAAGCAATGATAGACATTACAGATCACAGATGAATACATTGGATATACTAGCAATCCGCAATCCTTTCGAGCCTGAAACGAAAAGCGGATAACACGGTCGCGGTGAATAGCCAAATACCCCACCCAAGACCCCTACGGGTGCGGCAAACTACCCGCCAAGAACCCGGTAGTTTGTGCACCCCTCCATGGGTCTATCCTAGGAGCAAAAACAGTAAAAAGAATTATACAATGACGGCTACAACCCCGACCCGGTTGTGCGGCCAAACAAATAATATTATTACATCAATTTACATTTACAATGAATGAAAGAAAAACAAAAGCTCATCTCACATCCACCCCGGCTATTCACCCGCGACAGTCCAACACATTCATATACACATTCCAGCACATCACAGATCATGTATAACCCCGACTAATCGACTTATAGCGATTAGCCGACGTTCAATACATGCAAACATCACAGATATAACCAACATAGCCAAAGTGCAGTGAAGTTCGGAAAAAATACGGAATTATAGGACCCCAAAAGTGAATTTCAGTTCTGGAAAATCTGGGTACATATAATATATTTTAAAAATCCCAAAACCAACACAGAAGAACACTGCACGAAAAACGATGCAAAGATGACACCAAACAGCGGCGGTTCCGCGGCCAGATGAATAGGTGAGGCCGCGGAAGGGCGGCGCTTTTGATGAATCATGCTATCGTTTTTCTTGGGTGTTCTTAGAAAACCCTGAGACGAATTTACAAGTATAAAGTTTTTCATTTTGAGCAGAAAAAATTTCAACAGAAACTTAGGGTTTTGGTTTTCCGGTTTTGTGATTTTTCGGTTCCGAACTTCGTTACACTTCACTACCAAGCTAGTTTAAGTTTAGTTAGGCTCTGATACCACTGTAAGTCCATATTGCGACCCCCGGTGCTTACGGGGAGGCGGAAACGGTATAAAAAACGAATTTTTATCGCAAGAGGCAACATGGACTAAACAAGGTCGGGATCGTTGTCTAAACTAAAACTAGTATTCTTGCTAAAGAGAGTTAGCTACTATGGAAGATGGTTATACCTAAACTTGAACTCCTTCTTCTTCAAACCTTGTAGAGGTTGATGGTTCTCTTTTCGTCGCCTTCTCCCGTCGAAGATGGATCCACCTCGAAGGTTCGACCTTTGGGCTCTTCCTCGATCTTTGAGTGAACTAGGGTTTCCGGCTTGCTAAACCTTCATCCTAGAATGAGTAGAGAGTGATTAGGGTTTGCTTTTCTTTCTAAAGAGAATGATTCTCAACACATGAGAAGGTTTCTCTTTTCTAGAGGAAGAAGAAGATGAAGTGAGGAGAGAGAGAGGTTATGATAGAATGAGCTCAATTATTTCTTTCTTGCAACCATATTGCAAAAGAAAAGAATTATCTAAATGATAATAATTGAAATAAGAATAGTTGATGGTTATATTTGGAATGACCACTATCATGCTTCTTTAAATGAAGTGTAAGCATGAATCAAGGAGGATCTTTCAAAGCATGATGGTGGTCAATGGTCAACAAGTCAACCATGGTCAACAAGTCAACAAAAAAACAACCATAACATAATTCTCATTTAATTACTATTATTAATAGATAATATACAAATCCATTAGGGTTTGGAAAATGATAACTGTCAACTGTGCATACGCACCCGATCCGAAACCCTAATGAAAAACCTCATTCTCCGCCTCAAGCAACTGTGCATACACACCTGCATTCTCGTTCCGAGGAACAAGAATACCAAGAGATAAAAGCAACCCCCAAAACATATACCAGTATCTGGCTCAAACCAGAGCCTGCCAGTATAATCCGTCCGGACTCCAAACGTGCACAAGTGCGCGGATGAGAACGAACCCTGTCGCAAAACCATGCGACCTCTACTCTGTTTTGCCTAGAGGCGAATACCCTCTGTGTGGGACTCTAAAGACTCGACACTACGCTGGCAGTGGGTTTAACCACAGACCGCAAGCGGCACTAGCTGTGCGTAACGGTCCCCAGGTAGATGCCGACAAGAAGGCTGACGAGGTGAAACCCCATCTGAACTCCTACTGAGTCTGAATGTGACATTCTCCGTACAGTCCGGTCTGTTCGTCTGATACATCGCATGGCGGGCCTAGGGGGCGGTAAAACGTCAGTCCCCCAATAGCGGTACAAGTCGTGTCGGAGTGAAGCCCAAAACACCCTGAGATAACACTGGAAACCTACCAGTATATCTCGCTTGCCCTGGCCAGGGACTACTCGTGTAATGGCTCTCCTAGACACAGCGCGATGTCAACCCCCAATACCGGGAGAGACGAATCCTGTCTAACCGTCACTGCCTCCAAGTGCTTCGGGACTGCACCCAACCACCACCTGTTTGCACGACTCCTTTGAGCCGTGGTAGGGTAGTGATCAAAGTGCAGTGGGAACACACTCGAGGCGAAGTGTCAGTGTCAAGTCAGCGGACTAAGCTGTACTCATGTCACCTGGGAACTGATAACTGACGATAGGTATAATACCAACCTGTCGGTTCCCGACGAGTCCTGTCCAGTGTACTCGTAACCCAACGAGCACCCGTATACTATCTCCAGTACGACGTACTGATGGCTGTGGGACAGACCATCTCCCACACTGGGATGAGAAGCGCATACGCTAGTCTACTCCGGAGTATCGATACCCTGTCTCGATAGTCCTACGACTAGGGACCTGTATAAGGATGTGCCTATAGATTACCCAGCCCCCACTAGTGTGACTGCCATCACAACGCTGGTAATCAAGTAAAGATCCCAAGGGCTCCACTAATGCGTATAAGTGATATACTGAAATAAA
Organism: Agapanthus africanus; assembly: GCA_030015575.1. Taxonomy (NCBI): domain Eukaryota; kingdom Viridiplantae; phylum Streptophyta; class Magnoliopsida; order Asparagales; family Amaryllidaceae; genus Agapanthus; species Agapanthus africanus. The sequence goes on from CM057338.1 coordinate 810,457,658, forward strand.
CACAAGTACACATTGAAGTAGAAACAAACCAAGTAGCATACTACTATATTGAGCAAGATTGTTTATACAAGGTGAATATCCCAAGCTTCCATCAAGTAATATACAAACTAGTATGATACAGTAATGGCCTCTAGGGCATATACACTAACAGGAAGCGGAGTATATAGCTGCTTGCGATGCCGCAAAAGAAGCAATCTGGACGAAGAAGTTCCTAACAGAACTTCAGGTGGTTCCTACCATTGTTGATCCAATACCTCTGTATTGTGACAACAAAGGAACCCAGGTCCCATCAGAAGTCCAGACACATCTTGAGGCGGTATCACTTGATCAGGGAGACCATAGATCACCGGGAGATCGAGGTCCGGAGAGTTTCTACAGAGGAGAACACTGCAGATCCATTCACTAAGGCCTTACCTCAGAGACAGTTCGAGAGGCTATTCGAGATTATAGGTCTTCGATACACCAGTACATGGCCCTAGTGCAAGTGGAAGATTGTTATTGTATATGCCCTAGGGGCCATTATTGTATCATACTAGTTTGTATATCACTTAATGGAAGCTTGGGATACTCACAGTTGTGTTAACAGTCTTGCTCAACATAGTAGTATTCTACTTGGTTTAGATCTATCCTAATATGTGTATATGTTTCTTTTAGCATATCGCGAATACATATTGATAGAGCCCATAGGATTTTTCTTGACTACTAGCGTTGTGATGGCAGTCACACTAGTGGGGGCAGGGTAGTCTACAAGCACATTCTTTTTCAGGTCTCTAGTCGTAGGATTATCGAGACAGGGCATCGATACTCCAGAGTAGACTAGTGTATACGCTTCTCATCCCAGCAGGGGAAATGGTCTGTCCCACGGCCATTAGTATGTTGTACTGGAGATAGTATGCAGGTGCTCGTTGGGTTACGGGTACACCGGACAGGATTCGCAGGGAACTGTTGGTTGGTATTATACCCGTCGTCAGTTAACAGTTCACAGGTGATATGAGTACAGCATAGTCCGTAGACTTAACAATGCTGCTTCGCCTCAAGTGTGTTCCCACTGTTCTTAGATTGCTACCCTACCACGGCTCAAAGGAGTCGTGTAAACAAGTAGCAGTTGGGTGCAGTCCCGAAGCACTTGGAAGCAGCGGCGGTTAGATAGGATTCGTCTCTCCCGGTATTGGAAGTTGATATCGCACTTTGTTTGAGAGCCATTATGCAAAGTCTCTGGCCAGGCCAAGCGAGGTTTACTGGTAGGTTTTCCAGTAGTTTCTCAAGGTGTAATGGGCTTCACTTCGACACGACATATACCGCTTTTAGGGGGCTGGCGCTTGCCGCCCCCTAGGCCCGATATGCGATAGTCTTAGACGAACAGACCGGACTGTACGAAGATTGTCATATCAGGCTCAATAGGAGTTCGGATGGGTTTCCTCATCGGCCTTCTTATCGACATCTACCTGGGGACCGTTACACAGAGAGTTTCCCTACTTCAGGCGAAACGATATAGATGTCGTATGGTTTTACGACAGGGTTCGGACATATACGTGTATTTATGCACGTATGATGTTCAAACAGATTATACTAGCGGGCTTTGGTTTAAGCCAGATTCTAGTATTGATTTATTGGATTTATACAGTCTCAGTACATCCGTGTTTTTCGTAAATACGGATGGGAGGGGCATTCTCGTAATTACTCGAGAAGCTTCTAGAAGAAAGGCGACTCATTATGTTTTAATTCATTTATGGATTAATCTTAATGAGGTGGAGGAGATGATGTGTTATTTGCATTAAATGAAACCATGACTCATGAGATAATTCATTCATTTGTATTAAATGAAGCATGAAAATATTTGTGAAAGATATTTGTGCAAGATATTTTATGCTTCATAATATACACAAATGAGATATATTTCATTTCATAATAACAAACACATTCTCTCTTCTCAAGCTCTCTTTCTTCTTCACACTAACCCTAATCCTCTCATGAGTTGAGAACCCTAGGGTTAGAAAGACTAATCAATCCTTAATCCATCTCTATATCCTCTAGGTCACTTGGATTAGCAATCCTAGCCACTTAGTTACCTCAAGTTAGAGGTTATAACTTGTAGTAGGAACTTTCAAGTGGATCTTCTATCACATCGAGGAGCCGACGAGGAGGTGTCATCCTTTCTACTCCAAAGGAGCTCTAGTGGTCAAGGAGGATAGCAAGTAAAGAAGAAGGACTTGGAACTTTAGGTATAATCTTCTTAACGAGTAGATAATACCTCTAGTTAGTTGTGTTAGATATGGTTTAGCAAAGATCTGAATGCTTAGTCAATGTTACCTTGTTTAAATTGATTGTTTTTTACTTATTCAGCCTCCGCGCTTCATGTGGGGTGTGTAACATTGACTTACAGCCAAGGACACTGATTTCCCTGGGGTTGAGACGAATCGAGGTATTCCTGCAAAGGCGCTGATTTCTCTGCGGGTCGATGCGAATAGAGATGCTCTCGTCAAGGACGTTGATTTCCCTGAATCGAGGAGGTTGCCTAGGACACTGATTTCCCTGGGGTTGAGACGAATCGAGGTATTCCTGCAAGACGCTGATTCTCTCCAGGTCAACACGAATCGAGATGCTCTCTTCAAGGACGCTGATTTCCCTGAATCGAGGAGGTTGCCAAGGATACTGATTTGCCTGGGGTTGTGACAAATCGAGATATTCCTGCAAAGAAGCTGATTTCTCTGCGGGTCGACGCGAATCAAGATGCTCTCGTCAAGGATGCTGATTTCCCTGAATCAAGGAGGTTGCCAAGGACACTGATTTCCCTGGGGTTGAGACGAATCGAGGTATTCCTGCAAAGACGCTGATTTCTCTGCGGGTCGATGAGAATCGAGATGCTCTCGTCAAGGACGCTGATTTCCCTGAATCGAGGAGTTTGCCAAGGACACTGATTTCCCTGGTGTTGAGACGAATCGAGGTATTCCTGCAAAGACGCTGATTTCTCTGTGGGTCGACGCGAATCGAGATGCTTTCGTCAAGGACGCTGATTTCCCTGTATCGAGGAGGTTGCCAAGGATACTGATTTCCCTGGGGTTGAGATGAATCGAGGTATTCCTGTAAAGACGCTGATTTCTCTGCGGGTCGACGCGAATCGAGATGCTCTCGTCAAGGATGCTGATTTCCCTGAATTGAGGAGGTTGTCATGGACACTGATTTCCCTGGGGTTGAGATGAATCGAGGTATTTCTGCAAAGACGCTGATTTCTTTGCGGGTCGACGCGAATCGAGATGCTCTCATCATGGACGCTGATTTCCCTGAATCGAGGAGGTTGCCAAGGACACTGATTTCCCTGGGGTTGAGACGAATCAAGGTATTCCTGCAGTGACCCTGATTTCTCTGCGGGTCGACACAAATCGAGATGCTCTCATCAAGGACGCTGATTTCCCTGAATCGAGGAGGTTGCCAAGGACACTGATTTCCCTGGGGTTGAGACGAATCGAGGTATTCTTGCAAAGACGCTAATTTCTCTATGGGTCGACACGAATCGAGATGCTCTCGTCAAGAATGCTGATTTCCCTGAATCGAGGAGGTTGCCAAGGACACTGATTTCCCTAGGGTTGAGACAAATCGAGGTATTCCTGCAAAGACGCTGATTTCTCTGTGGGTCGACGCGAATCGAGACGCTCTCATCAAGAACGGTGATTTCCCTGAATCGAGGAGGTTGCCAAGGACACTGATTTCCCTGGGGTTGAGACGAATCGAGGTATTCCTGCAAAGACGCTGATTTCTCTGTGGGTCAACGCGAATCGAGATGCTCTCGTCAAGGACGCTGATTTCCCTGAATCGAGGAGGTTTTCAAGGACACTGATTTCCCTGGGGTTGAGACGAATCGAGATATTCCTACAAAGACGCTGATTTCTCTGTGGATCAACGCGAATCGAGATGCTCTTGTCAAGGACGCTGATTTCCCTGAATCGAGGAGGTTGCCAAGGACACTGATTTCCCTTGGGTTGAGACGAACCGAGGTATTCCTGCAAAGACGCTGATTTCTCTGCGGGTCGATGCGAATCGAGATGCTCTTGTCAAGGACACTGATTTCCCTGAACCGAGGAGGTTGCCAAGGACACTGATTTCCCTGGGTTTGGTTGACTTGTTTCCGAGACAGAGTCATTGGATAACGTATTTCCGAGACGGGGTCATTTGATGACGTGTTTCCGCGGCGGGGTCATTTGATGACGTGTTTCCGCGACGGGGTCATTTCCTGACGTGTATCGGAGACGGGGTCATTTTATGATGTGTTTCTGCGGCGGGGTCATTTCATGACGTGTTTCCACGACGGGGTCATTTGCTGACGTGTATCCGAGACGGGGTCATTTGATGACGCTGGGTTGTCTGTGAACCGTAGAGTCTCGGAACTGGGGACTTTGCCGTGGTTCCGATTGATGGTGTAACATCTGTGTCCGGCTGGAATGAGGAAGCACACCGTTGTTGGTCTCCAGCCTGTAGATGTGGCCACTGAGATTTGGAACTAGGGACTTTGCCATGGCTCCATTTCGTTGCGACTCTGAGGTCGGTTGTTGGCGTCACGTCTGCATCTGGTTGGAGTGAGGAGAAACGCCGTTGGTGATCTCTAAGTTGTCAATGTTGACGTCGAGACCCTGAAGCTAAGGATCTTCCTATGCTTCGTTTGTTGACATTGTGTCTGCAATATTGCGACAAATGTCGAGGTTGTCTCTAGGTTGTCAATGAACCATTGAGATTTTGCTTCGCTTTCTGATGGAGCCTGGTGGGAAGGTATGTTTCCCTCTTTATTTGTGCCCCTGGATTGTATACAGGGATCGATGTGATCTCACCTGTAGGGAAAAAAGTTTCAGTCTTTCATTTTTTTATTTCTTTCCGCGATGCTCTATCATTTCAGCTTTTATATCGCGAAGGTCACGATTGCCGAATCATTTCAGCTATTTTTCACGGTGCCCATCATTTCGGCTATTTGTTTTATTTACTCATTGCTTTTTATTGCAAGTTGCCCAATCATTTCGGCTATTTTGTATGCATATATTTTTACTTGCTGATTTTGTTGCAAGTTGCCTCATCATTTCGGCTATTTCATATACATTTGTGGCTCGCTGAATTTTCGCTGCGAGTTTAGGATTTGATACCGATTTAGGAATCAGCATCGCTACCACTGGGACATTGCCAGGAGCGAATCATCATTTGCCTCTGTCGATGTCGAACAAAGGTGGCTTAGCAAACAGGGTTAGGATCCTGTTGACTATGGCTTTTTGACTTTACGAGCCGTAAGGGTCTCATAAAGGTATTTCTCCCTACGAGTCGTGAGGATCTCGTAGGTGCATTTTATCCTTAGGAATCGTGAGGATTCCTAAGTGTGTATTCTCTTATAAGTCGTAAGGATCTTACAAGAGTGTTTTCTCCTTACAAGTCGAGAGGGCTTACAAGTGTCGTTTGCCATATGAAGATATCCCTCGTCAGTGGTGGGACTCTGTTGGGGAAACGTTTATTTGTGCCCGTGGATTGTATACAAGGGTCAATATTGAACCGCTTGTAGGGCAATGCTGGAGGTTGTGATGGCTTAAGAACAGGTTCAGATCCCTGTAGCATAAGGCTTTCGAATCTTATGAGCCGTGAGGGTCTCAAAGGGGAATTCTCCTTACGAGTCGTGAGGATCTCGTAAGTGTAATTTCTCCTTAGGAATCGTGGAGATCCCTAAGTGTGTTGCTCCCTTGTGAGTCGTAAGGATCTCACGCAGGTGGTTTCTCCTCACAAGGTCGAGAGGGCCTTGCAAGTGTCTTTTAACGAGATTGCGCCCTTTCGGGTTTTCACAAAACTCTCCAGTAGCCCTGCTGTTTTCATCCGTGTCCATTTTGCTTATGGACATACAGTCTTTTTTTGTGTCAGCCTTGGGATGCTGTGGTCCGTAGTAGTTTATCGACGTCTCGGTCAACAGCCAGTTTTAGGACATAGTGGTCCTTTATTAGTTTAAAGACGTTTTGGTCCACGTTCATAGGTCCGAGAATTTTCGGGCAACGTACGATTACGAAGCTATATTTTCTCTCAAATCTTAGCATTTTTTGTGTCGGAGGTGGATTCCTTGAAGAGAGGGCAAAGGGCGATTTCTTCGTCCAAGTCGCTTCCAAAGGTGATAACTTGCGATCCCTTGGTATCGACTATGTGACAGTTGCCAGCAGCTCTTTTGCGCTCATCTGTCATGCTTTTCTGTTCCCGACGAGCCTTGCGCTTCACTCGTTGAACGTGTTGTCGGCGGGCAACATATCCCTGCCACCAGTTTTTAAAGGCTATGCACTCCTCGGTAGGGAGTGTAATCCTCTGATGGTATAAGCAGAAGTTAGGATGTACGTCCGCTTCATCAAGATGTATACTGCCAAGAGAATTTCCTCTGAAAGAAGGCAACTTCATTTCTATTGACAGGGCCCTAGCGAATCGTCTCCTTACTTTAAGCTTGCTTTTGGTGGCGATAGGGATGCTTCGATCCGGTTGGGGTGCCTCGACTTTTTCATTCAGTCGTCGGCGTTTGGCTTTTTCGAATATAGCCAGTTCGCGCTCTCGATTGGCTTTGCTTTTCTGACGGGCTTCGTTCAGTAGCAAGTCGATCATCTTGTCAAACGGTTTCAAGGGTTTTGGTTTCGATCTTGTCCCCAGCTTTTTTATGCTGTCCTCTATCACCGAGTGAGCTTCTTCGTTAGTTAACGCTGAATGAGAGATCACGTGGCAACTTGCCACATAGTCCTCAGATTCTTCTGACGAGTCATCCCTGTCGTTATTTTCGGTACCTCCGCTCTCAAGGATATTGTTGAGAAATTCTTGGAGTGTGACCGGAGTTCGCGCCTTCTGGTTATATTCCTCCAGCGCGTCAATATGCTTTTGCAGATCCGTGCGCTTGTCATCAAACTGCGCGGGCTTTTTGATCTTCTTCTTTTTCTTCGAAGACTTTGACAGCTGGGCCCGAATGTTTTGTCCACCATCACTATTAACTCCCAATGTTGGGCGTGGTTTCAGCATCCCCTCGATGATCTCCGGCTCTAGCGGGCTTTTCCACCTGATCGCCGGACATGTTTGAAGATCTTTCAGCATTCTTTTAGTTTCTGCCGAAAGAACGACTTCCCATGGAGCTTCCTCTATAAATGAGCATGATGCCCCCGGCGTGTCCACCCTTTTAGGGGTGTGCTGTTGTGGTGGATTTACATTCCAGTTTTCAGACAGCATGAATTTGTTTTGTTGGTATGGTCTTCAACCCAATTTTTGAAGACGTAGCAATCTTGGATCGGATGGCCCAATACTCGGTGGTAGGGGCAGTAATTGGGATTGTTGACATCGTTCGGTTGCGGTGGGTGTCTCGACTCCAGCAGAGTAATGAGCCCATTGCGCACTACCAGTTCAAACAGTTTCCTTGTTTTATCCCGGAGAACTGAGTAAAGACGTCTCAACTTCTCATTGAGGGACTGCCGCTTGTTGCTTTGGTGAACAACCGCTCTCGGGCTACTTGATTGTTGTTGAGCGTTGGCGAAGAAAATTTCTTTCCCTTTGCCCTTTTCATTCCAAGGATCCGTCTTTGAGGAGGACAGTCTATGGCCCATCTGGTCCATTTGGGCCAGCTTGTCGATCAAAGCCTGAAAGGCGGTCGGCTTGAAAAACATCATGAATTGGGATATGGTCGCCTGAAGATCGAGGGTTCCCACAAACATGCCTACCGCAGGAGCTTCTTCGATGCGTTGTTCGCATTTCGACCATAGATTCCGTCATCGTATCGCGTACTGCACCTACATTTCGCCCGGCTTCACCTGGCGTTAATTAATGCTGTGACGGGGGTGTGCTCGCTAGCGCTTGCGAACCTTTGTGTGAACAGTAACTCCATTTCTGCAAATGTCTTGACGGAGTCGTTTGGGAGCTCGGAGTACCATTCAAACGCTGTCTCCGACAAGCTGCCGACAAACTGGTGAAGCAGCAGTTTGTCGTCACCTCCGGTGTTGCCGCACAGAGCCCTAAATTGAGCAACGTGCTAGTGCGGATTTCACGTCCCCTTATATATGTGGAATTTGGGGATCGTGTATCCCGGCGGGTACTTTATTTGGTCATACCAACCCGGATAGGGTCGTCCTGTTTTAACAATTTGCCCAGCCGCTTCATTCGCCTGATGAACTCGTATCTGCTGAGCGATGTAATCATCCAGGGCGGCTTTTGAGATGGTCTCCTCCTTGGCTGCTGACAGAGCCGGCAGAGGGTTTGATGTCACTCCTCTATCATGTTCAATTTGTTAGTTATATGTATGCCCTAGAGGCCATTATTGTACACATGATGTATATTATAGTAGATGCTTGTATATAGAGAGAGATGACTTTCTGTTAGTTATATGTATGCCCTAGAGGCCATTACTGTACATAGGATGTATATTGTAGTGGATGCTGGGACATATATAGGGAGGACTTTCTTGCTCGACATGATAGTATGCTATCTGGTTGAACTTTACCTTAACGTGTATACTGATTGTCTCTCTGTTACATGTTGGTAAAGCCCTTAGGATGTGTGCTTGACTACCTGGACTATGATGCGGATCATACTAGTGGGGACATGGTAGTCCATAAGTACATCCTTCAAAGTCCCTAGTCGAGGGTCTATCGAGACGGGGCATCGATATACCAGAGTAGACTAGCCTGTAGCTTCTCGACCCATACAGATGGGCGATGGATGATCCCATATCCATTGGTGTTTGACATCAGGGATGATATACGGGTGCTCAGTACAGACTGGGTACACTGGACGGACTCGCCGAGAACTCCCAGATGGTATTATACCTCACGTCAGATGGCAGTTCTCTGGTGACACTGGTACAGAGTAGTCTGTTGACCCGAGATCGTCATAGAGTCTTGTGTGGTTCCCACTGTGCTTTGATTTCCATCTTACCACGTCCAAGAGGGCGTGCAAAACGGTGGTTTTTGGGTACAGTCCCGAGTCACATGGAGGCAATGAGCGATAGGAGGGGATTCGTCTCTCCCGGTATAGGGGGTTGATGTTGCGCTGTGTTCGATTGGCTATAACAGGAAGTCCCTGGCCAGGGCTGATCAGAGAATTGCTGGTAAGTGTTACCAGTAGTTTCTCGACCCGTTATGAGCCTCATATCGACACGACTTATCGAACTATTGGGGTCTGACGTTTACCACCCCTAGGCGAGATATGCGACATATCAGACGATCAGACCGGACTGTACGGTAGTGTTACTGGTTGGATTCACAGGAGTGTGAGCGGGCTTGCTCGTCGATCTTCTGATCGCTCAATACCCGGGTGGCCGTTACGTTTAGCAGACCGCTTGCGGCTTGTGGATGTTTGATATGATCATCATCCGCTGCCGGCGTATTGACGAGTCTTTAGAGTCCTACACAGAGGTTTCCTGGCTTAAGCGAAACGAAATAGGACCGCATATGAGATATGTGCGGGACCGAGAATAATACCAGTATGTGATACTGTATTCGATTCTCGCGATGTGACATTGATCGGTTATATGCGATATAGCCGGGTTATCGGATCAAGTGTTGATTCGATAAGTTGTTACTAATGATACTAGTCGGTTATATGCGATATGACCGGATCGTTAAATCAAGTGTTGATTTAATGATTTAATGCATAATAATATATTTGATATATTACTTTGCATTAACTAGTATCGGTTCACTTTAAATGGATTTTCTCGCTCGGGTGTGCACATTGTATATTCGATATAGTTTTGTGCACTTGCTTGTATCATGTTTGATGATACATGCCTTATGGTTAAGTGTTAAGAATTAAACTATAGTTAAGTGGGTGATTAGGGTTTTTGATTTCATTTTATTCATTTATCTTTTTGGAAAAAGAAAAGGAAAAATGAGGAAAATGGTTGCTTTCTTTTGTTCATTCATGAACCTTCATGAAGACTTTGACCAAATGACCATTTTGTCTCATGCTTAACCCTAACCACTCACTTAAACCTTAGTTAACTCTCTACATCTAACCATGGTTCAATATATGATAAGGATTGGTTTTTCTTTTCTTTTCTAATTAATCTTATCATATTATTCTTCTTCTTCTTCCTTGCTTCAAGTGAAGAAAACCTAAGTCCATCAATGGTGATTGATGATTAAGAGTGAGAAATCCAATTCTAAAGTTAACCCAACTCCTATTTCTTCATCCTCTACCTCTTGCCAAGTAGTAGAGTGTGTTTTCTTCACAAGTTTCTTGACTTGGTGAAGTCGGAGCTTGATTTAGCGATGCCTCGACGTAGATCATCTTCGGCATGGACATCGACGACCTAGCTTGCCCATTCTCCGACGAAGCCTACGCTTGAGCCCGGATTTGATTTGGACAGCGGAGAGGACCTCGTTGCGGAGCTATGGAGGTGGAGCACCGGATCTACAAAGGTTGTATTTCCGTATCTTGTAGTTAAGTGTTAACTAGTTAGCTTTTTCGCCTAGTTTTCTAGCGAACGATCCGTAGTCGGGTCTCTCGGCACCGTTAAAATTTTAATTTGGCATGATCGATGCCTTGTGAGAACTCATTAGGGTGCCTAGGAACCCTACAGTGGTATCAGAGCCTAGCTAGAGCCTTAGGCGAAGTCTAGACGGAATTTGAAGTCCGATCGAACCAAAACCCGAACCCGGATCTTGCTCTCTGTACTTTTTTGAAAACAGTGATTTTTTCAACATTAAAAATATGCAGAAAAATCAGCAGGTGAATCTAAGAGGTACTGTGAAATTCGTGCCCCTAACTCCTTCATACTGTCGCGGTTCCGCGGCACGAGCAAGGCTCGTGCGGCGGTTCCGCGGCGGTACGGCCACTTTATTTAATACTTTTTACACAGTATCTCATAATTATTAATGCTGGATTTTCTGGGAATTTTTAATATTTATTCCAGAGTTGAATGTTCTGGGTTGTTTTGGGGATTCGGTGTTTCGATCGGAGTATCAAATTTTGTCTATGTGGCTTTCCGGATAATTTTTTAGAATATGTTAAAAAGTTCGACCGGATATAAATACCCAATTTTTCCCCTGTCGGGAAATTTCCAAGTGTTGGATTTTTCCGTAGTTTAACGACGTTCTAAGTAGTGCAAGTAACGCGATGGACCCTCTAGAAGACAACAAACCTTAACTCGATTATGTGACCGTCTTGAACTGCCCTTTGAACCTTCGGGTTTGGGGCAGTACGGCGTGCCACATGTGAGGCGTTGGCTTGACCCTTCTACGGCTGGACCGTCGGTACTGAGGCACGAACTGAATGTTGTTAGACTTATTTCATGTGTTGATCTGTATTGGGAAAACTTGGGTGTTCGAATGTTCAATCGGAAAGTTTAACATTTTCTAATTATCTGGAATGGGATACAATAATTGGAATTCACAATAGTTATGAGTTAACTGAATGAATGTTGTAAATCTAGCAATTTAGTCTCACTTGATCGGTTGCCACGGAATTTTGATGTGATCAAAAGTCCGTCGCAATCACGTAGCGTACGCGGATACTCGCCGGGTAAACTTAATAGACAGCCTCACTCCATAGCCCCGACCAAGTGACTGTAGAAGAATCCCGTCGCCGAAAGCATCCCTCCGGGTGCTCACGGTAGCGGTGTTCCGCCTTGGTGCACTTCGTCGACGGTATCAGGGGTGCGGCCGCCTACTAAAGTTTGCGACGAGTATTCGATCAGGATGTCGGGAATCTTGTTGAATTGCCCGACTCGATATTGAAAAGTTTTTCGATAATGAGACTAAAATGCGGGGTTTATAACTGTTAGGCATGTGATGTCTAAGGTATTCATTTGATTAGGCATGCGATGTCTATGCAGATTGCGGATTCCAACTGTTGTAGTTTTACACTTTCTTTTCTGTGACCGTAAGTGTAATATGTGATATCGCCGGTTTCGTTGCTATATGTCAACGACAATTGGGATGCGCATATTTACTTACGTTGATGACATGTGATGTTATGTGTTGCTGGATATGTTATATTGGATCGTCGTGATTGAATAGCCGGGGGTTTTTATGTGAGATGAGTGTTTTTCATTTTCATTCATGTAAAAACTTGTATGTAATATTCTTTTATTGGGGCGCTTCCAGGTTGCGGGAGTTTTCACCTGTTGTATATTATTTACTTTTCAGCACTAGGATAGACCCAAGGAGGAGGGCACAAGTAACCGGGTTCTGGAGTCCAGTGGGAGACCAACTCGAGGAGTCGAGTCCGGGTCTCCTAACTCTAGAATTGGTAGGGTTGCTTGCCGCTCTCGTAGGGGTCTAGGGGTGTGGGTTTGGCTATTCATCACGACCGTGGAATCCGTGTTTTATACTGGCTCGTATTGAAAACATGGACGTCCTAGTATATCCAATATTTCATATGTTTTTTCTGCTGTGCTTTATCTGTGTTGAGATCATGCGATGTTCTGTGATAGATACAGTATATAGTATATATGATATATTATATAGGCGTTACTTATGTTTTACACCCGCGCTAGCCCTGCCCCGCTCTGCCGTTAGTTACCTAACCTAACGGTGCACGAGGGGACATCGAGGCGAATGCGGATGGCATAAGTGTACGTCGTATTTATCTGTGATGTTTAGGTACTTAAATGATGGGACTTCATTAATGTGATTAATGAAATAAAAGAAACCTAAGATGTTGTAGAATCGAATTTCAAAATAAAACAGGTAGCTACAGTTCTTGCTTTGCACAGCGGTATATGCGATATATCCTGCACCTTATTCGATGAGGAAAGGACCGAGATCCCTTCACCGGGAGTGACTCCTTTAGCAATAACTGGCAGATGCTACACACTCGGTTTGTCTTTTGATTGCTTTTAAGTGTTTTTGCTTTGCACAGTGATATATATGATATATCCCGCACCTCATTCGACGAGGAAAGGACCGACGATCCCTTCACCGGGAGTGACTCCTTTAGCAAAACTAGAAAAGCCTCAAAAACACTCCATTTCAAAATTCATTTGATTCTACAACGATATCAAGTTCATTACGCAATAGGTTTTCAGAAAAACCTGTCGTAGCCCTCCGTCATTTCAGATAAGTAGTAGTTAGTATTCGTGCTACGTTTGTTGGCCTGCGTCAAGGCGTAGTGTGCGGTAGCTAACTGGTGCTTATCTGCATAAGCATATGATGTGATTGGATTAGGGTAGTCGTGCGACTTTGTTGGCCTGCGTCAAGGGTCGTGCGGGTGGGTTTAATTCAATCAGGAAATGACGGGTTGAACTTGACTAGCGGACTATGGTTTGTTGGCCTGCGTCAAGGTCATAGGACGCTAGGGGCAAAATATTATCGAGAATTTCAAGTGTTGAGATTTGCAATGAGATTGCATACCTTCTATGAGATAGTTGGATCCCGATACCCGCTGCGAGTAAGAGTTACTCCTGGGAGAGTTTTATACATTACAATTAGCCGATCAAGTAGGTGTCTAGAAAGGTGTCAACGGGGTTACGCCTCTGGGAAAACGAGGTTTACATTAATTAGGTTCGTGCGAAAGCACGGGGGACCTCCCTCAAAGTACCGACACTGGCCTGGCTGAAAGATTGGCGAACTTGTAGTGTGTAATTAATCCCGGCTAGTCTTTCCTTTTAGGGTTTGAAGGAAGATTTGATAAAAAGCAGTGGGAGCCATCCTGATTAGATAAAATAAAAACCAATCTATTCTTGCAAGAGCGCACGCTGAGTGTTTTCTTCTCTCCCTCTCCAGGTAGCGACCATATCACGCCTTAATCAAGATAATAATACGGAATATTGACCGAACCCGCTTGTTATACTGAGCTGGGGAACGTTGGTCCCGCTCTAACTTATAATTGTTATAAGACAGAGCAGGAAATTGGGGAATACCAGATTTCCCGTGCCGCCCAAACGAAGAGAGTGCATGCTGATGCATCATCTTCGGGTGTGTTCGTTACAAAGAACCGTTTCTCAGTATCCTCTACGTCCTGGGTATGTGATACCAGATCAGGATCCCAGATATGTAATCTGTTACATAGGGCTACAGAAAGGTAGAGAACTGAGAACGGGTGATAAGTTTCATGAGGCAGAAAACGGGGCAAGAGTTGCAGCCAAGTCTGTCGGTCACTGTCACCCTGTATTACCAATACATTGATTCTGAACGAATGTTATTAGATACCGAACCTGATATACAAAATCATATCACTTTCTTTATTAGTAAAGAAATGATAAAATTTTGTATTGTTGGATAATGTTTTGAACATTTCCTATATCAAAAGTTGATCGGATCAGGCACGTTATCTAAAAGCATTGATGTTCTAAATCAAACAACAGTTCTTAGTATACGGAACACACACAAGAGGAAGAGTTCAGAAATGAACGAATCCTTCTTGAGGCATTGTAGACTAGGTCATATCAATGCGACCCGACTGGCTAGAGTTACATTTAGATGCATATTTAAATTAGTTTGAATTTACATCTTGTGAAACTCGCCAGTCATGTCACAAAGATAAGATGACCACAGCTCTGTTTATTGGAAACAGAGAAAGAGTTAGTAAACTCTTGGGATGATACATGTTGATGTATGTAAAGGTCCCCTGTCTACACATGCCAGGACTGGTTCTTTGTACTTCATTACATTCTCTGATAATCTCTCAAGATTCAGACATATGTTCCTGTTGAAACATGAGTCCGAGCCTTTTGAGATATTCATAGAATATAAGCGAGAAGTAGAGAACCAAAATACGGGTATAAGTATTATGTCCTTTGATGTGATCAAGGAGGAGATTACTTGAGCACGGAATTCCTGGATTATTCTAAAGGAGAATGAGATTCTCTCTCAGCATTACTCCTCCGTATACACCATAGCACGATGGTATATCGAGACGGAGCAACCACACCCTATATGATAAGGTGTGCTCTATGATGAGTATTACTGAGTTACCTATTTCCTTTTTAGGAGTTATGCTCTTGAGAAGCTGCATACCTATTGAATAGGGTTCGAATCAAATCAATGCCTACCACTTCATATGTGATATGGAAAGGGAAGAGCCCATGTCTTAAGTTAGTTAAGATTTGGGGTTGTCCGGCCTATGTCTAAAACCATAATCCGGACAAGTTCGAGGCAAGGTTAGTTATGTAGAACTGGAAAGGTTCCAGCTATACAATCTACAGCCGATGATTTGATGGAACCAAAGGATTCAATAGTTACCAACGAACCTCAGCCTCTCCGCCGATCTAGTAGGGTTCCTCACCCACCTGAGAGATACTTCTGTTTCTCTATGACAGTGGGAGCGAGGATTGCATCATGAGATGATGACCCAACTAGCTTCGAGCTGGCCATCAGGAGTAAGACTCTGTAAGAATGGCTGGATGCTTAGCGATCTGAGATGGAATCCTTATACACAAACAAAGTATGGACTTTGGTTGCTATATCTGAAGGGTTAAATCCCCATCAGGAGCAAGTATATCTTGAGAAGATTACTTGGTGTATATGGAAAAGTTGAGACTTTCAAAGCTAGACTAGTTAAAGGTTTTCGTCATCGACCAGGCGTGGATAATGATGAAACCTTTTCCAGTAACTATGCTTAAGTCCATCCAGATCCTACTTGCCACGGCTACATACCATGACTACGATCTCTGGTGGTTGGGTGTCTTGACTGCTTTTCTAAATGATGATTTGGAAGAGAGCGTCTATAAGAACACAGCCAGAGGGCCTCGTAGACAGTGGGAGCAGCAGAAACGTGTGCAAGATGCTTTATAGGATAAAGCAGGCATCGCGGAGTTGGAACGTCTGTTTTGATGTCGTAGTCAAAATGTTTGACATCATCAAAATGGTAGATGAACCTTGTATATACAAAAAGGTAGTAGGGAGTATGGTGACGATCCTCGTAGAGTACGTGGATGACATACTCTTGATAGGGAAAGAGTTTCCTATGCTACGCTCGATCAATCTCCGCATATCACAAAGATTCTCCATATAGGATCAAAGTGATACCTCCTAAATCCTGGTATTTGGATCTATGAGATAGATCTAATTGGATGTTAGGAAACTCACTAGTTGTAGTGAGACGGTATCAACCGATCCTGGGGAGAATCACTGGAAAGGTTCCAGGGTGATAAAGACGACTGAGTGTCAGTCGCAGGCATTGTCTTTACCCTCAGTAAAGGGACGGTATGTTGGAAGAGTTCCAAGATAGATACCGTGACATACTAGACGATAAAGGCTGGATACATCGCTACTTAAGATGCTACCAAAGAGGCTGTTTGGGTGTATATTGGTTCATGAGATGAACTATGTTCCTCCCATTGTGTGACAATGGAGTTTTGGCTTATGCCAAGGAACGCCGGTCCCATCAGTGATCCAGACATATTCTAAGGCAGTATCGCCAGATCATGGAGATGGTTGATCTCCAGGGGATCGAGGTTAGGAGAGTAGACTCAGAGGACAAACACAGCGGATCCACTCACGAAAGGCCTTTTCCCAGAGAGAGACTTTTATGGGATGGTTGAGTATGAGATACTTCAAACCACTGCTACAAATGGCCCTAGTGCAAGTGGGAGATTGTTAGTTATATGTATGCCCTAGAGGCCATTACTGTACATAGGATGTATATTGTAGTGGATGCTGGGACATATATAGGGAGGACTTTCTTGCTCGACATGATAGTATGCTATCTGGTTGAACTTTACCTTAACGTGTATACTGATTGTCTCTCTGTTACATGTTGGTAAAGCCCTTAGGATGTGTGCTTGACTACCTGGACTATGATGCGGATCATACTAGTGGGGACATGGTAGTCCATAAGTACATCCTTCAAAGTCCCTAGTCGAGGGTGTATCGAGACGGGGCATCGATATACCAGAGAAGACTAGCGTGTAGCTTCTCGACCCATACAGATGGGCGATGGATGATCCCATATCCATTGGTGTTTGACATCAGGGATGATATACGGGTGCTCAGTACAGACTGGGTACACTGGACGGACTCGCCGAGAACTCCCAGATGGTATTATACCTCACGTCAGATGGCAGTTCTCTGGTGACACTGGTACAGAGTAGTCTGTTGACCCGAGATCGTCATAGAGTCTTGTGTGGTTCCTACTGTACTTTGATTTCCATCTTACCACGTCCAAGAGGGCGTGCAAAACGGTGGTTTTTGGGTACAGTCCCGAGTCACATGGAGGCAATGAGCGATTGGAGGGGATTCGTCTCTCCCGGTATAGGGGGTTGATGTTGCGCTGTGTTCGATTGGCTATAACAGGAAGTCCCTGGCCAGGGCTGATCAGAGAATTGCTGGTAAGTGTTACCAGTAGTTTCTCGACCCGTTATGAGCCTCATATCGACACGACTTATCGAACTATTGGGGTCTGACGTTTACCACCCCTAGGCGAGATATGCGACATATCAGACGATCAGACCGGACTGTACGGTAGTGTTACTGGTTGGATTCACAGGAGTGTGAGCGGGCTTGCTCGTCGATCTTCTGATCGCTCAATACCCGGGTGGCCGTTACGTTTAGCAGACCGCTTGCGGCTTGTGGATGTTTGATTTGATCATCATCCGCTGCCGGCGTATTGACGAGTCTTTAGAGTCCTACACAGAAGTTTCCTGGCTCAAGCGAAACGAAATAGGAGCGCATATGAGATATGTGCGGGACCGAGAATAATACCAGTATGTGATACTGTATTCGATTCTCGCGATGTGAAATTGATCGGTTATATGCGATATAGCCGGGTTATCGGATCAAGTGTTGATTCGATAAGTTGTTACTAATGATACTAGTCGGTTATATGCGATATGACCGGATCGTTAAATCAAGTGTTGATTTAATGATTTAATGCATAATAATATATTTGATATATTACTTTGCATTAACTAGTATCGGTTCACTTTAAATGGATTTTCTCGCTCGGGTGTGCACATTGTATATTCGATATAGTTTTGTGCACTTGCTTGTATCATGTTTGATGATACATGCCTTATGGTTAAGTGTTAAGAATTAAACTATAGTTAAGTGGGTGATTAGGGTTTTTGATTTCATTTTATTCATTTATCTTTTTGGAAAAAGAAAAGGCAAAATGAGGAAAATGGTTGCTTTCTTTTGTTCATTCATGAACCTTCATGAAGACTTTGACCAAATGACCATTTTGTCTCATGCTTAACCCTAACCACTCACTTAAACCTTAGTTAACTCTCTACATCTAACCATGGTTCAATATATGATAAGGATTGGTTTTTCTTTTCTTTTCTAATTAATCTTATCATATTATTCTTCTTCTTCTTCCTTGCTTCAAGTGAAGAAAACCTAAGTCCATCAATGGTGATTGATGATTAAGAGTGAGAAATCCAATTCTAAAGTTAACCCAACTCCTATTTCTTCATCCTCTACCTCTTTCCAAGTAGTAGAGTGTGTTTTCTTCACAAGTTTCTTGACTTGGTGAAGTCGGAGCTTGATTTAGCGATGCCTCGACGTAGATCATCTTCGGCATGGACATCGACGACCTAGCTTGCCCATTCTCCGACGAAGCCTACGCTTGAGCCCGGATTTGATTTGGACAGCGGAGAGGACCTCGTTGCGGAGCTATGGAGGTGGAGCACCGGATCTACAAAGGTTGTATTTCCGTATCTTGTAGTTAAGTGTTAACTAGTTAGCTTTTTCGCCTAGTTTTCTAGCAAACGATCCGTAGTCGGGTCTCTCGGCACCGTTAAAATTTTAATTTGGCATGATCGATGCCTTGTGAGAACTCATTAGGGTGCCTAGGAACCCTACACTTTCTTGCTCGACATGATAGTATGCTATCTGGTTACCTTTATCTTAACATGTAGACTTATATATTGTTATACTGTCTTGCTCTCACATGTTGATAAAGCCCTTAGGATATATACTTGACTACCAGGACTATGAGGGAGATCATACTAGTGGGGCCAGGGTAGTTCACAAGTACATCTTTTAATTTTTCCTAGTCGAGGGAATATCGAGACAGGGCATCGATATCCCAGAGTAGACTAGCGTATATGCTTCTTGACCCATATGATGAGCGATGGATGGTCCTACATCCATTGGTGTTTGACATCAGAGAAGGTATACGGGTGCTCAGTGGAGACTGGGTACACTGAATAGGACTCGCCGAGGACTCCTAAGTGGTAGTATACCTATCGTCAGATAGCAGTCCTCTGGTGACACTGGTACAGGTTAGTCAGTAGACCCAAGATCGACATAGAGTCTTGTGCGGCTCCCACTGTGCTTTGATTTCCTCCTTACCACGCTTAAAAGGAGTCGTGCAAACAGGTGGATTTTGGATACATTCCCGAGTCGTATGGAGGCAATGAGCGATAGGAGGGGTTTTGTCTCTCCCGGTATTGGGGGTTGATGTTGCGCTATGCTCGATTGACTATAACTGGAAGTCCCTGGCCAGGGCTGATATGGAGATCTACTGATAATTGCTATCAGTAGTTTCTCGACTCGTTATAGGCCAAACATCGACATGACTTATCACGTTACCGGGGTCTGACGATTTCCACCCCTAGACATGATATGCGACATATCAGATGAAGAGACCAGACTGTACGGTAGTGTTACTGATAGGCTTCATGGAGACTATGGACAGGCTTGCTTGTTGATCTTCATATCGCTCAATACCCGGGTAGCCGTTACTTCCAGCTAGTACCGCTGACGGCTTGTAGGTGACTGATATGATCATCACCTACTGCCGGCGTATTGACGAGTTTTTAGAGTCCCACACAGAAGTTCCCTGGTTCAAGCGAACCGAAGTAGGACACATATGTGATATGTGTGTGGGCCCGATTAAATACGAGTATGTGATACCGTATTGTAATCTGGCAGTCATCTGTTTTCGGTGCAGTTATATGTGATATAACCAAATTGTCGAATCAAGTGTTGATTCGATAATGTGATATACAGATAAATGATATTAGTCGGTCGTATATGATATAACCGGATTATTAAATCAAATGTTGATTTAATAATATGATATAAATTATATGTGATATAATTACATATTAACTAATATCATTAGCTCACTAATTAATCTTCATTAAATATATATTAATATATATGATATATATATATATATATATTAAAATGAAGCATGGCATTTTCTTTTCTATTTTGTGAAAATAGAAATGAGGTGTAAAGTTGAAGCATGGTTGCAAGCATGGTGTTTTATATTGTTTATTCATTCTTGACTCACTATTCAAGCATGGTTGCAATTTAATATTGCATAATTCCATGCTTGAATGAGTGAGGGGTCAAGAATTATCATTTATTCTTGTTCATTCCAAAAGACTGAGCCATTTTTCTCTCATGCCTGCTCTCATGCTTCTTCTTCCTCCTCTTGCTTTTCCTTAAGCTTCAACCCTCACATGTGATGTGAATCATGAAGCTTGAGCACAAATAAGTGAGCTCTTTACATCCCCTACTTCATCATCTCACACCATTTTAGCAAATTAGTGTGATGTGTTTCATACACTAAAGGGTTTAGTGTAGTGGTAGCTTGAATTAGTAGGAGCTTCGAAGTGGATCATCTTTGGCGTGAAGGCTACGAAGGAAGCTTGTTCAAAGTCTCAAGAGAAGCCTTGTGGAGTCGCGGGACTACTACACGGAGCATATTGAAGAGAAGGACCGTCTACAAAGGTTGTATTCTTATTCTCTTAGATGTAAAAGTTGTTTGCATCTTGTTCGGTCTAAATCTCTAGTTAACGATTCTAGCGTAGGGTTCTTTGTAACGGCAAACTAGAGAGTTAGACTAGAGAGTATTAGAACGGCATGCGCGATGCCCCCCGAAACCTTGCTGTCGTCATAAGGAACCCTTCATTGGTATTAGAGCCAAACTAGAGAGTTAGACGGATTGCGTAGAATTACGAAACCGAAAAACTCCGAAACTTGAAACCGTAAAATTCCAGTTTCTGTCGAATTTTAAAAGTTGTTAAAAAATTATTTAAACAAGTGCAGAATATAGTACGGGACAGTATATGAACAAAGCACAAAACTCACCCCATGCCCTCGGATCTTGGCCGGCGACCTAGTACAAAATTCCGGCGACGCCGGATTTTCCTTGGCTTCTGGGGTTTGTGTTTTGTGGTGTGTTCTGGTCTCTAGGTTTTGGTGTTTCATGTGTTTTTTTATTTTTGCTAAATTTGCATGTGATGTTTATTTACCAAAACAGCAACTCGCAGTATTTCGTAGTCGTAATTTTAACAGTTTTCGGGCTATTTTAGACGATATTAAAAAGTTCGATCGGATATCAAATACCCATTTTAACCATTGCTGGAAATTTCTAAGTGTTGGAATTTTCTTAAGTTAAGTATATTCGATAGTCGTGCAAGTAACTCTATGGACCCTCTAGAAGAACAAAAACCTTAACTCGATTCTGTGCCCTCGGAACCGCGACTGAATCTTAGGGTTTGCCGTAGTTCCGCGGTGTCATAGGTGAGGCGTTGGTTTGGCCCTTCTACGGCTGGATCATAGGTACTGTGGCACGTTTTTGGGTACTTTAGCTTTGCTCAAGTGTTGAGCTCTTCTGGGTAATTGTGGGTGTTTGTTAATTCGATCGGAATGTTTAAAATCGTCTAACTTTATGATTACATGTGATGTTATGTGTTACTTTGATATGTTATATTAGATCGTCGCGTTTTGAATAGCCGGGGCTTTTATGTGAGATGAGAGTTTTTATTTTAATTCATGTAAAATTCATTGTATGTAATATTCTTTTATTGGGGCACTTCCGGGTTGAGGATGATGTCACCATTGTTGTATATTATTTACTTTTCCGCATTAGGATTGACCCAAGGAGGGGAGCATAAGTAACCGGCTTCCAGAGTCCAGTGGGAGACCAACTCGAAGAGTCGAGTCCGGGTCTCCTAACTCTAGAATTGGTAGGGTTGCTTACCGCTCTCGTAGGCGTCTAGGTGTGTGGGTTTTGCTATTCATCGCGATCGTGGAATCCGTGTTTTATTCTGGCTTAACTTAAAACATGGAATTTCTAGTATATCCAATATTTCATATAATATCTTCTGCTGCTGATGTTCTGTGATGTGATCACTTTATATGTGCGATGTATTTTCGTTTCTTCTGTGATGCTTAGGAAGCTTAATTGATGGGACTTCATTAATGAGATTAATGAAATAAAAGAAACCTAAAGATGTTGTAGAATCAAATTTTCAAAAAGAGTAGCTCTAGTTTTTTCTTTGCATAGCGGTATTCCTCGTAGAATATCCAGCACCTTATTCGATAAGGAAAGAGCTGAGATCCCTTCACCGGGAGTGACCTCTTTAGCGAAACTAGCAAAAGCTACAAATCACTCGATTTAGTTTTTTGATTGCTTCTATAGTTCTTTCTTTGCATAGCGGTATTCCTTGTAAAATATCCAGCACCTTATTCGATAAAGAAAGAGCCGAGATCCCTTCACCGAGAGTGACCTCTTTAGCGAAACTAGAAAAGCCTAAAAAACACTTCTTTTCAAAATCACTCGATTCTGCAACGATATCAAGCTCATTACGTTCATGGTTTTTCTTAAAAGCCTGCGTAGCCCTCCGTCATTTCAGATAGGTACTATTTAGTATTCGTGCTGCATTTGTTGACCTCCGTCATGGAGTAGTGTGCGGTAGCTGATTAGTGCTTATCTGCTGCATGTGATGTGATTGGATTAGAGTAGTCGTATGGCCTTGTTGACCTCCGTCATGGGTGATGCGGGTGGGTTTAATTCAATCAAGAAATGAACGGGTTGAACTTGACTTGCGGCCTATGGTTTGTTGACCTCCGTCAAGGTCATGGGTTGATAGGGGTAAAAGTATTATCGGGAATTTCAAGTGTTGAAATTTGCAATGAGATTGCATACCTTCTATGAGATAGTTGGATCCCGATACCCACTACGAGTAAGAGTTACTCCTGAGAGAGTTTTCTAGAAAGGTGTTAACGGGGTTACGCCCCTAGGAAAACGAGGTTTACTTTAATTAGGTCCGTGCGAAAGCACGGGGAACTGTTAGTTATATGTATGCCCTAGAGGCCATTACTGTACATATGATGTATATTGTAATGGATGCTTGGATATATATAGGGAGGACTTTCTTGCTCGACATGATAGTATGCTATCTGGTTGCACTTTATCTTAACATGTACTATGATTGTCTCTATGTTAAATGTTGATAAAGCCCTTAGGATATGTACTTGACTACTGGGACTATGATGAGATCATACTAGTGGGGCCACGGTAGTCGATGAGTACATCCTATAACTGTTCCTAGTCGAGAGTGTATCGAGACAGGGCATTGATACACCAGAGTAGACTAGCGTATACGCATCTTGACCCATATGATGGGCGATGGATGATCCCATATCCATCGGTGTTTGATATCAAGGATGGTGTACGGATGCTCAGTGGAGACTGGGTACACTGTACAGACTCGCCGAGAACTCCCAGATTGTATTATACCTCACGTCAGATGGCAGTTCTCTGGTGACACTGGTACAGGTTAGTCTGTAGACCCGAGATCGTCATTGAGTCTTGTGTGATTCCCACTGTGCTTTGATTTCCATCATACCACGTCCAAGAGGGAGTGAAAAAAGGTGGCTTTTAGTTACAGTCCCGAATCACATGGAGGCAATGAGCGATAGGAGGGGTTTTGTCTCTCCCGGTATAGGGAGTTGATGTTGCGCTGTGTTCGATTGGCTATAACTGGAAATCCCTGGCCAGGGTTGTTGAGATTTACTGGTAAGTGTTATCAGTAGTTTCTCAAACTGTTATAGACCTCATATCGACACGACTTATCAAGCTACTGGGGTCTGACGTTTACCACCCCTAGGCAAGATATGCGACATATCAAACGAAGAGACCGGACTGTACGGGAGTGTTACTGATTGGATTCACGGGAGAAAGTACAGGCTTGCTTGTTGATCTTCTGATCGCTCAATACCTGGGTGACTGTTACGTTTAGCTGACCAGTTGCAGCTTGTGGGTGTTTGATATGATCATCACCTACTGCCGGCGTATTGACGATTCTTTAGAGTCCTACACAGAGGTTTCTTGACTCAGGCAAAACGGAGTAGGGGAGAATATGTGATATGTGCAGGACCGAGGATAATACGATATGAGATACCGTATTATATTCTCGCGATATTTTAATATGAGCCGGGTCATCGGATCAAGTGTTGATTCGATGAATCGGTACATGATATAATAGTCGGTTATATGCGATATAATCGGATTGTCGGATCAAGTGTTGATTCGATAATTTAATGTATAATTATATATGTGATATATTACATTACATTATCTAATATTGACTCTCTTTATTGATTCATTTTCTCACCGGGTAATACATTGATATATATGCGATTTATGTTAATTGTATTATTTTCTTTTGTTACAAAAAAATATACTATATATGTGATATATAATATTGTAACAAGTTATGATTACTAATGCAACATGTTTTGTGGAGATTAAACCTAGTTAGGGTTTGATTTGGGTTAGCTCTTTCTTGTAGCTTCTAGTAGCTTTTACTTTGTTTCTAGCAAAGATATTATGGTTGATATTTTGCTTGATATTTCTAACCCAACCCAAACCCTTCACCCAAGGTTAAGTCTCTACAATGGTTACCCTCTTCATCTTTGACCATGGTTGCATTTGTAATCATTATGATATTTTCATTATTCATCACAAAAGGATTATTGATTCTTTTTCTTCTTCCTCCTTGCAAAGCTTTCTAGCTTTGGGTTTTGTGATGGATTAGTGTGAGATTATGAAAACAAATGAGAGCATAAATCCTACTTCATCATCCTCATCTAATCTAGCCAATTAGATTAGGGTGTTCACTTGATTAGTGAGTGAGAGCTTGAGTTAAAGAAACTTCAAGGTAGATCATCTTAGTTATCGAAGATCGGAAGCAAGCTTGCATCTTTCTCTTCGTGGAGCCTCTCTAGAGTCCGGGAACTTGTTGATCGCAGCGAAGTGACTTCTACTCGGAGCTTATGAAGTGAAGGACCGGACTACAAAGGTTGTAATCCCAAACTCTTAGATGTAAAGTTGTTTGCATGCTTTGTTTCGCCTAATCTCTAGTCTAAAATCTTGGTTAGGGTTGTTCGGCACGTCTAAAATTTAAATCGGGCATGGTTGATGCCTTATAGAACCTTGTGAGAGTGTCTAGTAACCCTACAGTGATATCAGAGCCAAGCTAGCGCTTTAGGCGAAGTCTAGGCGAAGTTTAAAGTCCGATCGAACTCCGAATACCCGATAAAACCTAGTTTCTAGAAAAAATTTTAAAATGTTGATTTTTTCATATTAAAAATACTCAGAAAAATATGCAGGGAATTCTAAGAATTAATGTGAAGTACGGAGCTCTAAATCGCTCATTGGACCGCGGATCCGCGGCCAAACCTAGGGTTTGGCGGCGGTTCCACGGCCAAATAAAAGTGTTTGGTGCTGCGGCTTCTGGGTATAATTCTTGGTTATTTTTGCATTCTTCTGGGAATTTTTAATTCTACTCAAGTGTTGGGTTTTCTGGGATGTATTGGGAGCTCGTTGATTTGATTGGAAAGTTTAACTTCGTTTATGTTTTTCCGGGTAATTTAGAACGTGTTAAAAAGTTCGAACGGATATCAATAACTCATTTTTCCCCTGCCGGAGAATTTCCAAGTCTTGGATTTTTCCGTAGTTTAAGAACGTTCTTAGTCGTGCAGGTAACGTGGTGGACCCTCTAGAAGAACACAAACCTTAACTCGATTATGTGACCGTCTGAACCGCCTTAAACCTTAGGGTTTGTGGCAGTACGGCGTTGTCACATGTGAGGCGTTGGTTTGACCCTTCTATGGCTGGACCATTGGTACTATGGAATGTGATGGATGTTTTTAAACTAATTTCAAGTGTTGAGAACTATTTGGGAAATCTTGGGTGTTTGTTTATTCGATCGGAAAGTTTAACACTGTCTATTTATCTGGAATGTGATACAATATTTGGAATCTACAAGTAGTTATGAGATAAATAATTTGAATGTTATAAATCCAGCAGTTCGGTCTCAGATGATCGGTTGCCACGGGATCAAAAGTCCGTCGCAATCACGTAGCGTACGCGGATACTCGCCGGGTAAACTTAATAGACAGCCACGCCCCATAGCCCTGACCAAGTGACTGTAGGAGAACCCCGTCGCCAAAAGCATCCGTTCGGGTGCTCGCGGCAGCGGTGTTCCGCCTTAGTGCACTTCGTCGACGGCATCGGGGGTGTGGCCGTCTACTAAATTTTTCGACGAGCATTCGATCAGGTTTTAGGGAATCTTGTTGAATTGCCCGACTATATATTGAAAAGTGTTTTCGATAATGAGACTAAAATACGGGGTTTATAATTGTTAGGCATGCGATGTCTAAGGAATTCATTTGGTTAGGCATGCGATGTCTAAGAAGGTTGCAGATTCCAACTGTTGTAGTTTTACATTTTCTTTTCTGTGACCGTAAGTGTAGTATGTAGTTGTATCGCCGGTTTTCATTTCTATACATCAACGATAATCGGTGTATGCATACTTATTTACGTTGATGATATGAGATATTATGTGTTGCTGTGATATGTTATATTGGATCGTCATGTTCTGAATAGCCGGGGGTTTCATTTGAGATGAGAGTTTTCTTTTTCATTCATGTAAAATTCATTGTATGTAATATTCTTTTATTGGGAACTTCCGGGCTGAGGATGATGTAACCATTGTATATTATTTACTTTTCCACATTAGGATAGACCCAAGGCAGGGAGCACAAGTAACCGGGTTCTAGGGTCCAGTGGGAGATCATTTCGAGGAGTCGAGACCGAGTCTCCTAACTCTAGAACTGGAAGGGTTACTTGCCGCTCTCGTAGGGGTCTAAGGATGTTGGTTTGGCTATTCATCGCGACCATGGAATCCGTGTTTTATACTGGCTCGTAATAAAAACACGGACCTCCTAATATATCCAATATTTCATATATGTTCTTCTGCTGCAATGTTCTGTGATGAGATCATATTACTGCCTGAGATGAATATTTATATTATATATATAAGATATATATTATATATTGTTGATTTCGTTTCATATCTGATGCTTGTGAAGCATAATTAAAATAGGACTTCATTAATGAGATTAATGAAATAAAAGAAACCTAAAGATATTGTAGAAACTTGTTTAAAAACTGGTAGCTCTAGTTCTTGCTTTGCATAGCGGTGTTTCTTGTAGAACATCCAGCACCTTATTCGATAAGGAAAGAGCCGAGATCGCTTCACCAGGAGTGACCTCTTTAGCGAAACTAGCAGATGCTGCATACTCGGTTTGTCTTTTGATTGCTTCTATAGTTTTTGCTTTGCACAACGGTATTTGTGAGATATCCTGCACCTTATTCGATGAGGAAAGAGCCGACGATCCCTTCACCTGGAGTGACCTCTTTAGCAAAACTAGAAAAGCCTAAAAAACACTCCATTTAAAATCACTCAATTCTACAACGATATCAAGTTCATTACGCAAAGGGTTTTCTTAAAAACCCGTCGTAGCCCTCCGTCATTTCAGATAAGTAATAGTTAGTATTCGTGCTGCGTTTGTTGGCATTTGTCAAGGCGTAGTGTGCAGTAGCTGATTACTTCTTATCTGTATAAGCATATGATGCGATTGGATTAGGTTAATCGTGCGACCTTGTTGGCCTTTGTCAAGGGCCGTGCGGGTGGGTTTAATTCAATCAGGAAATGACGGGTTGAACTTGACTAGCATCCTATGGTTTGTTGGCCTTTGTCAAGGTCATAGGAGGTTAGGGTTAAAATATTATAGGGGATTTCAAGTGTTGAAATTTGCAATGAGATTGCATACCTTCTATGAGATAGTTGGATCCCGATACCCGCTACGAGTAAGAGTTACTCCTGGGAGAGTTTTACACATTACAATTAGCCGATCATGTAGGTGTCTAGAAAGGTGTTAACGGGGTTACACCCCTGGGAAAACCGGGTTTACTTTAATTAGGTCCGTGCGAAAGCACGGGGAACCTCCCTCAAAATACCGGCACTGGCCTGGCTGAAAGATTGGTGAACTTGTAGCGTGTAATTAATCTCGGCTAGTCTTTCCTTTTAGGGTTTGAAGGAAGATTTGACTAAAACAGTGGGAGACATCCTGATTAGGTATATTAATAACCAATCTAATCTTGCAAGAGCATATGCTGAGTGTTTTCTTCTCTCTCTCCAGGTAGCCACCATGTCATGCCTTAATCAAGATAATAATACGGATGTATTGACCGAACCCGCTTGTTATACTGAGCTGGGGAACGTTGGTCCCGCTCCAACTTATAATTGTTATAAGACAGAGCAGGAAATAGGGGATTACGAGAATTCCCGTGCCGCCCAAACGAAGAAAGGGCATGCTGATGCATCTTCTTCGGGTGTGTTCATTACACAGAACTGTTTCTCAATATCCTTTACGTCCTGGTTATTTGATACCGGATCAGGATCCCACATATGTAATTTGTTACATGGGCTACAGATAGGTAGAGAACTGAGAACGGGTGATAAGTTTCATGAGATAGAAATGGTGCAAGTATTACAGCCAAGTCTGTTGGTAGTTATCACCCTGTATTATCAGAATACATTGATTCTGAACGATTGTTATTAGATACCGAACCTGTTATACAACATCATATCAGTATCTTTATTTAATAAAGAAGGATATAATTTTGTATTGATGGATAATGTTTTGAACATTTCCTATATCAAGAGTTGATCGGTTCAGGCACGTTATCTAAAAGCATAGACGTTCTAAATCAAACTACGGTTCTTAGTATACAGAACACACACGAGAGGAAGAGTTTAGAAATGAACGTATCCTTCTTGAGGTATTGTAGACTAGGTCATATCAATGTGACCCGACTAGCTGAAGTTACATTTAGATGCATATTTAAATTAGTTTGAATTTACATCTTGTGAAACTTGCCAGTCATGTCACAAAGATAAGATGACCATAGCTCTGTTTGTTGGAAATAGAGAAAGAGTTATTGAACTCTTGGGATTGATACATGATGATGTATGTAAGGTCCCCTGTCTACATATGCCAGGACTGGTTCTTTGTACTTCATTACATTCACTGTTTATCTCTCAAGATTCGGACATATGTTCCTGTTGAAACACAAGTCTGAACCTTTTGAGAAATTCAATGAATATGAGTTAGAAGTAGAGAACCAAAATGGATAAAAGTATTATGTCCTTTGATGAGATCAAGGAGGAGAATACTAGAACACGGAATTCCTGGACTATTCTAAAGGAGAATGAGATTCTCTCTCAGCATTACTCCTCCGTATACACCGTAGCACGATGGTATATCAGGGTGGAGAAATAGCACCCTATGTGATATGGTGTGCTCTATGATGAGTACTACTGCGTTTCCTATTTCCTTTTGGGAGTTATGCACTTGAGAAGCTGCATACCTATTGAATAGGGTTCAAATCAAATCAGTTGCCTACCACTTCATATGTGATATGGAATGGGAAGAGCCCATATCTTAAGTAAGTTAAGATTTGGGGTTTTCCGGCCTATGTCTAAAAGTAAAATTTGGACAAGCTCGAGGCAAAGTCAGATCTGTGGAAGTTTGTTGGATATCCCAAGCACACGCAAGGGAATATCTTCTACCTAACCGAGGAACAAAAGATGTTTTGTTTCTCAGCATGCCACCTTTGTGAAAGGGAATTTCTTGTGGAAAAGTTAGTGGTCATGAGGTAGAACTGGAAGGAGTTCCAACTATACAAACTACAGCAGATGATTTGGTAGAACCAAAGGATTCAATAGATTCTAACGAACCTCAGCCTCTCCGCTGATCTAGTAGGGTTCCTCACCCACCTGAGAGATACTTCGGTTTTCTCTATGACAGTAGGAGCGAGGATTGCATCATTAGATGATGACCCAACTATTTTCGAGCAGGCCATCAGGAGTGGGACTCTGTAAGAATGGCTGGATGCTTAGCGATCTGAGATGGAATCCTTATACACCAACAAAGTATGGACTTTGGTTGCTTTATCTGAAGGGTTAAATCCCCATCAGGAGAAAGTATATCTTGAGAAGATTACTTGGTGTACATGGAAAAGTTGAGACTTTCAAAGCTATACTTAAGTCCATCCAGATCCTACTTGCCACTGCAATATACCATGGCTACGATATCTGGTGGTTGGGTGTCATGACTGCTTTTCTAAATAATGTTTTAGAAGAGAGCGTCTATAAGTACACAGCCAGAGGGCTTCGTAGACAGTGGGAGCAACGGAAACGTGTGCAAGATGCTTTATAGGATAAAGCAGGCATCGCGGAGTTGGAACATCTGTTTTGATGTGATGGTCAAAGAGTTTGATTTCATCAAAATGGTAGATGAACCTTGTATATACAAAAGGGTAGTAGAGAGTATGGTGGTGATCCTCGTAGAGTACGTGGATGACATACTCTTGATAGGGCAGGAGTTTCCTATGCTACGCTCGGTTAATCTCCGCTTATCACAAGGATTCTCCATATAGGATCAAAGTGATACCTCCTAAATCCAAGGTTTTAGATCTATGAGATAGATCTAAATGGATGTTAGGATTCTCATTAGGTGTAGTGAGATTGTATCAATCGATCCTGGGGAGAATCACTGGAAAAGTTCCAGGGTGATAAGGACGACTGAATGTCAGTCGCAGGCATTGTCTTTACCCTCAGTGGAGGGACGGTATGTTGGAAGAGTTCCAATCTAGATACCGTGACTTACTAGACGATTAAAGGCGAGATACATCGTTACCAAGGATGCTGCCAAAGAAGCAGTCTGGATATAGATATAAGTTCATGAGATGAACTTCGTTCCAACCATTGTGTGACAATGGAGTTATGGCTTTGGCCTAGGAACCCCCGTCCCATCAAAAATCCAGATATAATTCTTAGGCAGTATCACCTGATCATGGAGAGGGTTGATCTCCAGGGAGATCGAGGTTAGGAGAGTAGACATAGAGGACAACAGCGCGGATCCACTCACAAAGGCCTTTTTCCTAATAGAGACTTTTATGGGATGGTTGAGTATGAGATACTTCAACCACAGCTAATTATTGGGTATGTGATACCAAAACAGATGGCCCTAGTGCAAGTGGGAGATTATTAGTTATATGTATGCCCTAGAGGCCATTACTGTACATATGATGTATATTGTAATGGATGCTAGGACATATATAGGGAGGACTTTCTTGCTCGACATGATAGTATGCTATCTAGTTGCACTTTATCTTAACGTGTCCTCTAATTGTCTCTATGTTACATGTTGATAAAGCCCT
This sequence comes from Agapanthus africanus, assembly GCA_030015575.1. NCBI lineage: Eukaryota > Viridiplantae > Streptophyta > Magnoliopsida > Asparagales > Amaryllidaceae > Agapanthus > Agapanthus africanus. The sequence goes on from CM057338.1 coordinate 810,488,891, forward strand.
TAGGATATGTACTCGACTACTTGGACTATGATGAGATCATACTAGTCGGGCCACGGTAGTTGACGAGTATATCCTATAACTGTTCCTAGTCGAGGGTGTATCGAGACAGGGCATCGATACACCATAGTAGACTAGCGTATACGCATCTTGACCCATATGATGGGCGATGGATGATCCCATATCCATCGGTGTTTGACATCAAGGATGGTGTACGGGTGCTCAGTGGAGACTGGGTATACTGGACGGACTCGCCGAGAACTCCCAGATGGTATTATACCTCACGTCAGATGGCAGTTCTCTGGTGACACTGGTACAGGTTAGTCTATAGACCCGAGATCGTCATAGAGTCTTGTGTGATTCCCACCGTGCTTTGATTTCCATCATACCACGTCCAAGAGGGCGTGCAAAAAGGTGGCTTTTGGGTACAGTCCCGAATCACATGGAGGCAATGAGAGATAGGAGGGGTTTCGACTCTCCCGGTATAGGGAGTTGATGTTGCGCTGTGTTCGATTGGCTATAACTGGAAATCCCTGGCCAGGGTTGTTGAGATTTACTGGAAAGTGTTATCAGTAGTTTCTCGAACTGTTATAGACCTCATATCGACACGACTTATCAAGCTACTAGGGTCTGACGTTTACCACCCCTAGGCGAGATATGCGACATATCGGACGAAGAGACCGTACTGTACGGGAGTGTTACTGATTGGATTCACGGGAGAAAGTACAGGCTTGCTTGTTGATCTTCTGATCGCTCAATACCTGGGTGGCTGTTACGTTTTGCTGACCGCTTGCAGCTTGTGGATGTTTGATATGATCATCACCTACTGCCGGCATATTGACGATTCTTTAGAGTCCTACACAGAGGTTTCTTGACTCAGGCAAAAAGGAGTAGGGGCACATATACGATATGTGCAGGACTGAGGATAATACGATATGAGATACCATATTATATTCTCACGATATTTTAATATGAGCCAGGTCATCGGATCAAGTGTTGATATATTAGTCCGTTATATGCGATATAACCGGATTGTCGGATCAATTATTGATTCGATAATTTGATGTATAATTATATATGTGATATATTACATTACATTATCTAATATTGGCTCGCTTTATTGATTCATTTAATACATTGATATATATGCGATATATGTTAATTGTATTATTTTCTTTTTTTACAAAAAAAATATATTATATATGTGATATATAATATTGTAACAAGTTATGATTACTAATGCAACATGTTTTGTGGAGATTAAACCTAGTTAGGGTTTGATTTGGGTTAGCACTTTCTTGTAGCTTCTAGAAGCTTTTACTTTGTTTCTAGCAAAGATATTATGGTTGATATTTTACTTGATATTTCTAACCCAATCCAAACCCTTCACCCTAGGTTAAGTCTCTACAATGGTTACCCTCTTCATCTTTGACCATGGTTGCATTTGTAATCATTATGATATTTTCATTATTCATCACAAAAGGATTATTGATTCTTTTTCTTCTTCCTCATTGCAAAGCTTTCTAGCTTTGGGTTTTGTGATGGATTAGTGTGAGATTATGAAAACAAAAGAGAACATAAATCCTACTTCATCATCCTCATCTAATCTAGCCAATTAGATTAGGGTGTTCACTTGATTAGTGAGTGAGAGCTTGAGTTAAAGAAACTTCAAGGTAGATCATCTTAGTTATCGAAGATCGGAAGCAAGCTTGCATCTTTCTCTTCGTGGAGCCTCTCTAAAGTCCGGGAACTTGATGATCGCAGCGAAGGGATTTCTACTCGGAGATTATGAAGTGAAGGACCGGACTACAAAGGTTGTAATCCCAAACTCTTAGATGTAAAGTTGTTTACATGCTTTGTTTCGCCTAATCTCTAGTGTAAGATCTTGGTTAGGGTTGTTCGGCACGTCTAAAATTTAAATCGGGCATGGTTGATGTCTTATAGAACCTTATGAGAGTGCCTAGTAACCCTACAGGAACCTCCTTCAAAGTACCAGCACTGGCCTGGATGAAAGATTGACGAACTTGTAAGGTGTAATTAATCCCTGCTAGTCTTACCTTTTACGGTTTGAAGGAAGATTTGATAAAACCAGTGGGAGCCGTCCTGATTAGATAAGATAATAACTAATCTAATCTTGTAAAGAGTGCATGCTAATGCGTGTCCTTCTATCTCTCTCCAAGAAGCAACCAATGTCACGCCTTAATCAAGATAATTATATGGATGTATTGACCGAACCCGCTTGTTATACTGAGCAGGAGAACGTTGGTCCCGCTCCAACTTATAAGTGTTATAAGTCCGAGCAGGAAATAAGAACATATCCGAATTCCCACGCCACCTAAGCGAAGAATAAGCATGTTTATGCATCTTCTTCAGGTGTGTTAGCTACAGAGAACTGTTTCTCAGTATACTCTACGTCCTGGGTATTAGATACCGGATCGGGATCCCACATATGCAATATGTTGCATGGGCTGAGGAAGGGTAGAGAACTAGAAAAAGGTGATCATTCCCTAAAAGTAGGGAATGGTGCAAATGTTGCAGCCAAACCAGTTGGTGAATATCACCTTGTATTACCAACAAGGAATACATTGATCCTGAACGACTGTTATTACGTACCCTTTATGATATGCAATTTAATATCAATCTCTTTATTAGATAAAGAAGGATATAACTTTGTGGTAGACAATAATGTTATGAACATTTACCTAAATCAAGTGTTGATTGGGTTTGGTGCATTATGTAACGGGTTGTACGTTCTGAATCAAAATACAGTTCTTAATGTACAAAACACAAGAGGAAGAGTTCAGAAATGAACGAAGCCTTCTTGTGGCATTGTAGACTAGGTCATATCAATGTGACACGACTAGCTAAGTTGTATAAAGATGGATATTTGAATCCATTCGAATTTTCATCTCATGATACTTGCCAGTCATGTCTCAAAGGCAAGATGACCAAAACTCCATTTACAGGACACGGAGAAAGAGCTACGGAACTCTTGGGACTAATACATAGTGATGTATGCGGTCCCATGTCTACGCATGCTAGAAATGGTCTTCCATACTTCATTACATTCACTGACGATCTCTCAAGATTCGGTCATGTGTTCCTGTTGAAACACAAGTCTGAATCTTTTGAGAAATTCAAAGAATATAAATCCGAAGTCGAAAACCAAACGGGTAAAGTATTAAAATCCTTCGATCTGATCGAGGAGGTGAATACTTGAGCACCAAGTTCCTGGATTTTCTAAAAGAGAATAGGATTCTCTCTCAGCTTACTCCTCCATATACACCAAAGCACAACGGTGTATCGGAACGGAGGAATCGCACCCTATTAGATATGGTGCGCTCTATGATGAGCACTGCTGAGTTACCTATTTCCTTTTGGGGTTATGCGCTTGAATCAGTTGCATACCTATTGAATCGAGTTCCGACCAAATCTATACCTACCACTCTATATGAGATATAGAATGGGAAGAGACCATGTCTTAATTTCATTAAGATATGGGGTTGTCCGGCCTATGTCAAAAAGCAAAATCCAGACAAACTCGAGGCAAGGTCAGTTTTGTGCAAATTTGTAGGATATCCCAAACACTCGCGAGGGCATATCTTCTATCACCCTGAGGAACCAAAGGTGTTTGTTGCTCAGCATGCCACCTTTTTAGAAAAGGAATTTCTTGTAAAAGAAATTAGTGGCGGTGAGGTAGAACTGGAAGAAGTTCCAGCAGCACAGAGTACAACTGACGATTTGGTGGAACCAGAGAATCCAATAGTTCCCAACGAACCCCCACCTCTCCGCAGATCTAGTAGGGTTCCTCATCCACCTGAGAGATACTGCGGTTTTCTAGTTGATGGTGGGAGTGAAGATTGCATCATGGAAGATGATGACACAACTAGCTTCGAGCAGGCCATCACAAGTGGGGACTCTGTGAAATGGCTGGATGCGATGAGATCTGAGATGGAATCCATATACACCAACAAAGTATGGACTTTGGAAGTTGCTCCCGAAGGGGTAAAACCCATTGGAAGGAAATGGATCTTTAAGAAGAAACTTGGTGTAGATGGAAAAGTTGAGACTTTCAAAGCTAGACTTGTTGCAAATGGTTTTCGTCAACGACCAGGTGTAGATTATGATGAAACCTTTTCTCCAGTGGCTATGCTTAAGTCCATCCAGATCCTACATGCCATCGCTGCATACCATGACTACGAAATCTGGCAAATGGATATTAACACCGCCTTTCTAAATGGTGATTTACAAGAAAGCGTGTACATGGCTCAGCCAGAGGGCTTCGTAGACAGTGGGAGCAGTGGAAAGGTGTGCAAGCTTCTTAAATCCATCTACGGGTTAAAGCAGGCATCGCGGAGTTGGAACATCTGTTTTGATGAGGTAGTCAAAGAGTTTGACTTCATCAAAAATAAAGATGAACCTTGTATATACAAGAAGGTTGCAGAGAGTAAGGTCGTCTTCCTCGTATTGTACGTGGATGACATACTCTTGATAGGAAACGATGTTCCTATGCTGCACTCGGTCAAGCTCTTCTTATCACAAAGATTCTCAATGAAAGATCTAGGTGATGCCTCCTACATTTTAGTATTAAGATCTATAGAGATAGATCTAAAAGGATACTGGGATTATCCCAATCCAGGTACATAGACACCGTACTAAAGAGGTTTAGTATGGAAGAGTCCAAGTGTGGGAATGTACCCACGATCTCTGGACTCACTCTCTCCGAAGAGAAGTCTCCCAAGACTGATTTGGAGAGA